>JARWIR010000030.1:5270721-6665128 GCA_029959085.1 Nemophila menziesii
CGGGGTTTGTAATACCCTAGGATAGCTCCTAAGTCCATCCTAACGGGGGTTAGTAGAAACTCGAATCCCGACTATTATTAATTACCATTTCGAGTCTTAAACGAGAACATTGATTGAATAGATTTAGGCGAAACCCTTAAAAAACTCAAGTACTATTTCTCATCCTTGCGTCTACTCATATTTTATTTACCTGCATCTCATTTATTTGCATTAGTTAATTTAGTATTTTACATTATTTGCACTTTAGTCCTTAAATAAAATTAAAACAAATATTTATCTATTTTATTTTCTGCATCATATAACAACTACACACTTATTACATAACATCTAAAGTCATATCCAATCCGTTCCTGAGCTCGAATTCCCGTTCACCGGATATTACTTGGACGATCCGTACACTTGCGGTACGTGTCCTTTCTATTTGGGGGAGTTATTTTATAACACATCAGGAGACACCAATAACCTAGTTCTGAATTTTATTGGGAATATGCATGTGGAGGCATGTATATCCCTGTGTGATTATTCGTTGTGCGTGCAAGCAAGCCTGGACCACCAACGTATTGAAAGATAAATGGTGCAATTTACCGTATAATTAATTTCTTTACACAGAAACATAAGAAACCAAGAAAAAAACATCAAACATGATTTAGTTAGGAATATTCAACTAATACATAATTATTCATCTTTACTCGCGTTATTAATGACATTTCCTTTGCTATTTTTTACTTGACCATTTATTAGATTTTTACACTGATGTTATGGTAATGTACAAATTTTGAATACTATGAAATATTATTGTTTTGGTCTATAAATTCCTGTACAAATTATTAGTATTTTACTAATCGAGGTTTAATCCAGGTTGTTTACCGATGTTGATATATATATATATATACACACACACACACACACACATATATATATATATATATATATATATATCTTAGTTGCTTGTTATATATCTTTTTATCGGCTATTTCTCTGTTGTTAATCACACCAAGTGATCCCTTCGTCGTGATATATGGGTTGTTCATGAGTCCAAATTATGTTATGTAAGTATTTATGGGTTATTGATTCAAATGTCTTTACAAGAATATTGTTAGCTAATAAAGTTTACACTAATTATTACACATAACCTTTAAGAAATACGTTTGACCTATAAAAAATAATACAAGTGACCCATTAAAAAATTTGTATAAACCATTAGATGAAATCGTAACTTATTATAAAAACAAAGATATCCCATTAAATATTTGACCATTTGCGGAAGGAGAAAAACTTAAACCCATTAAAAATGAGAAAATATAGTTTTGGAACTTTTAAATAATTGACGCTTATAAAATAATTTTTTTAGAATGATTAGTTAAACTTTTTTTTTCTTCATCCATTAGAGAATAAAGTTTTTCAAATAATTTTTCAACATATTATAATTTTTTTGATATATAGGATATTACTTTTTACACGATTGCTTTACAAAAATTGAATAAAAATTATATTTAATAGTTAAATTCTAAATCAAATCCCCACCCTACTTCCTCTCATCCAACTCACTAAAATCCTTTTAATATTATAGCGTCCACAAACAAAATTTATAAGTGTACCCTGGACTCATTATAAGACGTTGCATATCTGACTATTATTGTTTCTAAACTAAAACAATACAATGAAAATAACATGTTGGGTTACATACACGAATGCATTGGATAATTGAGTTTGCCTGTAATATATAATTAAAACCATATAAATACACATTAATACATGAGAGAGAGAGAGTACCAATTAGGGAAAGTTGAGGCCTCTTACGTATTTGGGTAGTAGAATTATGGTGCGAACCTTGATATGAAAATTCAGAATTCATTCTAAGTAAAACCCATAAAAAATGTTAATAATGCATTCTATTGAAAGATACAATAATTTAAAACACCCATTAACAATTTTTTTCTTGATCATCACCATTAAATCCTAAAATTAACCTTAAAAAAGTTAACGGGACACAAAACTAAACTAGACCTAATACGCATTTTAGGTTAAAAATCTAATCTTGTGAATAAAAATATAGATTAACTTATAGTGGTTTGATGAGAATGAAGAATCACTATTTTTGTTTGAAATGAAGAGAAACGGGTTTTGTTGGGTGTAAGGTGAGTGACCTTATCACTATTAGTGTAGAGAATAGAAAATATATATTTTTATGTGAAACATACATGTGAGTTAAGATCGATAGGTTGTCTAGTGGTTAGACTTTTTTTTGTCAAACATTTATATATAGATAGATAATAAAGCAGAGAGAATTACAAAGAGTTCACCCGATGCCACAAGAAGGCAAGTCAAGGCACAAAAGCTCGACTGTGTAAACCCTAGTCACCAAACAAAAAACCGCTAAGGGTTTGTTTAGCAACCCAATCAGCCACAACATTCCTTAAACGAGGTACAAGGGAGAAAGAGGGGTTACACGTTTCCGCACATCCAAAAATAGACTTATAAATATTACAACAATCAAATCTAGTGGTTAGACTACTACATAGAGACCAAGAGGTCCTGGGATCGAATCTTATTGGATTTAAAATGTTTCCGAGTCCAAAGTGTCTCTCATACATAAGACTACCAATGTCACTAGAATATGGTTCTCGTAGATATATTATGTTTCTCTTCTGGAGTTCTATGATACATGTCAAGACTTAAGTTTATTCTTTTTGCTACAAAAGTATCAATGACATTGCACTTACTCATACTAAAGCACTCAAGTATATTCATGATGTATGGTTCTTGAAAAAAAGATAATAGATGTCTAGACCTATCTTTGTGAATATTAACACCAAGAATATAATTTGATTATTTCATATCTTTCATGTCAAATTAAGAAGCTAAACTCTTTATCATTCTTATCTAATAGGATTTCATCCACATATAAAGATAAAATCACATTTTTTTTCTTGGAACACCTTACATAACACAATGGTCTTCACTTATCATTTCAAATCAGTGATGAAATGACTTTATGAAATATCAAGTTTCACTGTCTCGAGGCTTTCTTTAGACCATATATTGATTTCAACAATCCACATACTATATTTTCCTAATCTTTTGCAATGAAACTTGAGAGTTGTACCATGAAAATAGTCTCTTCTAAAGATCTATATAGAAATGCAGTTTTAACATCTATTAGGTGCAAATCAAGATTGAGATACGCCGCAATAGATAAAATAAGACGTAACGAGGTAAATCTAACAACAAAAGAAAAAGTTTTCTCAAAATCTATTCCTTCTCGTTGAGTATAACCTTATGCTATAAAGTGAGATTTATACCTCTCAATATAATTGTGAAGCTTTATTTTTATTTGAGAACTCATTTATTCCCAATCGTCTTACGTCCTTTTGGGAAATCAACCAATTCCCAAACCTGGATTTTCTTCATCCACTTTATTTCTTCTTCCATTTCTTTACTTCGTTCATTCTTAGCAGGACATGGAAGATCTGTACATATTGTTCGAGGTTCATTTCCCATCTTGTGGAGTTATCATAAAGACCTTTCCTTCGATTTTAAACCAAAGAAGAGGAAGTAAACCTCTAGAACTTCTCTTAGTTTGAGAATCGTTAGAAATAGTATATGATGCAATTGTTTCTTCTGTCTCACGATGTGAAGTAGTGTTAGTCTTTACTTCTTGAGTATGTTTTAGCTCATTAGGTGTCATATTTGTTTCCATGTCATATTTGGAGTATAATTAAATTCACATAAAACATAATTTATATTAACCTCACCTCTACTAGGGAAATCATTTTCTAAAAAAATATGATATCTCTTGACGCAATTTTGGCAAGACCATCACCTTCGTGTTCACCAATAAACACACATCCTTTAGAGTTCTTTGGGAATATTACAAAGATACACTTCTCGACTCTTGGAACTAACTTGCCATATTTATGAGATAGGTCATGAACATATCCTGCCGACACCGAGGGTCGCAAGTATGAAGGGTTAGGTTTCTTACCTGTCCAAATTCATAAGGAGTAGATGGAATTGTCTTTGTGGGTACTCAGTTAAGTATATAATTTCTGTTAAGCAACACATCTTCCTAATAAGATATTGGAAGATTAGTTTGTGCCATCATAGACCTAACCATTTCTAGGAGTGTTCCATTCCTCTTTTCAGCCACAACATTCGGTTGTGGTGTATAGGAAGCTATCTTACTATAATCTTTTCATCACAAAGTTATTTAAACTAATCTTATAGATATTCACGTCCACGGTCGGTCCTTAAGGGTTTTACCCTCCACTCCAACCGGTTTTCTGCTTCATTGATAAATATCATAAAACATTTCAATGCTCTAGACTAACAAAAAATCAAATAGATATAACCAAACGTAGTGAAATCATCGACAAAAGCGATGGGATAATATTCCCCACGTCTAGTTTGAACAATGTCATAAGTATATTATTATTTATTATATCATTTATATTAGACAAACTTTTATAGATATTATTATTATTTTCAGTGAAGATAACTATGTTGATTGCTCCCTTATTGTTATAGGGAAAAACACCTCCTAAATACCCAATGTTTTGAATTTGACAAAAAGATTCCCAATTTTTCAAAACCGGACATTCAGATTCCCAACATTTTCATTTTTGCGGTCCTTTAGTACCCGCAGTTAAATACACGTTAAATGTTGACGTGGCATATTTTATTTATTTAACTATAAATTTTTTAGTTGTGAAATAACTGTTTTACCTCTACCGCGTCATCACTTAACACCAGAATTAACATTGGGTACTAACAGAAGACAAAAAATATAATGTTGTGTACCTTTTTGTCCACTTCTGAAACCGGGGTATGTATTTTTCTAAAACCTAAAATACAGAGTATCCATGGGGTCTTTTTCTCACATAAATATAATAAACTTTGCTCTATATTCATTATTAATAAAAAGAAAGAATAAAGCTACAAACTAATTAATGAAAAGAAAAAAAATCACCGACTTACGGATTACGTCGGCAGGCTGGGGAGGTGGATGTCATCTTCTTTTTGAATTCTCTGAGCGCCATGGTTAACCGAACTTTCATGATTTCACATGGCCTTCTATAGCAGAACCGCTCGAACAACAAACTAACGCGGAACCTTCTAACCACCACACATAAAATCCGAGCAGTAAGCTTTAAATCATTATTGCTGACCTCCACTAATAGCGTCGCCTAAGTTTCCCACCAACACCATCAAAACACCGATCTCAACTTTTGAGTTTTCATAGCTGCACACACATGAAAACTGAACGCTGAATCTCTAAGGTCTCCGATATTTGTTGGATCAAAATTTCATAATCTCTGAGCTTTCATATATATAGTACTAATTTTTTTTCTAAATTTTATGGGCCTCTCATAAGAATTTATTTCTCTTTGTTCCAAAATAAGTATATAGTAAGACATTGGGATTTTGGATCTTTAGAAGAGGTTTCCAATATCTATTGGATCAAAATCTCTAGAAAATAAGAGAAGAGGGTGTGTTAGCTATCGTTAATGTATTAATCAAGCAAGTTGCTTATACTCCGAGTTCCTAACTTCTTTATAATTTGTATGGATAAAAATAATCATTTGAATTCGATGCACTCATCATGAGCTCAATAAGGTAGAAATTCATTCTTATCCTCAAACCTACATATACACAAAGGCGGATTTGTGTTTAAAAAAATTGGGTTTAAGCACATCTTTATAAAAAAAAATTTGCCTAATAAGTATCACATGTAATCCGTTGATAAACAAACGCAACTTATTAGGAAAATATACACAACCCAAAAATACGTAACCCATAAAAAACTCCAAACCTATTGCAAAATTAAATATAACCAATTGATGGTTTAAAATTTAGACTTGTTGAGAATAAGAGAATGTTTTTTGACCTTTTAAAAAATTAACTCGAAAATATTATGTACTCATTCCTATAAGCTCACAATTTTATATTAGGAGCAGTTTGTTTTTTATTAATATTTATAACCTTACAAATTAAAATTTACTCATAGTCTTATATAATGTAATTTTCTTATTAGTTACATGGAAGAGTTACTTTTGGACCCGATGTCATTGACACGGTTCCAATATGTACCGTCTAAAAGAATAACCAAGTCAAGCCTCTGATTATTATGTATTTTTCTTATCTCAAGTTATTTATATTTCAAGTTTATCCTAATTTATATTCTTGAAGTTGTCCATGCATATACTATACTACTCTAATCGTTCTTGTTTTACCACGACCAAAGCTAATTTTGCATAATATATGTTTATTTTGTCATGAGTAACAACTGCTCTTAAAAACCATATTTACAACTTACACCTGAATATGGCTTTATAAAACTATAAGAACCCAAATTCAACACACTTTTGAAACTTGTATGATTCTTTTTGTGAAGAAACCTTGACTATGTTAAACAGGCAATCCTTGAGAAAAAATAAAGTTTAATTTAATGGTGTCTCACCAGGTCACTCATTTGTACTCAACCTAGTTACTTTACTGGAAACTCCAACCAAGAATTGTTGGAAAAATAACAATCTCACTGGTTTTAAAAGTAGTGAAATGGAATTCCAAAAATAAAACAAAAGATAATATTCAATTAAAGTAATACTACACTATTACAATAAATTGAAAATAACGAAACTTACATGGAAAATACGAGAAAAGAACTATTACATGGAATGTAAAATGGTGTTAAAAAGATATTCCGGTCGTGCCGGTTATCTCTAACAAAAGTTCTACTCTATAGAAATATTATACTAGAATATTTGAGAGAGAAATATAATAGTCTTTCTAATTCTTAGTTTCGTTCTACATTCAATTCTTTATTCTCTCTAGAATATTTTTTTTCCTTTCTATTCTCTCTAGATTTTTCTATTCTCTCTAGATTTTTCCATTCTCTCAAGAATAATCTTTTTTCTTCTCCTCTTGAAATGAAAGTGACAAAGTAACTATTTCTAGAAGAAAAAGCAAGACAAGAAAACCGTCCCATTAATGCTCGTCAATGCTCATTAAAGTCGCCCGTTTCTTTCTTTATCAAGTTTTTGTAACTCCTATAACAACTAATATATATAAAGAACCATTAATCTTTTATCAAGAATAAGGAATTATTTGAAATAAAATAATTCCAATGTTTCTTTTTTTTCCAAATTATAATGTGTGACAAATTGGCACAAATAATATTTTCCACTCTTCCAAGAACATGAAAGTATTATTTAAATAAATTATATTTAAGAATAATTCCAACAATCCCCCACACATGTTCTTTGGAAAAGAAGGTGATCAAGTTTCCATAAATAACATCATTTGGGTGAATTGTACTTAAGTGGCAATATCTTTCGATTTGAATTGCCACGTAGTGAAGTGAGGAAACCACAAAATTCCTGTCAAGTGAACGTACTCTTGAACTTGACGGTTTTTTATCGAGACCCCCACAACACATACTCTACCCGACTGATAGTTACAGATTCCTCAAACATCACCCTTTCCATGCACATAGGTGGTCTTCAAGAGCGTCTAGCCTCATTAGCCGACTCTCTCGGATTTCGAGATCATTACGAGCAATAAAGCTCAGCCTCATTATGTGTCTCTCTAATTCATCAAGTCCTTTCTTTTTAGGACCACCCTTACGGGCTATGAATTTGCGGTGATTCTAACAACTAATTCCTTGGGAACATCAAGGACGTCTCCTTGTAATCATATTATGAGCAATATACAACAACCTCAATGGTGAATTCATCAAATCCGTCTCAAAAGGACCAACACGCATGGCTATGAATTCATAAAGTATGAGGAATATATAACAACCTAAACGGTGAATTCATCAAGTCCGTCTCAACAAGACCACCACAAATGGCAATGAATTCATTAAGTTTTAATTTAATCATTTATGCACAATTTACATTATATGGGTGAGAATTTAGTGAATCATATAGATCAATAGTACATCTCTCGTACTTTAGTAAATGAAAAATAATAACCTAATGGTCACCACTTGAGTCTCTTTACAATATGGACAATACCAAGTTGGGTTTTGTTTATTAAGAGCATCATAATCATTATAATTATTTTATATTCAGTAAGGGGTACATGCCCCCCACAATTCTCTTATTTATGAATACTAGAATTATAGATTTTGTTTACTAAATATTATATCAACGGAGTCAAACCTTTCAACAAAGTGAGACTAACTAAGGTAAATTCTATAATTGACTCCAACGAATTTTTCCCTTAGGCTTATCTTTCCCCACGTATTTTATTCACAAATAGAAGAATAAAAGAAGGAAGTCCCATGAATGAAAGTACCAAAAGTGGAGCATGTCATACACATATTGACAAAAGTGTAACACAATCTGATCCATCTTTTATTGAGATATATATCATTAGAAAGGTGGTCATTTAAAACACAAAACAATTTCCTCAGTTTTCATACTTTATCCCCTTAATCCAAAAGTACCAACTCTTCAAGTTGCACTATATAGATCTCTTCATCTACATGTTCATTCACATATTGATTGAACATCTAACTGGTGTATAATCGTGTTTGTGAATGATAGTTAGTGCAACAAGAGTTGAAGGTTGGTTGTATAAGCGAGTAGGGGTCAAAGTAATCCTAAAACTTATTTAAATATGGAAAAATAAGGACTTGTCCTTGAGTCAATTCACTTTTCTACTTGTATAAGACTAATTAGATCTTGTCGGGTCATTTCCCGTTGGCGTACTTATTCTCATCAGAACTCTTTATTTACTTCTCAACGACACACAGATAATAGGTGGGGTTCGTCACAATATCCAAGATCCATCCCCTAACCACTGAATTAGCTTTCTTGAACCCAACTTTTAGAGCCAGAAACCTAGCATGTAGTTCTTTGGTATATTCCCCATTGGCCTCAATTGCAGGGAGTACCTCGAGAACGACAAGGTCTAGTTCATGTTGTTCAAGGCATATCAGTGCTTTTGTGCCCAACGTTTGTAGTTGGAATCATTGAAAAGCTCCAACATAGTCACGTCGGGAAAAGGCCTTTGCGTTCAATATGAAGCAACTGCCGAGATAGGAAAAACCATTTCTAAAAACAACCAGTGATATTACAAGAATATCTTTTTAAATTGTTGGAAAAATAACAATCTCACTGGTTTTAAAAGTAGAGAAATGGAATTCCAAAAGTAAAACAAAAGATAATATTCAATTAACGTAATACTACACTATTACAATAAATTGAAAATAACGAAACTTACATGGAAAATACGAGAAAAGAACTATTACATGGAATGTAAAATGGTGTTAAAAAGATATTCCAGTCATGCCGGTTATCTCTAACAAAAGTTCTACTCTAAAGAAATATTATACTAGAATATTTTAGAGAGAAATATAATAGTCTTTCTAATTCTTAGTTTCGTTCTACATTCTATTCTTTATTCTCTCTAGAATATTTTTTTTCCTTTCTATTCTCTCTAGATTTTTCCATTCTCTCAAGAATAATCTTTTTTCTTCTCCTCTTGAAATGAAAGTGACAAAGTCACTATTTCTAAAAGAAAAAGCAAGATAATAAAACCGTCACATTAATGCTCGTCAATGCTCATTAAAGTCGCCTTTTTTTTTCTTTATCAAGTTTTTGTAACTCCTATAACAACTAATATATATATAAAGAACCATTAATCTTTTATAAAGAATAAGGAATTATTTGAAATAAAATAATTTCAATGTTTCTTTTTTTTCCAAATTATAATGTGCGACAAATTGGCACAAATAATATTTTCCACTCTTCCAAGAACATGAAAGGATTATTTAAAATATATTTTATTTAAGAATAATTCCAACAATCCCCCACTCATGTTATTTTGAAAAGAAGGTGATCAGGTTTCCATAAATAACATCATTTGGGTGAATTGTACTTAAGTGGCAATATCTTTCGATTTGAATTGCCACGTAGTGAAGTGAGGCAACCACGAAAAACCTGTCAAGTGAATGTACTCTTGAACTTGACGGTTTTTGATCGAGACCCCCACAACACATGCTCTACCCGGCTGATAGTTACAGATTCCTCAAACATCACCCATTCCATGCACATAGGTGATCTTCAAGAGCGTCTAGCCTTATTAACCGACCCTCTCGGATTTCGAGATCATTACGAGCAATAAATCTCAGCCTCATTATGTGTCTCTCTAATTCATCAAGTCCTTTCTTTTTAGGACCACCCTTACGGGCTATGAATTTGTGGTGATTCTAACAACTAATCCCTTGGGAACATCAAGGATGTCTCCTTGTAATCATATTATGAGCAATATACAACAACCTCACCGGTGAATTCATCAAATCCGTCTCAAAAGGACCACCACACATGGTTAAGAATTCATTAAGTATGAGGAATATATAACAACCTAAACGGTGAATTCATCAAGTCCGTCTCAACAGGACCACCACAAATGGCTATGATTTCATTAAGTTTTAATTTGACCATTTATGCACAATTTACATTATATGGATGAGAAGTTAGTGACTCATATAGATCAATAGTACATCTCTCGTACTTTATTAAATGAAAAATAATAACCTAATGGTCACCACTTGAGTCTCTTTACAATATGTACAATACCAAGTTGGGTTTTGTTTATTAAGAGCATCATAATCAATATAATTATTTTATATTCATTAAGGGGTACATTCCTTCCACAATTCTCTTATTTATGAATACTTGAATTATAAATTTTTTTTACTAAATATTATATCAACGGAGTCAAACCTTTCAACAAAGTGAGACTAACTAAGGTAAATTCTATAATTGACTCTAACGAATTTTTCCCTTAGGCTTATCTTTCCCCACGTATTTTATTCACAAATAGAAGAATAAAAGAAGGAAGTCCCATGAATAAAAGTACCAAAAGTGGAGCATGTTATACACATATTAACAAAAGTGTAACACAATCTGATCCATCTTTTATTGAGATATATATCATTAGAAAGGTGGTCATTTAAAACACAACAATTTCCTCAATTTTCATACTTTATCCCCTTAATCCAAAAGTACCAACTCTTCAAGTTGCACTATATAGATCTCTTCATCTACATGTTCATTCACATATTGATTTAACATCCAACTGGTGTATAATCGTTATTGTGAATGATAGTTAGTGCAACAAGAGTTGAAGGTTGGTTGTATAAGCCAGTAGGGGTCAAAGTAATCCTAAAACTTATTTAAATATGGAAAAATAAGGACTTGTCCTTGAGTCGATTCACTTATCGACTTGCATGAGACTAATTAGATCTTGTAGGGTCATATCCTGTTGGCGTACTTATTCTCATCAGAACCATCACCCTCTTGTTTTTTCTAAACCGTTTCACAGATAGTCTTTATTGACTTCTCAACGAACACAGATAATAGGTGGGGTTCGTCACAACATCCAAAATCCATCCCCTGACCACTGAATTAGCTTTCTTGAACCCAACTTTTAGAGCCAGAAACCTAGCATGTAGTTCTTTGGTATATTCCCCATTGGCCTCAATTGCAGGGAGTACCTCGAGAACGACAAGGTCTAGTTCATGTTGTTCAAGGCATATCAGTGCTTTTGTGCCCAACGTTTGTAGTTGGAACCATTGAAAAGCTCCAACATAGTCACGTCGGGAAAGGGCCTTTGCGTTCAATATGAAGCAACTGCCGAGATAGGAAAAACCATTTCTAAAAACAACCAGTGATATTACAAGAATATCTTTTTAAATTGTTGGAAAAATAACAATCTCACTGGTTTTAAAAGTAGAGAAATGGAATTCCAAAAATAAAACAAAAGATAATATTCAATTAACGTAATACTACACTATTACAATAAATTGAAAATAACGAAACCTACATGGAAAATACGAGAAAAGAACTATTACATGGAATGTAAAATGGTGTTAAAAAGATATTCCGGTTGTGCCGGTTATCTCTAACAAAAGTTCTACTCTAAAGAAATATTATACTAAAATATTTTAGAGAGAAATATAATAGTCTTTCTAATTCTTAGTTTCGTTCTACATTCTATTATTTATTCTCTCTAGAATATTTTTTTTCCATTCTATTCTCTCTAGATTTTTCCATTCTCTCAAAAAATAATCTTTTTTCTTCTCCTCTTGAAATGAAAGTGACAAAGTCACTATTTATAGAAGAAAAAGCAAAACAAGAAAACCGTCACATTAATGCTCGTCAATGCTCATTAAAGTCGCCCATTTTTTTCTTTATCAAGTTTTTGTAACTCCTATAACAACTAATGTATATAAAGAACCATTAATCTTTTATCAAGAATAAGGAATTATTTGAGATAAAATAATTCCAATGTTTCTTTTTCCAAATTATAATGTGTGACAAATTGGCACAAATAATATTTTCTACTCTTTCAAGAATATGAAAGGATTATTTAAAATAAATTATATTTAAGAATAATTCCAACAAAAGACAGGAAACTAACCAAGCACCAAGAAACAACTAAGGAATAGTAAAATACACTAAGCCCAAATATTTTATTATTATTTTATTCTTAATCCGTTTTAATTAATTAATTATCTTAACCACATATTTTTAAAAGGGTAAAATAGGTAATTCTTAAATGTCTACCCTATATATACCCAAAACAAAACAAAAAAATAAAACAAAATTAAAATCAAAAGACAAGGGAGGGTTTGGTTTGGGGAAGAACACGAAGACGAATGACCCAGATTGCATAAGACGATGTACTTTAGCTCGAAAGATAATCAATGGCGCCGTTTACGTTATGGAGTAAGTGTGTTTATTTATTACCCCTAAATCTTTGATTGTTGGTTAAGATCTTTTAATCCGTATATGTAGGGTTTTCAAGTATATTTTGACATTTTTAGATATCACGCATGAAGGGCGGGATTTCGTTAGTAATAGAAGTAAATATTACGGGTTTTGGTTACCATATTGATAGTGTATCCCTATTTGATAATTATTTTTCCATTAATTAGTTTCTAACGTAATGGGTAACTAATTTATTCGAAATTGATCGTGTAACAGAGAAATTTGCACTGAGGATTCGCTTTGGTGGGATATCTAATGAAGACAAGAGCAATCACTATGAAGTAAAGACTGAGTATGTAGATGGTTGTGAATATGAAAAATTTAGTATACCTGTACTTAAGAAGACTGTTTCGAAGTTACAGATAAAAGGTAACTTGGAGTACTACTATTTGAAATTGGGGAAAAACTACCTGATGGTCTAGTATGTTTGGATAGCAAGGATAAATGTACGGATATGTGTAGCATTGGAGAGAACAGTGTAATTGTTGACCTGTTTGTTGTTAGTAAATCAGTAATACATGAAAACCACGAAATTCAAACTCCTTATATCATGCCTTTGTTATTAACTTGGAATAAGGTTGAAGAAATAGTTCAGCAACGAGAAGAAGATAAAATTCATACCAATAATGGCCGTGATGAGATGGAAGTTCAGAACATTAATGAAGGGCAAGAAGAAGTAGTTAAGACCTGTGATGAAAGTCCTTATATGAAAAGCGTAGAAGAAAAGAGTGATGACAGGCATGATGAGGAAAGCGTGGAAGAAAAGATAATTGAAGACGAAACAAGAAAGGTACACAGTCATTTGACAGTTTACCCCTTAACATTTTAGTTGATTGACAATTAAACCCCTAATTTACATATATTTGACTATATATTTCTTTTAACTTTATAGGTTGTTTGTGAAGATCAAAACACAACTGATTTTAATGTAACTGAAGGTGAGAACGACGAAGTAAAAAAATCAGTTTCATAGACTGTTGAGAAAGTAGTTGCTGAGAAAGAACTAAACAAGGTAGGTAATGTTGGTTTGGAAGAAGGTGGAAAGACCTGTGATGAAAGGCCTGATATGAAAAGCGTGGAAGAATAGAATGGTGAAAGGCATGATGGGAAAAGCGTGGAAGAAAAGATAATTGAAGAAGAAACAATAAAGGTACACAGTCATTTGACATTATAGCCCTTAACATTTCAGTTGATTGACAAATCACCCCCTTAATTGACATATATTTGATTGTATATTTCTTATACCTTTTCAGGTTGTTTGCGAAGATCAAAACACACCTGATGTTAATGTAACTGAAGGTGAAGGTGAGAAAAAAGAAGTAAATAATTTTGTTAATGAGACTTTGGAAGAACAACTCTCTGATATTGGAGAGAAGGAAAGCCTGTTAATGATATATTGGATAAAGTGTTAAAGGTTTTGAAGTCTGACGAGAAAGAAGGTAAGAGGAGTTCCAAAAATAAATCCCAATTCAGGCCTTTCAGGCTTATCGATGAAAACCTAACAGATGATAAGATTGAATCTTTATAATAATGTGAGTGATTTCCAACATTTAGTGCACCAGGAATATGCAGTTAATGTTAGTACCAGAACATGCTACAGGGCATATAACTTAGCAAAAGTCATGACAGAGGTTGAATACAAGGATCAATACAAGAAGATTTAAGATTATTCAGCAGAAATCAGGAGAATTGACCCTGGAAGTACTGTAGCTATTGAAACTACTGTTGATGAGCTCACTGGAGTAGAAATATTTCATAGACTTTATGTTGGTCTTGAAGGTTGTAGAAGAGGGTTTTTAGATTGTTGTAGAAAGGTTGTTGGGGTAGATGGATGTCACCTAAAAGGTTGGAATTGATGGGAACAACTGTATATTCCCAATTATTTATTTCCTAGCAGAGAAAGAGGATAGTAACTCTTGGAGATGGTTTTTTAACTTGTTGGTACAAGATCTTGGTATAAGTATTCAACAAGAATGGATTTTCATATCTGATAGACAAAAGGTTGGTTATCTTTGATAGGTATAAATATATAGTTTTTGTAAAGAATACTAACTGTTTTTTTCTTTGTTTGTGTTTATAGGGATTACTCCAGGTCATGAGTGACATGCTTCCGGATATTGAACATCGGCATTGTGTAAGGCATCTGTATAATAATTTCAAGATCAAGCATTCGGGTTTGGCTTTAAAAGACAAAGTGTGGGAAGCTGCAAGGGCCCCATCAATTTACAGATTTGATGAAGTAATGGATGAAATTAAACACATGGATGAGGATGCTTTCAAATGGCTCTCTAACCTAGATCCCAAGGCGTGGTCAAGGTCTCATTTTAGTATATTTACAAAATGTGATCTTCTACTCAACAACATATGCGAAAGCTATAACAGTGCCATTAAAAAAAGTCAGGTATTTTGTCAGCTTTCTCCCTAAACAGTTAACTATTATGTCTATTTACCCCTACAAAGTTTCATATTTTGTCTACTTATCCCTTACACAACCAAAATAATTGTCTATTTACCCCTATAGAGTTTCTTATTTCGTCTACTTACCCCCTAAACGGCTACAAATGTTGTCTACTTACCCCCTAAAAAGTTAACTATTTTATATACTTACCCCCTAAACAATTAACTATTTTATCTACTTACCCCCGAAACAGTTAACTATTTTATTATTTTTGTAACAAGGACAAGTGTCTCATTCTCATACTTGAGGGTCTAAGGATGTATAGTATGAAAAGGCTACAATCTAAGAGATCATGGATGTCAAAATACGAAGGTGATATATGTCCTAAGATCAGACACTTGGTAAACAAACGGTATGTTAATGTTCAAACTTCTCACCACATTCATAAATCTCTGATAGTCAGCCATATCTCCTTTCTTTTGAATTCTGGATGGAAAAGGTGGAGGAGGACGGGTTTCTACAACATCTTTCTTCTTGGGTATTTCCGAAATCTTCTCCACTTCCACCACTTCATCATCTTTTTCTTCCACATCCTTTACCGGTTTTTCTTTTCTCGTTATTTCCTTTTCTTTTATAACCGGAAAGGGTGGTGGTTGCAATTGCTTACCACTTCTTTTTCTGATCGCGTTACAATCCTCCCTTTGTTTAGGAATTTCTGTGTCACTTGGGAGTTGGCCTTGACCTCGAACATTCAAGCTATTGGCGATTTTTGGTATTTGACTCTCTAAGATTTTTAACGAAGCAGAATGTGAATTTAAAGTTTCTTCCATCTTGTTTTCCTTACCGGTTGTGGTGTTTATGAATCGAGATAGCTGATCCTCAATTTGGGCTGACTTACTTTGGGAAGAAAATATGTATTGCGTCAAGGTAAGAGCTAAATCAACTTCAGTGAGTGCACCTTCTCGCTTTTGAGGCCTAGGCGCTCGACCCGGGCCTAGCGCCTAGACGGGATTACACGGGGCCTAGGCGGAATTATACGGTTTTGAATCCCGCTATGTAATTTTGTATATTTAGTAATATATATGTAGTAATTATAGAAATTTCAACTATTTAACTCATAAAATTCATCTAAAACACTATAGTATATATAAAAAATACTAAAAATTGAGTTATAATATCAATCAAAAAATCCTCGAGAATAAGAAAAATAACAAGAAGGCCTATACGAGTGTGTTTTACCATTAATCGGCGCCTAGGCGGCCATTTTTTGCCATTAATCGGTGCCTAGACAGGCTAGGCGCCTATTCCACACCTAGAGTTTTAACTAGGCGTAAGCGCATGAGGGGGGAGTTGACGCCTAGGCGGCGCCTAGCCGCGCCTAGGCGGGGAGATCTACAGCATAGCTAGGTAGTGGTTTTGCGGTTTGAATTGATAATTGTTCCCTTGGAGCCTTGGTTGATAAGTTTCTAAATTGGCTGCCCCATTTGGATTTGAATATTGAAAGCTTGGATGATTTCTATTTTGGTTACCATACCCTTAACCACCTGAATAGTTATTACCTCGATTATTTACGAAACACAAGGATTCTGGGTTATTAGCACATTCTTCCCATGTATGATCGATTTCCCCATAACTAGGACATATCTCTGATTCTTTTACCACATTCACAATAGATTTATTCGACATAGATAACTGTTTTAATTTATTTTCAAGTGCAGCAATTTTAGCATTCAAAGTAGTTTCTACGTCTACATTCAAAGTACCTTTTTCAAAAACTCTAACTGATGATCTCGAAGGTTGCCAACTGATTTCATTCTTCATAGTTCTATCCATAATAGCTAAAGATTGATTAGTTGTTACCATCATGAGGAAACCTTGACACATAGTATCTACATTCTCATTTGAAGATTCATCTAAACTTCGATAAAATATCCCAAGCTGTAACTCAAGTGAATACCCATGTAATGCGCATTTCCGTAGTAAAGATTGAAAACGAGTCAAGAAACTCCTACAGTTTCTTCATGTTCTTGAAGGAAACTAGCAACATCTAATTTCCCACTAAGTTTGACACTTTGAGGATAATACCTATCGAAAAATGCTGTCTAAAGTTGATCTCAAGTCAAAATCTCACCGTGTTGTTGCTGATCATACCATTCACTTGCTCCTCCGGTGAGGAAAAACGGAAACATATGAAAGTACATTTGTGCTTTGGTTATTACAGGAGTGACATATGTATCACAGATTTGCATAAACTTGTACATAGCCAGAATAGGATCTTCACGAGCTGCACCACTATATTACCCGATATTGATAAATTGATTAATCATACCCGCGTCTGGTCTGAATTGGATTCCTTGAATTGCGGGTGGGAGAAGTCCTAGTGGTGGTAGACGAAACAATCTATATTCGTTAGGTTGGATGAATCGCGGAATATCTTCTTGAATTCCTGCACCATTATTGTTGAGCGGTTGTTGACTTGCCGAAGGAATTGAGCGTTCTGAGCTCCTAGCGGTGGGTCTTGCATAACTGGTGGCACTGTAGGATCACCATTTTAATCCCACTGAATTCCGGGATCTTCAACATTATGAATGTTCAGACCCTCCATTTTTCTTTCTAGCTTTTCTTTTTCTCTCTCTTCTCTGTCCCTCTTGTTTTTACCATCGAAAAACCTCTCGGGGTTTGAGTACATGCACTACCTGTAAAACCTGAGAAGAGACAACACAAAGAAAAGCGTAAAACTTAAATGAATAAAACTGAAATAAAAATAACAACTAAAACACTTACGAATAACACCCTGTTCATATGCTACCGTCCCCGACAGCGGCGGCAAAAACATGGTGTCTCTTGGTGTGTTATAAAATAACACCACTAAATAGGAAGGACACGTACTGCAAGTGTACGTGTCGTCCAAGTAATATCTGGTAAATGGGAATTCGATCTCAAGGACGGATTGGATATGACTTTAGATGTTATGTAATAAGTGTGAATAATTGTTATATGACGCGGAAAGTAAAATAGATGAATATTTGTTTTGATTTTGTTTAAGGACTAAAATGGAATTAATATAAAATACTAAATTAACTAAGGCAAATGAATGAGACGCAAGTAAATAATATATGAGTAGACGCAAGGATGAGAAGTAGTGTTTGAGTTTCGCAAGGGTTTCGCCTAAATCTATTCAATCAATGCTTTCGTTTAAGGCTCGAATTGGTAATTAATATTAGTTGGGATTCGAGTTTCTCATAACCCCCGTCAGGCTGGACATAGGATCTATCCTATGGTATTACAAACCCCGTCAAGGTGATTATAAGCTACCTTTTAATGATCAAGTGTTTTACCCAATTGGATATAAGATTAATTAAATCCATCAGGATCAATAATTTATATCTTACATCTATTACCTAGTTAAGTAATTAAACCCCCCGTCAAGGTGATCATTACGCCACTCTAATAAATAACTTAATTACTAATTTCTATTTTTGATTCATGACTTCAAAGACAGTAAATAAATTCAAGATAATAGAAAATACTAAATTACCTAATTCAAATTAAATCTTTTAATCTCAAATTCAAAAATATTAACTAAATAAATTGGGGCTCAACCCATTAAAGCGGTTCTCAAGCACTTAGAGTATTTAGCTCATAATAGAAATTAAACCTAAAGAAATAAAAATAAATGAACTCATTGTTTTACATAAAGAAATAATAAGAACCTAATTTAAGAGTTGTTGAATTGACTGTTGTTTTGGAACAAAAAAAAAAGAATTGACTGTTGTTGGAAGAATCTCTTCTAAAACTTCAGTTTCTTCTCTCCTCTTACTTTTGTCTTTTTCTCTCTGACGTTCTGACTTTTGTAAATTGAGTTGTGTGTAAAGATAAAATCAAAAGGTCTCTTTATACTAAAAAATTAGGTATTTGGCTTATGTTAACTGTGTAAATAAAATATTATTATGGCCCAAGTCCACTCATCAAATAGTAATCCCGTAACTGGTGTACACCCACCACTACAATGGCGGTAACTTTCTCAATTTAACTTCGAATTGACCCGTTCAACATTCCAAATCTTTGAAATCGGCAATTACCATTAGCCGTCCAGATTTGAAGCTTCAACTTGTCAACTCTTCTGGATATTTCTTTTTGCCTTTGACTTCTTTACACGATCTAAGACCTTAAATCTTGATTCCTTCTTTCTAGCATTAAGAACCTACAAACTTTGCACTAAAACAAACCATTTAACGTGAAAAAGCTTATTAAATGAAAAATACTAAAATCCAAGGAGAGAAAATGAAATATAACAAATTAACATTAAAAGTCTATCGAAGTAGTCAAATAATCACCCAAAATGATGTCTCCTAAGGACATATAATTAGAACAAAATAGGAGACATTAGACGCCGGCATGAATATGATGACATCGTTGACGTCAATATCTTCCCAACATACATTTTGGAAATTTATCTATTTTTCACGAACAACACTGCAAACCCAAGCCTTCAAACTAGAGTTCCACCCTAGCCTTCGAACCATAATTTGAAACCAATAACCGAAGAAACCTCGAACTACATCATATGACATGACTACGAACCCTATCTCATCAAAATTGTGGTTGCGAACATAGATCTCTAGCTCCGTGAAGTTTGTGAAACCGTGAATCTCTGTCGTCGTATCTTTCGCCACGAATCTATACCATTGTCTCTAACACAAATCGGCCTTGAAAGCCATGGTTTGAAACTCAATGGACTTAATGGATCTTGAAGCTACATTAAAGATCGTCCTTGAAAGCTTTGTCAGAAAACCGCTAGTGTTCCATCATGAATTTGGCCTTGCTCCGCCATGGCTCGCAAGAATTTGAGAAGGTGGGAAAGGGTTTGAGAGAATTATTTAAAACAAGTAGGGTTTTTGAAAATATTTATGTTATAGGGTTATATGTAGATGTATATATAAGGGTAGTTATAGATAAAAAATAAAAATTGTTTTAATTTAAATTTGTTAGTTTTTATTCTATTTTGGCCTCTTTCGGAGAAAAATTCCTTGAGCTGGGGTGCAAGAGTCTTGACGAGGAGTTTTATAAACCCGTTCGGTAATTTTTTTTTTTTAATCTTCTCTTAGAAGGTTCCACTTAACATTTATGGAAATAGTATCAATTAACTTATTAGAAGTTTGTTTGATACGATACACACCTAAACTACAGATATTATTACATATAATGCCAATTTCCTTTAAGCATATGATTAATGTATCATCGAGTTGTAAAAAAAATTGTGCAACCTTGTAAATTCAAGGTAGACCGAGATAAGAATTGTTGTAGTTGGATCTTCCTCCTTAGCCAGCATACCGGATCTCCTAAGAGCTAGAGCCAGACCTTCACGACTAGAATCGACCCAAATTTTCTTGATGTAGAAATTAATGATGAAGCCTTTGTCATTCACTATAACTAGCACAACAAATTATTCTTCTTGATGGTTAGTGAAGGAAGTGACACTGAAAATTCATTAATGAATAACCTACATGTTCGGCGGTGAGGAAATCTCGGCGTTATTACTCGTAGTTTCCATAGTTCTCTATAGGGTCATTAAAATACTCTTGGTCATGACAAATAAAAAAGGTGGTAATGTCACTTAAGTGTATAGTTCTGTTTTAAATAAGGACGGTGTGTCAATTTCATTCTGCACTGAAGAAATTCATTTCGAATTGAAGAGATGATCAAATCCAACTTATTATACTAGTACATAATAATGAGCATATAATATTATCAACTTTATATCATAATAAAGGTCAAACTATATAATATATTATCAAACTCTAAAATGGGTTGACGAAAAAAATCAAAATCTAAAATGCAAAATGAAAACTGGAAAGTATTAGATTATGAAAGACAGATAACATAAGAACATAAAATTAACAAAAAATTGGTTAACCGGGTTTAGTTTTTTTACTAATACAACCATTGATAACAGCATTGATTACTAATATTTTACCAAAAAAAGATGGTCTCAAGACTAACATGGGTTGCTTAAGACAGTTCGCAAACTTCAACACCAGACTTGCTTGCCTGCCTGATCTAATGTCATATATTTGAATTTGAAACTCAAGTCATTTTCTTTCCACGGGAAACTAATCATTAATTCAATCCAACATATGAAACCTCTTGTTCTTTTCCCATATACAAATCTTCTTGGCCCTAATTAATATGATAAATTAAACAACGTTTCATAAATTTATAAACTAAACAAGCAAGATATTTAGTTTGTTTCGTACCTGAATTGCCATCGTTCCTAATTTGAGCTCCTCATTCTCAACTCTTCTTTTACCTCTATAGGAATTTATTTTTCAAAGTAGTCCACAAAAATTCATGCCACACTAATAACAAAATGCAGTAACAACAAGTGGCTCCTTTGGAGATGTTATTTGTGAAACAAAATAGTTAATTAGTAACTTCATAATATCATTAATATTGTATTTAAGCATTTAAAATATTAATAAAGTAGGAAGTAGATCTTATGATGGGAGTTATGAATTGACATATTCAACAATCTTATGTGGATCCAAAGCTTCTCCCTCTCCACGAAGATCCAGTTTCGGCATTCATGGACCTCCAGGGATAGCCTCGTTCGTGAGGAAATGAACCCGTTTGATCCAAACGCTCAACATATCCCCACTTGCTCAACCCACAGTAAATATTAAATATACAAAACCACCCAACAATTCAAAATACATCGAATTAAAATTATATCACACTAAAAGTATAATACAAACTAAATCTTACCATAGAAATTATTAACCTTCATGGTTAACTGAAATGGCATGGCCGATTATCCTATTTCTTTTGTTTTTTCTATCGGTAATAAAAAAATTCTTGACATGATCCTACGTGTGTGCAAAATAAAAAAATTATTATTAATTCCTTCCAAATATATAAGAATTAATTCTATGTTAATATTTTTTATTATCAAGTAAATATGTAAAAGAAAGGAGTAATTATTTCAAATCTAGCTCAAATTCAAGCTAGAATCCCATTATAATGACTAAATATATGGATATATGTTGACTACTATGCATAAATAACACATATAGATCATAATTCCTGTTGGGAGGGCTATTGGTGGGATGGAAATTGATGAGTTATCTTCCAAATTGTGATGATGTTTCAGCCAAATTCTCGGTTCTTGGTCAACCCATTAAACTATCCCCACTCATGCTTCACCATCGTGGGCCCCTAACTCTTAGCAATCCGGATGCACCAAATTTATTATCTTCATTACAAAATTTCAATGGCCTATAAACCTCCTATTAGCGTTCTAAGTTAACTCTTAGGAAAATCCAAAGTTACACCCAGCAAACCGCATAAACTTTCTTTCCTAATTGTAACACTTCTGCACTATCTCCTACTTTTGTTTTTCCCTTAGAATTTTGAAAATTGATTGTATTTTTCATCGTTATTACAATTTAACAAGGGGAAAATATGAAAGAGGGGAGGAGTCAAAAGAATACATGATTTAAACAACACCGATAAAAGACCTTGATACCTTCTATTCGGACACGAAGACGGAGATAGTCGATCTCTAACTGCTCTTTTTCTCGGGTGAATTATAAATCACGTCCCCCCAAATGTTGGACATATTAATAAAAGTCCTCTTAGTTAGAAGCTCAGTAACTACCTAGTTACAAAAGCCCAAAAGCCCACAAATGCCCTCTCCAATGGCTCTTATTACACTGAAACAAACAACCCACCCCAAAACACTATTAGGGTTACGGAAACCCAATTCACATCTCATTCTTACCCAACCAAACTGTTATCTCTCCACTCCCTCTATGTTCTCTCTGCATTATTCACCAGCCCCCCTCTCCTGCAGTATTAACCACCCCCCTCATCTGGTATTCTGCAGAAGAAAACCACCTCCATTTGTAGGCCACACCACCAGCGTGGTATCACAGCAGCAAAAGAGAAACCACCTCTATTCGAGAACCATCTCATGGCCGCGCCTCCAGATTCGGCCATTTCAAGGCTGTAGCGAACCATTTCCACCACCATATCACTGTGCACCACCGAGGATCTCACCTTCCCTCTATTGGTGGGCCACACCAACAGCGTGGTATCACAGCAGTAAAAGAGAACCACCTCCATTCGTGAACCATCTCATGGTCTCGCTTCCAGATCCGGCCATTTCAAGCATCTAATGAACCATTTCCACCGCATCTCACTGTTCTGCACCACCATTTCCACCGCCATCTCGCCGTCGTTTCTTTGAGTCGGAGTTCCAGAGCTCTTAGTGGCCATTTCGCCGCTCGTCGTGGCCATTCCGCCGCCCTACCGAGCTGATGTGAGTCAACGGGTTTTGTTTGTGTTTTTTAATTTGATGGTATATATTTTAGTTGATGTTATATTATTTTGCAGATGGATTCGGTGTGGTACAACCCCTTGACCTCTCGACCTGGGCACAACCCCTTGATCACCTGATCTGGGTTAAGTCTTTTGACTACCGAAGCTGTGTACAATCTTTTGACCACACGAAGTGGGTACAGACCCGATTGGGTACAACCCCAATTTCCCCTATTTTGTTTTCTCAATAGACTTATTGTAAGAAATTGACATAGAGCTATTTTCGAGATGGGTACGTACCCATCATTGTTCGATATTGGTCCGTACCCATATGGAATATTAGCCCATTCAAAGGACTTAATAAAAATGAAACACAACTAAATAAAAAATGTCAAACAGACACGCGTCCGTCCGAAAACGAGTGGGAGCGTAAATGGGTCCGAACCCACTTAGCGTGTACCCATATCGAATATGAAACCTAATACAAATACAACAATCAATAAAACAAGTTAAATTAAATAGAAATGGTGTATAGGTAAATTGGGCAAACCAGAAATAAAACTAAGGACTTTGTAAGAAGAAGTAAAGAGATGGGAATTAAAATATAAAGTTTAAGTTATGTGGGCTCATTTTTGTAATTTCCTCCTTTTCCTCTTCCTTTTGAATTTATACTTTTGATTTATGAAGAAAGGGGAACCAAAGGGAAATGAGGATTCTATATAACTTTTAACATATAAAGTGTGCACACACACGAATCGGCTTCCAATTGTATTGCCACGTTTGTCCATTTCCACGTCGATCGTCTTCATATAGTATTGAAACGTTTGTGCACCTCCACACAAGTGTGATGAGTCATCAACAATTTTGAATAACACTTGGATCCAAATAATAGAGTGATACTTATAAATGAAATAAATCAAGTTAGTAATAGACAATAATATAGAGATAAAACAATAGTAGTAATATGAAATTTAAAGAGAGTTGGAAAAATCCACCTCCGAACAAATATGAAATACATTTTGTGATGCATCTTTTTCGGATAAAGGAGCAGCTATTGCGTGTTTAATACGAAATTCTTATGGTGAATTTATATCAAGAAAAAGTTAAAAAATTAAAGCAAATTTAGTTTCAAAAGCAGAAGCACTGGGGATTTTGTGAGTTACGGAAATAGCATCAGAGATTCCTTTTGGAAGTGTTATCATTGAGAATTACGCGGAGAAGATCATGAAACCACATTCTTCTAGTCCATACAATACGATTCATTCAATTTAAAATATTGTTTGTAATATTTTTTTTCTGAGTTATCAAACCTTTCTTCTACTCTTATTTTATAGGAGTAGAAACGAGGTAGCCCACTGGGTTGCCAAACAGGAGTTTTTTATCACATTGTTTGGCAATTTAGATACTTGTATCTCTTCCCAGTTAGCTGCGGTTTTAAGATGTGATAACAAGCTTGTAGGGGTAGGCTGACCTTTGTAATATTTTAAAACTTTTATTTATCTATATATTATGCTTTGGAAAAAAAAAGTTATCCTTGATTCAAAATTCAAATGACGTGGATTTATATATCAAAGTTATTACTTTGTTGACCTGATTCATGAAAGTCCAAATCAAAATATATTTGATAAATTTAAGAGGTATTTGATAACATCTATAATTCCCTTGTATATTTTTAATGTCATGGTTTTGAATTGTATTGAATGCTCGAGCTTCCAAACCATACAACCTTGCACATGTACTTCACCTAGCAAAAATCACGCGGGTAGTCTAGATATTTAGACAATATGTACACAGTAACAAGTTTAAGGCGTCATTAGCCCACACTATTTTTTCTAGTAAGTAATTTTGCACAATCTCCTATTTTTTATCGAGTAAATAAATCTATTAATACGATGAAAATGAATGTACACTTTACAAGTATTACAAAATGGCTCTGGTGAAAAATCACTTTATCTAGAAGCTAACAACAAGCTAGCTAAAAGGTAAAACTATTTTTCTCCACATAAACCTATACAATGAATTTAGGTGGATGTAAACAAAAATCCACTATCTCCTAAGGAAGCGCGACGAGAATGAAAATGAAAAAGAGTTCGAAAAACAACAATTTTAACATTTCGCGATGCTCTTCTGTGTGGGGTTGGGTGGGCAATGCCATCAAAGCTAATATTGTTTTAGGCTAACCAAATAAGTCGGCGGTCGATGTGAAAGTGATCTTCTATGCATTTGTTTTCCAAGCCAGTCGAGTCTCCTTTTTCTTCAACCACATAAGGGCGTTTTGAATAGTGGACATAACTTTCCCTAATGCTCACTTAACTCCTTATAGTGGTCCATATCTTGACGGTGATCTTTCACTAAAAAGCAAGCATTTTTTTCATTTCATATGTAGGGTGAGCCAAACAATGATTGAATGTTTTGGGTGTTACACAAACCCCAAAATAGTTTGTCCAAGGTCTAACGGGATCTTTGAGGTGGAAGAACTCATATGCCCTTTTTGGTTGGTTTTGTATACAAACCTGGTGACCGCTTGTAGTCAAGACTGCGTACCTGATGTCGCTGTTGTGACTGAACGATTTTCAAACATCACACACGCTTAGTCAAGTCCATAGGCATTAAGTATATGTGTTTTGATGTGATGTAGTCTTTTTAAGAGTGTTGAATCATTCTCTTGAAATACCAAATCCCACACATTTCGGTTATGCAAGTACTCTCTATGGATCCATTTTGTCCAAAACGATACCTTATTCTCGTTAATATGCCATAGAAGTTTTGAGAGTAAAGCATCATTTCAAAGTCCCAACCTTTTAAGACGAAGTCCACCTTTGTTTTTTACATGCAAATATCTTTCAATTTAAATTTATTTGGTGTTGTGCTCCAAATAAAGTGCGACAAATGCGAGTAATGCTCTTGATCCCCCAATCGAAACCAGAAAAATCAAAAGCTGAAAACAACAAAACACTTATAAGACCAATCGAAATAAATCCAATCTTCAAACATAGCAGAGCAGAAGAAGTTTACCATGACTCTCAACACATTCGATATGTTTTCTCGTCAAGGGGCCGTAACTGCCATTCCTTAACCTTTTAAACATGAGGAGATACCAAGGTATCTAAAAGCCATACTACCCTCTTAATGGTATGTAGGTTTTTTAATGATTTCAAGCTCCCTCTATTTGATCCTCATAATATAGAAGTTTGACTTAGCCACGTTGAGTCGGAGAGCCAAACTTTTTTTTAAAACTTTAAGCATCCCATAAGTATGTCAAGTGAGATCGAGTCACGCTGAGAGAATAACATGGGATCATCCACAAATTCCAAGTGTGTAATATTTAATCCTTCTCATTTGGGTGGAATTTGAACGAAGCTTTAGACATAGTTTTCACAATAAACCGAGAAAGATACTCCGAATAATGTATATCAAGATGCGGTTGCATCCTTCCATTAGTGGACATGAGCCTACCACGGACAAATATCGATCGAGCCTTATTTACAATATCATCAAGACGCGGTTACATCCTTTCATAAAGAATTATGGTAATTGCCTTGAGATCACATTGAAACATGAAATGGGTCGATGATTATCGATGGTAGTTGCATTTTACGATTTCGGGACAAGCATGATTATAGTGTTGTTAAGTTTCTTTAAGATAAATCCTTAAATGAAAAATTTACTTATTTACATGGTCAACTCTTCACCTACTACATTCCAAGACTTGATGAAGAATTTGGATAAATAATTGTCGGGTGACGGGGACTTATCGGTTTTAATACCAGATACTGCATCTTTGATCTCTTTTCGGTTATCTCGGAGCAAAATTATCGAACTAAAGGTCACCACATTCTCAAATATCTTCTTATACATGCAAAGTGTTTTTCCTTGACCGGTTAAAGATGTCAAGTAGTCAAACAAGGTCGCATGTACTTGCTTTCTTGAAGTGATATGTGTGTCTTTGGGATTTTCAATAAATGAAATGAACTTTCACCGATTATTTCTTTGACATGGTCGTCAAATATTTTAGTGCATCTATCAATTTTCGTCGTGTATCCATATTTTTTCCTTTTGCTTGTGGAAACTCTGCTCAATTTTTTAGAAGAGGATCTATCTCTTACGAAGTTCCCCAATTTTGTCAATGATTATCAGGTTACCCACATTTTGAGGTCAAATTTACAAAAATATCAGTGGTGGTGGTGGTGGATGCATGATATGGTGGTGGTGATGAGGGTGGGGGTGTTAGATGCATGAGGTGTGGTGGGGTTATGGACGATCGTTGTGGTGGTGGTTGATGGAGAATGTATTTGGTGGTGGTAGTAGTCGGTGGTGAAATGCCAGAGGTGGTGGTGGCGGTAGTGGATGGTAGAGGTGGTCGGACTTTAAAAAATTGTTACAATAAATAAATAAATATTATATTAATTATTATATAATAAAAAAATGACATCAAGGATAATCGTGAAGGTAAATATGTCAGAGTATTTAATTGAAAATTAATCCTTTAAAGTATGATAATCCTTCTTTTTTCTGTGAATAGAATTTGAAATAATTGAAATTATCCCTTATAATTAGTTATAATCCATATAGGTTTAGCAGGTATATAATTTTCGGGATGCCCCAGAATATTAGGAACATAAAAAACAAAAATGGAAAAAAAGTAGCAAAATCTACCAAACTTACTGGATCATTTACATAAAAATAAGGGTAAGAAGCTATTTCATCCATCTCTGAATGTACACCTAATGGATTATTTGAT
Source organism: Nemophila menziesii (assembly GCA_029959085.1). NCBI lineage: Eukaryota > Viridiplantae > Streptophyta > Magnoliopsida > Boraginales > Hydrophyllaceae > Nemophila > Nemophila menziesii. The sequence continues at coordinate 5,298,965 of JARWIR010000030.1, forward strand.
CCATATTGATGTAATGCGGTCAGATGAAAAGGACTGACACCTACTAAAATAAAGGGGATTAAATGATGACGACCAAAAAAACGATTTAAGGTGGCATTGTCCACGGAGAAACCACCTCAAAGCCATGTTACTATGGAATCTCCTACTACAAGTATAGCGCTAGCTAAGCTTGTAATAATTGTTGTGGTCTCTGAACCCATTGAGATGACCCAAGAATTTCGCTATTTTCATTTTGCTAGTCCTTGGGAACAGAGTAGCGACGGATAATTAAGAATCAGAATAGGTCTAGTTTAGGGTTATTCTTGTTATTGTTATTCTATCTTAGAAGTCGTTCCTATATTGTCCTTGTTTTCTTGCTAGAGTCCGCTAACGCTTTAATTTTCTTGATTTTTCCTTTCATGGGAGATCAAGACTATAGGAGGAAAACGAGTTCATTAGCCAACATTCCGTCAAGTCAAATCAATGATCGAACTTAAAGATATGAAGTGAGTACCATTTGATGAGTAACTGAGAACAAAGGAGAAGGATATGGAAAGAATGAAGTAATGAAAGAGGATGTCATTTATAGTAGTAACGACTTGTCATGATCCATCAGTTTATACAGAATCCATGTCCTAGGTGTATCAAAAAATATTCTTTGCGCTAATTGTATATAATGAAATAGAGTGAAAGGGTCCACCCCGAAACCAAATGGTACTAACTAACAGTAACAACTGCGTCGAACCGCAAGAGATAGTTACCCATCATACGACTCACCAACTTCACTTGCCTTTATGGGAGGCTCGCTCCGGGAAGGTTCTAATCACTTACAATACACATCTCTACGAAGGAAGGGGTTCGATTAGGAGAGCTTTCAATATGATTCTTTTCCGCCGTTAATAAATGCGAGTTTTTTTGTCCACTTTCTTCATCCCCTCTATCAAAATGATCAAAAAGGAAGGCAAGTTTGCTTCTTATTCCCTTGTTTGATATTTTCCATCTCTGCCTCTCTCGTTGTCACCTGTGTTCAGGAAAGATTTAGAACCCTGTAGAGAATGAAGAGGGGCAAAGGATCTTACTCTCAACATTGCTTTTCGAGGCTCCACTCACCCCTGAATAAGTAAAGCCCTGTTAGCTTGGGCGAAGATGGGGATAAAGAGTAAGGATATAATATTGTTATGTTGTTATTAGAATTATATTAAATAATTTTTATATATATGAATAATAAATACTTACATTATAGGCAATACATAATTAAACTAATAATGATATATTTTTATATGTAAATATCAAATCTTCCATACTAATAATGCTCATTTTGTATAAATAAACTAATAAATTATACATTCAATGAAATGTTAAAATGTTAAATAAACTAATAAATAAACTAATAAATAAACTTATCTCTTTATATTGTTGCTTACATGAAATCTTCTTTCTACCATCAGAATTGCTTCAAACACAATATAAGTCTAATTTCTAGAATTTTTTATTTTGCACCCTTTGTATAGTGATCAAGTGTATGTATAGCTAATTTCTAAATATTTGGTTATTGAAAAAATCAATTATTTATTAAAATTGTCATTTAAACTCAACAACTCATATATAATCACATCAATTTCTATATATTTTCAATTAGATTTAATTCTTATTTTATAATGCAAAGAAAAATTGTTACTAAAATTATTAAAATAAAAATAAATAATAAACAATTACAAATTATTAAATCATCACAATAAATAATGAGGCAATTACCAATACCATCCTAGGAGGGGTTGATATTAACCTTAAAAGTCATGTATAATATAAATGACATAATAGACAATAATACCATTGAATTAGTTTCATCTCACTGAATTTTCCCACCAAAAAATTCCTACCGCCAAAACGATTTCGGCTAAACTTTTTCCGGCCAAAATTTTCCGGCCATTTTTTTCCCACAAAAGTTTTCCGGCCATTTTCCCCTACCAAAGTATTCCGGCCAATTTTTTTCCCACCAAAATCTTTCCAAAGAATTTTTTCCACCAAAAATTTTCATGTCAAATTTTTTCCCACCAAACCAAATTCTCACTAAATTTTTATATTGTTACTTGGTGGGAAAAATCGAGGTTTATGTTGTTTGGTAGACAAAAATTTTTACCGAACTATATTTTAGTTTATTTTGTTATTTTCCATCAAATCATTTTTGGTTTATACATAAGGGTTTATGTTGTTTGGTGAATCAAATCCCACCAAACTATATTTGGAAGTTTATGTTTTTCATTTGGTGGGAAAAATCCCACCAAATTATATTTGTGGGTTTATATTTTTTGGTGGGAAAAATCCCACCAAATTTTCTTTTTTTAGTGTTTTTGAGACATCTATTGGGGTATCTAACGAGCTGGTTCCTCTGGTCTGAAACAACATACGAAACTAGAATATATGTTTTACTCCTGGAAAAAATATGGCCAAAAATATTATCATTTAGTCCTCCATTTAATCACCCAAACATGACTCTATGCTAAATTTTTCAGCAGAATTTTTATTTTTTAAGCTATTTGAAACCTTTATCGGGGCATCTAACGAGCTGGTAACGAGCAGGTTCCTCTGGTCCGAAACAACATACAAAAACTAGAATATATGTTCTATTCCTGGGAAAAAATTTGGCCAAAAATATCATCGTTTAGTCCTCCATTTATTCACCAACACATGGCTCTTTGCTAAATTTTTCTGCAGAATTTTGATAAAATTTCAAACAAGTCCCTGCTTGTTGACTCCGTGCCTTCAAAGTTTGACTCACCAGGAAAGTTTGTCTTCATTAAAGGCTTCTTCTCCCTCATAGATATACAGACTTTGGTTGAACAAGTGATTACTAAACGTCGACTAAAACCTATGCAAAACATATCCCATAAACATTCAAAGAGCCAGAAATATCATCATATGTTCAGCTAAGCTAAACACATATATTACCTATCCACATCACAATTATCCAGTAAAAATTCATTATAAAAAATTAAAAAAAAAGGTTGATGTACAGCAAACAATCGATGCAATTCCATACGTATTAATCTCAATAACCCTAATTTCACATCCCAACAAGAAGTACTAAGTACTAATGCTGATACAAAATTTTACATCATCCATATGTATCACCACCAAAACAAACAAATGTTTTCCTATTCATCATTTTCATAATCTCCAACAAGATTATTATTTCTTTTATTATCCTCTTCAAGACTTTGCAAAATTTCAACATAAACTTTAACAGAATTACTAGCAAATCTCTCCATAGCGTCAAATATATGTTGTAAACCCACTTGAAGGCTACCACTAGTAGTAGTATCACTTTGATACACAACATAATTATTATCATCACACAAAACTAAAATTATTCTTATTATTCTTTTATCCAAAGCTTGAATCTCCTTTTGTATCTTCATATCTTCTTTCTCCAAATTCTTCATTTTCCTCTCTATTTCCTTATATCATAATTACTAGTATAGCATCAACAAAATATCCAGACAAAACAGAGATTCATAAAGTCATATAGAAAGTCATGAAATACATTCCCATAAAGTCTATAATTTGTTTGATGTGACAATATCTCTTAGCAGTAAATGTCAATGCTTGGAGATTACCTTGCTAATAATACAAACATGAGCATGGGCTTTACTAGTTGAGCCCTTATGTTGATCTATATATAAATCACATCCCCAAAACACTCTTGTATTTGCATTTTCTCCCCTTAACTTTCATACAAATGCACAGTGACCCCTGAATTATATACACCTCCCTGTAGCTACATTCTAATACTTCAACATCTTCCACTAATTACACTTCCTCATTAACTCTCCAATAAACAAAGTGTACACAAACACATTCCCATCAAAACCTCTATTAACCTCTCTTAAACATTTCTTCAAATATTTTTCATGCAGATTTCAATTCCAATTCCAATTCTTCAACTTACCAAAAACCGCAGAATAGTAATCAAAATTTACCACCTTCGGTCTAATATCCATATATTTATTTCTGGGTCTGGCCTTGTGTCGCAGGAGCCCAAATCAATGCGGGTTGAGATCTCTTATTTTAAGGTTTGCACTACAAATTTGACAATAATTCAATGTTTTCAGAATAGAGAAATCTAGTAAATAAGCAATTTAGAGGAGCACTACCAAAGAGAAGAAAGCTATGCCGGCAAATCAAATGATGAGAATTTTTTTTTGTTCTGAAAGAATTCATTAATAATAAAGTTTACAAAAAGTCAACCAACTCTAACCTAAACTACCTCCTCATTATAACCTAAACTAATGCCAATAGGCGAGTTTTTGGTTATCCAATCAACAACTAAGTTTTTGTTTCTCAAAATACATGAAAAAATATAATTACAAAACTCGGAAATATAATAAATACTACAAATGATATTCTTAAGTCTATTTCTATAAATGGGAAAACTAGATGAGAGAGCATCCATGATGGCCTTGCAATCGTTTTCGATAATACATGGATTATTAGTGAATTCTTTCGCCCATAAGGTTGCTTTAAGGACTCAAAAAGGTTTAGCCTCCATAGCATTCTCAGCACCAATCTCCCACGCGCTATATTTAATCACTTTCCCTTTACTATCCCTAACAATATAAGCAAACGTTGATTTAGTATATTTAAGTGAAGCGTCACGATTAATTTTATACCATTTACTAGGGGAGAATTCCATTTAGTAACCTTATTCATGTCACAGTATTGTTAACATTACCATTTCTGTCATTTCCATCTTTCTTATCAGCTTTACCGAGTTTTTCAACTTTTTTTCCTCAGATTATTTAAATCATCATTGGATTTAGGGACCTGTTAATTTATCATGGTTAACCCTCAGAAACTCAGTCTCATCCTTGGGTTTCATAGCGCTTTGATATTCATTCCAAATTTGTTGCGCTTTCATAGAAGTATTCAAGGGACAAACTTTCACATTATTAAAAACAAACGAATTTCTATTTTTCCAGATTTTCCATGCTGTAATTTCCAGCTGTTCACAAGCTAGAGAGTTTTTTGTACTATTATTGAGGATTATATGAGCCATCCAAATGTCAATTTTCATTGAGCACTGGTTGCTCGTTCTCAATGTTAAATTCGAAGCTAACCATACAGCTCTAGCCCATTGGCATCCAAAAATTAGGTGCTCAATAGTTTCAACCTGTTCATTACAAATAGCACAAATATTTGTTTCACATGCGCTTCTTTTATAGAGGTTATCATAAGTAGGTAGTAAGTTTTTCACTGCCTTCCACATAATTTTTTTTATTTTATTTGGGACTTTTAGGTTCCAAATAGTTTTCCAAATACTTGGGTCAATAGTAGTAGAGGATGAGGGATTGGATGAGTTTTTTTTATTTTTTCCTCATAATCCTTTTCTTCTTTTAGAATGTGATAAGCAGATTTCACACTATAGTCACCATTTATATTGATATTCCAAAAATAATGTCTTTCAGAAGGTAAGGGGAATGAATGTTTTCAATATTTTATCACAGATATTATCAGAGAAATTTTCTTTGATAATTCTTGTATCCCACTTTCTTTCACCTCTAATAATAAAGTCCCTTACCATTTTAATATTTTTATTGCGAGGAGGAATTATTTCATCAGTGTTATGAATCCAAATATCAGTTTGTGGATTTATAGTAAGTCCATTCCCAATTTTTCATTTACAAAATTTAGTAATAATCTCTCTTCCAGCTAATAGGCTTCTCCATCCCCAAGAGGGAGAGCAGCCTAATTTAGCTTTAAAGAAGTTTGAATCAGCAACGTATTTACCTTTTTAAATTTCGTAAAGTAAAGAGCCAGTTTTATTACAAAGATTCCATGCTTGTTTATCAAGTAATGCTAAATTCATTAGGTGGAGGTCTCTATATCCAAGACCTCCAGTAAACTTACTACAAGTAAGGGACTTCCAATTCCCCCAATGAATTCACCTTTCTCCTTTATTACCCCAGAAGAATTTGGCTATTTGCGCATATATAATATCACATGTATTCATAGGGAGTAAATAAGAGGACATATAGTAGTAAGGAAGGCATTGAATAACTGATTTTATAAGTGTTTCTTTACCAGCGCTACTAAGGAATAAGTTTTTCCAATTTTCAATTTTTTTAATGACATTTTGCACTAATAAATTAAGGTCCCTTACCTTAGATCTCCCCCACTCAGTGGGTAGCCCAAGGTAGGCCCCTAAATTGTTTGTGGTATGCATAATAAGTTTACTAGTAATGATATCTTTCATAAAGTGTGGTGTGTTTTTACTAAATTTTACACCACATTTGTTTAAGTTGAGTGTAAGGCCTGTAGCAAGTGAGTATCTAATCATAATGTCATTAAAACAGTAAGTTTCATTTAAATCTACTTTAAGGAAAAAGACACGGTCATCTGAAAAAAGCAGATGGGTGAGAGTTGGACAGTTTCTAGCAATGTTTATGCCCTTTAGTACTTCTTTCTCTAAGTTATCATTTACTAGAGACGTTAAGGTTTGCGAAATAATACAGAATAGAAGGGGAGAGAGTGGGTCCCCCTGCCTTATCCCTCTTTTAGGTTTATTGAGAGGGTGGGGTTGGCCATTTATAAGTATTGAATATGAAACAGATGAAACACAATTAAGTATGAGATCACACCATCTTCTTTCAAAACCCATTTTAATCATTAGGTCATAAAGAAAATCCCACTCCACGTATTCATACTCCTTTTTTATATCAGCTTTTATAATCATACTATAATTTTTGGTATTCTTTTAGTCCTTTATATATTTACAAACTTCATGTACTATTATGGTATTTTCTTGTATATGTCTACCAGGCACAAATGCTGTTTGATTTTCGACTATAATATGTTTCATAAGTGGTTGAAGTCTATTAACCATAATTCTCGCCAAGATTTTATATATAAAATTTGAAACGCTAATAGGCCGAAAATGTTTAATGTTAGCATCATTCTCTATTTTTGGGATTAAAGAAATATATGTATGATTAATATCAGCTAGAGAATGGTTGTTATACCAGAAGTTATTGACTAATCTTATAATGTCCAGTTTTATAATGTGCCAATATTTTTTATAAATGAATCCTGGGTACCCATCAGGACCAGGAGCTTTATTTCCTCCCATTTCATTAATAGCCACTTCAATTTCAGAAATAATCAGTGGCTTGAGGAGGCTACTATTCATATTACTAGTAATAGAGGGTTTAATCATTTCTAAGATTTTTTCATAGTCTCTTGGCCCAATAGTTTCAAAAATATTATTAAAGTAGCTTAGTATATTATTAGTAATTTCATTTTCCTCATTGAGCCAGGTCCCATTATCATCTTGGATTTTACTAATTTTATTAATCTTTCTTCTTGCTTTAGTAGAGTTGTGGAAATAAGCTGTGTTCTTATCTCCACAATTAAGCCAAGTAATTCTTGAGCGAGAGGCCCAAAAATCCTTTTCTCGCTTCCAAATTATTTCTATTTCTTTGACAATGCTATTATAAGTATCTTTTTCATTATCAGTTAAGATACTAGAGTTAGTCAAATTTTCCAATTCTCCTAAAAGGAGGTCAATTTTCTTCCTACTGTTATGGAATTTTCTTTTATTCCATAATGCTAGGAGTCTTTTGCACATATTAAGATTTGAGTTAAGTCTATTCTTCACAATATTTTTCAAAGTGTTTCTCGAATTCCATATATTTTTAATTATGTCATAGCAATCTTTTTCCTCAAGCCAAAAATTTTCAAAGTAAAAGCGTTTAAAATCGTTATTGTTATCATCTAGGTGTAAGATAAGTGGGTTGTGGTCTGACCCAATAGCTGGTAGAAGAGAGACCCACGCATTAGGGTAAATATTACACCAATCTATGTTACTCAAACATTTATGTAGCTGGATTTTAATAAGTTTATTACCTGCTCTTCTATTATACCAAGAAAAAGAGCAACCTTTACTATCATTTTGTTGAAGTTGTATATTATTCATAAATTCAATAAAAGCTTTCATATTACTCGTAATTTTATTCTCCCCTCCCATTTTCTCACTTATATATCTGTGGTTATTAAAATCACCAACTAAATTCCAAGGACAGTTACTAGGTGAGGCACAAGCTTCGAATTTTTTAAGAGTCTCAAATTTTTCCGTGTCAATTGGGGACCCATAAAAAAAAGTAGTATATGATTTTATATTGTTTTTACTACTAATTTCATAGTGGAATAAGTTACTATTTTTCATAAGGACTTTAATAATATTCTTCGCATTACTTAAAAGGGCAAGACCACCACTTAAACCAATAAGATCTACTGTATCAATCAGATTCATATTAAGAGTAGTAGCAAGATTATGAAGAATAGTAGAACTTCTTAGTTTCAGAGAGGAAAATTACCTCAGGTCGATATCTCCTAACAATATCGATGAGGGTTTGGACTGCCAAAGGTGTGCCAATCCCTTGACAGTTCCAAGACATTTGTATCATATCTCAGTGTGGGCTTGTTCTAGGACAATCCCGCAAACCTTATCAACATCTTCTTCAATGTCCACCCATTTCTCAGAATTATCTTCTTCATTGAAATCTTCAGCATTCTTAGCTTCATTTCCATCTTTAGCATTACTTTTTCTAGATTCCCACAGCTTTCTTAAACGATCGTTATCTGAATAGAAACTTTTATCAGTTCTCTTAAGGTTTGAGACTTTCTTAATCGATGTTCCGCTTTTAATATTTAGGTTTGTGGTAAGGGTAAAGGGTATTGGTAGGTTAGCAATAGTTTGAAAGGGTGAGGTAACCAGTACAAATTGATTAGTGTTTGGGGTTAGAAACGATTTGGGGGAGAAGGTTGAAGGGGACGGTATGTTAGAAGTGAGGTTGGGATTATATGGGTTAGTTATTTGTTCTGATATGTTATTGGGTTGAATAGAAAGTGGGTTATTGTTTGGGCTGAGTTTTAGTACGTTGGGGGAAATAATGACTTTAGAGTTGGGCCAGGATGGTTAACGAAATTGGGCTTGAGATACTTCCAAATAAAATAATTTCATTTGGGTTTTTTGGGCTTGAGAGTGAGTCAGCCAATAAACCCGCTTTAGACATTAATTTTTTTTCTTTTTGAATTAAAATCTCTTTCTTCTTATTCTTATCCGACTCCATTACCAAGGTACACCATTGTCCTTAACAGCTTTGTCTTCTTTTTCTTTTCCTTTTTTCTTGTCATTTTTAGCACTAAATTCAAAAATGGGTTGTACACCCATTACCACCTCCTTTGTGGTATTGCACGTACCCGTATGTTGACTCGGTACTATAGTACTATTTTGTTTGAGCGAGTTTTTGAGTCATCGAGCTTGACTCAGATGAATTGATTCTATGCCCTTGTGAGTTCCCACTTGTTCTAGGTAATTTCTTCATTTTGCTATGATGATTGAAGGTAGAAGATGCTTTTCCTTTGTAAAGAATTGACGATTGTGAAGGTCCTCGTGTAGATATTTTGATCCAGCTTCCAATCCTTGGCTTAATCCTCTTGTTGTTACATTCCTTTTCTTCGTGATCAAAGATTCGACAAGCATAGCAAACCTGACCAATGTTTTCGTACTTGAAGTTTATCAAGGTTTGAGTGTTGATATCATCCCAATAATTAATCCCAGCAATTATTGGGCTCTTAAGGCTCCAATCAAGTTGTATTCTCGTTAATGTGTTTTCATCGATTTCCTCTTATTCAGGAAGCTCGATAGAGTGAACATCTCCGAAATGAGACATTAATTTCTCGATATAGTTGAGGGTTAACAAGTTTGCTAGAATTCCAGTAAGTTGGAGCCATATAGTAGTATGATCGACCCCCTTTCTTGAGCCAGAGTTGTATTTGTTAATAGCGAAATGTTTACCCATCACTATCCATGGTCTTTGATTCCATACTTCCAGGTAATCTTCTTCATTTTTGAACCTGAGAATCGTTTCATTCTTACCAAATTTATCTGTTTCCACCGGTTCTCTAAGAGCCCAAAACTTGTTGATGTGGTTTTTAATAAAAGTGAAATTTACTATATCTTTGTAGAGAAGTTTGGCTATCAGCTTATACGCTTTGATAGCCTTGTATTTGGTGTTTGAATTGGGAGTAACAACCATTTTACCCTCATTAGCATAAGGGTGGTTTGATGAGTAGAAGTTCATGGTTTTCGATTTTGCAAAAGAGACGAGAAGGAGTAATCAAAGGAAAAAGTGGTGATTAAAGAGCTCGTGATATGATTTTAGTAAGGAAATCACTTGCTATGGAAAAGGAATGGGTTTACACAGTTGATTTTAGTGGTGGTGGTGGTGGTGGAGGAGATAGGCGGTGGCTATGGTTTCTATGAGGAAAGGAGGGGAGAGGAAGGGAGGAGGTAGAGAGAGAATTTCATAATCTTGAGAATTTTGTTCAACGAAGAGTGTTAGGAGATGATGTAGGACAAACATCATGTACTATTATGGTATTTTCTTGTATATGTCTACCAGGCACAAATGCTGTTTGATTTTCGTCTATAATATGTTTCATAAGTGGTTGAAGTCTATTAACCATAATTCTCGCCAAGATTTTATATATAAAATTTAAAACGCTAATAGGCCGAAAATGTTTAATGTTAGCAGGATTCTCTATTTTTGGGATTAAAGAAATATATGTATGATTAATATCACCTAGAAATTGGTTGTTATACCAGAAGTTATTGACTAATCTTATAATGTCCAGTTTCATAATGTGCCAATATTTTTTATAAAAGAATCCTGGGTAACCATCAAGACCAGGAGCTTTATTTGCTCCCAGTTCATTAATAGCCACTTCAATTTCAAAAATCATCAGTGGCTTGAGGAGGCTACTATTCATATTACTAGTAATAGAGGGTTTAATCATTTCTAAGATTCTTTCATAGTCTCTTGGCCCAATAGTTTCAATAATATTATTAAAGTAGCTTAGTATATTATTAGTAATTTCATTTTCCTCATTGAGCCAGGTCCCATTATCATCTTGTATTTTACTAATTTTATTAATCTTTCTTCTTGCTTTAGTAGAGTTGTGGAAATAAGTTGTGTTCTTATCTCCACAATTAAGCCAAGTAATTCTTGAGCGAGAGGCCCAAAAATCCTTTTCTCGCTTCCAAATTATTTCTATTTCTTTGACAATGCTATTATAAGTATCTTTTTCATTATCATTTAAGATACTAAAGTTAGTCAAATTTTCCAGTTCTCCTAAAAGGAGGTCAATTTTCTTCCTACTGTTATGGAATTTTCTTTTATTCCATACTGTTAGGAGTCTTTTGCACATATTAAGATTTGAATTAAGTCTATTCTTCACAATATTTTTCAAAGTGTTTCTCGAATTCCACATATTTTTAATTATGTAATAGCTATCTTTTTCCTCAAGCCAAAAATTTTCAAAGTAAAAGCGTTTAAAATTTTCGTTATTGTTATCATCTAGGTGTAAGATAAGTGGGTTGTGGTCTGACCCTATAGCTGGTTGAAGAGAGACCCACGCATTAGGGTAAATATTACACCAATCTTTGTTACTCAAACATTTATCTAGCTGGATTTTAATAAGTTTATTACCTGCTCTTCTATTATACCAAGAAAAAGAGCAACCTTTACTATCATTTTGTTGAAGTTGTATATTATTCATAAATTCACTAAAAGCTTTCATATTACTCGTAATTTTATTCTCCCCTCCAATTTTCTCACTTATATATATCTGTGGTTATTAAAATCACCAACTAAATTCCAAGGACAGTTACTAGGTGAGGCACAAGCTTCGAATTTTTTAAGAGTCTCAAATTTTTCCGTGTCAATTGGGAACCAATAAAAAAAGTAGTATATGATTTTATATTGTTTTTACTACTAATTTCACAGTGGAATAAGTTACTATTTTTCATAAGGACTTTAATAATATTCTTCGCATTACTTAAAAGGGCAAGACCACCACTTAAACCAATAGGATATACTATATCAATCAGATTCATATTAAGAGTAGTAGCAAGATTATTAAGAATAGTAGAACGGTTCTTAGTTTCAGAGAGGAAAATTACCTCAGGTCGATATCTCCTCACAATATCGATGAGGGTTTGGACTGCCAAAGGTGTGCCAATCCCTTGGCAGTTCCAAGACATTTGTATCATATCTCAGTGTGGGCTTGTTCTAGGACAATCCCGTAAACCTTATCAACATCTTCTTGAATGTCCACCCATTTCTCAGAATTATCTTCTTCATTGAAATCTTCAGCATTCTTAGCTTCATTTCCATCTTTAGCATTACTTTTTCTAGATTCCCATAGCTTTCTTAAACGATCGTTATCTGAATAGAAACTTTTATCAGTTCTCTTAAGGTTTGAGACTTTCTTAATCGATGTTCGGCTTTTAATATTTAGGTTTGTGGTAAGGGTAAAGGGTATTGGTAGGTTAGCAATAGTTTGAAAGGGTGAGGTAACCAGTACAAATTGATTAGTGTTTGGGGTTAGAAACGATTTGGGGGAGAAGGTTGAAGGGGACGGTATGTTAGAAGTGGGGTTGGGGTTATTTGGGTTAGTATTTTGTTCTTATATGTTATTGGGTTGAATAGAAAGTGGGTTATTGTTTGGGCTGAGTTTTAGTACGTTGGGGGAAATAATGACTTTAGAGTTGGGCCCAGAATGGTTAACGAAATTGGGCTTGAGATACTTCCAAATAAAGTAATTTCATTTGGGTTTTTTGGGCTTGAGAGTGAGTCATCCAATAAACCCGCTTTAGACATTAATTTTTTTTCTTTTTGAATTAAAATCTCTTTCTTCTTATTCTTATCCGACTCCATTACCAAGGTACACCATTGTCCTTAACAGCTTGGTCTTCTTTCTCTTTTCCTTTTTTCTTGTCATTTTTAGCACTAAATTCAAAAATGGGTTGTACACCCATTACCACCTCATTTGTGGTATTGCACGTACCCGTATGCTGACTCGGTACTATAGTACTATTTTGTTTGAGCGAGTTTCGAGTCATCGAGCTTGACTCAGATGAATTGATTCTATGCCCTTGTGAGTTCCAACTCGTTCTAGGTAATTTCTTCATTTTGCTATGATGATTGAAGGTAGAAGATGCTTTTCCTTTGTAAAGAATTGACGATTGTGAAGGTCCTCGTGTATATATTTTGATCCAGCTTCCAATCCTTGGCTCAATCCTCTTGTTGTTACATTCCTTTTCTTCGTGATCAAAGATTCCACAAGCGTAACAAACCTGACCAATGTTTTCGTACATGAAGTTTATCAAGGTTTGAGTGTTGATATCTTCCCAATAATTATTCCCAGCAATTATTGGGTTCTTAAGGCTCCAATCAAGTTGTATTCTAGTTACTGTGTTTTCTTCGATTTCCTCTTATTCAGGAAGCTCGATAGAGTGAACATCTCCGAAATGAGACATTAATTTCTCGATACAGTTGAGGGTTAACAAGTTTGCTAGAATTCCAGTAAGTTGGAGCCATATAGTAGTATGATCGACCACCTTTCTTAAGCTAGAGTTGTATTTTTTAATAGCGAAATGTTTACCCATCACTGTCCATGGTCTTTGATTCCATACTTCTAGGTAATCTTCTTCATTTTTGAACCTGAGAATCATTTCATTCTTACCAAATTTATCTGTTTCCACCGGTTCTCTAAGAGCCCAAAACTTGTTGATGTGGTTTTTAATAAAAGTGAAATCTACTATATCTTTGTAGAAAAGTTTGGCTATCAGCTTATACGCTTTGATAGCCTTGTATTTGGTGTTTGAATCAGGACTAACAACCATTTAACCCTCATTAGCATAAGGGTGGTTTGATGAGTAGAAGTTCATGGTTTTTGATTTTGCAAAAGAGACGAGAAGGACTAATCAAAGGGCTCGTGATATGATTTTAGTAAGGGAATCATTTGCTATGGAAAAGGGATGGGCTTACACAGTTGATTTTAGTGGTGGTGGTGGTGGAGGAGATAGGCGGTGGCTATGGTTTCTATGAGGAAAGGAGGGGAGAAGAGGGGAGGAGGTAGAGAGAGAATTTCATAATCTTGAGAATTTTGTTCAACGAAGAGTGTTAGGAGATGATGTAGGAGAACCGCCATTAGTGGCAGAGCTGGACAAAAAAATGAGAGCATCGGATAGAGAAGTCGCCGTAGACAACATAGTTAGAGGAGAAGAGAAAGGATTTAGTGGTGAAACTGTAGGAGAAGCCGTAGATGAGGACACTGGTGGTTTGCAGAGGACTAATCAAAATTTAAAAAGGGGTATAATAAATATAATTTTATTTTTTTAGGATTTTTATGGACAATATAATAAGAAAGACGAAAGAGAGATGTTAATATAAGATTTGAGATGTAAATGGTAATAAATCCATAAATAATATACAATTACAAATTATTAAATAATTACAATAAATAATATACAATTACAAATTATTGAATAATATATATAACAAAATAGGCTACCATATAATGCACTCCAGCCTACTTACCATTTTAAGAGTTTTGGGGTTTATTGGTCCTCTAACTTCATCTTCTTTTGCATACATATGAGGCTTTAAAGCCAAAATTAGTAACAACTAACTAAACCCTCACGGAAAACTACAACTAGTCTATGAATCGCGCAACCACTCCTATCTCTCGTTAAGTTGATAATTCAGGTACTCTGGAGGATCTTCATACACGCATGGTTCCCCAACAATCTCCGCACCTCTCTTAGCTAGCAAATTCGCACACATAATTGCTTCTCGTTCCCGTTAAGTAGAGTTTACTTCAAATCCCGGGTTACTCCGAAATGTCTAGAAAAATTTACCTAAAATCTCATACCGACATTGCAACTTTTTATTTCTATAATAATCACTATGGTCGAATTTGGTTTAGCATTAGAAAAAAATTCAACACTGTGAATTAAACCAATTTACATTTAAATTTTAAGGAAATGAATGAATAATATCACATAGAAGTTCAAAACTAAATAGTTTTGATATTAAAAATAAGTGGGTCTAAGATAATGTGGCTCAAATGTAGAAGTTCTGTTTCACTCGAAATTAACAGATGCCAAATCCAATCGTATATATTATTACATAATAATGAGCATCTCTGAGAACCATTGAGTCAATACAGACTACTCTAACCACTAAAACTATCAATCTAATACTAATATTTGACCAAAAAAAGATGGTCTCAAGACTCACTATTTGAAAATGACAGTGTCCTCCTCACGCATCTTCTTTGCTCAGGTGGCATATGAATCCTTTTGTTCTTTTCCCATTAACACACCTTCTTAGCCCTAATTTATATAAAAATTTAGACAGTCTTCATAAATTTAATAATTAAACAAGCAAGATATGTAGTTTGGTTATTCCTGAATTGCCATCGTTCTACCACTTTTACAAATTCTCGTTTTCAAATTCTTCCTTTACCTTTATAGGAATTTATTTGCGGAAGTGCTCCACTTAAATTCATGCTGCACTAACAACAAAAGGCCTTACTAAAACACAAAAACACAATTCCTAAAATAGGATTTCCCCAGCAAAAGATTTTTTTTGTAGGTCCCTATATTACGCAAAGTTACACTACAGGCCTTGACATTGATTTTTTTTATTATTTACACTATAATCCCCTATTATACCAAATAACCTATAATATAAAACATATATCTTTTAATATGGTTAAAAAAATGTTCAAAATTGGGGGGCCTGCAAATGCAAAATGCAAAATGCAAATGAAACATGTTGCCAAAAATGGACATATGAAACATGTTGCCAAAAATGGACATACCCAATTTCTGCAGGAAAGTCTGATCAGTAAGCAACAAAGTTTTTAGTTGAATTAAGCCGGGGAAGGATTTGTGCATGTGATCAGCAAGTGACTCCTCTAGAGATGCTATTTGTGAAACAAATCAATTAACTAGTAACTTCATAATATCATCAATAAAGTATGTAAGCACTTAATATTTATATCAGTAAAGTAGGAAGTAGATCTTACCATGGAAATTATGAAATGACATGGTCAACAATTTTCATGTGGAACCATTCACTTTACACTAAAGACAGTTTTATCTTACGAGAAGGCGATCCAGTTGATGAAATGCTATTCATTATGCACAGAAAATTACTCACCATGACCACTAATGGAGGCGTTATTCTAGGAAGAAGCTCGAGGTATTACAAGATGCTTTGGCTAAAGGTGTTGGGAAGTTCACCTAGTTTATGTTATGCGTCGAGATTTGCTGCTAATGTGCTTCGTGCTTTGAGGCTTAATCAATCCACGAGAGGATTTCACCTATTCTGCTTCAAAAAGCCGACCCTGATTTTACTATAGATAAATGATCTAGTAAAAATGCACACACAGTAAATCAATATTAAATACATAACACCAAGCATAAACCACCCAACAATTCTATATATATCCACTTAAAAGTATATAACACCCAACAATTCTATATATATCCACTTAAAAGTATATAACAGTAAAAGTAAACTACAAACTAAATCTTACCATGGAAATTACTAAACCTTCATGGTTAACTGAAATATCATGGCCAATGATCTTATTCGTTTTGTTTTTTTGTTCAGTATTTTTGACATAATATCCTGCCTGTGTGCAAAATATAAAAAAAATCATTATTAATTCCTTGCAAATAAATAAGCATTATTTCTATGTTAATATTTTTTGATTATCAAGTAAATATGTGTTGTACATGAAAAAAAAGAGTAATTAGTACAAATCTAGCTCAAATTCAAGCTAGAATCTCATTTTAATGACTAAATTTATGGATAAAATGTATTAACGATTATCCATAAATAGCATATAGAGAGAAAAAGGCATGTTGGGAGGGCTATTGGTGGGGTGGCAGTTGATGAGATATCCTCCGGATTGTGATAATGTTTCAGCCAAATCCACTAACCCAACAAGTTTTTTGTCATGAGTAATACATGCTCTTGAAAACCATATTTACAACTTACACGTGAATATGGCTTTATAAAACTATAAGAACCCAAATTCAACACACCTTTGAAACTTGTATGATTCTTTTTGTGAAGAAACTTTGACTATGTTTAACAGGCAATCCTTGAGGAAAAGTAAAGTTGAATTTAATGGTGTCTCACCAGGTTACTCTTTGTACTCAACCTAGTTACTTTACTGGAAATTTCAACCAAGATGAAAGACATGAAGCTAACCAAGCACCAAGCAACAACTAAGGATCAGAAAAATACACTAAGCACAAATAATCACACAGAACACCAAATCTGCTGCAAACAACAGAACCAGTAAACACATCGTGAACGAGCTGCTCCCATGTGGTTGGAGCAGCATAATAAAGAATACAGAGAAATCAAAAACAAAAACAAAAAAAAAATAGAAAATGAGATCTTAATAGACTTATAGAGAGAAACACGACCCACACATATAATGCGAGTTTTAAATTAAAACTAAAAAACCACAACCTTTAATATGAAAGTACAAACAAATTATCTATAGTAATTAAATTGCAAATTAATACAATAAACTAAAAAGTAAGAAAATCTTGTAAGATATGTGAGATTCGGCTTAATGCTTTGCAGGAAAAAGTACTCTCCTGGCCTCTATGTATCCACTTTACAGACGGCAGCTAAACTCCTCCAAGGTAACAATTGCTTAATAGCTTCCATCTTTAATAAGTACCGTTTACCTAGAAAAAAGAAAAGGAAAAATGAATTAAACCAAATTCATATAGAATATAATTTTAGTCGAGAGAAGTTAAAGTTTCCAAACCTTCTGTATAAAGCAGTAACATCTTCCTTTAAGCAATAAGTTTCTAGAAACCTGTCACCACAATTGTCCACATGCACAGATTCCATCACAAATTCTTGATAGCCTATATATTCATTCCATTCCATTCGAACCACAATTTAGAAATTGATTCCTTTTTAAAGCTTGTTTTGTGATCTTACTCCTCTGGTGATTCAGAGGCAACCAACCTATACACATAAACCTTGCGGACCTGACCTGGCCGGCATGAACATCCAATAAGATGATACGAGATGCTCCCACGAGTGATATCCCTTCACCACAAGTTTTTATCGATCCAAAGAAGACTAGAGCATCCATTGATACCTCTCGAAAATCAGCATCATAGTTTCCTGTGATCATGAATATTTCCTTTCCATTGCTATAGCTTTTCATCTTTCTAGTTAATCTCTCCAGGAATTTCAATCGAAGGAGATATTGGCTAAACACGAGCAGCTTCTCAATAGTGGATTCACATAGCTGAAGATCACTGAAGAAGAATTGCGCGTTAACCCTTTCACGAATATCCAATGGTCTATCCTCAACTCATCAACCCGATCTTTAGCTTCGGGATTCTTCGAAAGAGTTCTCAAGATGGGATGAACATATAAAGCACCACATTCGGAGCTTATCTTGAATTTCATGTTCATATTTTTTAACTCAGGAAGTTTCTTATGCCTGGCTATGACTTAATTTCAGGAGGACAGTGAAGTCAACAAGGCCCGGTAGTTCATCTAAAGAATTGCCTCGATAATAGTGTAGTACTTTACTAGTCATCTCACGAAGATCCTTTATCACCATGACCTTGCTATTCAAACTCTCATCCTTGAGCAAAGTGTGCTCAACAACATCGAAAAAATCTGGCCTTTTCCATCTTTCCTGGGATAGTTGCTCGGCTCAAGATATGTCTCTTGATCACTTTAGGAATATCCATCTAGAGTAAATCAATATTAAATACATAACACCATGCATTAACCACCCAACAATTCTTTTTTTTTTTTGTCGAAAGCTTAATTTAAATTAAAATAAAACATAGTAGCAAATACAATAAGTTCAGATTTATCTAGCCTATACCAGAAGCAACAAGATCAGAAATAAACAAATTACAAAGGGTGGGGGGTAAAGAAACCGCCCAATTGCAAGGAAGAGTGTTAGAAACACTTCTTTTTGCAACCCAATCAGCAGCTAAATTTGATTTCCGAGGAACAAGGTGGAAATCAACTGTGGTGTTGCGCAACAATGTTTGAATATCTTCACAAATGTGTGAAAGATGACGATTTTCAAACTTTGTGCTTGTCTTGAGCTTATTGATGAGGCTAGAACAATCATTCTTCAAAATATGCTCGCAATTGGGATGAGTGGCAGCTTCAGTGATAACAAATCTTATGCCCAATGCTTCAGCTTCTTCAGGAGACTTTGCTTCAAAATTCCAAGCTTTTACTTTCAAATTGTGGCCCTGTTGATCACTGAAAATACAACCAGCATCACTCTTATTAGTTTTGTTAAGATAAGAAGCATCTACAAAGATATAATTAAGATTAGGATTATTATACTTACTATAAGATTGTATAGTGGCAGTGTTTTCTTTTTTAGTTGTTGTTTCAGCTTCAGAGTTAAATTTTGAATAGTTTGTGAACTCATCATAAGCTTTATATGCTTTTAAAGCATTAGAAAAGGGACTACTGTTGATATTTTCAAAGAGCTTTTTATTCCTAGCCTTCCAAATATGCCATAAGATCCATATTGCCATCTCGACTATGGGTCTTTCATTTTCATCATTTGGGTGTTTGGCATCCATAAGTTCTTGGAGCCATTGATCAATTCTAAGATTTAAATCATTTGAAAATTGAAAGCCCATAGGAGTTGCATACCATGTGGCTCTCGCAATTGAACAATGAAAGAAGAGATGCTCAATATTTTCAGTAGCAGCATTACACAATTTACAAGTATCATTTAAAGCGCATTTCCTTGTAAATTTATTAAGTTCAGTAGCTAAAGCATTTGTGATTATTCGCCAAACGAAATTTTTAAGTTTAGGAGGGATATTAAGCTTCCAAACATTTTCCCAGAAAGAATCCTGAAGTTTAAAGGATATAGATGGGAGCTTTTCGTTTTGGTATTTATACTCTTTAACAGTATCATTTGACAGCTTTTTGTAAAATTCTTTAGCTGTTAAATTACCATTTTTGGAGTGTTTCCAGATAAGTGTATCATGGGCACCTGTGCTACTAATATTTAGAGAAAGAATTTTTTCTCTATGATTTTGAGTAAAGATTTCATTAATAAGGTTAATATTCCATGTATTACTTTGTGTAATAAGTTCAGAGACATAGATATAAGGGTGGTTAAGGTTATTAACAGGTTTTTCAATGTTTGGGATCCAATCATTATCCCAAATTTTTATGGATTTCCCATTTCCAACAATCCATTTAGTATCTTACCACCCAACAATTCTAAATACATCCACTTAACAGTAAAAGTAAACTACCAACTAAATCTTACCATGGAAATTATTAAACCTTCATGGTTAACTGAAATGTCGTGGCCAACGATCGTTTAATGATATTATTCTTGACATGAGATCCTGCCTGTGTGCAAAATATAAAAAAATCATTAATAATCCCTTCCAAATAAATAAGCATTATTTCTATGTTAATATTTTTTGATTATAAAGTAAAGAGTAATTTGTTCAAATTCAAGCTATAATCCCAATTTAATTATTAAATTTATGGATAAAATACATTAACTACTATCCATAAATATCATATATAGAGAAAAAGACCAGTTGGAAGGGCTATTGGTGGGGTGGCAGTTGATGAGATATCTTCTGGATTTTGATAATGTTTCAACAAATCCACACCCAGTTAACCCAACTCATTCTTCACCTGTATAAGATACAATTCCGATTTCTCTTAGCAGGAAATCTATCCATAACAGAGCGAGCATCTACATTGAAATTGTTCAATGGACTAGAATTCCAGAGTTTTACCTAGTAAACCGTATAAACTTATTGTAACACTTCCTCAATATCTGCTACTTTTTTTTACCTTAGGTTTTGCAGATCATTGTATATTTCATGTTATTACAACTTAATAAGTGAGAAATATGAAAGAAGTGAGGAGTCTAGAGTGTACCTAATTTAAACATCACTAAAGGTCTTGATACCTTCTTTTCGTAAGAGAAGACGGCGCTGCTCCAAGGAACTTTTTCTCTTACTTTGATTTATGAAGAAAAGGTAACCGAAATGAGGGTTTTATATAA
Source organism: Nemophila menziesii (assembly GCA_029959085.1). Taxonomy (NCBI): domain Eukaryota; kingdom Viridiplantae; phylum Streptophyta; class Magnoliopsida; order Boraginales; family Hydrophyllaceae; genus Nemophila; species Nemophila menziesii. Next base: position 5,319,929 of record JARWIR010000030.1, read on the forward strand.
GTTTGAGGAAATACCCCTTTTACCCTAGTTTTTAATGTGATTGACAGGTTGCCCCATTGTTTAATGCGACTAGATACCCTTAACTTTTGTTTTTGTGACTCGTGACCCCCTACTAACGTTTTCTTCTAAAATCACCTTTAAGTGTGACGTGGACGGCACTTGTCAGCATTTTTATTATTTTTTTATTCTTAATCCGTTTTAATTAATTAATTATCTTAACCCCATATTTTTAAAAGAGAAAAATAGGTAATTCTTCAATAGCTACCCTATAAATACCCAAAACAAAACAAAAAAAAAATTAAAACAAAATCAAAATCAACAGACAAGGGAGGGTTTGGTTTGGGGAAGAACACGAAGACGAAGAACCCATATTGCATAAGCCGATGTACTTTAGCTCGAAAGATAATCAATGGCGTCGTTTACATTATGGAGTAAGTATTTTTATTTATTACCCCTAAATCTTTGTTTGTTGGTTAAGATCTTTTAATCCGTAAATGTAGGCTTTCGATTATATTTATTACATTTTTAGATATCACGCGTGAAGGGCGGGATTTAGTTAGTAACAGGAGTAGATTTTACGGGATTTGGTTACCATATTGATAGTGTATCCATATTTGATAATTATTTTTCCATTAATTGGTTCCTAACGTAATGGGTAACTAATTTATTTGAAATTGATCGTGTAACAGAGAAATTTGCACTGAGGATTCGCTTTGGTGGGATATTTAATGAAGACAAGAGAAATTACCATGAAGTAAAGATTTAGTATGTAGATGGTTGTGAATATGAAAAATTTAGTATACCTGTACTTAAGAAGACTGTTTCGAAGTTAGGGATGAAAGGAAACTTGGATTACTACTATTTGAAATTGGGGAAAAAACTACCTGATGGTCTAGTATGTTTGGATAGCGAGGATAAATGTATGGAGATGTGTAGAATTGGAGAGAACAACGTAAATGTTCACCTGTTTGTTGTTAGTAACCAGTAATACATGAAAACCACGAAATTCAAACTCCTTATTTCATTTCTTTGTTATTAACTTAGAATAAGGTTGAAGAAATAGTTCAGCAACGAGAAGAAGATAAAGTTCATACCAATAATGGCCATGATGAGATGGAAGTTCAGAACTGTAATGAAGGGCAAGAAGAAGTAGTTAATACCTTTGATGAAAGACCTGATATGAAAAGCGTAGAAGAAAAGGGTGATGAAAGGCATGACGAGAAAAGCATGGAAGAAAAGATAGTTGGAGAAGAAACAATAAAGGTACACAATCATTTGACAGTTTAGCCTTAACATTTTAGTTGATTGACAATTAAACCCCTAATTTACATATATTTGACTATATATTTATTTTAACTTTATAGGTTGTTTGTGAAGATCAAAACACAACTGATGTTAATGTAACTGAAGGTGAGAACGCCGAAGTAAAAAATTTAGTTTCATAGACTATAGAGAAAGTAGTTGCTGAGAAAGAACTAAACAAGGTAGGTAATGTTGGTTTGGAAGAAGGAGGAAAGACCTGTGATGAAAGGCCTGATATGAAAAGCGTGGATGAAAAGATTGGTGAAAGGCATGCTGTAAAAGCGTGGAAGAAAAGATAATTGAAGAACAAACAATAAAGTTACACAGTCATTTGACAGTTTAGCCCTTACCATTTCAGTTGATTGACAAATCACATATATTTGATTGTATATTTCTTTTACCTTTTCAGGTTGTTTGCGAAGATCAAAACACACCTGATGTTAATGTAACTGAAGGTGAAGGTGAGAAAGAAGAAGTAAATAATTTTGTTAATGAGACTTTGGAAGAACAACTCTCTGACATTGGAGAGAAGGAGAAGTCCGTTAATGATATATTGGATAAAGTGTTGAAGGTTTTGAAGTCTGACGAGAAAGAAGGTAAGAGGAGTTCCAAAAATAAATCCCTATTGTGGCCTTTCAAGCTTATCAATGAAAACCTAACAGATGATATGATCAAATCTTTATAGTAATGTGAGTGATTTTCAATAGTTAGTGCACCGGGAATATGCAGTTAATGTTAGTACCAAAACATGCTACAGGGCATATCACTTAGCAAAAGGCATGACAGAGGTTGAATACAAGGATCAATACAAGAAGATGAATGATTATTCAACAGAAATCAGGAGAAGTAACCCGGGATTTACTGTAGCTATTTGATGTCTCCTCATTTGTAATAATAAAATCTATTTCCGAGACATCATTTTAGGCGTATTTATTAGTTTATAGTTCGATTTTAGCTTGATTAAGTACACTTTCCTATTTTGGGTCTTGAATTAATTAATTATTATTTCTAGAGCATATTGGGTTTAATTATTTATTTAGTGTGAAGCTTTAGAGATATATGGTAATTAATTAGAGTTCAAGTTCATAAAAAAAGCTAAAGAAAAGAAGATAAACATGGGAATTGAAGATAAGAAAGTAAAAGCTAAAAATATGGAAAAGGAAAAGCTGCCTTAAATCTGAATTTCTATACCTACGACCAGAAACAGCTCATATCTTAAAATAGGTGAGGAATTTGGAGAAACGATCAAGAGAAAAGTCTAATATCTTTCCGAGAAGATGAATTTGGTGTACTCATACGCGTCAAACGAATGATTATTGAAGCTGATAGGTACAAAACAAAAACAGGGCTGATTGCATTTTATTTTGGGCTACGAATTTGAGTTGGGCTAGGAGCCCATATTTACATTCTCCTTCAAGAAAACGAATTACGTTAACATATACTCTATATATACAGCCTCTTAACATTAGAAAATCATCCTTGGTAAAACCTTAAGCCAAGAGGAAGCTTACAACACAAGAAAAGAAGTCTGGAAGGAGCTGTTCATCAATAATGTCATCCTCAATCTTTGAATTTGTAATTTTTCTTTTCTTCCATTAGTATGAACTAAATTTCTATTAGCTTGAGTTTTTAGCATATATGTATGAACCCTAGTTTTGGTTGACATCTATCTAATTTGGGAATTTTATGTTTCAAATTGAATTATTGTTTTTATTCTCTATTTATGTGTTTGGATTTATATTCTGTGTTCATGTGGAAGCGCGCCCATATGGAATTACCATCTAGTAGTTAGGTCACCATTGACGACGGTGTTTAATTACATGTTTAGCACATAACGTCTAGTATTCGGTTTAGATCAGAAAAATCAACCTAACTAGATAATCACCATGGTTTAGTGTATTGCTATTTACCAATTGCAGGAACAGTTTGCTTAGGACTCCTTATTGACACAGGTAAATCCTATTTAAAACTACCTAGCGCAATTGGAACCGATTATTGAAATACTACATAATTCACCCTTTCATGTTTAGAACGACAAAACTAGTGGGGATTACATGCTATTGACTCAAGTTATATTCTCATACTACTTCTTCTCTTGCATTTAAATTTCCGTCTTTAGTTTATTAGTTTACTTTAGTTAATCGAAAAACCAAATAAAAATCTATTTGTCTTTACTTTTTCTGCGTTTTAGTTGATCTAGCTTTTTATATTTGCACTTGATTATTGCATAAGATTCCCCTAACCTTCGTAGTCTCTGCGGAACGAATCTTACTTAATCATTAAAACTTGCACAAGATCTGTATACTTGCAGAACCGTGCCAGCTTAGGGTGTTTATTTGCATCTAATTTATACATCTTTTTATCACACCCTAGGCCAAACCAAGTTTTTGGCGCCGCTGCCGGGGACTACATCGTTAGTCCTTGTGCATATACCTTGTGCTTTTATTTCAGTTAGTTTAATTTACGCTTTTGTCTTTTAGTTTTTCTTTTATAGAATAGTTACTGTTGGAGAATCCAAGGAGACTTTAGTTACCCGTCGAATTTAGAGTGCAACCACGCGGAATTCGCGCTCCAGAAATCCAAGCCGCTAAATTTAGGCCTATCCAGGGATGTTAACAAAATTTGCAACTCATGGACTACTCAGCGGTGCTGCATACCAAGATCTGATCCGATATATTTAGAAATTCATGCAAATCTGTGATGCTTATATAGTAAGAGGAGTTACTAGGGAACAGGTGTATTACGTGATCAGTAAGCAACAAAGTTTTTAGTTGAATTAAGCCGGGGAAGGATATGTGCATGTGATCAGCAAGTGACTCCTCTAGAGATGCTATTTGTGAAACAAAGCAATTAACTAGTAACTTCATAATATCATCAATAAAGTATGTAAGCAATTAATATTTATATCAGTAAAGTAGGAAGTAGATCTTACCATGGAAATTATGAAATGACATGGTCAACAATTTTCATGTGGAACCATTCACTTTACACTATAGACAATTTTATCTTACGAGAAGGCGATCCAGTTGATAAAATGCTATTCATTATGCACAAAAAAATACTCACCATGACCACTAATGGAGGCGTTATTCTAGGAAGAAGCTCGAGGTATTACAAGATGCTTTGGCTAAAGGTGTTGGGAAGTTCACCTAGTTTATGTTATGCGTCAAGATTTGCTGCAAATGTGCTTCGTGCTTTGAGGCTTAATCAATCCACGAGAGGATTTCACCTATTCTGCTTCAAAAAGCCGACCCGGATTTTACTATAGATAAATGATCTAGTAAAAAAGCACACACAGTAAATCAATATTAAATACATAACACCATGCATAAACCACCCAACAATTCTAAATACATCCACTTAATAGTATATAACAGTAAAAGTAAACTACAAACTAAATCTTACCATGGAAATTACTAAACCTTCATGGTTAACTGAAATATCATGGCCACTGATCTTATTCGTTTTGTTTTTTTGTTCAGTATTTTTGACATAATATCCTGCCTGTGTGCAAAATATAAAAAAAAATCATTATTAATTCCTTCCAAATAAATAAGCATTATTTCTATGTTAATATTTTTAATTATCAAGTAAATATGTGTTGTAAATGAAAAAAAAGAGTAATTAGTTCAAATCTAGCTCAAATTCAAGCTAGAATCCCATTTTAATGACTAAATTTATGGATAAAATGTACTAACGATTATCCATAAATAGCATATATAGAGAAAAAGGCATGTTGGGAGGGCTATTGGTGAGGTGGCAGTTGATGAGATATCCTCCGGATTGTGATAATGTTTCAGCCAAATCCACTAACCCAACAAGTTTTTTGTCATGAGTAATACATGCTCTTGAAAACCATATTTACAATTTACACGTGAATATGGCTTTATAAAACTATAAGAACCCAAATTCAACACACTTTTGAAACTTGTATGATTCTTTTTGTGAAGAAACCTTGACTATGTTTAACAGGCAATCCTTGAGGAAAAGTAAAGTTGAATTTAATGGTGTGTCACCAGGTCACTCTTTGTACTCAACCTAGTTACTTTACTGGAAACTTCAACCAATATGAAAGACATGAAACTAACCAAGCACCAAGCAACAACTAAGGATCAGAAAAATACACTAAGCAAAAATAATCACACGGAACACCAAATCTGCTGCAAAGAACAGAACCAGTAAACACATCGTGAATGAGCTGCTCCCATGTGGTTGGAGCAGCATAATAAAGAATACAGAGAAATCAATAACAAAAACAAAAAAAATAGAAAATGAGATCTTAATAGACTTATAGAGAGAAACACGACCCACGCATATAATGTGAGTTTTAAATTAAAACTAAAAAACCATAACCTTTAATATGAAAGTACAAACAAATTATCTATAGTAATTAAATTGCAAAAATTAATACAATAAACTAAAAAGTAAGAAAATCTTGTAAGATATGTGAGATTCGGCTTAATGCTTTGCAGGAAAAAGTACTCCCCTGGCCTCTATGTATCCACTTTACAGACGGCTGCTAAACTCCTCCAAGGTAACAATTGCTTAATAGCTTCCATCTTTAATAAGTACCGTTTTCCTAGAAAAAAGAAAAGGAAAAATGAATTAAACCAAATTCAAAAAGAATATAATTTTAGTCGAGAGAAGTTAAAGTTTCCAAACCTTCTGTATAAAGCAGCAACATCTTCCTTTAAGCAATAAGTTTCTAGAAACCTGTCACCACAATTGTCCACATGCACAGATTCCATCACAAATTCTTGATAGCCTATATATTCATTCCATTCCATTCGAACCACAATTTAGCAATTGATTCCTTTTTAAAGCTTGTTTTGTGATCTTACTCCTCTGGTGATTCAGAGGCAACCAACCTATACACATAAACCTTGCGGACCTGACCTGGCCGGCATGAACATCCAATAAGATGATACGAGATGCTCCCACGAGTGATATCCCTTCACCACAAGCTTTGATCGATCCAAAGAAGACTCGAGCATCCATTGAAACCTCTCGAAAATCAGCATCAGAGTTTCCTGTGATCATGAATATTTCCTTTCCATTGCTATAGCTTTTCATCTTTCTAGTTAATCTCTCCAGGAATTTCAATGGAAGGAGATATTGGCTAAACACGAGCAGCTTCTCACTAGTGGATTCACATAGCTGAAGATCACTGAAGAAGAATTGCGCGTTAACCCTTTCACGAATATCCAATGGTCTATCCTCAACTCATCAACCCGATCTTTAGCTTCGGGATTCTTCGAAAGAGTTCTCAAGATGGGATGAACATATAAAGCACCACATTCGGAGCTTATCTTGAATTTCATGTTCATATTTTTTAACTCGGGAAGTTTCTTGTGCCTGGCTATGACTTAATTTCAGGAGGACAGTGAAGTCAACATGGCCCGGTAGTTCATCTAAAGAATTGCCTCGATAATAGTGTAGTACTTTACTAGTCATCTCACGAAGATCCTTTATCACCATGACCTTCCTATTCAAACTCTCATCCTTGAGCAAAGTGTGCTCAACAACATCGAAAAAATCTGGCTTTTTCCATCTTCCCTGGGATAGTTGCTCGGCTCAAGATATGTCTCTTGATCACTTTAGGAATATCCATCTAGAGTAAATCAATATTAAATACATAACACCATGCATTAACCACCCAACAATTCTAAATACATCCACTTAGTTGTAAAAGTAAACTACCAACTAAATCTTACCATGGAAATTATTAAACCTTCATGGTTAACTGAAATGTCGTGGCCAACGATCGTTTGATGATATTATTCTTGACATGAGATCCTGCCTGTGTGCAAAATATAAAAAAATCATTAATAATCCCTTCCAAATAAATAAGCATTATTTCTATGTTAATATTTTTTGATTATAAAGTAAATATGTAAAAGTAAAGAGTAATTTGTTCAAATTCAAGCTATAATCCCAATTTAATTATTAAATTTATGGATAAAATACATTAACTATTATCCATAAATATCACATATAGAGAAAAAGACACGTTGGAAGGGCTATTGGTGGGGTGGCAGTTGATGAGATATCTTCTGGATTGTGATAATGTTTCAACAAATCCATACCAGTTAACCCAACTCATTCTTCACCTGTATAAGATACAATTCCGATTTCTCTTAGCAGGAAATCCATCTATAACAGAGCGAGCATCTACATTGAAATTGTTCAATGGACTAGAAATCCAGAGTTTTACCTAGTAAACCGTATAAACTTATTGTAACACTTCCTCAATATCTGCTACTTTTTTTTACCTTAGGTTTTGCAGATCGATTGTATATTTCATGTTATTACAACTTAATAAGTGAGAAATATGAAAGAAGTGAGGAGTCTAGAGTGTACCTGATTTAAATATCACTAAAGGTCTTGATACCTTCTTTTCGTAAGAGAAGACGGCGCTGCTCGAAGGAACTTTTTCTCTTACTTCGATTTATGAAGAAAAGGTAACTGAAATGAGGGTTTTATATAAGTTTGAGGAAATACCGCTTTTACTCCTAGTTTTTAATGTGATTGACAGGTTGCCCCATTGTTTAATGCGACTAGATACCCTTAACTTTTGTTTTTGTAACTCGTGACCCCCTACTAACGTTTTCGTCTAAAATTACCATTAAGTGTGACGTGGACGGCACATGTCAGCATTTTTATTATTTTTTTATTCTTAATCCGTTTTAATTAATTAATTATCTTAACCCCATATTTTTAAAAGGGAAAAATAGGTAATTCTTCAATAGCTACCCTATATATACCCAAAACAAAACAAAACAAAATTAAAACAAAATCAAAATCAACAGACAAGGGAGGGTTTGGTTTGGGGAAGAACACGAAGACGAAGAACCTAGATTGCATAAGCCGATGTACTTTAGCTCGAAAGAAAATCAATGGCGTCGTTTACATTATGGAGTAAGTGTGTTTATTTATTACCCCTAAATCTTTGTTTGTTGGTTAAGATCTTTTAATCCGTAAATGTAGGTTTTCGATTATATTTATTACATTTTTAGATATCACGCGTGAAGGGCGGGATTTAGTTAGTAACAGGATTAGATTTTACGGGATTTGGTTACCATATTGATAGTGTATCCATATTTGATAAATATTTTTCCATTAATTGGTTCCTAACGTAATGGGTAACTAATTTATTTGAAATTGATAGTGTAACAGAGAAATTTGCACTGAGGATTCGCTTTGGTGGGATATTTAATGAAGACAAGAGAAATTACCATGAAGTAAAGATTTAGTATGTAGATGGTTGTGAATATGAAAAATTTAGTATACCTGTACTTAAGAAGACTATTTCGAAGTTAGGGATGAAAGGAAACTTGGATTACTACTATTTGAAATTTGGGAAAAAACTACATGATGGTCTAGTATGTTTGGATAGCGAGGATAAATGTATGGAGATGTGTAGAATTGGAGAGAACAACGTAACTGTTCACCTGTTTGTTGTTAGTAACCAGTAATACATGAAAACCACGAAATTCAAACTCCTTGTTTCATTTCTTTGTTATCAACTTGGAATAAGGTTGAAGAAATAGTTCAGCAACGAGAAGAAGATAAAGTTCATACCAATAATGGCCATGATGAGATGGAAGTTCAGAACTGTAATGAAGGGCAAGAAGAAGTAGTTAATACATGTGATGAAAGGCCTGATATGAAAAGCGTAGAAGAAAAGGGTGATGAAAGGCATGACGAGAAAAGCATGGAAGAAAAGATAGTTGGAGAAGAAACAATAAAGGTACACAATCATTTGACAGTTTAGCCTTAACATTTTAGTTGATTGACAATTAAACCCCTAATTTACATATATTTGACTATATATTTCTTTTAACTTTATAAGTTGTTTGTGAAGATCAAAACACAACTGATGTTAATGTAACTGAAGGTGAGAACGCCGAAGTAAAAAAATTAGTTTCATAAACTGTAGAGAAAGTAGTTGCTGAGAAAGAACTAAACAAGGTAGGTAATGTTGGTTTGGAAGAAGGAGGAAAGACCTGTGATGAAAGGCCTGATATGAAAAGCGTGGATGAAAAGATTGGTGAAAGGCATGCTGTAAAAGCGTGGAAGAAAAGATAATTGAAGAAGAAACAATAAAGTTACACAGTCATTTGACAGTTTAGCCTTTACCATTTCAGTTGATTGACAAATCACATATATTTGATTGTATATTTCTTTTACCTTTTCAGGTTGTTTGCGAAGATCAAAACACACCTGATGTTAATGTAACTGAAGGTGAAGGTGAGAAAGAAGAAGTAAATAATTTTGTTAATGAGACTTTGGAAGAACAACTCTCTGATATTGGAGAGAAGGAGAAGTCCGTTAATGATATATTGGATAAAGTGTTGAAGGTTTTGAAGTCTGACGAGAAAGAAGGTAAGAGGAATTCCAAAAATAAATCCCTATTGAGGCCTTTCAAGCTTATCAATGAAAACCTAACAGATGATATGATTAAATCTTTATAGTAATGTGAGTGATTTTCAATAGTTAGTGCACCGGGAATATGCAGTTAATGTTAGTACCAAAACATGCTACAGGGCATATCACTTAGCAAAAGGCATGACAGAGGTTGAATACAAGGATCAATACAAGAAGATGAATGATTATTCAACAGAAATCAGGAGAAGTAACCCTAGATGTACTGTAGCTATTTGATGTCTCCTCATTTGTGATAATAAAATCTATTTCCGAGACATCATTTTAGGCGTATTTATTAGTTTATAGGTCTTTTTTAGCTTGATTAAGTACACTTTCCAATTTTGGGTCTTGAATTAATTAATTATTATTTCTAGAACATATTGGGTTTAATTATTTATTTAGTGTGAAACTTTAGAGATATATGGTAATTAATTAGAGTTCAAGTTGGTAAAAAAAGCTAAAGGAAAGAAGATAAACATGGGAATTGAAGATACGGAAGTAAAAGCTAAAAATATGGAAAAGGAAAAGCTGCCTTAAATCTGAATTTATGTACCTACGACCACAAACAACTCATATCTTAAAATAGGTGAGGAATTTGGAGAAACGATTAAGAGAAAAGTCTAACATCTTTCCGAGAAGATGAATTTGGTGTACTCATACGCGTCAAACGAATGATTATTGAAGCTGATAGGACCAAAACAAAAACGGGGCTGATTGCATTTTATTTTGGGCTACGAATTTGAGTTGGGCTAGGAGCCCATATTTACCTTCTCCTTCAAGAAAACGAATTACGTCAACATATACTCTATATATACAGCCTCTTAACATTAGAAAATCATCCTTGGTAAAACCTTAAGCCAAGAGGAAGCTTACAACACAAGAAAAGAAGTCTGGAAGGAGCTGTTCATCAATAATGTCATACTCAATCTTTGAATTTGTAATTTTTTCTTTTCTTCCATTAGTATGAACTAAATTTCTATTAGCTTGAGTTTTTAGCATATATGTATGAACCCTAGTTTTGGTTGACATCTATCTAAATTGGGAATTTTATGTTTTAAATTGAATTATTGTTTTTATTCTCTATTTATGTGTTTGGATTTATATTATGTGTTCTTGTGGAAGCGCGCCCATATGGAATTACCATCTAGTAGTTAGGTCACCATTGACAACGGTGTTTAATTACATGTTTAGCACATAACGTCTAGTATTCGGTTTAGATCAGAAAAATCAACCTAACTAGATAATCACCATGGTTTAGTGTATTGCTATTTACCACTTGCAGGAACAGTTTTCTTAGGACTCCTTATTGACACAGGTAAATCCTATTTAAAACTACCTAGCGCAATTGGAACCGATTATTGAAATTCTACATAATTCACCCTTACATGTTTAGAACGACAAAACTAGTGGGGATTACATGCTATTGACTCAAGCTATATTTTCATACTACTTCTTCTCTTGCATTTAAATTTCCGTCTTTAGTTTATTAGTTTACTTTAGTTAATCGAAAAACCAAATAAAAATCTATTTGTCTTTACTTTTTCTGCGTTTTAGTTGATCTAGCTTTTTATATTTGCACTTGATTATTGCATAAGATTCCCCTAACCTTCGTAGTCTCTGCGAAACGAATCTTACTTAATCATTAAAACTTGCACAAGATCTGTATACTTGCAGAACCGTGCCAGCTTAGGGTGTTTATTTGCATCTAATTTATACATCTTTTTATCACACCCTAGGCCAAACCAAGTTTTTGGCGCCGCTGCCGGGGACTACATCGTTAGTCCTTGTGCATATACCTTGTGCTTTTATTTCAGTTAGTTCAATTTTACGCTTTTGTCTTTTAGTTTTTTTTTATAGAATAGTTACAGATGGAGAATCCAAGGAGACTTTAGTTACCCGTCGAATTTAGATTGCAACCACGCGGAATTCGCGCTCCAGAAATCCAAGCCGCTAAATTTAGGCCTGATCCAGGGATGTTAACAAAATTTGCAACTCATGGACTATTCAGCGGTGCTGCATACCAAGATCCGATCCGATATATTTAGAAATTCATGCAAATCTGTGATGCTTATATAGTAAGAGGAGTTACTAGGGAACAGGTGTATTACGTGATGTTCCAGTTCTTCTTGACCGGAGGTGCAAGCAATTGGTACAATACCCAATATCCTCAAGTCATTCCAGATTGGGATAAGCTTCAATCAAAATTCCTAGACCAATTCTATCCGGTTAGTAGACGATTAAAAGATATGTTGGAGCTTGAACAATTTATACAGGAAGACAGAGAAAGTTTGGGCGAAGCATGGTTAAGATTTAATGAAAAGAAGGCGAGATGTCCATACCATAAATCATCACCGGAATATTATTTAACCTTGTTCAGTGGAGGACTTAATAGCAAGTCAAGGGCAAAAGCTGATTCATTAGGAAACAAAGGTTTTGTGCTACTAGATCCTGAAGAAGCCGAAATTTGTATGGAGAGAATTCTTGAGAACGAGAGAAGTTGGCCAAGGAAACCAGAAAAAGAAGACACTTCAGAATCTCTGAAGCTCAAAGAATTGGCCCAACAACTCGAAGAACTACAAAAACAAGATCGAACAATTGTTCAGGTAAACGTAGTACGTACAATACCTTCGTGTCCTGGTTGTGGATCAAGAAATCATGTGTGGGAAAGGTGTACGAATAATCTAGCCTCAGCTTCCATTACATATCCTCAAGATAAATATTATTTTGATGGTTATACTTATCCTCAAGAAAGCTACGCTAATTATCAACAACCTCCACAACAAAGAAGTTGGGTCAAAAATCAAGAGACTTATCATCAACTCCAACCTCAATCCTATTATCCACCACAACCTATTCAGCAAAAGGCGCCTATTGTTGAAAAATCTTGTCAAGAAACAAAGAAAGAACCACCAAAACAATCAATGCAACTTGCAATGAAAGAAAAAATCTTGAGCTTGAATTCAAGTATGGCTAAATTAATGCAAGCAATTGAAGACAATATGAGTCGTATCCAACAGAAGATTCAAGCCCAGTAGAAGGTAATCAAGAAACTCGAGTATACTTTATCACATATGGCAAGTACATTACAAAATAGGTTGAAAGGGCAACTTCCAAGTGATACTATTGCTCCTCGAGATGATTCTTGCCATGCAGTTGAATTGCGAAGTGGAAAACAACTACCTCCACCAAGACCAGAACCAGAACCAATCCCTATTCCAGAAAAGGGGGGAGAAGAAACAACAGAAGATACAATAGAAGAGGTAGTTGAACCGAAGAGTGTCCAAGCCAAGACACCTGAGAAATCGAAAAAACAAGTGGAACTTAATACACTCCCTCCACCACCATACCCTTCACGTGTTAGAAAAAAGGACAATGACCTGGAATTCAAGAAGTTCGTTGACATGTTGAGTAAGTTAGAGATTAATATGCCGTTTGTTGAAGCTCTCAAGAGAATGTCGAAATATTTGAAATTCATGAAGGACATCCTTTCGAACAAACGAAGTATAGAAACTGGGGAAACAATTGGATTGCATGTGGAGTGTAGTGTTATATGTCAAAACAAGTTACCACCAAAGTTAGAAGATCCCGGAAGTTTTACAATTCCCATCGGCATTGGAGATAATTGGACCGGGAAAGCATTATGTGATTTAGGCACGAGTATCAATCTCATGCCAAAATCCCTGTTTGAGAAGCTTAATATAGGAGAGGTAGTACCCACATCTGTTGTATTACAAATGGCGGATCGATCCCTCTCACGACCAGTAGGTAAAATTGAAGATGTTTTAGTTAAAGCTTGTTCTTTTATTTTTCGTTGTGATTTTATTATTCTTGACTACGACGCGGATAAGAATGTCCCTATCATCTTGGGTAGACCATTCTTAGCCACGGGGCGTACACTAATAGATTTTGAGAATGGTGAGTTGATCATGAGGGTACAAGACAAACAGGTACGATTCAATGTTTTTAAGGCTATGAAGTTACCGAATTCGAAAGATGAATGTATAAATATATATGTCATCGGAAAAATTACACAAGAAGTCTTCAATGAAGAAAGCCTAGATGATGATCTTAACGAAGCCTTAGCACTTGAAACACAAATCAAGACTCCCCCTGAAGAAGTTGCTGCATTAGGATCAAATATACGAGAACTACTTCGAGAATCAGGTGACATTGAACCAATAAAACAACCATCCATAATATGTCCACCTGTTCTCAAAGAAAAACCCCTTCCATATCATCTACGCTATGCATATCTAGGTACGAATAAAACTTTTCATGTTATTATTTCTGCTAACCTTTCAGGTCCTCAAGAGTAGAAGCTACTTCGTGTACTTCGCGCTAACAAAGAAGCAATCAGATGGACTATTGCTGACATCAAGGGAATTAGTCCTTCCGTTTGCAAACACAAAATCATTCTTGAGAACGAAGGTGGGCGATCTATAGAGGGACCAAGAAGACTCATGCCAGGTATGAAAGAAGTGGTAAGGAAGGAAGTAATTAAGTTGTTAGACGCAAGAATTATCTATCTGATTGCTAGCAGTGATTGGGTTAGTCCAGTACAATGTGTTCCAAAGAAAGGAGGTATTACTACCATCCTTAATGATCAAGGTGAAGCCATACCATTAAGAACAATTGTGGGGTGGCGAGTATGCATGGATTACCGAAGACTCAAGAAAGCTACAAAGAAAGATCACTTCCCGCTACCATTCATTGATCAGATGCTAGACAAACTTGCAGGGAGAGAGTATTATTGTTTCCTTGACGGATATTCGGGTTATAATCAGATTTGTGTGGATCCCCTTGATCAATACAAAACAACTTTTACTTGTCCGTTTGGCACCTTTGCTTATAGAAGGATGCCGTTTGGTTTATGTAATGCACCTGCCACGTTCCAGAGTTGCATGATGGCTATATTTTGGGACATGATTGATAAATACTTGGAGGTTTTTATGGATGATTTTTCGGTGTTTGGAGATAGTTTTGATGATTGTTTGAATAATCTTGAGAAAGTCCTTGTGAGATGTAAAAAAAAAGATCTTGTGCTTAACTGGGAAAAATGCCACTTCATGGTTCAAGAGGGAATTGTGTTGGGACATAAAGTTTCGAAGGCATGAATGGAGGTTGATCGTGCTAAAATTGAAGTTATCAAAACATTACCACCTCCAGTTTCTATAAAAGGAGTGAGAAGTTTCTTGGGTCACGCAGGATTTTATCGGATATTTATTAAAGATTTCTCTAAGATCGTCAAACCGCTCTGTTCTTTACTTGAAAAGGATACTCCTTTTAACTTTACTGACGAATGTCTTCAAGCGTTTTTGACGATTAAGTAGAAACTGATCTCCACACCTATTGTTATACCTCTTGATTGGGAAGCTCCGTTTGAACTTATGTGCGATGCTAGTGATCACGCTATGGGTGTTGTGTTGGGACAGAGGAAAGACAAGATCTTCCACACGATTTATTATGCAAGTAAGACCTTCAATGCTGCCCAGATGAACTATACAGTAACGGAGAAAGATATGTTGGCCGTAGTATATGCCTTTGATAAATTTCGTTCCTATCTGATTGGGAAAAAGACTGTTGTATACACGGACCATTCAGATATCAGATACCTTATGGAGAAAAAGGACGCTAAGCCGCGTCTTATTAGATGGGTACTATTGCTTCAAGAATTCGACATAGACATTCGAGACCGAAAGGGATGCGAGAATCAAGTTGCTGATCATTTATCAAGGCTCGAAGGATCTGATGCGAACAAGGAACCATTATTGGTTAAAGAGGTATTCCCTGATGAACAACTTTTTGCTATTAGAAATGCGTTTGTGCCATGGTATGCAGATCTAGTTAACCTCATCGTGAGTTGTGTATTCCCCAAGGATATCCACCCACAACAAAGACAAAGATTATCTCACCAGGCTAAACAGTACTATTGGGATGAACTGTACCTTTGGAAAATTTGTAGTGACCAAGTAGTTAGAAGATGCGTCCTAAAGGCGAAGTTGATAAGATTATAGCAAGTTGTCATAGTTCACCATATGGAGGTCACTTTAAAGGCGATAGAATTGCATCTAAAATTCTTCAATCCGGTTTCTATTGGCCTACCCTACACAAAGATTGTCATCGTTTTGTCCAGTCATGTCAAAGATGTCAGTTCACTGGTAATATATCAAAAAGGGACGCGATGCCGCTTAACAATATCCTAGAAGTTGAAATCTTTGATGTATGGTGAATAGATTTCATGGGACCTTTTATCACTTCCTATGGAAATCTTTATTTTTTGCTTGCGGTAGATTATGTATCAAAATGGGTAGAAGCGGTGGCAACACCCAAGAACGATGCGCAAACAGTGATCAAATTCTTAAAGACAAACATCTTTTCAAGACATGGTACGCCACGTGTTCTCATCAGTGATAAAGGTACCCATTTTATTAATGCTTAACTGAGAAACCTCCTTCGTAAGTTTGGAGTAAGACACCGTATTTCAACCGGTTATCACCCACAAACTAACAGTCAAGCTGAAGTTTCCAATCGGAAAATCAAATCTATTCTTGAGAAGACCGTGAATAAAACGAGGAAGGATTGGTCGTTAAAGCTAGATGATGCTCTCTGGGATTACAGAACAACATTTAAAACACCAGTTGGGGCATCTCCATATCGCATGGTCTACGGCAAAGCGTGTCATCTACCTATTGAACTTGAAGCTCGAGCCTTCTGGGCTATTAAAACAATGAATCTAGATCCAGAACTGGCCGGGAAACAAAGGTTGATGCAGATGAACGAGTTGGAGGAGTTTCGCTATCTGGCTTATGAAAATTCACGCCTCTACAAAGAGAAAACAAAAAGATGGCATGATAGGCGACTCCGTCCAAAGCATTTCGAGAGAGGACAAAAGGTTTTATTATACAACTCTCGATTCTCAAACTACCCAGGAAAGCTTAAATCCCGTTGGGGAGGACCTTACATTGTTACGAAAGTCACACCTCATGGAGCGATTGAAATTGAACATCCAACCGAGCAACGGACATTCATGGTGATTGCCCAGCGTTTGAAAAGATACCATGACAGTGAGCACTTTGGACGAAAGGAAACAATCCATCTCGTAGAAAGCACTTAGCCTGAGGTACACGTCTAACTCTAAGACGTTAAACAAAAGTGCTCTTGGGAGACACCCCTTTTTTTAAATTGCTTCTTATATTAGTTTATTGCTTTGTAGTGTATAATTTTAAGATAGTGTAGATTTTTTTGTGTTTACAAGCTAATAGGAGAGAAAGGTAGTGTGTTATTGTGCAGGATATGAGTTTGGGGTCAAAAGGAAAAATTAGAAAAATTTCGCAGGCCAGCTCGGTGTACCGCGCCCCACGTCCGGTACACCGCGCCTGGAAAAACCCGTAACACGGGTACACTGACTCGGGTTTATTGCCGAGAGTTCGAAAAGTTGGAGCATGATAGGTCCGGTGTACCGCGCCCCATGTCTGGTATACCGCAGCAGCAAAAACCCATGACACGGGTAAGGAGACTCGGGTCTTTTGACGAGGAGTAAAAAAAATGAACAGCAGAAGTTCCGGTACACCGCGCCTTAGGTCTGGTACACCGGACTAGGTCGGTTTTGAGGAATTTTATTCCTATTCAAACTCTTACCTTATCAAACTTAACCCTAGCCCCTCCCACACGAAATTTTCAGACCCAAACACTATATATAGACCTTGAAGTTTGTACAAACCTCCACAATTAACACAACAACATCAATTATTCTCTTCTCCATTCTCCACAAACACAATTTCTTCATCAAATTCATCACACTACACAATTAAACACCATCAAGAAAATCAAGCTTTCAAGAATTTCTTCCAAGATTCATCAAGAAACCTTTCTCTTTCATTAATTCCAAGCAACAACCTCAAGCTACACCAATTTCTCTTAAATTTTTAATTCATCCTTTGTATAACTTGAGTTGTGGGTAAATCAAACATGACTAATAGATCAGAGGCTATGGAATACAAGAGAAAGTGCACCATCATTGGGAAGAATAAGAAGTTGCCTGGAGCCACCATCGAAAAGCCTATCAACCTTGATGAGGCTACTGAAGAATCAAAAGTAAAGGCATCAGCACAACCACTACCAAAGAAATTAACTGCTAGAATGTCTATACCAGCAAGGCCTTTGAAAAAGATAAAGATTCATGACCAAGGTTCTTCAACTTCTTCCTCTAAGAATTATTCTGATATTCCCCCATGGGCTCTTAAATTACAACATGAATTTGAAAGATTACAAGAAGAAAACAGAGAACTTTGGGTGGAAATTACACAGATTTATTCACAGCTGGAAGATATAACCATGATCAGGGATATTGACAATAATTCTTCTCCATCTTCTTCGGAGGAGGATGACATGATGGATTCCTATGGCCAGCCAGGTAAGCCACTCTAATTCTTTTTCTTAATAGCTTGTATTCGTTAGGTAGTTTAGTTAGTTTTAATTTTAAATTTTATTCCATTATTGAGTCTTTTTCAAGTCGTGGGGACACGGCTCACTTTTGAGTTGGGGGTGGGGACACCACTATTGAAACTACTGTTGATGAGCTCACTGGAGTAGAAAGATTTTATAGACTTTAGGTTGGTCTTAAAGGTTATAGAAGAGGGTTTTTATATTGTTATAGAAAGGTTTTTGGGGTAGATGGATGTCACCTAAAAGGTCCACATCCATGTGTGATTTTAACAGCAGTTGGAATTGATGGGAACAACTGTATATTCCTAATTGTGTATTGCCTAGCAGAGAAAGGGGATAGTAACTCTTGGAGAGGATTTTTGACGGGTATAAATATATAGTTTTTGTAAAGAATACTAACTATTTTTTTATTTGTTTGTGTTTATAGCAATTACTCTAGGTCATGAGTTACATGCTTCCGGGTATTGAACATCGGCATTGTGTAAGGCATCTGTATAATAATTTTAAGATCAAGCATTCGGGTTTGGCTTTAAAAGACAAACTGTGGGAAGCGGCAAGGGCCCCCATCAATTTACAGATTTGATGAAGTAATGGATGAAATTAAACACATGGATAAGGATGCTTTCAAATGGCTCTGTAACCTAGATCCCAAGGCGTGGGCAAGGTATCATTTTAGTACATTTACAAAATGTGATCTTCTACTCAACAACATATGCGAAAACTATAACAATGCCATTAAAAAGTCAGGTATTTTGACAGCTTACTCCCTAAACAGTTAACTATTATGTCTATTTACCCCCTACAAAGTTTCATATTTTGTCTACTTATCCCTTACACAACCAAAACAATTGTCTATTTACCTGCTACAGAGTAACGTATTTCGGCTACTTACCTACTCAACAACTACAAATGTTGTCTACTTACCCCCTAAAAAGTTAACTATTTCATCTACTTACCTCCTAAATAGTTTACTATTTTATCTACTTACCCCCAAAACAGTTATCTCTTTTATCATGTTTGTAACAGAACAAGTGTCTCATTCTCATACTTGAGGGTCTAAGGATGTATAGTATGAAGAGGCTACAATCTAAGAGATCATGGATGTCAAAATACGAAGGTGATATATGTCCTAAGATCATACACTTGGTAAAAAAATAGTATGCTAATGTTCAAACTTCTCACCACATTCATAAATCTCTGATAGTCAGCCATATCTCCTTTCTTTTGAATTCTGGATGGAAAAGGTGGAGGAGGACGGGTTTCTACAACATCTTTCTTCTTAGGTATTTCCGAAATCTTCTCCACTTCTACCACTTCATCATATTTTTCTTCCACATCCTTTACCGGTTTTTCTTTTCTCGTTATTTCTTTTTCTTTCATAACCGGAAAGGGTGGTGGTTGTAATTGCTTTCCACTTCTTTTTCTGATCGTGTTACAATCCTCCCTTTGTTTAGTAATTTCTGTGTCACTTGGGAGTTGGTATTGACCTTGAACATTCAAGCTATTGGCGATTTTTGATATTTGACTCTCTAAGATTTTTAATGAAGCGGAATGTGAATTTAAAGTTTCTTCCATCATGTTTTCCTTAACGGTTGTGGTGTTTATGAATCAAGATAGCTGATCCTCAAGTTGGGCTGACTTACTTTGGGAAAAAGATATGTATTGCGTCAAGGTAAGAGCTAAATCAGCTTCGGTGAGTGCACCTTCTTGAGGTCGGGCGGGAAGTACTTTTTGAGCCAATGTATCGGAATAAGCTTCATGATCGGCTTTTGGTTGATTTCCTTGGTAGTGGTTTTGCGGCTTAAATTGATAATTTTTCCCTTGGGGCCTTGGTTGATAAGTTCTTGGACTGCCCCATGTGGATTTGAATATTGAAAGCTTGTATGATTTATATTTTGGTTACCATACCCTTAACCACTTGAATAGTTATTACCTCGATTATTAACGAAACACACGGATTTTGGGTTATTAGCACATTCTTCCCATGTATGATCGATTGCCCCACAACTAGGACATATCTCCTCCCTTCATCAACCAACCCCGGATCTATACAACAATGTCTTTTGGATTGCAGATTTGTTATTAAACTCACTGTGTTTGCATGATCTTTTTTAAAAGAACCAGATGAACGGGAAGAAGAACAAGGGGTAGTGGTGTCTCGGTGGGGGGTGGGGTGGGTTGGGGGAGGGGGGTTTATTATTATTACTAATAAATGTTAAAACTATTATAAAATATCTTTTTTACCCTTGTTTTAAGTTAATCAGATTAGGATTAAAAAAAATGACATGGAATTGCCACAGTGGATTTAACGGAGAAAATGGACGGAAAATACGCCCAGGGGGTAACGGGTCACAAAAGTAACTCTTTGGGGGCAACGAGGCGCATTTTAAGACTTAGGGGGAAACCTGTCAATCATGTATAAACTCAGGGGGCAAAAGTGTCATTTACTCTTAATACAATAAACTAAAAAGTAAGAAAATATTATAAGATATGTGAGAGTCGGCTTAATGCTTTGCAGGGAGAAGTACTCCCCTGGCCTCTATGTTGTCAAAATATGTCTACCTATCCACTTTACAGACTTCTACTTAACTCCTCCAAGGTAACAATAGCTTAATAGCTTCCATCTTTAATAAGTACCATTTACCTAAAAAAGGAAACGGAAAAATTAATTAAACCAAATTCAAAGAGAATATAATTTTATTTGAGAGAAGATAAAGTTTCCAAACCTTCTGTATAAAGCAGCAACATCTTCCTTTAAGCAATAAGTTTCTAGATACCTGTCACCACAATTGTCCACATGCACAGATTCCATCACAAATTCTTGATTGCCTGAATATTCATTCCATTCCATTCAAACCACAATTTAGCAATTGATTCCTTTCTAAAGCTTGTTTCGTGATCTTCCTCCTCTGGTGATTCAGAGGCAACCAACCTATACACATAAACCTTGCGGACCTGACCTGGCCGGAATGAACATCCAATAGGATGATACAAGATTGTCCCACGAGTGATATCCCTTCCCCACAAGCTTTGATCGATCAAAAGAAGACTCGAGCATCTGGAGAATTGTTAAACTGCTCCATTGATGCCTATGGGAAATCAGCATCAGAATTCCCTGTGATCGTGAATATTTTCCTTCCATTGCTATAGCCTTTCATATTTATAGTTAATCTCTCCAGGAATTTCAATGGAAGGAGATATTGGCTGAACATTGAAAAAATCTGGCTTTTTCATCTTCCCTGGGATAGTTGCTCGGCTCAAGATACGTCTCTTGATCATTTTAGGAATATCCATCTTTAGTAAAAAGCACACACAGTAAATGATCTAGTAAAAAACGCACATAGTAAATCAATATTTAATATATAACACCATGCATTAACCACCCAACAATTCTAAATACATCCAGTTAACAGTAAAAAAAAGTAAACTACAAACTAAATCTTACCATGGAAATTATTAAACGTTCATGATTAACTGAAATGTGATGGCCAACGATCTTATTCTGTTTGTTTTTTTGTTCAGTAATGATATTATTCTTGACATGTGTTTATGCATGTGTTTAAAATATAAAAAAAATCATTATTAATCCCTTCAAAATAAATAAGCATTATTTCTATGTTAATATTTTTTAATTATCAAGTAAATATATAAAAGTAAAGATTAATTAGTTCAAATTTAGCTCAAATTCAAGCTACAATCCCATGTTAATGATTAAATTTATGTATAAAATACATTAATGATTATCCATAAATATCACAGATAGAGAAAAAGACCTGCTGGGATGGCTATTGGTGGGGTGGGAGTTGATGAGATACCTTATGGATTGTGATAATGTTTCAACCAAATCCACTAACCCACTCATTATTTACCGGTATGGCCCTCTATGGTGCAAATGTATTGTATAAGATACAATTCCGATTTCTCTTAGCGGACAGGAAATCCATAACAGAGCGAGCATCTACATTGAAATTGTTCAATGGACTAGAAATCCAGAGTTTTACACAGCAAACCGCATAAACTTTCTTTCTTAATTGTAACACTTCCTCAATATCTCCTACATTCTTTTCTATCTTAGGTTTTGCAGATAGATTATATATTTCATCGTTATTACAACTTAATAAGTGGGAAATACGAAAGAATTGGGGAGTCGAGTGTACCTGATTTAAACATCACTGATAAAAGGTCTTGATAATATCTATTCGTAAGAGAAGACGGCTATTGTCGAATATCTTACGCTGCACCAAGGAACTTTTCCTCTTACTTTTGATTTATGAAGAAAAGGTAACGAAATGAGGGGTTTATATAAGTTTGAGGAAATACCCCTTATGCTCCTAGTTTTTTACGTGATTGACAGGTTGCCCTATTGTTTAATGCAACTAGATACCCCTAACTTTTGTTCTCGTGACTCGTGGCCCCCTACTAACGTTTTCCGTCCAAAATCATCGTTAAGTGTTCATTTTTATTACTTTTTTTTTCTTAATCCGTTTTAATTAATTAATTAATTATCATAACCCCATATTTTTAAAATGGAAAAATAGGTAATTCTTAAATGTCTACCCTATATATACCCAAAACAAAACAAAAAAATAAAACAGAATCAAAATCAAAAGACTAGGGAGGGTTTGGTTTGGGGAAGAACAAGAAGACGAAGAACCCAGATTGCATAAGCCGATGTACTTTAGCTCGAAAGATAATCAATGGCGACGTTTACGTTTATCTATTTCCCCTAAATCTTTGCTTGTTGGTTAAGACCTTTTAATCCGTAAATGTAGGGTTTTCGAGTATATTTATTACATTTTTAGATATCACGCGTGAAGGGCGGGATTTAGTTAGTAATAGGAGTAGATTTTACGGGATTTGGTTACCATATTAATAGTGTATCCATATTTGATAAGTATTTTTCCATTAATTGATTCCTAACGTAATGGGTAACTAATTTATTCGAAATTGATCGTGTAACAGAGAAATTTGCACTGAGGATTCGCTTTGGTGGGATATTTAATGAAGACAAGAGCAATTACCATGAAGTAAAGATTGAGTATTGTAGATGGTTGTTAATATGACAAATTTAGTATACCTGTACTTAAGAAGACTCTTTCGAAGTTAGGGATAAAAGGTAACTTGGAGTACTACTATTTGAAATTGGGGAAAAAACTATCTAATGGTCTAGTATGTTTGGATAGCGAGGATAAACGTATGGAGATGTGTAGCATTGGAGAGAACAACGTAACTATTGACCTGTTTGTTGTTAGTAAACCAGTAATACATGAAAACCATGAAATTCAAACTCCTTATTTCATGCCTTTGTTATTAACTTGGAATAAGGTTGAAGAAATAGTTCAGCAACGAGAAAAAGATAAAGTGCATACCAATAATGGCTATGATGAGATGGAAGTTCAGAATGTAATGAAGGGCAAGAAGAAGTAGTTAAGTCCTGTGATGAAAGACTTGATATGAAAAGCGTAGAAGAAAAGAGTGATGAAAGACATGACGAGAAAAGCATGGAAGAAAAGATTGTTGAAGACGAAACGATAAAGGTACACAGTCATTTGACAGTTTAGCCCTTAACATTTTAGTTGATTTACAATTTAACCCCTAATTTACATATATTTGACTATATATTTCTTTTAACTTTATAGGTTGTTTGTGAAGATCAAAACATAACTGATGTTAATGTAATTGAAGGTGAGAACGACGAAGTAAAAAATTTAGTTTAATAGACTGTAGAGAAAGTAGTTGTAGGTAATGGTGGTTTGGAAGAAGGAGGAAATACATGTGATGAAAGGCCTGATATGAAAAGCGTGGAAGAAAAGAATGATAAAAGGCATGATGGGAAAAGCGTGGAAGAAAATATAGTTGAAGAAGAAACAATAAAGGTACACAGTCATTTGACAGTTTAGCCCTTAACATTTCAGTTGATTGAGAAATCTCCCCTTAATTTACATATATTTGATTGTATATTTCTTTTACCTCTTCAGGTTGGTTGCAAAGATCAAAACACACCTGATGTCAATATAATTGAAGGTGAAGGTGAGAAAGAAGAAGTAATTAATTTTGTTAATGAGACTTTCGAAGAACAACTCTCTGATATTGGAGAGGAGAAGTCTATTAAAGATATATTGGATAAAGTGTTGAAAGTTTTGAAGTCTGACGAGAAAGAAGGTAAGAGGAGTTCCAAAAATAAATCCTCATTGATGCCTTTCAGGCTTATAGATGAAGACCTAACAAATGATAAGATTGAATCTTTATAGTAATGTGAGTGATTTTAAACAGTAAGTGCACTGGGAATATGAAGTTAATGTTAGTACCAGAACATGCTACAAGGCATATCACTTAGCAAAATGCATGACAGAGGTTGAATACAAGGATCAATACAAGAAGATTTACGATTATTCAGTAGAAATCAGGAGAAGTGACCCTGGAAGTAATGTAGCTATTGAAACAACTGTTGATGAGCTCAGTGGAGTAGAAAGATTTCATAGACTTTATGTTGGTCTTGGAGGTTGTAGAAGAGGCTTTTTAGATTGTTGTAGAAAGGTTGTTGGGGTAGATGGATGTCACCTAAAAGGTCCACATCCAAGTGTGATTTTAACAGCAGTTGGAATTGATGGGAACAACTGTATATTCCTAATTGTGTATTGCCTAGCAGAGAAAGAGGATAATAACTCTTGGAGATGGTTTTTTAACTTGTTGGTACAAGATCTTGGTATAAGTAATCAACAAGAATGGACTTTTATATCTGATATACAAAAGGTTGGTTATCTTTGATGGGTATAAATTTATAGTTTTTGTAAAGAATACTAGCTGTTTTTTCTTTGTTTGTGTTTATAGGGATTACTCCAGGTAATGAGTGCCATGCTTCCGGATATTGAACAACGGCATTGTGTAAGGCATCTGTATAATAATTTTAAAGATCAAGCATTCGGGTTTGGCTTTAAAAGACAAAGTGTGGGAAGCTACAAGGGCCCCATCAATTTATAGATTTGATGAAGTAATGGATGAAATTAAACACATAAATAAGGATTCTTTCAAATGGCTCTCTAACCTATATCCCTAGGCGTGGTCAAGGTCTCATTTTAGTACATTTACAAAATGTGATCTTCTACTCAACAACATCTGCGAAAGCTATAACAGTGCCATTAAAAAAGTCAGGTATTTTGTAAGCTTTCTCCCTAAACAGATAACTATTATGTCTATTTACCCCCTACAAAGTTTCATATTTTGTCTACTTATCCCTTACACAACCAAAACAATTGTCTATTTACCCCCTACAGAGTTTCTTATTTCGTCTACTTACCCCCCTAAACAACTACAAATGTAGTCTACTTACCCCCTAAAAAAGTTAACTATTTTATCTACTTACCCCCTAAACAGTTAACTATTTTATCATGTTTGTAACAGGGACAAGTGTCTTATTCTCTTACTTGAGGGTCTAAGGATGTATAGTATGAAGAGGCTACAATCTAAGAGATCATGGATGTCAAAATACGAAGGTAATATTTGTCCCAAGACCAGACACTTGGTAAAAAAATGGTATGTTAATGTTCAAACTTCTCACCACATTCATAAATCTCTGATAGTCAGCCATATCTCCTTTCTTTTGAATTCCGGATGGAAAAGTTGGAGGAGGACGGGTTTCTACAACATCTTTCTTCTTGGGTATTTCCGGAATCTTCTCCACTTCCACCACTTCATCATCTTTTTCTTCCACATCCTTTACTGGTTTTTCTTTTCTCGTTATTTCTTTTTCTTTCATAACCGGAAAGGGTGGTGGTTGTAATTGCTTACCACTTCTTTTTCTGATCGTGTTACAATCCTCCATTTGTTTAGGAATTTTTGTGTCACTTGGGAGTTGACCTTGACCTCGAACATTCAAGCTATTGGAGATTTTTTATATTTGACTCTCCAAGATTTTTAACGAAGCAAAATGTGAATTTAAAGTTTCTTCCATCTTGTTTTCCTTAACGGTTGTGGTGTTTATGAATCGAGATAGCTGATCCTCAAGTTGGGATGACTTACTTTGGGAAGAAGATATGTATTGCGTCAAAGTAAGAGCTAAATCAGATTTGGTGAGTGCACCTTCTTGAGGTCGGGCAAGAAGTACTTTTTGAACTAATGTATCGGAATAAGCTTCATGACCGGCAATAGGTTAATTTCCTTGGTAGTGGTTTTGCGGCTTGAATTGATACTTGTTCCCTTGGGGCCTTGGTTGATAAGTTTTTGGATTGGCTGCCCCATGTGGATTTGAATATTGAAAGCTTGGATGATTTCTAATTTGGTTACCATACCCTTAACCACCTGAATAGTTATTACCTCGATTATTAACGAAACACACGGATTTTGGGTTATTAGAACATTCTTCCCATGTATGATCAATTTTACCACATTCACAATAGCTTTATTCGACATAGATAACTGTTTTAATTTATTTTAAAGTGCATCAATTTTAGTATTCAAAGCTGTTTCTTCGTCTACATTCAAAGTACCTTTTTCAGAAACTCTAACTGATGATCTCGAAGGTTGCCAACTCATTTCATTTTTCACAATTATATCCATAATAGATAAAGCTTGATTAGTTTTGACCATCATGAGGCCACCTTGACACATAGTATGTACCTTCTCTTTTGAAGCTTCATCTAAACTTCGATAAAATATCCCAAGCTGTAACTCAAGTGAATACCCATGTAACGGGCATTTCCATAGTAATGATTGAAAACGAGTCCAAGAAACTCCTACAATCTCTTCATGTTCTTGAAGGAAACTAGCAACATCTAATTGGCTACTAAGTCTGACACTTTGAGGATAATACCTGTCAAAAAATGATGTCTGAAGTTGATCCCAAGTCAAAAGCTCACCGTGTTGTTGCTGATCATACCATTCACTTGCTCCTCTGGTGAGGAAAAATGGAAACATATGAAAGTACATTTGTGCTTTGGTTACTCCAGGAGTGACATATGCATCAAAAATTTGCATAAACTTGTACATAGCCCGAATAGGATCTTCACGAGCTGCACCACTATATTACCCGATATTGATATATTGATTAATTATACCTGCGTCTGATCTGAATCGGATTCCTTGAATTACGGGTAGGAGAAGTCCTAGTGGTGGTAGACGAAACTATCTATATTTGTTAGGGTGGACGAATCACAGAACATCTTCTTTAATTCCTGCACCATTATTGTTGATCGGTTGTTGACCTGCCGGAGGAATTGGAATTGAGCGATCTGAGCTCCTACCGGTGGGTCTTGCATAACTGGTGGCACTATAGGATCACCGTTTTCATCCAACTGAATTCCGTGATCTTCAACATTATGAATTTTTAGACCCTCCATTTTTCTTTCTAGCTTTTCTTTTTCTCTCACTTCTCTGTCCCTCTTGTTTTTATCACGGAAAAACCTCTCAGGGTTTGAGTACATGCACTACCTGTAGAACCTGAGAAGAAACAAAACACAAAGGAAAGCGTAATACTGAAATAAATAAAACTTAAATAAAAATAACAACTAAAACTCTTACGGATAACACCGTGGTCACACGCTACCATCCCCACCAGCAGCGCCAAAAACATGGTGTCTCCTGGTGTGTTATAAAATAACACCCCAAAATAGGAAGGACACGTACCGCAAGTGTACAGGTCCTCCAAGTAATATCTGGTAAATTGGAATTTGATCTCAGGGACAGATTGGATATGACTTTAGATGTTAGGTAATAAGTGTGAATAATTGTTATATGATGCGGAAAGTAATATGGATGAATATTTGTTTTGATTTTGTTTAAGGACTAAAATAGAATCAATATAAAATACTAAATTAAGTAATGCAAATAAATGAGACACAAGTAAATAAAATATGAGTAGACGCAAGGATGAGAAGTAGTACTTGAGTTTCGCAAGGGTTTCGCCTAAATCTATTAAGTCAATGCTTTCGTTTAAGGGTCGAATTGGTAATTAATATTACTTGGGATTTGAGTTTCTCCTAACCCCCGTCAGGGTAGACTTAGGAGCTATCCTAGGGTATTACAAACCCCGTCAGGGTGATTATAAGCTACCTTTGAATGTTCAAGTGTTTTACCCAATTGACTATAAGATTAACTAAGTCCGTCAAGATCAATAATTTATATCTTACATCTATTACCTAGTTCAGTAATTAAACCCCCCGTCAAGGTGATCATTACGCCACTATAATAAATATCTTAATTACTAATTCCTATTTTTGATTCATGACTTCAAAGACAGTAAATAAATTCACGATAACAGAAAATACTAAATTACCCAATTCAAATTAAATCTTTTAATTCCAAATTCAAAAACATTAACTAAATAAATTGGGGCTCAACCCATTAAAGCGATTCTCTTCTAAAATTTCAGTTTCTTCTCTCCTCTTGCTTTTGTCTTTTCTCTCTGTCGACTTTTGTAAATTGAGTTTTGTGTAAAGATAAAGTCAAAAGGTCTCTGTATACTCAAAAATTCGGTATTGGGCTTATATTAAGTGTGTAAATAAAATTTTAAATGGACCAAGTCCACTTTTCAAATCATAATTTCGTAACTGGTGTACACCCACCACTACAATGGATGTAACTTTCTCAATTTAACTCCGAATTGACCCGTTCAACTTGCTAAATCTTCGTGACTCGATAAGGAACGAATCGTATTTACAACTCAAAGGCTGAATCCATGTATAAATAGCTCGAAATTAGAAATTACCATCAGTCTTCCAGATTTGCAGCTTCAACTTGTTAACTCTTTAGGATATTTCTTTTCGCCTTTGACTTCTTTACACGATCTATGACTTTAGTTCTTGATTCCTCTTTTCTAGCATTAAGAAACTACAAACTTTGCACTAAAACAAGCCATTTAACGTGCAAAAGATTAATAAATGAAAAATACTAAAATTCAAGAAGAGAAAATGAAATATAACAAATTAACACTAAAAGTCTATCGAATCAGTCAAATAATCACCCAAAATGATGTCTCCTAAGGACATGTAATTAGAAAAAAATAGGAGACATCAGACTCCGGCATGAATATGATGACATCCTTGACGTCAATATCTTCCCAACATGCGTTCTGGAAATTTATTTATTTTTCACGAACAACAGTGCAAACCCAAGCCTTCAAATTGGAGTTCCACCCTAGCCTTCGAACCATAATTCTGAAACCAATAACCGAAGCAACCTCGATCTACATCACATGACATGACTACGAACCCTAGCTCATCCAAATTGTGGTTACGAACATAGATCTCTGGCTCTGTGAAGCTTGTGAAACCGTGAATCTCCGTCGTCGTATCTTTCGCCACGAATCTCTACCATTGTCTCAAACACAAATCAGACTTGAAAGCCATCGTTTGAAACTCCACTAATGGATATTCCATGACACGAACAGATAATGGACTTAATGCATCTTGAAGCTACATTAAATATCGTCCTTGAAAGCTGTGTCATAAAACCGGTAGTGTTCCATCGTAAATTTGAACATAAAATTAACACAACATTGGTTAACCGACTTTAGTTTTTTACTAATACAACCATTGATAACAGCATTGATTACTAATATTTTACCAAAAAAATGGTCTCAAGACTAACATGTATTGGTTAAGACAGTTCGCAAACTTCAACACCAGACAGTTGCTTGCCTGCCTGATCTAATGTCATATATTTGAATTTGAAACTCAGTCATTTTCTTTCCATGGGAAAATAATCATTAATTCAATCTAACATATGAAACCTCTTGTTCTTTTCCCATATACACATCTTCTTGGCCCCAATTAATATGATAAATTAAACAACGTTTCATAAATTTATAAACTAAACAAGCAAGATATTTAGTTTGTTTCATACCTGAATTGCCATCGTTCCTAATTTGAGATCCTCATTCTCAAATCTTATTTTACCTCTATAGGAATTTATTTGCCAATGTAGTCCACAAAAATTCATGCCACTGGTGGTCCTTTGTGTGTTCTAAAAATAAATGCAAATGCTAATCGAACCACAACCGCAAGTGTACGGTTGTCCCAAGTAGTAATACTGATAAATCAGATTCGTTCCAAGGACGGATGGTTGATCACAATGTCTAGCAAATAGTGATTGATGCACTTATGAAAATAAAAGAGGTTAAAATGTTTGTTTGGTTTTGTTTATTAATTCTAAATAAATGAAAGACAAAATAATAATGCAAGTAAAAAGCTAAAACGCAAGTAAAATGAGTGAAAACGCAAGTATGAGCAAGTAGTACTTGAGAGACGCAAGGGTTTTCCTAACTATCATTCATTTCATACATTGTTTAAGGGACAAATTTGTAAATTGGTATTGATCGGGATTCTATAATCTCCTTACCCCCGTCAGGGTGGACTAAGGAGCAACTATCAAATGCTACAAACCCCGTCAGGGCGATTATAGTCCACTCTCAAGTGTTAAAATGTTCATTACCCAATAGGCCATAGGTTTAATTAAGCTCGTCAGAGTCAATAATTTCTAACCTACATTCATTAACTAGTTCGGTACCTAAACCCCCCGTCAAGGTGATCCAATCGCCACTAATTGGAATAGCCTAGATACTAAATCCTATCATTGGTTAATTACGTCAATAATAGTAATTAAAATGCAAATTAAAGAAAAATACAGTTTACCCAATTTGATTTAAATAATAAATATCCCAAATTCAAATGTATAGAATGAAATCAAATTGGGATTAACCCATTATGCGTTCTCAAGCACTATGAATTGTTTAGCTCATATTAAAAAGAAAAACTAAATTAAAATAAATGGAATTCATAATTGATTACAAATAAAAGATAAAAGAAACCTAATTTCCGGAATTGGAATGACTGAGAACGGAGCTATAGACCCACTCCAGCTCTAGCAGCTTCTTCTTCCTTCCTTCTGTTGCTTCTCTCTGGTGTTTTTAATTGTAAAGAATGAATTGTATGAAAAATAGAAGTCCAGACCTCCTTTTATAATAAGAAAAACGGATTAGGGCTTGGACCAGAAAATAAAAGCCTAATTAAATGTCCAAGCCCACTTTCTAAGCCCAAAATCCCGTAACTGATGACAGGCCTTCACTAAAACTGCTTTTCCCGATGCGTTACAACTCCGATTGACCTCATTCCAGTTGCTAAAGTTCCGTACTTCGATAAGGAATGTTTTCTCTTCAAAGGTCAGCGGCTCAATCAGCTCTTAAGTACCTCGAAAACAGCAATCAAGGGCCTGGAAAAATGGATTTTCAGCTCTAAAAATAATATCTTCGGGATTTCTCTTCAAGTCTTGACTCTATCTTTTAATCTTTGACTTTATCTTCGGATTCCTTTCCTAGCTAACATCTAAAAACCTGTAAACTTTACACTAAAAATACCAATATTACGCGCAAAAGTTTAATAATTCAAAAATGCTAGAAATAAAAAGGGAAATCCGAAATATTGCATATTTAGTCCAAAAGTCTATCGAATTAATTAAATAAACACCAAAAATGATGTCTCCTAAGGGTCTAAAATAAGAACAATTAAGGAGACATCAAGACCCCCAACTCAAACCTTTGTCGTCCCGACAAAGCAAAACAAAATAAAACGAGGGGTAGAAGCAAACGTATAAACACATAGAAGCTAGCAAATAAACCCTAAAGCAATTCTTAAGATAAATCTCATATAGAAAAACTTTAAAAACTAACATCTACATACACTAATCATGCAACATCAAACATAAATAATCTCAATCATAAAATTAAAGTCGCAATGCTTGAAGGTTACACTTGTACTCATCTCTGTATGATGGCTATAGGGTGGTCATTAATCCTAACTCGCTTTGAACGCTCCACCTAGTCTATTCCCTATCAACAGAATCATAAATTCACTATGCACTTAGGAATCACGAGGTCTTTACGGTTATAATATTGGCTTAAGGAGGGGTGTGGATGTATATTTGGTAAATTTGAAGTGAGCTTTTGGCTTTCTCCTCACTTACCATCAACATTGTCCTCGAGCTTGAGTTAACGCTCAAAAAGATGTCTCACTCACCCATTACGCAACAATTTAGCGTCCCATGTCTACCCACTATAAATTAGATGATTTTTAGAAAAAATTCCACTTTGCCGGGTGTTTTATTCATTCATATTTTTCTTTTTATTTTCTTTTCTCTTTTTCTTTTCTCTTTTTCTTCTTCTTTTTTTTTGTACAGAGGCAAACCGGGTACCCGGATTTTGGAAACCGGGTTCCCGGATCCTACTGTATTGATTTTCAAAAAATTTCAATTTTTTCTTTCTTTTTCATTTTTCTTCATTCCCGGCAAAGGGTTACAAGTATATATCATCTGCAATTTGTGCTACAATACAAAGCACATCAATCCCAACCCATTAAAGTCTCCATATGTGGTCCCACCACCCCAAGCTCAAGCTCGAGACATGTCTCAGGATTGTGATTCAAGTGCGGGTCATATGGTCATGCCTAACAATCTAAGGGATAATGGTTTATATCGTGGCTACAAAGAAAAGGCTAAAGGCTCAACGTGGGCTAAGACGGATAATAATTCATACAAGGGATAGAAGGCTAAAAAGGCACAATTGGCTAACAAAGAACTGCCCCTATCATTTTCCTAATTACATAGCTTGTCTTTAGTTCATAT
Organism: Nemophila menziesii; assembly: GCA_029959085.1. Lineage (NCBI taxonomy): Eukaryota > Viridiplantae > Streptophyta > Magnoliopsida > Boraginales > Hydrophyllaceae > Nemophila > Nemophila menziesii. The sequence continues at coordinate 5,352,713 of JARWIR010000030.1, forward strand.
CTAGGTGGGTTCTCTACTAATTAGGATTTCACGTTCTACACACCAAACATATTCCTTGAGTACAAGCTTACTTCATTTGCATTGTTCATTAATTTTTCCTATTAATTACCTATGTTCGCATGCAATTGTAAGTGCGTTTTATGTTAATCCCTAAAGTTCACTATTTACTATCATTGATTCATCAAAAGTATGCTTAAAGGGATATTTAAAAGTCTCTATAGTCAAACGCAACTCCGAAAATTCTTTTATTGAAAGCAAGTAAAACAAATAACACATAAAAACTGGGATGAGGCAACGAACCCCACCCCAAACTCAAAAATGAGTCGTGTCCCCACGACTCGAAAAGACTCAATAAAGCAAATAAACTAATATACACTAAATGAGAAGGATTAGAAAACGTATCTGAACCAGCTCGAGGCTGGTTTTCGGTGTTGCGTCCATGAACTTTATCTCGCGTCTAGACATCGTAAGTTGTTCTTTGAACAAATAAAGTTCAACTTGTTTGTAACGTTTCCCAAAATATCAATCATCGCATCCTGATTCTCTTTCAACACCTTGATTTTCGATTCCAACTCAGTATCGGATCATCTTCTTCCTCACTTTCAGGTTCCTCAATCACTTTCCTCTCCTTCGGATTAGCTTCAATCGTAACCTTGTGTTTGAATGCGAATTAGGAATCCCAAGAGCTTGTTCTTGAACGGCACCAAAAGTGTTATTTCTTGGATAATTCCTTCGATAAGCACACATGACAACGGTTTTGATAGGCATCTCTTTCCACCCCAAACTCAAAACTTCAAATAGTGAGAAGCTAAGGCTTAGAACTTTGATGTTTTGAGGTTTAAGACTTGAAGATTATGGTGGAATATGAGATGGGTAAAGGCTAATTGATGTGTGGGAAGAGGGAATTGGATTTAATTTGAAGCTTGAATGAAGAACAATCGGAGGAAAGTGGGAGTTTTATCGTATTTTTGATGGGAGATGAGTCGATTTCATGGTATTGTGATGAAAGAGAGTAAGATTTGAGGATTGTGTGGTTGTAGATGATGATGTTCAGGAAATTCTGGGTTTTGGGAGTGTTTTTGGAGGCTGGTTTGAAGAAGGAGGTAAAAATATAGGGCTAAAAAAAAAAACTGAAAACGGACCTGGCACAGATGCAAACCGGGTTCCCGGTTTCGAAAATCCGGGTACCCGGTTCCGCGTCGCTGTGACGACGCGAAAAAAATAAAAATACTCTTTTTTTTTTTTTTTTTTTTTTTTTTTTTTTATTTTATTTTTTTTTTTACCTCGAGACGCCCCAAGACGCTCCAACCCAAAACGCAGGGTCAGAGTGCCACCCTTCGAAACCGGGCGCCCGGTTTTGTGAAATGCGGGTACCCGGATTTTGTCGATGGCGCGAATGAAAACGCGCCAAAACGCCACTAGTCAAGACGCAGGACCAGAGTCCTTGGAATTTTACAGCTCCGAAACCGGGTACCCGGTTTCGCCAAATGCGGGTACCCGGATTTGTGTCGATGCGCGAATCAAAACGCTCCAAAACGCAGGTCACCAACACGCAGGGTCAGACTCTTCAACTGTTACAGCACCAAAACCGGGTTCACGGATTTCGCAAACCGGGTACCCGGTTTCGACGCTGTTGTCGAACCCCACACGCCACGTGCTGCGTTTGAAGAGGGTGGTACCAGCTCCAAAACCGGGTTCCCGGTTTTGTAAAACCGGGTACCCGGATTCTCCTGGACATCCAACCTCTTTTTCTTCTGTTTTCGCCAATTCGACCCCAAACTCAAGTCCTTTTTACCCCTGAAATCATCAAAAACAACTACCCTTCCTCATTTCTTAATAATAAACACTAAAATTACGAAAATCAAACTAATCTAAAATGCAAAAATTTAAAAACTCAGCTATTATACAAGAATTGGCTTTTGTTTAACGTCGTTAAGCTCGACGGATTACCTCAGTCATTAGTCATTGACATAACCTCCCCAGCAGTGAGTGAGGTTGTCAATATTTGCAAGTCGAAATTTGCATCCCTTCGCTTTTATGCCCACTAGTTTGTCTGAGATAACCTGCGCGACCATGAATGGTCCTATCCAAGAACTTTTTGATTCACGTACCTTTGGGTGGGGGTTCGGTTTCTTCATAGCTACTTCTTCACCTACTTTGAACCCCTTTTTCTTTCTCTCTTTCTTAGGTTCCTTCGGAACCTTCGTGGCACGTGTTTTCTCTTTCTTCTTCGCATGATTGAGTTGTGGATCTTTGGGGTATGGAGGAGCTTTAATTGGTGGTTTCTTTCGTAGCTCTTTCTCCTCCACCCCTAAAGTGTCCACAACACTAATTGGCTTTGTTCTTACCGGTTCCATTACATCTACACGAAAACATTCATCCTTGGAATCCGGAAACTTCATAGGTCTGAACACGTTGAATTTCACCTCCTCGTCTTGGATCCTCATAATCATTTCTCCATTTTCTACATCAATAAGGGTACGCCCCGTGGCTAGGAATGGTCTTCCCAAAATAATGGGGACATTCCTATCCGCGTCGTAATCAAGAATAACGAAATCAGCGGGAAAAATTAACGTACCTGCCTTAACGAGGACATCTTCGATTCGGCCTTCCGGATGTGCAAGAGATCGATCCGCCATTTGCAAGACCATAGAAGTGGGTCTTGCTTCAATATTAAGCTTATCAAAGACTGATTTGGGCATCAAATTGATGCTTGCACCTAAATCGCACAGCGCTTTTCCTTTCCACTCATTACCAATAGATATCGGAATTGTAAAGCTCCCAGGATCAACTAACTTTGGAGGTAATTTACCTTGACAAATAGCACTACATTCCTCAGGAAGACCAATCATCTCATTATCACAATATGGCCGTTTGTTGGTGAGGGCTTTCTTCAGAAACTTAGCATACTTGGGTATATCTCGAATAGCTTCTAACAACGGAATATTTATGCTAAGACCTCTTATTTTGTTAAAGAATTTTTGATACTCACCCATATCACCTTTCTTTTGAACTCTTGATGGAAATGGTGGAGGTGGACGATTGATTATAGTCTCATCTTTCTTTTTCGGAACCTCAACAGGCTTCTCCACTTCTTCTACTTCAACTTCTTTATCTTTATTCACCACCTCTTTTTCTTTTCTAACTTCTTTTTCTTTCATAACCGGAAAAGGAGGTGGAGGAAGGTTCTTACCACTTCTAAGATTAATAACTTTACAATCTTCGATTTGTAACGGATTCTTAGTATCACTAGGAAGTTGTCCTTGCTGACGTTGATTGAGCTGTTTATTGATTTGACTCAGCTGATTTTGGAACATCTTCATATTTGCTTCAAGTGCATTTTGTCTTTCTATAGCTGCGTTCTGACGTTCTATCGCTGCATCCCGACGCTCCATCGCTGCGTTCTGACGTTCCATTGCTTGTGCTTGTAGAGCGATTAAACTTTCAACTGTTTTCTGAAGGGTATTTGCTCCTTCTTGTGGATGGGCAGGTAAAGCTTTCTGGTTCAAATTCTCATCATAAGTATTCTGAGGAGCTTGTCTCTGTACATAATTTTGATTCTGTCCTCCTTGATAGTTATTGTGTGGTCTAGGATTATAGTTGTCACCTTGGGGACGCGGCTGATACGCGTAAGTAGGATTGGCTGCCCCATTAGGATTTGAGTATTGAAACCCAGGATGGTTTCTGTTAGGCTGATATCCATTACCACTTGAATTGAAATTACCTCTATTGGACATAAAATTCACTGATTCTTGATTATTCGGACAACTTTCCTCATCATGATCATCTACCTTACAAATTGAACACATATAAACCTCTTGTGCAGCATGCACAGCTACTTTCTTACCCGAAAATCCTTCTTTCACAGCTAGAGTAAGCTGCTTCAATTGTTGCTCTATGGTATTCTGGATCTTATTCTCAAACGTAGCAAATTTCTCTTCTATGTCAACATTATTTACTCCCTTGACTGGTGTTCTTACTGAGCTCCACCCAACTTCATTCTTGACTGTTCTCTCTAAAATAATCTTGGCATGAGCGGGTTGAACTTGAAGAAAACCTGCTCCACATAGCGTATCCAACTTCTCTCTCGAAATTCCATCAAGGCCTCTATAAAAGATCTTTAACTGTTGTTGTTCTGAAAAGCCATGATTAGGAACTTTACGCAAACACATCTGAAATCTTGTCCAACTCCTACCCACAGTTTCCTCATACTCTTGACGGAATTGTGTCAATTCTAGTTCAGCATCTAACCTCATGTTACTTGGGTAATACCTGTCAAAGAAAGCGATTTCTAATTGGTCCCAATTAGTAATCCTCGTAGGATCTTGCGTATCGTGCCATTCACTTGCTCCGTCAATGACAAAGAATTTGAAAGCAGCAAAATACATCTGTTCTCTTGAAACCCCTTGTGTGATATAAGAATCACATATCTGCTTAAATTTTTGTACCGCTCTAAGAGGATCTTCCGATGGTCTTCCGCGAAAATTTCCAAAGTTTTGGAACTGAGCTAGCATACCCGAATCTGGACGGAATCTCGGAACATTAATATCTGGAGCACCTACTCCTATAGCTGGAGCGCGGAATGGAACTTCTGGAGGGCCATTAGTGAACCACGGATCATGATTTATCACTATTTGGACTGGAGGATTAGGATTTAGTGGTTGAACTTGAGGAATAACGCCTGGAGCTAAAGGTTGGCCATTTGCATCTAACTGGCCTTGTCCATTCTGTTGACCTTGAATAATGATATTCTCCATTCTGTTACTTAATTCTTCTACTTCTAAAGCTTCTCGTTCTCTTCTTCTTCTGTTCGCAAGTCTGATCAACGATTCAGGATTACTAAGGATCGGAGGTGTTGGCTCTAGATCCTTGAATAGTCTTCTTCGCATACACCAAACCTAAAAACCTGAAAAAGCTAACAAACAAAAAAGCGTAAAACTGATAAAATAAAATAAATGCACTTATCACTAAAGGATAAACACCGTGGTCACACGCTACCGTCCCCGGCAGCGGCGCCAAAAACTTGGTGGTCCTTTGTGTGTTCTAAAAATAAATGCAAATGCTAATCGAACCACAACCGCAAGTGTACGGTTGTCCCAAGTAGTAATACTGATAAATCAGATTCGTTCCAAGGACGGATGGTTGATCACAATGTCTAGCAAATAGTGATTGATGCACTTATGAAAATAAAAGAGGTTAAAATGTTTGTTTGGTTTTGTTTATTAATTCTAAATAAATGAAAGACAAAATAATAATGCAAGTAAAAAGCTAAAACGCAAGTAAAATGAGTGAAAACGCAAGTATGAGCAAGTAGTACTTGAGAGACGCAAGGGTTTTCCTAACTATCATTCATTTCATACATTGTTTAAGGGACAAATTTGTAAATTGGTATTGGTCGGGATTCTATAATCTCCTTACCCCCGTCAGGGTGGACTAAGGAGCAACTATCAAATGCTACAAACCCCGTCAGGGCGATTATAGTCCACTCTCAAGTGTTAAAATGTTCATTACCCAATAGGCCATAGGTTTAATTAAGCTCGTCAGAGTCAATAATTTCTAACCTACATTCATTAACTAGTTCGGTACCTAAACCCCCCGTCAAGGTGATCCAATCGCCACTAATTGGAATAGCCTAGATACTAAATCCTATCATTGGTTAATTACGTCAATAATAGTAATTAAAATGCAAATTAAAGAAAAATACAGTTTACCCAATTTGATTTAAATAATAAATATCCCAAATTCAAATGTATAGAATGAAATCAAATTGGGATTAACCCATTATGCGTTCTCAAGCACTATGAATTGTTTAGCTCATATTAAAAAGAAAAACTAAATTAAAATAAATGGAATTCATAATTGATTACAAATAAAAGATAAAAGAAAGCTAATTTCCGGAATTGGAATGACTGAGAACGGAGCTATAGACCCACTCCAGCTCTAGCAGCTTCTTCTTCCTTCCTTCTGTTGCTTCTCTCTGGTGTTTTTAATTGTAAAGAATGAATTGTATGAAAAATAGAAGTCCAGACCTCCTTTTATAATAAGAAAAACGGATTAGGGCTTGGACCAGAAAATAAAAGCCTAATTAAATGTCCAAGCCCACTTTCTAAGCCCAAAATCCCGTAACTGATGACAGGCCTTCACTAAAACTGCTTTTCCCGATGCGTTACAACTCCGATTGACCTCATTCCAGTTGCTAAAGTTCCGTACTTCGATAAGGAATGTTTTCTCTTCAAAGGTCAGCGGCTCAATCAGCTCTTAAGTACCTCGAAAACAGCAATCAAGGGCCTGGAAAAATGGATTTTCAGCTCTAAAAATAATATCTTCGGGATTTCTCTTCAAGTCTTGACTCTATCTTTTAATCTTTGACTTTATCTTCGGATTCCTTTCCTAGCTAACATCTAAAAACCTGTAAACTTTACACTAAAAATACCAATATTACGCGCAAAAGTTTAATAATTCAAAAATGCTAGAAATAAAAAGGGAAATCCGAAATATTGCATATTTAGTCCAAAAGTCTATCGAATTAATTAAATAAACACCAAAAATGATGTCTCCTAAGGGTCTAAAATAAGAACAATTAAGGAGACATCAGCCACACTAACAACAAAATGCAGTAACAGCAAGTGGCTCCTTTGGAGATGCTATTTGTGAAACAAAACAGTTAATTAGTAACTTCATAATATCATTAATATTGTATTTAAGCATTTAAAATATTAATAAAGTAGGAAGTAGATCTTACAATGGGAATTATGAAATGACATAGTCAACAATCTTCTTGTTTTGATCCAAAGCTTCTCCCTCTCCACGAAGATCTAGTTTCGGCATTCATGGACCTCCAGGGATATTCTCGTTCGTGAGGAAATGTACTCGGTTGATCCAAATGCTCAACATATCTCCACTTGCTCAACCCATAGTAAAATTAAATACATAAAACCACCCAACAATTCAAAATACATCCACATAACATTATATCACACTAATAACATTATATCACACTAAAAGTATACTAAAACTAAATCTTACCATAGAAATTATTAACCTTCATGGTTAACTGAAATGGCATGGCCAATTATCCTATCTCTTTTGTTTTTTCGCTCGGTAATGAATTTTTTCTTGAAATGATCCTACGTGTGTGCAAAATAAAAAAAATATTATTAATTCCTTCCAAATATATAAGAATTAATTCTATGTTAATATTATTTATTATCAAGTAGATATGTAAAAGAAAGGAGTAATTAGTTCAAATCTAGCTCAAATTAAGATAGAATCCCATTATAATGACTAAATCTATGGATATATATTGACTACTATGCATAAATAACACATATAGATCAAAAGTCCTGTTGGGAGGGCTATTGGTGGAATGGAAATTGATGAGTTATCTTCCGAATTGTGATGATGTTTTAGCCAAATTCTCGGTCCTTAGTCAACCCATTAACCTATCCCCACTCATGCTTCACCATTGTGGGCCCTCACTCTTAGCAATCCGGATGCACCAAATTTATTTTCTTAAATAAAATTTTTCAATGGGCTATAAAACTTTTATTAGCGGTCTAAGTTAACTCTTAGGCGAATCCAAAGTTACACTCAGCAAACCGCATAAACTTTCTTTCCTAATTGTAACACTTCCGCACTATCTCCTACTTTTGTTTTTCCCTTAGAATTTTGCAAATCGATTGTATTCTTCATCGTTATTACAATTTAACAAGGGTGAAATATGAAATAGGGGAGGAGTCAAAAGAATATATTATTTAAACACCACTGATAAAAGACCTTGCTACCTTCTATTCGGAGACAAAGACGGTGATAGTCGAATCTCTAACTGCTCTTTTCCTCGGGTGAATTATAAATCACGTCCCCCGCATGTTGGACTTATTAATAGAAGTCCTCCTAATTATAAGCTCAATAAATAGCTAGTTACAAAAGCCCAAAAGCCCACAAATCTCTCTCCATTAGCTCTTATTACACTGAAACAAAAAACCCACCCCAAAACACTATTAGGTTACGAAAACCCAATTCACATCTCATTCTTGCCCAACCCCAATGTTATCTCTCCTCTCCCTCTATGTTCTCTTTGCATTATTCACCTACCCCCCTCTCCTGCACTATTAACAACCACCTTATATGGTATTCTGCAGAAGAAAACCATCTCCATTCGTAGGCCACACCACCAGCATGGTATCACAGCAGCAAAAGAGAACCACCTCTATTCGAGACCAATCTCATGGTCACGCCTCCAGATCCGTCCATTTCAAGGCTGTAGCGAACCATTTCCACCACCATATCACTATTCTACACCACCGAGGATCTAACCTTCCCTCTATTGGTGGGCTACACCACTAGCGTGGTATCATAGTAGCAAAAGAGAACCACCTCCATTCGTGAACCATCTCATGGTCTCGCCTCTGGATCCGGCCTTTCAAGCATGTGTTATAAAATAAATTCAATAAGGAAAAGAGAACCACAACTGCAAGTGTACAGTTGTCCCAAGTAATATATGTGATAAAACAGATTCGTTCTCACGGACGGATTGGTTGACTCTAATGCTTACCAAATAGTGATTAATTCACGTGACAACAAGTAAATGATTTTTAGAATGTTTGTTTGGTTTTCTAATACTAAGAAAATAAATTAAAATACTAAATTAATGCAAGTATTAACTATATGCAAGAAAATAAAGTGTTTACGCAAGCTAGGAAAGGAAGTACTTGAGAGACGCAAGGGTTTCACCTCATTATCATTCAGTTCATGTCATGTTTAAGGGACAAATCATAAATATGTATTGGTCTGGATTCAGAATTCTCCTTACCCCTGTCAGGGTGGACTAAGGAGCTACACTCAAGTGCTACAAACCCCGTCAGGGTGATCATAGTCCACTCTCAATTGATTAAGTCTATTCTATCCAATTGGCCATATGATTAATTAAACTCGGTAGAGTCTTTAATTTCTATCCTACATTCATTAATTGGTTATGTACCCAGACCCCCCGTCAAGGTGATCCATTCGCCACTAAATGGAATAGCCTAGACACTAAAACCTATGATTGGTTAATTACGTCATTCATAGTAAATAAAAGCAAGTTAATGAAAAATACAATTTACCCAATTTGATTTCAATTATTTAAATCCCAAATCCAAACACATGAAACGAAATCAAATTGGAATTAACCCATTATGCATTATTAAGCACTATTTAAGTTTATCTCATAATTATTGAAAAGACAAAAACTAAAGAAATAATTGTGTTCATAATGTTTTACAAAATAAAATAGAGGAACCTAATTACGGAGTTGAATTGGCTGAGAATTGGAGATATAGACAGTCTCCAGCTCTTGCTTCTTCTCTTCCTTTGCTCTAGCTTCCTCTCTGTTGTCTGACTCTTTTCGTTTCTTAAGTGTATGAATTGGTGTGCAAAAATGAGAGTTTAAAGTCTTTTTATAATGTTATAATCGGACTAGGGCTTTTCCTTAAGGATTAAGTGAAGATAAGAAAAACACAAATCCCGTAATAGCTGCACCACCTCCACTAAAACAGCTCTAACCGGCTCGTTTCAACTCGGATTGACCTTATTCCAGTTGCTAAATTTCCGTAACTCAATGGGAAATAAGTTCTCTTAACAAGTCAGAGCCTAAATCCACTCTTAGATGGCTCAGAATCAGCAATCGTTATCAAATTTCTAGATTTACAGCTTCAAATTATAAATTCTTTCGTGATATTTCTTCTTGCTTTGACTTCATTACACGATCTTTGACTTTATTCTTGGATTACTCTCCTAGCTTGTATTCAAAACCTACAACTTTTCACTCAAAACAAACCATATTACACGCAAAAGTTTAATAAACACAAAATACTAGAATTAAAAGAGGAAAATCGATTTATTGCATATTAACACTAAAAGTCTATCTAAATAGTCGAATAAACACCAAAAATGATGTCTCCAAGGGCATACAATTATAACATTTAGGGAGACATCAAGACCCCCAACTTAAACCTTTGTCGTCCCGACAAAGCAAAACTAAAAACAAGGAGAATGAAGTAGATGCAAGAGAAAATAGAAGCTAGTAAATACACCTTAAAGCAATTATTAATGTAAATCTCATATAGCAATTATTAATAAGTAACATAAACATACTCTAATCATGCAACATCAAACATAAATAACTTCAATCTTAAAATTAACTTTGCAATGCTAGAAGGTTACACTTGTACTTATCTCAATATGATGGCTATAGGTTGTTCCTTGATCCTTACTCGTTTTGAACGCTCCACTTAGTATATTCCCTATAACTTACCATGCACCTAGGAATAACGAGGACTTTACGGTTTTAGCGTAGGCTTAGGGACGGTGTGGTATGTATATTTGGTAAATTTGAAGTGAGCTTTTGGCTCTCTCCTCACTTACCATCAGCAACTGTCCACGAGCTTGAGTTTACACTCATATAATGTTCTTACTCAACCCGTTTTACGCTCTAATGTTGCGTCCCCATGTCAACCCATTATTTTTATTATTTCTTTGTTTTTATTTTCTTTTTGATTTCTTTTCTTCTTTTTTTTGTACAAGATAGTCATGACCATTCTTTTGATGTGAAAGGTCATGTCTCTTATAATTTTTTTTTTCAAATCCAGGCAAAGGGTTACAAATAATAATATCATATTTTATTTTTGTGCCTCAATACAAACACATAAGTTCCCACCCAATGAATTTCCCAAATGTGGACCCTCCACCCCAAACTCAAGCTCGAGACAGGTCTCAAGATTGTGATTCAAGTGCGGGTCATTTGGTCATGCCTAATAATCTAAGGGGATATGGGCTTATATCGTGGCGACAAAAGAAAAGGCTTAAGGCTCAAAATTGGGCTAAAACGGATAATATTCATATAAGGGATAGCAAGCTAAAAGGCTCTAAATGGCTAACAAAGAACTTCCCCTATCATTTTCCTAGTTACATGGTTCATCTCTAGTTCATATCTAAGTGGGTTCTCTACTACTTTAGATCTCACGTTCTTCAAACCAAACATTTTCCTTAAGTACAAGGTTACTTCTTTTGCATTGTTTATTATTTTTTCCTATTCATTATCTATGTTTGCATGCAAATAAAGCGCATTTTACGTTATTCCCTAAAGTCCACTATTTACTATCATAGATTCATCAAAAGTATGCTTAAAGGGTCATTTAAAAACTTCTACTGTCAAACACAACTCCTAATTGTTTTATTGAAAGCAATTAGAAACAAATAACACATAAAAACTGGGATAAGGCAACGAACCCCACCCCAAACTCAAAAATGAGTCGTGTCCCCACGACTCGAAAAGACGCAAAGCAATTAAACTAATCTACACTAAAACGCGAAAGGGATAGAAAACGTAGCTTAACCAACGCGTGGCTGGTCATCGGTGTTGCGTCCATGGACATTATCCTTCGTAAGTAGACCATAGGTGGCGTGTTGAATGGTGCTCATCCCAAGTAGCATGTTTAGGATAAGGTCCAACTCATTTGTAACATTCCCTAAAGTAACAATCATCTTCACTTGATTCTCTTCCAAAACTTTGATCTTCGATTCCAACTCGTTATCGGTACGTATCTTCCTCTTTGGAGGAGGAGCTCTAGGATTCCTTACAGCTTGTGTGGCTTCGTCATGGGCATTATGAATCGAGACTAACGATATCTGTTCCCCATTCACGGTTGGTTCAACTTCGTCACATTTACGCGGAATCTTAGCGTCTAAACACAAGGTAGTGATGGTACACAGGAAACTAAGATTCTGCTGAGTAATAGGAGCTTTCTCGAATTCCATAATATTATCATAAAGCACACGAGCCACATCCATATGTTTGTTCTCCACAATACACTAGATGAATATAATATGTTCCTTTTTCAATTCTGAAGTGTGTGTAATACCAAAGAAGGTAGGGACTATGAAACGGGACCAAACCTTAGCACACGGCAATAAATTGTTGATATGAATTTGTCCATGATAACGCTCTCCTGCTGGAATTGGGCGGGTCCCAGGAATAAGTACTTTTCCCCAAAGAGATTCGAAATCGAATGAAGGATCGGTAAGGGTTTATTGGTAAGGACAAGGGCCGGTGAAGTTTGGCAATTTCAAGGATTGTCGAATAAGTTCCGCAGAGAGGGGAATTACCTTTTTGCGTACAATAATGTCTTCTTTTGAAAAAGTTAATCCCTCTTAAAAATCACGCACCAAGGTAGGAATATATTCATGCTTTCTTCCTCTCAACTCTTTCCACCCAAACTTGTCACAAGTAGCAACATAATCTTTAAAAGCACTGTTCATAATACCCTTTGGAAGTCCCTTCTAAACACCAAATTTCAAGTAATCAATTATGTTACGAACCTGATCATTCCAAGTCATGGCAACTCTCTTCGGTTTCTGCGCCCACATCTTTCTTCTTGTTGATCTTTGTTCTTGAACGGGCGCTTGTGGAATTTCTTCTTTAATCTCTTCCTCACTATATGGTTCATCAATTAATCTACTTTTTGGATTAGCCTTAATCGGATTCTCTTTCCTTTTAGGAGCAGCTGGGATTTCTTCAGTCTTGCGTTTCGAACACGAATCCGGAATCTCAATCGCTTATTCTGGGCTAGAACCAACAGTGTTTCTGTTTCTTGGAAAGTTCCTTCAATAAGAATACATGGAATCGGTTATGTTAGTCATCTCTTTTCACCCCAAACTCAAAACTTCAAATAGTGACAAAGCTAGAGAAAAGCTTAGAACTTTGATGTTTTGAGGTTTAAAACTTGAAGAATATGGTGGAATATGAGATGGGTAAAGGCTAATTGAGAAGAGTTAGGAAGGAATGGTTTAATTTGAAGGGTAGGAAGAAGAAATTATTGGAGAAAAGTGGGAATTTGATGATGTTTTAGAGAGGATATGAGTTGATTGTGTGTTTTTGTGATGAAAGAGGGTTTGTTGAGATGATTTTATAGTGTTTTGATGAAGATTTTCGGAGTAGGTGGAGGCTAGGATTCGGAATAAGAGGTTTGCTTGGAGAAGAAGGAAAAAAATCTAGGTTTAAAGCTTCAAAAACCGCCTCTCGCAACAGCAGACCGGCAAGCCGGTGGCTGACTGGCATGCCGGTCGCGATGGCGGCGCAAAATAAATTTCCAAATTTGAATTTTTCTTACCTCGAATGCAATCCTTCTTGCATCATGGCTGACGCACTAACCAGAGAATTCCTTCGCCGCGGACCGGAAAGCCGGTGAGATGGGCGGCATGCCGGTCGCGTCTCGCTGGCGCAACCTCAAACGCAGCGCCTTGCGTCAAACTCGACGCACTAATCAGAACTTTTCTTCATTGCTGGCCGGCATGCCGGTCAGCCACCAGCATGCTTGTGGTGTCTCTCTGGCGCAAACGTGGACGCTACGTCATGCGTCAAAGTGGACGCACTAGTCAGAGTTTGGGGAGTTCTTCAGCGTGTTTGATCGGTATGCCGGTCAGCTCGCCGGCTAGTCGGTCATGCCTGTCTTTGAACTCCAATTTTTTTGTTTTGTCATCGTTTCGACCCCAAACTCATGACTATTTAACCCCTGAAATCATCAAAAACAACTACCCTTCCTCATTTCTTAATAATAAACACTAAATTAACGAAATTTATCAAATATACACTACTAAAATCAAAAGACTTAAACTAATATACAATGAAGTGACTTTTGTTTAACGTCGTTAAGCTCGACGGGTTACCTCACGCTTTCAAGGAGCTTCGAAGAGATACATGACCTCTCCGGGATGTGGATCTTCCAAGCGATTGGTATCTTCACCTCTATGGTATATCTTTAATCAATGACAGTGCACCATGAAAGTACGGTTCTCGAGTGGATGTTCTATCTCTATCGCCCCATGAGGTGTAACTTTGGTCACAACATAAGGACCTGACCATTTCGATCTTAATTTACCCGGATAATTGCTGAACTTTGAGTTATACTTTAATACTTTTTGCCCCACTACAAAGTTCTTTTCACGAAGACGATTATCATGCCACCTCTTAGTGTTTTCTTTGTAAAGTATAGCATTTTAGTATGCATGTAATCGGAATTCATCAAGTTCATTAAGTTTCACCATTCAATTCTCACCGGTTAAAGTAGGATCTAAGTTTAACTGCGCAATAGCCCAATATGCACCCATTTCAAGCTCAAGAGGTAAGTGACAAGCCTTACCATAAACCATTCGATACGGGGATGCACCAACTGGAGTTTTGAACACAGTACGATAACCCCATAATGCATCGTCTAACTTCATTCACCAATCTTTTCTTGTGGGACCAACAGTCTTCTCTAAAATAGATTTTACCTCACGATTCGATACTTCAGCTTGACCATTGGCTTGTGGATGATAAGCGGTAGATACACGATGTCTCACTCCATACTTCTCTAAAACGGTCTTCAAGTATTTATTCACGAAATGAGAACCTTTATCGCTAATAATTACTCTCAGTGTACCAAGTCTAGTGAAAATGTGTAATTTCAGAAACTTAATCACTACTCGTGAATCATTAGTTGGTAGAGCAATGGCCTCTACCCATTTAGACACATAATCAACAGCTAATAAGATGTAAAGGTTACCATTAGAAGGAACAAACGGACCCATAAAATCTATACCCCATACATCGAATATCTCTACTTCAAGAACATTATTACGTGGCATCTCATCCCTCTTGGATATATTTCCCGTAAACTAACACATCTCTTAAAATATTCATGACAATCTTTCATTATTGAAGTCCAGTAAAAACCTGATTGTAATACCTTAGCAGCAGTTCGATCTCCTTTGAAATGTCCTCCATAAGGTTAATCATGACAACCAGCTATAACCGCTTCCGTTTCTTCCTTTGGTATACATCTTCTAACCATTTGATCGGCACATAGTTGTAGAGGAAAGGATCCTCCCAAAAGAATTGTCTAGCACGGTGAGCTAATCTTTTTCTCTCTTGATAAGTAGAACCTTAAGGGAAAGAACCACTTACAATTAAATTTGCAATATCCGCATACCAAGGAGTATTTTCCAAGTGAATCGCGAACAAGCTCTCATCAGGAAATTCTTCTCTAACTACCTCAGGTCCACCATATGATTCAGATACTTCAAGACGGGATAGATGATCTGCAACTTGATTCTCACAACCCTTTCTATCTTTAATCTCTAAATCGAATTCTTGTAGCAATAAAACCCATCTTATCAACTATGGTTTAGCATCCTTCTTTTCCATAAGATATCTAATAGCTGAATGATCTGTGTAAACAATAACTTTCGCTCCAAGAAGATAGGAACAAAACTTATCGAATGAATAGACAACAGCTAACAACTCTTTCTCTGTAACAATATAATTAACTTGAGCACCATTGAAAGTTTTACTTGAATAATAGTTCAAATGAAATATCTTATCTTTCCTTTGGCCTAAAACAGCTCCCATAGCTAAAGCACTAGCATCAAACATAACTTCAAACGGCAAATTCCAATCCGGTGGTAAAAGAATAGGAGCAGTAATGAGTTTTTATTTTATTTCTTTGAAGGCCACCATGCAAGCTTCATCGAAAAGGAATTTTGTGTCCTCAATAAGTTACATAGTGGTTTAGCAATCTTAGAAAAATCTTTAATGAACCTCCTATAAAAACCAGCATGGCCAAGAAAACTTCTCACCCCTTTAACATAAACAGGAGGTGGAAGCGTTTTTATTACCTCTATCTTTGCGTGATCAACCTCTAAACCAGCACTCAAAACCTTGTGACCCAATACGATACCTTCTCGAATCATAAAATGACACTTCTCCCAATTTAAAACCAAATCACTTTCCTTGCATCTAATCAAAACTCTCTCCATATTCTGTAAACACTTATCAAAGTCATCACCGGATATAGAGAAACCATCCATAAATACCTCAAGAAAGTTATCGATCATACATCTTTGAAACGTAGCGGGAGTGTTACATAACCCAAATGGCGTTCTGCGATATGCAAACGTACCAAAGGGGCATGTAAAGGTTGTCTTATGTTGATCTTCTGGAGCCACATAAATTTGATTATACCTGGAATATCCATCTAAAGAGCAGTAATAATCTCTACCAGCTAACTTGTCTAACATTTGATCTATGAAGAGTAGCGGAAAGTGATCTTTTCTGGTGGCCTTGTTCAATTTGCGGTAATCCATACATACTCACCAACCAACAACAGTTCTTGAAGGAATAGCTTCGTTTTGATCGTTGAGAGCAGTAGTAATTCCTCCTCTCTTAGGCACACATTGAACCGGACTCACCCATTCACTACTCGAGATGGGATATATAATCCCTGCGTCTAACAACTTAATCACCTCTTTCTTTACAACTTCCTTCATGGCTGGCATTAATCTCCTTTGACCTTCAACTGAGCGTGCGTTATTATCTTCAAGAATGATTTTGTGTTAATAATAGGAGGGCTAATGCCTTTGATATCGGAAATAGTCGAACCTATCGCCTCTTTATTAGCTCTTAACACACGCAATAGTTTATCTTCTTGAGGACTTGTTGAATTTGCTAAAACAAT
The DNA here is from genome assembly GCA_029959085.1 of Nemophila menziesii. NCBI lineage: Eukaryota > Viridiplantae > Streptophyta > Magnoliopsida > Boraginales > Hydrophyllaceae > Nemophila > Nemophila menziesii. The sequence continues at coordinate 5,369,245 of JARWIR010000030.1, forward strand.
AACAGGTAGAGTTTCATTAGTACCTAAATAAGCATACATCAAGTGTGATGGCAAAGGATTTTCATCCAATTGCGGAGGAGATTCGATTGAAGGTTTCTTTTTAGTGACAATCTCCCCCGGTTCTCTCATAGGTTCATAGGCAGGACGCCTATATTTTGGATTCTCAGAGTTAAGAGTTGCCACTGTTTCGGCAAGCTCTTCCATTAATTTAGGTAGATCAAGTGTCAAAGCTGCCTGCAAAACATCATCATAAGTAAATTCATTGTATACCTCCTGCATGGCATGCTCAATTACATCCATTCGGAAACAATCCTCTTGAGAATCTGGAAACTTCATAGCTCGGAACACATTGAAATTCACTTCCTCGTCTTGGATTTGCATCGTTAATTCTTCGTTTTCTACATCAATTAAAGTACGCCCGTGGCTAGGAATGGTCTTCTCAAAATAATGGGGACATTCCTATCCGCGTCGTATTCAAGAATAACAAAATCAACGGGAAATACTAAGGTACCTGCCTTGCAGAGGACATCTTCTATTCGCCCCTCAAGATGAGAAAGGGATCGATCTGCCATTTGCAAGACCATAGAAGTGGGTCTTACTACTCCAATTTTCAATTTTTCAAAGATTGATTTGGGCATAAGATTAATGCTTGCACCCAAAACGCATACTGCTTTACCTTTCCATTCTTCTCCAATCGATATAGGAATTGTGAAATTCCCAGGATCAAATAACTTTGGAGGTAGCTTACTTTGACAAATAGCACTACATTCTTCCGGTAAACCAATCATCTCATTATCGCAATATGGCCTTTTGTTGGTGAGAGCACTTTTCAAAAACTTCATATATTTTGGTATATCTTTGATAGCTTCTGATAGCGGAATATTAATACTAAGGCCTCTCACTCTATTAAAGAACTTTTGATATTCAACTATATCACCCTTCTTTTGAACTCTAGAGGGAAATGGTGGGGGAGGATGACTTAAAACATCATCTTTCTTTTTTCGGAATTTAAACAGGCCTCTCCACTTTCTCTACTTAATCATCTTTATTCTTATCCACCACATCTTTTTTTTTCTAGTAATTTCTTTCTCTTTCATAACAGGAAATGGAGGTGGAGGAAGATTCTTACCACTTATGAGAGTCACAACATTACAATGTTCTGTCTGTTTCAGATTTTTTGTGTCACTAACGGGTTGCCCTTGTGGACGCTAATTCAGTTGTTTTGACATTTGCGAGACTTGATTTTCTAACATCTGAATGTGTGCTTTAGAAGCTTGTTGCCTTTGGGCTGACTGTGCATGAAGTGCAATCAAAGCTTCTACGGTTTTCTGAAGATTATGTGTACCTTCTTGTGGTTGAGCATGTAAGGCTTTCTGATTTATGGTGTCATTATAATTGTCTTGAAGAGGTCGTCTCTGAACATAGTTTACTTGATTTTTTCTCCCTTGATAATTATTCTGAGGTCTTGGATTATAGTTGTTACCTTGGGGATGCGGCTGATAGGCGTAAGTTGGATTTGCTGCCCCATCAGGATTTGAGTACTGAAACCCAGGATGGTTTCTATTAGGTTGATATCCTTGACCATTTGAATTGAAATTCCCTCGGTTGGAAACCAACATCATGGATTCTTGATTATTCTAACAATTCTCCCATTCATGATCATTCACACCATAATATGAACATCCATAAACTTCTTGCGCAGCGTTCACTTCAACCCTTTTATTCGAAAAACCTTTTTTCACAGCTAATGTAAGTTGCTTCAATTGTTGTTCCAATGTGGTTGTATTTTGTTCTTTAAGGAGGTGAACCTTTCTTCAAAGTAGACATTATTAACTCCCCCTTTAACAGGTGTTCTCACAGTATTCCAACCCACTTCATTAGTTACCGTTCTATCCAAAATAATCCTCGCGTGAACGGGTAGAACCTGTAAAAAAGCACCACCACATAATAAATCTAAATCTTAACTCGATTTCCCATCAAGACCAGTATAAAAAAATTTCAATTTTTGTTGTTCAGAAAGGTCTAGATTGGGGACTCTTCGTAAACAATTCTGGAATCTCGACCAACATCTACCCAATGCTTCATCAAATTCTTGTCGGAAATGTGTTAACTCGAGTGGAGCATCTAACCTCATGTTGGATGGATATTATCAGTCGAAAAACGCAACCTGTAACTGTTCCCAATTCGTAATCTTTCGTGGCTCTTGTGAATCATGCCAATCACTCGCTCCATCTATCACGAAAAATCTGAATGTAGCAAAATCGCAGATTCACATAAATTTTTGTACTGCGCGAATAGGATCTTCTCCGGGCTTGCTACGAAAATTCCCAAAATTCTGAAATTGAGCTAACATACCTGAATCTAGACGAAATCTCAGAACATCAATATTGGCTGGGCCAATCCCAAGAGGAGGAGCAAGGGATGGTTCTTGTGATGGACCAGTGAGGAACCATGCGTCAGCTACTTGGATTTGAACTGGAGGATTAGGAGGATTAAGAGGTGGGACTAGGCCGTTCTGACCATTCTAACTATTATTCTCAACTGGAAGGCCAGTCATCTCTCTAGCTAATATGTCTTCTAATTCTTGTGCTTCTTGTTCTCTTTTTTTCTTGTTAGCAAGTCTGACTAATGACTCAGGATTATCAAGGATCGGAGGTAATGTCTCAAGATCCTTAAAGAGCCTCTTTCGCATACACCAAACCTAAAAACCTGAAAAATATGAACAAACAAAGCGTAAAACTGAAAAATAAAAATGCAACTAACACTAAAGGATAAACACCGGGGTCACACGCTACCGTACCCGGCAGCGGCGTGAAAAACTTGGTGGTCCTTTGTGTGTTCTAATATAAATGCAATATGGAAAAGAGAACCACAACTGCAAGTGCACAGTTGTCCCAAGTAATATATGTGATAAAACAAATACGTTCTCAGGGATGGATTGGTTGACTCTAATGCTTACCAAATAGTGATTAATTACACGTGAAAACAAGTAAATGATTTTTAGAATGTTTGTTTGGTTTTATAATACTAAGACAATAAATTACAATACTAAATTAATGTAAGTATTAACTAGACGAAAGAAAATAAAGTGTTTACGCAAGGTAGGAAAGGCAGTACTTGAGAGACGCAAGGATTTCACCTTATTATCATTCATTTCATGTCATGTTTAAGGGACAAATCGGTAAATATGTATTGGTCGGAATTCGGAATTCTCCTTACCCCGTCAGGGTGGACTAAGGAGCTACTCTCAAATTCTACAAACCCCGTCAGAGTGATCATAGTCCACTCTCAATTGATTAAGTTTATTATACCCAATTGGCCATAGGATAAATTAAGCTCGTCAGAGTCTCTAATTTCTATCCTACATATATTAATTGGTTCTATACCCAGACCCCCCGTCAAGGTGATCCATTCGCCACTAAATGGAATAGCCTAGATGCTAAATCCTATGATTTGTTAATTACGTCATTCATAGTAAATAAAAGCAAATTAATGAAAAATACAATTTACCCAATTTGATTTCAATTATTTAAATCCCAAATCCAAACACATGAAACGAAATCAAATTGGGATTAACCCATTATGCGTTCTCAAGCAACTATTTAAGTTTATCTCATAATTATTGAAAAGACAAAAACTAAAGAAATAATTGGGTTCATAATGTTTTACAGAATAAAATAGAAGAACCTAATTACGGAGATGAATTGGCTGAGAATTGGAGATATACACAGTCTCCAGCTCTTGCTTCTTCTCTTCCTTTGCTCTAGCTTCCTCTCTAGTGTCTGGCTCTTTTCTTTTCTTAAGCGTATGAATTGGTGTGTAAAAATGAGAGTTCAAAGTCTTTTTATAATGTTAAAATCGGATTAGGGCTTTTCCTTAAGGGTTAAGTGAAGTTAAGAAAAGCACAAATCTCGTAATAGCTGCACCACCTCAACTAAAACAGCTCTAACTGGCTCGTTTCAACACGGATTGACCTCATTCCATTAGCTAAATTTCCGTAACTCAATGGGAAATAAGTTCTCTTAACAAGTCAGAGGATAAATCCACTCTTAGATGGCTCGGAATCAGCAATCTTTATCAACTTTCCAGATTTACAGCTTCAAATTATCGAGACTTTCGTGATATTTCTTCTTGCTTTGACTTCATTACACGATCTTTGACTTTATTCTTGGATTACTCTCCTAGCTAGTATTCAAAACCTACAACTTTTCACTCAAAACAAACCATATTACGCTGGTGGGTCCTGGTGTGTTATTAAATTAATGCGAAAGTAAAGGAACCACAATCACCGCAAGTGTACGGTTGTCCAAGTAATATTCGATAAATCGAGTTCGTTCGCAGGGACGGATTAGGCACAACTCAGGTATTAATCGAAAAGTAAGAGTAATTGCTTAACAGAAAATAAAATAAAGATTTTTGTTTTGTTTTTATAAATTAAAAGATGCAAGAAAATAAACTACTGAATTAAAAGAAAGCAAATAAAAGAGATTTGAAACTTCAGATGAGAAAGAGTACTTGATCCTCGAAAGGGTTTCACCTAATCTATCTAATTCATGCTTCTGTTTAAGGGCTAAACTGGTATTATTATGCTAGTCGGGACTCTAATATCTCCTAGCCCCCGTCAGGGTGGACCTAAGAGCTATCCTACGGTATTACAAACCCCGTCAGGGTGAATATAAGCTACTTTCAGATGAATAATAATTTACCTCATTGGCTGCATGGTTAGTTAAGCCTGTCAAGGTCAATAACGGATACTATGCGTCTATTATCTAAGTCTGTAATTAAACCCCCCGTCAAGGTGATCCATACGCCACTATATGGAATAGCCTAATTACTATGAGCTAAGTTTGATTCATGACTTCAAAATTAGTAATTAAAACAAAATAATAGTCAACACAAAATACCTAGTCTAATTTAAACTATTAAATCCCAAATTCAGAAAACATAAACTAAACAGAATTAAGTTCAACCCATATAGCGATTCTCAAGTACTAAAGAAATTAGTTCATAACGGAATGGAAAACTAAAATTAAAATAAATGAATTCATAGTTTCGAATTACAGAAAGAAAATAAAGAACCTAAAGGTTAAGATGACTGATGATGGAAGAACAGGACTCCTCCAGCACTAGCTTCTCCTTGCCTTCTTGCTCTGACTTGAAAACCTTAAGCCTCTTGTGTAATTCTCTGAAGTGTGTGAAAGTAGGAGGTTAAGGGGTGTATTTATAGGTGTTGGAGGAGTCTAGGTCGAATTTTGCTTGGAGTGGAGGACAAGTCAAAGACTCTCAAATTCGTAGCTCTAAATTCTAGGAAAGGTAAGATTTGCTGCTGATTTGATTTGATCATATCTTTTTCAATACTTATCCGTTTGAGAAGTTCCAATATATGAAACTGCTTGTCTTGGAAAGCTCTTTCTATTGGTGCAGACCATTCGTCCAGAATCCATGCCAATCTTTTATTATGATTTAATTCCTAAAACGTGGCTGGATTTCAGATTTCAAAAGGCAGCTTTATCTTTTCCTCCTTTAAATAAATCTTTACCAAATCTTCTTATTTCCATGTAAATCTTCTTTCCTTTCATCTTTATCTTGACTTGGCCTCTAAGTAATTACCATTTATCTTTAAAAGCTTCACATTAAATAAATAATTAAACCGCATATGCTTAAAAAGAATAAATCAATAAATCAAGAAATCAAAATAGGAAAGTGTACTCTAAAAATAGAAACTCGACTAGAAATCATTTCCTAACACTCTAAAATACACTAAGACTTTATTCTCACTTTTTCTCCTTGGATTGGTCTTTCAAGAACCTATTAACTTTGTATTAAAAATAGTCAAATTTACGCACAAAAGCTCAGATTCTGCAAATAGTTAATTTCCAAGGGGAGAAAGTGCAATATGATCAAATAAGCTTAAAAGTCTATCAAACAAGTCATTTATTCACCTAAAAGGATGTCTCCAAGGGGCTAATAATTAGAACAAATCGGGAGACATCAAGACCCCAAACTCAAACCTTTGTCGTCCCGACAAAGTAAAATAAAAATAAAACAAGGATCTTTTAGGTGAATGCAGAAGGTAGAAACTAGAAAATACTCCGAAAGCAAAGCTTAAAACAAATTTCATATAGTCTACCCTAGGAATTAATATACACCTACACTTATCATGCAAAATCAAATACAAAACAATATCAATTCAAAATTAATTTCACAATGCTAGAAGGTTACGCTTAATTACTTATCTCAAGATGGTGGCTATAGGGTGTTCCTCGATCTTTACTTGTGTTGAATGTTCCACTTAAAATAATCCCTATTAACTCACTGTGCATCTAGAAATCACGAGGTCTTTACGGGTTTAGCGTAGGCTTAAGGACGGTACGGTATGTATATTTGGTAAATTTGAAGTGAGCTTTTGGCTCTCTCCTCACTTACCATCAACAACTGTCCAAGAGCTTGAGTTTACACTCGAATAACGTTCTCACTCAACCCAATTGACGCGCTTAATTAGCGTCCCCAAATTAACCCAATAAGCACTAAGGATGACTCACATAAAAATTTCCACTTTGCCGGTCCGAATATATAATCTTTTCAAATCATTCGTTTTTTTTTTTTTTTTTTTTTTTTTTTTTTTTCTTTTCTTGTAGCTATGACTCTCTTTATGATGTTGAGATATCATGCTATTTTTCATAGTTATGCCTATTCATAACTTGAGCTCGAAGCTTCTTTTCCATTCACTATTACCCCGGCAAAGGGTTACAATACAATAAACCTGTGAATCATCATCATGTAAAGCACAAAGCATCATTGATAAGCTCAAAAATCCCAACCCAATGTAAATTCCCATATAGTGGACCCACCACCCCAAACTCAAGCTCAAGACAGGAAGTCTCAGGATCGTGATTCAAGTGCGGGTCATATGGTCATGCCTAATAATCTAAAGGGAAATTGGCTTATAATGTGGCGACAAAAGAAAGGCTTAAAGGCTAAAAAAATTTGTCTAAGAAGGATACAATTAATTCAGGGATAGACAGCTAAAAAGGATTCAAAGGGCTAACAAAGAACTGCCTCTATCATCTTCCTATTTACACAACTTGTCTCTAGTTCATACCTAAGTGGGTTCTCTACTCATTTAGATCTCACGTTCTACAAACCACCTATTATCCTTAAGCACAAGTTTACTTCTTTTGCATTGTTCATTAATTCTCCCTATCAATTATCTCATGTTTGCATGCAATCAAAGTAAAGTTTTATACTAACTCCTAAAGTCAACTATTTTCTATCATTAATTCACAAAAAGCATGCTTGATGGGGGCATTTAAAATTCTCTACAGTCATCGCAACCCTAAGATTTAAAGCATGTAAATCACAAAAAATTGGGATGAGGCAACGAACCCCACCCCAAACTCAAAAGTGAGTCGTGTCCCCACGACTCGAAAAAAGACTCAATAAAGCAATAAAATTAAACTAAACTACCTAACTAGTGCCTACCATCAATTAAGAAGAAGAATTAGAACGGGGTACCTGGCCATGAAGATCCATAGTGTCCTCCTCCGGAGGGGGAGTATAATTATCAATATCCATGAACAAAGTTACCTCTTCCAATGTTGACTTAATCTGTGTAGTTTCCTTCCAAAGTGCTCCGATGTCTAATCGTAAAAGTTCGAACTCTTGTTGCAAATTGTGAGCCCATGGAGGAATTCCAGAATCAGTTTGAGAAGAAGAAGAACCTTGAACTTGAAATTGTAGCTTGTCTTCAGGCTTTGATGATACCCTCATCCTTGCTGTTAATTTCCCGTGTTGTGGTGGTGCAGGTGCCTTCTCTTGTGTTTCTTCAGTAGGCTCATCAAGATTGATGGCCTTTTCAATTGTGGAACCAGGCAAACTCTTGTTCTTCCCTAGGATACAACACCTTCTCTTATAATCCAAAGCATCTGTTCTGTTTGTCATGGTTGAATTGACCCCAAACTCAAGTTTATACCAAGGATAGAATAAAGTTAAGAAAACTTGGTATAACTTGAGTTTCTTGCTTGGATTAGATGAAGGAAGTTGTTTTCTTGATGAATCTTGGAAGAACTCTTGAAAGCTTGATGATCTTGATTGTGTTTAATGGTGAATTTGATGTAGAGTATGTGTTTATGGAGGATGGAGGAGAGATTTGATGATGTTAATGGGTTTGTTGTAGAGGTTTAATCAAGCTTCAAGGTGTTTTTATAGGGTTGGGAGCTGGAAAATTCGTGTGGAAGAGGCTAGGGTTTATCTCCTTAAGGTTAGAAGTTGACTGGGCTTCGAATTCTTCACAAACCGCCAGTCCGCGGAGCATCCCTGCGGTGCAGGGGGTAGTCCGCGGGGTAGTCCGCGGGGGTAGTCCGCGCGCAACAGCTATTGATTTTTTTTTTTTCGCTTCTGTCTTGACCCCGAGCTAGCACCCCGTGGTACGGGTTTTTGCCCTGCGGTGTAGGGGTGCGGTGCATGGGGTAGTCCGCACATACTCCGTCAAAAAACCCGCGGTACACAACCCGTGGTACGGGTTTTTGAGGCGCGGTATAGGGCGCGGTGCACCGCGGCTATCAGCTTCATTTTTTTCTTGCTTCTGGATAAAACCCGTGGTACAGACCCGTGGTACGGGTTTTTTGGGGCGCGGTACATCCCTGCGGTATAGGGGGTACACCGCGTGGGTAGTCCGCGCCAGCCTTTGATTTTCCAAAAAATTTCTCCAAGCTTCCCAAACTCGATTCCTGCACCATTAACACAATACCCTTCTCATTTCTTTAAAATAGACACTAAAACTTGACACTAACTTAGAATTATACACTAGGAATTAAAAAAACTGAAAGCAATAAACTAATATACAGTGAAATGGCTTTTGTTTAACGTCGTTAAGCTCGACGGGTTACCTCATGAATCATTTTTTTACATAACCTCCCCAGCAGTGAGTGAGGTTATCAATGTTTGCTACACGGAATTTGCATCCCTTAGCTTTTATGATCACCAGTTGATTCGAAATAACCTTTGTGACCATGAACGGTCCTTGCCAAGAACTCTTGGCTTCGCGGGTTTTTGGAGGAGGATCAGGCTTCTTCAATGCAACCTCTTCGCCTACTCTGAACCCCCTTTTCTTTCTCTCTTTCTTAGGTTCTTTTGGAACCTTCATAGTCCGCCTCTTCTCTTTTATCTTAGCACCGTCAAGGAACCACAGATTTGGTGGTTTCTGTTCAAGGTGTGGATTTTCCTTAGGATCTGACTGGAGGAACCACGGATTCGGTGGTTTCTTTCTGAGCTCTCTTTCCTCCATTCCTTCGGTCTCCACTACCTTAGTTGGTTCCTCGTCTGTTTGTTCAATCGCGTCAATCCAAAAGCAATCTTCCTCGGAATCCGGAAATTTCATTGGCTTAAACACGTTAAATTTCACCTCCTCGTCTTGGATACGCATAATCATTTCACCATTCTCTACATCAATCAAAGTACGCCCCGTGGCTAGGAATGGTCTTCCCAAAATAATGGGGACATTCCTATCCGCGTCGTAATCAAGTAAAACAAAATCAACAGGAAAGATTAACGTACCAGCCTTGACGAGGACATCTTCTAGTCTCCCCTCTGGATGTACGAGGGATCTGTCAGCCATTTGCAAAACCATAGAGGTGGGTTTTGCGTTTCCTATCTTCAACTTATCAAACACGGATTTGGGCATGAGATTAATACTTGCTCCCAAATCACACAAAGCTTTCCCTTGCCACTTAGCACCAATGGAAATCGGGATCGTAAAACTTCCAGGATCAAGTAATTTGGGTGGCAACTTACTTTGGCAGATGGAACTACACTCTTCTGGTAAACCCACCATTTCATTCTCAAGATACTGACGCTTGCTGGTGATAGCTCTTTTTAAGAATTTCATGTATTTCGGTACACCTTTGATAGCCTCTAAGAAAGGTATATTAATGTTAAGCTTACCCACCATGGTCATGAATCTCTGATATTCCGCAGTATCTCCTTTCTTCTGAACTCTTGAAGGGAATGGTGGAGGAGGACGGACTTCTATAGCATCTTTCTTTTTCGGTATTTCCGGAATCTTCTCCACTTCAATTATTTCAGGTTCATCTTCTTTCTCTTCCACCTCTTTTACCGGTTTCTCTTTCACAATTGTTTCTTTTTCTTTCATAACGGGAAACGGTGGAGGTGGAAGATTCTTACCACTTCTAAGGGAGATCGCGTTACATTCTTCATATGGTTTAGGTTCTTCAGTATCACTCGGTAGTTGTCCTTGTTGACGTTGATTTAATTGCTTATTTATCTGCGCCATCTGAGTTTCTATCAATTTAAGTGCTGCGGCTGTAGATTGTTGAATGCTGATTAGTGTTGTCAAGGTTTGTTGAACATCTAGAGCACCTTCTTGAGGTTGAGCAGGTAAAGCTTTCTGGTTCATGGTTTCGGTATAAGCATCTTGAGGAGGTTGTCTCTGCACTTGATTTCCGTATGCTTGTCCACCTTGGTAGTTGTTCTGAGGTCTTGGTTGAAAGTTGTTTCCTTGGGGGCGTGGTTGATATGCATAAGTTGGATTAGCAGCCCCATTTGGATTTGAATATTGGAAACCCGGATGGTTTCTGTTAGGTTGATAGCCTTGACCACTTGAATTATAATTTCCTCGGTTGGATATGAACATTACGGATTCTGGATTGTTTTGACAGGTCTCCCAATCATGATCTTGTGTACCGCAGTTAGAACATCCATAAACTTCTTGTGTAACATTAACATCTGCTCTTCTACCAGTAGCACCTTTTGTAACAGCTAGAGTAAGCTGTTTCAGTTGTTGTTCGAGTTTGTTTTCCATGGCGGTGAATTTTTCTTCAATTGACGCAGTATTTCCACCTCGAACAGGTGTTCTTACAGTGTTCCAACCAAGTTCATTTGTTACAGTTCTATTCAAAATAATCTTCGCATGAACTGGTTGTACCTGTAGGAATCCACCACCACAAAGCAAGTCTAGATCCTTTCTTGAAGAGCCATCAAGTCCTCGGTAAAATATCTTCATCTGTTGAACTTCTGTGAGGCCATGATCAGGGACTCTTCGTAAGCAAATCTGAAATCTCTTCCAACTTCTACCCAAAGTCTCGTCTTCCTCTTGTTTGAATGAGGTTAGTTCAACTTGCGCATCTAATCTCATATTCGTTGGGTAGTATCTATCGAAGAACGCGGTTTGTAATGCGTCCCATGTTGTAATTGTTCCGGGTTCTTGCGAATCATGCCATTCACTTGCTCCATCAATAACGAAGAATCTAAAATTAGCAAAATACATTTGCTCTTTAGTTACTCCTTGCGTAATATACGAATCGCAAATTTGCATGAACTTCTGTACAGCACGGATCGGATCTTCACTGGGTGTACCTCGGTAATTGCCATAACTTTGAAACTGAGATAGCATACCAGGATCGGGTCTGAATCTCTCGACATTAATATTTGCAGGGCCAATTCCAAGGGGAGGAGCTCGAAACGGAGCTTCTGCAGGGCCATTGGCGAACCACGGATCATTGTTTCGAGGAGCAGCTGGATTGAGTTGACCAGCCATTGTTTCTCTTGCTAATTGCTCCTCTAACTCTTTTGCTTTAGCGTCTTTCTTTCTTTTGTTTGCTTCACGAACTAGGTTTTCGGGATTTGCAAGAATCACGATATCTTCACGCATAAACCAAAACCTGTAAACCTGAGAAAGAAAAACAACCCAAAGCGTAAAACTGAAAAATAAAACTAAAACTAAACTAACAATTAAACTACTAAAGATTAACACCGGGGTCACACGCTACCGTCCCCGGCAGCGGCGCCAAAAACTTGGTGGGTCCTGGTGTGTTATTAAATTAATGCGAAAGTAAAGGAACCACAATCACCGCAAGTGTACGGTTGTCCAAGTAATATTCGATAAATCGAGTTCGTTCGCAGGGACGGATTAGGCACAACTCAGGTATTAATCGAAAAGTAAGAGTAATTGCTTAACAGAAAATAAAATAAAGATTTTTGTTTTGTTTTTATAAATTAAAAGATGCAAGAAAATAAACTACTGAATTAAAAGAAAGCAAATAAAAGAGATTTGAAACTTCAGATGAGAAAGAGTACTTGATCCTCGAAAGGGTTTCACCTAATCTATCTAATTCATGCTTCTGTTTAAGGGCTAAACTGGTATTATTATGCTAGTCGGGACTCTAATATCTCCTAGCCCCCGTCAGGGTGGACCTAAGAGCTATCCTACGGTATTACAAACCCCGTCAGGGTGAATATAAGCTACTTTCAGATGAATAATAATTTACCTCATTGGCTGCATGGTTAGTTAAGCCTGTCAAGGTCAATAACGGATACTATGCGTCTATTATCTAAGTCTGTAATTAAACCCCCCGTCAAGGTGATCCATACGCCACTATATGGAATAGCCTAATTACTATGAGCTAAGTTTGATTCATGACTTCAAAATTAGTAATTAAAACAAAATAATAGTCAACACAAAATACCTAGTCTAATTTAAACTATTAAATCCCAAATTCAGAAAACATAAACTAAACAGAATTAAGTTCAACCCATATAGCGATTCTCAAGTACTAAAGAAATTAGTTCATAACGGAATGGAAAACTAAAATTAAAATAAATGAATTCATAGTTTCGAATTACAGAAAGAAAATAAAGAACCTAAAGGTTAAGATGACTGATGATGGAAGAACAGGACTCCTCCAGCACTAGCTTCTCCTTGCCTTCTTGCTCTGACTTGAAAACCTTAAGCCTCTTGTGTAATTCTCTGAAGTGTGTGAAAGTAGGAGGTTAAGGGGTGTATTTATAGGTGTTGGAGGAGTCTAGGTCGAATTTTGCTTGGAGTGGAGGACAAGTCAAAGACTCTCAAATTCGTAGCTCTAAATTCTAGGAAAGGTAAGATTTGCTGCTGATTTGATTTGATCATATCTTTTTCAATACTTATCCGTTTGAGAAGTTCCAATATATGAAACTGCTTGTCTTGGAAAGCTCTTTCTATTGGTGCAGACCATTCGTCCAGAATCCATGCCAATCTTTTATTATGATTTAATTCCTAAAACGTGGCTGGATTTCAGATTTCAAAAGGCAGCTTTATCTTTTCCTCCTTTAAATAAATCTTTACCAAATCTTCTTATTTCCATGTAAATCTTCTTTCCTTTCATCTTTATCTTGACTTGGCCTCTAAGTAATTACCATTTATCTTTAAAAGCTTCACATTAAATAAATAATTAAACCGCATATGCTTAAAAAGAATAAATCAATAAATCAAGAAATCAAAATAGGAAAGTGTACTCTAAAAATAGAAACTCGACTAGAAATCATTTCCTAACACTCTAAAATACACTAAGACTTTATTCTCACTTTTTCTCCTTGGATTGGTCTTTCAAGAACCTATTAACTTTGTATTAAAAATAGTCAAATTTACGCACAAAAGCTCAGATTCTGCAAATAGTTAATTTCCAAGGGGAGAAAGTGCAATATGATCAAATAAGCTTAAAAGTCTATCAAACAAGTCATTTATTCACCTAAAAGGATGTCTCCAAGGGGCTAATAATTAGAACAAATCGGGAGACATCATACGCGCAAAAGTTTAATAAACGAAAAATACTAGAATTGAAAGAGGAAAATCGATTTATTGCATATTAAAACTAAAAGTCTATCTAAATAGTCGAATAAACACAAAAAATGATGTCTCCCAAGGCATAAAATTATAAAATTTAGGGAGAAATCACCATCTCATTGTTCTGCACCACCATTTCCACCGCCATCTCGCCGACGTTGCTTTGAATCGGAGTTCCAGTGCTCTCTGTGGCCATTCCGCCGCTCGTCGTGGCCATTCCACCGCCCTACCGAGCTGATGTGAATCAACGGGTTTTGGTTGTGTGTTTTAATTTTGTTGGTATATATTTTAGGTGATGTTATATTATTTTGCAGATGGATTCCGTGTGGTACAACCCCTTGACCTCTCGACCTGGGCACATCCCCTTGATCACCGGATCTGGGTTCAGTCTTTTGACTACCAGAGCTGTGTACAATCTTTTGACCACACGAAGTGGGTACAAACCCAACGGGTGCAAACCCCAATTTCCCCTATTTTGTTTTCTCAATAGATGTATTGTGAGAAACTTACATAGAGCTATTTTTGAGATGGGTACGTACCCATCATTGTTCGAGATAGGTTAGGACCCATATGGAATTTTAACCCATTCAAAGGACCTAATAAAAATGAAACAGACACGCGTCCGTCCGAAAAAGAGTGGGAGCGTAAATGGATCCGTACCCACTTAGCGCGTGCCCATATCGAATATGAAACCTAATACAAATAAAACAATAAATAAAACAAGTTAAATTAAATAGAATTGGTGTATAGGTAAATTGGGCAAACCAGAAATGAAACTAAGGACTTTCTAAGAAGAAGTAAAGAGATGGGACTTAAAATATAAAGTTTAAGTTATGTGGGCTCATTTTTGTAATTTCCTCCTTTTCCTATTCCTTTTTAATTTATACTTTTGATTTATGAAGAAAAGGGAACCAAAGGAAAACGAGAATTTATATAAGTTTTAACGTATAGTGTGTGCACACACACGAACCGGCTTTCAATAGTATTGCCACGTTTGTCCATTTCCACGTCGATCGTCTTCATATAGTATTGAAACGTTTGTGCACCTCCACACAAGTGTGATGAGTCGTCAACAATTCTGAATAACACTTGGATCCAAATAATAGAGTGATACTTATAAATGAATTAAATCAAGTTAGTAATAGACAATAATATAGAGAAAAAACAATAGTAGTAATATGAAATACAAAGAGAGATGGAAAAATCCACCTCCCAACAAATATAAAATACATTTTGTGATACATCTTTTTTCGGATAAAGGAGCAGCTATTGCGTGTTTAATAAGAAATTCTAATGGTAAATTTATATCAAGAAAAAGTTAAAAATTAAAGGAGATTTAGTTTTGGAAGCAGAAGCCCTGGGGATTTTGTGAGTTACGGAAATAGCATCAGAGTTTCCTTTTGGAAGTGTTATGATCAAGAATTACGCGGAGAAGATTATGCAGCCACATTCTTCTAGTCAATACATTCCAAGTAATTCAATTTAAAATATTTTTTGTAATATTTATTTTTTTGCTGAGTTATCAAACTTTTCTTCTACTCTTATTTTCTAAGAGTAGAAACGAGGTAGCCCACTAGGTTGCCAAACAGGATTTTCTTAGCACATTGTTTGGCAATTCAGATACCTGTATCCCTTCCCAATTAGTTACGATTTTAAGATGTGATAACGAGTCTATAGGGGTAGGCTGACCTTTTTAATGTTTTAGAACTTTTATTTATCTATATATTATGCTTTGGAAAAAAAAGTTATCCTTGATTCGAAATTCAAATGACGTGGATTTATATATTAAAGTTATTACTTTGTTGACCAGATTCACGAAAGTCCAAATCAAAATGTATTTGATAAATTTAAGGGGTATTTTATAACATCTATAATTCCCTCGTATATTTTTAATGTCATGGTTTTGAATTGTATTGAATGCAAGAGCATCCGAACCATACAACCTTGCACATGTACTTCACCTAGCAAAAATCACGTGGCTAGTATAGATATCTAGACAATATGTACATAGTGATAAGTTTAAGGCGTCATTAGCCCACACTATTTTTTCTAGTAAGTAATTTTGCACAATATCCTATTTTTTATCGAGTAAAAAAATCTCTTAATACGATGAAAATGAACGTACAGTTTACAAATATTACAAAATAGCTCTGGTGAAAAATTACTTTAACTTGAAGCTAACAATAATCTAGCTAAAAGGTAAAACTATTTTTCTCCACATAAACCTATACAATGAATTTAGGTGGATGTAAAAAAAAATCCACTATCTCCCAAGAAGGCACGACGAGAATGCAAATGAAAAAAAGTACGAAAAACAACATATTAATGTTTCACGATGCTCTTCTGTGTGGGGTTGGGTGGGCAATGCCATCAAAGCTAATCTCTTTATCGATTATCTTGGAGCAAAATTATCGACCTAAAGGTCACCACATTTGCAAATATCTTCTTATACATGCAAAGTGTTTTTTCCTTGACTAGATAAAGATGTCAAGTAGTCAAACAAGGTCGCATGTACTGTCTTGAAGTGATATGTGTGTCTTTGGGATTTTAGATAAATGAAATGAACTTTCACCGATTATTTCTCTGACATGGTCGTGAAATATTTTAGTGCATCTATCAATTTTCGTCGTATATCCATATTTATTCCTTTTGCTTGTGGAAACTCTGCTCAATTTTTTAGAAGAGGATCGATCTCTTACGAAGTTCCCCAATTTTGTCAATGATTATCGGGTTACCCACATTTTGAGGTCAAATTTACAAAAATATCGGTGGTGGTGATAAGGGTGGGGTAGTGGATGCATAAGGTAGTGGTTGTGTTGTGGGGTTATGGGCGATGGTTGTGGTGGTGGTTGATAGAGAATGTATTAGGTGGTGGTGGAGGTAGTGGATGGTATAGGTGGTCAGACTTAAAAATATAGTTAAAATAAATTAATAAATATTATATTAATTATTATATAATAAAAAAATGACATCAAGGATAATTGTGAAGCTAAATATGTCAGAGTGTTTAATTGAAAATTAATCCTTTAAAGTATGATCCTCCTTCCTTTTTCTGTGAATAGAATTTGAAAAAATTGAAATTATCCCTTATAATTAGTTATATTCCATATCGATTTAGCAGGTATATAATTGTCGGAATGACCCAAAACATTAGGAACATAAAAAACAAAAATGGAAAAAAAGATAGCAAATTCTACCAAACTTACTAGATCATTTACATAAAAATAAGGGTAAGAAGCTATTTCATCCATCTATGAATGTACACCCAATGTATTATTTGATCCATATTGATGTAATGCGGCCAGATGAAAAAGACTGGCACCTACTAAAATAAAGGGGAGTAAATGATGAAGACTAAAAAAACGATATAAGGTGGCATTGTCCACGGAGAAACCACCCCAAAGCAATGTGACTATGGTATCTCCTACTACAAGTATAGCGCTAGCTAAGCTTGTAATAATTGTTGTGGTTTCTGAACCCATTTAGATGACCCAAGAATGTCGCTATTTCGATTTCGGTAGTCCTTGGGAACAACGTAGTGACGGATAATTAAGAATCAGAATAGGTCTAGTCCAGGGTTATTCTTGTTATTATTATTCTAACTAAGAAGTCGTTCCTTTATTGTCCTTCTTTTCTTGCTGGAGTGCGCTAAAGCTTGAATTTTCTTGCATGTTCCTTTCATGGGAGATCAAGACTATAGGAGGAAAAAGAGTTCATTATCCAACATTCCGTCAAGTCAGACCAATGATCGAACTTAAAGATATGAAGTGAGTGCCATTTGATGAGTAACTGAGAACAAAGGAGAAGGATATGGAAAGAATGAAGTAATGAAAGAGGAAGTCATGGCTAGTAGTAACGACTTTTCATGATCCATTGGTTTATATAGCATCCATGTCCTTGGTGTATCAAAAAACATTCTTTTCGCTAAGCGTATATAATAAAATAGAGTGAAAGGGTCCACCCCGAAACCAAATGGGTACTAACTAACAGTATCAACTGAGTCCTCTCCGAACCGTATGAGACAGTTACCCATCATATGACTTACCAACTTCGCTTGCCTCTATGGGAGGCTCGCTCCGGGAAGGTTCTAATCACTTACAATACACAGCTCTACGAAGGAAGGGGTTGGGTTAGGAGCGCTTTCAATATAATTCTTTTCCGTCGTTAATAAATGCGAGTTTGTTTTGTCCACTTTCTTCATCCCCCTATATCAAAATGATCAAAAAGGAAGGCGAGCTTGCTTCTTATTCCCATGTTTGATCTCTTCCATATTTGCCTCGCTCGTTGTCACCTATGTTCAAGAAAGATTTAGAACCCTGTAGAGAATGAAGAGGGACCAATGATCTTCCTCTCAACATTGCTTTACGAGGCTCCACTCCCCCCTGAATAAGTAAAGCCCTGTAGACAGGGCGAAGATGGGGTTAAAGAGTAAGAATATAATATTGTTATGTTGTTATCATAATTATATTAAATAATTTTTACATATATGAATAATAAATACTTACATTATAGGCAATACATATTAACCTAATGATATAATTTTATACGTAAATATCAAATCTTCCATACTAATAATGCTCATTTTATATAAATAAACTAATAAATTATACATTTAATAAAATGTTTAAATTACCTACCTCTTTATATTGTTCCTTACACAAAATCTTCTTGCTATCATCAGAATTGCTTCAAACACAATATATGTCTAATTTCTAGAATTTTTTATTTCGCACCCTTTGTATAATGATCAAGTGTATGTATAGCCAATTTCTAAATATTTGATTATTAAAAAATCAAATATTTATTAAAATTGTCATTTAAACTCAACAACTCATATATAATCACATCAACTTCTATATATTTTAAATTAGATTTAATTCATATTATATAATGCAAAGAAAAATTGTTACTAAAATTATTACAATAAAAATAAATAATAAATAATTACAAACTATTAAATAATATCAATAAATAATGAGGCAATTACCATTACCATCCTAGGAGGGTGGATATTGACCTTAAAACTTATGTATAATATTAATAACATAATAGACAATAATACCCTTGAATTAGTTTCCTCTCACTGAATTTTTCCACCAAAAAATTCCTAAGAAATTTTTCCCGCCAAAAATTTTTCGGCCAAACATTTTCCGGCCAATTTTTTTTCCATCAAAATTTTTCTAAAGAATTTTTCCACCAAAAAAATTCATGTCAAATTTTTTCCCACCAAACAAACTTCTCACCAAATTTTTATATTGTTATTTGGTGGGATAAATCGGGGTTTATCTTGTTTGGTAGACAAAAAATTCACCGAACTATATTTTGGTTTATTTTGTTATTTTCCACCAAATTATTTTTAATTTATACATAAGGGTTTATGTTGTTTGGTGAACCAAATCCCACCAAACTATATTTGGAAGTTTATGTTTTTCGTTTAAAAATCCCACCAAATTATATTTGGGGGTTTATATTGTTGGGTGGGAAAAATCCCACCAAATTTTCTTTTTTTTAGTGTTTTTTAGACATCTATTGGGGCATCTAACGAGCTGGTTCCTCTAGTCCGAACCACATGCGAAACTAGAATATAAGTTTTGCTCCCAGAAAAAAATATGGCCAAAAATATCATCGTTTAATCCTCCATTTAATCACCCAAGCATGACTATATACTAAGTTTTTTTGCCGAATTTTCATTTTTTAGTGTTTTTGAGATATCTATTGGGGCATCTAACTAGCTGGTTCCTATGGTCTGAAACAACATACAAAACTAGAATATATGTTTTACTCCCGGAAAAAAATATGGCCAAAAATATCATCATTTAGTCCTCCATTTAATCAACCAAACATGCTTCTATGGTAAGTTTTTCTGCAGAATTCTTATTTTTTAAGCTATTTGAAACATCTATCGGGGCATCTAACGAGCTGGTAACGAGCGGGTTCCTATGGTCCGAAACAACATACAAAAACTAGAATATATGTTCTACTCCTAGGAAAAAATTTGGCCAAAAATATCATCGTTTAGTCCTCCATTTATTCACCAACACATGGCTCTTTGCTAAAATTTTCTGTAGAATTTTGAAGCATTTTTTTATTTATTTCTATGCTATAAAATTCAAAATATGCAGTTGAATCTATTGTGAGCCCATGGAATGAAGAAAGTGCTTGTTGACTCCGTGCCTTCAAAGTTTGACTCACCAGGAAAGTTTTTCTTCATTAAAGGCTTCTTCTCCTTCATAATATAAAGACTTTGGTTGAACCAGTGATTATTAAACATCGCCTAAAACCTATGCAAAACATAACCCATAAACATTCAAAGAGCCAGAAATATCATCATATGTACAACTAAGCTAAACACATATATTACATATCCACATCACAATTATCCAGTAAAAATTCATTATAAAAAATTAAAAAATGTTGATGTACAGCAAATAATCAATGCAATTCCATACTTCTTAATCTCAATAACCCTAATTTCACATCCCAACAAGAAGTACTAAGTACTATTGCTGAAACAAAATTGTACAATATCCATATGTATCACCACCAAAACAAACAAATGTTTTCCTATTCAACATTTTATGATCTCCAACAAAATTATTATTTCTTTTATTATCCCCTTCAATACTTTTCAAAATTTCATCATAAACTTTAACAGAATTACTAGCAAATATCTCCATAGCTTCAAATATATGTTGTAAACCCACTTGAAGGTTACCACTTTTAGTAGTATCACTTTGATACATAACATAATTATTATCATCACATGAAACTAAAGCCATTCTTTTATCCAAAGCTTGAATCTCCTTTTGTATTTTCAAATCTTCTTTCTCCAAATTATTCATTTTCCTCTCTATTTCCTTATATCATAATTAATTGTATAGCATCACCAAAATATCCAGACAAAACAGAGATCCATAAAGTCATATAGAAAGCCATGAAATACATTCCCAAAAAGTCTATAATTTGTTTGATTTGAGTACTTACTTCTTCAGTTAGTTTATGAATCTCGGAAGTATAAAACTCAATTGTGTCAAGCTTCAGTTCTGCTAAGTATACCATGAAAATGAAAAAGCTTTGCTCCCAACATTAGGTACACTTATTCTTTCTCGAGCAACCTGCAAACCGATAAGTTAATCAGTTGTTCGTTTTATGGACAATATCTCTTAGCAGTAAATGTCAATGCTTGGAGATTACCTTGATAATAGTACAAACATGAGCATGGGCTTTACTAGTTGACCCCTTATGTTACTATATATAAACCACATCCCCAAAAACCTCTTGTATTTTCACTTTCTTGTAAGAATATTTATATTCTTATATGACATATGTGTCTAACAATTTAATAATAAAGTTCAAGTTTATATTATATGTTGAAGATTATAATATAAAAGATGATACCATGATGTATTGGTTTCAACTGAAGCATTATAATTTTGGTGTATTAATAACCCTCTTCTCTTACCTCATTAAAATAATAATATTCCTCCTTATATGACCGTAATTAAAGTATATTTTATTGAGTAACCGTTACATTTTTTGCTATATAATCCTCACCATTATCATTACATGATAACATATCATTTACATTTCATAAAAACAAAATAAGAAAAGAGATGGTGATAGTGATTGGATACAAAAATCATTTAATCACTGAAGGAGATTTTGATCATTTATCCATCAAAAGTATTATTCAAAGAAAGAGGTAAAAAATGATCAATTAATTTATACTAATTGTCATTATCAATGGATCAAGGTTAGTATCTTCTATAGTTGTTTGTTAAAGTAATTACAGTTAAATTAATCAATGATCTAGATATAAAAGTTAAATTTAACAATTGGTATCAGAGCCAATCTAAATCTATTTAATTTACCGATTATATCATTGCTTTTACAAATTATGATTTTGTTTATATTTGTGATGAACTTTAAATATTTGAGATAGAATTGTGTAATATTTGTTTAAATATTATTAATTATGTCTATAGTTACCTTCTGCTGTTATTATGTTTTTGGGTATTGTGTTTATAAAATTCTAACACAGTATAAAATCATTTTTACCCATAAAAGGATTTAATATTTTGTTTGTAATTAACATGTAAGTCACCAAAGTGGTCTTGTTATATTACTATTAAATTATGATTGATTATAAATAAAGGATGCATAAATGATATAATTTATTTTATTGATCAATTGTTTTATTAATTATATTTTGAGAGATCACCCAAAGATGGATCATTGAATATAATTAGTAACATGGGTAGTATTTATTTTTTGTTACTAGTTAATGACATGTATGTCCCAAAGGTTGCATGATTAATTGATTTATGGTTGATTTGATTAATTGTTAAAGTAATTTATTTTGCATCACTGAAAGTGTATATGTTTAAGTATTTCTCAAAAGTTTATTAAATATATGCTATAAAGTTTCAATAGAAAATATATATTATGAATTTGTATTAATTTTATTTTAGCACTAATAGATAAGCATGTATAAATGTTGCAGCGTTGTCAAATGTTTTTGCGTCTGCTAACTCTGTCATGAAATTCAATGGGCTAAATTATGGTGAATTGTCTGATCAAATCAAGTTTACTCTTGGTGTAATGTCGTTGGACTTTGCAATCCTCTCTGATGAAGAACCACCAACCATTACAGATGATAGCTCTGATGTTGACAAATCTCGCCGTGAGATTTAGGAGCGATCAAACAGGTTGAGCATGAATCTTATGAGGATGTCGATGGCCGAGAGTATTAAACCATCAATGCCAAAGACAGAAAATGCAAGGGAACTCATTAAAGCAATTAAAGAGTGTTCACAATCGGATTTGGCTGATAAGTTTATTGTAGGAAGCCTTATGAGTGAGCTTACTACAAAGAAAGATGACTGGTCTCAGTCAATCCATGATCATGTGACACACATGTTAAACTTGGGATCAAAGTTAACGACCTTGGGAATGGAAGTTCATGAGCAATTATTGGTCCAATTCATTATGAACTCTCTACCTCATTAGTTTAGCCAGTTCCAAGTGAACTACAATACCATTAAAGATAAATGTAACTTTACAGAATCAAAGGCTATGTTGATTCAAGAAGAGGGGAGATTAAAGAAGTTCAGTGAGCAAGTTGGTAATCTCGTAGGTCTTGAAAAAGCCCGCAGTAGTAAAGCAACACCAAGTAAAAATGGCAAAAAGAAGGATAAAACGTTTATGAAAAGGACTGAAAGTCAAACCGTAACGAAATTAAATGTTTCTTTTGCAAGAAAAAGGGACACTTCAAGAAACATTGTCTAAAAAGAAAGGCATAATTTGATAAGAAAGGTAAACATTACCGTTTTTGTTTTCTCTGAATTGAATCTTATAGAAGTGCCTAATAATACTTGGTGGTTAGATTATGGTGCTACTACTCATGTGTCTCATATTGAACAGGGATTCAGTTTGATCCAGCCCATAAGAGTAGTTGAACAGTACTTATTCATGGGAAACAGGATAAGGCACGAATTGAAGGCATTGGGACTTATAGATTGATCTTGCAGACTGGTTGTCATGTCGATCTTGAAGGGTGTCTTTATGTACCTGAATGTGCAAGAAATCTTGTTTCTGTTAGTAAATTAGATAATTTAGGTTTTAATTTTATGATTGGACATGGTGTATTTTCATTGTACCTAAATAATAAATTTTATGGTAGTGGTACTTTGTTTGATTCACTTTATAGGTTTAATCTTGATGCAAAGTTTGTTGGTCCCAATATAAAGAAGAACAAGAAAAGAAGAATAATACAACTCTACTACTTATATTTCTTAATAGAACTTTTACAGGCTACTGCCTTTTACAAAATAAACTCACACTTTTTCACTCTTGTTTTTTCTCACTTTTCTGATATGAAAAATACAAAGGATAGCTAGCTATTTATACTAGTACATAAGCTATGTAGATTAAATGCTATCTAGATATATTAAAAGACTAAAGACAAAATTCAATGTATATTAAAGATTCATCAGTACGTTCATTTGGGCCATCGAACTTCCACATTCACTGTTCGTTGATATATCAGATTCATTCTCCATTCTGATTCATTGAATTTTTTCTTGACTGTTGAGGAGTTCCATGAACTTAGACTCATTTTGGTTTGTGTATTTCAACACACCCCTTGAAACCAAAATAATTTTCACACCGACCAATGATCTTAACTTCTTGAAAGTTACTGTTGGTAATGCCTTTGTGAAAATATCAGCAACTTGTTCTGGAGTGTTACAGTATTCCAACATTATTGTCTTCTCTTTCACATGATCTCTTAATAAGTTAAACTTAAGATCTATATGCTTGCTTCTTCCATGTTGTACCGGATTTTTGGACAACTCGATTGCCGACTTGTTATCCACATAAATAATAGTTGGATCTTCTTATTTGTGATTTAAATATTTCAATAAACTTCTTAACCAAATTGCTTCACAAACTGCTGAAGATAATGCAACATATTCTGTCTCACAAGAAGACAACGCAACCACACTTTGTTTCTTTGAAGTCCACGTAAATGCTGTCGACCCAAGAAAAAATATATACCCACTAGTGCTTTTCCTTTCATCTTGATCACCTCCCCAATCACTATCAGAATATCCATACAATATAGCATCTTCTTGATAAGGATAAACTAAACCAAAATTTATAGTACCTTTGATGTACCTCAGAATCCTTTTTGCGGTAAGCCAATGGGACTCTTTCGGAATTTCCATATAACGACTCAGTAAACTAACCGGATAAACAATATCGGGCCTTGTGATCGTGAGGTATCGTAAACTTCCAATTAAACTTTTAAACAATGTGGAATTCACACATTTTCCTTCTCCTTCTTTTGTCATTTTCAAACCAGGTGACGTCGGAGTTTCTACGGGATTACAGTTTGCCATTTTAAATTTCTCAAGTAGTTCTGAGGCATACCTTTTTTGTGAAATACATATTCCGCCTTCTTGTTGATGTACTTCAATGCCGAGGAAAAAAGACATAAGGCCAGAGTCTGTCATCTCGAATTCCTTGAACATGGCTTGTTTAAACTGAATAAACATTTCTTCACAATTTCCCGTAAAAAGCAAGTCAACGACATAAAGACATGCAATTAACACTTTACCTTGATGATTTTTCTTCGAATAAAGTGCAAGCTCAAATGGACATTTGACAAAACCATTCTCGATAAGATAATTGTCGATTCGAGAATTCCACGCTCGGGGAGCTTGCTTTAAGCCATACAAAGCTTTCTTCAATCGGTACACTTTATCTTCTTTACCATTTATGGTAAAACCTTCTGGTTGTACGATGTAAACTTCTTCTTCAAGTACACCATTCAAAAATGCAGATTTGACATCTAATTGGTGTATCTTCCATTTATGATGAGCTGCAAGCGATATCAACATTCTCACAGTGTCTAGCCGAGCAACAGGGGCAAACACTTCATCATAATCAATTCCATATTTCTGCTTGTATCCTTTTGCAACAAGCCTTGCCTTGTAGCGATCAATTTCTCCATTTGCCGTTCTCTTTATTTTATACACCCATTTGACTCCAATAGGTCTATGTCCTTTTGGAAGAGATGGCAATTCCCAAGTGTTATTTTTTTCAATTGAGCGAATTTCTTCGACCATTGCTTTGTTCCAAGAATCTTCTTTCATGGCTTCCTCAAATGACAATGGCTCATGATCGGCATAAAGACATACCAAATTCATCTCTTCAGTTTCTTCATATAATTCTGTCAAGTTTCTCATTCTTCTTGGCGGAGAAGAAGAACTACCTATACCTTCATTTTCTTGAGGATCTGTGACTTGTTGAGGTGTCATGACAAGCGGTTCTTGATGTTGATGGTTTGTTTCCTCTTCTTCAACTTCAGATTGATTCTCTTTGCTAGAATCTTCTTCATTCCACCTCCAAATTTCTTCTTCGCTAAAAACAACATCTCTACTCACCACTACTTTGTTTGTTAGTGGATTGTAAAGTTTTTATGCTTTTGACTCCTCGCTATAACCAATAAAAATTCACTTTTCACCTCGATCATCCAACTTCTTTCTTTTTGCATCTGGAACACGAGCATAAGCAACGCAACCAAAAACTCGTAGATGACTAATATCTGGTTTATAGTTGCTCCAAGCTTCTTGTGGTTTCATATTTCCCACACTCTTGGTTGGACAACGGTTTAGCAAATAAGCAGTACACGCCACGGCTTCAGCCAAAAAATTCTTCGACAAATTTTTCTCCTTTAACATTGTTCTTGTCATGTTAAGGATGGTACGATTCTTCCTTTCTGCAACACCGTTTTGTTGTGGGTGTATGATGTAGTAAATTGTTGCTTGATGCCCCGCTCACTACAAAAATCTCGAAATTCATTTGAGGTATACTCACCACCTCTGTCTGATCTCAGGATTTTTATTTTGTAGCTGCTTTCCATCTTGACGGATGCTTTAAACTTTTTGAAAGTAGTAAAGGCAGCTGACTTCTCCTTGATCAAATACACCCATAACTTCCGGCTGAAATCGTCAATAAAAGAAATGAAATATTTGCTTCCTCCAAGAGATTCAGTTTCGAATGGTCCACAAATATCAGTATGAACCAAGTTTAATGGTGTTTGGGCTCGCCATGATTTTCCACTTTGAAAAATATTTCGTTGTTGCTTTCCAAGAGTACATGACTCGCACACAAATTCAGGCATTTCAACTGAAGGTAATCCACTTACCATATTTTCATTTGACAAGAGCTTCAAGCCACTAAAATGTAAATGACCAAATCGAAGATGCCATTTCCATGACTCATTTCTTATCATCCCTTGTAAACACTCTTCAGAAGTTGTATTTAAATGCAACGGAAACATTCGATTGCTCGCCATTTTGACACTGGTGATAAGTCGTCCTTGTGCATCTTTCAAGTAAAGACAAAGATCTTCCATGTGTATTACATAACCCTTTTCAAGTAATTGCCCAAGGCTTAGAATATTACTTTTCATGTCGGGTACATAATACACATTTGAAATATATTGTGAAACACCATTCTTTTGTATAATTTTAATCTTACCTTTGCCTTTCACCGGAATCTTGGAGGAATCTCCCATACTTACGTTTCCATGAAAATACTCTTCAAGATCTTCAAAAATAACCTTCATACCACACATATGATTACTTGCTCCTGAATCAAGAAACCATACATCTTGTTCTTTGTTGGAGTCCTTTTGTGCATAAAGTAGTGTGACATCTTCACCTTCTTGCTTTTGAGCAAAATTTGATTGATCATCTTGGTTAGGATATCTGTTCCAACATTAGGACGCATAGTGCCCATATTTGTGACAATTGTAACATTCAATATTTTTTCTGTTATCTTGTCCACGACCTCCTCTTCCACGAGCTCTTCCTCGTCCCCGAAAAAAATTGTTTGTGTTATTTTGCTGATTTTGTTTTTGGTTGTCAAAGTTTCCTTGACCTCGACCTTGACTTTGACCTCGACCTCGAAAGTTATTTCCTCTACCACCACGTTGAGATCCACGACCTCGTCCTCTTTGACCATTAATGTTAAGCTTTGATTCCAAAGCTTGCTCAATTGGGATATCATTAGAATCATTTTTCATTCTTTGCTCGTGCACTTGTAAGGAACCCATCAACTCGTCTATTGTGAGTTCATCCAAGTCTTTTGATTCTTCAATTGCCACGACAATGTGCTCAAATTTTTTTGTGAGTGATCGTAGTATTTTTTCTACCACTCGAACTTCTTCTATTTCTTCTCGATTCCTTTTCATTTGGTTTATTATAGATAATAGACTAGAACAAAAGTCAGAAATTGATTCACCTTCCTTCATTTTGGCACTTTCAAAATCACCACGGAGTGATTGTAAACAAACACGTTTAACACGATCTACTCCTTTGAATTGAGTTGCAAGTTTATCACATGCTTCTTTGCTCGTTTCTGCTTCAGCAATCTTCTCGAACATGGATTCACCAACACTTTGATAAAGAAAATATAAGGCTTTCTTATCTTTCTTTCTCGTTTCTGTTAAAGTATCTGCTTGTTGTGCATTAACATCAACTCCTTCATCTGGTTCATCGTATCCACTTGTAACAATCTCCCAAAGATCATATGATCCGAAGAGAGCCGTCATTTTAATGCTCCATTTATCATAATTTTCCAAAGTTTGCTTTGGTATTTGAGTTTGCACAAAACCATTAGACATGGTGTTTCACGTACCTTGGCTCTGATACCACTATGTTGGTCCCAATATAAAGAAGAACAAGAAAAGAAGAATAATACAACTCTACTACTTATATTTCTTAATAGAACTTTTACAGGCTACTGCCTTTTACAAAATAAACTCACACTTTTTCACTCTTGTTTTTTCTCACTATTCTGATATGAAAAATACAAAGGATAGCTAGCTATTTATACTAGTACATAAGCTATGTAGATTTAATGCTATCAAGAAATATTAAAAGACAGAAGACAAAATTCAATGTATTCTAAAGATTCATCAGTACGTTCATTTGGGCCATCGAACTTCCACATTCACTGTTCGTTGATATATCAGATTCATTCTCCATTCTGATTCATTGAATTTTTTCTTGACTGTTGAGGAGTTCCATGAACTTAGACTCATTTTGGTTTGTGTATTTCAACAAAGTTTTCTGAATCCTTCTTCAATATTGAAATTCGAGGCACTAAACGTAGTGCATCTAATGAATAATTTTCCTTCTTGTGGCATCAAAGACTAGGTCACATTTCCAAGGAAAGAATTATAAGGTTGGTAAAGAATGACATTCTACCTCAATTGGACTTTAGTGATCTAGATATGTGTATAGACTGTATTAAAGGAAAACAGACTAAACATATTATAAAGAAACAAGCCACAAGAAGCACTCAGCTTCTTGAATTAATTCACACTGATATTTGTGGCCCTTTTGATGCTCCTTCATGGAACAGAGAGAGATATTTTATCATCTTAATTGATGATTATTCACGTTATGGTTATACTTATCTTTTGCATGAAAAGTCTGAGTTAGTGAATGTCCTTGAGGTGTTCATTGATGAAGTGGGAAGGAAATTAGATAGTAAAGTAAAAGTGGTGAGATATGATAGAAGTGGTGAATTTTATGGAAAGTTTAATGAAAGTGGACAATGTACAGGTCCATTGGCAAAGTTACTTCAAAGTAAAGGTATTTGTGAACAGTACACACTGCCTGGAACTCCTCAGCAGAATGGTGTAGCTGAAAGGTGAAATCGTACTCTAATGGAAATGGTTATGAGCATGTTAAGTAAAAGTTCTTTACCCATTTCCTTGTGGAAATATGCAACGTATGTGATTAACAGGGTTCCTAGTAAAGAAATTCCTAAGACCCCATTTGAATTGTGGGTGGAAGGAAACCTAGTTTGAGACATCTACGTGTCTAGGGCTGTCAAGCATAAGCAATGCTATATAACCCACATGAAAAAAACTTGATTCTAGGACAATCAGTTGTTCTTTTATTGGATATCCTGAAAAATGAAAGGGGTATGTATTTTATTGTCCTAAACATAGTACGAGAATAGTTGAAACGGGTAAAGCTAGGTTTATTGAGAATGATGAAACTAGTGGGAGTGGTGAACTACGAAATGTGGATTTTAAAGAAGTCCAAGATAAGGTTGATTCACCTATTGTTGTACCTAAGGTTGTTGTTCCCATCATTGTATCACATTCAAATGATACAATAGAAAAACATAATGTTGTGCAAACACCAGCTGATGAACCTTTCACAAATCAAGAAGATAATAGTGTACCATGAGAAATATTATGGAGATCTGCAAGATAAAGAAGATCTGCCATTTCAAATGATTATATGGTATATGCTATCGAAAATGAATGTGACTTAAGCAGTGACGAAGACCCGAAAACTCTTTCTGAAAAGCCATGGAAAGTAACATTTTAGAAAAGTGGTTGATTGCTGCAAAAGAAGATATAAAATACATGGATGACAATAGAGTTTGGGACTTAGTAGAGTTGCCTAACGGTTTCAAAACTGTTGGATCAAAATGGGTGTTAAAGACCAAACGCGACTCAAAAGGTAATATTGAAAGGTACAAGGCTCCCCTTGTTGCTAAAGGATTCACCCAAAAGGATGGAATTGACTATAAAGAGACTTCCTCTCCATTTTCAAAGAAAGACTCTCTAAGAACTGTTTTAGCTTTGGTAGCTCATTATGATCTCGAGCTTCACCAAATGGATGTGAAAACTGCCTTTCTTAATGGAGAGCTTGAGGAAGATGTATATATGGACCAACCTGAAGGTTTCTTGGCTGCAGGAAAAGAACACTTGGTGTGCAAGCTGTGAAAATCAATATATGGGCTGAAACAAGCTTCCAGACAGTGGTATTTAAAGTTTAATGATGTTATCACGTTATATGGTTTCGTAGAGATCGTTGTTGATCGATGTATCTACATTAAGGTAAGTGGGAGTGATGTCTCCTCATTTGTGATAGATTAATGTTAGGATGAGACATCATTTTAAGTGATTTAGAAGTTAATAATGTCGATTTTCTTGAGTTTTAGTGCACTTTCCTATTTTGAGTCTTGATTTGTTGAATTATTATTTTTAGATCATATTGGGTTTAATTGTTTATTTATTGTGTAGCTTTAAAGATAATTATGGAGATTAATTAGAGTCCAAGTCAAAGACAACAACTTATGGAAAGAGATTTGCATGGTAATTAGAGATAAGGAAACAAAAGCTAAAAAGATGGAAAAGGAAAAGCTGCCTAAATTTAGGATTCTGCATACACAACCAAAGATAGGCGTTTTTACCTAAGATATAGGCCGAATCTGGTGATTTCCTTCTAAAGGGTCAAGATAATTCTGTTGCGATTCTTTTGGTATCTTATGGAGCTCAAACCGACCAATAACGAAGAAGATATGCTCAAAACGGTTCACCAGTGTTTATCTTTATTTCCATACGAATTTTAGTTGGGCTAGAAGTCCAATACCTTAACTCTTCCTCAAGAAAACGAATTAGGTCTTATAAACACCTATAAATACACCCTTATATCACTTGTAAATCATCCTTGCCTCATAGTAATTAGTTCTTAAGGTTTTATTCTTCCAGTTTATTGTAGAGAGCAAGATGATATCTTTTGTAATCTCTTTTAGTTTATTTCCTTCAGGTATGAACTAAACTCCCCATAGCTGGGGTTTTGCATAATGTATAATCTATTAATTCTAATTCTTCTATCTATGTTTCTTTGGGAATTATATGTTTTAATCTGATATTAGCTTCTTACTTTATATTTGTTTATGTGTTTTGATTTATTGTCTTTCCTAGAACTGATCACTTTAGAATTGTTTTAATAGTAATTAGATGGTCTCCTTGACAGGGTGTTTAACTATTGAACCACCACATAATGTCTAGTGTCGATATTAGTTCTGACAAAACATGATTCTAACTAGATAGTCATTAGGGTTTGTTTTAACCACCATATCACCAGGATTGCAGTATTTACTTAGGGACTTAGTGGCGTTTGATAACCCTAAGATAAAACACTTCTTGGTTGTGCCGTAGCCCCCTTAGTCGCTCTCAATGTCTAAGGTAGTGGAATTTAGAATCCTGACTAAGTATACCAAGACCTAATATTCTCCCTTATTAACTAGATTTATAGATAGAATTAGAAGGATTAGTGCATACTAGCAAAACCTGAGCTATACTTCTCATCTCATATTTCTCATCTCATATTTCTTATCTTTTATTTTATTGTCTTTATTTTCTTAGTTTAATTCTTGAATCTTGAAATTACTTGCTTTAATTTACTGTTTTCTAATTATTTACTTTTACTCGATATTCTTACTCACGCGATTAACACACTTAAGTCCCTGAGAACGAACTCTATTTATCATTAAAACATGCATACGTCCTGTAATACTTGCAGTACTGTGCATGTCTAGGGTGAGAGTGCGTAGTTTCTTGGTCTTAATTTGTATTAATTTTATCACACCCTAGGCGACACCAAGTTTTTGGCGCCGCTGCCGGGGACTTGTGTCTCGTTAGCGTGTGGGTTATCTATTTCGAGTGTTACTTTTTAATTAGTTTTTACTTTTCAGTTTTTAGTTTAGTTTTTATTTTTCCAGATTTACGCTTGTGGGTTGCTTTAGTCTTTTTCAGGTTTCACAGTGTTTAATTCTTGGCCTCCTTTATCGGAGCCTGAGAGGAGCTTCAGACCTTACAACAAACGAGTTCGTGAGGAAAGAGCCTTGAGAAGAGTAATGGCAGCCCAAGATCCACCACTTGGACCACCCCTTGGTCAACAATATCCACCACTCGGGGGACAAGAAGGACAACAACTACCAGCAGGAGGAGGTAATGGGCAGAATAATCTTAATAATCAACAGAACAGAGTTGAACAAGACCTACCGGGCCTCAATGTACCATTCCATGTTCAACCAATTGGTTACCGCCCTCCTGAGATTCCGAATATCAAATTTAGACCCGATCCGGGTATGCTCAACCAATTTCAAAGTTTCGGACTCTATACTGCTACAGCTATTCAAGATCCGGTAAAATCGATTCAGAAGTTCATGCAGATTTGTGATGCCTACATTACTCCTGGCATTACACGTGAGCAACTGTATTGTCATATGTTTTCGTTTTTCTTGACCGGAAGAGCTAGCGATTGGCTAGAGAGACAACCACATGGAACCATTCACTCTTGGAGAGAACTTCAAGCCGTGTTCTTTAACCGATTTTATCCGAAGAGCATGAGACTTAAAGATCAAGCCGAGTGAATGGTAGGAAATAAAGTGATAATAAGAAAGGCAGTACTTGAGAGACGCAAGGGTTTCACCTTATTATCATTCATTTCATGTCATGTTTAAGGGACAAATCGGTAAATATGTATTGGTCGGGATTCGGAATTCTCCTTACCCCGTCAGGGTGGACTAAGGAGCTACTCTCAAATGCTACAAACCCCGTCAGAGTGATCATAGTCCACTCTCAATTGATTAAGTTTATTATACCCAATTGGCCATAGGATAAATTAAGCTCGTCAGAGTCTCTAATTTCTATCCTACATATATTAATTGGTTCTGTACCCAGACCCCCCGTCAAGGTGATCCATTCGCCACTAAATGGAATAGCCTAGATGCTAAATCCTATGATTTGTTAATTACGTCATTCATAGTAAATAAAAGCAAATTAATGAAAAATACAATCTACCCAATTTGATTTCAATTATTTAAATCCCAAATCCAAACACATGAAACGAAATCAAATTGGGATTAACCCATTATGCGTTCTCAAGCAACTATTTAAGTTTATCTCATAATTATTGAAAAGACAAAAACTAAAGAAATAATTCGGTTCATAATGTTTTACAGAATAAAATAGAAGAACCTAATTACGGAGATGAATTGGCTGAGAATTGGAGATATACACAGTCTCCAGCTCTTGCTTCTTCTCTTCCTTTGCTCTAGCTTCCTCTCTAGTGTCTGACTCTTTTCTTTTCTTAAGCGTATGAATTGGTGTGTAAAAATGAGAGTTCAAAGTCTTTTTATAATGTTAAAATCGGATTAGGGCTTTTCCTTAAGGGTTAAGTGAAGATAAGAAAAGCACAAATCCCGTAATAGCTGCACCACCTCCACTAAAACAGCTCTAACTGGCTCGTTTCAACACGGATTGACCTCATTCCATTAGCTAAATTTCCGTAACTCAATGGGAAATAAGTTCTCTTAACAAGTCAGAGGCTAAATCCACTCTTAGATGGCTCGGAATCAGCAATCTTTATCAACTTTCCAGATTTACAGCTTCAAATTATCGATTCTTTCGTGATATTTCTTCTTGCTTTGACTTCAATACACGATCTTTGACTTTATTCTTGGATTACTCTCCTAGCTAGTATTCAAAACCTACAACTTTTCACTCAAAACAAACCATATTACGCGCAAAAGTTTAATAAACGAAAAATACTAGAATTGAAAGAGGAAAATCGATTTATTGCATATTAACACTAAAAGTCTATCTAAATAGTCGAATAAACACAAAAAATGATGTCTCCCAAGGCATAAAATTAGAAAATTTAGGGAGAAATCACCATCTCACTGTTCTGCACCACCTTTTCCACCGCCATCTCGCCGACGTTGCTTTGAATCGGAGTTTCAGTGCTCTCCGTGGCCATTCCGCCGCTCGTCGTGGCCATTCCACCGCCCTCCCGAGCTGATGTGAATCAACGGGTTTTGGTTGTGTGTTTTAATTTTGTTGGTATATATTTTAGGTGATGTTATATTATTTTGCAGATGGATTCCGTGTGGTACAACCCCTTGACCTCTCGACCTGGGCACATCCCCTTGATCACCTAATCTGGGTTCAGTCTTTTGACTACCAGAGCTGTGTACAATCTTTTGACCACACGAAGTGGGTACAGACCCAACGGGTACAAACCCCAATTTCCCCTATTTTGTTTTCTCAATAGATGTATTGTGAGAAACTTACATAGAGCTATTTTTGAGATGGGTACGTACCCATCATTGTTCGAGATAGGTCAGGACCCATATGGAATTTTAACCCATTTAAAGGACCTAATAAAAATGAAATAGACACGCGTCCGTCCGAAAAAGAGTGGGAGCGTAAATGGGTCCGTACCACTTAGCGCGTACCCATATCGAATATGAAACCTAATACAAATACAACAATAAATAAAACAAGTTAAATTAAATAGAATTGGTGTATAGGTAAATTGGGCAAACCAGAAATGGAACTAAGGACTTTGTAAGAAGAAGTAAAGAGATGGGACTTAAAATATAAAGTTTAAGTTATGTGGGCTCATTTTTGTAATTTCCTCCTTTTCCTATTCCTTTTTAATTTATACTTTTGATTTATGAAGAAAAGGGAACCAAAGGAAAATGATAATTTATATAAGTTTTAACGTATAGTGTGTGCACACACACGAACCGGCTTCCAATAGTATTGCCACGTTTGTCCATTTCCACGCCGATCGTCTTCATATAGTATTGAAACGTTTGTGCACCTCCACACAAGTGTGATGAGTCGTCAACAATTCTGAATAACACTTGGATCCAAATAATAGAGTGATCCTTATAAATGAATTAAATCAAGTTAGTAATAGACAATAATATAGAGAAAAAACAATAGTAGTAATATGAAATACAAAGAGAGATGGAAAAATCCACCTCCGAACAAATATAAAATACATTTTGTGATGCATCTTTTTCGGATAAAGGAGCAACTATTGCGTGTTTAATAAGAAATTCTAATGGTAAATTTATATCAAGAAAAAGTTAAAAAACTAAAGCAGATTTAGTTTTGGAAGCAGAAGCCCTGGGGATTTTGTGAGTTACGGAAATAGCATCAGAGTTTCCTTTTGGAAGTGTTATGATCAAGAATTACGCGGAGAAGATTATGCAGCCACATTCTTCTAGTCAATACATTCCAAGTAATTCAATTTAAAATATTTTTTGTAATATTTATTTTTTTGCTGAGTTATCAAACTTTTCTTCTACTCTTATTTTCTAGGAGTAGAAACGAGGTAGCCCACTAGGTTGCCAAACAGGATTTTCTTAGCACATTGTTTGGTAATTCAGATACCTGTATCCCTTCCCAGTTAGCTACGATTTTAAGATGTGATAACGAGCCTATAGGGGTAGGCTGACCTTTTTAATGTTTTAGAACTTTTATTTATCTATATATTATGCTTTGGAAAAAAAAAGTTATCCTTGATTCGAAATTCAAATGACGTGGATTTATATATTAAAGTTATTACTTTGTTGACCAGATTCACGAAAGTCCAAATCAAAATGTATTTGATAAATTTAAGGGGTATTTAATAACATCTATAATTACCTGGTATATTTTTAATGTCATGGTTTTGAATTGTATTGAATGCAAGAGCATCCGAACCATACAACCTTGCACATGTACTTCACCTAGCAAAAATCACGTGGCTAGTATAGATATCTAGACAATATGTACATAGTGATAAGTTTAAGGCGTCATTAGCCCACACTATTTTTTCTAGTAAGTAATTTTCCACAATATCCTATTTTTTATCGAGTAAAAAAATCTCTTAATACGATGAAAATGAACGTACACTTTACAAATATTACAAAATAGCTCTAGTGAAAAATCACTTTAACTTGAAGCTAACAACAATCTAGCTAAAAGGTAAAACTATTTTTCTCCACATAAACCTATACAATGAATTTAGGTGGATGTAAACAAAAATCCACTATCTCCCAAGAAGGCACGACGAGAATGCAAATGAAAAAAAGTACGAAAAACAACATATTAATGTTTCGCGATGCTCTTCTGTGTGGGGTTGGGTGGGCAATGCCATCAAAGCTAATCTCTTTATTGATTATCTTGGAGCAAAATTATCGACCTAAAGGTCACCACATTTGCAAATATCTTCTTATACATGCAAAGTGTTTTTTCCTTGACCAGATAAAGATGTCAAGTAGTCAAACAAGGTCGCATGTACTGTCTTGAAGTGATATGTGTGTGTTTGGGATTTTAGATAAATGAAATGACCTTTCACTGATTATTTCTCTGACATGGTCGTGAAATATTTTAGTGCATCTATCAATTTTCGTCGTATATCCATATTTATTCCTTTTGCTTGTGGAAACTCTGCTCAATTTTTTAGAAGAGGATCGATCTCTTACGAAGTTCCCCAATTTTGTCAATGATTATCGGGTTACCCACATTTTGAGGTCAAATTTACAAAAATATCGGTGGTGGTGATTAGGGTGGGGTAGTGGATGCATAAGGTAGTGGTTGTGTTGTGGGGTTATGGGCGATGGTTGTGGTGGTGGTTGATGGAGAATGTATTAGGCGGTGGTGGTAGTCGGTGGTGAAATGCCAGAAGGTGGTGGTGGAGGTAGTGGATAGTATAGGTGGTCAGACTTAAAAATATAGTTAAAATAAATTAATAAATATTATATTAATTATTATATAATAAAAAAATGACATCAAGGATAATTGTGAAGCTAAATATGTCAGAGTGTTTAATTGAAAATTAATCCTATAAAGTATGATCCTCCTTCCTTTTTCTGTGAATAGAATTTGAAATAATTGAAATTATTCCTTATAATTAGTTATATTCCATATCGGTTTAGCAGGTATATAATTGTCGGGATGACCCAAAACATTAGGAACATAAAAAACAAAAATGGAAAAAAAGATAGCAAATTCTACCAAACTTACTAGATCATTTACATAAAAATAAGGGTAAGAAGCTATTTCATCCATCTATGAATGTACACCCAATGGATTATTTGATCCATATTGATGTAATGCGGCCAGATGAAAAAGACTGGCACCTACTAAAATAAAGGGGAGTAAATGATGAAGACTAAGAAAACGATATAAGGTGGCATTGTCCACGGAGAAACCACCCCAAAGCAATGTTACTATGGTATCTCCTACTACAAGTATAGCGCTAGCTAAGCTTGTAATAATTGTTGTGGTTTCTGAACCCATTTAGATGACCCAAGAATTTCGCTATTTCGATTTCGTTAGTCCTTGGGAACAACGTAGTGACAGATAATTAAGAAACAGAATAGGTCTAGTCCAGGGTTATTCTTGTAATTATTATTCTATCTAAGAAGTCGTTCCTACATTGTCCTTCTTTTCTTGCTGGAGTGCGCTAACGCTTGAATTTTCTTGCTTGTTCCTTTCATGGGAGATCAAGACTATAGGAGGAAAAAGAGTTCATTATCCAACATTCCGTCAAGTCAGACCAATGATCGAACTTAAAGATATGAAGTGAGTGCCATTTGATGCGTAACTGATAACAAAGGAGAAGGATATGGAAAGAATGAAGTAATGAAAGAGGAAGTCATGGCTAGTAGTAACGACTTTTCATGATCCATTGGTTTATATAGCATCCATGTCCTAGGTGTATCAAAAAACATTCTTTTCGCTAAGCGTATATAATAAAATAGAGTGAAAGGGTCCACCCCGAAACCAAATGGGTACTAACTAACAGTATCAACTGAGTCCTCTCCGAACCGTATGAGATAGTTACCCATCATACGACTCACCAACTTCACTTGCCTCTATGGGAGGCTCGCTCCGGGAAGGTTCTAATCACTTACAATACACAGCTCTATGAAGGAAGGGGTTGGGTTAGGAGCGCTTTCAATATGATTCTTTTTCGTCGTTAATAAATGCGAGTTTGTTTTGTCCACTTTCTTCATCCCCCTATATCAAAATGATCAAAAAGGAAGGCGAGCTTGCTTCTTATTCCCATGTTTGATCTCTTCCATCTTTGCCTCGCTCGTTG
This sequence comes from Nemophila menziesii, assembly GCA_029959085.1. Classification (NCBI taxonomy): domain Eukaryota; kingdom Viridiplantae; phylum Streptophyta; class Magnoliopsida; order Boraginales; family Hydrophyllaceae; genus Nemophila; species Nemophila menziesii. Next base: position 5,407,132 of record JARWIR010000030.1, read on the forward strand.
TCACCTATGTTCAAGAAATATTTAGAACCCTGTAGAGAATGAAGAGGGACCAATGATCTTCCTCTCAACATTTCTTTACGAGGCTCCACTCCCCCCTGAATAAGTAAAGCCCTGTAGACAGGGCGAAGATGGGGATAAAGAGTAAGAATATAATATTGTTATGTTGTTATTATAATTATATTAAATAATTTTTACATATATGAATAATAAATACTTACATTATAGGCAATACATATTAACCTAATGATATAATTTTATACGTAAATATCAAATCTTCCATACTAATAATGCTCATTTTATATAAATAAACTAATAAATTATACATTTAATGAAATGTTTAAATTACTTACCTCTTTATATTGTTCCTTACACAAAATCTTCTTGCTATCATCAGAATTGCTTCAAACACAATATATGTCTAATTTCTAGAATATTTTATTTCGCACCCTTTGTATAATGATCAAGTGTATGTATAACCAATTTCTAAATATTTGATTATTAAAAAATCAAATATTTATTAAAATTGTCATTTAAACTCAACAACTCATATATAATCACATCAACTTCTATATATTTTAAATTAGATTTAATTCTTATTATATAATGCAAAGAAAAATTGTTACTAAAATTATTACAATAAAAATAAATAATAAATAATTACAAACTATTAAATAATATCAATAAATAATGAGGCAATTACCATTACCATCCTAGGAGGGTGGATATTGACCTTAAAACTTATGTATAATATTAATAACATAATAGACAATAATACCCTTGAATTAGTTTCTTCTCACTGAATTTTTCCACCAAAAGATTCCTAAGAAATTTTTCCCGCCAAAAATTTTTCGGCCAAACATTTTCCGGCCACTTTTTCCCACCAAATTTTTCCGGCCAATTTTTTTTCCATCAAAAATTTTCTAAAGAATTTTTCCACCAAAAAAATTCATGTCAAATTTTTTCCCACCAAACAAACTTCTCACCAAATTTTTATATTGTTATTTGGTGGGAAAAATCGTGGTTTATGTTGTTTGGTAGACAAAAAATTCACCGAACTATATTTTGGTTTATTTTGTTATTTTCCACCAAATTATTTTTAGTTTATACATAAGGGTTTATGTTGTTTGGTGAACCAAATCCCACCAAACTATATTTGGAAGTTTATGTTTTTCGTTTAAAAATCCCACCAAATTATATTTGGGGGTTTATATTGTTGGGTGGGAAAAATCCCACCAAATTTTCTGTTTTTTAGTGTTTTTTAGACATCTATTGGGGCATCTAACGAGCTGGTTCCTCTAGTCCGAACGACATGCGAAACTAGAATATATGTTTTGCTCCCAGAAAAAAATATGGCCAAAAATATCATCGTTTAATCCTCCATTTAATCACCCAAGCATGACTATATACTAAGTTTTTTTGCCAAATTTTCATTTTTTAGCGTTTTTGAGATATCTATTGGGGCATCTAACTAGCTGGTTCCTATGGTCTGAAATAACATACAAAACTAGAATATATTTTTTACTCTCGGAAAAAAATATGGCCAAAAATATCATCATTTAGTCCTCCATTTAATCAACCAAACATGACTCTATGGTAAGTTTTTTGCAGAATTTTTATTTTTTAAGGTATTTGAAACATCTATCGGGGCATCTAACGAGCTGGTAACGAGCGGGTTCCTATGGTCCGAAACAACATACAAAAACTAGAATATATGTTCTACTCCTAGGAAAAAATTTGGCCAAAAATATCATCGTTTAGTCCTCCATTTATTCACCAACACATGGCTCTTTGCTAAATTTTTCTGCAGAATTTTGAAGCATTTATTTATTTATTTTTATGCTATAAAATTCAAAATATGCAGTTGAATCTATTGTGAGCCCATGGAATGAAGAAAGTGCTTGGTGACTCCGTGCCTTCAAAGTTTGACTCACCAGGAAAGTTTTTCTTCATTAAAGGCTTCTTCTCCTTCATAATATAAAGACTTTGGTTGAACCAGTGATTACTAAACATCGCCTAAAACCTATGCAAAACATAACCCATAAACATTCAAAGAGCCAGAAATATCATCATATGTACAACTAAGCTAAACACATATATTACATATCCACATCACAATTATCCAGTAAAAATTCATTATAAAAAATTAAAAAATGTTGATGTACAGCAAATAATCAATGCAATTCAATACTTATTAATCTCAATAACCCTAATTTCACATCCCAACAAGAAGTACTAAGTACTATTGCTGAAACAAAATTGTACAATATCCATATGTATCACCACCAAAACAAACAAATGTTTTCCTATTCAACATTTTATGATCTCCAACAAAATTATTATTTCTTTTATTATCCCCTTCAATCCTTTTCAAAATTTCATCATAAACTTTAACAGAATTACTAGCAAATATCTCCATAGCTTCAAATATATGTTGTAAACCCACTTGAAGGCTACCACTTTTAGTAGTATCACTTTGATACATAACATAATTATTATCATCACATGAAACTAAAGCCATTCTTTTTTATCCAAAGCTTGAATCTCCTTTTGTATTTTCAAATCTTCTTTCTCCAAATTATTCATTTTCCTCTCTATTTCCTTATATCATAATTACTTGTATAGCATCACCAAAATATCCAGACAAAACAGAGATCCATAAAGTCATATAGAAAGCCATGAAATACATTCCCATAAAGTCTATAATTTGTTTGATTTGAGTACTTACTTCTTCAGTTAGTTTATGAATCTCGGAAGTATAAAACTCAATTGTGTCAAGCTTCAGTTCTGCTAAGTATACCATGAAAATGAAAAAGATTTGTTCCCAACATTAGGTACACTTATTCTTTCTCGAGCAACCTGCAAACCGATAAGTTAATCAGTTGTTCGTTTTATGGACAATATCTCTTAGCAGTAAATGTCAATGCTTGGAGATTACCTTGATAATAGTACAAACATGAGCATGGGCTTTACTAGTTGACCCCTTATGTTACTATATATAAACCACATCCCCAAAAACCTCTTGTATTTTCACTTTCTTGTAAGAATATTTATATTCTTATATGACATATGTGTCTAACAATTTAATAATAAAGTTCAAGTTTATATTATAAGTTGAAGATTATAATATAAAATATGATACCATGATGTATTGGTTTCAACTGAAGCATTATAATTTTGGTGTATTAATAACCCTCTTCTCTTACCTCATTAAAATAATAATATTCCTCCTTATATGACTGTAATTAAAGTATATTTTATTGAGTAACCGTTACATTTTTTTGCTATATAATCCTCACCATTATCATTACATGATAACATATCATTTACATTTCATAAAAACAAAATAAGAAAAGAGACGGTGATAGTGATTGGATACAAAAATCATTTAATCACTGAAGGAGATTTTGATCATTTATCCATCAAAAGGATTATTCAAAGAAAGAGGTAAAAAATGATAAATTAATTTATACTAATTGTCATTATCAATGGATCAAGGTTAGTATCTTCTATAGTTGTTTGTTAAAGTAATTACAGTTAAATTAAACAATGATCTAGATATAAAAGTTAAATTTAACAATTGGTATCAGAGCCAATCTAGATCTATTTAATTTACCGATTATATCATTGCTTTTACAAATTATGATTTTGTTTATATTTGCGATGAACTTTAAATATGTGAGATAGAATTGTGTAATATTTGTTTAAATATTATTAATTATGTCTATAGTTACCTTCCGCTGTTATTATGTTTTTGGGTATTGTGTTTATAAAATTCTAACACAGTATAAAATCATTTTTACCCATAAAAGGATTTAATATTTTGTTTGTAATTAACATGTTAGTCACCAAAGTGGTCTTGTTATATTACTATTAAATTATGATTGATTATAAATAACGGATGCATAAATGATATAATTTATTTTATTGATCAATTGTTTTATTAATTATATTTTGAGAGATCACCCAAAGATGGATCATTGAATATAATTAGTAACATGAATAGTATTTATTTTTTGTTACTAGTTAATGACATGTAAGTCCCAAAGGTTGCATGATTAATTGATTTATGGTTGATGTGATTAATTGTTAAAGTAATTTATTTTGCATCACTGAAAGTGTATATGTTTAAGTATTTCTCAAAAGTTTATTAAATATATGCTATAAAGTTTCAATAGAAAATATATATTATGAATTTGTATTAATTTTATTTTAGCACTAATAGATAAGCATGTATAAATGTTGCAGCGTTGTCAAATGTTTTTGCGTCTGCTAACTCTGTCATGAAATTCAATGGGCTAAATTATGGTGAATTGTCTGATCAAATCAAGTTTACTCTTGGTGTAATGTCGTTGGACTTTGCAATCCTCTCTGATGAGAACCACCAACCATTACAGATGATAGCTCTGATGTTGACAAATCTCGCCGTGAGATTTGGGAGCAATCAAACAGGTTGAGCATGAATCTTATGAGGATGTCGATGGCCGAGAGTATTAAACCATCAATGCCAAAGACAGAAAATGCAAGGGAACTCATTAAAGCAATTAAAGAGTGTTCACAATCGAATTTGGCTGATAAGTCTATTGTAGGAAGCCTTATGAGTGAGCTTACTACAAAGAAAGATGACTGGTCTCAGTCAATCCATGATCATGTGACACACATGTTAAACTTGGGATCAAAGTTAACGACCTTGGGAATGGAAGTTCACGAGCAATTATTGGTCCAATTCATTATGAAGTCTCTACCTCATTAGTTTAGCCAGTTCCAAGTGAACTACAATACCATTAAAGATAAATGTAACTTTACAGAATCGAAGGCTATGCTGATTCAAGAAGAGGGGAGATTAAAGAAGTTCAGTGAGCAAGTTGGTAATCTCGTAGGTCTTGAAAAAGCCCGCAGTAGTAAAGCAACACCAAGTAAAAATGGCAAAAAGAAGGATAAGACGTTTATTAAAAGGACTGAAAGTCAAATCGTAACGAAATTAAATGTTTCTTTTGCAAGAAAAAGGGACACTTCAAGAAACATTGTCTGAAAAGAAAGGCATAATTTGATAAGAAAGGTAAACATTACCGTTTTTGTTTTCTCTGAATTGAATCTTATAGAAATGCCTAATAATACTTGGTGGTTAGATTATGGTGCTACTACTCATGTGTCTAATATTGAACAGGGGTTCAGTTTGATCCAGCCCATAAGAGGAGTTGAACAGTACTTGTTCATGGGAAACAGGATAAGGCACGAATTGAAGGCATTGGGACTTATAGATTGATCTTGCAGACTGGTTGTCATGTCGATCTTGAAGGGTGTCTTTATGTACCTGAATGTGCAAGAAATCTTGTTTCTGTTAGTAAATTAGATAATTTAGATTTTAATTTTATGATTGGACATGGTGTATTTTCATTGTACCTAAATAATAAATTTTATGGTCGTGGTACTTTGTTTGATTCACTTTATAGGTTTAATCTTGATGCAAAGTTTGTTGGTCCCAATATAAAGAAGAACAAGAAAAGAAGAATAATACAACTCTACTACTTATATTTCTTAATAGAACTTTTATAGGCTACTGCCTTTTACAAAATAAACTCACACTTTTTAACTCTTGTTTTTTCTCACTTTTCTGATATGAAAAATACAAAGGATAGCTAGCTATTTATACTAGTACATAAGCTATGTAGATTTAATGCTATCAAGAAATATTAAAAGACAGAAGACAAAATTCAATGTATTCTAAAGATTCATCAGTACGTTCATTTGGGCCATCGAACTTCCACATTCACTGTTCGTTGATATATCAGATTCATTCTCCATTCTGATTCATTGAATTTTTTCTTGACTGTTGAGGAGTTCCATGAACTTAGACTCATTTTGGTTTGTGTATTTCAACACACCCCTTCAAACCAAAATAATTTTCACACCGACCAATGATCTTAACTTCTTGAAAGTTACTGTTGGTAATGCCTTTGTGAAAATATCAGCAACTTGTTCTGGAGTGTTACAGTATTCCAACATTATTGTCTTCTCTTTTACATGATCTCTTAATAAGTTAAACTTAAGATCTATATGCTTGCTTCTTCCATGTTGTACCGGATTTTTGGACAACTCGATCGCCGACTTGTTATCCACATAAATAATAGTTGGATCTTCTTATTCGTGATTTAAATATTTCAATAAATTTCTTAACCAAATTGCTTCACAAACTGCTGAAGATAATGCAACATATTCGGCCTCACAAGAAGACAATGCAACCACACTTTGTTTCTTTGAAGTCCACGTAAATGCTGTCAACCCAAGAAAAAATATATACCCACTAGTGCTTTTCCTTTCATCTTGATCACCTCCCCAATAACTATCAGAATATCCATACAATATAGCATCTTCTTGATAAGGATAAACTAAACCAAAATTTATAGTACCTTTGATGTACCTCAGAATCCTTTTTGCGGTAAGCCAATGGGACTCTTTCGGAATTTCCATATAACGACTCAGTAAACTAACCAGATAAACAATATCGGGCCTTGTGATCGTGAGGTATCGTAAACTTACAATTAAACTTTTAAACAATGCGGAATTCACACATTTTCCTTCTCCTTCTTTTGTCATTTTCAAACCAGGTGACGTCGGAGTTTCTACGGGATTACAGTTTGCCATTTTAAATTTCTCAAGTAGTTCTGAGGCATACCTTTTTTGTGAAATACATATTCCGCCTTCTTGTTGATGTACTTCAATGCCGAGGAAAAAAGACATAAGGCCAGAGTCTGTCATCTCTAATTCCTTGAACATGGCTTGTTTAAACTGAATAAACATTTCTTCACAATTTCCCGTAAAAAGCAAGTCATCGACATAAAGACATGCAATTAACACTTTACCTTGATGATTTTTCTTCGAATAAAGTGCATGCTCAAATGGACATTTGACAAAACCATTCTCGATAAGATAATTGTCGATTTGAGAATTCCACGCTCGGGGAGCTTGCTTTAAGCCATACAAAGCTTTCTTCAATCGGTACACTTTATCTTCTTTACCATTTATGGTAAAACCTTCTGGTTGTACGATGTAAACTTCTTCTTCAAGTACACCATTCAAAAATGCAGATTTGACATCTAATTGGTGTATCTTCCATTTATGATGAGCTGCAAGCGATATCAACATTCTCACTGTGTCTAGCCGAGCAACAGGGGAAAACACTTCATCATAATCAATTCCATATTTCTGCTTGTATCCTTTTGCAACAAGCCTTGCCTTGTAGCGATCAATTTCTCCATTTGCCGTTCTCTTTATTTTATACACCCATTTGACTCCAATAGGTCTATGTCCTTTTGGAAGAGATGGCAATTCCCAAGTGTTATTTTTTTTCAATTGAGCGAATTTCTTCGACCATTGCTTTGTTCCAAGAATCTTCTTTCATGGCTTCCTCAAATGACAATGGCTCATGATCGGCATAAAGACATACCAAATTCATCTCTTCAGTTTCTTCATATAATTCTGTCAAGTTTCTCATTCTTCTTGGCGGAGAAGAAGAACTATCTATACCTTCATTTTCTTGAGGATCTGTGACTTGTTGAGGTGTCATGACAAGCGGTTCTTGATGTTGATGGTTTGTTTCCTCTTCTTCAACTTCAGATTGATTCTCTTTGCTAGAATCTTCTTCATTCCACCTCCAAATTTCTTCTTCGCTAAAAACAACATCTCTACTCACTACTACTTTGTTTGTTAGTGGATTGTAAAGTTTGTATGCTTTTGACTCCTCGCTATAACCAATAAAAATTCACTTTTCACTCGATCATCCAACTTCTTTCTTTTTGCATCTGGAACACGAGCATAAGCAACACAACCAAAAACTCGTAGATGACTAATATCTGGTTTATAGTTGCTCCAAGCTTCTTGTGGTTTCATATTTCCCACACTCTTGGTTTGACAACGGTTTATCAAATAAGCAGTACACGCCACGGCTTCAGCCAAAAAATTCTTCGACAAATTTTTCTCCTTTAACATTGTTCTTGTCATGTTAAGGATGGTACGATTCTTCCTTTCTGCAACACCGTTTTGTTGTGGGTGTATGATGTAGTAAATTGTTGCTTGATGCCCCGCTCACTACAAAAATCTCGAAATTCATTTGAGGTATACACACCACCTCTGTCTGATCTCAGGATTTTTATTTTGTAGCTGCTTTCCATCTTGACGGATGCTTTAAACTTTTTGAAAGTAGTAAAGGCAGCTGACTTCTCCTTGATCAAATACACCCATAACTTCCGGCTGAAATCGTCAATAAAAGAAATGAAATATTTGCTTCCTCCAAGAGATTCAGTTTCGAATGGTCCACAAATATCAGTATGAACCAAGTTTAATGGTGTTTGGGCTCGCCATGATTTTCCACTTTGAAAAATATTTCGTTGTTGCTTTCCAAGAGTACACGACTCGCACACAAATTCAGGCATTTCAATTGAAGGTAATCCACTTACCATATTTTCATTTGACAAGAGCTTCAAGCCAATAAAATGTAAATGACCAAATCGAAGATGCCATTTCCATGACTCATTTCTTATCATCCCTTGTAAACACTCTTAAGAAGTTGTATTTAAATGCAACGGAAACATTTGATTGCTCGCCATTTTGACACTGGTGATAAGTCGTCCTTGTGCATCTTTCAAGTAAAGACAAAGATCTTCCACGACCTCCTCTTCCACGAGCTCTTCCTCGTCCCTGAAAAAAATTGTTTGTGTTATTTTGCTGATTTTGTTTTTGGTTGTCAAAGTTTCCTTGACCTCGACCTTGACTTTGACCTCGACCTCGACCTCGACCTCGAAATTTATTTCCTCTACCACCACGTTGAGATCCACGACCTCGTCCTCTTTGACCATTAATGTTAAGCTTTGATTCCAAAGCTTGCTCAATTGGGATATCATTAGAATCATTTTTCATTCTTTGCTCGTGCACTTGTAAGGAACCCATCAACTCGTCTATTGTGAGTTCATCCAAGTCTTTTGATTCTTAAATTGCCACGACAATGTGCTCAAATTTTTTTGTGAGTGATCGTAGTATTTTTTCTACCACTCGAACTTCTTCTATTTCTTCTCCATTCCTTTTCATTTGGTTTATTATAGATAATAGACTAGAACAAAAGTCAGAAAATGATTTACCTTCTTTCATTTTGGCACTTTCAAAATCACCACGGAGTGATTGTAAACAAACACGTTTAACACGATCAACTCCTTTGAATTGAGTTGCAAGTTAATCCCATGCTTCTTTGCTCGTTTCTGCTTCAGCAATCTTCTCGAGCATGGATTCACCAACACTTTGATAAAGAAAATATAAGGCTTTCTTATCTTTCTTTCTCGTTTCTCTTAAATTATTTGTTTGTTGTGCATTAACATCAACTCCTTCATCTAGTTCATCGTATCCACTTGTAACAATCTCCCAAAGATCATATGATCCAAAGAGAGCCTTCATTTTAATGCTCCATTTATCATAATTTTCCAAAGTAAGCTTTGGTAGTTATGTTTGCACAAAACCATTAGACATGGTGTTTCACGTACCTTGGCTCTGATACCACTATGTTGGTCCCAATATAAAGAAGAACAAGAAAAGAAGAATAATACAACTCTACTACTTATATTTCTTAATAGAACTTTTACAGGCTATTGCCTTTTACAAAATAAACTCACACTTTTTCACTCTTGTTTTTTCTCACTTTTCTGATATGAAAAATACAAAGGATAGCTAGCTATTTATACTAGTACATAAGCTATGTAGATTAAATGCTATCTAGAAATATTAAAAGACAGAAGACAAAATTCAATGTATTCTAAAGATTCATCAGTACGTTCATTTGGACCATCGAACTTCCACATTCACTATTCGTTGATATATCAGATTCATTCTCCATTCTGATTCATTGAATTTTTTCTTGACTGTTGAGGAGTTCCATGAACTTAGACTCATTTTGGTTTGTGTATTTCAACAAAGTTTTCTGAATCCTTCTTCAATATTGAAATTCGAGGCACTAAATGTAGTGCATCTAATGAATAATTTTCCTTCTTGTGGCATCAAAGGCTAGGTCACATTTCCAAGGAAAGAATTATAAGGTTGGTAAAGAATGACATTCTACCTCAATTGGACTTTAGTGATCTAGATATGTGTATAGACTGTATTAAAGGAAAACAGACTAAACATATTATAAAGAAACAAGCCACAAGAAGCACTCAGCTTCTTGAATTAATTCACATTGATATTTGTGGCCCTTTTGATACTCCTTCATGGAACAGAGAGAGATATTTTATCATCTTTATTGATGATTATTCACGTTATGGTTACACTTATATTTTGCATGAAAAGTCTGAGTTAGTGAATGTCCTTGAGGTATTCATTGATGAAGTGGGAAGGAAATTAGATAGCAAAGTAAAAGTGGTGAGATATGATAGAGGTAGTGAATTTTATGGAAAGTTTAATGAAAGTGGACAATGTACAGGTCCATTTGCAAAGTTACTTCAAAGTAAAGGTATTTGTGCACAGTACACACTGCCTGGAACTCCTCAGCAGAATGGTGTAGCTGAAAGGCGAAATCGTACTCTAATGGAAATGGTTATGAGCATGTTAAGTAAAAGTTCTTTACCCATTTCCTTGTGGAAATATGCAACGTATGTGATTAACAGGGTTCCTAGTAAAGAAATTCCTAAGACCCCATTTGAATTGTGGGTGGAAGGAAACCTAGTTTGATACATCTACGTGTCTAGAGCTGTCCAGCATAGGCAATGCTATATAACCCACATGAAAAAAACTTGATTCTAGGACAATCAGTTGTTCTTTTATTGGATATCCTGAAAAATGAAAGGGGTATGTATTTTATTGTCCTAAACAAAGTACGAGAATAGTTGAAACGGGTAAAGCTAGGTTTATTGAGAATGATGAAACTAGTGGGAGTGGTGAACTACGAAATGTGGATTTTACAAAAGTCCAAGATAAGGTTGATTCACCTATTGTTGTACCTAAGGTTGTTGTTCCCATCATTGTATCACATTCAAATGATACAATAGAAAAACATAATGTTGTGCAAACACCAATGGCAGAAATTACAGCTGATGAACCTTTCACAAATCAAGAAGATAATAGTGTACCATGAGAAATACTAAGGAGATCTGCAAGATAAAGAAGATCTGCCATTTCAAATGATTATATGGTATATGCTATCGAAAATAAATGTGACTTAAGCAGTGACGAAGACCCGAAAACTCTTTCTGAAAAGCCATGGAAAGTAACATTTTAGAAAAGTGGTTGATTGCTGCAAAAAGAAGATATAAAATACATGGATGACAATAGAGTTTGGGACTTAGTAGAGTTGCCTAACGGTTTCAAAACTGTTGGATCAAAATGGGTGTTAAAGACCAAACACGACTCAAAAGGTAATATTGAAAGGTACAAGGCTCCCCTTGTTGCTAAAGGATTCACCCAAAAGGATGGAATTGACTATAAAGAGACTTCCTCTACAGTTTCAAAGAAAGACTCTCTAAGAATTGTTTTAGCTTTGGTAGCTCATTATGATCTCGAGCTTCACCAAATGGATGTGAAAACTGCCTTTCTTAATGGAGAGCTTGAGGAAGATGTATATATGGACCAACCTGAAGGTTTCTTGGCTGCAGGAAAAGAACACTTGGTGTGCAAGCTGTGAAAATCAATATATGGGCTGAAACAAGCTTCCAGACAGTGGTATTTAAAGTTTAATGATGTTATCACGTTATATGGTTTCGTAGAGATCGTTGTTGATCGATGTATCTACATTAAGGTCAGTGGGAGTGATGTCTCCTCATTTGTGATAGATGAATGTTAGGATGAGACATCATTTTAAGTGATTTAGAAGTCAATAATGTCGATTTTCTTGAGTTTTAGTGCACTTTCCTATTTTGAGTCTTGATTTGTTGAATTATTATTTTTAGAGCATATTGGGTTTAATTGTTTATTTAGTGTGTAGCTTTAAAGATAATTATGGAGATTAATTAGAGTCCAAGTCAAAGACAACAACTTATGGAAAGAGATTTGCATGGTAATTAGAGATAAGGAAACAAAAGCTAAAAAGATGGAAAAGGAAAAGCTGCCTAAATCTGGGATTCTGCATACACGTCCAAAGATAGGCGTTTTTACCTAAGAAATAGGCCGAATCTGGTGATTTCCTTCTATAGGGTCAAGATAATTCTGTTGCGATTCTTTTGGTATCTTATGGAGCTCAAACCGACCAATAACGAAGAAGATATGCTCAAAACGGTCCAGCTGTGTTTATCTTTATTTCCATACGAATTTGAGTTGGGCTAGAAGTCCAATACCTTAACTCTTCTTCAAGAAAACGAATTAGGTCTTCTAAACACCTATAAATACACCCTTATATCACTTGTAAATCATCCTTCCCTCATAGTAATTAGTTCTTAAGGTTTTATTCTTCCAGATTATTGTAGAGAGCAAGATGATGTCTTTTGTAATTTCTTTTAGTTTATTTCCTTCAGGTATGAACTAAACTCCCTATAGCTTGGGTTTTGCATAATGTATAATCTATGAATTCTAATTCTTCTATCTAAGTTTCTTTGGGAATTATATGTTTTAATCTGATATTAGCTTCTTACTTTATATTTGTTTATGTGTTTTGATTTATTGTCTTTCCTAGAACTGATCACTTTAGAATTGTTTTAATAGTAGTTAGATGGTCTCCTTGACAGGGTGTTTAACTATTGAACCACCACATAATGTCTAGTGTCGATATTAGTTCTGACAAAACATGATTCTAACTAGATAGTCATTAGGGTTTGTTTTAACCACCATATCACCAGGATTGCAGTATTTGCTTAGGGCCTTAGTGGCGTTTGATAACCCTAAGATAAAACACTTCTTGGTTGTGACGTAGCCCCCTTAGTCGCTCTCAAGGTCTAAGGTAGTGGAATTTAGAATCCTGACTAAGTATACCAAGAGCTAATATTCTCCCTTATTAACTAGATTTATAGATAAAATTAGAAGGATTAGTGCATACTAGCAAAACCTGAGCTATACTTCTCATCTCATATTTCTTATCTTTTATTTTATTGTCTTTATTTTCTTAGTTTAATTCTTGAATTTTGAAATTACTTGATTTAATTTACTGTTTTCTAATTATTTACTTTTACTCGATATTCTTACTCACGCGATTAACACACTTAAGTCCCTGAGAACGAACTCTATTTATCATTAAAACTTGCATACGTCCTATAATACTTGCAGTACTGTGCATGTCTAGGGTGAGAGTGCGTAGTTTCTTGGTCTTATTTTGTATTAATTTAATCACACCCTAGGCGACACCAAGTTTTTGGCGCCGGTGCCGGGGACTTGTGTCTCGTTAGCGTGTGGGTTATCTATTTCGAGTATTAGTTTTTAATTAGTTTTTACTTTTCAGTTTTTAGTTTAGTTATTATTTTTCTAGATTTACGCTTGTGGTTTGCTTTAGTCTTTTTCAGGTTTCACAGTGTTTAATTCTTGGCCTCCTTTATCGGAGCCTGAGAGAAGCTTCAGACCTTACAACAAACTAGTTCGTGAGGAAAGAGCCTTGAGAAGAGTAATGGCAGCCCAAGATCCACCACTTGGACCACCCCTTGGTCAACAAGATCCACCACTCGGGGGACAAGAAGGACAACAACTACCAGCAGGAGGAGGTAATGGGCAGAATAATCTTAATAATCAACAGAACAGAGTTGAACAAGACCTACCGGGCCTCAATGTACCATTCCATGTTCAACCAATTGGTTACCGCCCTCCTGAGATTCCGAATATCAAATTTAGACCCGATCCGGGTATGCTCAGCCAATTTCAAAGTTTTGGACTCTATACTGCTACAGCTATTCAAGATCCGGTAAAATCGATTCAGAAGTTCATGCAGATTTGTGATGCCTACATTACTCCTGGCATTACACGCGAGCAACTGTATTGTCATATGTTTTCGTTTTTCTTGACCGGAAGAGCTAGCGATTGGCTAGAGAGACAACCACATGGAACCATTCACTCTTGGAGAGAACTTCAAGCCGCGTTCTTTAACCGATTTTATCCGAAGAGCATGAGACTTAAAGATCAAGCCGAGCTTGCAAGATTTTCTCAAGAAGATGGAGAAACAGTGGGAGAAGCATGGACAAGGTTTCAACAAAAATTAGCTAGATGTCCGCTCCATGGTTATACACCTGCTCTACAACTTGCTATATTCTATGAAGGACTTAATGATAAAGGTAGAGAAAAGGTGGATAACATAGGGAAGGGTAATTTTGTGTCCATGAATCACAATGAAGCTTCCGAGGTTTTAGAGAATATTATGGAACAAGAAAGAAGTTGGCCCTCAACGCGAGCTTCTGTAGCAAAGACCCGAGGAACGCTTCGTTTAGATGCAAAAACTGCAAACTCAGCTCAAATATCCGCTTTAGAAAATCAAATCAAAGAGTTGAAGATAGCGATGGAGAAGAATGTAGCCGCTACAAAAGTAGTACAAGAAGCACAAGGTTGTCAACAATGTGGTGTTAACGATCATACATGGGAAGAGTGCGAATCAAATCCGCAATCCGTTTACTTTATATCCAATCGCGGAGGTTATCAATGGGGTAACCGAAACCATCCGGGTATGCAGTATTCAAATCCACAAGGGGCCGCTAATCCTAGTCATTATCAACAGCGTCCCCAGAACAACTCTTACCAACAGAGAGGTCAGTACCAAAATCAGAATAGACCTGCTCCCCCACAACAACCTGACCAAGATGCCTACACCGATTCATTAGATCAAAAAGCTTTACCTCATTACCCTCAAGAAGGATCTGTGGATCAACAAACTCTAGCCCGTTTGACCGCGAATATGAACGCTCAAGAAGAAAAGATCAAAGGACACGATGCCGTAATTCAGATAATACGTACTCAAGTAGAACAGATGAACAAAGTTTTAACAAGTTTTGTAGAACAACAAGAAGTAAAGGCAATCGAAGGAGGTGAAAACAATGTTGGATTCGAAGCTTGCAAGGCTATTTGCCTTGGAATTGAAGAAGCAAAAGAGGAAGTACCACATGCTGCCGTTAGTGCCGTGGAGGTTCCGAGTACTGAAGAAAAACCAACCGAGTCTAACCCCGTGGAATCTGAGTGTTCTGAAGTTTCTATAGAGGACGATCAAGAGAAAGCTGAATTTATAGAGCTACTGAGGAAGATGCAAGAGGAAATTCGATCGGTGGTAGATTACGCAGCTGAGCTGGCTAAAGAGAAAAAGGAAGAAGACTCAAAGAAGGAGTTAAAAGTAGAAGTTGCACCTGCTATGCATGAAGAGAAAGAAGAAGAGAAGGTGGAATCGCCACCTATTGTTCAACCAGTGTCATCAACTATTCCTGATATAAATTCTACGGATGACACTGTGCTCAAGACATTTGTAGAGGCGTCCCAACCTGAAAATATCAACGCCCAAATGCTTGAGATTGCGAAGAGAGGAATTACACCGCAACAAGTTTTTACGCAAATTAGTACTGAGAAAGAGGCGAGTGTAGAGATCCCAAGAGAGAACCTGAGGGTTTCAAGAAGAAGTGAGAGAGAGCTACCTACAAAGCTTAAAGATCTGGGAAGTTTCAACCTTCCTATTCAATTACATGGTATGCTCAAAGTGAAAGCTATGTACGATGTGGGTTCTGGTGTGAATCTTATGCCTAAGTCCGTGTACGAGAGACTTGGACTTCAGAAATCAGAGAAAACTCCAGTAAAGTTGCAGTTTGCTGACAACTCAGTTAAAAGGACATGGGGAACAGTGGAGGATGTCTTAGTCTGTGCAGGTAATATCGCCATCCCTACTGACTTTGTTATTCTTGAGTTTGATGCAGATAAGCAGGTTCCAATCATACTTGGACGGCCTTTCATGGCCACAAGTCAAAGTGTGATCAACTTCCAAGAAGGGACCGTCATCCTTCATGCAAAGAATGTATCCGAGACCTTCTATGTTTGGGTAAAAAACCAAGGAAGTTAAATCCCACTGTGCCTATCATCCACAGCCTTTCACATCACAAAGTCCCTCCTGAGGAGATCCACTTAAAGCCTGTGGATACTGAGCCAAACATTGAGTTTGGGGTTGGCCATGAAGTTTTATGGAAAGCTCACAAACGCGAGAATAGGCCACGAAGTTTCAAAGACTCGTGGATGGGACCATTCATTGCCAATAAGGTTGTTTCAGCCAAGGTGATAGAAATTCGCCCCAAAACTGGGGTCAAGCGCAGATTGGTCGACGTTCATAGCCTTACTCGTTGTTGGGGAGGCTATATTCGCAAATCTTGACAGAGGTAATACGTCTAACTTTGAAAGACGTTAAACAAAAGTGTTGTACGGGAGACAACCTGTAGTTTTTTATGCTTTTATGTCTTTTACGTTTATTAGTTTATGTTTAGTTTAGTTGTTTTTAGCTGATAATGCATATTTGAGAAAGGTATTAGTGTTTTTGGTGTGTAGGAATTGGAGAAATCGAGTTCGGGAGGAGAAATAAAATTTTCGGAAAAATCTGTTCATATGGGCGGTATACCGGACCTCAACCCGGGTATACCGGAGAGTACCACAGAGGCAAAAACCCGTACCACGGGGTGGCAGCCACGTGGTCCATGCCGAGGCGAAAATATTTTTGAGCTGATAGGGGCGGTATACCGGAGGTTATGCCCGGTATACCGGAGGGCACCACAGGGTGGGTGCCATGTGTATTTTGACAAACGAAAAATTTTGGAGCTACAGATTTTCCGGTATACCGGAGGATACGCCCGGTATACCGGTCAGCGCCGCTGGAAAAAGAGAAAAACGGGTTTGAGCTTATAAAAGAGGTATTAAAGCCATTATTCCGAATTTACTAAACCTCAACTCTCTTTCTCTTCTCCAAAACTCTCCCAACTCCATTAAAGCTCATCAAAACCTTCACCAATCACCAAGACACTACCCAATCATCATCAAAAACACATCAAACCTTCTCTCCACATCATTACAAGAGAGAATCAAACACCAAATCCTCACCAAATCCTTCCAATTGAAGAATCAAAGAGCTCAAATTTAACAAATTTATCCTACAATTTCATAAATCCAAGCCAACACATTACAAATCCACCTTACCCACATAGAGATTCATCATCAATTCATATTTCCTAAACCAAGTCAAGCTTGTTCAACCATTAATTCAAGAGTTTAAATTTCAAGGGTTGCTAAAGCTTTGAGTTGGGGGTCAATTGAAGATGACTAATAGAACAACAATCTTAGCTAGCAAGAGGGAGGTGAAGAAGAGTAACAAGGGATTGGAGGTAACCAAGAAGAAATCAAGTAACAAGGGTTCTAGTTCTCAATCAAAAGGAAAAGACAAAGTTGAAGATGCTGCAATACCTTTGTTTGATCGTAATGGTAAAAAGCTTTACTTTTATGCAAAGGAGAAAACACAGCTTCCACAAGACAAAGCGGTAGCTTTAAAAGCTTCTGCAGAGAAACAATTGAAAGAACTACCTTTTGCTTATGAGAAATTATTCAAGGAGGAAATTGGTACAAGAAAATACGCGAGATTCTTAGAGCTTGGTGAGAAATTGGGTTGGTCTACGTTCATGGTAAGACGTTTTGAATTATTTCACTAATTAGTTTTGGAATTCTATTTAGGCCTCTTTAGCCGAGATAGTAAAGGTTGTGTTCCGATTAGAGGAAAGCTAGTTCCTTTCACAGTTGAGGTGATTAGGAACCACTTCAAGTTTAAGAAACTGAAAGGTCCTCGCAAATTTGAAGAATCGGTTGCTAAGCGAAAAATATTTGATGAGGAATTGCTTTTTGAGCATGTATTAGACAAAGAGAAAGTGCAATCACATAAGGGAGAATTGAAGGCACATTGGCCTTACAAATATCTTCAATCAGATGCGAGAATTTTGCACAATTTCCTTATTCCTAATGTCTTTGGAAACACACGAACTTTGGATGTGACTATGAAGACGCGCTACTATTGGATTGTATTTTGAGAGGAGAAGAAGTTGATGTGGCACAGTTGATCTATGAGGAGGTGATACGATTTTCGGTCTCTCCTAAATCGGTTTATAATGTTAAATTTCCAACTATGATCACGTGTCTTGTGCGAAAAGCGAATGTAGTATTGGGTGAAGTAGAGAAACTCGAGTTTAAGACGAGTTATATTGATAATGCTTGGATCAAGGATATCTTTCGAAGAGCGGGTTCTACGCAAGTCTCGAAAGAAGAAAAGGAGCAAAATTGGCAAGAGAAGATGTAGGAGCGTTTAACGAAATTTGAAGCAGCTCAAACCTCCTTAGTCAATGATGTGGCACAAATCAACGCTAATCAAGTGCACATCATGAAACACCTTGAGCAATTAACGAAAGGTCCAACAATTCCAACCTTGGATGTCAATAATGCGAGGCAATAGCCTCGAGAGTATGTTCTCTTTCTTCCTTACCATTTCTGTAAATATGTTTATCTGCTAATTTTAATTTCTGTTTTTCGAGTCTTTTTCGAGTCGTGGGGACACGGCTCATTTTTGAGTTGGGGGTGTGGGGATTCGTTGTCTCTCATCTCCATTTTTCTGTTTTTGGTAGAAATTAAATTTTTGATACATGGGAATTAGATGTAGAGTGTGTTTAATAGCTTGAAAGCATAAGCTCAGTAGATTAATGATAGTAAGTAATATGTTTATGAGCTATGTATTTGTATGCTTTGAGTATTTGCAGGAAAACACACGTTGATAGTAAAGAAAAGATTAGTGAGCAATGCGATAGAAAGTATGTTCAATCTCAGGGAACCTTGGAAGTGTGTAGGCCGTGAGATCCAAGCTAGTTGAATAACCATTTGATGAAAGTGCTAAAGGTAAGAAAATAACTAAATTACATAGTGTAGAAAGTGATTAAGGCGGTTCTTTCATATTTGAAGCCCTTGAAGCCTTTTTATACCTTCTCACCTTGTGATTTTTGAATTTATACTATATCCTTCTCAGCCCCTTCTAGCCTTTCTAAAGCTTTTTTGAAACACGTTATAAGCCATATCCTTTAGATTATAGGACTTTTCCATATGACCCGCACTCGAATCGCGATGCATAGACAGTTGTTTCAGAGCTTGAGTTTGGGGTGGTGGGTCCACCATTATGGGAATTGTTATTGGGTTGGGATTTTTGAGCTTATTAATTGTGCTTTGTGCTTTATATCAATGATGATTCACAGATTTTTATTGTAACCCTTTGCCAGGGTAATAGTGAATGAAAAAGAAGCTACGAGCTAATTTTGCCAACAAGGGCATTAAAAGAAAAAAATATATGAGAAAATAGCGTGATATCTCAACATTAAAAGAGAGTCATAGCTTAAAATTGATTTGAAAAGAAAAGAAAATATATATTCGGACCGGCAAAGTGGATTTTTATGTGATCATATTAAGCTTTAATTGGGTTATTGGGGATGCTAAATTATGCATCAAGGAATTCATTGGGTTGAGTGAGAAACGTTTTATGAGAGTAACTCAAGCTGTAGGGCAATTCGTTGATGGCTAGTGAGGAGAGAGCCAAAAGCTCACTCCAAATTATCCAAATATACTATCATACCGTCCCTAAACCTACATTACAACCTTAAAGACCTTTTGATTCTTTGCTATGTAATTGAGAAGTGATTGAGCCATTAGAGAGTAGTTAAGTGGATCCTTGGATACTAGTGAAATCGATAAACAATCTATAGCTCTCTTGGGGAACTGAGTAAAGTCCCAATCCTTCTTACATTGCGAAACTAATCTGATCTTAAATTTAAGCCGTGTTGACTGTGGATATGAGAAGTGTACAGGTATGTAGTTTATGAATATTATTGCATGAAATTTTCTGAGTTCTTTGCTTTAGGTTTATTCTATATATTCTGCTATGCTTTTTCCTTTGTGGTGAGAATTTTATAAGTATGTATTTCTAGACTTCCCTATGTTTTTATCTTTATTGTATCGGGACGATACAACTTTGAGTTGGGGGTCTTGATGTCTCCTCATTTGTGATAGATTAATGTTAGGATGAGACATCATTTTAAGTGATTTAGAAGTCAATAATGTCGATTTTCTTGAGTTTTAGTGCACTTTCCTATTTTGAGTCTTGATTTGTTGAATTATTATTTTTAGAGCATATTGGGTTTAATTGTTTATTTAGTGTGTAGCTTTAAAGATAATTATGGAGATTAATTAGAGTCCAAATCAAAGACAACAACTTATGGAAAGAGATTTGCATGGTAATTAGAGATAAGGAAACAAAAGCTAAAAAGATGGAAAAGGAAAAGCTGCCTAAATCTGTGATTCTGCATACACGTCCAAAGATAGGCGTTTTTACCTAAGAAATAGGCCGAATCTGGTGATTTCCTTCTTAAGGGTCAAGATAATTCTGTTGCGATTCTTTTGGTATCTTATGGAGCTCAAACCTACCAATAACGAAGAAGATATGCTCAAAACGGTCCAGCAGTGTTTATCTTTATTTCCATACGAATTTGAGTTGGGCTAGAAGTCCAATACCTTAACTCTTCCTCAAGAAAACGAATTAGGTCTTCTAAAAACCTATAAATACACCCTTATATCACTTGTAAATCATCCTTGCCTCATAGTAATTAGTTCTTAAGGTTTTATTCTTCCAGTTTATTGTAGAGAGCAAGATGATGTCTTTTGTAATTTCTTTTAGTTTATTTCCTTCAGGTATGAACTAAACTCCCCATAGCTTGGGTTTTGCATAATGTATAATCTATGAATTCTAATTCTTCTATCTAAGTTTCTTTGGGAATTATATGTTTTAATCTGATATTAGCTTCTTTCTTTATATTTGTTTATGTGTTTTGATTTATTGTCTTTCCTAGAACTGATCACTTTAGGACTGTTTTAATGGTAGTTAGATGGTCTCCTTGACAGGGTGTTTAACTATTGAACCACCACATAATGTCTAGTGTCGATATTAGTTTTGACAAAACATGATTCTAACTAGATAGTCATTAGGGTTTGTTTTAACCACCATATCACCAGGATTGCAGTATTTGCTTAGGTCCTTAGTGGCGTTTGATAACCCTAAGATAAAACACTTCTTGGTTGTGCCGTAGCCCCCTTAGTCGCTCTCAAGGTCTAAGGTAGTGGAATTTAGAATCCTGACTAAGTATACCAAGAGCTAATATTCTCCCTTATTAACTAGATTTATAGATAGAATTAAAAGGATTAGTGCATACTAGCAAAACCTGAGCTATACTTCTCATCTCATATTTCTTATCTTTTATTTTATTGTCTTTATTTTCTTAGTTTAATTCTTGAATCTCGAAATTACTTGCTTTAATTTACTGTTTTCTAATTATTTACTTTTACTCGATATTCTTACTCACGCGATTAACACACTTAAGTCCCTGAGAACGAACTCTATTTATCATTAAAACTTGCATACGTCCTGTAATACTTGCAGTACTGTGCCTGTCTAGGGTGAGAGTGCATAGTTTCTTGGTCTTATTTTGTATTAATTTTATCACACCCTAGGCGACACCAGGGAGCAAGTTTATAATTTTAGTCTTATATGTTGATGATATTTTGCTTGCTGCAAATGACAAGGGCATGTTACATAATGTAGAGAAGTATCTCTCTAATAACTTTGAAATGAAAGATATGGGTGAGGCATCATATGTGATTGGAATAGAAATATTTTGAGATAGATCACAAGGATTGTTAAGTTTGTCTCAGAAGGGCTATACAATAAAATATTAAAGAGATATCAAATGGAACAATGTTATGGAGGGATAACTCCAATTCAGAAAGGGGACTAGTTTAGTTAATTGCAAAGTCCTAAAAATGAATTGGAGCGTAAAAAAATGGAACGAATTCCATATGCATCAGTGGTTGGGAGTTTGAACTAAGTTTAGACATGTACTCGACCAGATATCACCTTTGTTGTAGGTATGTTGGGTCGATATCAAAGTGATCCTGGAATGGAACACTGGAAAGCTGCAAATAAGGTTCTGAGGTACTTGCAAGGCACCAAAGACCACATGCTTACATACAAGAGATTTGATCACCTCGAGGTCATTGGATATTCAGATTCAAACTATGCTGGATGCGTTGATACTAGAAAATCGACATTTGGATATGTGTTTCTTTTAGCAATGGGAGCAGTATCATGGAAGAGTGGAAAGTAGTCTGCCTTTTCCACTTCCACTATGGAGGCCGAATTTGTGGCATGCTTTGAAGCTACTGTCATGGATTGTGGCTGCGAAACTTCATCTCAGGGTTTGGGATTGTCGACTCTATAGAAAAGCCGCTGAGAATTTATTGTGATAATTCCGTAGCTGTCTTCTTTTCAAAGAATGACAAGTACTCGAAAGGAGCTAAACACATGGAGTTAAAGTATCCGTCTGTCAAGGAAGAAGTGCAGAAACGTAGAGTGTTTTTCGAGCACATAAGAACGGACATGATGGTTGCAGATTCGTTAACTAACGGATTACCACCCAAGGCATTCATTGGCCATGTGGAACGTATGGGTGTTATTGATAGGTCTTTGCTATTCTGATTTAGTTATGCTCGTTATGTCTAACACTATGAATTCAATTATAGTTCTGTTTCCGCAATATTTATCAAATATGTTATTATTAGAGTATATGTATACATTTATGGTTCAAGTATAGCATATAGTAGTTTTGAGAAATAATTTTCTCAATATTAGGATCATTTAGAGTTGAGATTGATTTGTGATATGTGGAAGGGACCAGATCGATTAAATGGTGTGTAACCGCCACGATTTAATTAGTTTCAACTTTATTTTTCGCATTTTTCGCACTCTGAGAGAAGGATGCAACCGCATCTTGATATATATTATTCGGAGTATATTTCTCGGTTTATTGTGAAAACTATGTCTAAAGCTTCGATCAAATTCCACACAAATGCGAAGGATTAAATATTACACACTTGGAATTTGTGGATGATCCCATGTTATTCTCTCAGAGTGACTCGATCTCACATGACATACTTATGGGATGCTTAAAGTTTAAAAAAAATTTTGGCTCTCCGACTCAACGTGGCTAAGTCAAACTTCTATATTATGAGGATCAAATAGAGGAAGCTTGATATCATTGTAAAACCTACATACCATTAAGAGGGTAGTATGGCTTTTAGATACCTTGGTATCTCCTCATGTTTAAAAGGTTAAGGAATGGCAGATACAGCCCCTTGACGAGAAAACATATCGAATGTGTTGAGAGTCATGGTAAACTCCTTCCGCTCTTTTATGTTTTCTCTTACATTATTAAAATAATAATATTCCTCCTTATATGACAGTTATTAAAGTATATTTGATTGAGTAACCATCACATTTTTTTCTATATAATCATCAGCATTATCATTACATTATAACATATCATTTACATTTCATAAAAACAAAATAAGAAAAGAGACGGTTATAGTGATTGGATACAAAAATCATTTAATCACTAAAGGAGGTTTTGATCTTTTATCCATCAAAAGGATTATTCAAAGAAAAAGGTAAAAAATGATCAATTAATTTATACTAATTGTCATTATCAATGGATCAAGGTTAGTATCTTCTATTGTTGTTTGTTAAAATAATTACGATTAAATTAAACAATGATCTAGATATAAAAGTTAAATTTAACATTTCTCCCCTTTACTTTTATACAAATGCACAGTGACCCCTGAATTATATACACCTCCCGTAGCTACATTCTAATACTTCAACATCTTCCACTAATTACCCTTCCTCGTTAACTCTCCAATAAACAAAGTGTACAGAAACACATTCCCATAAAAACCTCTCTTAACCTCTCTTAAACATTTCTTCAAATATTTTTCATGCAGATTCCAATTCTTCAACTTACCAAAAACCGCAGAATAGTAATCCAAATTTACCACCTTCGGTCTAATATCCCAAAAATGATTCGATTAGTTTTGTTTAACAATAGATTGATCAAGCCCAAAATTTTGAATGCTCTTAATTTTATTGCTATCGCATGTCCATATATCTATTTCTGGGCCTACCCTTGTGCCGCAGGAGCCCAAATCAATGCGGGTTGAGATCTCTTATTTTAAGGTTTGCACTACAAATTTGACAATAATTCAATGTTTTAAGAATAGAGAAATCTAGTAAATAAGCGATTTACAGGAGCACTACCAAAGAGAAAAAAGCTATGCCGGCAAATCGAATGATGAGAATTTTTTTCAACGAAGAGTGTTAGGAGATGATGTAGGAGAACCGCCATTAGTGGCAGAGCTGGACAAAAAAGGAGAGCATCAGAGAGAGAAGTCGTTGTAAGCAACATAGTTAGAGCAGGCGGAGAAGAGAAAGGATTCGGATGGTGGCAAAACTGTAGGAGAAGTCGTAGGTGAGGACAA
This sequence comes from Nemophila menziesii, assembly GCA_029959085.1. NCBI lineage: Eukaryota > Viridiplantae > Streptophyta > Magnoliopsida > Boraginales > Hydrophyllaceae > Nemophila > Nemophila menziesii. The sequence continues at coordinate 5,431,471 of JARWIR010000030.1, forward strand.
TGGTGGTTTGCAGAGGACTAATTAAAATTAAAAAATGGGTATAATAAGTATAATTTTATTTTTTTAGGACTTTTATGGACAATATAATAAATAAAGATGGAAGAGAGATAATAATATAAGATTTGAGATGTAAATGGTAATAAATCCATAAATAATATACAATTGCAAATTATTAAATAATTACAATAAATAATATACAATTTCATATTATTAAATAATCACAATAAATAATATACAATTACAAATTATTAAATAATCACAATAAATAATATACAATTACAAATTATTGAATAATATATATACAAAAATAGGCTGCCATATAATGCACTCCAACCTACTTACCATTTTAAGAGTTTTGGGGTTTTTAATGGTCCTCTAACTTCTTCTTCTTTTGCATATGTATGAGGCTTTAAAGCCGAAATTAGTAACAACTAACTAAACCCTCGGGGGAAAACTACAACTAGTCTATGAATTGCGCACCCACTCCTATCTCTCGTTAAGCTGCTCTTCAGGTAGTCTGGAGGATCTGCGAGGATCTGCATACACACATGGTTCCCCAACAATCTCCACACCTCCCTTAGCTAACAAATCCGCACATATATTTTCTTCCCATTCCCGTTAAGTAGAGTTTACTTCAAATCCCGGGTTACTCTGTAATGTCTAGAAAAATTTATCTATAATCTCATACCGACATTGCAACTTTTTATTTCTATAATAATCACTACGGTCGAATTTGGTTAAGCATCAGAAAAAAATTCAACACTCTGAATTAAAGCAAGTTACATTTAAATTTTAAGGAAATGAATGAATAATATCACATAGAAGTTCAAAACTAAATAGTTTTGATATTAAAAATAAGTCGGTCTTAGATAATGTGGCTCAAATGAAGAAGTTATGTTTCACTTAGAATTAAAACATGACCGAATCCAATCGTATATATTGTTACATAATAATGAGCATCTCTGAGAACCATTGAGTCAATGAAAACTGCTCTAACCACTAGAACTATCAATCTAATACTAATATTTGATCAAAAAAAGATGGTCTCAAGACTCACTATTTGCAAATGAAAGTGTCCTCCTCACGCATCTTCTTTGCTCAGATCCTATCGGCATATGAATGCTCTTGTTCTTTTCCCATTAACAAACTTTCCTAGCCCTAATTTATATGAAAATTTAGGCTGTCTTTCATAAATTTAATAATTAAACAAGCAAGATATGTAGTTTGGTTATTCCTGAATTTCCATCGTTCTACAGCTTTTACAAATTCTCGTTTTCAAACTCTACCTTTACCTTTATAGGTAGGGGTGAGCAAAATAAGACCGAAAAACCGAACCGATCTAAAAAACCGAACCGAAAAAAACGAAAACTGACAAAACCGTTCGGATTGGTATAAGCTTTTAAAAAAACCGAAAAAGTTTGGTTCGGTACGGTTTTTCGATGCTAAACCGAACCGAAAAACCGAACCGAAAAAAAATACAAAAAGTAAGAAATTCTTGAATTTAATATATATTCTTGCAAAAATTATGAAAATGGGATAGAAAATGTAATAATTTTTTAAAACAAAAATGTTCATATATGACATGCACCGCCCCTAAAAATGTCATAATATGCAATATATTCTTACATAAGTCATTAGTCAGTATATTTTAAAAAATATTTTGTTTATTAATATTTGTTGAAGGTAAAGTATACACATTAAATTTTATAAATATTTCTTTGAAATTATTTGTTTACGGCTAATATATAATATTTGAGTTCTAGAAATGTAATTTCCTACACGGGTCAATAAATGAAAATCAAACACTTCATATATGGATTTGTTAGAAAATAAAATGTCTTAATTACATGCACTTAAAATATATCCAACGGAATTAAACACATACCAAAACCGAAAAAAACCGAACCGAACATATAGCAAACCGAAAACCGAAATTACCGAACCGATAAAAACCGTTCGGTTCGGTATCGACACCTTTAAAAACCAAATCATTCGGTTTCGGTTTCGGTTATGGCCAAAAACCGAGCCGAACCGTACCGTGCTCACCCCTATTTATAGGAATTTATTTGCAAAAATGCTCCACTTAAATTCATGCTGCACTAACAACAAAAGGCCTTAGTAAAACACAAAAACACAATTCCTAAAATAGGATTTCGCCAGCAAAAGAATTTTTTTATAGGTCCCTATATTACGCAAAGTTACACTATAGGCCTTGACATTAATTTTTTTTATTATTTACACTATAATCCCCTATTATACCAAATAACAACATATATTTTTTAATATGGTTAACAAAAATGTTCAAAGTCGGGGGGCCTCCAAATGCAAAATGCAAAATGCAAATGAAACATGTTGTCAAAAATGGACATACCCAATTTCTGCAGGAAAGTCTGATCAGTAAGCAACAAAGTTTTTAGTTGAATTAAGCCGGGGAAAGATTTCTGCATGTGATCAGCAAGTGACTCCTTTAGAGATGCTATTTGTTAAACAAAGCAATTAATTAGTAACTTACCATGAGAAATATGAAATGACATGGTCAGCGATTTTCATGTGGAACCATTCACTTTACACTAAAGACAGTTTTATCATACGAGAAGGCGATCCAGTTGATGAAATGCTATTCATTATGCGCAGAATTACTCACCATGACCACTAATGGAGGTGTTATTCTAGGAAGAAGCTCGAGGAATTACAAGATGCTTTGGCTAAAGGTGTTGGGAAGTTCACCTAGTTTAGGTTATGCGCTTCGTGCTTTGAGGCTTAATCAATCCAGGAAAGGATTTCACCTATTCTTCTTCAAAAACCAGCCGAACTGGATTTTACTATAGATAAATGATCTAGTCAAGAAGTACACACAGTAAATGAATATTAAATACATAACACCATGCATTAACCACCCAACAATTCTAAATACATCCACTTAACAGTATATAACATAACAGTAAAAGTAAACTACAAACTATATCTTACTGGTGTCGCCTAGGGTGTGATAAAAATAAGATAAATATAAGTCAAGAAAACTACGCACTCTCACCCTGGACAGGCACAGTACTACAAGTATTACAGGACGTATGCAAGTTTTAGTTGATAAGTTGAGTTCGTTCTCAGGACTTAAGTGTGTTAATCACATGGGTAGGAATAACGAGTAAGAAGTAAATAATTAAAGACAGAAAATAAAAGCAAATAGAATTCGAAATTATTAATTAAAACTAAGAAAATAAAGACAATAAAATAAATACTAAGAATATGAGATGAGAGATATAGCTTAGGTTTTGCTAGTATGCACTAATCCTTCTAATTCTTTCTATTAGATCTAGTTAATAAGGGAGAATATTAGCTCTTGTATACTTAGTCAGGATTCTAAATTCCCATTCTTTAGACCTTGAGAGCGACTAAGGGGGCTACGGCACAACCAAGAAGCTGTTTCAAATAGGGTTATCAAACGCTACTAAGGCCCTAAGCAAACAATTCATTCAATTGGTGATATGGTGATTAAATCATACCCTAATGACTATCTAGTTAGAATTAGTTTTGTCAGGACTAATATCGGACATTGGACGTTATGTGGTGGTTTAATAGTTAAACACCCAGCTAAGGTGACCATCTAACCACTATTAAAACAATCCTAAAGTGATCAGTTCTAGGAAAGACAATAAATCAAAATACATAAACAAATATAAGAGTAAGCAGCTAATATCAGATTAAAACATATAATTCATAAAGAAACTTAGATAGAAGAATTAGAATTCATAGATTATACATGATGCAAAACCCAAGCTATGGGGAGTTTAGTTCATACCTGATGGAAATAAACTAATAGAAATTACAAAAGACATCATCTTGCTCTCTACAATAAACTGGAAGAATAAAACCTTAAGAACTAATTACTATGAGGCAAGGATGAGCAAGGATGATTTACAAGTGATATAAGGGTGTATTTATAGGTGTTTAGAAGACCTAATTCGGTTTCTTGAGGGAGAATCAAAGTAGTGGACTCCAAGCCCAACTCAAATTCGTATGGAAATAAAGATAAATTCTGCTGACTTGTCTTGAGCATATCTTCTTCGTTATTGGTCGGTTTTTGCTCCACAATATACCAAAAGAATCCTCAGCGAATTATCTACGTCCCTATGAAAGGAATTTACCATAATCGGCTTGCTTTTGGAGTTATCACCACTTCTTTAGGCGTTGCTGCAAAAATTCAGATTTAGGCAGCTTTTCCTTTTCCATATTTTTAGCTTTTGTTTCCTTATCTCCAATTCCTATGCTAATCTCTTTCCATATCTTGTAGTGTTTGACTTAGACTCTAATTAATCTCCATAATTATCTTTAAAGCTTCACACTAAGTAAACAATTTAAATCCAATATGCTCTAAAATTAATAATTCACTAAATCAAGACTCAAAATAGGAAAGTGCACTATTTTTCAAGAAAATCGACTATTATGACTTCTAAATCACTAAAAATGATGTCTCATCTTAACATAAATATATCACAAATGAGGAGACATCAAGACCCCCAACGCAAAGTTGTATCGTCCCGATACAATAAAGATAAAAACAAAGGGAAGTCTATAAATACACACTTATGGAATCTTTAATACAATGGGAAGAACATAGCAGGATATATAGAATAAACCTAAAGCACATAACTCAGAAAATTTCATGAAATAATATTCATAAACTACATACCTCTACACTTCTCATATCCATAGTCAACACGGCTTGAATTCAAGATCAGATTAGTTTCGCAATGTAAGAAGGATTGGAACTTTACTCAGTTCTCTAAGAAAGCTATAGATTGTTCATCGAACTTCACTAGTATTCAAAGATCCATTCAACTACTATCTAATGGCTCAATCACTTCTCAATTACATAGAAAAGAATCAAAAGGTCTTTAAGGTTGTAATTTAGGCTTAGGGACGGTATGATAGTATATTTGGATAATTTGGAGTGAGCTTTTGGCTCTCTCCTCACTAGCCATCAACGAATCGTCCTAGAGCTTGAGTTACTCTCATAAAACGTTTCTCACTCAACCCAATGAATTCCTTGATGCATAATTTAGCATCCCCAATAACCCAATTAAAGCATAAGATGTTCACATAAAAATCCACTTTGCTGGTCCGAATATATATATTTAAATCTTTTCAAATCAATTTCTTAAGCTATGACTCTCTTTTCAATATTGAGATATCACGCTAATTTTCTCATATATATATTTTTCTTTTAATGCCCTTGTTGGCAAATTTAGCTCGTAGCTTCTTTTTCATTCACTATTACCCCAGTAAAGGGTTACAATAGAAATCTGTGAATCATCATCAATATAAAGCAAAAAAGCACAATTAATAAGCTCAAAAATCCCATCCCAATAACAATTCCCATAATGGTGGACCTACCACCCCAAACTCAAGCTCTAAAACAACTGTCTATGCATCGCGATTCGAGTGCGGGTCATATGGAAAAGTCCTATAATCTAAAGGGATATGGCTTATAACGTGTTTCAATAAAAAGCTTTAGAAAGGCTAGAAGGGGATGAGAAGGATATAGCATATAAAATCAAAAATCACAAGGTGAGAAGGTATAAAAAGGCTTCAAGGGCTTCTATATGAAAGAACCGCCTTAATCACTTTCTACACTATGTAATTTTGTTATTTTCTTACCTTTAGCACTTTCATCAAATGGTTTGTCAACTAGCTTGGATCTCACGGCTTACACACTTCTCAAGGTTCCCTGAGATCGAACATACTTTCTATCGCATTGCTCACTAATCTTTTCTTTACTATCAACGTGTGTTTTCCTGCAAATACTCAAAGCATACAAATACATAGCTCATAAACATATTACTTACTATCATCAATTCACTGAGCTTATGCTTTCAAGCTATTAATAACACTCTACATCTAATTCCCATGTATCAAAAATTTTAATTTCTACCTAAAAACAGAAAAATGGAGATGAGAGACCACGAATCCCAACACCCCCAACTAAAAAATGAGCCGTGTCCCCACGACTCGAAAAAGACTCGAAACAGAAATTAAAATTAGCAGATAAAAGCATTTACAGAAATGGTAAGGAAGAAAGAGAACATACTCTCGAGGCTATTGCCTCACATTATTGACATCCAAGGTTGGATTTGCTTGATCTTTCATTAATTGCTCAAGGAGTTTCATGATGTGCACTTGATTAGCGTTGATTTGTGCCACATCATTGACTAAGGAAGTTTGAGCTACTTCGAATTTTGTTAAACGCTCCTCCATCTTCTCTTGCCAATTTTGCTCCTTTTCTTCTTTCGAGACTTGCGTAGAACCCGCTCTTCCAAAGATATCTTTCATCCAAGCATTATCAATATAACTCATCTTAAACTCGAGTTTCTCTTCTTCACCCAATGTAACATTCGCTTTTCGCACAAGACACGTGATCATAGTAGGAAATTTAACATTATAAACTGATTTAGGAGAGACCGAAAATCGCATCACCTCCTCATAGATCAACTATTCCACATCTACTTCTTCTCCTCTCAAAATACAATCCAAAAGTAGAGCGTTCTTCATAGTCACATCCAAAGTTCGTGTGTTTCCAAAGTCATTAGGGATAAGGAAATTGTGCCAAATTCTTGTATCCGATTGAAGATATTTGTAAGGCCAAGGTGCCTTCAATTCTCCCTTATGTGATTGCACTTTCTCCTTGTCTAAAACATGCTCAAAAAGTAGTTCCTCATCAAAGATTTTTCGTTTAGCAACCGCTTCATCAAATTTGCAACAACCTTTCAATTTCTTAAACTTGAAGTGGTTTCTAATCTCATCAACTGTGAAAGGAACTAACTTTCCTCTAATCGGAACACAACCTTTACTATCTCGGCTAAAGATACCTAAATAGAATTCCAACACTAACTCACGACATAATTCAGAACGTCTTACCATGAAAGTAGACCAACCCAATTTCGCACCAAGCTCTAAGAATCTCTTGTATTCTCCTGTACCAACTTCTTCCTTGAATACTTTCTCATAAGCAAAAGGTAGTTCTTTTAATTGTTTCTCTACAGAAGCTTTAGGGCCCTTGAAGCTTCCTCTTTCTCCTTGGGTGTAGGACCTTGTGGAAGTTGTGTTCTCCTTTGCATAAAAGTAAAGCTTTTTACCATTACGATCACACAAAGTTATACCTTCATCTTCAACATCGTTTTTACCCTTTGATTTAGAAATAGAACCTTTGTTATTTGATTTCTTCTTGATTGGATCCAACACCTTGCTCTTCTTCACCTCCCTCTTGCTAGCTAATATTGTTGTTCTACTATTCATCCTCAATTAACCCCCAACTCAAAGCTTTAGCAACCCTTGAATTTTGAACTTGTGAATTTTTGGTTGAACAAGCTTGATTTGGCTTAGGAAAGATGAATTTATAATGAATATCTATGTGGGTGAGGTGGATTCTTGATGGATTGGCTTGTATTTAAGAAATTGTATGATGAATTTTAAAAATTTGAGCTCTTGATTCTTCAATTTGATGTGTTTGGTGAGGATTGGGTGTTTGAATCTCCTTTGTAATGATGTGGAGAGAAGATTTGATGTGTTCTTCTTGATGATTGGGTAGTGTTTTGATTATTGGTGAAGGATTTAATGAGCTTTAATGGAGTTGGGAGAGCTTTGGAGAAGAGAAAGAGGCTTGAGGTTTATGAAATTCGGAATTAAAAGCATTAACCCTCTTTTATACACCCAAATCTGCAACTTTCTCTCTCTGGCGGCGCGATGCGGTATACCGCGCATATGGTCCGGTACACCGCAACATCTGATGCTCCAAAATTTTTCGCTTCGGCAAAATAAACGTGGTAGCAACCCGTGGCACGGGTTTTGGACGTGCGGTGCATGGCGCGGTATAGGGTCTGGTATACCGGACCCATCAGCTTCATTTTTTCTTGTCTCGGTATAAAACACGTGGTAGCAACCCGTGACACGAGTTTCTTCCTCTGCGGTATACCGCGGCTGAGGTCCGGTATACCGCACCCCTGCTTCAGCTTTTCCGAAAAATTTTGTTACTTCCCTAACTCGTTTTCACCAATTCCTAAACACCAAAAACACTAATACCTTTCTCAAATATGCATTATCAACTAAAAACAACTAAACTAAACATAAACTAAAGACATAAAACTTAAAAAATTACGGGTTGTCTCCCGTACAACACTTTTATTTAACGTCTTTCAAAGTTAGACGCGTTACCTCTATCAAGATTTGCTAATATAGCCTCCCCAACAACGAGTTAGGCTATGAACGTCAACTAATCTGCACTTGATCCCCGTCTTGGTTCGGATTTCTATCACCTTGGGTGAAACAACCTTAGTGACAATGAATGGTCCCATCCATGAGTCTTTGAAACTACGTGGCCTATTCTCGCGTTTGTGAGCTTTCCATAGAACTTCATGGCCAACCCCAAACTCAATGTTTGGCTCAGTATCCACAGGCTTTAAGTGGATCTTCTCAGGAGGGACTTTGTGATGTGAAAGGCTGTGGATGACAGGAACGGTGGGATCTAAATTCCTTGGTTTCTTACCCAAGACATAGAAGGTCTCAGATACATTCTTTGCATGAAGGGTGATGGTCCCTTCTTGGAAGTTGATGACACTTTGACTTGTGGCCATGAAGGGCCATCCAAGTATGATTAGAACCTGCTTATTTGCATCAAACTCAAGTATAACAAAGTCAGTAGGGATGGCGATATTACCTGCACGGACTAAGACGTCCTCCACTATTCCCCATGTCCTCGTAACTGAGTTGTCAGCGAACTGCAACTTCACTGGAGTTTTCTCTGATTTCTGAAGTCCAAGTCTATCGAACACGGACTTAGGCATAAGATTCAAACCAGAACCCACATTGTACATAGCTTTCACCTTGAGCATACCATTAATTTGAATGGGAAGGTTGAAACTTCCCGGATCTTTAAGCTTTGTTGGTAGCTCTCGTTCACTTCTTCTTGAAACTCTCAGATTTTCTCTTGGGATCTCTACACTCGCTTCTTTCTCAGAAATAACTTGCGTAAAAACTTGATGCGGTGTAAGTCCTTTCTTTGCAATCTCAAGCATTTGCGCGTTGATATTTTCGGGTGTATACGCCTCTACAAATGTCTTGAGTTCAGTGTCATCCTTAGGATTTGTATCAGGAATAGATGGTGACACTGTTTGATCAATGGGTGGCGATTCCACCTTCTCTTCTTCTTTCTCTTCTTGCACATCAGGTGCAACTTTATCTTCTTTCTCTTTTTCTCTATCTAGCTCAGCTTGATAATCCATAACCGATCGAATTTCCTCTTGCATCTTCCTCAGAAGCTGTATAAATTCGGCTTTCTCTGGATCGTCCTCCACATAAACCTCAGAACAGTCAGATTCCACGGGGCTAGACTTGGTTGGTTCGTCTTCGGTACTCGGAACTTCCACGGAACTAACGGCAGCATGCGGTACTTCCTCCTTTTCTTCTTCAATTTCAAGGCAAATAGCCTTGCAAGCTTCGAACCCAACACTGTCATTACCTCCTTCGATTGCCTTCACTTCTTTCTGTTCCATTAAATTCGTTAGAACTTTGTTTAATTGTTCTACTTGAGTACCTAAAATCTGAAGTGCCGCATCTTGTCCTCGGACTTTCTCTTCCTGAGCGTTCATATTCGTGGTCAAACGGTTCAAGATTTGTATTATTTGTTGATTGTCAATAGATCCTTCTTGAGGATACTGAGGTAAAGCTTTCTGATCCAACGAATCGATATAGGCATCTTGAACAGGTTGTTGAGGGGGAGCAGGTCTATTTTGATATTGATTTTGATATTGATTTTGATACCGACCTCTCGGTTGGAAAGAGTTGTTCTGGGGGCGCGGTTGATAATGACCAGGATTAGCGGTCCCTTGTGGATTTGAATACTGCATAACCGGAGGATTTCGGTTATCCCATTGATAGCCTCCTCGGTTGGATATGAAGTAAACAGATTGTGGATTTGATTCACACTCTTCCCATGTATGATTATTAACCCCACATTGTTGACAACCTTGTGCTTCTTGTACAACGTTTGCTGCAGCTAAATCCTTTTGCATCTCTAATTTCAGCTCTTTGATTTGTTTTTCTAATGGGGATATTTAAGGTGAGTTCGCAGTTTCTGCATCTAAATGAAGCGTTCCTCGGGTCTTTGCAATAGGAGCTCGTGTTGAAGGCCAACTCCTTTCTTGTTCAATAATATTTTCCAAAACATCGGAAGCTTCATTATGATTCATGGACACAAAATTACCCTTTCCAATGTTATCTACCTTCTCTCTACCTTTATCATTAAGACCTTCATAGAATATAGCAAGTTGTAGAGCGGGTGTATAACCATGGAGAGGACATCTAGCTAATTTATGTTGAAACCTTGTCCATGACTCTCCTACTGTTTCTCCATCTTCTTGACAAAATCTTGCAAGCTCGGTTTGATCTTTGAGTCTCATGCTCTTCGGATAAAAACGGTTAAAGAATGCGGCTTGAAGTTCGGTCCAAGAATTAATTGTTCCAGGTGATTGTCTTTCTAGCCATTCGCTAGCTCTACCGGTCAAGAAGAACAAAAACATATAACAATACAGTTGCTCGCGTATAATGCCAGGAGTAATATAGGCATCACAAATCTGCATGAACTTTTGAATCGATCTTACCGGATCTTGAATTGCTGTACCACTATAGAGTCCAAAACTTTGAAATTGACTAAGCATACCTGGATCAGGTCTAAATTTGATATTCTGGATCTCAAGAGGACGGTAACCTATTGGTTGAACATGGAACGGTATATGAAGACCAGGGAGGTCTTGCTGTACTCGATTCTGTTGATTATTCTGCCCATTACCTCCTCCTAGTTGTTGTTGTACACCAGGTGGAATAAATGCTGGAGGTCCTCCTGGTGCAAAGTAAGGTAATCCTCCAGGTGGATCGAACTGTTCTTGCATGCTTTCCATAGCTCCTCTTTCAGCACTTTCCTCACGAACACGTTTATTATAAGATCTGAAGCTCCTCTCAGGCTCCGGTAACGGAGGCCAAGAATTAAACATTGTGAAACCTGAAAAGGACTAAAGCAAACCACAAGCGTAAATACGGAAAAACAAAAACTAAAAACTGAAAATAAAAACTAATTAAAAACTACTACTCGACATAGATAACCCACACGATAACGAGACACAAGTCCTCGGCAGCGGTGCCAAAAACATGGTGTCGCCTAGGGTGTGATAAAAATAAGATAAATATAAGTCAAGAAAACTACGCACTCTCACCCTAGACAGGCACAATACTGCAAGTATTACATGACGTATGCAAGTTTTAGTTGATAAGTTGAGTTTGTTCTCAGGGACTTAAGTGTGTTAATCACGTGGGTAGGAATAACGAGTAAGAAGTAAATAATTAAAGACAGAAAATAAAAGCAAATAGAATTCGAAATTATTAATTAAAACTAAGAAAATAAAGACAATAAAATAAATACTAAGAATATGAGATGAGAGATATAGCTTAGGTTTTGCTAGTATGCACTAATCCTTCTAATTCTTTCTATTAGATCTAGTTAATAAGGGAGAATATTAGCTCTTGTATACTTAGTCAGGATTCTAAATTCCCATTCCTTAGACCTTGAGAGCGACTAAGGGGGCTACGACACAACCAAGAAGCTGTTTCAAATAGGGTTATCAAACGCTACTAAGGCCCTAAGCAAACAATTCATTCAATTGGTGATATGGTGATTATATCATACCCTAATGACTATCTAGTTAGAATTAGTTTTGTCAGGACTAATATCGGACACTAGACGTTATGTGGTGGTTCAATAGTTAAACACCCAGCTAAGGTGACCATCTAACTACTATTAAGACAATTCTAAAGTGATCAGTTCTGGGAAAGACAATAAATCAAAACACATAAACAAATATAAGAGTAAGCAGCTAATATCAGATTAAAACATAATTCCCAACAGAACTTAGATAGAAGAATTAGAATTCATAGATTATACATGATGCAAAACCCAAGCTATGGGGAGTTTAGTTCATACCTGATGGAAATAAACTAAAAGAAATTACAAAAGACATCATCTTGCTCTCTACAATAATCTGGAAGAATAAAACCTTAAGAACTAATTACTATGAGGCAAGGATGAGCAAGGATGATTTACAAGTGATATAAGGGTGTATTTATAGGTGTTTAGAAGACCTAATTTGTTTTATTGAGAGAGAAGTAAAGTAGTGGACTCCAAGCCCAACTCAAATTCGTATGGAAATAAAGACAAATTCTGCTGACTTGTCTTGAGCATATCTTCTTCGTTATTGGTCGGTTTTTGCTCCACAATATACCAAAAGAATCCTCAGCGAATTATCTACGTCCCAAAAGAGGAATTTACCAAAATCGGCTTGCTTTTGGAGTTATCACCACTTCTTTAGGCGTTGCTACAACAATTCAGATTTAGGCAACTTTTTCTTTTCTATATTTTTAGCTTTTGTTTCCTTATCTCCAATTTCCATGCTAATCTCTTTCCATATCTTGTAGTCTTTAACTTGGACTCTAATTAATCTCCATAATTATCTTTAAAGCTTCACAATAAGTAAACAATTTAAATCCAATATGCTCTAAAAATAATAATTCACTAAATCAAGACTCAAAATAGGAAAATGCACTATTTCTCATGAAAATCGACTATTATGACTTCAAAATCACTAAAAATGATGTCTCATCTTAACATAAATATATCACAAATGAGTAGACATCACTTACCATGGAAATTATTAAACCTTCATGGTTCATTGAAATGTCATGGCCAACGAACTTATTCGTTTTGTTTTTTTGTTCAGTAATGACATTATTTTTGACATGATATCCTGCCTGTGTGCAAAATGTAAAAAAAATCATTATTAATTCCTTCCAAATAAATAAGCATTATTTCTATGTTAATATTTTTTAATTATCAAGTAAGTATGTAAAAGTAAAGAGTAATTCGTTCAAATCTAGCTCAAATTCAAGCTAGAGTTCCATTTTAATGACTAGATTTATGGATAAAATGTACTAACGATTATCCATAAATAGCATACGGAAAGAAAAAGGCATGTTGGGAGGGCTATTGGTGGGGTGGCAGTTAATGAGATATCCTCCGGATTGTGATAATGTTTCAGCCAAATCCACTAACCGAACAAATTTTTTGTCCTTAGTAATACATGCTCTTAAAACCCATATTTACAACTTACACGTGAATATGAGTTTATAAAACTATAAGAATCCAAATTCAACACACTTTTGAAACTTGTATGATTCTTTTTGTGAAGAAACCTTGACTATGTTAAACAGGCAATCCTTGAGGAAAAATAAAGTTGAATTTAATGGTGTCTCACCAGGTCACTCTTTGTACTCAACCTACTTACTTTACTGGAAACTCCAACCAAGATGAAAGACAGGAAACTAACCAACCACCAAGAAACAACTAAGGATCAGAAAAATACACTAAGCACAAATAATCACACTGAACACCAAATCTGCTGCAAACAACAGAACCAGTAAGCACAACGTGAATGAGTTGCTCCCATGTGGTTGGAGCAGCGTAATAAAGAATTCAGAGAAATCAAAAACTAAAACAAAAAAATAGAAAAAGAGATCTTAATAGACTTATAGAGAGAAACACGACCCACACATATAATGTGAGTTTTAAATTAAAACTTAAAAACCACAGCCTTTAATATGAAAGTACAAACAAATTATCTATAGTAATTAAATTGCACATTAATATAATAAACTAAAAAGTAAGAAAATCTTGTAAGATATGTGAGATTCGGCTTAATGCTTTGCAGGGAAAAGTACTCCCCTGGCCTCTATTTGTCAAAATATGTCTACCTATCCACTTTACAGACTGCTGCTAAACTACTCCAAGGTAACAATCGCTTAATAGCTTCCATCTTTAATAAGTACCATTTACCTAAAAAAAGAAAAGGAAAAATGAATTAAACCAAATTCAGTAAGAATATAATTTTAGTCAAGAGAAGTTAAAGTTTCCAAACCTTCTGTATAAAGCAGCAACATCTTCCTTTAAGCAATAAGTTTCAAGAAACCTGTCACCACAATTGTCCACATGCACAGATTCCATCACAAATTCTTGATTGCCTGAATATTAATTCCATTCCATTCGAACCACAATTTAGCAATTGATTCCTTTCTAAAGCTTGTTTCGTGATCATCCTCCTCTTGTGTATCAAAGGCAACCAACCTACACAAATAAACCTTGTGGAGCTGACCTGGCCGGAATGAACATCCAATGCGATGATACAAGATGCTCCCACGAGTGATATCCCTTCCCCCCAAGGTTTGATCGATCCAATGAAGACTTGAGCATCTGGAGAAATGTTAAACTGCTCCATTGATGCCTCTCAAAAATTAGCATCAGAGTTACCTGTGATCATGAATATTTCCTTTCCATTGCTATAGCCTTTAATCTTTATAGTTAATCTCTCCAGGAATTTCAATGGGAGATATTAGCTGAACATCGAAAAAATCTGGCTTTTTCATCTTCCCTGGGATAGTTGCTCGGCTCAAGATACGTCTCTTGATCACTTTAGGAATATCCATCTTTAGTAAAAAGCACACACAGTAAATGATCTAGTAAAAAGTGCACCGAGTAAATCAATATTAAATACGTAACACCATGCATTAACCACCCAACAATTCTAAATACATCCACTTAACAATAAAAGTAAACTACCAACTAAATCTTACCATGGAAATTATTAAACCTTCTGGTTAACTGAAATGTGTCGACGATCTTATTATGTTTGATTTTTTGTTCAGTAATGATATTATTCTTGACATGAGTTTCTGCCTGTGTGCAAAATATAAAAAAATCATTATTAATCTCTTCCAAATAAATAAGCATTATTTCTATGTTAATATTTTTTTAATTATCAAGTAAATATGTAAAATTAAAGAGTAATTAGTTCAAATCTAGCTACAATTCAAGCTATAATCTCAATTTAATGATTAAATTTATGGATAAAATACATTAATGATTATCCATAAATATCACATATAGAGAAAAAGACCTATTGGGAGGGCTATTGGTGGGGTGGCAGTTGATGAGATACCTTCTGGATTGTGATAATGTGTCAACTCAACTCATTCTTTACCGGTATTGTCCCCTATGGTGCAAATGTATTGTATAAGATACAATTCCGATTTCTCTTAGAGGTCAAGAAATCCATAACAGAGCGAGCATCTACATTGAAATTGTTTAATGGACTTGAAATCTAGAGTTTTACCCAGCAAACCGCATAAACTTTCTTTCTTAATTGTAACACTTCCTCAATATCTCCTACTTTTTTTTTCTACCTTAGTTTTTGTAGATAGATTGTAAATTTCATCGTTATCACAACTTAATAAGTGGGAAATATGAAAGAAGTGAGGAGTCGAGAGTGTACCTGATTTAAACATCACTGATAAAAGGTCTTGGTACCTTCTATTCGTAAAAGAAGACGGCGATCGTCGAATATCTCATGCTGCTCCAAGAAACTTTTCCTCTTACATTTGATTTAGTTTTTTTACACGATTGACAGGTTGTCTCATTGTTTAATGCGACTAGATACCCCTAACTTTTGTTTTCATGACTCGTGGCCTCTTACTAACGTTTTCCATCCAAAATCATATGTCCAAAATCACCGGCACAACATCTTTATTATTTTTTTATTATTAATCTGTTTTAATTAATTAATTATCTTAACCCCATATTTTTAAAAGGGAAAAATAGGTAATTCTTAAATACCTACCCTATATATACCTAAAACAAAAAAAAATTAAAAACAAAATCAAAATCAAAAGACAAGGGAGGGTTTGGTTTTGGGAAGAACAAGAAGACGAAGAACCCAGATTGCATAAGCCGATGTACTTTGGCTCGAAAGATAATCAATGGCGCCGTTTAGAGTAAGTGCATTTATTTATTATCCCTAAATATTTGCTTGTTGGTTAAGATCTTTTAATCCGTAAATGTAGGGTTTTCGAGTATATTTATTACATTTTCAGATATCACGCGTGAAGGGAGGGATTTAGTTAGGAATAGGAGTAGATTTTACGGGATTTGGTTACTATATTGATAGTGTATCCATATTTGATAATTTATTTTCCATTAATTGGTTCCTAACATAATGGGTAACTAATTTATTCGAAATTGATCGTGTAACAGATAAATTTGCACTAAGGATTCACTTTGGTGGGATATTTAATGAAGACAAGAGAAATTACCATGAAGTAAAGATTGAGTATGTGGATGGTTGTGAATATGACAAATTTAGTATACCTGTACTTAAGAAGACTGTTTCGAAGTTAGGGATAAAAGGTAACTTGGAGTACTACTATTTGAAATTGGGGAAAACTGCGTGATGGTCTAGTATGTTTAGATAGCGAGGATAAATGTATGGAGATGTGTAGCATTAGAAAGAACAACGTAACTGTTGACCTATTTGTTGTTAGTAAACCAGTAATAGATGAAAACCACGAAATTCAAACTCCTTATTTCATGCCGTTGTTATTAACTTGGAATAAGGTTGAAGAAATAGTTCAGCAACGAGAAGAAGATAAAGTTCATACCAATAATGGCCATGATTAGATGGAAGTTCAGAACTGTAATGAAGGGCAAGAAGAAGTAGTTAAGACCTGTGATGAAAGGCCTGATATGAAAAATGTAGAAGAAAAGAGTGATGAAAGGCATGATGAGAAAATCGTGGAAGAAAAGATAGTTGAAGACAAAACAATAAAGGTACACAATCATTTGACAGTTTACCCCTTAACATTTTAGTTGATTGACAATTTAACCCCTAATTTACATATATTTGACTATATATTTCTTTTAACTTTATAGGTTGTTTGTGAAGATCAAAACACAACTGATGTTAATGTAACTGAAGGTGAGAACGAAGAAGTAAAAAATTTAGTTTCATAGACTGTAGAGAAAGTAGGTGTTGAGAAAGAACTAAACAAGGTAGGTAATGTTGGGTGGGAAGAAGGAGGAAAGAACTGTGATGAAAGGCCTGATAAGAAATGCGTGGAAGAAAAGAATGGTGAAAGGCATGATGGGAGAAGCGTGGAAGAAAGATAGTTGAAGAAGAAACAATAAAGGTACACAGTCATTTGACAGTTTAGCCCTTACATTTAATTTTATTGACAAATCACCCCCTTAATTTACATATATTTGATTGTATATTTCTTTTACCTTTTCAGGTTTGTTGCGAAGATCAAAACACACCTGATGTTAATGTAACTGAAGGTCAGAAACAAGAAGTAAATAATTTTGTTAATGAGACTTTGGAAGAACAACTCTCTGATATTGGAGAGAAGGAGAAGTATGGTAATGATATATTGGATAAATTGTTGAAGGTTTTGAAGTATGACGAGAAAGAAGGTAAGAGGAGTTCCAAAAATAAATCCACATTGAGGCCTTTCGGGCTTATCAATGAAAACCTAACAGATGATAAGATTGAATCTTTATAGTAATGTGAGTGATTTTCAACAGTTAGTACACCGGGAATATGAAGTTAATGTTAGTACATGAACATGATACAAGGCATATCACTTAGCAAAAGGCATGACAGAGGTTGAATACAAGGATCAATAAAAGAAGATTTACGATTATTCAGTAGAAATCAGGAGAAGTAACCCTAGAAGTACTGTAGCTATTGAAACTACTATTGATGAGCTCAATGGAGTAGAAAGATTTCATAGAATTTATGTTGGTCTTGGAGGTTGTAGAAGAGGGTTTTTAGATTGTTGTAGAAAGGTTGTTGGGGTAGATGGATGTCACCTAAAAGGTCCACATCCAGGTGTGATTTTAACAGCAGTTGGAATTGATGGGAAAAACTGTATATTCCAATTGTGTATTGCCTAGCACAGAGAGAATAGTAACTCTTGGAGATGGTTTTTTAACTTGTTGGTAAAAGATCTTGGTATAAGTAATCAACAAGAATGGACTTTCATATCTAATAGACAAAAGGTAGGTTATCTTTGATGGGTATAAATATATAGTTTTTGTAAATAATACTAACTGTTTTTTTCTTTGTTTGTGTTTATAAGGATTACTCCAGGTCATGAGTGACATGCTTCCGGATATTGAACATCGGCATTGTGTAAGGCAGCTGTATAATAATTTCAAGATCAAGCATTCATGTTTAGCTTTAAAAGACAACGTGTGGGAAGCTGCAAGGGCCCCATCAATTTACAGATTTGATGAAGTAATGGATGAAATTAAACACATGGATGAGGATGCTCTCAAATGACTCTCTAACCTAGATCCCAAGCCGTGGTCAAGGTCTCATTTGAGTACATTTACAAAATGTGATCTTCAACTCAACAACATATGCGAAAGCTATAACCATGTCATTAAAAAGTCAGGTATTTTGTCATCTTACTCCCTAAACAGTTAACTATTATGTCTATTTACCCCCTACAAAGTTTCATATTTTGTCTACTTATCCTTTACACAACCAAAACAATTGTCTATTTACCCCCTACAGAGTTTCTTATTTCGTCTACTTACCCCCTAAACAACTACAAATGTTGTCTACTTCCCCCCTAAAAAGTTAACTATTTTATCTACTTAACCCCTAAACAGTTAACTATTTTATCTACTTACCCCCGAAAAAGTTAACTATTTTATCATGTTTGTAACAGGGACAAGTGTCTCATTCTCATACTTGAGGGTCTAAGGATGTATAGTATGAAGAGGCTACAATCTATGAGATCATGGATGTCAAAATACGCAGGTTATATATGTCCTAAGATCAGACACTTGGTAAACAAGCGGTATGTTAACGTTCAAACTTCTTACCACATTCATAAATCTATGATATTCAGCCATATCTCCTTTCTTTTGAATTCTAGATGGAAAAGGTGGAGGAGGACGGGTTTCTACAACATATTTCTTCTTGGGTATTTCCGAAATCTTCTCCACTTCCACCATTTCATCATCTTTTTCTTCCACATCCTTTACCGGTTTTTCTTTTCTCTTTATTTCTTTTTCTTTCATAAACGGAATGGGTGGTGGTTGTAATTTCTTACCACTTTTTTTTCTGATCGCGTTACAATCCTCCCTTTGTTTAGGAATTTCTGTGTCAATTGAGAGTTGGCCTTGACCTCGAACATTCAAGATATTGGCAAGTATTGATGTTTGACTCTCTAAGATTTTTAGCGAAGCAGAATGTGAATTTAAAGTTTTTTCCATCTTGTTTTCCTTAACGGTTGTGGTGTTTATGAATCGAGATAGTTGAACCTCAAGTTGGGATGACTTACATTAGGATGAAGATATGTATTGCGTCAAGGTAAGAGCTAAATCAGCTTCGGTTAGTGCACCTGCTTGAGATCGGGCAGGAAGTACTTTTTGAGCTAATGTATCGGAATAAGCTTCATGATCGGCTCTAGGATGATTTCCTTGGTAGTGGTTTTGCGGCTTGAATTGATAATTGTTCCATTGGGGCCTTGGTTGATAAGTTTCTGGATTGGCTGCCCCATGTGGATTTGAATATTGAAAGCTTGGATGATTTCTATTTTGGTTACCATACCATTAACCACCTGAATAGTTATTACCTCGATTATTAAAAAAAACACGGATTCTGGGTTTTTAGCACATTCTTCCCATGTATGATCGATTGCACCACTACTAGGACATTTCTCTGGTTCTTTTACCACATTCACAATAACTTTATTCGACATAGATAACTGTTATAATTTATTTTCAAGTGCAGCAATTTTAGCGTTCAAAGTAGTTTTTGCGTCTACATTCAAAGTACCTTTTTCAGAAACTCTACTGATGATTTCGAAGGTTGCCAACTCATTTCATTCTTCACAATTCTATCCATAATAGCTAAAGCTTGATTAGTTGTGACCATCATGAGGCCACCTTGACACATAGTATCTACCTTCTCTTTTGAAGCTTCATCTAAACTTCGATAAAATATCCCAAGCTGTAACTCAAGTAAATACCAATGTAATGGGCATTTCCGTAGTAAAGATTGAAAACGAGTCCAAGAAACTCCTACAGTCTCTTCATGTTCTTGACGGAAACTAGAAACATCTAATTGCCCACTAAGTCTGACACTTTGAGGATAATACCTGTCGAAAAATGTTGTCTGAAGTTGATCCCAAGTCGAAATCTCACCGTGTTGTTGCTGATCATACCATTCAATTGCTCCTCTGGTGAGAAAAAATGGAAACATATGAAAGTACATTTGTGCTTTAGTTACTCCAGGAGTGACATATGCATCACAAATTTTCATAAACTTGTACATAGCCCGAATAGGATCTTCACGAGCTTCACCACTATATTACCCGATATTGATAAATTGATTAATCATACTTGCGTCTGGTCTGAATCGGATTCCTTGAATTGCGGGTGGAATAAGTCCTACTGGTGGTAGATGAAACTGTCTATATTCGTTAGGTTGGATGAACCGCAGAACATCTTCTTGAATTCCTGCACCATTATTATTGAGCGGTTGTTGACCTCCTGGAGGAATCTGGAATTGAGCATTCTGATCTCCTACCGATGCGTCTTGCATAACTGGTGGCACTATAGGATCACCGTTTTCATCCAACTAAATTCCGTGATCTTCAACATTATGAATGTTCAGACCCTCCATTTTTCTTTCTAGCTTTTCTTTTTCTCTCGCCTCTCTGTCCCTCTTGTTTTTATCACCGAAAAAACCTCTCGGGGTTTGAGTACATGCACTACCTGTAGAACCTGAGAAGAGACAACAAAAAGAAAAGTGTAAAACTGAAATTAAAATATAAACTAAAACACTTACGGATAACACCGTGGTCACATGCTAACGTCCCCGACAACGGCGCCAAAAACTTGGTGTCTCCTGGTGTGTTATAAAATAACACCCCTAAATAGGAAGGACACGTACCGCAAGTGTACGGGTCGTCCAAGTAATATCTGGTAAATGGGAATTCGATCTCAGGGACGGAGTTATGTAATAAGTTTGAATAAGTGTTATATGATGCGGAAAATAAAATAGATGAATATTTGTTTTGCATTTTTTTAAGGACTAAAATGGAATCAATATAAAATACTACATTAACTAATTCAAATAAATGAGACGCAAGTAAATAAAATATTAGTACACGCAAGGATGAGAAGTAGTACTTGAGTTTCGCAAGGGTTTCGCATAAATCTATTCAATCAATGCTTTCGTTTAAGGGCCGAATTGGTAATTAATATTAGTCGAGATTCGAGTTTCTCCTAACCCCCGTCAGGGTGGACTTAGGAGCTATCATAGGGTATTACAAACCCCGTCAGGGTGATTATAAGCTACCTTTGAATGTTCAAGCATTTTACCCAATTGGCTATAAGATTAACTAAGTCCGTCATGATCAATAATTTATATCTTACATCTATTACCTAGTTCTATAATTAAACCCCCCGTCAAGGTGATCATTACGCCACAATAATAACTCGCTTAACTACTAATTCCTATTTTTGATTCATGACTTTAAATACAGTAAATAAACTCACGATAATAGAAAATACCAAATTACCCAATTCAAATTAAATCTTTTAATCCCAAATTCAAAAACATTAACTAAATAAATGGGGGCTCAACCCATTAAAGTGATTCTCAAGCACTTAGAGTATTTAGCTCATAATAGAAATTAAAACTAAAGAAATAAAAATAAAGGAACTCATTTTTTTTCATAAATAAATAATAAGAACCTAATTTATGAGTTGTTGAATTGCCTGTTGTTGGACGAATCTCTTCTAAAATTTCAGTTTCTTCTCTCCTCTTACTTTTGTCTTTTCTCTCTGTCGTTCTGACTTTTGTAAATTAAGTTGTGTGTAAAGATAAAGTCAAAAGGTCTCTTTATACTCAAAAATTCGGTCTTGGGCTTATATTAACTGTGTAAATAAAATATTAAATGGCCCAAGTCCACTCTTCAAATCATAATCTCGTAACTAGTGTACACCCACGACTAAAATGGACGTAACATTCTCAATTTAACTCCGAATTGACCCGTTGAATTTGCTAAATCTTCGTAACTCGATAAGGAACGAATCTTCTTTAGAACTAAGAGGCTGAATCCATGTATAAGTAGCTCGAATTCAGCAATTACCATCAGCCTTCCAGATTTGCCGCTTCAACTTGTTAACTCTTCCGGATATTTCTTTTCTCCTTTGACTTCTTTACACGATCTAAGACTTTAATTCTTGATTCCTCTTTGCTAGCATTAACAATCTACAAACTTTGCACTAAAATAAACCATTTAACGTGCAAAAGCTTAATAAATGAAAAATACTAAAATTCAAGGAGAGAAAATGAAATATAAGAAATTAACACTAAAAGTCTATCGAATTAGTCAAATAATCACCCAAAATGATGTCTCCTAGGGACATATAATTAGAACAAAATAGGAGACATCAGACGACGGCATGAATATGATGACATCGTTGACGTCAATATCATTCTGGAAATAAATTTATTTAAAATTCACGAACAACGCTGCAAACCAAAGCCTTCAAACTGGAGTTCCACCCTAGCCTTCAAACCATAATTCTAAAAACAATAAGAAACCTCGATCTACATCACATGACATGACTACGAACCCTAGCTCATCCTAATTGTGGTTGCAAACATAGATCTCTAGCTCTATGAAGCTTGTGAAACCGTGAATCTCAGTTGTCACATCTTTTGCCACAAATCTCTAACATTGTCTCAAACACAAATCGGCCTTGAAAGCATGGTTTGAAACCCCATTAATGGATATGCCATGACACGAACATAAAATGGACTTAATGGATCTTGAAGCTACATTAAAGATCGTCCTTCAAAGCTCTGTCATAAAACCGTTAGTGTTCCATCTTAAATTTGGCCTTGCTCTGCCATGGCTCGCAAGAATTAGAGAAGGTGGGAAAGGGTTTGAGAGAAATTTTTAAAACAAGTAGGGTTTGTGAAAATATTTGTGTTATAGGGTTATATGTAGATGTATATATAAGGGTAGTTATAGATAAAAAATAAAAATTGTTTTGATTTAATTTTATTAGTTTTTATTCTATTTTGGCCTCTTTCGGAGAAAAATTCCATGAGCTAGGGTACAAGAGTCCTGACGTGGAGTTTTATAAACCTGTTCGGTAAAAATATTTGTTTTAATCTTCTGTTAGAAGGTTCCAATTAACAGTTATGGAAATAGTAGCAACTAAATTATTAGAAGTTTGTTTGACACTATACACACCTAAACCACAAATGTTATTACATATAATTACAATTTCCTTTAAGCATATGATTAATGTCTCATCTAGTTGTAAGTAAATTGTGCAACCTTGCAAATTCAAGGTAGACCGAGAAATGATTTGTTGTAGTTGGATCTTCATCCTTAGCCAGCATACCGGCTCTCCTAAGAGCTAGAGCCAGACCTTCACGACTAGAATCGACCCAAATTTTCTTGATATAAAAATTAATGATGAAGCCGTTGGCATTCACCATAACTATCACAACAAATTATTGTTCTCGATGCTTAGTGAAGGAAGTGACACTGCATATTCATTTATGAATACCCTACATGTTCGGCGGTGAGGAACTCTCGGCGTTATTACTTGTAGTTTCCATAGTTCTCTATAGGGTCATTAAAATACTCTTGGTCATGACAAATAAAAAAGGTGGTAATGTCGCTTAAGTGTATAGTTCTGTTCTAAATAAGGACGGCGAGTCAATTTCATTCTGAATTGAAGAGATTCATTTCGAATTGAAGAGATGATCAAATCCAACTTATTATATTGGAATATTGGTATATTGGTACATAATAATGAGCATATAATATTATCAACTTAATATCGTAATAAAGGTCAAACTATATAATATCTTATCAAACTCTAAAATGGGTTGACAAAAAAAATCAAACTCTAAAATGCAAAATGAAAACTTTAAAGTATTATATTTTGAAAGACAGACAACATAAGAACATAAAATTAACACAACATTGGATAACCGACTTTAGTTTTTTTACTAATACAACCATTGATAACAGCATTGATTACTAATATTTTACCAAAAAAATATGGTCTCAAGACTAACATGTGTTGCTTAAGACAGTTCGCAAACTTCAACACCGGACAGTTGCTTGCCTGCCTAATCTAATGTTAGATATTTGAATTTGAAACTCAGTCATTTTCTTTCCACGAGAAACTAATCATTAATTCAATCCAACATATGAAACCTCTTGTTCTTTTCCCATATACACATCTTCTTGGCCCTAATTAATATGATAAATTAAACAACGTTTCATAAATTTAAAATTTAAAACCTAAACAAGAAAGATATTTAGTTTGTTTCATACCCGAATTGCCATCGTTCCCAATTTGAGCTCCTCATTCTCAACTCTTCTTTTACCTTTATAGGAATTTATATGCCAAAGTAGTCCACAAAAATTCATGCCACACTAACACGAAATGGAGTAACAGCAAGTGGCTCCTTTGGAGATGCTATTTGTGAAACAAAAAAGTTAATTAGTATTGTATTTACGCATTTAAAATATTAATAAAGTAGGAAGTATATCTTACGATGGGAATTATGAAATGACATAGTTAACAATCTTTTTTGGAGAGAAAGCTTATCCCTCTCCACGAAGATCCAGTTTCTGCATTCATGGACCTCCAGGGATAGCCTCGTTCGTGAGGAAATGAACTCGGTTGATCCAAACGCTCAACATATCCCCACTTGCTCAACCCACAGTAAATATTAAATACATAAAACCACCCAACAATTCAAAATACATCCACTTAACATTATATCACACTAAAATTATACTACAAATTAAATATTACCATAGAAATTATTAACCTTCATGGTTTACTGAAATGGCATTGCCAATTATCCTATTTCTTTTGTTTTTTCGTTTGGTAATGAAATTTTTCTTGACATGATCCTAACGTGTGTGCAAAATAAAAAAAAGTATTATTAATTCCTTCCAAATATATAAGAATTAATTCTATGTTAATATTTTTATTATCAAGTAAATATGTAAAAGAAAGGAGTAATTAGTTCAAATCTAGCTGAAATTAAAGCTAGAATCCCATTATAATGACTAAATATATGGATATATATTGACTACTATGCATAAATAACACATATAGAGCAAAAGGCCTGTTGGAAGGGCTATTGGTGGGATTGAAATTGATGAGTTATCTTTCGAATTATGATGATGTTTCAGCTGAATTCTTGGTCCTTATTCAACCCATTAACCTATCCCTACTCATGCTTCACCACTGTGGGCCCCTGTAATCCAGATGCACCAAATTTATTATCTTCAATAAAATTGTTTGATGGACTATAAACCTCCTATTAGTGGTCTAAGTTAACTCTTAGGCAAATGCAGAGTTACACCCAGCAAACCGCATAAACTTTCTTTCCTAATTGTAACACTTTCACACTATCTCCTACTTTTGTTTTTCCCTTAGAATTTTGCAAATTGATTGTATTTTTCATCGTTATTACAATTTAACAAGGGGGGAATATGAAAGAGGGGAGGAGTCAAAAGAATACATGATTCAAACACCACTGATAAAAGACCTTGCTACCTTCTATTCTAAGACAACGACGACGATAGTCAAATCTCTAACTGCTCTTTTCCTCGGGTGAATTATAAATCACGTCCCCCCACATGTTGGACTTATTAATAAAAGCCCTCCTAATTAGAAGCTCAGTAACTAGCTAGTTACAAAAGCCCACAAATGCCCTCTCCATTAGCTCTTATTACACTGAAAGAATCAACCCACCCCAAAACACTATTGTTTTTTCTCAATATTATTAGTAATAGACAATAATATATAGAAAAAACAATAGTAGTAATATGAAATACAAAGAGAGAAGGAAAAATCCACCTCTGGACAAATATAAAATACATTTTGTGATGCATATTTTTCTGATAAAGGAGCAGCTATTGCGTGTTTAATAAGAAATTCTAATGGTGAATTTATATCAAGAAAAAGTTAAAAAATTAAAGCAGATTTAGTTTCAGAAGCAGAAGCCCTGGGGATTTTGTGAGGTATGGAAATAGCATCAGATTTTCCTTTTGGAAGTGTTATCATCGAGAATTACGCGGAGAACATTATGAAGCCAAATCCTTCTAGTCAATACATTCTGAGTCATTCAATTTAAAATAATTTTTATAATATTTATTTTTTGCTGAGTTATCAAACCTTTCTTCTACTCTTATTTTCTAGGAGTAGAAACGAGGTAGCCCATTGGGTTGCCAAATAGGAGTTTCTTAGCACATTGTTTGGCAATTCATCTACTTGTATCCCTTCCCAGTTAGCTACAATTTTAAGATGTGATAACGAGCCTGTAGGGGTAGGCTGACCTTTGTAATGTTTTAGAACTTTTATTTATCTATATATTATGCTTTGGAAAAAAAATTATCCTTGATTCGAAATTCAAATGACGTGGATTTATAAATCAAGGTTATTACTTTGTTGACCGGATTCATGAAAGTCCAAATCAAAATGTATTTGATAAATTTAAGGGGTATTTGATAACATCTATAGTCCCTTGTATATTTTTAATGTCATGGTTTTGAATTGTATTGAATGATCGAGCATCCGAACCATACAACCTTGCACATGTACTTCACCTAGCAAAAATCACGCGGGTAGTATAGATATTTAGACAATATGTACACAGTGATAAGTTTAAGGCGTCATTAGCCCACGCTATTTTTTCTAGTAAGTAATTTTGCATAATATCCTATTTTTTATCTAATAAATAGATCTATTAATACGATGAAATTGAACGTACACTTTACAAGTATTACAAAATAGCTCGTGTGAAAAATCACTTTAACTAGAAGCTAACAACAAGCTAGCTAAAAGGTAAAACTATTTTTCTCCACATAAACCTATACAATGAATTTAGGTGGATGTAAACAAAAATCCACTATCTCCCAAGGAGGCACGACGAGAATGCAAATGAAAAAAAAGTACGAAAAACAACAATTTTAACGTTTCACGATGCTCTTCTGTGTGGGGTTGGGTGGGCAATGCCATCAAAGCTAATCTTGTTTTAGGCTAACCAAATAAGTCCGCGGTCGATGTGAAAGTGATCTTCTATGTCTTTGTTTTCCAAGCCAGTCGAGTCTCCTCTTTCTTCAACCACATAAGGGCGTTTTGAATAGTGGACATGACTTTCCCTAATGCCCACTTAATTACATATAGAGGTCCATATCTTGATGGTGATCTTTCACTAAAAACAAGCATTTTTTTTCATAATCCACATATTTGTTCGAGTTCTATTTATGTTATTCGGTCTTTCATGTTGATTTTACCATGTAGGGTGAGCCAAACAATGATTGAATGTTTTGGGTGTTACACGCACCCCAAAATAGTTTGTCCGAGGTCTAACGGGATCTTTGAGGTGGAAGAACTCATATGACCTTTTTGGTTGGTTTTGTATACAAAACCGGTGACCGCTTGTAGTCAAGACCGTGTACCCGATGTCGGTGTTGTGATTGAACGATTTTCAAACATCACACACGCTTAGTCAAGTCCATAGGCAATAAGTATATGTTTTTGATGTGATGTAGTCTTTTTAAGAGTGTTGAATCATTCTCTTGAACTACCAAATCCCACACATTTCGATTATGCAAGTACTCTCTATGGATCCATTTTGTCCAAAGTGGTACCTTATTCTCCTTAATCTGCCATAGAAGTTTTGAGAGTAAAGCATCATTTCAAAGGCCCAAACTTTTAAGAACAAGTCCTCCTTTGTTTTTTACATGCAAATCTCTTTCCATTTTACCTTATTTGCTGTTGTGCTCCAAATAAAGTGCGACAAATGCGAGTAATGCTCTTGATCCCCCAATCGAAACCAGAAAAATCAATAGCCGAAAACAACAAACCACTTGTAAGACCAATCGAAATAACTCCAATCTTCAAACATAAGAGAGCAGAAGGAGTTTACCATGACTCTCAACACATTCGATATGTTTTCTCGTCAAGGGGTCGTAACTGCCATTCCTTAACCTTTTAAACATGAGGAGATACCAAGGTATCTAAAAGCCATACTACCCTCTTAATGGTGTGTAGGTTTTTTAATGATTTCAAGCTCCCTCTCTTTGATCCTCATAATATAGAAGTTTGACTTAGCCACGTTGAGTCGGAGAGCCAAACTTTTTCTTAAATCTCTAAGCATCCCATAAGTATGTCAAGTGAGATCGAGTCACTATGAGAGAATAACATAGGATCATCCACAAATTAAAAGTGTGTAATATATAATCCTTTGCATTTGGGTGGAATTTGAACAAAGCTTTAGACATAGTTTTCACAATAAACCGAGAAAGATACTCTGAATAATGTATATCAAGATGCGGTTGCATCCTTCCATTAGCGGACATGAGCCTACCCGGGACAAATATCGATCGAGCCTTATTTACCATATCATCAAGACGCGGTTGCATCCTTTCATAAAGATAATGGTAATTGCCTTGAGATCACATTGCAACATTAAATGGGTCTATGCTTATCGATGGTAGTTGCATTTTACGATTTTTGGGACAAGCATGATGATAGTATTGTTAAGTTTCTTTAAGAGAAATCCTTATATGAAAAATTTACTTATTTATATGGTCAACTCTTCACCTACTACATTCCAAGACTTGATGAAGAATTTGGATAAATAATTGTCGGGTGACGGGGATTTATCGGTTTTAATACCAAATATTGCATCATTGATCTCTTTATCGGTTATCTCGGAGGTCACCACATTCGCAAATATCTTCTTATACATGCAAAGTATTTTTCCTTGACCGAATAAAGATGTTAAGTAGTCAAAAAAGGTTGCATGTACTTGCTTTCTTAAAGTGATATGTTTGTCTTTGAGATTTTCGATAAATGAAATGAACTTCCACCGATTATTCTCTGACATGGTCGTGAAATATTTTAGTGCATCTATCAATTTTCGTCATGTATCCATATTGATATGGTCGTGTATCCATATCAATTTACGAAGTTCCCCAATTTTGTCAATGATTATCAGGTTACCCACATTTTGAGGTCAAATTTACAAAAATATCGGTGGTGGTGGTGGATGCATGAGATGGTGGTAGTGATGAAGGTGGGGGTGGTGGATGCATGAGGTAGTGTTTGTGTGGTGGGGTTATGGGTGGTGGTTGTGGTGGTGGATGCATAAGATGGTGGTAGTAATGAGGGTGGGGGGTAGTGGATGCATGAGGTAGTGTTTGTGTGGTGGGGTTATGGGTGGTGGTTGATTGAGAATGTATTAGGTGGTGGTAGTATTCGGTGGAGGTAGTGGACGGTAGAGGTGGTCGGACTTTAAAATATAATTAAAATAAATCAATAAATATTATATTAATTATTATATAATAAAAAAATGACATCGAGGATAATTGTGAAGGTAAATATGTCAGAGTGTTCAATTGAAAATTAATCCTTTAAAGTATGATCCTCATTCCTTTTTTTGTGAATAGAATTTGAAATAATTGTAATTAATTAAATTTATCCCTTATAATTAGTTATATTCCATATCGGCTTAGCAGGTATATAATTGTCGGGATGCCCCAAAACATTAGGAACATAAAAAAAAAATGGAAAAAAAGATAGCCAAATCTTCCAAACTTACTAGATCAATTAAATAAAAATAAGGGTAATAAGCTATTTCATCCATCTCTGAATGTACACCCAATGGATTATTTGATCCATATTGATGTAATGCGGCAAGATGAAAAAGACTAGCACCTACTAAAATAAAGGGGAGTAAATGATGAAGACTAAGAAAACGATTTAAGGTGGCATTGTGATGTCTCCTCTTTTATTCTATATTTATATGCTTAGGAGACATCAAATTAGGTGATTATCTGACTATTTTAATAGACTTTTAGTAATAATATGCAATATTCCAATTTATCTCCTTCGATTTTAATATTTTTGATTTATTAAGTTTTTGCGCGTAATATTGTGTATTTTAGTGAAAAGTTTGTAGGTTTTGAATATTAGCTAGGAGAGGAATCCGAGAATAAAGTCAAAGATCGGATATGGAGTCAAAGCGTGAAGACAAATCCCGAAAGAATTGATATTTTAGAGCTGCAAATCTAGAAAGTTGCCAAAGATTGCTGATTTGGAGCCATCTAAGAGTAGATTGAGCCGCTAACTTGTGAAGAGAAAACGTGCCCCAGTGAGTTATGGAACTTTAGCAACTGGAATTAGGTCAATCTGGTTTGAAACGAGTCGGTTAGAGCTGTTTTAGTGGAGGTGGTGCAGCAGTTACGGGATTTTGGACTAAAATAATGGACTTGGGCCTTTATTATTTCATTTAATTATTAGCTAAGGTCCAAGTCCGATTTTCTTAAGTATAAATAGGGTTTTTGACGTCTATTTTTCACACAGTTAATTATTATAAAAAGTCAGACAAGAAGAAAAGAAGCAAAAGCAAGGAAGAGAAGAAGCTTAGAGTTGGAGACTGTCTATATCTCCATCTTTCAGCCGAATCAACATCCTAATTAGGTTTCTTAATTTCCTTTCTGTAAAACAATTATGAATTCCTTTTTATTTATTTTCTTAGTTTTTCCAATTATGTGCTAATTTTATTCAGTACTTGAGACGCGTAATGGATTGAACCATGATTTATTTCATTATGTGTTATTGAATTTGGGATTATTTTAACTTAATTCAAATTGAGTATTCACTATTTTTCCTTAATTTACATTTATTTACTTTTATTGAATTGGCGACTCAATATTAGGATTTAGTACTTAGGCTATTCCAATTAGTGGCGGTTGGATCACCTTGACGGGGGGTCTAGGTACGGAACTAATTAACGAAAGTATGATATAAATTATTTGACCTTGACAGGCTTGATTAATCTTACGGCCAATTCGGTAGTTAGACTTGAACCATTCGAAGGTGGACTATATTCACCCTGACGGGGTTTGTAGCACCTAAGAAGAGCTCCTTAGTCCACCCTGACGGGGGTAAGGAGATAATTGAATCCCGACCAATAGTAATTACCGAATTTGTCCCTTAAACAATGTATGGAATGATTTGAATTGGGTGAAATCCTAGCGTTACTCGAGTACTCCTTTCTCATATCTTGCGTCCAACTATTTTTACTTGCGTCTAGTCTTTTATTTGCATTAATTTAGTCTTTTTAATTATTGTCTTAGTTTTTAGAAAACCAACCAACAAACTTATAATCATTTATCTGCTTTTCCGCGCAATTAAACACTACTTGATAAGCATTAGAGTCAATCAATCCGTCCCTGATAATGAATCTGTTATCACTATTATTACTTGGGACAACCATACACTTGTGGTTGTGGTTCTCTTTACTCATTGCATTATTTTAGAACACACTAAGGACCACCAAGTTTTTTGCGCCGCTGCCGGGGACGGTAGCGTGTGACCCCGGTGTTTATCTTTTAGTGTTAGTTGCATTTTTATTTTTCAGTCTTACGCTTTGTTTGTTCATCTTTTTCAGGTTTTTAGGTTTGGTGTATGCGAAGGAGACTTTTTAAGGATCTTGAGGCATTACCTCCGATCCTTGATAATCCAGAAACATTAGTCAGACTTGCTAACAAGAGAGGAAAGAACAAGAAGTATGAGAAGTAGAAGAACTAGCGAATAGAATGGATAATATTAACCTTCATAACCAAGAGAACCCAGGAGTTCAGCTAGATGCGAATGGCCAGCCACTAGCGCCTCCAGGCATTCCTAATCTTCCAGTTCCACCTGTCATTCCTAATCCTCCCGTTCAAGTTCAAATAGCCGACCCATGGTTCCTTACCGGTCCAGCACAAGAACCATTCCTTGCCCCTCCTCTTGGGATTGGCCCAGCTAATATCAATGTTCCTAGATTCCGTCCAAATTCGGGTATGCTAGTTCAGTTTCAGAATTTTAGAAATTTTCGTGGTAAACCCGGAGAAGATCCACTTCGCGCAGTACAAAATTTATGCAAATCTGCGATTCATACATTACGCAAGGGGTAACAAGGGAGCAATTGTATTTTGCTACATTCAGATTTTTCTTAATAGATGGAGCGAGTGATTGGCATGATTCGCAAGAACCAGGAAAGATTACGAATTACGAACAGTTACAGACTGCGTTTTTTGACAGATATTATCCGCCCAACATGAGGTTAGATGCTCAACTCGAGTTAACACATTTCCGACAAGAGTATGATGAAGCGTTGGGTAGAAGTTGGTCGAGATTTCAGAAATGTTTACGAAGAGTCCCCAATCATGACCTTTTAGAACAACAGCAATTAAAAATTTTCTATAATGGTCTTGAGGGGAGTTCACGAAAAGATTTAGATTTGTTATGTGATGGTGCGTTTTTTTAAGTTTAACATGCTTACACAAGAAATATTTTAGATAGAACAGTTGATAATGAAGTAGGATGGAATCCCGTGAGAACACCAGTTAAAGGTGGAGTTAATAATGTCAACATCTAAGAGAAGTTTACATCCTTAGAGAACAAGATACAAACCACAATAGAACAACAGTTGAGACAACTTACATTAGCCGTGAAGCAAGGTTTTTCGAATAAAAGAGTTGAGGTAAAAGTTGCACAAGAGGTATATGGATGTGAGTATTGTGGTGTGAATGATCACGATTGGGAGAATTGTCAAGATAATCAAGAGTCTGTGATGTTTGTCTCCAATAGAGGAAACTTTAATTCAAGTGGTAATGGATATCAGCCTAAAAGAAACCATCTTGGGTTTCAATATTCAAATCCTAATGGGGCAACCAATCCTACATACGCATATCAGCCGCGTCCCCAAGGTAACAACTTAAATACAAGACCTCATAATAATTATCAAGGGGGACAGAATCAAGGAAACTATGTTCAGAGATAAGCTCCTCAAGAAAATTATAACGAAACCATTAACCAAAAAGCCTTACCTGCTCAACCACAAGAAGGTGCGAATAACCTTCAGAAAACCGTAGAAAGCTTGATTGCCCTTCACACACAATCAGCCCAAAGACAACAAGCTTCTGAAGCACACATCAAAATGTTAGAAGATCAAATCGCACAATGTCAAAGCAACTAAATCAGCGTCCACAGGGAAGACTTCCTAGCGATACAGAGGTCCCAAAACAAACCGAAGGTTGTAATGCCATAGCGTTGAGAAGTGGTAAGAAACTTCCTCCTCCCCCATTTCCAGTCATGAAAGAAAAAGAAGTGATAAATAAAGAAAAACCGGTAGTGGAGGAGGTAGAAAAAGAAAGTGAGTCTGAAGTAGTAGAGGTGGAGAAAATTCTAGAAGTTCAGAAAAAGAAAGATATTGTGGAGAACCGTCCTCCTCCACCTTTTCCTTCGAGAGTTCAGAAAAAAGGAGATATGGCCGATTATCAGAGATTCATCAATAGAGTAAGGGGTCTCAACATAAACATTCCGTTACGTGAAGCTATTAAAGATATACCGAAATACGTGAAGTTTTTGAAGAGAGCCCTAACCAACAAAAGGCCATATTGTGATAATGAGAGGATTGGTTTACCCGAAGAGTGCAACGCTATTTTCCAAAGTAAAAGTTTCCACCTAAGTTGCTTGACCCTGGGAGTTTCACAATTCCGATATCGATTGGTAAGGAGTGGCAAGGAAAAGCATTATGCGGTTTGGGTGCAAGTATTAATGTTATGCCCAAATTGATCTTTGATAAGCTGAGAATGGGAGATTTGAGACCTACCTCTATGGTCTTGCAAATGGCCGATAGATCTCTCGTTCATCCGGAGGGACGAATCGAAGATGTCCTCGTTAAGGCAGGTACTTTAGTTTTTCCCGTTGATTTTGTTATTCTTGAATACGATGCGGGTAGGAATGTCCTCATTATTTTGGGACGACCATTCCTAGCCACGGGGCGTACCTTGATTGATGTAGAGAACGGAGAATTAACCATGAGAATCGAAGACGAGGAGGTGAAGTTTAATGTGTTCAGAGCTATGAAATTTCCAGATGTTCCGGGAGATTGCTTTCGAATGGATGTAGCCGAACATCCCACGCGAGAGGTATTTGATTGTTTTTAATTATGATGATATCTTGCAGGCCGCTTTGACATTAGACTTACCTAAGATGATGGAAGAGCTCGCTGAAACAGTGGCGGCTCTCAATTCCAGAAACCCAAAATATAGGTGTCCTGCCTATGAACCTGTGAGAGAACCGGGGGAGATGGTCATTAAAAATATACCATCCATTGAATCTCCTCAGAAGCTAGAAGAGAAACCATTGCCAGCTCACTTGAGGTATGCGTATTTGGGTACTAATAATACTTTACCTGTTATTGTTTCAGCAAATTTAACAGGTTTCCAAGAAGATAAACTACTACGTGTACTAAGGGCGAACAAAGAGGCGATAAGTTTGACCATTGCTGATATCAAAAGCATTAGTCCATCCTATTTTCAACATAAAATTATTCTTGAAGATGATAGTGCACGTTCAGTTAAAGGTCAAAGAAGATTAATGCCAGCAATGAAGGAAGTGGTGAAGAAAGAAGTGATTAAGCTACTAGACGCGGGAATCATCTATCACATAGCTAGTAGTGAGTGGGTGAGTCCAGTTGAGTGTGTACTGAAGAAAGGAGGAATTACTACCATCCTCAATGATCAGAATGAAGCCATCTCCACGAGAATAGTTGTTGGTTGGAGGGATTGTATGAATTACCGCAAGTTGAACAAGGCGACCAGAAAAGACCATTTCCCTCTTCCTTTCATTGATCAGAAGTTAGATAAGTTGGCTAGTAGGAAGTAATCTGTTTCTTGGATGGTTATTCGGGGTATAATCAAATTTATGTAGATCCAGCTGATCAACACAAAACCACATTTACATGCCCTTTTTTGTTACCTTTGCCTATCGAAGGATGCCTTTTAGGTTATGTAACGCACCCGCTACCTTTCAGAGATGTATGATGACGATTTTCTGGGATATGATAGATGATTCCCACGAGATATTTATGGATGACTTTTCCGTATTCGGTGATGATTTTGAAGAATGTTTACATAATTTGGAAAAGGTGTTAATAAGATGCAAGGAAACAGATTTGGTGCTGAATTGAGAAAAGTGTCATTTTATGGTTCGAGAAGGAATAGTTTTGGGTCAAAAAGTTTCAAGTGCAGGGTTAGAAGTTGATCGTGCATAGATTGAGGTGATAAATACTCTTCCCCCCTCCCATTTCTGTAAAAGGGGTAAGAAGTTTTCAAGGCCATGCCGGATTCTATCGTCGTTTTATTAAGGATTTTTCAAAGATTTCAAAGCCTTTGTGTATCTTACTCGAGAAGGACACCAAATTCCTTTTCGATGAAGCTTGCATGAAGGCATTTCAAGAGTTGAAGGAGAAGTTGATTACTGCACCAATTGTATTACCTCCTGATTGGAAAATTCCTTTTGAAGTTATGTGTGATGCAAGCGATTTAGCTATGGGTGCTGTGTTGGGTCAAAGGAAAGACAAGGTATTTCACTCTATCTATTATGCGAGTAAGACATTCACCAGTGCTCAAGTTAATTATACAGTGACTGAGAAGGAACTTTTAGCGGTAGTTTATGCTTTTGACAAGTTTCGTTCCTACCTTCTGGGAGCGAAAATTATTGTATTCACCAACCACTCTGCTATAAAGTACCTTATGGAGAAGAAGGATGCTAAGCCGAGCTTAATCAGATGGGTTTTATTGCTCCAAGAGTTTGACTTAGAGATTCGAGATCGAAAGGGTTGTGAGAATCAGGTTGCAGATCATTTGTCTCGTCTTGAAGGTTCTGAATCTAACACTAGTCCAGAGTTAGTTCGAGAAGAATTCCCAGATGAGAGTTTATTTTCTATCTTTAGTGGATCACCGTGGTATGCTGATATTGAAAATCTTGTGGTAAGCGGTTCTTTTCCTGAAGGAGCTACTTCCCAAGACAAAAAGAGGTTAAGTACACGTGCTAGACAGTTCTTTTGGGAGGACCCTTGCCTCTACAAAGTGTGTGGTGATCAAATGTTAAGAAGATGTATACCTGAGAATGAGATTTGTGGGGTTATTGCAGGTTGTCACGATTCACCCTATGGAGGACATTTCAAAGGTGATCGCACAACTGTTAAGGTACTTCAATCTGGTTTTTATTGGCCTACGTTACATAAAGATTTTCATGAATATGTAAAGAAGTGTAATAGATGTCAATTTACTGGGAATATATCTAAGAGGGGTGAAATGCTGCGTAATAACATTCTTGAGGTAGAGATATTCGATGTGTGGGGTATTGATTTTATGGGCCCGTTTGTACCATCAAATGGGAATTTATATATCTTGTTTGTTGTTGATTATGTGTCCAAATGGGTAGAGGCTATAGCTCTTCCTATGAATGATTCGCGAGTGGTAATTAAATTTTTGAAATCTCATATTTTCACTAGACATTGCACACCTCAAGTAGTTATAAGTGATGGAGGTACATAATTTGTGAACAAATATTTGAAGACTGTTATGGAGAAACATGGGATTAGACATCGCGTTTCCACTGCTTATCATCCTCAAGCTAATGGTCAAGCTGAAGTTTCAAATCGAGAGTTAAGGCTATCCTTGAGAAGACTGTTGGTCCTACTAAAAAAAGATTGGTCTTTAAAATTAGATGATGCACTATGGGCATATCGTACTGCTTTAAAACTCCTGTTGGTGCATCTCCGTATCGAATGGTGTATGGTAAGGCTGGTCATTTACCTCTTGAACTTGAATTGGGTGCATATTGGGCCATAGCTGAATTGAATTTAGATCCTACCTTAGCCACTGAGAATAGAATGATGAAATTAAATGAACTTGATGAGTTACGATTACATGCTTATGAGAATGCTAATTTGTACAAAGAAAACATGAAGAGATGTCATGATAATCGGATTAGAGTGAAGAAATTTGAAGTTGGACAAAAGGTCCTTAAATATAACTCGAAGTTCAGCAATTATCCGGGTAATTTGAGGTCTAAATGGTCGGGTCCTTATATCGAAACAAAAGTCACACCTCATGGAGCTATTGAGATTGAGAATCCGATCGAGCACCGTACCTTCATGGTAAACGGTTATCGGTTGAAGATTTATCACGGAGGCAAGGATATTAATCGCGCGGTGGAACCACATCCCGGAGAGGTTATGTACCTCCTCTAAGCACCTTAGAATATGAGGTAACCGTCGAGCTTAACGACGTTAAACAAAAACCAATTCCTTGTACATTAGTTTCGTATTTTTGTAGTGTATATTAGTAATTTTCGGTGATTAGTGTTTATTTTTAAGAAATGAGAAAGGGTAGTTGTTTTTTATAATTTCAGGAGTAAAAAGGGTCATGAGTTTGGGGTAAAAATGTTAGAAGCAAAAATTTTCAGAAACCGAAGTCAGAGAAAACCGGGAACCCGGTTTTGCACAAATCGGGAACCCGGTTTCGAGCGATGTGACACCCCAACCTTCTGACCCCTGCATGGCTCGAGACGCAAGACGCTGCGTCTAGGATTCGCGAGTCGACAAGAACTGGGGCCCTGGTTTTGCACAAACCGGGTACCTGGTTTCGAGAGCTGTAGAGATCGAAGTTTCTGACCCCTGCGTGGCTCGAGACACAAGGGGTTGCGTCCAAGCCATTCCACGCTGCTGCACCAGACGCAAACCGGGAACCCGGTTTCAAGAGCTGCTGTTCCAAACTCTCTGACCACTGCGTGGCGCGAGACGCAGGTTAGCTGCGTCCAGGGTAAAAAAAAGTCGAATTTAGAATTTTTCTCGCCGACATACCGTCGAAAACCGGGAAACCGGTTTCGCCGCTGTATATGTCGGTTTTGTGCTCTTTAAACCCATTTATTTAGCTTCTTTCTCAAGTTAGCCTCCACATCAAAACAAGTTTTATTCACCAATTCTTGCTCTCTTTCTTCCCAAAAACACATAATCAACCCAAAATCTTTCCAAAACTTCCCCAAAATTCATACTTTTTTGTCAATTCCTTCTTCACCCAACCCTTAAATTGAACCACTAAACCTTTCCAATCCTTCAAATTGATCCTTACCCATCTCATAACTTACATTAATTCACATTAATCTTCCCTCAAAACATCAAAAATTGTAATTTTTCCTTAGTTTTCAACTCTTTGAAGTTTTGAGTTTGGGGTGGAAAGCCATGACTAACTGGACAGATTCTTTCAGTTACACAAGAAGAAACAACCCAAGAACAAGACACAAACCTGGTGCTACACAAGAGAAAGCTATTGAGATTCCAGATTCGGGTCCTAAACGAAATATTGAAGAGGTTAAGACTGATATGAAGAGAAAAGAAAACCCAAGTAAGGCCACTCATGCTAAGCCTACTTTGGTTGATGAATAAGAAGAGTAAGAGGAGGAAATTCCAAAAGAACCTGTTCCAGAATCGAGAGCTCCGAGAAGAAAAGCTATTGCACACAATCCAAAGAGGGCATTCACACTGTGGGATGAACAAGTTCGTGATCGAATTAATTTCTTGAAGTTTGGTATTGAGAAAACATTCCCTTCTGGTATTATGACTATCGAATTTAAGAGTTATGCAACTACTTGTGATAAGTTTGGGTGGACTGAATTAAGACAGAGAAAGCTTACATTTATCCCCACCATGGTCCATGATTTTTATGAAGGAGTAGCCTTTTCGAATAAACAAGCAATTATCGTCCGTAAAAAGGTATTACCCCTATTAGTTGAACTTATTCGCAAAGCCTTCAAACTCCCTGATTTTACTGGTCCTTGTCCTTATTTCGAAACGCTAAATGACCCTTCTTTTGAGTAGGAATCTCTGTGGGACACAGTCTTGATTCGTGGGAAACGCCCTATTCCGATTGGTGAGAGATATTGTGGGCAGGTGATGTCCCCCTAATTGTTCTTATTTTCGACCCTTGGGAGACATAATTTTTTATGTTTACTTGAACATTTCGATAGACTTTTGAGTTAAAAATGTAATAATCCAGAATTCCTATTTTATTTCTAGTATTTTTGATTTATTAAACTTTTGCACGTAATCTTGTGTGTTTTAGTGAAAAGTTTGTAGGTTTTGAATATTAGCTAGGAAAGGAATCCGAGGAGAGAGTCAAAGATCGTGATATGGAGTCAAAGCTTGAAGATAAATCCCGAAAGAATCATATTTTGGAGCTGCAAATCTGGAAAACAGGCCAAAGATTGCTGATTACGAGGCACTTACGAGTTGATTTAGCCGCTGACCTTTGAAGAGAAAACGTTCCTTATCGAGTTACAAAAATTTAGCAAGTGATTTCAGGTTAATCGGAGTTATAACGAATCGGTTAGTGTTGTTTTAGTGGAGGTGGTGCAGCAGTTACGGGATTTTGGGCTTAGAAAATAGACTTGGGCTTTTAATTAGTGATTTAACTTTATGTCGAAGGCCTAATCCGAATTTGAGCTTATAAAAGGAGCTCTTGACTTTTATTTTTCACACAATTCACTTTTTACAAAATAAAACATCAAGAGAGAAGAAGCAGAAGGAAGAAGAAGAAGTTGTAGAGCTAAAGAGGGTCTATATCTCCATTCTCAGCCAAATCCAATTCCGGAAATTAGGTCTTTCTTATTTTTAATTCCGTAAAACAATATGAATTCCATTTCTTTTAATTTAGTTTTCTTTTTAATTAGTATGAGCTAATTTCTCCATAGTACTTGAGAATGCATATTGGGTGAATCCCAATTCTATTGAATTTCATATGTTTGAATTTGGGTTTTTCCAAATTAAATTATATTAGGGCTTTTACATTATTCGGTAATTTAATATTATTTACTGTTTTTGGATTGATCAACTAAAAACGGGTGTTAGTACTTAGGTTATTCCACATATGTGGCGTGTGGATCATCCTGACGGAGGGTTTAGGTATGGACTTAATTACTCAATCTGAAATACAAACTATTGACTCTGACGAGCTTAGTTAATTTTACGGCCAGTGTGGTAAAATTACTTAATCATCCAAAAGTGGATCATATTTACCCTGACGGGACTAGTGACACTCTAGGATAGCCTTATAGAATCGCGACCAGTGTATTTGACCAATTTAACCCTTAAACAACGTATGTTATGAAATAGAATTAGGAGGATCCCTTGCGTCTCTCAAGTACTGCCTTCTCATATTTGTGTTTTACCCCCATTTACTTGTGTCTTAGTATTTATTTGCATTTTATATTTAGTCTTTTCATACTTAGGATTAATACAAACAACCACTCAATCATTATATCTTTAATTGCTTTCACAAGTGCAACCAATCATTATCTGATAAGCATTGTAGTTAACCAAACCGTCCCTGCGAACAATCCTAGAATCATTATTACTACTTGGGACAACCGTACACTTGCGGTTGTGGTTCAAATACCTTTTGCATTTATTTAGAATACACACAGGACCACCGAGTTTTTGGCGCCGCTGTCGGGGACGGTAGCGTGTGACCACGGTGTTTATCCTTTAGTGATAGTTGCATTTATTTTTGTTTTTGTTTTTAATCAGTTTTATGCTTTTTGTTTGTTCATCTTTCTCAGGTTTTTAGGTTTGGTGTATGCGAAGGAGACTCTTTAAGGATCCAGAGCCATCACCTCCGATCCTTAATAATCCAGAATCATTAATCTGACTTGCTAACAAGATAAGATAGAAGAATTAGCGAACATAATGAATAATATCAATATTAACAACCAAGGGATCCCATGATCTCAAGTAGACGAAAATGGTCAACCAATAGCACCTCCTGGAATTCCTAATCCTCCGATTCCACCTGTCAATCTTAATCCTCCCGTCCAAATTCAAATGGTCGATCCCTGGTTTGTTAATTGTCCAGAAGAAGTTCCATTCCGTGCTCCTGCTATAGGGGTGGGTGCTCCAGATATAGATGTTCCGAGGTTTCGTCTAGATTCGGGTATGTTAGCTCAATTCCAAAGTTTTGGAAATTTTCGTGGTAAAGCTAGAGAAGACCCCCTTCGAGCAGTACATAAATTCAAGCAGATATGTGATTCTTACATCACACAAGGAGTTTCAAAAGAACAAATGTATTTTGCTGCATTTCGATTTTTCGTTATTGATGGAGCGAGTGAATGGCACGATACGCAAGTCCCTACGAAGATAACAAATTAGGATCAATTAGAAACTGCTTTCTTTGACAGGTATTACCCAAGTAAAATGAGATAAAATGATCAACTTGAATTAACTCAATTCCGTTAAGAATATGATGAAACTTTGGGTAAAAATAAGATTTCAGATGTGCTTACGAAGAGTTCCCGATTATGACCTTTCAGAACATCAACAGCTAAAAAATTTCTACAAGGGTCTTGATGGGACTTCAAGGAAAGATTTAGATTTGCTATGTGGTGCTGGGTTTTTACAAGTTCAACCGGCTCATGCGAGACTCATCCTAGAGAGAGCGGTAAAGAATGAAGTTGGATGGAATTCAGTAAGAACCCCAGTTAGAGGAGTGAATAAGGTTAATATCGAAGAAAAGTTCGCTACACTTGAGAACAAGATTCAAACCACCATAGAGCAACAATTAAAACAGCTTACTTTAGCTGTAAACGAAGGATTTTCGGGTAAGAAGGTAGTTGTGCAAGCTGCACAAGAAGTTTATATGTTTTCGGGTTGTGGTATGAATGACCATGATGAGGAAAGTTGTCCGAATAATCAAGAGCCTGTGATGTTTGTCTCCAACAGAGGAAACTTTAATTCGCCTAACAGAAACCATCCTGGGTTTCAATACTCAAATCCTAATGGGGTAGCCAATCCTACATATGTGTATCAGCCGCGTCCCCAAGGTAACAACTTCAACCCAAGACCACACAATAATTATCAAGGAGGACAGAATCAAGGAAATTATGTGCAAATACAAGCTCCTCAAGACACTTACAATGAAACCATGAACCAAAAAGCCTTACCTGCCCATCCACAAGAAGGTGTGGTTACCCTTCAGAGAACTGTTGAAAGCCTAATTGCTCTCCAGACGCAAGCTATGAAGAATCAACAAGCGTCTGACGCAAGTATCAAACTACTTCAGAACCAAATGGATCAATTCGCGAAACAGCTTAATCAGCGTCCACAAGGGCAACTCCCTAGTGACACCGAAAATCCGAGACAACATGAAGATTGCAAAGCTGT
Source organism: Nemophila menziesii (assembly GCA_029959085.1). Taxonomy (NCBI): domain Eukaryota; kingdom Viridiplantae; phylum Streptophyta; class Magnoliopsida; order Boraginales; family Hydrophyllaceae; genus Nemophila; species Nemophila menziesii. The sequence goes on from JARWIR010000030.1 coordinate 5,473,536, forward strand.
TACATTGAGAAGTGGTAAGAATCTCCCTCCACCTCCTTTTCCAATTATGAAAGAGAAAGAAGTTTCGAGAAAAGAAAAGGATGTGGGTGAGAAAGAAAAAGATGTTGAGGTTGAAGAAATAGAGAGGCCGAGTGAAATTCCAAAGAAGAAAGATGATGTTATGAGTAATCTCCCTCCTCCACCGTTTCCATCTGGAGTTCAGAAAAAGGGTGATTTGGCCGATTTTTAGAAATTCTTTAATAGAGTGAGAGGCCTTAGTATTAACATTCCGTTTTTGGAAGCTATCCGAGATATTCCTAAGTACACGAATTTTTTTAAGAGAACCGTCACTAACAAAAGGTCATACTGTGATAATGAGATGATTGGTCTTCTTGAAGAATGTAGTGCTATTTGTCAAAGTAAATTACCTCCAAAGTTAGTTGATCCTGGGAGTTTCAAAATTCCGATATCGATTTGAGAAGAATGGAAAGGTAAAGCGCTATGTGATTTGGGTGCGAGCATCAATCTGATGCCCAAATCGATCTTTGATAAGCTAAAAATTGGAGAAGCAAGACCTACTTCTATGGTCTTGCAAATGGCGGACAGATCTCTTGCACATCCAGAAGGCCGAATGGAAGATGTCCTTGTTAAAGCAGGTACGTTAGTATTTCCCGTTGATTTTGTTATACTTGAATACGACGCGGATAGGAATGTCCCCATTATTTTGGGAAGACCATTCCTAGCCACGGGGCGTACTTTGATTGATGTAGAAAACGGCGAATTGACGATGAGAATCCAAGACGAGGAGGTCAAATTTAATGTATTCAGAGCTATGAAGTTTCCAGATTCTCAAGAAGATTGCTTCAGAGTTGATGTAGTTGAGGAGGCATCGCAAGAGGTATTTGATTGTTTTAATTATGATGATATCTTGCAAGCCGCTTTGACATTAGACTTACCTGAGATGATGGAAGAGCTTGCCGAAACAGTGGCAGCTCTTAATTCTGAGAATCCGAAGTATAGGCGTCTAGCCTATGAACCTGTGAGAGAACCGGGGGAGATCACTCCTAAAAAGAAGCCTTCAATTGAATCTCCTCCGGAATTGGAAAAAAGCCATTACCATCACACTTGAGGTATGCGTATTTAGGTACTAATGAAACTCTACCTGTTATTGTTTCAGAAAATTTAACAGGTCCTCAAGAAGATAAACTGATGCGTGTGTTAAGAGCCAATAAAGAGGCAATAGGTTGGACAGTTGCTGACATCAAAGGAATTAGTCCCTCCTATTGTCAACAAAAAATCATAGTTGAAGATGATAACACACGCTCAGTTGAAGGTCAAAGAAGATTAATGCCCGCGATGAAGGATGTTGTGGAGAAAGAGGTGATCAAACTTTAAGACGCGGGGATTATTTATCCCATCTCGAGTAGTGAATGGGTGAGTCCAGTTCAGTGTGTACCGAAGAAAGGAGGAACGAAGAAAATTCTTAATGATAAGAATGAAGCCATTCCTTCAAGAACGGTAGTTGGTTGGAGAGTTTGTATGGATTACAGAAAATTGAACAAATCCACCAGAAAAGATCATTTCCCTCTCCCCTTCATTGATCAAATGTTAGATAAATTAGCTGGAAGAGAATACTACTGTTTCTTAGATGGTTATTCCGGGTATAATTAGATTTACGTGGCTCCAGAAGATCAACATAAAACAATATTTACATGCCCCTTTGGTACTTTTGCATATCGCAGAATGCCATTTGGGTTGTGTAATGCACCTGCTACCTTTCAAAGATGTATGATGGCCATCTTCTAGGATATGATCGATAATTTTCTTGAAGTTTTTATGGACGATTCCTCCGTGTTTGGTGATGATTTTGATAAATGTTTAGATAACTTGGAGAAAGTATTAATCAGATGCAAGGAAACAGATTTGGTCTTAAACTGGGAGAAGTGTCATTTCATGGTTCGAGAAGGTATAGTTTTGGGTCACAAGGTTTCGAGTGCTGGATTAGAGGTTGATAGAGTGAAGATAAAGGTAATCAAAACTCTTCCCCCTCCTGTTTCTGTTAAAGGGGTAAGAAGTTTTCTAGGCCATGCCGGCTTTAATAGGCGTTTCATTAAAGACTTTTCTAAGATTGCTAAACCGCTATGCAACTTACTTGAAAAGGACTCCAAATTCCTTTTTGATGAAGCTTGTTTAGCGGCCTTCCAAGCAATCAAAGAAAAGCTTATTTCTGCTCCTATAGTTTTACCTCCAGATTGGAGTTTACCGTTTGAGGTTATGTGTGATGCGAGTGATTTGTGTATGGGAGTTGTATTGGGACAGAGAAAAGATAAGATTTTTCATTCGATTTACTATGCTAGTAAAACTTTTAATGGTGCTCAAGTTAATTATACAGTTACAGAAAAAGAGTTACTAGCAGTTGTGTATTCATTTGATAAGTTTCTCTCTTATCTTCTTGGAGCGAAAGTTATTGTTTATACATATCACTCAGCGATTAGATATCTTATGGAAAAGAAGGATGCGAAACCGAGGTTAATCAGATGGGTTTTATTGCTTCAAGAATTCGATTTAGAAATTAAAGATAGAAAGGGTTGTGAGAATCAGGTTGCAGATCATCTATCGCGTCTTGAAGGTTCAGATATGAATAGTGGTACTGAAGCAGTTAGAGAAGAGTTTCCTGATGAGAGTTTATTTCCTGTTCGTGATTACGAAGCTCCTTGGTATGCTTATATTGAGAATTTAGTGGTGAGTGGTTCTTTTCCTGAAGGATCCACTTATCAAGAAATAAAAAGGTTGGCTCATCGTGCTATACAGTTCTTTTGGGAGGATCCTTTCCTCTACAAAGTTTGTGCTGGCCAAATGATACGAAGATGTGTAGCCAAGGAGGAAACAGAAGCCATTATAGCTGGATGTCATGATTCACTCTATGGAGGACATTTCAAAGGAGATAGATCTGCTGCTAAGGTATTCCAATCAGGTTTTTACTGGCCTACTCTTGTAAAAGATTGTCATGAATATGTTAAGAAATGTACAAGATGCCAGTTTACCGGAAACATATCCAAGAGGGATGAGATGCCACGTAATAATGTTTTAGAAGTTGAAATATTCGATGTTTGGGGTATAGATTTTATGGGTCCGTTCGTTCCTTCAAATGGTAACCTCTACATCTTATTAGTTGTTGATTACATATCTAAATGGGTAGAAGCTGTTGCTTTACCAACCAATGATTCACAAGTGGTGATTAAGTTCTTGAAATCACATATTTTCACTAGACATGTTACACCTAGAGTGATTATTAGTGATGGATGATCTCATTTCGTTAATAAGTATTTGAAGACTGTTCTAGAGAAATATGGAGTAAGACACCGTGTATCTACTGCATATCATCCACAATCTAATGGTCAAGCTGAAGTATCGAATCGTGAAGTAAAATCAATCCTAGAGAAGACTGTTGGTCCTATAAGAAAAGATTGGTCAATGAAGTTAGATGATGCGTTGTGGGCCTATCGCACTGCGTTTAAGACTCCCGTTGGTGCGTCTCCGTATCGTATGGTGTATGGTAAGGCTTGTCACTTACCTCTTGAGCTTGAAATGGGTGCCTATTGGGCAATTGCGCAGTTGAACTTAGATCCTACCTTAGCCGGAGAGAATCGTATGATGAAGCTTAATGAACTTGACGAATTCCGATTGAATGCCTATGAAAATGCTCAACTTTACAAAGAAAACACGAAGAAATGGCATGACAATCAGATTCGTGCAAAGAACTTTGAAGTGGGACAAAGAGTATTGAAGTATAATTCAAAGTTCAGCAATTATCCGGGTAAATTAAGGTCTACGTGGTCGGGTCCATACATTGTGACCAAAGTTACACCTCATGGGGCAATATAAATAGAACATCCACTAGAGAACCATACCTTTATGGTGAACGGTCATCGTTTAAAGATATACCATGGAGGTGAAGATACCAACCGCTTGGAAGATCCACATCCCGGGGAGGTCATGTATCTCTTCGAGACTCCTTAGAAGCGTGAGGTAACCCGTCGAGCTTAACGACATTAAACAAAAGCCAATTCATTGTACATTAGTTTGAGTTTTTTATTTTCGTAGTGTAAAATAGTTTGATTTCATAATTTTAGTGTTTATTATTAAGAAATGAGGAAGGGTAGTTGTTTTTGATGATTTCAGGGGTAAAAAGGTCAAGAGTTTGGGGTCGAAAGGACGAAAATAGAGGAAAAATAGGTTGGTTGTCCAGGAGAAAACGAGTACCCGGTTTCGCAAAAATCGCGAACCCGGTTTTGGAGCTGGTACCAACCTTCCACACGCAAGAAGGCGCGTCTTGGTTCACGACATAGCGTCACGAACTGGGTACCCGGATTTTTAAAACCAGGAACCCGGTTTCGAGAGCTGTGATTTTTGTTGCTTCTGACCCAGCGTCTTGGATGGAAGCCATTGGCTGCGTCTTCATCCTCGACCTTGATGGAAACCGGGTACCCGGATTTCACAAAACCGGGAACCCAGTTTTGGTGCTGTACATTTCGAACTTTCTGACCCAGCGTCCTGGGTCCCGCCGTTTGCTGCGTCACCACTTGCGTGTCAACCCACATCACCGTGGCAAACCGGGTACCCGGATTCGCCTAAACCGGGAACCCGGTTTTGAAGGGGTGCTCTCTGACCCAGCGTTTTGGGATGCACCCATTATTGGCATTTTGAGGTAAAAAAAACTCACTTAAGTAATTTTCCGCGCCGACACAGCGACGCGGAACCGGGTACCCAGTTTTGATGCTGTGATGGCGGTTTTGTGCTTTTTAACCTAGTTTTCTTAGCCTCATCTGCAAGTTTTTACCTAAAACGCACCCATAGACTCCCCATCTCCGAAAATCATCATTAATACCTATATATATCATCAAATCCCACCCTCTTCCATCACAAAAACACAAAATCAACTCACCTCTTCTCCAAAATAACATCAAATCCTTAGTTTTTCATCAAAAATTGTTCTTCACGCAATCCTTTAATTAAACCAATTCTACCTTCTCCCACACAAATTAACCATTACCCACTTCATATTCCACCTTAATCTTCAATTCCTAAGCCTCAAAACATCAAAGTTCTAAATTTTTTTCTAGTTTCTCACTATTTGATGTTTTGAGTTTGGGGTGGAAAGAGATGACTAACAGGACCGGTGATTTCCGAAGAACTGCTCCTAGAAAGAAGACCACTATTGGTGGTACTCACGAACAAGCTATTGAGTTTCCTGATTCGCGTCCTAAGCGAAATACTGAAGAAGTTAAGCTTGCTCTGAAAAAGAAAGAAATCACGGGTAAGAGGAGAAGATTAATTGATGAACCAGAAAGTGAAGAAGAACATGAAGATGAGATTGAGAAAGAACTAGAGGATAAAACTAAACAAGAAGTTCCAGAAGTACCAGTTCAACAAAAGCCTCCGCGAAGAAAGATGTGGGCCCAAAAGCCTTAGAGGGTTTATACTTCATGGAATGAACAGGTTCGCGAGAGAATTGAATTTTTAAAGTTTGGTGAAGAGATGCACTTTCCTAAGAATATAATGAGTAGTGCTCATTGAGAATATGTTGTTGTTTGTGACAAGTTTGGTTGGAGAGAATTAAGAGAAAGGAAGCTTGAGTTTATTCCTACTTTTGTGCGAGAATTTTATGAAGGTTTAGCCCTATCCCGTGAGGCAATTGAAATTCGCAAAAAGGTAGTTCCTTTCTCTATTGAACTTATTCAGAAATCTTTGAAATTACCCAACTTTACGGGATTATGTCCGTTCCAAGAAACCCTTAATGACCTTTCTTTGGACTATGAATCCCTTTGGGGAACTGTACTTATTAATGGGGCTAGCCCAATTCCAGAAGGTGAAAGATATCCTGGACAGTTTTACAGCAGTAATTTTACACCTAGTGCGAAGGTTTGGTCTCGGTTCATAATACCTACTTTCTTTGGAATTAAACACACATCCGAGTTGAAGAAGGAGCATATAATTTTTATCAAGTGTATTGTTGAGGAAAAATAGATGAATGTTGCTAAGATTATTTATGACACCATCATGGAATTCGCGAGAGCTGCGATGAAACAACAGAATCTCAAGTTTCCTTGTACTATTACTAAGTTGTGCCTAGACGCAAAGATTCCGCGTAGGAGCGCAGAGGATGATGGTGTGACAGTTGGAGTGAGCATGGCATTGACTACAATTCAGATAATACATGATGAGTCAACACGAGCTACGAAGACTCCTAGAGCTCCTCCACCAAAGAAAGCGAAGAATGCTCCTGAGTTGGAATCGAAAATTAGGGTGTTGGAAGAGAATCAAGAGAAGATGATTGGTACCTTAGGAAACGTTACAAGAGAATTGGAACTTATTCGAACTTTGATCCTAGGCGTAAACACACTTCAAAATGCAATTTATGATGCTCTTACGCGAGACAAAGGTCCAGAACGCAACACCGGTAACCAGCCACGCGCTGGTTAAGATACGTTTTCTAATCCTTCCTTTTTAGTGTAGATTAGTTTAATTGCTTTGAGTCTTTTTCGAGTCGTGGGGACACGGCTTATTTTTGAGTTTGGGGTGGGGTTCGTTGCCTCATCCTAGTTTTTATGTGCTATTTGTTTTTACTTGCTTTCAATAAAAGAATTTTTAGAGTTGCGTTTGACTGTAGAAAATTTTAAATGTTCCTTTAAGAATACTTTTGATGAATCTATGATAGTAAATAGTGTACTTTAGGGATTAATATAAAAATCATTTAGAAGTGCAGGCAAACATAGGTAATTAATAGGAAAAATTAATGAACAATGCAAATGAAGTAAGCTTGTACTTAAGGAATATGTTTGGTGTGTAGAACGTGAAATCCTAATTAGTAGAGAACCCACCTAGATATGAACTAAAGACAAGCTATGTACTTAGGAAAATGATAGGGGCAGTTCTTTGTTAGACATTTGTGACCTTTTTAGCCTTATATCCCTTGTATTAATTATTATCCGTCTTAGCCCACTTTGAGCCTTTAGCCTTTTCTTTGTAGCCACGATATAAGCCATTATCCCTTACATTATTAGGAATGACCATATGACCCGCACTTGAATCACAATCCTGAGACATGTCTCGAGCTTGAGTTTGGGGTGGTGGGTCCACTTATGGGGAATTTATTGGGTTAGGATTGATGTGCTTTGTATTGTAGCACAATTGCAGATGATATATACTTGTAACCCTTTGCCGGGAATGAGAAAAAATGAAAAAGAAAGAAAAAATGAAATAAAATTTAAAAAACCATACAGTAGAAACCGGGAACCCGGTTTGCATCTGTACAAAAAAAAAGAGAAAAGAAAAGAAAAAGAAAAATATATACGAATAAACATCCGGCAAAGTAGAAATTTTCTGAAAAATCGTCTTAGTTGTAATGGGTAGACATGGGACGCTAAATTATTGCTTGAATGGGTGAGTGAGAATTTTTTTTAGCGTAAACTCAATCTCGAGGACTTTGTTGATGGTAAGTGAGGAGAGAGCCAAAAGCTCACTTCAAATTTACCAAATATACATCCACACCGTCCTTAAGCCAATATTAAAACCTTAAAGACCTCGTGATTCCTAAGTACATAGTGAATTTATAATTCTGTTGATAGGGAATATACTAGGTGGAGCGTTCAAAGCGAGTTAGGATTGATGACCACCCTATAGCCATCATACAAAGATGAGTACAAGTGTAACCTTCAAGCATTGCAACTTTAATTTTATGATTGAGATTATTTATGTTTGATTTTGCATTATAGATGTATGTGTATATTAGTTTATAGAGTTTGCTATATGAGGTTTATCTTGAGAATTGCTTTAGGTGTATTTGCTAGCTTCTACTTGTTCTTACGTTTACTTCTACCCCTTTGATTTGTTTTGTTTTACTTTGTCGGGACGACAAAGGTTTGAGTTGGGGGTCTTGATGTCTCCCTAATTGTTTCTATTTTCAACCCTTGGGAGACATCATTTTTGCTGTTTATTTGAACATTTAGATAGACTTTTGATTTAAAAATGCAATAATCCAGAATTCCTATTTTATTTCTAGTATTTTTGATTTATTAAACTTTTGCGTGTAATCTTGTGTATTTTAGTGAAAAGTTTGTAGGTTTTGAATATTAGCTAGGAAAGGAATCCGAGAAGAGAGTCAAAGATCGTGATATGGAGTCAAAGCTTGAAGATAAATCCCGAAAGAATCATATTTTGGAGCTGCAAATCTGGAAAACAGGCCAACAATTTCTGATTTCGAGGCACTTACGAGTTGATTTAGCCACTGACCTTTGAAGAGAAAACGTTTCGTATTGAGTTACGAAAATTTAGCAAGTGATTTCAGGTCAATCAAAGTTATAACGAATCGGCTAGAGTTGTTTTAGTGGAGGTGGTACAGCAGTTACGGGATTTTGGGCTTAGAAAATGGACTTGGGCTTTTAATTAGTGATTTAACTTTAGGTCCAAGGCCTAATCCGAATTTGAGCTTATAAAAGGAGCTCTTGACTTCTATTTTTCACACAATTCACTTTTTACAAAATAAAACATCAAGAGAGAAGAAGCAGAAGGAAGAAGAAGAAGCTGTAGAGCTGGAGAGGGTCTATATCTCCATTCTCAGCCAAATCCAATTCCGGAAATTAGGTCTTTCTTATTTTTAATTCTGTAAAACAATATGAATTCCATTTCTTTTAATTTAGTTTTCTTTTTAATTAGTATGAGCTAATTTCTCCATAGTACTTGAGAATGCATATTGGGTGAATCCCTATTCTATTGAATTTCATATGTTTGAATTTGGGTTTTTCTAAATTAAATTAAATTGGGGCTTTAACATTATTCGGTAATTTAAGATTATTTTCTGTTTTTGGATTGATCAACTAAGAACAGGTGTTAGTACTTAGGCTATTCCACATATGTGGCGTGTGGATCATCCTGACGGAGGGTTTAGGTATGGACTTAATTACTCAATCTGAAATCAAAACTATTGAATCTGACGAGCTTAGTTAATTTTAGGGTCAATGTGGTAAAATTACTTAATCATCCAAAAGTGGATCATTTTTACACTGACGGGACTAGTGACGCTCTAGGATAGCCTTATAGTCCACCCTGACGGTGGTATAAGGAATTTAGAATCTCGACTAGTGTATTTGACCAATTTAACCCTTAAACAACGTATGTTATGATAAAGAATTAGGAGGATCCCTTGCGTCTCTCAAGTAATGCCTTCTCATATTTGCGTTTTACCCCCATTTACTTGCGTCTTAGTATTTATTTGCATTTTATCTTTAGTATTTTCATACTTAGAGTTAGGATTAATACAAACAACCACTCAATCATTATATCTTTAATTGCTTTCATAAGTGCAACCAATCATTATCTGATAAGCATTGTAGTTAACCAAACCGTCCCTGCGAACGATCCTAGAATCATTATTACTACTTGGGACAACCGTACACTTGCGGTTGTGGTTCAAATACCTTTTGCATTTATTTAGAACACACAAAGGACCACCAACAGGTTTATAGTAGTTGTTTGTTACCTTGTGCTAAGGTATGGTCTAGATTCGTAGTACCTACATTCTTTGGTATTAATCACAATTCCGAGTTGAAGAAGGAGCATTTTATTTTTATTAAGAACATTGTTGAAAATCGAGAGATAGATGTTGCGCGTGTAATTTATGAGACAATAATGGAGTTTGAGAAAATCCCTACTAGTCAACAAAACCTCAAGTTTCCTTGTACTATCACTACCTTGTGTCTAGACGCAAAATACCGCGAAGGAACGAAGAGGTTGACGCATCCGAAGAGGGAGACGCAATGACATTGACTTCCATTGACAACACCCACAATGAAGCAACCCATCCAATTAAGAACCTTAGAGCCCCTCCACCAAAGAAGAAGATACATACTGATAATGGGTTAGAGGAAGAGATTCGAGTGTTGAAAGAGAATTAAGAAACGATGATTGCTACTTTAAGGAACGTTACAAAATAGTTAGAACTCCTCCAGAACATGATAATGGGGTGAGCACTATGCAACACGCCACCTATGGTTTACTTACGCAAGAGAGAGTTCATGGACGCAACGCCGATGACCAGCCACGCGCTGGTTAGATACGTTTTCTTTCCTTTCTCATTTAGTGTATATTAATTTTATTGCGTTGAGTCTTTTCGAGTCTTGGGGACAAGACTCATTTTTGAGTTTGGGGTGGGGTTCGTTGCCTCATCACAGTTTTATGTGTTATGTGTTTTATCACTTTCAATAAAATTAATTAGGAGCTGCGTTTGACTGTAGAAGCTTTAAAATGTCCCCATTAAGCATACTTTTGATATATCAATGATAGTAAATAGTGAACTTTAGAAATTAGTATAAAACGCGCTTTAATTGCATGCAAACATAGATATTGGATAGGAAGATTTAACAAACAATGCAAAAGTAGTAAGTTCGTACTTAAGGAAAATGTTTGGTGTGTAGAACGTGAGATCTAAATTAGTAGAGAACTCACTTAGATATGAACTAGAGACGAACCATGTAACTAGGAAAATGATAGGGGCAGTTCTTTGATAGCCATTTGAAGCCTTTTAGCTTTCTATCCCTTGAATTAATATTATCCGCCTTAGCCCAAATTTTGAGCCTTAAAGCCTTTTCTTTTGTCGCCACGGTATAAGCCCATATCCCCTTAGTTTATTAGGCATTTCCAAAATGACCCGCACTTGAATCACGATCCTAAGACATGTCTCGAGCTTGAGTTTAGGGTGGTGGGTCCATCTTTTGGGAAATTACATTGGGAGGGGTATATATGTCCTTGTATTGAGGAACGAAAAGAAAAATTCAGATGATATTGTTAATTGTAACCCTTTACCGGGGTTGAAAATAAAAAGTGAAATAAAATTTTCAGAGTCAGTGAGATCCGGGTACCCGGATTTCACAAAACCGGGAACCCGGTTTCTTCTGACATCAATTTTCGAGAAAAAGAATAAAAAGAAAAAAAAAGAAAAAAAAAGAAAGAATAAAATACCCAGCAAAGTGGAAGTTTCTGAAATCATCTTAGTATAGATTGGGTTAACTTGGGGATGCTGATTAGCGCATCAAAAGGGTTGAGTGAGAACATTATATGAGTGTAAACTCAAGCTCGTGGACATTTGTTGATGGTAAGTGAGGAGAGAGACAAAAGCTCACTTCAAATTTACCAAATATACATATCATACCGTCCCCAAGCCTACGCTAAAACCGTAAAGTCCTTGTGATTCCTAGGTGCATTGTAAGTTAATAGATTATATACTAAGTGGAGAGTTCAAAGCGAGTGAGGATCGAAGAACAACCTATAGCCATCATATTGAGATAAGTACGAATGTAACCTTCTAGCATTATGAAGGTAATTTTATGATTGAATTTATTTATGTTTGATTGTTGCATGATTAGTGTATGTGTATATTAGTTCCTAATGTTTGCTATATGAGATTTATTTTTAGTAATGCTTTGGGTGTATTTATTTGCGTCTACATCTTCGTAATCACCTTTTCCCTTTGTTTTTAATTTTACTTTGTTGGGACGACTGATGTCTCCCTAATTGTTCTTATTTTCGACCCTTGGGAGACATAATTTTGTATGTTTATTTGAATATTTTGATAGATTTTTGAGTTAAAAATGCAATAATCCGGAATTCCTATTTTATTTCTAGTATTTTTGATTTATAAAACTTTTGCGCGTAATCTTGTGTATTTTAGTGAAAAGTTTGTAGGTTTTGAATATTAGCTAGGAAAGGAATCCGAGAAGAGAGTCAAAGATCGTGATATGGAGTCAAAGCGTGAAGACAAATCCCGAAAGAATTATATTTTGGAGCTGCAAATCTGGAAAACAGGCTAAATATTACTGATTTCGAGGCACTTAAGAGTTTATTTAGCCGCTAACCTTTGAAGAAAAAACGTTCCTTATCGAGTTACGGAAATTTAGAAAGTGATTTCAGGTCAATTGGAGTTATAACGAATCGGATAGAGCCGTTTTAGTAGAGGTGGTGCAGCAGTTACGGGATTTTGGGCTTAGAAAATGGACTTGGGCTTTTAATTAGTGATTTAATATTAAGCCCAAGGCCTAATCCGAATTTTAGCTTATAAAAGGAGCTCTTGACTTCTATTTTTCACACAATTCACTTTTTACAAAATAAAACATCAAGGGAGAAGAAGCAGAAGGGAGAAGAAGAAGCTGTAGAGCTGAAGAGAATCTATATCTCCATTCTCAGCAGAATCCAATTCCGAAAATTAGGTCTTTCTTATTTTTAATTCTGTAAAACATTATGAATTCCATTTCTTTTAATTTAGTTTTCTTTTTAATTAGTATGAGCTAATTTCTTCATAGTACTTGAGAATGCTTAATGGGTGAATCCCTATTCTATTAAATTTCTTATGTCTGAATTTGAGTTACTGTTAAATTAAATTAAATTGGGTCTTTTACTCTTTTCGATAATTTGAGATTATTTACTGTTTTTGGAGTCATGAACTAAGAACAGGTGTTGGTATCTAGGCTATTCCACATACGTGGCGTGTGGATCATCCTGACGGAGGGTTTAGGTACGGAATTAATTACTCAATCTAAAATAAAAGCTATTTACTCTGACGAGCTTAGTTAATTTTAGGGCCAATGTGGTAAAATTGCTTAATCATTCGAAAGTGGATCATATTTACCCTGACGGGACTAGTGACACTCTAGGATAGCCTTATAGTCCACCCTGACGGGGGTATAAGAATTTAGAATCCCGACCATTGTAACTGACTGATTTAACCCTTAAACAGCATATGTTATGAAACAGAATTAGGAGGATCCCTTGCGTTTCTCAAGTACTGCCTTCTCATATTTGCGTTTCACATTCATTTACTTGCGTTTTAGTATTTAATTGCATTTTCTTTATAGTCTTTCATTACTTAGAATTAAAACAAACAACAAAACAATCATTAAATCTTTTACTTGCTTTCATAAGTGCAATCATTCATTATTTGATAAGCATTGTAGTTAACCAGCCGTCCCTGCGAACGATCCTGTTATCACTATTATTACTTGGGACAACCGTACACTTGCGGTTGTGGTTCAATTACATTTTGCATTTATTTTAGAACACACAAAGGACCACCAACGACAAAGGTTTGAGTTTGGGGTCTTAATGTCTCCTCTTTTGTTCTACATTTATATGCTTAGGAGACATCAAATTATGTGATTATCTGACTATTTTAATAGACTTTTTGTAATAATATGCAATATTCCAATTTCCCTCCTTCGATTTTAATATTTTTGATTTATTAAGCTTTTGCGCGTAATATTGTGTACTTTAGTGAAAAGTTTGTAGGTTTTGAATATTAGCTAGGAGAGGAATCCGAGAATAAAGTCAAAGATCGTGATATGGAGTCAAAGCGTGAAGACAAATCCCGAAAGAATTGATATTTTAGAGCTGCAAATCTGGAAAGTTGCCAAAGATTGCTGATTTCGAGCCATCTAAGAGTAGATTGAGCCGCTGACTTGTGAAGAGAAAACGTGCCCCATTGAGTTATGGAACTTTAGCAGCTGGAATTGGGTCAATCGGGCTTGGAACGAGTCGGTTAGAGCTGTTTTAGTGGTGGTGGTGCAGCAGTTACGGGATTTTGGGCTAAGATAATGGACTTGGGCCTTTATTATTTCATTTAATTATTAACTAAGGTCCAAGTCCGATTTTATTAAGTATAAATAGGGTTTTTGACTTCTATTTTTTATACAATTCATTATTTTAAAAAGTCAGACAAGAAGAAAAGAAGCAGAATGGATTGAACCATGATTTATTTCATTATGTGTTATTGAATTTGGGATTATTTTAATTTAATTCAAATTGGGTATTCACTATTTTTCCTTAATTTACATTTAATTATTTTTATTGAATTCACGACTCAATATTAGGATTTAGTACTTAGGCTATAACAATTAGTGGCGATTGGATCACCTTGACGGGGGGTCTAGGTACATAACTAATTAACGAAAGTAGGATATAAATTATTTGACCTTGACAGGCTTGATTAATCTTACGGTCAATTGGGTAGTTAGACTTGAACCATTCGAAGGTGGACTATATTCACCCTGACGGGGTTTGTAGCACCTAAGAAGAGCTCCTTAGTCCACCCTGACGGGGGTAAGGAGATAATTGAATCCCGACCAATAGTAATTACCGAATTTGTCCCTTAAACAATATATGGAATGATTTGTATTAGGTGAAATTCTAGCGTTACTCGAGTACTCCTTTCTCATATCTTGCGTCCAACTATTTTTACTTGCGTCTAGTCTTTTATTTGCATTACTTTAGTCTTTTTAATTATTTTCTTAGTTTTTAGAAAACCAACCAACAAACTTATAATCATTTATATGCTTTTCCGTGCAATTAAACACTATTTGATAAGCATTAGAGTCAATCAATCCGTCCCTGAGAACGAATCTGTTATCACTATTATTACTTGCGACAACCGTACACTTGTGGTTGTGGTTCTCTTTACTTATTACATTATTTTAGAACACACTAAGGAACACCACATTGTCCACGGAGAAACCACCCCAAAGCCATGTTACTATGGTATCTCCTACTACAAGTATAGCACTAGCTAAGCTTGTAATAATTGTTGTGGTTTCTGAACCGATTGAGATGACCCAAGAATTTTGCTATTTTGATTTTGCTAGTCCTTGGGAACAGCGTAGCGACGGATAATCAAGAATCAGAATAGGTCTAGTCCAGGGCTATTCTTGTTATTGTTATTCTATCTTAGAAGTCGTTCCTATATTGTCCTTCTTTTCTTGTTGGACTGCGCTAACGCTTTAATTTTCTTGCTTGTTCCTTTCATGGGAAATCAAGACTATAGGAGGAAAAAGAGTTCATTATCCAACATTCCGTCAAGTTAGACCAATGATCGAACTTAAAGATATGAAGTGAGTGCCATTTGATGAGTAACTGCGAACAAAGGAGAAGGATATGGAAAGAATGAAGTAATGAAAAAGGAAGTTATGGCTAGTAGTAACGACTTGTCATGATCCATTGGTTTATATAGAATCCATGTCCTAGGTGTATCAAAAAACATTCTTTTCGCTAAGCGTATATAATAAAATAGAGTGAAAGGGTCCACCTCGAAACCAAATGGGTACTAACTAAAAGTATCAACTGAGTCCTATCCGAACCGCAGGAGATAGTTACCCATCATACGGCTCACCAACTTCACTTGCCTCTATGGGAGGCTCGCGCTGGGAAGGTTCTAATCACTTACAATACACAGCTCTACTAAGGAAGGGGTTGGTTTAGGAGCGCTTTCAATATGATTATTTTCCGCCGTTAATAAATGCGAGTTTGTTTTGTCCACTTTCTTCATCCCCCTCTATCAAAATGATCAAAAAGGAAGGCGAGCTTGCTTCTTATTTACATGTTTGATCTCTTCCATCTCAGCCTCGCTCGTTGTCACCTATGTTTAAGAAACATTTAGAACCCCGTAGAGAATGAAGAGGGGCCAAGGATCTTCCTCTCAACATTGCTTTTCGAGGCTCCACTCCCCCTGAATAAGTAAAGCCCTGTTAGCCTAAGCGAAGATGGGAATAAAGAGTAAGGATATAATATCGTTATGTTGTTATTATAATTATATTAAATAAATTTTATATATATGAATAATTAATACTTACATTATAGGCAATACATAATTAACCTAATCATATATTTTTATATGTAAATATCAAATTTTCCATACTAATAATGCTTATTTTATATAAATAAAGTAATAAAATTATACATTTAATGAAATGTTAAAATTACTTACCTCTTTATATTGTTCTTTACACAAAATCTTCTTTCTACCATCAGAATTGCTTCAAACATAGTATACGTCTAATTTCTAGAATTGTTTATTTTGCACCCTTTGTATAGTAATCAAGTGTATGTATAGCCAATTTCTAAATATTTGGTTATTAAAAAAATCAATTATTTATTAAAATTGTCATTCAAACTTAACAACTCATATATAATCACATCAATTTCTATATATGTTAAATTAGATTTAATTCTTATTTTATAATGCAAAGAAAAATTGTTACTAAAATTATTACAATAAAAATAAATAATAAACAATTACAAATCATTAAATAATCACAATAAATAACGAGGCAATTACCAATACCATCCTAAGAGGGGTTGATATTGACCTTAAAAGTTATGTATAATATAAATGACATAATAGACAATAATACCCTTGAATTATTTTCATCTCATTAACTTTTTCCCACCAATAAATTCCTAAGAAAATTTTCCCGCCAAAAATTTTTTGGCCAAAGTTTTTCCGGCCATTTTTCCCACCAAAATTTTCCGGCCATTTTTTTCCCACCAAAGTTTTCCGGCCAATTTTTTTTCCCACAAAATTTTTCCAAAAAATTTCATGTCAAATTTTTTCCCACCAAACAAACTTCTCACCAAATTTTTATATTGTTATTTGGTGGGAAAAATCGGGGTTTATGTTGTTTGGTGAATCAAATCCCACCAAACTATATTTGGAAGTTTATTTTTTTCGTTTGGTGGGAAAAATCCTACTAAATTATATTTTGGAGTTTATATTGTTTGGTGGGAAAAATTCCACCAAATTTTCTCTTTTTTAGTGTTTTTGAGACATCTATTGGGGCATCTAACGAGCTAGTTCCTCTAGTCCGAAACGACATGCGAAACTAGAATATATGTTTTACTCCCGGAAAAAATATGGACAAAAATATCATCGTTAGTCCTCCATTTAATCATCCAAACATGACTATATGCTAAGTTTTTTTTGCAATTTTTTCATTTTTTAGCGTTTTTGAGACATCTATTGGAGCATCTAACTAGCTGATTCCTCTGGTCCAAAACAACATACGAAACTAGAATATATGTTTTACTCCCGAAAAAAAATATGGCCAAAAATATCATCATTTAGTCCTCCATTTAATCACCCAAACATGACTCTATGCAAGTTTTTCTGCAGAATTTTTATTTTTTAAGCTATTTGAAACATCTATCAGGGCATCTAACGAGCTGGTAACGAGCGGCTTCCTCTAGTCCGAAACAACATACAAAAACTAGAATATATGTTCTACTCTTGGGAAAAATTTGGCCAATAATATCATCGTTTAGTCCTCCATTTATTCACAAACACGTGGCTCTTTGCTAAATTTTTCTGCAGAATTTTGAAAAAATTGCGAACAAGTCCCTGTGTTTTTTATTTATTTCTACGCTATAAAATTCAAAATATGTAGTTGAATCTATTGTGAGCCCACGAAATGCAGAAAGTGCTTGTTGACTCAGTGCCTTCAAAGTTTGACTCACCAGGAAAGTTTGTCTTCATTAAAGGCTTCTTCTCCTTCATAGACATACAGACTTTGGTTGAACAAGTGATTACTAGACGTCGACTAAAACCTATGCAAAACATAACCCATAAACATTCAAAGAGCCTGAAATATCATCATATGTTCAACTAAGCTAAACACAGATATTACATATCCACATCACAATTATCCAGTAAAAATTCATTATAAAAAAAGGTTGATGTACAGCAAACAATCGATGCAATTCCATACTTATTAATCTCAATAACCCTAATGTCACATCCCAACAAGAAGTACTAAGTACTACTGCTGATACAAATTTGTACATTATTCATATGTATCACCACCAAAAGAAACAAATGTTTTCCTATTCAACATTTTCATGATCTCCAACAAGATTATTATTTCTTTTGTTATCCTCTTCAAGCCTTTGAAAAATTTAACTATAAACTTTAACAGAATTACTAGAAAATCTATCCATAGCTTCAAATATATGTTGTAAACCCACATGAAGGCTACCACTAGTAGTAGTATCACTTTGATACACAACAAAATTATTATCATCACATGAAACTAAAACATTCTTTTATCCAAAGCTTGAATCTCCTTTTGTATCTTCAAAAATTCTTTCTCCAAATTCTTCATTTTCCTCTCTATTTCCTTATATCATAATTACCTGTATAGCATCAACAAAATATCCAGACAAAATAGAGATCCATAAAGTCATATAGAAAGCCATGAAATACATTCCCATAAAGTCTATAATTTTTTTGATTTGAGTACTTACTTCTTCAGTTAGTTTCTAAATCTCGGAAGTATAAAACTCAATTGTGTCAAGCTTCAGTTCTGCTAAGTATACCATGAAAATGAAATAGCTTTGTTCCCAACTTTAAGTACACTTATTCTTTCTCGAGCAACCTGCAAACCGATAACTTAATTAGTTGTTCGTTTTATGGACAATATCTCTTAGCAGTAAATGTCAATGCTTGGAGATTACCTTGATAATAGTACAAACATGAGCATGGGCTTTACTAGTTGACCCCTTATGTTACTATATATAAACCACATCCCTAAAAACCTCTTGTATTTGCATTTTCTCCCCTTTACTTTTATACAAATGCACATTTACCCATGAATTATATACACCCCCCTTAGCTACATTCTAATATTTCAACATCTTCCACTAATTTCCCTTCCTCATTAACTCTCCAATAAACAAAGTATACAAAAACACATTCCCATCAAAACCTCTCTTAACCTCTCTTAAACATTTCTTCAAATATTTTTCATGCAGATTCCAATTCCAATTCCAATTCTTCAACTTACACAAACCGCAGAATAGTAATCAAAATTTACCACCTTCAGTCTAACATCCCAGAAATTATTCGATTAGTTTTGTTTAACAATAGATTGATCAAGCCTAAAATTTCAACTGCTCTTGATTTTTATTGCTATCGCGTGTCCATATATCTATTTCTGGGCCTAGCCTAGTGTCGCAGGAGCCTAAATCAATGTCGGTTGAGATCTCTTAGTTTAAGGTTTGCACTACAAATTTGATAATAATTCAATGTTTTAAGAATAGAGAAATCTAGTAAATAAGCAATTTAGAGGAGCACTACCAAAGAGAAGAAAGCTATGCCGGCAAATTGAAACGAAGAGTGTTAGGATAGGATGTAGGAGAACCTCCATTAGTGGCAGAGCTGGACAAAAAAGGAGAGCATCAGAGAGAGAAGTCATAAACAACATAGTTAGAGCAGGCGGAGAAGAGAAAGGATTCGGATGGTGGCGAAAATATAGGAGAAGCCGTAGGTGAAGACACTGGTGGTTTGCAGAGGACTAATCAAAATTAAAAAAAGGGTATAATAAATATAATTTTATTTTTTAGGATTTTATGGACAATATAATAAGTAAAGATGGGAGATAGATATTAATATAAGATTTGAGATGTAAATGGTAATAAATCCATAAATAAATACAATTACAAATTATTAAATAATCACAATAAATAATTTACAATTACAAATTATTAAATAATCAAAATAAATAATATGCAATTAAAAATTATTGAATAATATATATAAAAAAATAGGCTACCATATAATGCACTCCAACCTACTTACCATTTTAAGAGATTTGGGGTTTTTAATGGTCCTCTAACTTCTTCTTCTTTTGCATACATATCAGTCTTTAAATCCGAAATTAGTAACAACAAACTAAACCCTCACGGAAAACTACAACTAGTCTAGGAATTGCACAACCACTCATATGTCTTGTTAAGCTGCTCTTCAGGTACTTTGGAGGATCTGCATACACGCATGGTTCCCCAACAATCTCCGCACCTCTCTTAGCTAGCAAATTCGCACATATAATTGCTTCACGTTCCCATTAAGTAGAGTTTACTTCAAATCCCGGGTTACTCCGTAATTTCTAGAAAATTTTACCTAAAATCTCATACCCGACATTGCAACTTTTTATTTCTATAATAATCACTATGGTCGAATTTGGTTTAGCATCATAAAAAAATTCAACACTGTGAATTAAACCAATTTATATTTAAATTTTAAGGAAATGAATAAATAATATCATATAGAAGTTCAAAACTAAATAGTTTTGATATTAAAAATAAGCGGGTCCTAGATAATGTGGCTCAAATGTAGAAGTTCTGTTTCACTCAGAATCAAAAGATGACCAAATCCAAATGTATATATTGTTACATAATAATGAGCATCTCTGAGAACCATTGAGTCAATGCAGTCTGCTCTAACCACTAGAACTATCAATCTAATACTAATATTTGACCAAAAAAAGATGGTCTCAGGACTCACTATTTGCAAATGACAGTGTCCTCACGAATCTTCTTTGCTCAGATCGGCATATGAATCCTCTTGTTGTTTTCTCATTAACACACCTTCTTAGCCCTAATTTATATAAAAATTTAGATAGTCTTCATAAGTTTAATAATTAAACAAGCAAGATATGTAGTGATATGTAGTTTGGTTATTCCTGAATTGTCATCGTTCTACCACTTTTACAAATTCTCGTTTTCAAACTCTTCCTTTACCTCTATAGGAATTTATTTGCGGAAGTGCTCCACTTAAATTCATGATGCACTAACATCAAAAGGCCTTACTAAAACACAAAAACACAATTCCTAAAATAGGATTTCGCCAGCAAAAGAATTTTTTTTATAGGTCCCTATATTACGCAAAGTTACACTACAGGCCTTGACATTAATTTTTTTTTATTATTTACACTATAATCCCCTATTATACCAAATAACCTATAATATAAAACATATATTTTTTAATATGGTTAAAAAAATGTTCAAAGTCGAGGGGCCTGCAAATGCAAAATGCAAAATGCAAATGAAACATGTTGCCAAAAATGTACATACCCAATTTCTGCAGGAAAGTCTGATCAGTAAGCAACAAAGTTTTTAGTTGAATTAAGCCGGGAAGGATTTGTGCATGTGATCAGCAAGTGACTCCTTTAGAGATGCTATTTGTGAAAAAATGCAACTAACTAGTAACTTCATAATATCATCAATAAAGTATGTAAGCAATTAATATTTATATCAGTAAAGTAGGAAGTAGATCTTACTATGGGAATTATGAAATGACATGGTCAACGATTTTCATGTGGAACCATTCACTTTACACTAAAGACAGTTTTATCGTACGAGAAGGCGATCCAGTTGATGAAATGCTATTCATTATGCACAGAAAATTACTCACCATGACAACTAATGGAGGCGTTATTCTAGGAAGAAGCTCGAGGAATTACAAGATGCTTTGCTAAAGGTGTCTGGAAGTTCACCTAGTTTATGTTATGCGTCGAGATTTGCTGCTAATGCGCTTCGTGCTTTGAGGCTTAATCAATCCACGAGAGGATTTCACCTATTCTACTTCAAAAACCAGCCGACCCGGATTTTACAATAGATAAATGATCTAGTAAAAAAGCACACACAGTAAATCAATATTAAATACATAACACCATGCATAAACCACCCAACAATTCTAAATACATCCACTTAACAGTAAAAGTAAATTACAAACTAAATCTTACCATGGAAATTATTAAACCTTCATGGTTAACTGAAATGTCATGGCCAATGATCTTATTCGTTTTGTTTTTTTGTTCAGTAATGATATTATTTTTGACATGATATCCTGTCTGTGTGCAAAATATAGAAAAAATCGTTATTAATTCTTTCCAAATATATAAGCATTATTTCTATGTTAATATTTTTTATTTATCAAGTAAATATGTGTGGTACATAAAAAAAGAAAAAGAGTAATTAGTTCAAATCTAGCTCAAATTCAAGCTAGAATCCCATTTTAATGACTAAAGTTATGGATAAAATGTACTAACGATTATCCATAAATAGCATATATATATATAGAAAAAGGTATATTGGGAGGGCTATTAGTGGGTGGCAGTTGATGAAATATCTTCCTGATTGTGATAATGTTTCAGCCAAATCCACTAACCCAGCAAATTTTTTGTCATGAGTAATACATGCTCTTAAAAACCATATTTACAAGTTACACTTGAATATGGCTTTATAAAGCTATAAGAACCCAAATTCAACACACTTTTGAAACTTGTATGATTCTTTTTGTGAAGAAACCTTGACTATGTTAAACAGGCAATCCTTGAGGAAAAGTAAACAACAGAACCGGTAAACACTTCATGAATGAGCTGCTCCCATGTGGTTGGAGCAGCGTAATAAAGAATACAGAGATATCAAAAACAAAAACAAAAAAAATAGAAAATGAGATCTTAATAGACTTATAGAGAAAAACACGACCCACACATATAATGTGAGTTTTAAATTAAAACTAAAAGTCCACAACCTTTAATATGAAAGTACACACAAATTATCTATAGTAATTAAATTGCACATTAATACAATAAACTAAAAAATAAGAAAATTTTGTAAGATATGTGAGATTCGGCTTAGTGCTTTACAGGGAAAAGTACTCCCCGTGGCCTCTATGTATCCACTTTACAGACGGCTGCTAAACTCCTCCAAGGTAACAATTGCTTAATAGCTTCCATCTTTAATAAGTACCATTTACCTAGAAAAAAGAAAAGGAAAAATGAATTAAACCAAATTCAAAAAGAATATAATTTTAGTCGAGAGAAGTTAAAGTTTCCAAACCTTCTGTATAAAGCAGCAACATCTTCCTTTAAGCAATAAGTTTCTAGAAACCTGTCACCACAATTGTCCACATGCACAGATTCCATCACAAATTCATGATAGCCTGAATATTCATTCCATTCCATTCGAACAACAGTTTAGCAATTGATTCCTTTCTAAAGCTTGTTTTGTGATCTTACTCCTCTGGTGATTCAGAGGCAACCAACCTATACACATAAACCTTGGGTAAATGACCTGGCCGGAATAAACATCCAATACGGATGCTCCCACGAGTGATATCCCTTCACCACAAGCTTTGATCGATCCAAAGAAGACTCGAGCATCCATTGATGCCTCTCGAAAATCAGCATCAGATTTTCCTGTGATCATGAATATATCTTTTCCATTGCTATAGCTTTTCATCCTTCTAGTTAATCTCTCCAGGAATTTCAATGGAAGGAGATATTGGCTAAACACGAGCAGCTTCTCACTAGTGGATTCACATAGCTGAAGAAAACTGAAGAAGAATTTTGCTTTAACCCTTTCACGAATATCCAATGGTCTATCCTCAGCTCATCAACCCGATCTTTAGCTTTGGGATTCTTCGAAAGAGTTCTCAAGATGGGATGAACATATAAAGCACCACCTTCGGAGCTTATCTTGAATTTCATGTTCATATTTTTTAACTCAGTAAGTTTCTTGTGCCTGGCTATGACTTAATTTCAGGAGGACAGTGAAGTCAACAAGGCCAGTAGTTCATCTAAAGAATCGCCTTGATAATAGTGCAGTACTTTACTAGTCATCTCACGAAGATCCTTTGTCACCATGACCTTGCGATTCAAACTCTCATCCTTGAGCAAAGTGTGCTCAACCACATCGAAAAAATATGGCTTTTTCATTTTCCTTGGAATAGTTGCTCGGCTCAAGATACGTCTCTTGATCACTTTAGGAATATCCATCTAGTAAAAAGCGCACAGAGTAAATCAATATTAAATACATAACACCATGCATTAACCACCCAACAATTCTAAATACATCCACTTAACAGTAAACTACCAACTAAATCTTACCATGGAAATTATTAAACCTTCATTGTTAACTGAAATGTCATTGCCAACGATCTTATTCGTTTAATGATATTATTCTTGACATGAGATCCTGCCATAAATAAGCATTATTTCTATATTAATATTTTTTAATTATAAAATAAATATGTAAAAGTAAAGAGTAATTAGTTCAAATTCAAGCTATAATACCAATTTAATGATTAAATTTGTGGATAAAATACATTAACATTATCCATAAATATAACATATAGAGTAAAAGACCTGTTGGAAGGGTTATTGGTGCGGTGGCAGTTGATGAGATATCTTCTGGATTATGATAATGTTTCAACAAATCCACTAACCCAACTAACCCAACTCATTCTTCACCCGTATGGCCCCCTATGGTGCATAATGTATTGTATAAGATACAAATCCATAACAGAGCTAGCATCTACATTGAAATTGTTCAATGGACTAGAAATCCATAGTTTTACCTAGCAAACCGTATAAACTTTCTTTCTTAATTGTAACACTTCCTCAATATCTCCTACTTTTTTTTACCTTAGGTTTTGCATATTGATTGTATAATTAATCGTTATTACAACTTAATAAGTGAGGAATATGAAAGAAGTGAGGAGTCTACAGTGTACCTGATTTGAACATCACTAATAAAAGGTCTCTCTATTCGTAAGAGAAGACGGCGATCTCTAATATCTTAGGCTGCTCCAAGGAACTTTTCCTCTTACTTTGATTTATGAAGAAAAGGTAACCAAAATGAGGGTTTTATATAAGTTTGAGGAAATACCCCGTTTGCTCCTAGTTTTTAATTGACAGGTTGCCCAATTGTTTAATGCGACTAGATACCCTTAACTTTTGTTTTCGTTACTGTGACCCCCTACTAACATTTTACGTCTAAAATTACCGTTAAGTATGACGTGGACGGAACATGTCAGCATTATTATTATTTTTTATTCTTAATCCGTTTTAATTAATTAATTATTTTAACCCCTATTTTTAAAAGGAAAAAATAGGTAATTCTTCAATACCTACCCTATATATACCCAAAACAAAACCAAAAAAAAAACAAAATCAAAATTAAAAGACAAGGGAGGGTTTGCTTTGGGGAAGAACACGAAGACGAAGAACCTAGGTTGCATAAGCCGATGTACTTTAGCTCGAAAGATAATCAATGGCGTCGTTTACGTTATGGAGTAAGTGTGTTTATTTATTTCCCCTAAATCTTTGCTTGTTGGTTAAGATCTTTTAATCCGTTAATGTAGGTTTTCGAGTATATTTATTACATTTTTAGATATCACGCGTGAAGGGCGGGATTTGGTTACCATATTTATAGTGTATCCATATTTGATAATTATTTTTCCATTAATTGGTTCCTAACGTAATGGGTAACTAAGTTATTCGAAATTGATCGTGTAACAGAGAAATTTGCACTGAGGTTTCGCTTTGGTGGGATATTTAATGAAGACAAGAGAAATTACCAGGAAGTAAAGATTGAGTATGTGGATGGTTGTGAATATGAAAAATTTAGTATACCTATACTTAAGAAGACTGTTTCGAAGATAGGGATGAAAGGTAACTTGGAAAACTACTATTTGAAATTGGGGAAAAAACTACCTGATGGACTAGTATGTTTGGATAGCGAGGATAAATGTATGGATATGTGTAGCATCGAAGAGAACAACGTAACTGTTGACTTGTTTGTTGTTAGTAACCACTATTACATGAAAACCACGAAATTCAAACTCCTTATTTCATGCCTTTGTTATTAACTTGGAATAAGGTTGAAGAAATAGTTCAGCAACGAGAAGGAGATAAAGTTCATACCAATAATGGCAATGATGAGATGGAAGTTCAGAACTGTAATGAAGGGAAAGAAGTAGTAGTTAATACCTGTGATGAAAGGCCTGATATGAAAAGCGTTGAAGAAAAGAGTGATGAAAGGCATGATGAGAAAAGTGTGGCAAAAAAGATAGTTGAAGACGAAACAATAAAGGTACATAATCATTTGACAGTTTAGCCCTTAACATTTTAGGTGATTGACAATTAAACCCCTAATTTAAATATATTTGACTATATATTTCTTTTAACTGTATAGTTTGTTTGTGAAGATCAAAACACAACTGATGTTAACGTAACTGAAGGTGAGAACGACGAAGTAAAAAATTTAGTTTCATAGACTGTAGAGAAAGTAGTTGCTGAGAAAGAACTAAACAAGGTAGGTAATGTTGTTTTGGAAGAAGGAGGAAAAACCTGTGATGAAAGGCTTGATATGAAAAGCGTGGAAGAAAATAATGGTGAAAGGCATACTGTAAAAGCGTGGAAGAAAAGATAGTTGAAGAAGAAACAATAAAGATACACAGTCATTTGACAGTTTAGCCCTTAACATTTAAGTTGATTGACAAATCACCCCCTTAATATACATATATTTGATTGTATATTTCTTTTACCTTTTCAGGTTGTTTGCGAAGATCAAAACACACCGGATGTTAATGTAACTGAAGGAGAATGTGAGAAAGAAGAAGTAAATAATTTTGTTAATGAGACTTTGGAAGAATAACTCTCTGACATTGGAGAGAAGGAGAAGTCCGTTAATGATATATTGGATAAAGTGTTAAAGGTTTTGAAGTCTGACGAGAAAGAAGGTAAGAGGAGTTCCAAAATAAATCCCCATTGAGGCCTTTCAGGCTTATCAATGAAAACCTAACAGATGATAAGATTAAATCTTTATAGTAATGTGAGTGATTTTCAACAGTTAGTGCACCAGGAATATGCAGTTAATGTTAGTACCAAAACATGCTACATGGCAAATCACTTAGAAAAAGGCATGACAGAGGTTGAATACAAGAATCAATACAAGAAGATGAATGATTATTCAGTAGAAATCAGGAGAAGTAACCATGGATGTACTGTAGCTATTAAAACTACTGTTGATGAGCTCACTTGAGTAGAAATATTGCATAGACTTTATGTTGGTCTTAAAGGTTGTAGAAGAGGGTTTTTATATTGTAGTAGAAAGGTTGTTGGGGTAGATGGATGTCACCTAAAAGGTCCACATCCAGGCATGATTTTAACAGCAGTTGGAATTGATGGGAACAACTGTATATTCCCAATTGTGTATTGCCTAGCAGAGAAAGGGGATAGTAACTCATGGAGATGGTTTTTTAACTTGTTGGTACAAGATCTTGGTATAAGTAATCAACAAGAATGGACTTTCATATCTGATAGACAAAAGGTTGGTTATCTTTGATGGTTCTAAATATATAGTTTTTGTAAAGAATACTAACTGTTTTTTCTTTGTTTGTGTTTATAGGGATTACTCCAGGTCATGAGTGACATGTTTCCGGATATTAAACATCGGCATTGTGTAAGGCATATGTATAATAATTTTAAGATCAAGCATTCGGGTTTGGCTTTAAAAGACAAACTGTGGGAAGCTGCAAGGGCCCCATAAATTTACAGATTTGATGAAGTAATGGATGAAATTAAACACATGAATGAGGATGCTTTCAAATGTCTCTCTAACCTAGATCCCAAGGCGTGGGCAAGGTATCATTTTAGTACATTTACAAAATGTGATCTTCTACTCAACAATATCTGCGAAAGCTATAACAATGCCATTAAAAAAGTCAGGTATTTTGTCAGCTTACTCCCTAAACAGTTAACTATTATGTCTATTTACCCCCTACAAAGTTTCATATTTTGTCTACTTATCCCTTACACAACCAAAACAATTGTCTATTTACCCGCTACAGAGTTTCTTATTTCGTCTACTTACCCCCTAAACAACTACGAATGTTGTCTACTTACCCCCTAAACAACTACAAATGTTGTCTACTTACCCCCTAAAAAGTTAACTATTTTATCTACTTACCCCCTAAACAGTTAACTATTTTATCTACTTACCCCCAAAACAGTTAACTATTTTATCATGTTTGTAAACAGGGACAAGTGTCTCATTCTCATACTTGAGGGTCTAAGGATGTATAGTATGAAGAGGCTACAATCTAAGAGATCATGGATGTCAAAATACGAAGGTGATATATGTCCTAAGATCAGACACTTGGTAAACAAACGGTATGCTAATGTTCAAACTTCTCACCACATTCATAAAATCTCTGATAGTCAGCCATATCTCCTTTCTTTTGAATTCTGGATGGAAAAGGTGGAGGATGACGGGTTTCTACAACATCTTTCTTCTTGGGTAGTTCTGAAATCTTCTCCACTTCCACCACTTCATCATCTTTTTCTTCCACATCCTTTACCGGTTTTTCTTTTCTCGTTATTTCTTTTTCTTTCATAACCAGAAAGGGTGGTGGTTGTAATTGCTTACTACTTCTTTTCTGATCGTGTTACAATCCTCCCTTTGTTTAGGAATTTCTGTGTCACTTGGGAGTTGGCGTTGACCTCAAACATTCAAGCTATTGGCGATTTTTGATATTTGACTCTCTAAGATTTTTAATAAGCAGAATGTGAATTTAAAGTTTCTTCCATCTTGTTTTCCTTAACGGTTGTGGTGTTTATGAATCGAGATATATGATCCTCAAGTTGGGCTGACATACTTTGGGAAGCAGATATGTATTGCGTTAAGGTAAGAGCTAAATCAGCTTAGGTGAGTGCACCTTCTTGAGGTCGGGCAGGAAGTACTTTTTGAGTCAATGTATCAGAATAAACTTCATGATCAGCTTTTGGTTGATTTCCTTGGGAGTGGTTTTGCGGCTTGAATTGATAATTGTTTCCTTGGGGCCTTGGTTGATAAGTTCCTGGATTGCCCCACGTGGATTGAATATTGAAAGCTTGGATGATTTCTATTTTGGTTACCATACCCTTAACCACCTGAATAGTTATTACTTCGATTATTAACTAAACACACGGATTCTGGGTTATTAGCACATTCTTCCCATGTATGATCGATTGCCCCACAACTAGGACATATCTCTGGTTTTTTACCACATTCACAATAGCTTTATTCGACATAGATAAATTTTTTAATTTATTTTCAAGTGCAACAATTTTAGTATTCAAAGTAGTTTCTGCGTCTACATTCAAAGTACCTTTTTTCAGAAACTCTAATTGATTATATCGAAAGTTGCCAACTCATTTCATTCTTCAGAATTCTATCCATAATAGCTAAAGCTTGATTAGTTGTGACCATCATGAGGCCACCTTGACACATAGTATCTACCTTCTCTTTTGGAGCTTTATCTACACTTCGATAAAATATCCCAAGCTGTAACTCAAGTGAATACCCATGTAATGGGCATTTTCGTAGTAAAGATTGAAAACGAGTCCAAGAAACTCCTACAATCTCTTCTTGTTCTTTACGGAAACTAGCAACATCTAATTTCCTACTAAGTCTGACACTTTGATGATGATACCTGTCGAAAAATGCTGTCTGAAGTTGATCCCAAGTCAAAATCTCATCGTTTAGTTGCTGATCATACCATTCACTTGCTCCTCCGGTGAGGTAAAATGAAACATATGAAAGTATATTTGTGCTTTGGTAACTCCAGGAGTGACATATGCATCACAAATTTGCATAAACTTGTACATAGCCCGAATAGGAACTTCATGAGTTGCACCACTATATTACCGGATATTGATAAATTGATTAATCATACCTGCGTCTGGTCTGAATCGGATTCCTTGAATTGCGGGTGGGAGAAGTCCTAGTGGTGGTAGACGAAACTGTCTATATTTGTTAGGTTGGACGAATCGTGGGACATTTTCTTGAATTCTTGCACCATTATTGTTGAGCGGTTGTTGACCTGCCAGAGGAATCTGGAATTGAGCGTTCTGAGCTCCTACATGTGGGTCTTGCATAACTGGTGGCATTATAGGATCACCGTTTTCATCCAACTGAATTCCGGGAACTTCAATATTATGAATGTTCAGACCCTTTATTTTTCTTTCTAGCTTTTCTTTTTCTCTCGCTTCTCTATCCCTCTTGTTTTATCACCGAAAAACCTCTTGGGGTTTGAGTACATGCACTACTTGTAGAACCTGAGAAGAGACAACACAAAGAAAAGCGTAAAACTGAAATAAATTAATCTGAAATAAAAATAACAACTAAAACACTTACGGATAACACCGTGGTCACACGCTACCGTCCCCGACAGCGGCACCAAAAACTTGGTGTCTCCTGGTGTGTTATAAAATAACACCCCTAAATAGGAACGACACGTACCGCAAGTGTACGAGCCTTCCAAGTAATATATGGTAAATGGGAATTCGATCTTAGGGACGGATTGGATATGACTTTAGATGTTATGTAATAAGTGTGAATAATTGGTATATGATGCGGAAAGTAAAATAGATGAATACTTGTTTTGATTTTGTTTAAGGACTAAAATGGAATTAATATAAAATACTAAATTAACTAACAGAAATAAATGAGACGCAAGTAAATAAAATATGAGGAGACGCAAAGATGAGAAGTAGTACTTGAGTTTCGCAAGGGTTTCACCTAAATCTTATCAATCAATGCTTTCGTTTAAGGGTCGAATTGGTAATTAATATTAGTTGGGATTCGAGTTTCTCTTAACCCCCATCATGATGGACTTAGGAGCTATCCTAGGGTATGACAAACCCCACCAGGGTGATTATAATCTACCTTTGAATGTTCAAGTGTTTTACCTAATTGGCTATAAAATTAACTAAGTCAGTCAGGATCAATAATTTATATCTTCCATTTATTACCTTGTTCAGTATTTAAACCCCCCGTGAAGGTGATCATTACGCCACTATAATACATAGCTTAACTACTAATTCCTATTTTTGATTCATGATTTCAAAGACAGTAAATAAATTCACGATAATAGAAAATACTAAATTACCCAATTCAAATTAAATCTTTTAATCCCAAATTCAAAAACATTAACTAAATAAATTGGGGCTCAACCCATTAAAGCGATTCTCAAGCACTTAGAGTATTTAGCTCATAATAGAAATTAAAACTACAGAAAAAATAAATAAAGGAACTCATTAATTTACATAAAGAAATAATAAGAACCTAATTTATGAGTTGTTGAATTGACTGTTGTTGGAAGAATCTCTTCTAAAACTTCAGTTTCTTTTCTCCTCTTGCTTTTGTCTTTTCTCTCTGACGTTCTAACTTTTGTAAATTGAGTTGTGTGTAAAGATAAAGTCAAAATGTCTCTTTATACTGAAAATTTTGGTCTTGGGCTTATATATTAAGTGTGTAAATAAAATATTAAATAGCCCAAGTCCACTTTTCAAATCTTACTCCCGTAACTAGTGTACACCCACCACTAAAATGGCTGTAACTTTATCAATTTAAATCCGAATCAACCCGTTCAACTTGTTAATTCTTCGTAACCCGATAAGGAACGAATCTTCTTTAAATCTCAGAGGCTGAATTCATGTATAAGTAGCTCGAAATCAGCAATTACCATCAGCCTTCCGGATTTGCAGCTTCAACTTGTCAACTCTTCGGGATATTTCTTTTTGCCTTTGACTTCTTTACACGATCTAAGACTTTAATTTTTGATTCCTCTTTGCTAGCATTAAGAACCTACGAACTTTGCACTAAAACAAACCACTTAACATGCAAAAGCTTAATAAATGAAAAATACTAAAATTCAAGGAGAGAAAATGAAGACTCAAGCATTTGGAGAATTGTTAAACTGCTCCATTGATGCCTATGGTAAATCAGCATCAGAGTTCCCTGTGATCATGAATATTTCCTTTCCATTGCTATAGCCTTTCATATTTATAGTTAATCTCTTCAGGAATTTCAATGGAAGGAGAT
The DNA here is from genome assembly GCA_029959085.1 of Nemophila menziesii. NCBI lineage: Eukaryota > Viridiplantae > Streptophyta > Magnoliopsida > Boraginales > Hydrophyllaceae > Nemophila > Nemophila menziesii. The sequence goes on from JARWIR010000030.1 coordinate 5,504,817, forward strand.
ATTGGCTGAACATCGAAAAAATCTGGCTTTTTCATCTTCCGTGACTTAACATAACAGTAAAAGTAAACTACCAACTAAATCTTACCATGGAAATTATTTAACCTTCATGGTTAACTGAAATATTATGGCCAATGATCTTATTCTGTTTTTTTTTTTCAGTAATAATATTATTCTTGACATAAGTTTCAGCATGTGTGCAAAATTAAAAAAAAATCATTATCAATCCCTTCAAAATAAATAAGTATTATTTCTATGTTAATATTTTTTGATTATCAAGTAAATATGTAAAAGTAAAGAGTAATAACTTCAAATCTAGCTCAAATTCAAGCTATAATCCCAATTTAATGATTAAATTTATGGATAAAATACATTAATGATTATCCATAAATATCACAAATAGAGAAAAAAACCTATTGGGAGGGCTATTGGTGGGGTGGGAGTTGATGAGATACCTTATGGATTGTGATAATGTTTCAACCAAATCCACTAACCCAACTAACCCAACTCATTCTTTATAAGTATGGCCCCCTATGGTGCAAATGTATTGTATAAGTTACACTTCCGATTTCTCTTAGCGGTCAGGAAATCCATAACAGAGCGAGCATCTACACTGAAATTGTTCAACGCATAAACTTTCTTTCTTAATTGTAACACTTTCTCAATATCTCCTACTTTTTTTTTATCTTAGGTTTTGCAGATAGATTGTATATTTCATCGTTATTACAACTTAATAAGTGGGAAATATGAAAGAAGTGGGGAGTCGAGTGTACCTGATTTAAATATCACTGATAAAAGGTCTTGATACCTTCTATTGGTAAGAGAAGACGGCTATCGTCGAATATCTTACGCTGCTCCAAGGAACTTTTCCTCTTACTTTTGATTTATGAAGAAAAGGTAACCGAAATGAGGGTTTTATATAAGTTTGAGGAAATATCCCTTTTGCTCCTAGTTTTTACGCGATTGACAGGTTGCCCCATTGTTTAATGCAACTAGATACCCCTAACTTTTGTTTTCCTGACTCGTGGCCCCCTACTAACGTTTTTCGTCCAAAATCACCGTTAAGTGTTCATTTTTATTATTTTTTTATTCTTAATCCGTTTTAATTAATTAATTTAATTATCATAACCCCATATTTTTAAAATGGAAAAATAGGTAATTCTTAAATGCCTAGCCTATATATACCCAAAACAAAACAAAAAATTAAAACAGAATCAAAATCAAAAGACAAGGGAGGGTTTGGTTTGGGGAAGAACAAGAAGACGAAGAACCCAGATTGCATAAGCCGATGTACTTTAGCTCGAAAGATAATCAATGGTGACGTTTACGGTATGGAGTAAGTGTGTTTATTTATTACCCCTAAATCTTTGCTTGTTGGTTAAGACCTTTTAATCCGTACATGTAGGGTTTTCGAGTATATTTATTACATTTTTAAATATCACGCGTGAAGGGCGAGATTTAGTTATTGATAGGAGTAGATTTTACGGGATTTGGTTACCATATAAATAGTGTATCTATATTTGATAATTATTTTCCATTAATTGATTCCTAAAGTAATGGGTAACTAATTTATTCAAAATTGATCGTGTAACAGAGAAATTTGCACTGAGGATTCGCTTTGGTGGGATATTTAATGAAGACAAGAGCAATTACCATGAAATAAAGATTGAGTATGTAGATGGTTATGAATATGACAAATTTAGTATACCTGTACTTAATAAGACTGTTTCAAAGTTAGGGATAAAAGGTAACTTGGAATACTACTATTTGAACTTTGGGAAAAAAACTACCTGATGGTCTAGTATGTTTAGATAGCGAGGATAAATGTATTGAGATGTGTAGCATTGAAGAGAACAATGTAACTGTTGACCTGTTTGTTGTTAGTAAACCAGTAATACATGAAAACCAAGAAATTCAAACTCCTTATTTTATGCCTTTGTTATTAACTTGGAATAAGGCTGAAGAAATAGTTCAACAACGAGAAGAAGATAAAGTTCATACCAATAATGGCTATGATGAGATGGAGTTCAGAATGTAATGAATGGCAAGAAGGACCTGATATGAAAAGCATAGAAGAAAAGATTGATGAAAGGAATGCTGAGAAAAGCGTGGAATAAAAGATAGTTGAAGACGAAACAATAAAGGTACACAGTCATTTAACAGTTTAGCCCTTAAAATTTTAGTTGATTGAAAATTTAACCCCTAATTTACATATATTTGGCTATATATGTTTTTTTAATTTTATAGGTTGTTTGTGAAGATCAAAACACAACTGATGTTAATGTAACTGAAGGTGAGAACGACGAAGTAAAAAACTTAGTTTCATAGACTGTAGAGAAAGTAGTTGCTAAGAAAGAACTAAACAAGGTAGGTAATGTTGGTTTGGAAGAAGGAGGAAAGACCTGTTATGAAAGGCCTAATATGAAATGCGTGGAAGAAAAAATGGTAAAAGGCATTATGGGAAAAGCGTGGAAGAAAAGATAGTTGAAGAAGAAACAATAAAGGTACAAAGTCATTTGACAGTTTAGCCCTTAACATTTCAGTTGATTGACAAATCACCCCCTTAATTTACATATATTTGATTGTATATTTCTTTTACCTTTTCAGGTTGTTTACGAAGATCAAAACACACCTGATGTTAATGTAACTGAAGGCGAAGGTGAGAAAGAAGAAGTAAATAATTTTGTTAATGAGGCTTTGGAAGAGCAACTCTCTGATATTGGAGAGGAGAAGTCTGTTAATGATATATTGGATAAAGTGTTGAAGGTTTTGAAGTCTGACGAGAAAGAAGGTAAGAGGAGTTCCAAAAATAAATCCCCATTGAGGCCTTTCAGGCTTATAGATGAAAACCTAACAGATGATAAGATTGAATCTTTATAGTAATGTGAGTGATTTTCAACAGTAAGTGCACCGGGAATATGTAGTTAATTTTAGTACCAGAACATGCTACAAGGCATTTCACTTAGCAAAAGGCATGAAAGAGGTTGAATACAAGGATCAATACAAGAAGATTTACGATTATTCACTAGAAATCAGGAGAAGTAACCCTGGAAGTACTGTAGCTATTGAAACCACTGTTGACGAGCTTACTGGAGTAGAAATATTTCATAGACTTTATGTTGGTCTTGGAGTTTGTAGAAGAGGGTTTTTAGATTGTTGTAGAAAGGTTGTTGGGGTAGATGGATGTCACCTAAAAGGTCCACATCCAGGTGTGATTTTAACAGCAGTTGGAATTGATGGGAACAACTGTATATTCCTAATTGTGTATTGCCTAGCAGAGAAAGAGGATAATAACTCTTGGAGATGGTTTTTTAACTTGTTGGTACAAGATCTTGGTATAAGTAATCAACAAGAATGGACTTTCATATCTGATATACAAAAGGCTGGTTATCTTGGATGGGTATAAATATATAGTTTTTGTAAAGAATACTAACTGTTTTTTTCTTTGTTTGTGTTTATAGGAATTACTCCAGGTCATGAGTGACTTACTTACGAATATTGAACATCGGGATTGTGTAAGGCATCTGTATAATAATTTTAAGATCAAGCATTTGGGTTTGGCTTTAAAAGACAAAGTGTGGGAAGCTACAAGGGGCCCATCAATTCACAGATTTGATGACGTAATGGATGAAATTAAACACATGGATGAGGATGCTTTCAAATGGCTCTCTAACCTTGATCCCAAGGCGTGGTCAAGGTCTCATTTTACTACATTTACAAAATGTGATCTTCTACTCAACAACATCTGCGAAAGCTATAACAGTGCCATTAAAAATGTCAGGGATTTTGTCAGCTTACTCCCTAAATAGTTAAATATTATGTCTATTTACCCCCTTCAAAGTTTCATATTTTGTCTACTGATCCCTTACACAACCAAAACAATTGTCTATTTACCCCCTACAGAGTTTCTTATTTCGTCTACTTACCCCTAAACAACTACAAATGTTGTCTACTTACCCCATAAAAGTTAACTATTTTATATACTTACCCCCTAAACAGTTAACTATTTTATCTACTTACCCCCGAAACAGTTAACTCTTTTATCATGTTTGTAACAGGGACAAGTGTCTCATTCTCATACTTGAGGGTCTAAGGATGTATAGTATGAAGAGGCTACAATCTAAGAGATCATGTATGTCAAAATACGATGGTGATATATGTCCTAATATCAGACACTTGGTAAACAAATGGTATGTTAATGTTCAAACTTCTCACCACATTCATAAATCTCTGATAGTCAGCCATATCTCCTTTCTTTTGAATTCTGGATGGAAAAGGTGGAGGAGGACGGGTTTCCACAACATCTTTCTTCTTGGGTATTTCCAAAATCTTCTCCACTTCCACCACTTCATCATCTTTTTCTTCCACATCCTTTACCGGTTTTTCTTTTCTCGTTAATTCCTTTTCTTTCATAACCGGAAAGGGTGGTGGTTGTAATTGCTTACCACTTCTTTTTCTGATAGCGTTACAATCCTCCATGTGTTTAGGAATTTCTGTGTCACTTGGGAGTTGGCCTTGACCTCGAACATTCAAGCTATTGGTGATTTTTGATATTTGACTCTCTAAGATTTTTAATGAAGCAGAATGTGAATTTAAAGTTTCTTTCATCTTGTTTTCCTTAACGGTTGTAGTGTTTATGAATCGAGATAGTTGATCCTCAAATTGGGATGACTTACTTTGGGAAGAAGATATGTATTGCGTCAAGGTAGGAGCTAAATCAGCTTTGGTGATTGCATCTTCTTGAGGTCGAGCAAGAAGTATTTTTTTGAGCTAATGTATCGGAATAAGCTTCATGATTGGCTCTAGGTTAATTTCCTTGGTAGTGGTTTTGCGGCTTGAATTGATAATTGTTCCTTTGGGGCCTTGGTTGATAAGTTCCTGGACTGCCCCATGTGGATTTGAATATTGAAAGCTTGGATGATTTCTATTTTGGTTACCATACCCTTAACCACCTGAATAGTTATTACCTCGATTATTAACGAAACACACGGATTCTGGGTTATTAGCACATTCTTCCCATGTATGATCGATTGCCCACAACTAGGACATATCTCTGGTTTTTTTACCACATTCACAGTAGCTTTATTCGACATAGATAACTATTTTAATTTATTTTCAAGTGTAGCAATTTTAGTATTCAAAGCATTTTCTGCGTCTACATTCAAAGTACCTTTTTCATAAACTCTAACTGATGATCTCGAAGGTTGCCAACTCATACCATTCTTTACTGATTAGTTGTGACCATCATGAGGCCACCTTGACACATGGTATCTACCTTCTCTTTTGAAGCTTCATCTAAACTTCGATAAAATATCCCAAGCTGTAACTCAAGTGAATACCCATGTAATGGGCATTTCCGTAGTAAAGATTGAAAACGAGTCCAAGAAACTCCTACAATCTCTTCACGTTCTTGACGGAAACTAGCAACATATAATTGTCCACTAAGTCTGACACTTTGAGGATAATACCTGTCGAAAACTGATGTCTGAAGTTGATCCCAAGTCAAAATCTCACCGTGTTGTTGTTGATCATATCATTCACTTGCTCCTCCGGTGAAGAAAAACGGAAACATATGAAAGTACATTTGTGCTTTGGTTACTCCAGGAGTAACATATGCATCCAAAATTTGCAAAAACTTGTACATAGCCCGAATAGGAACTTCACGAGCTGCACCACTATATTACCCGATGTTGATAAATTGATTAATCATACATGCGTCTGGTCTGAATCGAATTCCTTGAATTGCGGGTGGGAGAAGTCCTAGTGGTGGTAGACGAAACTATCTATATTCTGTAGGTTGGACGAATCACGGAACATCTTCTTAAATTCCTGCACCATTATTGTTGAGCGGTTGTTAACATGCCAAAGGAATCTGGAATTGACGTTCTGAGCTCCTACCGGTGGGTCTTGCATAACTGGTGGCACTATAGGATCACCGTTTTCATCCAACTGAATTCTGTGATCTTCAACATTATGAATTTTCAGACCCTCCATTTTTCTTTCTAGCTTTTTTTTTCTCTCGCTTCTCAGTCCCTCTTGTTTTTATCACTAAAAAACATGTCGGGGTTTGAGTACATGCACTACCTGTAGAACCTGAGAAGAGACAACACAAAGAAAAGCGTAAAACTAAAATAAATAAAACTGAAATTAAAAAAACAACTAAAACACTTACGGATAACACTGTGGTCACACGCTACCATCCCCAACAGCGGCGCCAAAAACATGGTGTCTCCTGGTGTGTTATAAAATAACACCCCTAAATAGGAAGGACACGTACCGCAAGTGTACGGGTCGCCCAAGTAATATCTGGTAAATGCGAATTCGATCTCAGGGTGGATAATTGTTATATGATGCGGAAAGTAAAATAGATGAATATTTGTTTTGATTTTGTTTAAGGACTAAAATGGAATTAATATAAATACTAAATTAACTAATGGAAATAAATGAGACGCAAGTAAATAAAATATGAGTAGACGCAAGGATGAGAAGTAGTACTTGAGTTTCACAAGGGTTTCGCCTAAATCTTATCAATCAATGCTTTTGTTTAAGGGTCGAATTGGTAATTAATATTCGTTGGGATTCGAGTTTCTCTTAACCCTCGTCAGGGTGGACTTAGGAGCTATCCTAGGGTATGACAAACCCCGCCAGGGTGATTATAAGCTACCTTTGAATGTTCAAGTGTTTTACCCAATTGGCTATAAAATTAACTAAGTCCATCAGGATCAATAATTTATATCTTACATCTATTACCTAGTTCAGTAATTAAACCCCCCGTCAAGGTGATCATTACGCCACTATAATAAATAGCTTAATTACTAATTTCAATTTTTGATTCATGACTTCAGAGACAGTAAACAAATTCACGATAGTAGAAAATACTAAATTACTCAATTCAAATTAAATCTTTTAATCCCAAATTCAAAATCATTAACTAAATAAATTGGGTCTCAACCCATTAAAGCGATTCTCAAGCATACCAGCTCTCCTAAGAGCTAGAGCCAGACCTTCACGACTAGAATCGACCCAAAATTTCTTGATATAGAAATTAATGATGAAGCCTTTGTCATTCTTCATAAATATCACAACAAATTATTGTTCTCGATGCTTAGTGAAGGAAGTGACACTGAATATTCATTTATGAATACCCTACATGTTCGGTGGTGAGGAAATCTCAGCGTTATTACTCGTAGTTTCCATAGTTCTCTATAGTGTCATTAAAATACTCTTCGTCATGACAAATACAAAAGGTGGTAATGTCGCTTAAGTGTATAGTTCTGTTTTAAATAAGGACGGTGTGTAAATTTCATTCCGAATTGAAGAGATTATCAAATCCAACTTATTATATTGGTACATAATAATGACCAGATAATATTATCAACTTTATATCGTAATAAAGGTCAAACTATATAATATCTTATCAAACTCTAAAATGGGTTGACAAAAAAATCAAACTCTAAAATGCAAAATGAAAACTTTAAAGTATTAGATTTTGAAAGACAGACAACATAAGAACATAAAATTAACACATTATTGGTTAACCAACTTTAGTTTTTTACTAATACAACCATTGATAACAGAATTGGTTACTAATATTTTACCAAAAAAAGATGGTCTCAAGACTAACATGTGTTGATTAAGACAGTTCGCAAACTTCAACACCAGACAGTTGCTTGCCTGCCTAATCTAATGTCGTATATTTGAATTTGAAACTTAGTCATTTTCTTTCCACGGGAAACTAATCATTAATTCAATCCAACATATGAAACCTCTTGTTGTTTTCCCATATACACATCTTCTTGGACCCAATTAATATGATAAATTAAACAGCGTTACATAAATTTAAAAACTAAACAAGCAAGATATTTAGTTTGTTTCATACCTGAATTGCCATCGTTCCTAATTTCAGATCCTCATTCTCAACTCTTATTTTACCTTTATAGGAATTTATGTGCCAAAGTAGTCCACAAAAATTCATGCCACACTAACAACAAAATGCTGTAACAGCAAGTGGCTCCTTTGGAGATGCTATTTGTGAAACAAAATAGATAATTAGTAACTTCATAATATCATTAATATTGTATTTAAGCATTTAAAATATTAATAAATTAGGAAGTAGATCTTACAATGGGAATTATGAAATGACATAGTCAACAATCTTCTGTGGAGCCAAAGCTTCTCCCTCTCCACGAAGATCCAGTTTTGGCATTCATGGACCTCCAGGGATAGCCTCGTTCGTGAGGAAATGAACTCGTTTAATCTAAACGCTCAACATATCTCCACTAGCTCAACCCACAGTAAATATTAAATACATAAAACCACCCAAAAATTCAAAATATATCCACATAACATTATATCACACTAAAAGTATACTACAAACTAAATCTTACCATATAAATTATTAACCTTCATGGTTAACTGAAATGGCATGGCCAATTATCCTATTTCTTCTGTTTTTTCGTTCGGTAATGAAATTTTTCTTGAAATGATCCTACGTGTGTGCAAAATTAAAATAATTATTAATATTTCCTTCCAAATATATAAGAATTAATTCTATGTTAATATTATTTATTATCAAGTAAATATGTAAAAGAAAGGAGTTATTAGTTCAAATCTAGCTCAAATTCAAGCTAGAATCCCATTATAATGTCTAAATCTATGGATATATATTGACTACTATGCATAAATAACACATATATAGCAAAAGGCCTGTTGGAAGGGCAATTGGTGGGATTGAAATTGATGAGTTATCTTTCGAATTGTGATGATGTTTCAGCCGAATTCTCGGTCCTTATTCAACCCATTAACCTATCCCTACTCATGCTTCACCACTGTGGGGCCCTCGCTCTTAGCAATCCGGATGCACTAAATTTATTTTCTTCAATAAATTTTTTTAATGGACTATAAACCTCTTATTAGCGGTCTAAGTTAACTCTTAGGCAAATCCAGAGTTACACCCAGCAAACCGCATAAAGTTTCTTTCCTAATTGTAACACGTCCGCACTATCTCCTACTTTTTTTTCCCTTAGAATTTTGCAAATCGATTGTATTTTTCATCGTTACTACAATTTAACAAGGGAGAAATATGAAAGAGGGGAGGAGTCAAAATAATATATGATTTAAACATCACTGATAAAAGACCTTGCTACCTTCTATTCGGAGACAAAGACGGCGATAGTCGAATCTCTAATTGCTCTTTTCCTCGGGTGAATTATAAATCACGTCCCCCCGCATGTTGGACTTATTAATAAAAGTCCTTTTAATTATAAGCTCTGTAACTAGCTAGTTACAAAAGCCCAAAAGCCAACAAATGCCCTCTCCATTAGCTCTTATTACACTGAAACAAACAACCCACCCCAAAACACTATTAGGGTTATAAAATCCCAATTCACATCTCATTCTAACCCAACCCCACTGTAATCTCTTCGCTCCCTCTATGTTCTCTCTGCATTATTCACCAGCCCCCTTCTCCTGCATTTTTTTTTCAAATCCCGGCAAAGAGTTACAAATAATAATATCATCTTTTATTTTTGTGCCTCAATACCAACACATAAGTTCCCACCCAATGAATTTACCAAATGTGGACCCTCCAACCGAAACTCAAGCTCGAGACAGGTCTCAGGATTGTGATAAAAGTGTGGGTCATTTGGTCATGCCTAATAATCTAAGGGGATATGGGCTTATATCGTGGCGACAAAAGAAAAGGCTTAAGGCTCAAATTGGGCTAAGACGGATAATATTCATATTAGGGATAGCAAGCTAAAAGGCTACAAATGGCTAACAAATAACTGCCCCTATTATTTTCCTTGTTACATGGTTCGTCTCTAGTTTATATCTAAGTTGGTTCTCTACTACTTTAGATCTCACGTTCTACAAACCAAACATTTTCCTTAAGTACAAGCTTACTTCTTTTGCATTGTTTATTCATTTTTCCTATTCATTATTTATGTTTGCATGCAAATAAAGCGCATTTTACGTTATCCCTTAAAGTCCACTATTTACTATCATAGATTCATCAAAAGTATGCTTAAAGGGTCATTTAAAAACTTCTACAGTCAAACGCAACTCCTAATTATTTTATTGAAAGCAATTAAAAACAAATAACACATAAAAACTGGGATAAGGCAACGAACCCCAGCCCAAACTCAAAAATGAGTCGTGTCCCCACGACTCGAAAAGACGCAAAGCAATTAAACTAATCTACACTAAAACGCGAAGGGGATAGAAAACGTAGCTTAACCAGCGCGTGGCTGGTCATCGGTGTTGCGTCCATGGACTTTATCCTTCGTAAGTAGACCATAGGTGGCGTGTTGAATGGTGATCACCCCAAGTAGCATGTTTTGGATAAGGTCCAGCTCTTTTGTAACGTTCCCTAAAGTAGCAATAATCTTCACTTGATTTTCTTCCAACACTTTGATCTTCGATTCCAACTCGTTATCGGTATGTATCTTCCTCTTTGGAGGAGGAGCTCTAGGAGTCCTTACAGCTTGTGTGGCTTCGTTATGGGCATTCTGAATCGAGACTAACGATATATGTTCCCCAACCACGGTTGGTTCAGCTTCGTCACATTTACGCGGAATCTTAGCGTCTAAACACAAGGTAGTGATGGTACACAGAAATTTAAGATTCTGCGGAGTAGTAGGAGCTTTCTCGAATTCCATAATATTATCATAAAGCACACAAGCCACATCCATATGTTTGTTCTCCACAATACACTTGATGAATATAATAGTTTCCTTTTTCAATTCTGAAGTGTGTGTAATACCAAAGAAGGCAGGGACTATGAAACGGGACCAAACCATAGCACAAGGCAATAAATTGCTGATATGAATTTGTCCATGATAACGCTCTCCTGCTAGAATTGGGCGGGTCAAAGGAATAAGTACTTTTCACCAAAGAGAATCGAAATCGAATGAAGGATCGGTAAGGGTTTCTTGGTAAGGACAAGGGCCAGTGAAGTTTGGAAATTTCAAGGATTGTTGAATAAGTTCAGCAGAGAGGGGAATTACTTTTTTGCGTACAATAATGGCTTCTTTTGAAAAAGCTAATGCCTCTTAAAAATCACGCACCAAGGTAGGAATATATTCAAGCTTTCTTTCTCTCAACTCTTTCCACCCAAACTTGTCACAAGTAGTAGCATAATCCTTAAAAGCACTGTTCATAATACCCTTTGGAATTCCCTTCTCAACACCAAATTTCAAGTAATCAATTCTGTCACGAACCTGATCCTTCCATGTCATAGCAACTCTCTTCGGTTTCTCCGCCCACATCTTTCTTCTTGTTGATCTTTGTTCTTGAACGGGGGCTTGTGGAATTTCTTCTTCAATATCTTCCTCACTTTTTGGTTCATCAATTAATCTACTTTTTGGATTAGCCTTAATCGGATTCTCTTTCCTTTTTGGAGCAGCTGGGATTTCTTCAGTCTTGCGTTTGGAACACGAATTCGGAATCTCAATCTCTTGTTCTGGGCTAGCACCAACAGTGTTTATGTTTCTTAGAAAGTTCCTTCAATAAGAACACATGAAATCGGTTCTGTTAGTCATCTCTTTTCACCCCAAACACAAAACTTCAAATAGTGACAAAGCTAGATAAAAGCTTAGAACTTTGATGTTTTGAGGTTTAAAACTTGAAGAATATGGTGGAATATGAGATAGGTAAAGGCTAATTGAGAAGAATTAGGCAGGAATTGGGTTTAATTTGAAGGGTAAGAAGAAGAAATTATTGGAGAAAAGTGGGAATTTAATGATGTTTTGGAGATGATATGAGTTGATTGTGTGTTTTTGTGATGAAAGAGGGTTTGTTGAGATGATTTTATAGTGTTTTGATGAAGATTTTTGGAGTAGGTGGAGGCTAGGATTCGGAATAAGAGGTTAGCTTGGAAAAGAAGGCAAAAATCTAGGTTTAAAGCTTCAAAAACCGCCTCTCACAACAGCGGACTGGCAAGCCGGTGGCTGACCGGTATGCCGGTCGCGATGGCGGCGCAAAATCTATTTTCAAGTTTGAATTTTTTTTACCTCGAACGCAAGCCTTCTTGCGTCATAGTTGACGCACTAACCAGAGAATTCCTTCGTCGCGGACCGCCAAGCCGGTGAGATGGGCGGCATGCCGGTCGCGTCTCGCTGGCGCAACCTCAGACGCAGCGCCTTGCGTCAAACTCGACGCACTAATCAGAACTTTTCTTCGTTGCTGGCCGGCAAGCCGGGCAGCCACCGACATGCCGGTGGTGTCTCGCTAGCGTAAACGTGGACGCTACATCGTGCGTCAAAGTGGACGCAGTAGTCAGATTTTGGGGAGTTCTTCAGCGTGTTTGACCGGTATGCCAGTCAGCTCGCCCGCTAGCCGGTCATGCCTGTCTTTGAACTCCAATTTTTTCGTTTTGTCATCGTTTCGACCCCAAACTCATGACTATTTAACCCCTGAAATCATCAAAAAAAACTACCTTTACTCATTTCTTAATAATTAACACTAAATTAACGAAATTTATCTAATATACACTACTAAAATCAAAAGACTTAAACTAATATACAACGAAGTTGCTTTTGTTTAACGTCGTTAAGCTCGACGGGTTACCTCACGATTTCAAGGAGCTTCGAAGAGATACATGACCTCTCTGGGATGTTGATCTTCCAAGCAATTGGTATCGTCACCTCCATGGTATATCTTTAATCGATGACCGTTCACCATGAAAGTATTGTTCTCAAATGGATGTTCTATCTCTATCGCCCCATGAGGTGTAACTTTGGTCACGACATAAGGACCTGACCATTTCGATCTTAATTTACCCATATAATTTCTAAAATTTGAGTTATACTTTAATACTTTTTGTCTAACTACAAAGTTCTTTTCACGAATACGATTATCATGCCACCTCTTAGTGTTTTCTTTGTAAAGTTTAGCATTTTCATAAGCATGTAATCAGAATTCATCAAGTTCATTAAGTTTCATCATTCGATTCTGACCGGCTAATGTAGGGTCTAAGTTTAACTACGAAATAGCCCAATATGCACCCATTTCAAGCTCAAGAGGTAAGTGACAAGCCTTATCATAAACCATTCGATACAGGGATGCACCAACTGGAGTTTTGAACGCAGTACGATAAGCCCATAATGCATCGTCTAACTTCATTGACCAATATTTTCTTGTGTGACCAACGGTCTTCTCTAAAATATATTTTACCTCACGATATGATACTTCAGCTTGACCATTGGCTTGTGGATGATAAGCGGTAGATACACGATGTCTCACTCCATACTTCTCTAAAACGGTCTTCAAGTATTTATTCACAAAATGAGAAACTCCATCGCTAATAATTACTCTTGGTGTACCATGTCTAGTGAAAATGTGTGATTTCAGAAACTTAATCACTACTCGCGAATCATTAGTTGGTAGAGCAATGGCCTCTACCCATTTAGACACGTAATCAACAGCTAATAAGATGTAAAGGTTACCATTAGAAGGAACAAACGGACCCATAAAATCTATACCCCATACATCGAATATCTCTACTTCAAGAACATTATTACGTGGCATCTCATCCCTCTTGGATATATTTCCCGTAAACTGACATCTTTCACATCTCTTAACATATTCATTAATATCTTTCATTATTGAAGGCCAGTAAAAACCTGATTGTAATACCTTAGCAGCAGTTCGATCTCCTTTGAAATGTCCTCCATAAGGTGAATCATGACAACCAGCTATAATCGCTTCCGTTTCTTCCTTTGGTATACATCTTCTCACCATTTGATCGGCACATCTTTTCTCTCTTGATAAGTAAAACCTTTAGGGAAAGAACCACTTACAATTAAATTTGCAATATCCGCATACCAAGGAGTATTTTCCGAGTGAATCGCGAACAAGCTCTCATCAGGAAATTCTTCTCTAACTACCTCAGGTCCACCATTTGAATCGGATCCTTCAAGACAGGATAGATGATCTGCAACATGATTCTCACAACCCTTTCTATCTTTAATCTGTAAATCGAATTCTTGTATCAATAAGACCCATCTTATAAACCGTGGTTTACCATCCTTCTTTTCCATAAGATATCTAATAGCGGAATGATCTGTGTAAACAATAACTTTCGCTCCAAGAAGATAGGAACGAAACTTATCGAATGAATAAACAACAGCTAGCAACTCTTTCTCTGTAACAGTATAATTAACTTGAGCACCATTGAAAGTTTTACTTGCATAATAGTTCGAATGAAATATATTATCTTTCCTTTGGCCTAAAACAGCTCCCATAGCTAAATCACTAGCATCACACATAACTTCAAACGACATATTCCAATCCTGTGGTAAAACAATAGGAGCGGTAATGAGTTTTTCTTTGATTGCTTTGAAGGCGACCATGCAAGCTTCATCGAAAAGGAATTTGGTGTCCTTCTCAAGTAATTTACATAGTGGTTTAGCAATCTTAGAAAAATATTTAATGAACCTCCTATAAAAACCAGCATGGCCAAGAAAACTTCTCACCCCTTTAACAGAAACAGGAGGTGGAAGCATTTTTATTACCTCTATCTTTGCGCGATCAACCTCTAAACCAGCACTCGAAAACTTGTGATCCAATACGATACCTTCTCGAACAATAAAATGACACTTCTCCCAATTTAAAACCAAATCACTTTCCTTGCATCTAATCAAAACTCTCTCGAAATTCTGTAAACACTTATCAAAGTCATCACCGAATACAGAGAAATCATCCATAAATACATCAAGGAAGTTATCAAGCATATCCTAGAAGATTGTCATCATACATCTTTGAAACTCAGCGGGTGCTTTACATAACCCAAGTGGCATTTTGCGATATGCAAACGTACCAGAGGGGCATGTAAAAGTTGTCTTATGTTGATCTTCTGGAGCCACGTAAATTTGATTATATCTGGAATATCCAACTAAAAAGTAGTAATACTCTCTGCCAACTAACTTTGGAACATTTGATCTATGAAGGGAAGCAGAAAGTGATCTTTTCTGGTGGCCTTGTTCAATTTGCAGTAATACATACATACTCACCAACCAACAACAGTTCTTGAAGGAATATCTTCGTTTTGATCATTGAGAACTGTAGGAATTCCTCCTTTCTTAGGCACACATTCAACCAGAATGCCCCATTCACTACTCGAGATGGAATATATAATCCCTACGTCTAACAGCTTAATCACCTCTTACTTTACAACTTCCTTCTTGTCTGGCATTAATCTCCTTTGACCTTCAACTGAGCGTGTGTTATTATCTTCAAGAATGATTTTGTGCTGACAATAGGAAGGGCTAATTCCTTTGATATCGACAATAGTCCAACCTATCCCCTCTTTGTTAGCTCTTAACACACGCAACAATTTATCTTCTTGAGGACCTGTTGAATTTGCTGAAACAATAACAGGTAGAATTTCATTAGTACCTAAATACGCATACCTCAAGTGTGATGGCAAAGTATTTTCTTCCAATTGCGGAGGAGATTCGTTTGAAGGTTTCTTTTTAGTGACAATTTCCCCCGGTTCTCTCATAGGTTCATAGGCAGGACGCCTATATTTTCGATTCTCGGAGGTAAGAGCTGCCACTAGTTCGGCAAGCTCTTCAACCAATTTAGGTAGATCAAGTGTCAAATCTGCCTGCAAAACATCATCATAAGTAAATTCATTGTATACCTCATGCCTGTCATGCTCAATTACATCCATTCGAAAACAATCCTCTTGAGAATCTGGAAACTTCATAGCTCGGAACACATTGAACTTCACTTTCTCGTCTTGGATTCGCATCTTTAATTCTCCGTTTTCAACATCAATTAAAGTACGCCCCGTGGTTAGGAATGGTCTTCCCAAAATAATGGGGACATTCCTATCCGCGTCGTATTCAAGAATAACAAAATCAACGAGAAATACTAAGATACCTGCCTTGACGAGGACATCTTCTATTCGACCCTCAGGAGGAGCAAGGGATCGATCCGCCATTTGCAAGACTATAGAAGTGGGTCTTGCTACTCCAATTTTCAATTTTTCAAAGATTGATTTGGGCATAAGATTAATGCTTGCATCCAAATCACATAGTGCTTTACCTTTCCATTCTTCTCCAAACGATATAGGAATTGTGAAACTCCTAGGATCAAGTAACTTCGGAGGTAGCTTACTTTGACAAATAGCACTACATTCTTCTGGTAAACCAATCATCTCATTATCGCAATATGGCATTTTGTTGGTGAGAACTCTTTTCAAAAACTTCGTATATTTTGGTATATCTCTGATAGCTTCTAATAACGGAATATTAATACTAAGGCCTCTCACTCTATTAAAGAACTTTTGATATTCAGCTATATCACCCTTCTTTTGAACTCTAGAGGGAAATGGTGGGGGAGGACGACTTACAACATCATCTTTCTCTTTCGGAATTTCAATAGGCCTCTCCACTTCCTCTACTTCATCATCTTTATTCTTATGCACCACACCCTTTCTTTTCTAGTAATTTCTTTCTCTTTCATAACAAGAAAAGAAGGTGGAGGAAGATTCTTACCACTTCTGAGAGTCACAGCATTACAATCTTCTATTTGTTTCGGATTTTCAGTGTCACTAGGGAGTTGCCCTTGTGGACGCTGATTCAGTTGTTTTGACATTTTCGAGACTTGATTTTCTAACATCTGAATGTGTGCTTCAGATGCTTGTTGCCTTTGAGCTGACTGTGCATGAAGTGCAGTCAAAGCTTCTATGGTTTTCAGAAGATTATTTGTACCTTCTTGTGGTTGAGCAGGTAAGGCTTTCTGATTTATGGTGTCATTATAATTGTCTCGAGGAGGTTTTCTCTGAACATAATTTCCTTGATTCTGTCTCCCTTGATATTTATTCTGATGTCTTGGATTATAGTTGTTACCTTGGAGACGCGGTTCATATGCGTAAGTCGGATTTGCTGCCCCATCAGGATTTGAGTACTGAAACCCAGGATGGTTTCTGTTAGGTTGATATCCTTGACCATTCGATTTAAAATTCCCTCGGTTGGAAACCAACATCACGAATTCTTGATTATTCAGAAAATTCTCCCACTCAATATCATTCACACCACAATACGAACATCCATAAACTTCTTGCGTAGCGTTCACTTCAACCCTTTTATTCAAAAAACCTTCTTTCACGGCTAATGTAAGTTGCTTCAATTGTTGTTCCAATGTGGTTTGTATTTTTTTCTCTAAGGAGGTGAACCATTCTTCAATGTTGACATTATTAACTCCCCCTTTAACAGGTGTTCTCACAGTATTCCAACCCACTTCATTAGTTACCGTTCTATCCAAAATAATCCTCGCGTGAACGGATAGAACTTGTAAAAAAGCACCGCTACATAATAAATCTAAATCTTTTCTCAATTTCCCATCAAGACCGTTATAAAAAAAATCAATTGTTGTTGTTCTGAAAGGTCATGATTGGGGACTCTTCGTAAACAATTCTGGAATCTCGACCAACTTCTACCCAAAGCTTCATCAAATTCTTGTCAGAAATGTGTTAACTTGAGTTGATCATCTAACCTCATGTTGGATGGATAGTATCTGTCGAAAAACGCAAGCCTGTAACTGTTCCTAATTCGTAATCTTTCCTAGCTCTTGTGAATCATGCCAATCACTAGCTCCATCTATCACAAAAAATCTGAATGTAGCAAAATACATTTGCTCTTCTGTTACTCCTTGAGTGATGTACGAATCGCAGATTTGCATAAATTTTTGTACTGCGCAAATAGGATCTTCTCCGGGCTTGCCAAGAAAATGCCTAAATTCTGAAATTGAGCTAACATACCTGAATCTGGACGGAATCTCGAAACATCAATATTGGCTGGGCCAATCCCAAGAGGAGGAGCAAGGAATGGTTCTTGAGCTGGACCAGTAAGGAACCATGGGTCAGCTACTTGGATTTGAACTGGAGGATTAGGAGGATTAAGAGGTGGGACTAGGCCGTTCTGACAATTATTCTCAACCGGAAGGTCAGCCATCTCTCTAGCTAATCTCTCTTCTAACTCTTGTGCTTCTTGTTCTCCTCTTTTCTTGTTAGCAAGTCTGACTAATGATTTAGGATTATCAAGGATCGGAGGTAATGTCTCAAGATCCTTAAAGAGCCTCCTTCGCATACACCAAACCTAAAAACCTAAAAAAGATGAACAAACAAAGCGTAAAACTGAAAAATAAAAATGCAACTAACACTAAAGGATAAACACCAGGGTCACACGCTACCGTCCCTAGAAGCGGGGCCAAAAAGTTGGTGGTCCTTTGTGTGTTCTAAAATAAGTGCAATAAGGAAAAGAGAACCACAACTGCAAGTGTACAGTTGTCCCAAGTAATATATGTGGTAAAACAGATTCGTTCTCAGGGACGGATTGGTTGACTCTAATGCTTACCAAATAGTGATTAATTGCACGTGAAAACAAGTAAATGATTTTTAGAATATTTTTTTGGGTTTCTAATACTAAGACAATAAATTAAAATACTAAATTAATGCAAGTATTAACTAGACGCAAGAAAATAAAGTGTTTACACAAGGTAGGAAAGGCAGTACTTGAGAGACGCAAGGGTTTCACCTCATTATCATTCATTTCATGTCATGTTTAAGGGACAAATTGGTAAATATGTATTGGTCGGGATTCAGAATTCTCCTAACCATGTCAGGGTGGACCAACGAGCTACTCTCAAGTGCTACAAACCCCGTCAGGGTGATCATAGTCCACTCTCAAGTGATTAAGTCTATTCTACCCAATTGGCCATTGGATTAGTTAAGCTCGTCAGAGTCTCTAATTTCTATCCTACATTCATTAATTAGGTCTGTACACAGACCCCCCGTCAAGGTGATCCATTCGCCACTAAATAGAATAGCCTAGATACTAAATCCTATGATTGGTTAATTACGTCATAAATAGTAAATAAAAGAAAATTAATGAAAAATACAATTTACCCAATTTGATTTCAATTATTTAAATCCCAAATCAAAACACATGAAACGAAATCAAATTGGGATTAACCCATTATGCGTTCTCAAGCAGTATTTACGTTTAGCTCATAATTATTGAAAAGACAAAAACTAAATAAATAATTGAGTTCATAATGTTTTACATAATAAAATAGAAAAACCTAATTACGGAGTTGAATTGGCTGAGAATTGGAGATATAGACAGTCTCCAACTCTAGCTTTTTCTCTTCCTTTGCTCTACCTTCCTCTCTGGTGTCTGGTGGTCCTTTGTGTGTTCTAAAAATAAATGCAAATGCTAATCGAACCACAACCGCAAGTGTACGGTTGTCCCAAGTAGTATGTATGATAATACAGATTCGTTCCAAGGACGGAATGGTTGATCACAATGTCTAGCAAATAGTGATTGATGCACTTATGAAAATAAAAGACAATAATATATTTGTTTGGTTTTTGTTATAAGACTAAGTAAATGAAAGACAAATATTAAAATGCAAGTAAAAGCTAAAACGCAAGTAAAATGAGTGAAAACGCAAGTATGAGCAAGTAGTACTTGAGAGACGCAAGGGTTTTCCTAACTATCATTCATTTCATACATTGTTTAAGGGACAAATTTGTAAATTGGTATTGGTCGGGATTCTATAATCTCCTTACCCCCGTCAGGATGGACTAAGGAGCAACTATCAAATGCTACAAACCCCGTCAGGGCGATTATAGTCCACTCTCAAGTGTTAAAATGTTCATTACCCAATAGGCCATAGGTTTAATTAAGCTCGTCAGAGTCAATAATTTCTAACCTACATTCATTAACTAGTTCGGTACCTAAACCCCCCGTCAAGGTGATCCAATCGCCACTAATTGGAATAGCCTAGATACTAAATCCTATCATTGGTTAATTACGTCAATAATAGTAATTAAAATGCAAATTAAAGAAAAATACAGTTTACCCAATTTGATTTAAATAATAAATATCCCAAATTCAAATGTATAGAATGAAATCAAATTGGGATTAACCCATTATGCGTTCTCAAGCACTATAAATTGTTTAGCTCATATTAAAAAGAAAAACTAAATTAAAATAAATGGAATTCATAATTGATTACAAATAAAAGATAAAAGAAACCTAATTTCCGGAATTGGAATGACTGAGAACGGAGCTATAGACCCACTCCAGCTCTAGCAGCTTCTTCTTCCTTCCTTCTGTTGCTTCTCTCTGGTGTTTTTAATTGTAAAGAATGAATTCTATGAAAAATAGAAGTCCAGACCTCCTTTTATAATAAGAAAAACGGATTAGGGTTTGGACCAGAAAATAAAAGCCTAATTAAATGTCCAAGCCCACTTTCTAAGCCCAAAATCCCGTAACTGATGACAGGCCTTCACTAAAACTGCTTTTCCCGATGCGTTACAACTCCGATTGACCTCATTCCAGTTGCTAAAATTCCGTACTTCGATAAGGAATGTTTTCTCTTCAAAGGTCAGCGGCTCAATCAGCTCTTAAGTACCTCGAAAACAGCAATCAAGGGCCTGGAAAAATGGATTTTCAGCTCTAAAAATAATATCTTCGGGATTTCTCTTCAAGTCTTGACTCTATCTTTTAATCTTTGACTTTATCTTCGGATTCCTTTCCTAGCTAACATCTAAAAACCTGTAAACTTTACACTAAAAATACCAATATTACGCGCAAAAGTTTAATAATTCAAAAATGCTAGAAATAAAAAGGGAAATCCGAAATATTGCATATTTAGTCCAAAAGTCTATCGAATTAATTAAAATAACACCAAAAATGATGTCTCCTAAGGGTCTAAAATAAGAACAATTAAGGAGACATCAAGACCCCCAACTCAAACCTTTGTCGTCCCGACAAAGCAAAACAAAATAAAACGAGGGGTAGAAGCAAACGTATAAACACATAGAAGCTAGCAAATAAACCCTAAAGCAATTCTTAAGATAAATCTCATATAGAAAAACTTTAAAAACTAACATCTACATACACTAATCATGCAACATCAAACATAAATAATCTCAATCATAAAATTAAAGTCGCAATGCTTGAAGGTTACACTTGTACTCATCTCTGTATGATGGCTATAGGGTGGTCATTAATCCTAACTCGCTTTGAACGCTCCACCTAGTCTATTCCCTATCAACAGAATCATAGATTCACTATGCACTTAGGAATCACGAGGTCTTTACGGTTATAATATTGGCTTAAGGACGGGTGTGGATGTATATTTGGTAAATTTGAAGTGAGCTTTTGGCTCTCTCCTCACTTACCATCAACATTGTCCTCGAGCTTGAGTTAACGCTCAAAAAGATGTCTCACTCACCCATTACGCAACAATTTAGCGTCCCATGTCTACCCACTATAAATTAGATGATTTTTAGAAAAAATTCCACTTTGCCGGGTGTTTTATTCATTCATATTTTTCTTTTTATTTTCTTTTCTCTTTTTCTTCTTCTTTTTTTTTTTGTACAGAGGCAAACCGGGTACCCGGATTTTGGAAACCGGGTCCCCGGATCCTACTGTATTGATTTTCATAAAATTTCATTTTTTTTTCTTTCTTTTTCATTTTTCTTCATTCCCGGCAAAGGGTTACAAGTATATATCATCTACAATTTGTGCTACAATACAAAGCACATCAATCCCAACCCATTAAAGTCCCCATATGTGGTCCCACCACCCCAAACTCAAGCTCGAGACATGTCTCAGGATTGTGATTCAAGTGCGGGTCATATGGTCATGCCTAACAATCTAAGGGATAATGGTTTATATCGTGGCTACAAAGAAAAGGCTAAAGGCTCAACGTGGGCTAAGACGGATAATAATTCATACAAGGGATAGAAGGCTAAAAAGGCACAATTGGCTAACAAAGAACTGCCCCTATCATTTTCCTAATTACATAGCTTGTCTTTAGTTCATATCTAGGTGGGTTCTCTACTAATTAGGATTTCACGTTCTACACACCAAACATATTCCTTGAGTACAAGCTTACTTCATTTGCATTGTTCATTAATTTTTCCTATTAATTACCTATGTTCGCATGCAATTGTAAGTGCGTTTTATGTTAATCCCTAAAGTTCACTATTTACTATCATTGATTCATCAAAAGTATGCTTAAAGGGATATTTAAAAGTCTCTATAGTCAAACGCAACTCCGAAAATTCTTTTATTGAAAGCAAGTAAAACAAATAACACATAAAAACTGGGATGAGGCAACGAACCCCACCCCAAACTCAAAAATGAGTCGTGTCCCCACGACTCGAAAAGACTCAATAAAGCAAATAAACTAATATACACTAAATGAGAAGGATTAGAAAACGTATCTGAACCAGCTCGAGGCTGGTTTTCGGTGTTGCGTCCATGAACTTTATCTCGCGTCTAGACATCGTAAGTTATTCTTTGAACAAATAAAGTTCAACTTGTTCGTAACGTTTCCCAAAATATCAATCATCGCATCCTGATTCTCTTTCAACACCTTGATTTTCGATTCCAACTCAGTATCGGATCATCTTCTTCCTCACTTTCAGGTTCCTCAATCACTTTCCTCTCCTTCGGATTAGTTTCAATCGTAACCTTGTGTTTGAATGCGAATTAGGAATCCCAAGAGCTTGTTCTTGAACGGCACCAAAAGTGTTATTTCTTGGATAATTCCTTCGATAGGCACACATGAAAACGGTTCTGATAGGCATCTCTTTCCACCCCAAACTCAAAACTTCAAATAGTGAGAAGCTAAGGCTTAGAACTTTGATGTTTTGAGGTTTAAGACTTGAAGATTATGGTGGAATATGAGATGGGTAAAGGCTAATTGATGTGTGGGAAGAGGGAATTGGATTTAATTTGAAGCTTGAATGAAGAACAATCGGAGGAAAGTGGGAGTTTTATCGTATTTTGGATGGGAGATGAGTCGATTTCATGGTATTGTGATGAAAGAGAGTAAGATTTGAGGATTGTGTGGTTGTAGATGATGATGTTCAGGAAATTCTGGGTTTTGGGAGTGTTTTTGGAGGCTGGTTTGAAGAAGGAGGTAAAAATATAGGGCTAAAAAAAACTGAAAACGGACCTGGCACAGATGCAAACCGGGTTCCCGGTTTCGAAAATCCGGGTTCCCGGTTCCGCGTCGCTGTGACGACGCGAAAAAAAATAAAAATACTCTTTTTTTTTTTTTTTTTTTTTTTTTTTTTTTTTTTTTTTTTTTTTTTTTTTTTTTTTTTTTTTTTTTTTTTTTTTCGAGACGCCCCAAGACGCTCCAACCCAAAACGCAGGGTCAGAGTGCCACCCTTCGAAACCGGGCGCCCGGTTTTGTGAAATGCGGGTACCCGGATTTTGTCGATGGCGCGAATGAAAACGCGCCAAAACACCACTAGTCAAGACGCAGGACCAGAGTCCTTGGAATTTTACAGCTCCGAAACCGGGTACCCGGTTTCGCCAAATGCGGGTACCCGGATTTGTGTCGATGCGCGAATCAAAACGCTCCAAAACGCAGGTCACCAACACGCAGGGTCAGACTCTTCAACTGTTACAGCACCAAAACCGGGTTCCCGGATTTCGCAAACCGGGTACCCGGTTTCGACGCTGTTGTCGAACCCCACACGCCACGTGCTGCGTTTGAAGAGGGTGGTACCAGCTCCAAAACCGGGTTCCCGGTTTTGTAAAACCGGGTACCCGGATTCTCCTGGACATCCAACCTCTTTTTCTTCTGTTTTCGCCAATTCGACCCCAAACTCAAGTCCTTTTTACCCCTGAAATCATCAAAAACAACTACCCTTCCTCATTTCTTAATAATAAACACTAAAATTACGAAAATCAAACTAATCTAAAATGCAAAAATTTAAAAACTCAGCTATTATACAAGAATTGGCTTTTGTTTAACGTCGTTAAGCTCGACGGATTACCTCAGTCGTTAGTCATTGACATAACCTCCCCAGCAGTGAGTGAGGTTGTCAATATTTGCAAGTCGAAATTTGCATCCCTTCGCTTTTATGCCCACTAGTTTGTCTGAGATAACCTGCGCGACCATGAATGGTCCTATCCAAGAACTTTTTGATTCACGTACCTTTGGGTGGGGGTTCGGTTTCTTCATAGCTACTTCTTCACCTACTTTGAACCCCTTTTTCTTTCTCTCTTTCTTAGGTTCCTTCGGAACCTTCGTGGCACGTGTTTTCTCTTTCTTCTTCGCATGATTGAGTTGTGGATCTTTGGGGTATGGAGGAGCTTTAATTGGTGGTTTCTTTCGTAGCTCTTTCTCCTCCACCCCTAAAGTGTCCACAACACTAATTGGCTTTGTTCTTACCGGTTCCATTACTTCTACACGAAAACATTCATCCTTGGAATCCGGAAACTTCATAGGTCTGAACACGTTGAATTTCACCTCCTCGTCTTGGATCCTCATAATCATTTCTCCATTTTCTACATCAATAAGGGTACGCCCCGTGGCTAGGAATGGTCTTCCCAAAATAATGGGGACATTCCTATCCGCGTCGTAATCAAGAATAACGAAATCAGCGGGAAAAATTAACGTACCTGCCTTAACGAGGACATCTTCGATTCGGCCTTCCGGATGTGCAAGAGATCGATCCGCCATTTGCAAGACCATAGAAGTGGGTCTTGCTTCAATATTAAGCTTATCAAAGACTGATTTGGGCATCAAATTGATGCTTGCACCTAAATCGCATAGCGCTTTTCCTTTCCACTCATTACCAATAGATATCGGAATTGTAAAGCTCCCAGGATCAACTAACTTTGGAGGTAATTTACCTTGACAAATAGCACTACATTCCTCAGGAAGACCAATCATCTCATTATCACAATATGGCCGTTTGTTGGTGAGGGCTTTCTTCAGAAACTTAGCATACTTGGGTATATCTCGAATAGCTTCTAACAACGGAATATTTATGCTAAGACCTCTTATTTTGTTAAAGAATTTTTGATACTCACCCATATCACCTTTCTTTTGAACTCTTGATGGAAATGGTGGAGGTGGACGATTGATTATAGTCTCATCTTTCTTTTTCGGAACCTCAACAGGCTTCTCCACTTCTTCTACTTCAACTTCTTTATCTTTATTCACCACCTCTTTTTCTTTTCTAACTTCTTTTTCTTTCATAACCGGAAAAGGAGGTGGAGGAAGGTTCTTACCACTTCTAAGATTAATAACTTTACAATCTTCGATTTGTAACGGATTCTCAGTATCACTAGGAAGTTGTCCTTGCTGACGTTGATTGAGCTGTTTATTGATTTGACTCAGCTGATTTTGGAACATCTTCATATTTGCTTCAAGTGCATTTTGTCTTTCTATAGCTGCGTTCTGACGTTCTATCGCTGCATCCTGACGCTCCATCGCTGCGTTCTGACGTTCCATTGCTTGTGCTTGTAGAGCGATTAAACTTTCAACTGTTTTCTGAAGGGTATTTGCTCCTTCTTGTGGATGGGCAGGTAAAGCTTTCTGGTTCAAATTCTCATCATAAGTATTCTGAGGAGCTTGTCTCTGTACATAATTTTGATTCTGTCCTCCTTGATAGTTATTGTGTGGTCTAGGATTATAGTTGTCACCTTGGGGACGCGGCTGATACGCATGTGTAGGATTGGCTGCCCCATTAGGATTTGAGTATTGAAACCCAGGATGGTTTCTGTTAGGCTGATATCCATTACCACTCGAATTGAAATTACCTCTATTGGACATAAAATTCACTGATTCTTGGTTATTCGGACAACTCTCCTCATCATGATCATCTACCTGGCAAATTGAACACATATACACCTCTTGTGCAGCATGCACAGCTACCTTCTTACCCGAAAATCCTTCTTTCACAGCTAGAGTAAGCTGCTTCAATTGTTGCTCCAAAGTGTTTTGAATTTTTGTCTCAAAGGTAGCAAGTTTCTCTTCTATGTTAACATTATTAACTCCCTTGACTGGTGTTCTTACTGAGCTCCACCCAACTTCATTCTTTACTGTTCTCTCTAAAATAATTTTGGCATGAGCGGGTTGAACTTGAAGAAAACCTGCTCCACATAGCGTATCCAATTTCTCTCTTGAAATTCCATCAAGGCCTCTATAAAAGATCTTTAACTGTTGTTGTTCTGAAAAGCCATGATTAGGAACTTTACGCAAACACATCTGAAATCTTGTCCAACTCCTACCCACAGTTTCCTCATACTCTTGACGGAATTGTGTCAATTCTAGTTCAGCATCTAACCTCATGTTACTTGGGTAATACCTGTCAAAGAAAGCAATTTCTAATTGGTCCCAATTGGTAATCCTCGTAGGATCTTGCGTATCGTGCCATTCACTTGCTCCATCAATGACAAAGAATTTGAAAGCAGCAAAATACATCTGTTCTCTTGAAACCCCTTGTGTGATATAAGAATCACATATCTGTTTGAATTTCTGTACCGCTCTAAGAGGATCTTCCGATGGTCTTCCGCGAAAATTTCCAAAGTTTTGGAACTGAGCTAGCATACCCGAATCTGGACGGAATCTCGGAACATTAATATCTGGAGCACCTACTCCTATAGCTGGAGCGCGGAATGGAACTTCTGGAGGGCCATTAGTGAACCACGGATCATGATTCATCACTATCTGGACTGGAGGGTTAGGATTTAGTGGTTGAACTTGAGGAATAACGCCTGGAGCTAAAGGTTGGCCATTTGCATCTAACTGGCCTTGTCCATTCTGTTGACCTTGAATAATGATATTCTCCATTCTGTTACTTAATTCTTCTACTTCTAAAACTTCTCGTTCTCTTCTTCTTCTGTTCGCAAGTCTGATCAACGATTCTGGATTACTAAGGATCGGAGGTGCTGGCTCTAGATCCTTGAATAGCCTTCTTCGCATACACCAAACCTAAAAACCTGAAAAAGCTAACAAACAAAAAGCGTAAAACTGATAAAATAAAATAAATGCACTTATCACTAAAGGATAAACACCGTGGTCACACGCTACCGTCCCCGGCAGCGGCGCCAAAAACTTGGTGGTCCTTTGTGTGTTCTAAAAATAAATGCAAATGCTAATCGAACCACAACCGCAAGTGTACGGTTGTCCCAAGTAGTATGTATGATAATACAGATTCGTTCCAAGGACGGAATGGTTGATCACAATGTCTAGCAAATAGTGATTGATGCACTTATGAAAATAAAAGACAATAATATATTTGTTTGGTTTTTGTTATAAGACTAAGTAAATGAAAGACAAATATTAAAATGCAAGTAAAAGCTAAAACGCAAGTAAAATGAGTGAAAACGCAAGTATGAGCAAGTAGTACTTGAGAGACGCAAGGGTTTTCCTAACTATCATTCATTTCATACATTGTTTAAGGGACAAATTTGTAAATTGGTATTGGTCGGGATTCTATAATCTCCTTACCCCCGTCAGGATGGACTAAGGAGCAACTATCAAATGCTACAAACCCCGTCAGGGCGATTATAGTCCACTCTCAAGTGTTAAAATGTTCATTACCCAATAGGCCATAGGTTTAATTAAGCTCGTCAGAGTCAATAATTTCTAACCTACATTCATTAACTAGTTCGGTACCTAAACCCCCCGTCAAGGTGATCCAATCGCCACTAATTGGAATAGCCTAGATACTAAATCCTATCATTGGTTAATTACGTCAATAATAGTAATTAAAATGCAAATTAAAGAAAAATACAGTTTACCCAATTTGATTTAAATAATAAATATCCCAAATTCAAATGTATAGAATGAAATCAAATTGGGATTAACCCATTATGCGTTCTCAAGCACTATAAATTGTTTAGCTCATATTAAAAAGAAAAACTAAATTAAAATAAATGGAATTCATAATTGATTACAAATAAAAGATAAAAGAAACCTAATTTCCGGAATTGGAATGACTGAGAACGGAGCTATAGACCCACTCCAGCTCTAGCAGCTTCTTCTTCCTTCCTTCTGTTGCTTCTCTCTGGTGTTTTTAATTGTAAAGAATGAATTCTATGAAAAATAGAAGTCCAGACCTCCTTTTATAATAAGAAAAACGGATTAGGGTTTGGACCAGAAAATAAAAGCCTAATTAAATGTCCAAGCCCACTTTCTAAGCCCAAAATCCCGTAACTGATGACAGGCCTTCACTAAAACTGCTTTTCCCGATGCGTTACAACTCCGATTGACCTCATTCCAGTTGCTAAAATTCCGTACTTCGATAAGGAATGTTTTCTCTTCAAAGGTCAGCGGCTCAATCAGCTCTTAAGTACCTCGAAAACAGCAATCAAGGGCCTGGAAAAATGGATTTTCAGCTCTAAAAATAATATCTTCGGGATTTCTCTTCAAGTCTTGACTCTATCTTTTAATCTTTGACTTTATCTTCGGATTCCTTTCCTAGCTAACATCTAAAAACCTGTAAACTTTACACTAAAAATACCAATATTACGCGCAAAAGTTTAATAATTCAAAAATGCTAGAAATAAAAAGGGAAATCCGAAATATTGCATATTTAGTCCAAAAGTCTATCGAATTAATTAAAATAACACCAAAAATGATGTCTCCTAAGGGTCTAAAATAAGAACAATTAAGGAGACATCAGTGTCTGACTCTTTTCTTTTCTTAAGCGTATGAATAGGTGTGTAAAAATGAGAGTTCAAAGTCTTTTTATAATGTTAAAATCGGATTAGGGATTTTCCTTAAGGATTAAGTGAAAATAAGAAAAGCCCAAATCCATAATTAAACCCAAATCCCGTAACAGCTGCACCACCTCCACTAAAACAGCTCTAACTGGCTAAATTTCAACTCGGATTGGCCTCATTCCAGTTGCTAAATTTCTGTAACTCAATGGGAAAATATTTCTCTTCACAAGTCAGAGGCTAAATCCACTCTTAGATGGCTCGGAATCAGCAATCTTTATCAACTTTCCAGATTTACAGTTCAAATTATCAATTCTTTCGTGATATTTCTTCTTGCTTTGACTTCATTACACGATCTTTGACTTTATTCTTGGATTCCTCTCCTAGCTAGTATTCAAAACCTACAACTTTCCACCCAAAACAAACCATATTACGCGCAAAAGTTTAATAAACGAAAAATACTAGAATTAAAAGAGGAAAATCGATTTATTGCATATTAACACTAAAAGTCTATCTAAATAGTCAAATAAACACCAAAAATGATGTCTCCCAAGGGCATAAAATTATAACATTTAGGAAGACATCACCATCTGATGTGGCCATTCCGTCGCTCGTCGTAGCCATTCCGCCGCTCGTCGTAGCCATTCCGCCGCCCTACCGAGCTGATGTGAGTCAACGGGTTTCGTTTGTGTGTTTTAATTTTGTTGGAATATATTTTAGTTGATGTTATATTATTTTGCAGATGGATTCCATGTGGTACAACCCCTTGACCACTCGACCTGGGCACAGCCCCTTGATCACCGGATCTGGGTTCACTGTTTTGACTACTAGAGCTGTGTACAATCTTTTGACCACCCGAAGTGGGTACAGACCCAATGGGTACAACCCCAATTTCCCCTATTTTGTTTTCTCAATAGATGTATTGTGAGAAACTGACATAGGGCTATTTTCGAGATGGGTACGTACACATCATTGTTCGAGATAGGTCAGTACCCAAATGAAATTTTAACTCATTCAAAGGACTTAATAAAAATGAAACACAACTAAACAAAAAATGTCAAACAGACACGCGTCCGTCCGAAAAAGAGTGGGAGCGTAAATGGGTCCGTACCCACTTAGCGCATACCCATATCGAATATGAAACCTAATACAAATACAACAATAAATAAAACAAGTTAAATTAAATAGAATTGGTGTATAGGTAAATTGGGCAAACCAGAAATGAAACTAAGGACTTTGTAAGAAGAAGTAAAGAGATGGAACTTAAAATATAAAGTTTAAGTTATGTGGGCTCATTTTTGTAATTTCCTCCTTTTCCTTTTCCTCTTCCTATTTAATTTATACTTTTGATTTATGAAGAAAGGGGAACAAAAGGGAAATGAGTATTTTATATAAGTTTTAATGTATAGTGTGTGCACACACACGAATCGGCTTCCAATAGTATTGCCATGTTTGTCCATTTCCACGTCGATCGTCTTCATATTGTATTGAAACGTTTGTGCACCTCCACACAAGTGTGTTGAGTCGTCAACAATTCTGAATAACATTTGGATCCAAATAATAGAGTGATCCTTATAAATGAAATAAATCAAGTTAGGAATATACAATAATATAGAGAAAAAACAATAGTAGTAATATGAAATACAAAGAGAGATGGAAAAATCCACCTCCGAACAAATATAAAATACATTTTGTGATGCATCTTTTTCGGATAAAGGAGCAGCTATTGCGTGTTTTATAAGAAATTCTAATGATGAATTTATATCAAGAAAAAGTTAAAAAATTAAAGCAGATTTAGTTTCGGAAGCATAAGCCCTGGGGATTTTGTGAGTTACGGAAATAGCATCAGAGTTTCCTTTTGGAAGTGTTGTCATCGAGAATTACGCGGAGAAGATTATGAAGCCACATTCTTCTAGTTAATACATTCCAAGTAATTCAATTTAAAATATTTTTTGTAATATTTATTTTTTTGCTGAGTTATCAAACCTTTCTTCTACTCTTATTTTCTAGGAGTAGAAACGAGGTAGCCCACTGGGTTGCCAAACAGGAGTTTCTTAGCACATTGTTTGGCAATTCAGATACATGTATCCCTTCCTAGTTAGCTACGATTTTAAGACGTGATAATGAGCCTGTAGGGGTAGGCTGACCTTTTTAATGTCTTAGAACTTTTATTTATCTATATATTATGCTTTGGAAAAAAAGTTATCCTTGATTCGAAATTCAAATGACATGGATTTATATATCAAAGTTATTACTTTGTTGACCAGATTCATGAAAGTCCAAATCAAAATGTATTTGATAAATTTAATGTCATGGTTTTGAATTGTATTGAATGCAAGAGAATCCGAACCATACAACCTTGCACATGTACTTCACCTAGCAAAAATCACGCGGGTAGTATAGATATTTAGACAATATGTACATAATGATAAGTTTAAGGCGTCATTAACCCACACTATTTTTTCTAGTAAGTAATTTTATACAATATCCTATTTTTTATCGAGTAAATAAATCTCTTAATACGATTAAAATGAACGTACACTTTACAAGTATTATAAAATATCTCTGGTGAAAAATCACTTTAACTTGAAGCTAACAACAAGCTAGCTAAAAGGTAAAACAATTTTTCTCCACGTAAACCTATACAATGAATTTAGGTGGATGTAAACAAAAATCCACTATCTCCCAAGGAGGCATGACGAGAATGCGAATGAAAAAAAGTACCAAAAACAACAATTTTAACATTTCACGATGCTCTTTTGTGTGGGGTTGGGTGGGCAATTCCATCAAAGCTAATCTTGTTTTAGGCTAACCAAATAAGTCTGCGGTCGATGTGAAAGTGATCTTCTATGCCTTTGTTTTCCAAGCCAGTCGAGTCTCCTCTTTCTTCAACCACATAAGGGCATTTTGAATAGTGGACATAAATTTCCCCAATGCCCACTTACTTCCTTATAGTGGTCCATATTTTGACGGTGATCTTTCACTAAAAACAAGCATTTTTTTCGTTTCATAACACACATTTTTGGTCGAGTTCTATTTATGTTATTCGGTCTTTGATGTTGATTTTTTCATGTAGGATGAGCCAAACAATGATTGAATGCTTGGGTGTTACACGCACCCCAAAATAGTTTGTCCAAGGTCTATCGAGATCTTTGAGGTGGAAGTCCTCATATTCCCTTTTTGGTTGATTTTGTATACAAACCCGGTGACCGCTTGTAGTCAAGACCGCGTACCCGATGTCAGTGTTGTGACTGAACGATTTTCAAACATCACACACACTTAGTCAAGTCCATAGGAATTAAGTATATGTGTTTTGATGTGATGTAGTCTTTTTAAGAGTGTTGAATCATTCTCTTGAACTACCAAATCCCACACATTTTGATTATGCAAGTACTCTCTATGGATCCATTTTGTCCAAATCGATACCTTATTCTCGTTAATCTGCCATAGAAGGAATTTACCATGACTCTCAACTCATTCGATATGTTTTCTCGTCAAGGGGCCGTAACTGCCATTCCTTAACCTTTTAAACATGAGGAGATACCAAGGTATCTAAAAGCCATACTACCCTCTTTATGGTATGTAGGTTTTTTAATGATTTAAAGCTCCCTCTATTTGATCCTCAAAATATAGAAGTTTGACATAGCCACGTTGAGTCGGAGAGCCAAACTTTTTTTAAAACTTTAAGCATCCCATAAGTATGTCAAGTGAGATCGAGTCACTCTGATAGAATAACATGGGATCATCCACAAACTCCAAGTGTGTAATATTTAATCCTTCGCATTTGGATCGAGTCACCGAGAAAGATACTCCGAATAATGTATATCAAGATGCGGTTGCATCCTTCCATTAGCGGACATGAGCCTACCCGGGACAAATATCGATCGAGCCTTATTTACAATATCATCAAGACGCGGTTGCATCGTTTCATAAAGATAATGGTAGTTGCCTTGAGATCACATTGCAACATGAAATGGGTCTATGCTTATCAATGGAAGTTTCATTTTATGATTTTGGGACAAGCATGATGACAGTGTTGTTAAGTTTCTTTAAGAGAAATCCTTATATTAAAAATTTACTTATTTATATGGTCAACTCTTCACCTACTACATTCCAAGACTTGATAAAGAATTTGGATAAATAATTGTCGGGTGACGGGGACTTATCGGTTTTAATACCAAATATTGCTTCTTTGATCTCTTAATCGGTTATCTCGGAGTAAAATTATCGACCTAAAGGTCACCACATTCGCAAATATCTTCTGATACATACAAAGTGTTTTTTCCTTGATCGGATAAAGATGTCAAGTAGTCAAACAATACCGCATGTACTTTCTTTCTTGAAGTGATATGTGTGTCTTTGGGATTTTAGATAAATGAAATGAACTTTCACCGATTATTTCTCTGACATGGCCGTGAAATATTTTAGTGCATCTATCAATTTTCGTCGTGTATCCATATTTTTCCCTTTTGCTTGTGGAAACTCTGCTCAATTTTTTAGAAGAGGACTGATCTCTTACGAAGTTCCCCAATTTTGTCAATGATTATCGGGTTACCCACATTTTGAGGTAAAATTTACAAAAATATCGGTGGTGGTGGTGGTGGTGATGAGGGTGGGCTGGTGGATGCATAAGGTAGTGGTTGTGTGGTGGGGTTATGGGCGATGGTTGTGGTGGTGGTTGATGGAGAATGTATTAGGTGGTGGTAGTAGTCGGTGGTGAAATGCCAGAGGTGGTGGTGGAGGTAGTCAATGGTAGAGGTGGTCAGACTTAAAAATATAGTTAAAATAAATAAATAAATATTATATTAATTATTATATAATAAAAAAATGACATCAAGGATAATTTTGAAGGTAAATATGTCAGAGTGTTTAATTGAAAATTAATCCTTTAAAGTATTATCCTCCTTCCTTTTTCTGTGAATAGAATTTGAAATAATTGTAATTAATTGAAATTATCCCTTATAATTAGTTATATTCCATATCGGTTTAGCAGGTATATAATTTTCGGGATGCCCCAAAACATTAGGAACATAAAAAACAAAAATGGAAAAAAAGATAGCAAAATCTACCAAACTTACTAGATCATTTTCATAAAAATAAGGGTAAGAAGCTATTTCATCCATCTCTGAATGTACACCCAATGGATTATTTGATCCATATTGATGTAATGCGGCCAGATGAAAAAGACTGGCACCTACTAAAATAAAGGGGAGTAAACGATGAAGACTAAAAAAACGATTTAAGGTGGCATTGTCCACGGAGAAACCGCCCCAAAGCCATGTTACTATGGTATCTCCTACTACAAGTATAATGCTAGCTAAGCTTGTAATAATTGTTGTGGTTTCTGAACCCATTGAGATGACCCAAGAATTTCGCTATTTCGATTTCGCTAGTCCTTGGGAACAGCGTAGCGACGGATAATTAAGAATCATAATAGGTCTAGTCCAGGTTTATTCTTGTTATTGTTATTCTATCTTAGAAGTCGTTCCTATAATGTCCTTCTTTTCTTGCTGGAGTGCGCTAACGCTTTAATTTTCTTGCTTGTTCCTTTCATGGGAGATCAAGACTAGTAGTAACGACTTGTCATGGCTAGTATGGATATGGAAAGAATGAAGTAATGAAAAAGGAAGTCATGGCTAGTAGTAACGACTTGTCATGATCCATCGGTTTATATAGAATCCATGTCCTAGGTGTATAATAAAACATTCTTTTCTCTAAGCGTATATAATAAAATAGAGTGAAAGGGTCCACCCCGAAACCAAATGGGTACTAACTAACAGTATCAACTGAGTCCTCTCCGAACCACGTGAGATAATTACCCATCATACGGCTCACCAACTTCACTTGCCTCTATGGGAGGCTCGCTCCGGGAAGGTTCTAATAACTTACAATACACATCTCTACGAAGGAAGGGGTTGGGTTAGGAGCGCTTTCAATATGATTCTTTTCCGCCGTTAATAAATGCGAGTTTGTTTTGTCCACTTTCTTTATCCCCCTCTATCAAAATGATCAAAAAGGAAGGCGAGCTTGCTTCTTATTCCCATGTTTGATCTCTTCCATCTCTGCCTCGCTTGTTTTCACCCATGTTTAAGAAAGATTTAGAACCCTGTAGAGAATGCAGAGGGGCCAAGGATCTTCCTCTCAACATCGCTTTTCGAGGCTCCACTCCCCCTTGAATAAGTAAAGTCCTCTTAGCCTGGGCGAAGATGGGGATAAAGAGTAAGAATATAATATTGTTATGTTGTTATTATAATTATATTAAATAATTTTTACATATATGAATAATAAATACTTACATTATAGGCAATACATAATTAACCTTATGATATATTTTTATATGTAAATATCAAATCTTCCATACTAATAATGCTCATTTTATATAAATAAACTAATAAATTATACATTTAATGAAATGTTAAAATTACTTACCTCTTTATATTGTTCCTTACACAAAATCTTCTTTCTATCATCAGCATTGCTTCAAACAAAGTATACGTCTAATTTTTAGAAATTTTTATTTTGCACCCTTTATATAGTGATCAAGTGTCTGTATAGCCAATTTCTAAATATTTGATTATTAAAAAATCAAATATTTATTAAAATTGTCATTTAAACTCAGCAACTCATATGTAATTACATCAACTTCTATATATATTTTAAATTAGATTTAATTCTTATTATATAATGCAAGAAATTTTTTTACTAAAATTATTACAATAAAAATTAATAATAAACAATTACAAATTATTAATTAATCACAATAAATAATGAGGTAATTACCAATACCATCCTTGCAGGGGTTGATATTGACCTTAAAACTTATGTATAATATAAATAACATAATAGACAATAATACCCTTGAATTAGTTTCTTCACACTGAATTTTCCCACCAAAATATTCCTAAGAAAATTTTCCCGCCAAACTTTTTCCGGCCTTTTTTTTTCCACTAAAGTTTTCTGGCCAATTTTTTTCCCACCAAACAAACTTCTCACCAAATTTTTATATTGTTATTTGGTGGGAAAGTTCAGGGTTTATGTTCTTTGGTAGACAAAAATTTCACCGAACCATATTTTGGTTTATTTTGTTATTTTCCACCAAATTATTTTTGGTTTATACATAAGGGTTTATGTTGTTTGGTGAACCAAATCCCGCCAAACTATATTTGGAAGTTTATGTTTTTCGTTTGGTGGGAAAAATCCCACCAAATTATATTTGGGGGTTTATATTGTTTGGTGGGAAAAATCCCACCAAATTTTCTTTTTTTAGTGTTTTTGAGACATCTATTGGGGCATCTAACGAGCAGGTCCCTCTAGTCCGAAACGACATGCAAAACTAGAATATATGTTTTACTCCCGGAAAAAAATATGGCCAAAAATATCATCGTTTAATCCTCCATTTAATCACCCAAACATGACTATATACTAAGTTTTTTTGCAAATTTTTTCATTTTTTAGCGTTTTTGAGACATCTATTGGGGAATCTAACTAGCTGGTTCCTCTGGTCCGAAACAACATATGAAACTAGAATACATGTTTTACTCCCGGAAATTTTTTTTGCCAAAAATATAATCATTTAGTCCTCCATTTAATCAACCAAACATGACTCTATGCTAAGTTTTTCTGCAGAATTTTTATTTTTTTAAGCTATTTGAAACATCTATTGGGGCATCTAACGAGCTGGTAACGAGTGGGTTCCTCTGGTCCGAAACAACATACAAAAACTAGAATATATGTTCTACTCCTGGGAAAAAATTTGGCCATACCATCGTTTAGTCCTCCATTTATTCACCAACACATGCTCTTTGCTAAATTTTTTATTTATTTCTATGCTATAAAATTTAAAATATGCAGTTGAATCTATTGTGAGCCCACAGAATTTAGAAAGTGCTAGTTGACTCCGTGCCTTCAAAGTTTGACTCACCAGGAAAGTTTGTCTTCATTAAAGGCTTCTTCTACTTCAAAGATATACAGACTTTGGTTGAACAAGTGATTACCATATGTCGACTAAAACCTATGCAAAACATAACCCATAAACATTCAATCATCAGATGTACAACTAAGCTAAACACATATATTACATATCCAAATCACAATTATCCAGTAAAAATTCATTATTAAAAAAAAAGGTTGATGTACATCAAATAATCAATGCAATTCCATACTTATTAATCTCAATAACCCTAATTTCATATCCCAACAAGAAGTACTAAGTACTGCTGATACGAAATTGTACATTATCCATATGTATCGCCACCGAAACAGACAAATGTTTTCCTATTCAACATTTTCATGATCTCCAACAAGTTTATTATCTATTTTACTATCCCCTTCAATCCTTTTCAAAATTTCATCATAAACTTTAACAGAATTACTAGCAAATATCTCCATAGCTTCAAATATATGTTGTAAACCCTCTTGAAGGCTACCACTTTTAGTAGTATCACTTTGATACACAACAAAATTATTATCATCACACTAAACTAAAACCATTCTTTTATCCAAAGCTTGAATCTCCTTTTGTATCTTCAAATCTTCTTTCCCCAAATTCTTCATTTTCCTCTCTCTTTCCTTATATCATAATTACATGTATAGCATCAACAAAATATTCAAAAAAAAAACAGAGATCCATAAAGTCATATAGAAAGCCATGAAATACATTCCCATAAAGTCTATAATTTGTTTAATTTGAGTACTTACTTCTTTAGTTAGTTTCTGAATCTCGGAAGTATAAGACTCAATTTTATCAAGTTTCAGTTCTGCTAAGTATACCATGAAAATGAAAAAGCTTTGTTCCCAACTTTAGGCACACTTATTCTTTCTCGGACAACCTGCAAACCGATAACTTAATTAGTTGTTCGTTTTATAGACAATATCTCTTAGCAATAAATGTCAATGCTTGGAGATTACCTTGATAATAGTACAAACATGAGCATGGGCTTTTCTAGTTGATCCATTATGTTACTATATATAAACCACATTCCCAAAAACCTCTTGTATTTGCACTTTCTTGTAAGAATATTTATATTTTTATGTGACATATGTGTCTAATGATTTAATAATAAAGTTCAAGTTTATATTATATGTTGAAGATTATAATATAAAAGATGATACCATGATGTATTGGTTTCAACTAAAACATTATAATTTCGGTGTATTAATAACCCTCTTCTCTTACCTCATTAAAAAAATAATATTCCTCCTTATATGACTGTTATTAAAGTATATTTGATTGAGTAACCGTCATATTTTTTACTATATAATCATCAGCATTATCATTACATGATAACATATCATTTACATTTCATAAAAACAAAATAAGAAAAGAGACGGTTATAGTGATTCGATACAAAAATCATTTAATCACTGAAGGAGATTTTGATCCTTTATCCATCAAAAGGATTATTTAAAGAAAGAGGTAAAAAATTATCAATTAATTTATATTAATTGTCATCATCGATGGATAAAGGTTAGTATCTTCTATTGTTGTTTGTTAAAGTAATTACAGATAAATTAAACAATGATCTAGATATAAAAGTTAAATTTAACAATCGGTATCAGAGCCAATCTAGATCTAATTAATTTACCAATTATATCAATGCTTTTACAAATTATGATTTTGTTTATATCTGTAATGAACTTTAAATATGTGAGATAGAATTGTGTAATATTTTTTAAATATTATTAATTATGTCTATAGTTACCTTCTGCTATTATTATATTTTTGGATATTGTGTTTATAAAATTCTAACACAATATAAAATCATTTTTACCCATAAAAGAATTTAATATTTTGTTTGTAATTAACATGTTAGTCACAAAAGTAGTATTGTTATATTACTATTAAATTATGATTGATTATAAATAAAGGATGCATAAATGATATAATTTGTTTTATTGATCAATTGTTTTATTAATTATATTTTGAGAGATCACCCAAAGGTGGATCATTGAATATAATTAGTAACATGAAAAGTATTGATTTTTTATTACTAGTCAATGACATGTATTGCCCAAAAGTTGCATGATTAATTGATTTATGTTTTATTTGATTAATTGTTAAAGTAATTTATTTTGCATCACTGAAAGTGTATATGTTTAAGTATTGCTCAAAAGTTACTTAAATATATGCTATAAAGTTTCAATAGAAAATATATATTATGAATCTGTATTAATTTTATGTTAGCACTAATAGATAAGCATGTATAAATGTTGCAGGGTTGTCAAATGTTTTTGCGTCTGCTAACTCTCTCATGAAATTCAACGTGTCTACTACTCATGTGTCTCATATTGAACAGGGATTCAGTTTGATCCAGCCCATAAAAGGAGCTGAACAGTACTTGTTCATGGGAAACAGGATGAAGGCACGAATTGAAGGCACTGGGACTTATAGATTGATCTTTTAGACTGGTTGTCATGTAGATCTTGAAGGGTGTCTTTATGTAATTGAATGTGCAAGAAATCTTGTTTCTGTTAGTAAATTAGATAATTTAGGTTTTAATTTTAAGATTGGACATGGTGTATTTTCATTGTACCTAAATAATAAATTTTATGGTAGTGGTACATTGTTTGATTCACTTTATAGGTTTAATGTTGATGCAAAGTTTTCTGATTCCTTATTTAATATTGAAATTCGAGGCACTAAACGTAGTGCATCTAATGAAAAATCTGCCTTCTTGTGGCATCAAAGACTAGGTCACATTTCCAAGGAAAGAATTATAAGGTTGGTAAAGAATGACATACTACCGTAGTTGGACTTTTGTGATCTAGATGTGTGTATTGACTGTATTAAAGGAAAACAGACTAAACATATTATAAAGAAACTAGCCACAAGAAGCACTCAGCTTCTTGAATTAATTCACACTGATATTTGTGGCCCTTTTGATGCTCCTTCATGGAACAGAGAGAGATATTTTATCATCTTTATTGATGATTATTCACATTATGGTTACACTTATCTTTTGCATGAAAAGTCTGAGTCAGTGAATGTCCTTGAGGTGTTCATTAATGAAGTGGAAAGGAAATTGGATAGTAAAGTAAAAGTGGTGAGATATGATAGAGGTGGTGAATTTTATGGAAAGTTTAATGAAAGTGGACAATGTCCAGGTCCATTTGCAAAGTTACTTCAAAGTAAAGGTATTTGTGCACAGTACATAATGCCTGGAACTCCTCAGCAGAATGGTGTAGCTGAAAGGCGAAATCGTACTCTAATGGAAATGGTTAGGAGCATGTTAAGTAAAAGTTCTTTACCCATTTCCTTGTGGACCTATGCATTAAAGACTGCAACGTATGTGATTAACAGGGTTCCTAGTAAAGCAATTCCTAAGACCCCATTTGAATTGTGGGTGGGAAGGAAACCTAGTTTGAGATATCTACGTGTCTGGGGCTGTCAAGCAGAGGCAAGGCTATATAACCCACATGAAAAGAAACTTGATTCTAGGACAATCAGTTGTTTTTTTTATTGGATATCTTGAAAAATCAAAGGGGTATGTATTTTATTGTCCTAAACACAGTACGAGAATAGTTGAAACGGGTAATGCTAGGTATATTGCAAATGATGAAACTAGTGGGAGTGGTGAACTACGAAATGTGGATTTTACAGAAGTCCAAGATAAGGTTGATTCACCTATTGTTGTACCTAAGGTTGTGTTCCCATCGTTGTATCACATTCAAATGATACAATAGAACAACATGATGTTGTGCAAACACCACTGACAAAAATTACATCTGACGAACTTGTCACAAATCAAGAAGATAATAGTGTACCATGAGAAATATTAAGGAGATCTGCAAGAGAAAGAAGATCTGCCATTTCAAATGATTATATGGTATATGTTATCGAAAATGAATGTGACTTAAGTAGTGACGAAGACCAGAACACTTTCAGAATAGCCATGGAAAGTAACATTTTAGAAAAGTGGTTGATTACTGCAAAAGAAGAAATAAAATCCATTAATGACTATAGAGTTTGGGACTTAGTAGAGTTGCCTAACGGTTTCAAAACTGTTGGATCAAAATGGGTGTTTAAGACCAAACGCGACACGAAAGGTAATATTGAAAGGTACAAGGCTCGCCTTGTTGCTAAAAGATTCACCCAAAAGGATGGAATTGACTATAAAGAGACTTTCTCTCCAGTTTCAAAGAAAGACTCTCTAAGAATTGTTTTGGCTTTGGTAGCTCATTATGATCTCGAGCTTCACCAAATGGATGTGAAAACCGCCTTTGTTACAAGGCTCGCCTTGTTGCTAAAGGATTCACCCAAAAGGATGGAATTGACTATAAAGACACTTTCTCTCTAGTTTCAAAGGAAGACTCTCTAAGAATTGTTTTGGCTTTGGTAGCTCATTATGATCTCGAGCTTCACCAAATGGATGTGAAAACCGCCTTTGTTAATGGAGAGCTTGAGGAAGAAGTATATATGGACCAACCTTAAGGTTTCTTGGCCGCAGGAAAAGAACACTTGGTGTGTAAGATGAGAAAATCAATATATGGGCTGAAACAAGCTTCCAGACAATGGTATTTAAAGTTTAATGATGTTATCACGTTATATGGTTTCGTAGAGATCGTTTTTGATCGATGTATCTACATTAAGGTCAGTGGGAGCAAGTTTATAATTTTAGTCCTATATGTTGATGATATTTTGCTTGCTGCAAATGACAAGGGCATGTTACATAATGTAAAGAAGTATCTCTCTAATAACTTTGAAATGAAAGATATGGGTGAGGCATCATATGTGATTAGAATAGAAATATTTCGAGATAGATCACAAGGATTGTTAAGTTTGTCTCAGAAGGGCTATATCAATAAAATATTAAAGAGATGTCAAATGGAGCAATGCTCTTGAGGGATAAATCCAATTCAGAAAGGAGGCAAGTTCAGTAAATTGCGAAGTCCTAAAAATGAATTGGAGCGTAAAGAAATGGAACGAATTCCAATTACATCAGTGGTTGGGAGTTTGAACTATGTTCAGACATGTACTCGACCAGATATCACCTTTGTTGTAGGTATGTTGGGTCGATATCAAACTGATCGTGGAATGGAACACTGGAAAGTTGCAAAGAAGGTTCTTAGGTACTTGTAAGGAACCAAAGACCACATGCTTACATACAAGAGATCTGATCACCTCGAGGTCATTGGATATTCAGATTCGGACTATGCTGGATGCGTTGATACTAGAAAATCAACATTTGGATATGTGTTCCTTTTAGCAATGGGAGCAGTATCGTGAAAGAGTGGAAAGCAGTCTCCCATTGCCACTTCCACTATGGAGGCCGAATTTGTGGCATGCTTTGAAGCCATTCATGGATTGTGGCTGCGATATCTCAGGGTTTGGGATTGTCGACTCTATAGAAAAGTCGCTGAGAATTTATTGTGATAATTCCGTAGCTGTCTTCTTTTCAAAGAATGACAAGTACTCGAAAGGAGCTAAACACATGGAGTTAAAGTATATGTCTGTCAAATAAGAAGTGCAGAAACGTAGAGTGTTTTTCGAGCACATAAGAACGGACATGATGGTTGCAGATCCGTTAGCTAAAGGATTACCAACCAAGGAGTTCATTGGCCATGTGGAGCGTATGGGTGTTATTGATAAGTCTTTGCTATTCTGATTTAGTTATGCTCGTTATGTCTAGCACTATGAATTCAATTATAGTTATGTTTTTGCAATATTTATCAAATATGTTATTATTAGAGTATATGTATACATTTATGGTTCAAGTATAACATATAGTAGTTTTGAGAATTAATTTTCTCAATATTAGGATCATTTAGAGTTGAAATTCATTCGTGATATGTGGAAGGGACCAGATCGATTAAATGGTGTGTAACCGCCACGATTCAATTAGTTTCAAATTTATTATGTTTTTGTTTATGAACTTGATGTAAGAGTGCACATTATCGATAATTAAATCATTAAGTCGACACAATAGTCAAGTGGGAGAATGTAAGAATATTTATATTCTTATGTGATATATGTGTCTAACGATTTAATAATAAAGTTCAAGTTTATATTATATGTTGAAGAGTATAGTATAAAAGATGATACCATGATGGATTGGTTTCAACAAAAGCATTATAATTTGGGTGTATTAATAACCCTCTTCTCTTACCTCATTAAAATAATAATATTCCTCCTTATATGACCGTTATTAAAGTATATTTGATTGAGTAACCGTCACATTTTTTTCTATATAATCATGAGCATTATCATTACATGATAACATATCATTTACATTTCATAAAAACAAAATAAGAAAAGAGACGGTTATAGTGATTGGATAAAAAAATCATTTAATCAATGAAGGATATTTTGATCCTTTATCCATCAAAAGAATTATTCAAAGAAGGAGGTAAAAAATAATCTATAAATTTATACTAATTGTCATTATCCATGGATCAAGGTTAGCATCTTCTATTGTTGTTTGTTAAAATAATCACGGTTAAATTAAACAATGATCTAGATATAAAAGTTAAATTTAACATTTCTCCGCTTTATATACACCTCCCGTAGCTACATTCTAATACTTCAACATCTTCCACTAATTACCCTTCCTCATTAACTCTCCAATAAACAAAGTGTACAGAAACACATTCCCATCAAAACCTCTCTTAACCTCTCTTAACCTCTCTTAATCATTTCTTCAAATATTTTTCATGCAGATTCCAATTCTTCAACTTACCAAAAAACGTAGAATAGTAATCAAAATTTACCACCTAGGGTCTAATATCCCAAATATGATTCGATTAGTTATGTTTAACAATAGATTGATCAAGCCCAAAATTTCAACTGCTCTTAATTTTATTGCTATCGCGTGTCCATATATCTATTTCTGGGCCTAGCCTTCTGTCGTAGGAGCCCAAATCAATGGGGGTTGAGATCTCTTATTTTTAGGTTTGCACTACAAATTTGACAATAATTCAATGTTTTAAGAATAGAGAAATCTAGTAAATAAGCGATTTAGAGGAGCACTACCAAAGAGAAGAAAGCTATGCCGGCAAATCGAATGATGAGAATTTTGTTCAACGAAGAGTGTTAGGAGATGATGTAGGAGAACCGCCATTAGTGGCAGAGCTGGACAAAAAAGGAGAGAATCTGAGAGAGAAATCGTTGTAAACAACATAGTTAGAGCAGGCGGAGAAGAGAAAGGATTCGGATGGTGGCGAAACTGTAGGAGAAGCCGTTGGTGAGGAAACGGGTGGTTTGGAGAGGACTAATTAAAATTAAAAAAGGGGTATAATAAGTATACTTTTCTTTTTTTAGGACTTTTATGGACAATATAATAAATAAAGATGGGAGAGAGATATTAATATAAGATTTGAGATGTAAATGGTAATAAATCTATAAATAATATACAATTACAAATTATTAAATAATCACAATAAATAATATACAATTACAAATTATGAAATAATCACAATAAATGATATACAATTACAAATTATTAAATAATCACAATAAATAATATACAATTACAAATTATTGAATAATATGTATAGAAAAAAACAGGCTACAATATAATTCACTCCAACCTACTTACCATTTTAAGAGTTTTTTGGTTTTTAATGGTCCTCTAACTTCTTCTTCTTTTGCATATATATATAAGGCTTTAAAGCCGAAATTAGTAATAACTAACTAAACCCTCACGGGAAAACTACAACTAGTCTATGAATTGCGCAACCACTCCTATCTCTCGTTAAGCTGCTCTTCAGGTACTCTGGAGGATCTGCATACACGCATGGTTCCCCAACAATCTCCGCACCTCCCTTAGCTAGCAAATCCGCACATATATTTGCTTCCCGTTCCCGTTAAGTAGAGTTTACTTAAAATCCCGGGTTACTTTGTAATGTCTAGAAAAATTTACCTAAAATCTCATACCGACATTGCAACTTTTTATTTCAATAATAATCACTATGGTCGAATTTGGTTTAGCATCAGAAAAAAATTCAACACTGTGAATTGAAGCAATTTACATTTAAATTTTAAGGAAATGAATGAATAATATCACTTAGAAGTTCAAAACTAAATAGTTTTGATATTAAAAATAAGTTGGTCTTAGATAATGTGGCTCCAATGTAGAAGTTCTGTGTCACTTGGAATTAAAACATGACCAAATCCAATCGTATATGTTGTTACATAATAATGAGCATCTCTTAGAACCATTGAGTTAATGGAAACTGCTCTAACCACTAGAACTATCAATCTAATACTAATATCTAACCATAATAATAGACATACCCAATTTCTGCAGGAAAGTCTGATCAGTAAGCAACAAATTTTTTAGTTGAATTAAGCCGGGGAAGGATTTCTGCATGTGATCAGCAAGTGACTCCTTTAGAGATGCTATTTGTGAAACAAAACAATTAATTAGTAACTTAATAATATCATTAATAGAGTATGTAAGCAATTAATATATATATCAGTAAAGTAGGAAGTAGATCTTACCATGGGAATTATGAAATGACATGGTCAACGATTTTCATGTGG
This sequence comes from Nemophila menziesii, assembly GCA_029959085.1. Taxonomy (NCBI): domain Eukaryota; kingdom Viridiplantae; phylum Streptophyta; class Magnoliopsida; order Boraginales; family Hydrophyllaceae; genus Nemophila; species Nemophila menziesii. The sequence goes on from JARWIR010000030.1 coordinate 5,549,793, forward strand.
AACCATTCACTTTACACTAAAGACAGTTTTAAGAGAAGGCGATCCAGTTGATGAAATGCTATTCATTATGCAGAAAATTACTCACCATGACCACTAATGGAGGCGTTATTCTAGGAAGAAGCTCGAGGAATTACAAGATTTTTTGGCTAAAGGTGTTGGGAAGTTCACCTAGTTTAGGTTATGCGCTTCGTGCTTTGAGGCTTAATCAATCCAGTAGAGGATTTCACCTATTCTGCTTCAAAAACCAGCCGACCCTGATTTTACTAAAGATAAATGATCTAGTAAAGAAGTACACACAGTAAATAAATATATATATAATAAAGCAGAATGAAACCTAACTCTCCCTATTTATCCCCAAACTTCCCCATTCATCTCATAATCCCCTATTTGTCTCATAATTCCCTCATTCATCTCATTCTTTTATTTATTATATACACATACGCATGAAAATATTAAATAATATATAATCTACTTAACCTTCATATAAATAAAATTATATGAATTCAAATTAACTTTCATATAAATAAAATTTATTCCTTTTTGTTAAAATTTACAAAGTACTAAAAAATTTGAGAATTTTTTCAAAATTTATTATAAGAAAAGTCCACTAGATGTAATATAAAATTTAAAAAAATCACTTTACATTACAATATTTAAATAATTTTTTATTTATTTTTATTTTCTTTGTCAAAACATGTATAATTTTGAAAAAAATCATTTCAACTTTATAAAAATAAACTTTTCAAGACAAAAAATATATCGATTCATCCAATAAAAATTATAGAATATTAGAAATTCATGATGGAATTCATAGGACAATACAATAATATGTCTATCATATAAAAAATTAAAATTAATAAACACTTAAAGGATAATTAATAATTAAAATAATCTTAATTGACCATTAACATTCATTATTCATTATATCTCTATATCTATATAATGAAATAATTTTTTAAACGGGTTGGACCCTCTACAAAAAAGACGAGCATGATCGTCTTTGGTCCCTTAATTAATTTCTTTGCATTAATTGCATTAAGTTTTTTTTAATAAAAACTTAATTGTCCCTTATCCCACTCCATTAGACATCTAAAAGTTTCATATTTGATCCACACTGACCGCAAACCTCTAACCTTAACCCAAATTCTTAACTGTAACCTAAACCTTAACTTTAACCTTAACCTCAAAGTCAACCTCAACCTCAACCTTTGTATTAAACTTAACATCAACCTCTAACTTAAATTTAACCTTAACTTAAACCTTAACCTCAACCTCAACCTTTGAATTAAACTTAACATCAACCTCTAACTTAAATTTAACCTTAACATTAACCTTAAACTTGACCTTAACCTTCTCCTTAACCCTAGCCCTGGCCCTATCCCTCGACCTAGCCTTAGCCTTAGCGTTAGCCTTAGTCTTAGTCTTAGTCTTAGCCTTAGCCTTAGCCTTAGCCTTAGTCTTAGTCTTAGCCGTAGCCTTAGCCTTAGCCTTAGTCTTAGTCGTAGCATTAGCCTTAACCTTATACTTAGCCTTAGCCTTAGCCTTAACCTTTGCCTTAGCCTTTGCTTTAGCATTAAACTTATCCCTAGCCTTAGTCGTAGCCTTAGCCTTGACCATAACCATAAACTTAACATCAACCTTAAACTATACCCTTAACCCCTTAACCCCTTAACCCCTCAATCTTAACCTTAACCTTAACCTTAAACTCAACCTCAAATTTTTAACTAATAACCTTAACCATATCCTTAACCCTAATCTAACATTAACCGTAACCTTAACCTTAAACTTAAACTTCAACTTAAACTTAAACTTAAACTTAAACATAAACATAAACTCAACCTTATTGTTAACGTTAACCTTACCCTCACCCTTACCCTTAACCTTAACAATAATTTTAACCTCAACTTTAACCTTAAACTTAACCATAACCTTAGATATTACACCTTAAACCTAAACCTTAAACTTTAAATCATAAACCTTAATCTTCATCTTCACCTAAACCTCAACCTTAACTTTAAACTTAAAGCTTAAAAATTTACCTAATACTAACCTTAACCTTAAACCTTAAATCTTGAACCTCAAACCTTAACCTTTACCTTAACCTTAAACCTTAAACCTTAAATTTAACTTTCACCTTCACCTTCATCTTTACTTTTTTAACCTTTATCTTAACCTTAAAGTTAAAACTTTACTTTAACCTTAATTATAAATTCAATCTTAAACATTGAACCATGAACCTTAAAGCTTAAAGCTTAAACTTTTAACCTTAAACTTTAAACGTTAACCTTAACCTTAATACTTATAAACCCATTATTCTTCACATAATTTCCATATTCTTCTCATAATTAATTAATATAAAATAAAAACATATATATACTTACAGTTTTACCTCATCTTTTACTCAAGTACGTAACAAATTTATTTCCTTCAATCTCGGATTTTATAGTATTCAAAAAATAGTGTCGTTTTAATAATAAATATATCTAAATATAAACTCATATATGTAGCAAACATACTGATAAATAAAATTGAAAGATGATTACTCATGAAAGACACGTTTAAGCATTCTATTTTGAATAAAGTATGTGTCATTCTATACTCAACGTAGCTATATATGACATATGTTACATAATATCTATCATGTATAAATTAGAAAAAACAATTTTTTATATAAAAAGACTAAGTTTTGCATTTTATATTTGAATCATAAAAAAAAATTAATACTTATTTAATTTTCAAATTTTCCTTAACCAAAATAAGATATCTATATAAAATAGGATACACCTAACTTTTAAATTTTTATTAATATTAAAATATGACCAAATGAGGATCACAACTTAATTGCATATTTTCTTATTTATCTTTATTACAAGATCGTTTATATTATATGAGCTAATCTAACATTTTGAAAATCATTCCTTACAAAAACTTCCCAAATTTCTCAGCCTTAAAATTAACCTTAACCTTAACTTTACCCTTGACCAAAATCTTGATTTTAACCCTTAACCCATAAACTTAAACCTTAAGCTTAATATTAACCTTAACTCTTACCTCAACCTCAACCTCAACCTCAACCTTAAACTTAATCTTAACCTTAACTTGAAATTTAACCATAGCCTTAGCCTTCACTGTATCTTTAGTCATAGCCTTAGACAAAGCTTTAACCTTAACATTAACCTTAACCATAACCTAAAATTAAACTAACCTTTACCTTAACTTTAACCATAACATTAACATTAACCTTAACCCCTAACTTAAACTCAACCCCTTAACTATTAACCTTAACCATATCCTTACCCTTAACCTTAACCTTAACCTAACATTAAACTTAATCTTAACCTTAACTTTTATCTTAACCTTAATGTTAAACTTAACCTTGACCTTAACCTTAACTTAACCTTAAACCTAACCTTAACCTTAACCTTAATTTGTCTCAATTTTTATGTTTTGAAGTGTCTTAAGGCACGGGCTATACCTAGTCTATATAATAAAGCAGAATGAAAAATAATTTACCCTATTTATTCTCAAACTTCCCCGTTAGTCTCATAATTCCCCCATTTGGCTCATAATTCCCCCATTCATCTCATAATTCCCTTATTTTCTCATTCTTTTATTTATTATATACACATACGCATGGAAATATCAAATAATATATAATCCTTCTAACCTTATTATAAATAAAATTATAAAAATTCGAATTATCTTTCATATGAATAAAATTTATTCCTTTTTATAAAAATTTATAAAGTACTAAAAAATATAAGATTTTTTTCCAAATTTATTATAAAAAAAGTTTAACTAGATATTAATATAAAATTTAAAAAAATCACTTTACATTACAATATTTAAATAAATATTTATTTCTTTTATTTTCTTTATTTTTAATCTCATTTGAAACATGAACATTGTGATAATGACAATGGGACCATGATATCTTTTTTATCTCCTAGAATAATAATAATAATTTTTCAATTAATTTTTTTTGTGACATTAAACTTAATTAGTAGAATATCTTAATCACCACAGATAAATAAAGCCTTATCACCTTTTGGTAAACTTTTTAACGTAAATGGTATATTTCCTTTACATGCATTAGTTTGAATTATAATTAAAATACAAAGATAGTCATTACAAAATAAAAAAAATGAATAAAAAAGATTGAGCAATGTTTCCCTCGAGGGGTCTAATTTACAAAATGAGACCCCTTTATGCAAAAATATTATAAATTGAAGTCTCCTAAAAATATCAAAAAATTGGAGGCCCGAAGCGGTCACCTCTTCAACCTACACTCGGGACCGGCCCTGGGCCTTCCCTGTATAATCTACTTACTATATTGATTCATGACTTGAATTGATAATATATTTTTTAGGATTAAGGGACCAAATGTTGAATATGATTAAAATGAACCTTAACTCTCAACCTATTAACCATGACCTCAACTTCTTAACTATTATTTTTTTAACCTTAACCCTAACCTTGACCTTATACAAAAAAGTAATAAGAGAGGCGCACAAACTAATTTAACCTTAACCTTAATCTTAACCTAAACGTTAATCTTAACCTTAACTTTAACTTTACACCTTAAACCTTAAACCCTAATCTTCATCTTCATCTTAACCTTTAATTTAATCTTTACGCCTAAACATATATCCTTAAACCTTACAACTTAAACATCTATATAATAAAGCAGAATGAAACCTAACTCTCCCTATTTATCCTCAAACTTCTATATTCCTCTCATAATTTCCCCATTCATTTCATAATTCCCCCGTTCTTCTCATTCTTTCATTTATTATATACACATATGCATGAAAATATTAAATAATATAAAATCCATTTAATTTTCATATAAATAAAATTATAAGAATTCAAATTAACTTTCATATAAATATAATTTACAAAGTACTATTAAATTTAGGAATTTTTTTAAAATTTATTATAAGAAAAGTTCAACTAGGTATAATATAAAATTTAAAAAATCACTTTACATTACAATATTTAAATAATTTTTTATTTCTTTTATTTTCTTTGTCAAAACATGTATAATTTTGAATAATCTCATTTCAACTATATAAAAACAAATTTTTCAACACAAGAAATATATTTATTCATCCAATAAAAATTATAGAATATTAGAAAGTCAAGATTGAATTCATAATATATATATATATATATATCATATAAAAATTTAAAATTAATAAACACTTAAAGGATAATTAATAATTAAAGTAATTTGATAACTGACCATTAACATTCATTATTCATTATATCTCTATATCTATATAATAAATCACTTTTTTAAACGGGTTGGACCCTCTACAAAAAAGACGAGCATGATCGTATTTGGTCCCTTAATTAATTTCTTCACATTAATTGCATTATTTTTTTCTAATAAAAACTTAATTGTCCCTTATCCCACTACATTAGACATCTAAAAGTTTCGTATTTGATCCACGTTGACCGCAAACCTCTAACCTTAACCTAAATTCTGAACCGTAATATAAACCTTAACTTTAACTTTAGCCTCAAAGTCAACCTCAACCTCAACCTTAACCTCAACATTTGAATTAAACTTAACATCAACATCTAACTTAAATTTAACCTTAACTTTAACCTTAACCTCAAACTCAACTTCACTTAACATCAACCTCTAGCTTAAATTTAACCTTAACATTAACCTTAAACTTGACCTTAACCTTCTCCTTAACCCTAGCCCTCGACCTAGCCTTAGTCTTAGTGTTAGCCTTAGTCTTAGTCTTAGTCTTAGCCTTGGCCTTACCCTTAGCCGTAGCCTTAGCCTTAGCCTTAGCCTTAGCCTTAGCCTTGGCCTTAGCATTATCCTTAGCCTTAGTCTTAGTCGTAGCCTTATCCTTAGCCTTAGCATTAAACTTATCTCTAGCCTCAGTCGTAGCCTTAGTCTTAGCCTTAGCCTTAGCCATAACCATAAACTTAACATTAACCTTAAACTTAACCCTTAACCCCTTAACCTTAACCTTAACCTCAACCTCAACTTTTTAATTAATAACCTTAACCATATCCTTAAACCTAACTTAACATTAACCTTAACCTTAAACTTAAGCCCTCGACCTAGCCTTAGCCTTAGCGTTAGCCTTAGTCTTAGTCTTAGCCTTAGCCTTGGCCTTACCCTTAGCCTTAGCCGTAGCCTTAGCCTTAGCCTTAGTCTTAGTCGTAGCCTTAGCCATAGCCTTAGCCTTAGCTTTAGCCTTAGCCTTAGTCTTAGTCGTAGCCTTAGCCTTAGCCTTATACTTAGCCTTAGCTTTAGCCTTAACCTTAGCCTTAGCCTTATCCTTAGCATTAAACTTATCCCTAGCCTTAGTCGTAGCCTTAGTCTTAGCCTTAGCCTTAACCATAACCATAAAGTTAACATTAACCTTAAACTTAACCCTTAACCCCTTAACCTTAACCTTAACCTTAACCTCAACCTCAACTTTTTAACTAATAACCTTAACCATATACTTAAACCTAACCGAACATTAACCTTAACCTTAAACTTAAACTTAAAATTAAAATTAAACTTAAACTTAAACATAAACTTCAACTTACACTTAAATTTAAGCTTAAAAATAAACTTAAACTTAACCTTATAGTTAACGTTAACCTTACCCTCACCCTTACCCTTAACCTTAACAATAATATTAACCTCAACTTTAACCTTAAACATAACCATAACATTAGATATTACACCTTAAACCTAAACCTTAAACTTTAAACCATAAACCTAATCTTCATCTTCACCTTAACCTCAACCTTAACTTTAAACTTAAAGCTTAAAAATTTACCTTAAAATTAACGTTAACCTTAAACCTTAAACCTTAAACCTTAAACCTTAAACCTTAAACCTTAAACCTTAAACCTTAAACCTCAAACCTTAACCTTTACCTTAACCTTAAACATTAAACCTTAAATTTAACTTTCACCTTCACCTTCATCTTTACTTTTTTAACCTTTATCTTAACCTTAAAGTTAAAACTTAATTTTAACCTTAATTATAAAATTAATCGTAACATGAACCATGAACCTTAAAGCTTAAACCTTAAACCTTAACCTTAACATTAATACTTAAAAACCCCTTATTCTTCTCATAATTTCCATACCCTTCTCATAATTAATTAATATAAAATAAAAACATATATATAGTTACGTTTTACCTCATATTTTACTCAAGTAAGTAACAAATTTATTTCCTTCAATCTCGTATTTTATAGTATCTAAAAAGTAGTGTCGTTTTAATAATAAATATATCTAAATATAAACTCATATATGTAGCAAACATACAGATAAATCAAATTGAAAGATGATTACTTATGAAAGACACGTTTAAGCATTTTATTTTTTATAAAATATGTGTCATTCTATACTCAACGTAGCTATATATGTTATATAATATCTATCATGTATAAATTAGAAAAACAATTTTGGCTATAAAAAGATAAAGTTTTGCATTTATATTTGAATCATAAGAAAAAAATTAATACTTATTTAATTTTCAAATTTACCTTAACCAAAATACGATATCTATATAAAATAAGATACACCTAACTTTTAAATTTTTATCAATATTAATATATGACCAAATGAGCATCACAAATTAATTGCATATTTTCTTATTTATTTTTATTACAAGATGATTTATATAATATGAACTAATCAAACATTTTTTTAAAAGTTAATATTATATATCGGAATACTAACGTTTACCTTATATTTATAATATAAACCCATTCCTTACAAAACTTCCCAAATGTCTCAACCTTAAAATTAACCTTAACCTTAACCTTAACCTTACCTTACCCTTGACCAAAAGCTTGACATTAACCCTTAACACATAAACTTAAACCTTAACCTTAATATTAATCTTAACTTTTACCTTAACCTCAACCTCAACCACAACCTTAAACTTAACCTTACCCTTAGTCTTAGTCTTAGTCTTAGCCTTGGCCTTACCCTTAGCCGTAGCCTTAGCCTTAGCCTTAGCCTTAGCCTTGGCCTTAGCATTATCCTTGGCCTTAGTCTTAGTCGTAGCCTTAGCCTTATCCTTAGCATTAAACTTATCTCTAGCCTCAGTCGTAGCCTTAGTCTTAGCCTTAGCCTTAACCATAACCATAAACTTAACATTAATCTTAAACTTAACCCTTAACCCCTTAACCTTAACCTTAACCTCAACCTCAACTTTTTAATTAATAACTTTAACCATATCCTTAAACCTAACCTAACATTAACCTTAACCTTAAACTTAAGCCCTCGACCTAGCCTTAGCCTTAGCGTTAGCCTTAGTCTTAGTCTTAGCCTTAGCCTTGGCCTTACCGTTAGCCTTAGCCTTAGCCTTAGCCGTAGCCTTAGTCTTAGCCTTAGTCTTAGTCGTAGCCTTAGCCTTAGCCTTAGCCTTAGCCTTAGCCTTAGCCTTAGTCTTAGTCGTAGCCTTAGCCTTAGCCTTAGTCGTAGCCTTAGCTTTAGCCTTAACCTTAGCCTTAGCCTTATCCTTAGCATTAAACTTATCCCTAGCCTCAGTCGTAGCCTTAGTCTTAGCCTTAGCCTTAACCATAACCATAAAGTTAACATTAACCTTAAACTTAACCGTTAACCCCTTAACCTTAACCTTAACCTTAACCTCAACCTCAACTTTTTAACTAATAACCTTAACCATATACTTAAACCTAACCGAACATTAACCTTAACCTTAAACTTAAACTTAAAATTAAAATTAAACTTAAACTTAAACATAAACTTCAACTTACACTTAAATTTAAGCTTAAAAATAAACTTAAACTTAACCTTATAGGTAACGTTAACCTTACCCTCACCCTTACCCTTACCCTTAACAATAATATTAACCTCAACTTTAACCTTAAACTTAACCATAACCTTAGATATTACACCTTAAACCTAAACCTTAAAATTTAAACCATAAACCTAATCTTCATCTTCACCTTAACCTCAATCTTAACTTTAAACTTAAAGCTTAAAAATTTACCTTAAAATTAACCTTAACCTTAAACCTTAAACCTCAAACCTTAAACCTTAAACCTTAAACCTTAAACCTTAAACCTCAAACCTTAACCTTTACCTTAACCTTAAACATTAAACCTTAAATTTAACTTTCACCTTCACCTTCATCTTTACTTTTTTAACCTTTATCTTAACTTTAAAGTTAAAACTTAACTTTAACCTTAATTATAAAATTAATCTTAACATGAACCATGAACCTTAAAGCTTAAACCTTAAACCTTAACCTTAACATTAATACTTAAAAACCCCTTATTCTTCTCATAATTTCCATACCCTTCTCATAATTAATTAATATAAAATAAAAACATATATATAGTTACGTTTTACCTCATATTTTACTCAAGTAAGTAACAAATTTATTTCCTTCAATCTCGGATTTTATAGTATCCAAAAAGTAGTGTCGTTTTAATAATAAATATATCTAAATATAAACTCATATATGTAGCAAACATACAGATAAATCAAATTGAAAGATGATTACTTATGAAAGACACGTTTAAGCATTTTATTTTTTATAAAATATGTGTCATTCTATACTCAACGTAGCTATATATGTTATATAATATCTATCATGTATAAATTAGAAAAACAATTTTGGCTATAAAAAGATAAAGTTTTGCATTTTATATTTGAATCATAAGAAAAAAATTAATACTTATTTAATTTTAAAATTTACCTTAACCAAAATACGATATCTATATAAAATAAGATAAACCTAACTTTTAAATTTTTATCAATATTAATATATGACCAAATGAGCATCACAAATTAATTGCATATTTTCTTATTTATTTTTTTTACAAGATGATTTATATAATATGAACTAATCAAACATTTTTTTAAAAGTTAATATTATATATCGGAATACTAACGTTTACCTTAAATTTATAATATAAACCCATTCCTTACAAAACTTCCCAAATGTCTCAACCTTAAAATTAACCCTAACCTTAACCTTAACCTTACCTTACCCTTGACCAAAAGCTTGACATTAACCCTTAACACATAAACTTAAACCTTAACCTTAATATTAACCTTAACTTTTACCTTAACCTCAACCTCAACCACAACCTTAAACTTAACCTTAACCTTAACTTGATATTTAACCATAGCCTTAGCCTTCACCGTATCGTTAGTAGTAGCCTTAGCCAAAGCCTTAACCTTAACCTTAACCTTAACCTTAACATTAACCTTATCCTTAACCTTAAAATTAAAATAACCTTTACCTTAACTTTAACCTTAACATTAACATTAACCTTAATGCTAACCATACCTCTTAACTTAACCTCAACCCCTTAACTATTAACCTTAACCATATCCTTAACCTTATCCTTAAACTTAACCTAACATTAAACTTAACCTCAACCTTAACTTTAATCTTAACCTTAATCTTAACCTTAACCTTGAACTTAACCTTAACCTTAACTTAACCTTAAACTTAACCTTAAACCTAACTTTAACCTTAACCTTAACCTTAATTTGTCTCAATTTTTAAGTTTTGAAGTGCCTTAAGGCACGGGTTATACCTAGTCTATATAATAAAGCAGAATGAAACCGAACTCTTCCTATTTATCCTCAAACTTCCCCTTTCCTCTCATAATTCCCCCATTCGTCTCATAATTCCCCCGTTCTTCTCATTCTTTCATTTATTATATACATATACGCATGAAAATATTAAATAATATAAAATTCATTTAACCTTCATATAAATAAAATTATAAGTATTCAAATTAACTTTCATATAAATAAAATTTATTCTTTTTTATTAAAATTTATAAAGTACTTAAAAATTTAAGAATTTTTTTAAAATTTATTATAAGAAAAGTTCAACTAAATATAATATAAAATTAAAAAAAATCACTTTACATTACAATATTTAAATAATTTTTTATTTCTTTTATTTTCTTTGTCAAAACATGTATAATTTTGAAAGAAATCATTTCAACTTTATAAAAATAAACTTTTCAAGACAAGAAATATATTGATTCATCCAATAAAAAATTATAGAATATTCGAAAGTCAAGATGGAATTCATAGGATAATAAATAAATAAATAAATATATATATAATAATGTATGTGTGTGTGTCTATCATATAAAAATTTAAAATTAATAAACACTTAAAGGATAATTAATAATTAAAATAATCTGATAATTGACCATTAACATTCATTATTCATTATATCTCTATATCTATATAATAAAGTACTTTTTTAAACGGGTTAGACCCTCTACAAAAAAGACGAGCATGATCGTCTTTGGTCCCTTAAATAATTTCTTCACAATAATTGCATTAATTTTTTTTCTAATAAAAATTAATTGTCCCTTTATCCCACTTTATTAGACATCTAAAAGTTCCGTATTTGATCCATGCTGACCGCAAACCTCTAACCTTAACCTAAATTCTTAACCGTAACCTAAACCTTAACTTTAACCTTAATCTCAAAGTCAACCTCAACCTCAACCTCAACTTTTGAATTAAACTTCAACCTCTAACTTAAATTTAACCTTAACTTTAACCGCAACCTAAAACTCAACCTCAACCTCAACCTCGAATTAAACTTAACATCAACCTCTAACTTAAATTTAACCTTAACATTAACCTTAAACTTGACCTTAACCTTCTCCTTAACCCTATCCCTGGCCCTAGCCCTCGACCTAGCCTTAGCCTTAGTGTTAGCCTTAGTCTTAGTCTTAGCCTTAGCCTTGGCCCTACCCTTAGCCTTAGCCTTAGTCTTAGCCGTAGTCTTAGCCGTAGCCTTAGCCTTAGCCTTAGTCTTAGTCGTAGCCTTAGCCTTAGCCTTAACCTTAGCCTTAGCATTAAACTTATCCCTAGCCTTAGTCGTAGCCTTAGTCTTAGCCTTAGCCCTAACCATAACCATAAACGTAACATTAACCTTAAACTTAACCCTTAAACCCTTAACCCTTTAACCCCTTAACCTTAACCTTAACCCCAACTTTTTAAATAATAACCTTAACCCTAACCTAACATTAACCTTAACCTTAAACTTAAACTTAAACTTAAACATAAACTTAAACTTAAACTTAAACTTAAACTTAAACTTAAACTTAAACTTAAACATAATGTTCAACTTACACTTAAATATAAACTTAAACTTAAACTTAACCTTATTGTTAACGTTAACCTTACCCTTACCATTACCCTCACCCTTACCCTTAACCTAACCTCAACTTTAACCTTAAACTTAACCATAACCTTAGATATTACACGTTAAACCTAAACCTTAAATTTTTAAACCATAAACCTTATCTTCATCTTCACCTTCACCTTAACCTCAACCTCAACTTTAAACTTAAAGCTTAAAAATTTACATTAAAATTAACCTTAACCTTAAACCTTAAACCTTAAACCTTGAACCTTGAATCTCAAACCTTAACCTTTACCTTAACCTTAAACCTTAAACCATAAATTTAACTTTCACCTTCACCTTCATCTTTACTTTTTTAACCTTTATCTTAACCTTAAAGTTAAAACTTAACTTTAACCTTAATTATAAAATTAATCTTAACTTGAACCATGAACCTTAAAGCTTAAACCTTAAACCTTAACCTTAATACTTAAAAACCCCTTATTCTTCTCAAAATTTCTATATTTTTCTCATAATTAATTAATATAAAATAAAAATATATATACTTACGTTTTACCTCATATTTTACTCAAGTAAGAAACAAGTTTATTTCCTTCAATCTCGGATTCTATAGTATTCAAAAAATAGTGTCGTTTTAATAATAAATATATCTAAATATAAAATCATATATGTAGCAAACATACGGATAAATAATTTTGAAAGATGATTACTCATGAAAGACACGTTTAAGCATTCTATTTTTAATAAAGCATGTGTCATTCTATACTCAACGTAGCTATATATGTTATATAATATCTATCATGTATAAATTTGAAAAACAATTTTTGCTATTAAAAGACCAAGTTTTGCATTTTATATTTGCATCATAAAAAAAATTAATACTTATTTAATTTTAAAATTTACCTTAACCAAAATAAGATATCTATATAAAATAGGATATACCTAACTTTTAAATTTTTATCAATATTAAATATGACCAAATGAGCATCACAACTTAATTGCATATTTTCTTATTTATTTTTATTACAAGATCGTTCATATTATGAACTAATCAAACATTTTTTTAAAATTAATATTATATATCGGAATACTAACGTTTACCTTAAATTTATAATATAAAACCATTCCTTACAAAACTTCCCAAATTTCTCAACCTCAAAATTAACCTTAACCTTAACCTTAATTTTAACCTTAACCTTACCTTACCCTTAACCAAAAGCTTGATTTTAACCCTTAACCCATAAACTTAAACCTTAACCTTAACTCTTACATTAACCTCAACCTCAACCTTAACCTTAAACTTAAACTTAACCTTAACCTTAACTTGAAATTTAACCATAGCCTTAGCGTTCACTGTATCCTTAGTCGTAGCCTTAGCCAAAGCCTTAACCTTAACCTTAACCTTAACCTTAACATTAACCTTATCCTTAACCTTAAAATTAAAATAACCTTTACTTAAACTTTAACCTTAACATTAATATTAACCTTAATTCTAACCTTACCCCTTAACTTAACCTTAACCCCTTAACTATTAACCTTAACTATATTATTAACCTTATCATTAACCTTAACCTAACATTAAACTTAACCTTAACCTTAAATTTAATCTTAACCTTAATATTAACCTTAACTTTAAATTAACCTTAAACTTAACCTTAAACCTAACCTTAACCTTAATTTGTCTCAATTTTCATGTTTTGAAGTTCCTTAAGGCACGGGCTATACCTAGTTAAATACATAACACCATGCATTAACCACCCAAAAATTCTAAATACATCCACTTAACGGTATATAACATTAAAAGTAAACTACAAACTATATCTTACCATGGAAATTATTAAGCCTTTATGGTTTATTGAAATGTCATGGCCAACGATCTTGTTTTGTTTTTTTGTTCAGTAATGATATTATTTTTGACATGATATTCTATTATGTTTGACATGATATCCTGCCTGTGTGCAGAATATAATAAAAATCATTATTAATTCCTTCCAAATAAATAAGCATTATTACTATGTTAATATTTTTTAATTATCAAGTAAATATGTAAAAGTAAAGAGTAATTAGTTCAAATCTAGCTCAAATTCAAGCTAGAATCCCATTTTAATAACTAAATTTATCGATAAAATGTACTAACGATTATCCATAAATAGCATATATAGAGAAAAAGGCATGTTGGGAGGGATATTGGAGGGGTAGCAGTTGATGAGATATCCTCCGGATTGTGATAATGTTTCAGCCAAATCCGCTAACCCAACAAATTTTTTTTCATGAGTAATACATGCTCTTAAAAACCATATTTACAACTTACACGTGAGTATGGGTTTATAAAAATATAAGAATCCAAAGACAACACACTTTTGAAACTTGTATGATTCTTTTTGTGAAGAAACCTTGACTATGTTAAACAGGCAATCCTTGAGGAAAATTAAAGTTGAATTTAATGGTGTCTCACCTGGTCACTCATTTGCACTCAACCTACTTACTTTACTAGAAACTCCAACCAAGATGAAAGACAGGAAACTAACCAAGCACCAAGCAACAACCAAGGATCAGTAAAATACACTAAGCACAAATAATCACATGGAACATTAAATCTGCTGCAAACAACAGAACCAGTAAGCACATCGTGAATGAGCTGCTCCCATGTGGTTGGAGCAGCGTAATAAAGAATTCAGAGAAATCAAAAACAAAAACAAAAAAATAGAAAAAAGAGATCTTAATAGACCTATAGAGAGAAACACGACTCATACATATAATGTGAGTTTTAAATCAAAACTAAAAAACCACAGCCTTTAATATGAAAGTACAAACAAATTATCTATAGTAATTAAATTGCACATTAATACAATAAACTAAAAAGTAAGAAAATCTTGTAAGATATGTTAGATTCGGCTTAATGCTTTGGAGGGAAAAGTACTCCCCTGGCCTCTATGTTGTCAAAATATGTCTACCTATCTGCTGCTAAACTCCTCCAAGGTAACAATCGCTTAAAAGCTTCCATCTTTAATAAGTACCATTTACCTAAAAAAAGAAAAGAAAAAATGAATTAAACCAAATTAAAAAAGAATATAAATTTAGTCGAGAGAAGATAAAGTCACCAAACCTTCTGTATAAAGCAGCAACATCTTCCTTTAAGCAGTAAGTTTCTAGGAACCTGTCACCACAATTGAGCAACATCTTCCTTTAAGCAGTAAGTTTCTAGGAACCTATCACCACAATTGTCCACATGCACAGATTCCATCACAAATTCTTGATTGCCTGAATATTCATTCCATTCCATTCGAACCACAATTTAGCAATTGATTCCTTTCTAAAGCTTGTTTCTTGATCTTCCTCCTCTTGTGATTCAGAGGCAACAAACCTATACACATAAACCTTGCGGACCTGACCTGGCCGGAATGAACATCCAATACGATGATACAAGATGCTCCCATGAGTGGTATCCCTTCCCCACAAGATTTGATCGATCCAAAGAAGACTCGAGCATCTAGAGAATTGTTAAACTGCTCCATTGATGCCTCTCGAAAATAAGCATCAGAGTTACATGTGATCATGAATATTTCCTTTCCATTGCTATAGCCTTTCAGCTTTATAGTTATTCTCTCCAGGAATTTCAATGAAAGGAGATATTGGCTGAACATCGAAAAAATCTCGCTTTTTCATCTTTCCTGGGATAGTTGCTCGGCTCAAGATACGTCTCTTTATCACTTTAGGAATATCAATTTTTAGTAAAAAGAACACACAGTAAATGATCTAGTAAAAAGCGCATAAAGTAAATCAGTATTAAATACATAACACCATGCATTAACCACCCAACAATACTAAATACATCTACTTAACAGTAAAAGTAAACTACCTGACTAAATCTTACCATGGAAATTATTAAACCTTCATGTTTAACTGAAATGTGCCAACGATTGTTTTTTTGTTCGTTTTTTTGTTCAATAATTATATTATTCTTGAACTGAGTTTCTGCCTGTGTGCAAAATATTAAAAAATCATTATTAATCCCTTCAAAATAAATAAGCATTATTTCTATGTTAATATTTTTTTAATTATCAAGTAAATATGTAAATGTATAGAGTAATTAGCTCAAATCTAGCTCAAATTCAAGCTATAATCCCAATTTAATGATTAAATTTATGGTTAAAATACATTAAGGATTATCCATAAATATCACATATAGAGGAAAAGACCTGTTGGTGGGTGGCAGTTGATGGAGATACCTTCTGGATTGTGATAATGTTTCAACCAAATACATTAACCCAACTCATTCTTTACCAGTATTGTACCCTATGGTGCAAATGTATTGTATAAGATACAATTCTGATTTCTCTTAGCGGTCACAAAATCCATAACAGAGCTAGCATTTACATTGAAATTGTTCAATGGACTAGAAATCCAGAGTTTTACCCAGTAAACCGCATAAACTTTCTTTCTTAATTGTAACACTTCCTCAATGTCTCCTACTTCTTTTCTATTTTAGGTTTTATAGATAGATTGTATATTTCATCATTATTACAACTTAATAAGTGGAAATTATGAAAGAAGTGAGGAGTCGAGAGTGTACCTGATTTAAACATCACTGGTAAAAGGTCTTGGTACCTTCTATTCGTATAAGAAGATGGAGAATCGTCGAATATCTTACGCTGCTCAAAGAAACTTTTCGTCTTACTTTTTATTTATGAAGAAAAGATAACTAGAATGAGGGTTTTATATAAGTTTGAGGAAATACCCCTTTTGCTCTTTATTTTTTACGCGATTGACAGGTTGCCTCATTGTTTAATGCGACTAGATACCCCTAACTTTTGTTTTCATGACTAGTGGCCCCCTACTAACGTATTCCATCCAAAATCACCGTGGACGGCACAACATCTTTATTATTTTTTATACTTAATCCGTTTTAATTAAGGGTGAATTATATATAGGGACTTGGAGACACACTTTCTTCTCTATAGAGTAGTTCCAAAAAAGCTATTCTTCTTAGGGACCTCATTTTTTAGAATAGTCTTTCCTACCATTACTAACACTAAAAGACAAAAAAGTGTGATGTCATTATTTCTCTCTGCTCTACCTACCACTACCCACCTACCTTCAACCTCCGACCACCTACCACCGACCTCCGACCACCGACCACCGACCACCGACCACCGACCTCCGACCTCCAACCTCTGACCACCAGTCAACGGTCGCTGGAAAAAACATAGAGTATCGGAAAAAACATAGAGTACTCTATATATTTGCTGAGTACTCTATAAATTTGCGGAGTACTCTCTAAATTTCTTCGAGTGCACTAATAAAATTACGGAGTACTCTAAGAAAAACTCGGAGTATTCTAAGAAAAATCTCGGAGTACTCTAAGAAAATCTCTAAGTAATCTAAGAAAATCCCGGAGTATTTTAAAAACTGGTGAGTCTTCTATTAATTCGATGAATATTATTAGAGAACAAAGAAAACATAGTAAAAAAATATCTTTATTTATTGCACAAAATTAAATATAAATTAATATACAATTAAAAAAAATTAAAATAATTAACCTTGACCAGATCTGAAAAAAAAAAAAAAAAAACTCATGCGTCGAAGCTACTCCGGCGAAACAGCAGTCGAAGGAAACAGCAGTCGAAGGAAACAGCTATTCTCCGGCGAAGGAAGCTCGAGCCACCATCACCAAGCTTCTCCGGCGAAAAAGCAATCGAAGGATTCTCTTCTCCAGCTCCGGCGAAGTAAGCTCGAAACAGTGCAGCAGTGTTCATCGAGACTCTCCAGCCATGGTCAAGCACATCACCACCTTCAAACCTCCATAGCCGAGCACCAAATTTTCTGGATCTTAAGCCCGATCTAGTTCCCTGCTCTTTCTCCCATCTGAACAGTTACTGCCTTCGAGATCCGAGCACCACCACCACTGGACGGTGTTCGATGTACTGCAAAATCAGGCGCAGGCGCAGCTCCACTAAAGACGACGAACAAGATCGGCGAGGTGAAGCAGAAATATTGCAGAGCTTCTTGCCTTCTTCACCGGGTCGTCTCTCCTTACTTCAAGCAGATCCGGTGGTGAAGCTCATTCATGCTGCTCCTCCACCGCGAAGAATAAGAACCAGATATGGTTCGGTGGTGAGCTTGTGCGAGCTCCTACGAATGTGAAGCGTGAGAAGAAGGAGAGTGGTGTTGGTGTGGTGGCGATTTCGGCAGTGGTTGTGGTGGCCGTTTTGGTGGTGTCGGTGGCTATTGAGAGGAGAGAGGAGAGAGAAGCAGGTAATGATTTGTGATTTAAAAAATGAAATTGTAAATGAGGAATAATTAGTATATATAGGTATAAAAAACAAAAGAGGGTATAATTGTAAATGGGGTTTTGGGTTTCATGTGTTAAAAAGTTTCTGAGGTCTTTAGTAAGAAGAGGCTCTAGGCCGGGTCCCCATCTTGAAGAGGGGGGTGTGGACAAGACCCTAAGTGTCATTTTCTCTTTAATTAATTAATTATCTTAACCCTATATTTTTAAAAGGGCAAAATAGGTAATTCTTAAATGCATACCCTATATATACCTAAAACAAAAAAAATTAAAACAAAATCAAAATCAAAAGACAAGGGAGTGTTTGGTTTGGGGAAGAACAAGAAGACGAAGAACCTAGATTGCATAAGCCGATGTATTTTTTTAAATTTTAAATTTTATTTTATAAGCACTTTTTTACTGTAAAATAAGCACTTCCAAACGAGCCCATAATATAAAATTAAAAAAAATCACTTTACATTACAATATCTATATAATAAAGCAGAATGAAAACTAATTTGCCCTATTTATTCTCAAACTTCCCCGTTAGTCTCATAATTCCCCCATTTGGCTCATAATCCCCCCATTCATCTCATAATTCCCTTATTTTCTCATTCTTTTATTTATTATATACACATACGCATGGAAATATCAAATAATATATAATCCTTCTAACCTTATTATAAATAAAATTATAAAAATTCGAATTAACTTTCATATAAATAAAATTTATTCCTTTTTATAAAAATTTATAAAGTACTAAAAAATATAAGATTTTTTTCCAAATTTATTATAAAAAAAGTTTAACTAGATATTAATGTAAAATTTAAAAAAATCACTTTACATTACAATATTTAAATAAATAAATATTTCTTTTATTTTCTTTATTTTTAATCTCATTTGAAACATGAACATTGTGATAATGACAATGGGACCATGATATCTTTTTTATCTCCTAGAATAATAATAATAATTTTTCAATTAATTTTTTTTGTGACATTAAACTTAATTAGTAAAATATCTTAATCACCACAGATAAATAAAGCCTTATCACCTTTTGGTAAACTTTTTAACGTAAATTGTATATTTCCTTTACATGCATTAGTTTAAATTATAATTAAAATACAAAGATAGTCATTAAAAAAATAAAAAAAATGAATAGAAAAGATTGAGCAATGTTTCCCTCGAGGGGTCTAATTTACAAAATGAGACCCCTTTATGCAAAAATATTATAAATTGAAGTCTCCTAAAAACATCAAAAAATTGGAGGCCCGAAGCGGTCACCTCTTCAACCTACCCTCGGGACCGGCCCTGGGCCTTCCCTGTATAATCTACTTACTATATTGATTCATGACTTGAATTGATAATATATTTTTTAGGATTAAGGGACCAAATGTTGAATATGATTAAAATGAACCTTAACTCTCAACCTATTAACCATGACCTCAACTTCTTAACTATTATTTTTTTAACCTTAACCCTAACCTTGACCTTATACAAAAAAGTAATAAGAGAGGCGCACAAACAAATTTAACCTTAACCTTAATCTTAACCTAAACGTTAATCTTAACCTTAACTTTAACTTTACACCTTAAACCTTAAACCCTAATCTTCATCTTCATCTTAACCTTTAATTTAATCTTTACGCCTAAACATATATCCTTAAACCTTACAACTTAAACATCTATATAATAAAGCAGAATGAAACCTAACTCTCCCTATTTATCCTCAAACTTCCCCATTCATCTCATAATTCCCTCATTTGTCTCATAATTTCCATATTCTTCTCATTCTTTAATCTATTATATACATATACACATGAAAATATTAAATAATATGAAATCCATTTAACCTTCATATATATAAAATTATAAGTATTCAAATTAACTTTCATATAAATAAAATTTATTCCTTTTTATTAAAATTTACAAAGTACTAAAGAAAATTAAAAAAAATCAAAATTAATTATAAGAAAAGTTTAACTAGATATAATATAAAATAAAAAAAAAACTACTTTACATTACAATATTTAAATAATTTTTTTATTTCTTTTATTTTCTTTGTCAAAACATGTATAATTTTGAAAGAAATTATTTCAACTTTATAAATATAACTCTTCAAGACAAGAAATATATTGATTCATCCAATAAAAAATTATAGAATATTAGAAACTCAAGATGGAATTCATAGGATAATATATATATGTGTGTGCGTGTCTATCATATAAATATTTAAAATTAATAAACACTTAAAGGATAATTAATAATTAAAATAGTCTGATAATTGACCATTAACATTCATTATTCATTATATCTCTATATCTACATAATAAAGTACTTTTTTAAACGGGTAGGACCCTCTACAAAAAAGACGAGCATGATCGTCTTTGGTCCCTTAATTAATTTCTTCACATTAATTGCATTAATTTTTTTTCTAATAAAAACTTAATTGTCCCTTATCCCACTCCATTAGACATCTAAAAGTTCTGTATTTGATCCACGCTGACTGCAAACCTCTAACCTTAACCTAAATTCTTAACCGTAACCTAAACCTTAACTTTAACCTTAACCTCAAAGTCAACCTCAACCTCAACCTCAACCTTTGAATTAAACTTAACATCAACCTCTAACTTAAATTTAATCTTAAATTTAACCTTAACCTAAAACTCAACCTCAACCTCAACCTTGAATTAAACTTAACATCAACCTCTAACTTAAATTTAACCTTAACATTAACCTTAATCTTGACCTTAACTTTCTCATTAACCCTATCCCTGGCCCATATTGATTCATCCAATAAAAAATTATAGAATATTAGAAAGTCAACATGGAATTCATAGGATAATATATATATATATATATATATATATATATATATATATATATATATATATATATATATATATATATATATGTGTGTGTGTGTGTGTGTGTGTGTGCGTGTCTATCATATAAATGTTTAAAATTAATAAACACTTAAAGGATAATTAATAATTAAAATAGTCTGATAATTGACCATTAACATTCATTATTCCTTATATCTCTATATCTACATAATAAAGTACCTTTTTAAACGGGTAGGACCCTCTACAAAAAAGACGAGCATGATCGTCTTTGGTCCCTTAATTAATTTCTTCACATTAATTGCATTATTTTTTTTTCTAATAAAAACTTAATTGTCCCTTATCCCACTCCATTAGACATCTAAAAGTTCTGTATTTGATCCACGCTGACCGCAAACCTCTAACCTTAACCCAAATTCTTAACCGTAACCTAAACCTTAACTTTAACCTTAACCTCAAAGTCAACCTCAACCTCAACCTCAACCTTTGAATTAAACTTAACATCAACCTCTAACTTAAATTTAATCTTAACTTTAACCTTAACCTAAAACTCAACCTCAACCTCAACCTTGAATTAAACTTAACATCAACCTCTAACTTAAATTTAACCTTAACATTAACATTAAACTTGACCTTAACCTTCTCATTAACCCTATCCCTGGCCCTAGCCCTCGACCTAGCCTTAGCCTTAGTGTTAGCCTTAGTCTTAGTCTTAGCCTTAGTCTTGGCCTTACCCTTAACCTTAGCCTTAGCCTTAGCCTTAGCCTTAGTCTTAGCCGTAGCCTTAGCCGTAGCCTTAGCCTTAGCCTTAGTCTTAGTCGTAGCCTTAGCCTTGGCCTTAACCTTATCCTTAGCATTAAACTTATCCCTAGCCTTAGTCGTAGCCTTAGTCTTAGCCTTAGCCTTAACCATAACCATAAACTTAACATTAACCTTAAACTTAACCCTCAACCCCTTAACCCCTTAACCTTAACCTTAACCTTAACCCCAACCTCAACTTTTTAAATAATAACCTTAACCCTAACCTAACATTAACCTTAACATTAACCTTAAACTTAAACTTAAACTTAAACTTAAACTTAAACTTAAACTTAAACATAAACTTCAACTTACACTTAAATTTAAACTTAAACATAAACTTAAACTTAAACTCAACCTTATTGTTAACGTTAACCTTACCCTCACCCTTACCCTTAACCTTAACAATAATATTAACCTCAACTTTAACCTTAAACTTAACCATAACCTTAGATATTACACCTTAAACCTAAACCTTAAATTTTAAACCATAAACCTAATCTTCACCTTCACCTTCACCTTCACCTTAACCTCAACCTTAACTTTAAACTTAAAGCTTAAAAATTTACACTAGAATTAACTTTAACCTTAAACATTGAACCTTGAACCTCAAACCCTAACCTTTACCTTAACCTTAAACCTTAAACCTTAAATTTAACTTTCACCTTCACCTTCATCTTTACTTTTTTAACCTTTATCTTAACCTTAAAGTTAAAACTTAACTTTAACCTTAATTATAAAATTAATCTTAACTTGAACCATGAACCTTAAAGCTTAAAGCATAAACCTTAAACCTTAACCTTAATACTTAAAAACACCTTATTCTTCTCATAATTTTCATATTCTTCTCATAATTAATTAATATAAAATAAAAACATATATATATATATACTTACGTTTTACCTCATATTTTACTCAAGTAAGTAACAAATTTATTTTCTTCAATCTCGGATTTTATAGTATTCAAAAAATAGTGTCGTTTTAATAATAAATATATCTAAATATAAACTCATATATATATATCAAACATACGGATAAATTAAACTGAAAGACGATTACTCATGAAAGACACGTTTAAGCATTCTATTTTTAATAAAGTATGTGTCATTCTATACTCAACGTAGCTATATATGTTATATAATGTCTATCATGTATAAATTAGAAAAACAATTTTTGCTATTAAAAGACCAAGTTTTGCATTTTATATTTGAATCATAAAAAATAATTAATACTTATTTGATTTTCAAATTTACCTTAACTAAAATAAGATATCTATATAAAATAGGATACACCTAACTTTTAAATTTTTATCAATATTAAAATATGACCAAATGAGCACCACAACTTAATTGCATATTTTCTTATTTATTTTTATTACAAGATCGTTTATATTATATGAACTAATCAAACATTTTTTTAAATTAATATTATATATCAGAATACTAAAGTTAACCTTAAATTTATAATATAAAACCATTGTTTACAAAACTTCCCAAATTTCTCAACCTTAAAATTAACCTTCACCTTAACCTTAACCTTACCTTACCCTTGACCAAAAGCTTGATTTTAACCCTTAACCCATAAACTTAAACCTTAACCTTAATATTAACCTTAACTCTTACCTTAACCTCAACCTCAACCTCAACCTTAAACTTAACCTTAACCTTAACTTGAAATTTGACCATAGCCTTAGCCTTCACTGTATCCTTAGTCGCAGCCTTAGCCAAAGCCTTAACATTAACCTTATCCTTAACCTTAAAATTAAAATAACCTTTACTTTAACTTTAACCTTAACATTAACATTAACCTTAATTATAACCTTACCCCTTAACTTAACCTTAACCCCTTAACTATTAACCTTAACCATATCTTTAACCTTATCATTAACCTTAACCGAACATTAAACTTAACCTTAACCTTAACTTTAATCTTAACTTTAATCTTAACCTTAACCTTGGCCTTAACCTTAACTTTAACTTAACCTTAAACTTAACCTTAAACCTAACCTTAACCTTAATTTGTCTCAGTTTTTATGTTTTGAAGTGCCTTAAGGCACGGGCTATGCCTAGTCTATATAATAAAGCAGAATGAAACCTAACTCTCCCTATTTATCCTCAAACTTCCATATTCCTCTCATAATTTCCCCATTCATTTCATAATTCCCCCGTTCTTCTCATTCTTTCATTTATTATATACACATATGCATGAAAATATTAAATAATATAAAATCCATTTAATTTTCATATAAATAAAATTATAAGAATTCAAATTAACTTTCATATTAATATAATTTACAAAGTACTATTAAATTTAGAAATTTTTTTAAAATTTATTATAAGAAAAGTTCAACTAGGTATAATATAAAATTTAAAAAATCACTTTACATTACAATATTTAAATAATTTTTTATTTCTTTTATTTTCTTTGTCAAAACATGTATAATTTTGAATGATCTCATTTCAACTATATAAAAACAAATTTTTCAACACAAGAAATATATTGATTCATCCAATAAAAATTATAGAATATTAGAAAGTCAAGATTGAATTCATAATATATATATATATATATATATATAAATCATATAAAAATTTAAAATTAATAAACACTTAAAGGATAATTAATAATTAAAGTAATTTGATAACTGACCATTAACATTCATTATTCATTATATCTCTATATCTATATAATAAATTACTTTTTTAAACGGGTTGGACCCTCTACAAAAAAGACGAGCATGATCGTATTTGGTCCCTTAATTAATTTATTCACATTAATTGCATTATTTTTTTTCTAATAAAAACTTGATTGTCCCTTATCCCACTCCATTAGACATCTAAAAGTTTCGTATTTGATCCACGTTGACCGCAAACCTCTAACCTTAACCTAAATTCTAAACCGTAACATAAACCTTAACTTTAACCTTAGCCTCAAAGTCAACCTCAACCTCAACCTTAACCTCAACATTTGAATTAAACTTAACATCAACATCTAACTTAAATTTAACCTTAACTTTAACCTTAATCTCAAACTCAACTTCACTTAACATCAACCTCTAGCTTAAATTTAACCTTAACATTAACCTTAAACTTGACCTTAACCTTCTCCTTAACCCTAGCCCTCGACCTAGCCTTAGTCTTAGTGTTAGCCTTAGTCTTAGTCTTAGTCTTAGCCTTGGCCTTACCCTTAGCCGTAGCCTTAGCCTTAGCCTTAGCCTTAGCCTTGGCCTTAGCATTATCCTTAGCCTTAGTCTTAGTCGTAGCCTTAGCCTTAGCCTTAGCATTAAACTTATCTCTAGCCTCAGTCGTAGCCTTAGTCTTAGCCTTAGCCTTAACCATAACCATAAACTTAACATTAACCTTAAACTTAACCCTTAACCCCTTAACCTTAACCTTAACCTCAACCTCAACTTTTTAATTAATAACCTTAACCATATCCTTAAACCTAACCTAACATTAACCTTAACCTTAAACTTAAGCCCTCGACCTAGCCTTAGCCTTAGCGTTAGCCTTAGTCTTAGTCGTAGCCTTAGCCTTAGCCTTAGCCTTAGCCTTAGTCTTAGTCGTAGCCTTAGCCTTAGCCTTATACTTAGCCTTAGCTTTAGCCTTAACCTTAGCCTTAGCCTTATCCTTAGCATTAAACTTATCCCTAGCCTCAGTCGTAGCCTTAGTCTTAGCCTTAGCCTTAACCATAACCATAAAGTTAACATTAACCTTAAACTTAACCCTTAACCCCTTAACCTTAACCTTAACCTTAACCTCAACCTCAACTTTTTAACTAATAACCTTAACCATATACTTAAACCTAACCGAACATTAACCTTAACCTTAAACTTAAACTTAAACATAAACTTCAACTTACACTTAAATTTAAGCTTAAAAATAAACTTAAACTTAACCTTATAGTTAACGTTAACCTTACCCTCACCCTTACCCTTAACCTTAACAATAATATTAACCTCAACTTTAACCTTAAACTTAACCATAACCTTAGATATTACACCTTAAACCTAAACCTTAAACTTTAAACCATAAACCTAATCTTCATCTTCACCTTAACCTCAACCTTAACTTTAAACTTAAAGCTTAAAAATTTACCTTAAAATTAACCTTAACCTTAAACCTTAAACCTTAAACCTTAAACCTCAAACCTTAACCTTTACCTTAACCTTAAACATTAAACCTTAAATTTAACTTTCACCTTCACCTTCATCTTTACTTTTTTAACCTTTATCTTAACCTTAAAAGTTAAAACTTAACTTTAACCTTAATTATAAAATTAATCTTAACATGAACCATGAACCTTAAAGCTTAAACCTTAAAGCTTAACCTTAACATTAATACTTAAAAACCCCTTATTCTTCTCATAATTTCCATACCCTTCTCATAATTAATTAATATAAAATAAAAACATATATATAGTTACGTTTTACCTCATATTTTACTCAAGTAAGTAACAAATTTATTTCCTTCAATCTCGGATTTTATAGTATCCAAAAAGTAGTGTCGTTTTAATAATAAATATATCTAAATATAAACTCATATATGTAGCAAACATACAGATAAATCAAATCGAAAGATGATTACTTATGAAAGACACGTTTAAGCATTTTATTTTTTATAAAATATGTGTCATTCTATACTCAACGTAGCTATATATGTTATATAATATCTATCATGTATAAATTAGAAAAACAATTTTGGCTTTAAAAAGATAAAGTTTTGCATTTTATATTTGAATCATAAGAAAAAAATTAATACTTATTTAATTTTCAAATTTACCTTAACCAAAATACGATATCTATATAAAATAAGATACACCTAACTTTTAAATTTTTATCAATATTAATATATGACCAAATGAGCATCACAAATTAATTGCATATTTTCTTATTTATTTTTATTACAAGATGATTTATATAATATGAACTAATCAAACATTTTTTTAAAAGTTAATATTATATATCGGAATACTAACGTTTACCTTAAATTTATAATATAAACCCATTCCTTACAAAACTTCCCAAATGTCTCAACCTTAAAATTAACCTTAACCTTAACCTTAACCTTACCTTACCCTTGACCAAAAGCTTGACATTAACCCTTAACACATAAACTTAAACTTTAACCTTAATATTAACCTTAACTTTTACCTTAACCTCAACCTCAACCAAAACCTTAAACTTAACCTTAACCTTAACTTGATATTTAACCATAGCCTTAGCCTTCACCGTATCGTTAGTAGTAGCCTTAGCCAAAGCCTTAACCTTAACCTTAACCTTAACATTAACCTTATCCTTAACCTTAAAATTAAAATAACCTTTACCTTAACTTTAACCTTAACGTTAACATTAACCTTAATGCTAACCATACCTCTTAACTTAACCTCAACCCCTTAACTATTAACCTTAACCATATCCTTAACCTTATCCTTAAACTTAACCTAACATTAAACTTAACCTCAACCTTAACTTTAATCTTAACCTTAATCTTAACCTTAACCTTGAACTTAACCTTAACCTTAACTTAACCTTAAACTTAACCTTAAACCTAACTTTAACCTTAACCTTAACCTTAATTTGTCTCAATTTTTATGTTTTGAAGTGTCTTAAGGCACGGGTTATACCTAGTCTATATAATAAAGCAGAATGAAACCGAACTCTTCCTATTTATCCTCAAACTTCCCCATTCCTCTCATAATTCCCCCATTCGTCTCATAATTCCCCCGTTCTTCTCATTCTTTCATTTATTATATACACATACGCATGAAAATATTAAATAATATAAAATTCATTTAACCTTCATATAAATAAAATTATAAGTATTCAAATTAACTTTCATATAAATAAAATTTATTCTTTTTTATTAAAATTTATAAAGTACTTAAAAATTTAAGAATTTTTTTAAAATTTATTATAAGAAAAGTTCAACTAAATATAATATAAAATTAAAAAAAATCACTTTACATTACAATATTTAAATAATTTTTTATTTCTTTTATTTTCTTTGTCAAAACATGTATAATTTTGAAAGAAATCATTTCAACTTTATAAAAATAAACTTTTCAAGACAAGAAATATATTGATTCATCCAATAAAAAATTATAGAATATTCGAAAGTCAAGATGGAATTCATAGGATAATAAATAAATAAATAAATATATATATAATAATGTGTGTGTGTCTATCATATAAAAATTTAAAATTAATAAACACTTAAAGGATAATTAATAATTAAAGTAATTTGATAACTGACCATTAACATTCATTATTCATTATATCTCTATATCTATATAATAAATTACTTTTTTAAACGGGTTAGACCCTCTACAAAAAAGACGAGCATGGTCGTCTTTGGTCCCTTAATTAATTTCTTCACAATAATTGCATTAATTTTTTTTCTAATAAAAATTAATTGTCCCTTTATCCCACTTTATTAGACATCTAAAAGTTCCGTATTTGATCCATGCTGACCGCAAACCTCTAACCTTAACCTAAATTCTTAACCGTAACCTAAACCTTAACTTTAACCTTAATCTCAAAGTCAACCTCAACCTCAACCTCAACTTTTGAATTAAACTTCAACCTCTAACTTAAATTTAACCTTAACTTTAACCGCAACCTAAAACTCAACCTCAACCTCAACCTTGAATTAAACTTAACATCAACCTCTAACTTAAATTTAAACTTAACATTAACCTTAAACTTGACCTTAACCTTCTCCTTAACCCTATCCCTGGCCCTAGCCCTCGACCTAGCCTTAGCCTTAGTGTTAGCCTTAGTCTTAGTCTTAGCCTTAGCCTTGGCCCTACCCTTAGCCTTAGCCTTAGTCTTAGCCGTAGTCTTAGCCGTAGCCTTAGCCTTAGCCTTAGTCTTAGTCGTAGCCTTAGCCTTAGCCTTAACCTTAGCCTTAGCATTAAACTTATCCCTAGCCTTAGTCGTAGCCTTAGTCTTAGCCTTAGCCCTAACCATAACCATAAACGTAACATTAACCTTAAACTTAACCCTTAAACCCTTAACCCTTTAACCCCTTAACCTTAACCTTAACCCCAACTTTTTAAATAATAACCTTAACCCTAACCTAACATTAACCTTAACCTTAAACTTAAACTTAAACTTAAACATAAACTTAAACTTAAACTTAAACTTAAACTTAAACTTAAACTTAAACATAATGTTCAACTTACACTTAAATATAAACTTAAACTTAAACTTAACCTTATTGTTAACGTTAACCTTACCCTTACCATTACCCTCACCCTTACCCTTAACCTAACCTCAACTTTAACCTTAAACTTAACCATAACCTTAGATATTACACGTTAAACCTAAACCTTAAATTTTTAAACCATAAACCTTATCTTCATCTTCACCTTCACCTTAACCTCAACCTCAACTTTAAACTTAAAGCTTAAAAATTTACATTAAAATTAACCTTAACCTTAAACCTTAAACCTTAAACCTTGAACCTTGAATCTCAAACCTTAACCTTTACCTTAACCTTAAACCTTAAACCATAAATTTAACTTTCACCTTCACCTTCATCTTTACTTTTTTAACCTTTATCTTAACCTTAAAGTTAAAACTTAACTTTAACCTTAATTATAAAATTAATCTTAACTTGAACCATGAACCTTAAAGCTTAAACCTTAAACCTTAACCTTAATACTTAAAAACCCCTTATTCTTCTCAAAATTTCCATATTTTTCTCATAATTAATTAATATAAAATAAAAATATATATACTTACGTTTTACCTCATATTTTACTCAAGTAAGAAACAAGTTTATTTCCTTCAATCTCGGATTCTATAGTATTTAAAAAATAGTGTCGTTTTAATAATAAATATATCTAAATATAAAATCATATATGTAGCAAACATACGGATAAATAATTTTGAAAGATGATTACTCATGAAAGACACGTTTAAGCATTCTATTTTTAATAAAGCATGTGTCATTCTATACTCAACGTAGCTATATATGTTATATAATATCTATCATGTATAAATTTGAAAAACAATTTTTGCTATTAAAAGACAAAGTTTTGCATTTTATATTTGAATCATAAAAAAAATTAATACTTATTTAATTTTAAAATTTACCTTAACCAAAATAAGATATCTATATAAAATAGGATATACCTAACTTTTAAATTTTTATCAATATTAAATATGACCAAATGAGCATCACAACTTAATTGCATATTTTCTTATTTATTTTTATTACAAGATCGTTCATATTATGAACTAATCAAACATTTTTTTAAAATTAATATTATATATCGGAATACTAACGTTTACATTAAATTTATAATATAAAACCATTCCTTACAAAACTTCCCAAATTTCTCAACCTCAAAATTAACCTTAACCTTAAACTTAATTTTAACCTTAACCTTAACCTTACCTTACCCTTAACCCAAAGCTTGATTTTAACCCTTAACCCATAAACTTAAACCTTAACCTTAATATTAACCTTAACTCTTACATTAACCTCAACCTCAACCTCAACCTTAAACTTAAACTTAACCTTAACCTTAACTTGAAATTTAACCATAGCCTTAGCCTTCACTGTATCCTTAGTCGTAGCCTTAGCCAAAGCCTTAACCTTAACCTTAACCTTAACCTTAACATTAACCTTATCCTTAACCTTAAAATTAAAATAACCTTTACTTTAACTTTAACCTTAACATTAATATTAACCTTAATTTTAACCTTACCCCTTTAACTTAACCTTAACCCCTTAACTATTAACCTTAACCATATTCTTAACCTTATCATTAACCTTAACCTAACATTAAACTTAACCTTAACCTTAAATTTAATCTTAACCTTAATATTAACCTTAACTTTAACTTAACCTTAAACTTAACCTTAAACCTAACCTTAACCTTAATTTGTCTCAATTTTCATGTTTTGAAGTGCCTTAAGGCACGGGCTATACCTAGTTAAATACATAACACCATGCATTAACCACCCAAAAATTCTAAATATATCCACTTAACGGTATATAACATTAAAAGTAAACTACAAACTATATCTTACCATGGAAATTATTAAGCCTTTATGGTTTATTGAAATGTCATGGCCAACGATCTTGTTTTGTTTTTTTGTTCAGTAATGATATTATTTTTGACATGATATTCTATTATATTTGACATGATATCCTGCCTGTGTGCAGAATATAATAAAAATCATTATTAATTCCTTCCAAATAAATAAGCATTATTTCTATGTTAATATTTTTTTAATTATCAAGTAAATATGTAAAAGTAAAGAGTAATTAGTTCAAATCTAGCTCAAATTCAAGCTAGAATCCCATTTTAATAACTAAATTTATGGATAAAATGTACTAACGATTATCCATAAATAGCATATATAGAGAAAAAGGCATGTTGGGAGGGATATTGGAGGGGTAGCAGTTGATGAGATATCCTCCGGATTGTGATAATGTTTCAGCCAAATCCGCTAACCCAACAATTTTTTTTTCATGAGTAATACATGCTCTTAAAAACCATATTTACAACTTACACGTGAGTATGGGTTTATAAAAATATAAGAATCCAAAGACAACACACTTTTGAAACTTGTATGATTCTTTTTGTGAAGAAACCTTGACTATGTTAAACAGGAAATCCTTGAGGAAAATTAAAGTTGAATTTAATGGTGTCTCACCTGGTCACTCATTTGCACTCAACCTACTTACTTTACTAGAAACTCCAACCAAGATGAAAGACAGGAAACTAACCAAGCACCAAGCAACAACTAAGGATCAGAAAAATACACTAAGCACAAATAATCACATGGAACATTAAATCTGCTGCAAACAACAGAACCAGTAAACATCGTGAATGAGCTGCTCCCATGTGGTTGGAGCAGCGTAATAAAGAATTCAGAGAAATCAAAAACAAAAACAAAAAAATAAAAAAAAATCTTAATAGACCTATAGAGAGAAACACGACTCATACATATAATGTGAGTTTTAAATCAAAACTAAAAAACCACAGCCTTTAATATGAAAGTACAAACAAATTATCTATAGTAATTAAATTGCACATTAATACAATAAACTAAAAAGTAAGAAAATCTTGTAAGATATGTTAGATTCGGCTTAATGCTTTGCAGGGAAAAGTACTCCCCTGGCCTCTATGTTGTCAAAATATGTCTACCTATCCACTTTACAGACTGCTGCTAAACTCCTCCAAGGTAACAATCGCTTAAAAGCTTCCATCTTTAATAAGTACCATTTACCTAAAAAAAAAAAAAAAAATGAATTAAACCAAATTAAAAAAGAATATAATTTTAGTCGAGAGAAGATAAAGTTTCCAAACCTTCTGTATAAAGCAGCAACATCTTCCTTTAAGCAGTAAGTTTCTAGGAACCTGTCACCACAATTGAGCAACATCTTCCTTTAAGCAGTAAGTTTCTAGGAACCTATCACCACAATTGTCCACATGCACAGATTCCATCACAAATTCTTGATTGCCTGAATATTCATTCCATTCCGTTCGAACCACAATTTAGCAATTGATTCCTTTCTAAAGCTTGTTTCTTGATCTTCCTCCTCTTGTGATTCAGAGGCAACAAACCTATACACATAAACCTTGCGGACCTGACCTGGCCGGAATGAACATCCAATACGATGATACAAGATGCTCCCATGAGTGGTATCCCTTCCCCACAAGATTTGATCGATCCAAAGAAGACTCAAGCATCTAGAGAATTGTTAAACTGCTCCATTGATGCCTCTCGAAAATAAGCATCAGAGTTACATGTGATCATGAATATTTCCTTTCCATTGCTATAGCCTTTCAGCTTTATAGTTATTCTCTCCAGGAATTTCAATGAAAGGAGATATTGGCTGAACATCGAAAAAATCTCGCTTTTTCATCTTTCCTGGGATAGTTGCTCGGCTCAAGATACGTCTCTTTATCACTTTAGGAATATCAATTTTTAGTAAAAAGAACACACAGTAAATGATCTAGTAAAAAGCGCACAAAGTAAATCAGTATTAAATACATAACACCATGCATTAACCACCCAACAATACTAAATACATCCACTTAACAGTAAAAGTAAACTACCTGACTAAATCTTACCATGGAAATTATTAAACCTTCATGTTTAACTGAAATGTGCCAACGATTGTTTTTTTGTTTGTTTTTTTGTTCAATAATTATATTATTCTTGAACTGAGTTTCTACCTGTGTGCAAAATATAAAAAAATCATTATTAATCCCTACCAAATAAATAAGCATTATTTCTATGTTAATATTTTTTTAATTATCAAGTAAATATGTAAATGTATAGAGTAATTAGCTCAAATCTAGCTCAAATTCAAGCTATAATCCCAATTTAATGATTAAATTTATGGATAAAATACATTAAGGATTATCCATAAATATCACATATAGAGGAAAAGACCTGTTGGTGGGGTGGCAGTTGATGGAGATACCTTCTGGATTGTGATAATGTTTCAACCAAATACATTAACCCAACTCATTCTTTACCAGTATTGTACCCTATGGTGCAAATGTATTGTATAAGATACAATTCCGATTTCTCTTAGCGGTCACGAAATCCATAACAGAGCGAGCATCTACATTGAAATTGTTCAATGGACTAGAAATTTAGAGTTTTACCCAGCAAACCGCATAAACTTTCTTTCTTAATTGTAACACTTCCTCAATGTCTCCTACTTCTTTTCTATTTTAGGTTTTATAGATAGATTGTATATTTCATCATTATTACAACTTAATAAGTGGGAATTATGAAAGAAGTGGGGAGTCGAGAGTGTACCTGATTTAAACATCACTGGTAAAAGGTCTTGGTACCTTCTATTCGTAAAAGAAGACGGAGAATCGTCGAATATCTTACGCTGCTCAAAGAAACTTTTCGTCTTACTTTTGATTTATGAAGAAAAGATAACTAGAATGAGGGTTTTATATAAGTTTGAGGAAATACCCCTTTTGCTCTTTCTTTTTTACGCGATTGACAGGTTTCCTCATTGTTTAATGCGACTAGATACCCCTAACTTTTGTTTTCATGACTAGTGGCCCCCTACAAACCTTAACCTTTACCTTAACCTTAAACATTAAACCTTAAATTTAACTTTCACCTTCACCTTCATCTTTACTTTTTTAACCTTTATCTTAACTTTAAAGTTAAAACTTAACTTTAACCTTAATTATAAAATTAATCTTAACATGAACCATGAACCTTAAAGCTTAAACCTTAAACCTTAACCTTAACATTAATACTTAAAAACCCCTTATTCTTCTCATAATTTCCATACCCTTCTCATAATTAATTAATATAAAATAAAAACATATATATAGTTACGTTTTACCTCATATTTTACTCAAGTAAGTAACAAATTTATTTCCTTCAATCTCGGATTTTATAGTATCCAAAAAGTAGTGTCGTTTTAATAATAAATATATCTAAATATAAACTCATATATGTAGCAAACATACAGATAAATCAAATTGAAAGATGATTACTTATGAAAGACACGTTTAAGCATTTTATTTTTTATAAAATATGTGTCATTCTATACTCAACGTAGCTATATATGTTATATAATATCTATCATGTATAAATTTGAAAAACAAATTTTGCTATTAAAAGACCAAGTTTTGCATTTTATATTTGAATCATAAAAAAAATTAATACTTATTTAATTTTAAAATTTACCTTAACCAAAATAAGATATCTATATAAAATAGGATATACCTAACTTTTAAATTTTTATCAATATTAAATATGACCAAATGAGCATCACAACTTAATTGCATATTTTCTTATTTATTTTTATTACAAGATCGTTCATATTATGAACTAATCAAACATTTTTTTAAAATTAATATTATATATCGGAATACTAACGTTTACCTTAAATTTATAATATAAAACCATTCCTTACAAAACTTCCCAAATTTCTCAACCTCAAAATTAACCTTAACCTTAAACTTAATTTTAACCTTAACCTTAACCTTACCTTACCCTTAACCAAAAGCTTGATTTTAACCCTTAACCCATAAACTTAAACCTTAACCTTAATATTAACCTTAACTCTTACATTAACCTCAACCTCAACCTCAACCTTAAACTTAAACTTAACCTTAACCTTAACTTGAAATTTAACCATAGCCTTAGCCTTCACTGTATCCTTAGTCGTAGCCTTAGCCAAAGCCATAACCTTAACCTTAACCTTAACCTTAACATTAACCTTATCCTTAACCTTAAAATTAAAATAACCTTTACTTTAACTTTAACCTTAACATTAATATTAACCTTAATTCTAACCTTACCCCTTAACTTAACCTTAACCCCTTAACTATTAACCTTAACCATATTCTTAACCTTATCATTAACCTTAACCTAACATTAAACTTAACCTTAACCTTAAATTTAATCTTAACCTTAATATTAACCTTAACTTTAACTTAACCTTAAACTTAACCTTAAACCTAACCTTAACCTTAATTTGTCTCAATTTTCATGTTTTGAAGTGCCTTAAGGCACGGGCTATACCTAGTTAAATACATAACACCATGCATTAACCACCCAAAAATTCTAAATATATCCACTTAACGGTATATAACATTAAAAGTAAACTACAAACTATATCTTACCATGGAAATTATTAAGCCTTTATGGTTTATTGAAATGTCATGGCCAACGATCTTGTTTTGTTTTTTTGTTCAGTAATGATATTATTTTTGACATGATATTCTATTATATTTGACATGATATCCTGCCTGTGTGCAGAATATAATAAAAATCATTATTAATTCCTTCCAAATAAATAAGCATTATTTCTATGTTAATATTTTTTAATTATCAAGTAAATATGTAAAAGTAAAGAGTAATTAGTTCAAATCTAGCTCAAATTCAAGCTAGAATCCCATTTTAATAACTAAATTTATGGATAAAATGTACTAACGATTATCCATAAATAGCATATATAGAGAAAAAGGCATGTTGGGAGGGATATTGGAGGGGTAGCAGTTGATGAGATATCCTCCGGATTGTGATAATGTTTCAGCCAAATCCGCTAACCCAACAAAATTTTTTTCATGAGTAATACATGCTCTTAAAAACCATATTTACAACTTACACGTGAGTATGGGTTTATAAAAATATAAGAATCCAAAGACAACACACTTTTGAAACTTGTATGATTATTTTTGTGAAGAAACCTTGACTATGTTAAACAGGCAATCCTTGAGGAAAATTAAAGTTGAATTTAATGGTGTCTCACCTGGTCACTCATTTGCACTCAACCTACTTACTTTACTAGAAACTCCAACCAAGATGAAAGACAGGAAACTAACCAAGCACCAAGCAACAACTAAGGATCAGAAAAATACACTAAGCATAAATAATCACATGGAACATTAAATCTGCTGAAAACAACAGAACCAGTAAACATCGTGAATGAGCTGCTCCCATGTGGTTGGAGCAGCGTAATAAAGAATTCAGAGAAATCAAAAACAAAAACAAAAAAATAAAAAAAAAATCTTAATAGACCTATAGAGAGAAACACGGCTCATACATATAATGTGAGTTTTAAATCAAAACTAAAAAACCACAGCCTTTAATATGAAAGTACAAACAAATTATCTATAGTAATTAAATTGCACATTAATACAATAAACTAAAAAGTAAGAAAATCTTGTAAGATATGTTAGATTCGGCTTAATGCTTTGCAGGGAAAAGTACTCCCCTGGCCTCTATGTTGTCAAAATATGTCTACCTATCCACTTTACAGACTGCTGCTAAACTCCTCCAAGGTAACAATCGCTTAAAAGCTTCCATCTTTAATAAGTACCATTTACCTAAAAAAAAAAAAAAAAATGAATTAAACCAAATTAAAAAAGAATATAATTTTAGTCGAGAGAAGATAAAGTTTCCAAACCTTCTGTATAAAGCAGCAACATCTTCCTTTAAGCAGTAAGTTTCTAGGAACCTGTCACCACAATTGAGCAACATCTTCCTTTAAGCAGTAAGTTTCTAGGAACCTATCACCACAATTGTCCACATGCACAGATTCCATCACAAATTCTTGATTGCCTGAATATTCATTCCATTCCGTTCGAACCACAATTTAGCAATTGATTCCTTTCTAAAGCTTGTTTCTTGATCTTCCTCCTCTTGTGATTCAGAGGCAACAAACCTATACACATAAACCTTGCGGACCTGACCTGGCCGGAATGAACATCCAATACGATGATACAAGATGCTCCCATGAGTGGTATCCCTTCCCCACAAGATTTGATCGATCCAAAGAAGACTCGAGCATCTAGAGAATTGTTAAACTGCTCCATTGATGCCTCTCGAAAATAAGCATCAGAGTTACATGTGATCATGAATATTTCCTTTCCATTGCTATAGCCTTTCAGCTTTATAGTTATTCTCTCCAGGAATTTCAATGAAAGGAGATATTGGCTGAACATCGAAAAAATATCGCTTTTTCATCTTTCCTGGGATAGTTGCTCGGCTCAAGATACGTCTCTTTATCACTTTAGGAATATCAATTTTTAGTAAAAAGAACACACAGTAAATGATCTAGTAAAAAGCGCACAAAGTAAATCAGTATTAAATACATAACACCATGCATTAACCACCCAACAATACTAAATACATCCACTTAACAGTAAAAGTAAACTACCTGACTAAATCTTACCATGGAAATTATTAAACCTTCATGTTTAACTGAAATGTGCCAACGATTGTTTTTTTGTTTGTTTTTTTGTTCAATAATTATATTATTCTTGAACTGAGTTTCTACCTGTGTGCAAAATATAAAAAAATCATTATTAATCCCTTCCAAATAAATAAGCATTATTTCTATGTTAATATTTTTTTAATTATCAAGTAAATATGTAAATGTATAGAGTAATTAGCTCAAATCTAGCTCAAATTCAAGCTATAATCCCAATTTAATGATTAAATTTATGGATAAAATACATTAAGGATTATCCATAAATATCACATATAGAGGAAAAGACCTGTTGGTGGGGTGGCAGTTGATGGAGATACCTTCTGGATTGTGATAATGTTTCAACCAAATACATTAACCCAACTCATTCTTTACCAGTATTGTACCCTATGGTGCAAATGTATTGTATAAGATACAATTCCGATTTCTCTTAGCGGTCACGAAATCCATAACAGAGCGAGCATCTACATTGAAATTGTTCAATGGACTAGAAATTTAGAGTTTTACCCAGCAAACCGCATAAACTTTCTTTCTTAATTGTAACACTTCCTCAATGTCTCATACTTCTTTTCTATTTTAGGTTTTATAGATAGATTGTATATTTCATCATTATTACAACTTAATAAGTGGGAATTATGAAAGAAGTGGGGAGTCGAGAGTGTACCTGATTTAAACATCACTGGTAAAAGGTCTTGGTACCTTCTATTCGTAAAAGAAGACGGAGAATCGTCGAATATCTTACGCTGCTCAAAGAAACTTTTCGTCTTACTTTTGATTTATGAAGAAAAGATAACTAGAATGAGGGTTTTATATAAGTTTGAGGAAATACCCCTTTTGCTCTTTCTTTTTTACGCGATTGACAGGTTTCCTCATTGTTTAATGCGACTAGATACCCCTAACTTTTGTTTTCATGACTAGTGGCCCCCTACTAACGTTTTCCGTCCAAAATCACCGTGAACGGCACAACATATTTATTATTTTTTATTCTTAATCCATTTTAATTAAGGGTGAATTATATATAGGGACTTGGAGACACACTTTCTTCTCTATAGAGTAGTTCCAAAAAAACTATTCTTCTTAGGGACCTCATTTTTTAGAATAGTCTTTCCTACCCTTACTAACACTAAAAGACAAAAAAGTGTGATGTCATTATTTCTCTCTCCTCTACCTACCACTACCCACCTACCTTCAACCCCCGACCACCTACCACCGACCTCCGACCACCGACCACCGACCACCGACCTCCGACCTCCAACCTCTGACCACCAGTCACCGGTCGCCGGAAAAAACATAGAGTATCGGAAAAAACATAGAGTACTCTATATATTTGCTGAGTACTCTATAAATTTGCGGAGTACTCTCTAAATTTCTTCGAGTGCACTAATAAAATTACGGAGTACTCTAAGAAAAACTCGGAGTAATCTAAGAAAAATCTCGGAGTACTCTAAGAAAATCTCTGAGTAATCTAAGAAAATCCCGGAGTATTTTAAAAACTGGTGAGTATTCTATTAATTCGATGAATATTATTAGAGAACAAAGAAAACATAGTAAAAAAATATCTTTATTTATTGCACAAAATTAAATATAAATTAATATACAATTAAAAAAATTAAAATAATTAACCTTGACCAGATCTGAAAAAAAAAAAACTCATGCGTCGAAGCTACTCCGGCGAAACAGCAGTCGAAGGAAACAGCTATTCTCCGGCGAAGGAAGCTCGAGCCACCATCACCAAGCTTCTCCGGCGAAAAAGCAATCGAAGGATTCTCTTCTCCAGCTTCGGCGAAGTAAGCTCGAAACAGTGCAGCAGTGTTCATCGAGACTCTCCAGCCATGGTCAAGCACATCACCACCTTCAAACCTCCATAGCCGAGCACCAAATTTTCTGGATCTTAAGCCCGATCTAGTTCCCTGCTCTTTCTCCCATCTGAACAGTTACTACCTTCGAGATCCGAGCACCACCACCACTGGACGGTGTTCGATGTACTGCAAAATCAGGCGCAGGCGCAGCTCCACTAAAGACGACGAACAAGATCGGCGAGGTGAAGCAGAAATATTGCAGAGCTTCTTGCCTTCTTCACCGGGTCGTCTCTCCTTACTTCAAGCAGATCCGGTGGTGAAGCTCATTCATGCTGCTCCTCCACCGCGAAGAATAAGAACGAGATATGGTTCGGTGGTGAGCTTGTGCGAGCTCCGACGAATGTGAAGCGTGAGAAGAAGGAGAGTGGTGTTGGTGTGGTGGCGATTTCGGCGGTGGTTGTGGTGGCCGTTTTGGTGGTGTCGGTGGCTATTGAGAGGAGAGAGGAGCGAGAAGCAGGTAATGATTTGTGATTTAAAAAATGAAATTGTAAATGAGGAATAATTAGTATATATAGGTATAAAAAACGAAAGAGGGTATAATTGTAAATGGGGTTTTGGGTTTCATGTGTTAAAAAGTTTCTGAGGTCTTTAGTAAGAAGAGGCTCTAGGCCGGGTCCCCATCTTGAAGAGGGGGGTGTGGACAAGACCCTAAGTGTCATTTTCTCTTTAATTAATTAATTATCTTAACCCCATATTTTTAAAAGGGCAAAATAGGTAATTCTTAAATGCATACCCTATATATACCTAAAACAAAAAAAATTAAAACAAAATCAAAATCAAAAGACAAGGGTGTGTTTGGTTTGGGGAAGAACAAGAAGACGAAGAACCTAGATTGCATAAGCCGATGTATTCTTTTATATTTTAAGTTTTATTTTATAAGCACTTTTTTACTGTAAAATAAGCACTTCCAAACGAGCCCATAATATAAAATTAAAAAAAATCACTTTACATTACAATATCTATATAATAAAGCAGAATGAAAACTAATTTACCCTATTTATTCTCAAACTTCCCCGTTAGTCTCATAATTCCCCCGTTTGGCTCATAATCCCCCCATTCATCTCATAATTCCCTTATTTTCTCATTCTTTTATTTATTATATACACATACGCATGGAAATATCAAATAATATATAATCCTTCTAACCTTATTATAAATAAAATTATAAAAATTCGAATTAACTTTCATATAAATAAAATTTATTCCTTTTTATAAAAATTTATAAAGTACTAAAAAATATGAGATTTTTTTCCAAATTTATTATAAAAAAAGTTTACCTAGATATTAATATAAAATTTAAAAAAATCACTTTACATTACAATATTTAAATAAATATTTATTTCTTTTATTTTCTTTATTTTTAATCTCATTTGAAACATGAACATTGTGATAATGACAATGGGACCATGATATCTTTTTTATCTCCTAGAATAATAATAATAATTTTTCAATTAATTTTTTTTGTGACATTAAACTTAATTAGTAGAATATCTTAATCACCACAGATAAATAAAGCCTTATCACCTTTTGGTAAACTTTTTAACGTAAATGGTATATTTCCTTTAATGCATTAGTTTAAATTATAATTAAAATACAAAGATAGTCATTAAAAAAATAAAAAAAATGAATAGAAAAGATTGAGCAATGTTTCCCTCGAGGGGTCTAATTTACAAAATGAGACCCCTTTATGCAAAAATATTATAAATTGAAGTCTCCTAAAAACATCAAAAAATTGGAGGCCCGAAGCGGTCACCTCTTCAACCTACCCTCGGGACCGGCCCTGGGCCTTCCCTGTATAATCTACTTACTATATTGATTCATGACTTGAATTGATAATATATTTTTCAGGATTAAGGGACCAAATGTTGAATATGATTAAAATTAACCTTAAATCTCAACCTATTAACCATGACCTCAACTTCTTAACTATTATTTTTTTAACCTTAACCCTAACCTTGACCTTATACAAAAAAGTAATAAGAGAGGCGCACAAACCAATTTAACCTTAACCTTAATCTTAACCTAAACGTTAATCTTAACCT
This sequence comes from Nemophila menziesii, assembly GCA_029959085.1. NCBI lineage: Eukaryota > Viridiplantae > Streptophyta > Magnoliopsida > Boraginales > Hydrophyllaceae > Nemophila > Nemophila menziesii. The sequence goes on from JARWIR010000030.1 coordinate 5,591,463, forward strand.
TAACATTAACTTTACACCTTAAACCTTAAACCCTAATCTTCATCTTCATCTTAACCTTTAATTTAATCTTTACGCCTAAACATATATCCTTAAACCTTACAACTTAAACATCTATATAATAAAGCAGAATGAAACCTAACTCTCCCTATTTATCCTCAAACTTCCATATTCCTCTCATAATTTCCCCATTCATTTCATAATTCCCCCGTTCTTCTAATTCTTTCATTTATTATATACACATATGCATGAAAATATTAAATAATATAAAATCCATTTAATTTTCATATAAATAAAATTATAAGAATTCAAATTAACTTTCATATAAATATAATTTACAAAGTACTATTAAATTTAGGAATTTTTTTAAAATTTATTATAAGAAAAGTTCAACTAGGTATAATATAAAATTTAAAAAATAACTTTACATTACAATATTTAAATAATTTTTTATTTCTTTTATTTTCTTTGTCAAAACATGTATAATTTTGAATGATCTCATTTCAACTATATAAAAACAAATTTTTCAACACAAGAAATATATTGATTCATCCAATAAAAATTATAGAATATTAGAAAGTCAAGATTGAATTCATAATATATATATATATATATATATATATATATATATATATATATATATATATATATATCATATAAAAATTTAAAATTAATAAACACTTAAAGGATAATTAATAATTAAAGTAATTTGATAACTGACCATTAACATTCATTATTCATTATTCATTATATCTCTATATCTATATAATAAATTACTTTTTTAAATGGGTTGGACCCTGTACAAAAAAGACGAGCATGATCGTATTTGGTCCCTTAATTAATTTCTTCACATTAATTGCATTATTTTTTTTCTAATAAAAACTTGATTGTCCCTTATCCCACTCCATTAGACATCTAAAAGTTTCATATTTGATCCACGTTGACCGCAAACCTCTAACCTTAACCTAAATTCTGAACCGTAACATAAACCTTAACTTTAACCTTAGCCTCAAAGTCAACCTCAACCTCAACCTTAACCTCAACATTTGAATTAAACTTAACATCAACATCTAACTTAAATTTAACCTTAACTTTAACCTTAACCTCAAACTCAACTTCACTTAACATCAACCTCTAGCTTAAATTTAACCTTAACATTAACCTTAAACTTGACCTTAACCTTCTCCTTAACCCTAGCCCTCGACCTAGCCTTAGTCTTAGTGTTAGCCTTAGTCTTAGTCTTAGTCTTAGCCTTGGCCTTGCCCTTAGCCGTAGCCTTAGCCTTAGCCTTAGCCTTAGCCTTGGCCTTAGCATTATCCTTAGCCTTAGTCTTAGTCGTAGCCTTAGCCTTAGCATTAAACTTATCTCTAGCCTCAGTCGTAGCCTTAGACTTAGCCTTAGCCTTAACCATAACCATAAACTTAACATTAACCTTAAACTTAACCCTTAACCCCTTAACCTTAACCTTAACCTCAACCTCAACTTTTTAATTAATAACCTTAACCATATCCTTAAACCTAACCTAACATTAACCTTAACCTTAAACTTAAGCCCTCGACCTAGCCTTAGCCTTAGCGTTAGCCTTAGTCTTAGTCTTAGCCTTAGCCTTGGCCTTACCCTTAGCCTTAGCCTTAGCCTTAGCCGTACCATTAGTCTTAGCCTTAGTCTTAGTCGTAGCCTTAGCCATAGCCTTAGCCTTAGCCTTAGCCTTAGCCTTAGTCTTAGTCGTAGCCTTAGCCTTAGCCTTATACTTAGCCTTAGCTTTAGCCTTAACCTTAGCCTTAGCCTTATCCTTAGCATTAAACTTATCCCTAGCCTCAGTCGTAGCCTTAGTCTTAGCCTTAGCCTTAACCATAACCATAAAGTTAACATTAACCTTAAACTTAACCCTTAACCCCTTAACCTTAACCTTAACCTTAACCTCAACCTCAACTTTTTAACTAATAACCTTAACCATATACTTAAACCTAACCGAACATTAACCTTAACCTTAAACTTAAACTTAAAATTAAAATTAAACTTAAACTTAAACATAAACTTCAACTTACACTTAAATTTAAGCTTAAAAATAAACTTAAACTTAACCTTATAGTTAACGTTAACCTTACCCTCACCCTTACCCTTAACCTTAACAATAATATTAACCTCAACTTTAACCTTAAACTTAACCATAACCTTAGATATTACACCTTAAACCTAAACCTTAAACTTTAAACCATAAACCTAATCTTCATCTTCACCTTAACCTCAATCTTAACTTTAAACTTAAAGGTTAAAAATTTACCTTAAAATTAACCTTAACCTTAAACCTTAAACCTTAAACCTTAAACCTTAAACCTTAAACCTTAAACCTTAAACCTTAAACCTTAAACCTTAAACCTTAAACCTTAAACCTTAAACCTTAAACCTTAAACCTCAAACCTTAACCTTTACCTTAACCTTAAACATTAAACCTTAAATTTAACTTTCACCTTCACCTTCATCTTTACTTTTTTAACCTTTATCTTAACTTTAAAGTTAAAACTTAACTTTAACCTTAATTATAAAATTAATCTTAACATGAACCATGAACCTTAAAGCTTAAACCTTAAACCTTAACCTTAACATTAATACTTAAAAACCCCTTATTCTTCTCATAATTTCCATACCCTTCTCATAATTAATTAATATAAAATAAAAACATATATATAGTTACGTTTTACCTCATATTTTACTCAAGTAAGTAACAAATTTATTTCCTTCAATCTCGGATTTTATAGTATCCAAAAAGTAGTGTCGTTTTAATAATAAATATATCTAAATATAAACTCATATATGTAGCAAACATACAGATAAATCAAATTGAAAGATGATTACTTATGAAAGACACGTTTAAGCATTTTATTTTTTATAAAATATGTGTCATTCTATACTCAACGTAGCTATATATGTTATATAATATCTATCATGTATAAATTAGAAAAACAATTTTGGCTATAAAAAGATAAAGTTTTGCATTTTATATTTGAATCATAAGAAAAAAATTAATACTTATTTAATTTTCAAATTTACCTTAACCAAAATACGATATCTATATAAAATAAGATACACCTAACTTTTAAATTTTTATCAATATTAATATATGACCAAATGAGCATCACAAATTAATTGCATATTTTCTTATTTATTTTTATTACAAGATGATTTATATAATATGAACTAATCAAACATTTTTTTAAAAGTTAATATTATATATCGGAATACTAACGTTTACCTTAAATTTATAATATAAACCCATTCCTTACAAAACTTCCCAAATGTCTCAACCTTAAAATTAACCTTAACCTTAACCTTAACCTTACCTTACCCTTGACCAAAAGCTTGACATTAACCCTTAACACATAAACTTAAACCTTAACCTTAATATTAACCTTAACTTTTACCTTAACCACAACCTCAACCACAACCTTAAACTTAACCTTAACCTTAACTTGATATTTAACCATAGCTTTAGCCTTCACCGTATCGTTAGTAGTAGCCTTAGCCAAAGCCTTAACCTTAACCTTAACCTTAACATTAACCTTATCCTTAACCTTAAAATTAAAATAACCTTTACCTTAACTTTAACCTTAACGTTAACATTAACCTTAATGCTAACCATACCTCTTAACTTAACCTCAACCCCTTAACTATTAACCTTAACCATATCCTTAACCTTATCCTTAAACTTAACCTAACATTAAACTTAACCTCAACCTTAACTTTAATCTTAACCTTAATCTTAACCTTAACCTTGAACTTAACCTTAACCTTAACTTAACCTTAAACTTAACCTTAAACCTAACTTTAACCTTAACCTTAACCTTAATTTGTCTCAATTTTTATGTTTTGAAGTGCCTTAAGGCACGGGTTATACCTAGTCTATATAATAAAGCAGAATGAAACCGAACTCTTCCTATTTATCCTCAAACTTCCCCATTCCTCTCATAATTCCCCCATTCGTCTCATAATTCCCCCGTTCTTATCATTCTTTCATTTATTATATACACATACGCATGAAAATATTAAATAATATAAAATTCAGTTAACCTTCATATAAATAAAATTATAAGTATTCAAATTAACTTTCATATAAATAAAATTTATTATTTTTTATTAAAATTTATAAAGTACTTAAAAATTTAAGAATCACTTTACATTACAATATTTAAATAATTTTTTAATTCTTTTATTTTCTTTGTCAAAACATGTATAATTTTGAAAGAAATCATTTCAACTTTATAAAAATAAACTTTTCAAGACAAGAAATATATTGATTCATCCAATAAAAAATTATAGAATATTCGAAAGTCAAGATGGAATTCATAGGATAATAAATAAATAAATATATATATATATAATAATGTGTGTGTGTCTATCATATAAAAATTTAAAATTAATAAACACTTAAAGGATAATTAATAATTAAAATAATCTGATAATTGACCATTAACATTCATTATTCATTATATCTCTATATATATATAATAAAGTACTTTTTTAAACGGGTTAGACCCTCTACAAAAAAGACGAGCATGATCGTCTTTGGTCCCTTAATTAATTTCTTCACAATAATTGCATTAATTTTTTTCTAATAAAAATTAATTGTCCCTTTATCCCACTTTATTAGACATCTAAAAGTTCCGTATTTGATCCATGCTGACCGCAAACCTCTAACCTTAACCTAAATTCTTAACCGTAACCTAAACCTTAACTTTAACCTTAATCTCAAAGTCAACCTCAACCTCAACCTCAACTTTTGAATTAAACTTCAACCTCTAACTTAAATTTAACCTTAACTTTAACCGCAACCTAAAACTCAACCTCAACCTCAACCTTGAATTAAACTTAACATCAACCTCTAACTTAAATTTAACCTTAACATTAACCTTAAACTTGACCTTAACCTTCTCCTTAACCCTATCCCTGGCCCTAGCCCTCGACCTAGCCTTAGCCTTAGCGTTAGCCTTAGTCTTAGTCTTAGCCTTAGCCTTGGCCCTACCCTTAGCCTTAGCCTTAGTCTTAGCCGTAGTCTTAGTCGTAGCCTTAGCCTTAGCCTTAGTCTTAGTCGTAGCCTTAGCCTTAGCCTTAACCTTAGCCTTAGCCTTAACCTTAGCCTTAGCCTTAGCCTTAGCATTAAACTTATCCCTAGCCTTAGTCGTAGCCTTAGTCGTAGCCTTAGTCTTAGCCTTAGCCCTAACCATAACCATAAACATAACATTAACCTTAAACTTAACCCTTAAACCCTTAACCCTTAACCCTTTAACCCCTTAATCTTAACCTTAACCCCAACTTTTTAAATAATAACCTTAACCCTAACCTAACATTAACCTTAACCTTAAACTTAAACTTAAACTTAAACTTAAACTTAAACTTAAACTTAAACTTAAACTTAAACTTAAACATAATGTTCAACTTACACTTAAATATAAACTTAAACTTAAACTTAACCTTATTGTTAACGTTAACCTTACCCTCACCCTTACCCTCACCCTTACCCTTAACCTAACCTCAACTTTAACCTTAAACTTAACCATAACCTTAGATATTACACGTTAAACCTAAACCTTAAATTTTTAAACCATAAACCTTATCTTCATCTTCACCTTCACCTTAACCTCAACCTCAACTTTAAACTTAAAGCTTAAAAATTTACATTAAAATTAACCTTAACCTTAAACCTTAAACCTTAAACCTTGAACCTTGAATCTCAAACCTTAACCTTTACCTTAACCTTAAACCTTAAACCTTAAATTTAACTTTCACCTTCACCTTCATCTTTACTTTTTTAACCTTTATCTTAACCTTAAAGTTAAAACTTAACTTTAACATTAATTATAAAATTAATCTTAACTTGAACCATGAACCTTAAAGCTTAAACCTTAAACCTTAACCTTAATACTTAATAACCCCTTATTCTTCTCAAAATTTCCATATTTTTCTCATAATTAATTAATATAAAATAAAAATATATATACTTACGTTTTACCTCATATTTTACTCAAGTAAGAAACAAGTTTATTTCCTTCAATCTCGGATTCTATAGTATTCAAAAAATAGTGTCGTTTTAATAATAAATATATCTAAATATAAAATCATATATGTAGCAAACATACGGATAAATAATTTTGAAAGATGATTACTCATGACAGACACGTTTAAGCATTCTATTTTTAATAAAGCATGTGTCATTCTATACTCAACGTAGCTATATATGTTATATAATATCTATCATGTATAAATTTGAAAAACAATTTTTGCTATTAAAAGACCAAGTTTTGCATTTTATATTTGAATCATAAAAAAAATTAATACTTATTTAATTTTAAAATTTACCTTAACCAAAATAAGATATCTATATAAAATAGGATATACCTAACTTTTAAATTTTTATCAATATTAAATATGACAAAATGAGCATCACAACTTAATTGCATATTTTCTTATTTATTTTTATTACAAGATCGTTCATATTATGAACTAATCAAACATTTTTTTAAAATTAATATTATATATCGGAATACTAACGTTTACCTTAAATTTATAATATAAAACCATTCCTTACAAAACTTCCCAAATTTCTCAACCTCAAAATTAACCTTAACCTTAACCTTAATTTTAACCTTAACCTTACCTTACCCTTAACCAAAAGCTTGATTTTAACCCTTAACCCATAAACTTAAACCTTAACCTTAATATTAACCTTAACTCTTACATTAACCTCAACCTCAACCTCAACCTTAAACTTAAACTTAACCTTAACCTTAACTTGAAATTTAACCATAGCCTTAGCCTTCACTGTAACCTTAGTCGTAGCCTTAGCCAAAGCCTTAACCTTAACCTTAACCTTAACCTTAACATTAACCTTATCCTTAACCTTAAAATTAAAATAACCTTTACTTTAACTTTAACCTTAACATTAATATTAACCTTAATTCTAACCTTACCCCTTAACTTAACCTTAACCCCTTAACTATTAACCTTAACCATATTCTTAACCTTATCATTAACCTTAACCTAACATTAAACTTAACCTTAACCTTAAATTTAATCTTAACCTTAATATTAACCTTAACTTTAACTTAACCTTAAACTTAACCTTAAACCTAACCTTAACCTTAATTTGTCTCAATTTTCATGTTTTGAAGTGCCTTAAGGCACGGGCTATACCTAGTTAAATACATAACACCATGCATTAACCACCCAAAAATTCTAAATATATCCACTTAACGGTATATAACATTAAAAGTAAACTACAAACTATATCTTACCATGGAAATTATTAAGCCTTTATGGTTTATTGAAATGTCATGGCCAACGATCTTGTTTTGTTTTTTTGTTCAGTAATGATATTATATTTGACATGATATCCTGCCTGTGTGCAGAATATAATAAAAATCATTATTAATTCCTTCCAAATAAATAAGCATTATTTCTATGTTAATATTTTTTAATTATCAAGTAAATATGTAAAAGTAAAGAGTAATTAGTTCAAATCTAGCTCAAATTCAAGCTAGAATCCCATTTTAATAACTAAATTTATGGATAAAATGTACTAACGATTATCCATAAATAGCATATATAGAGAAAAAGGCATGTTGGGAGGGATATTGGAGGGTAGCAGTTGATGAGATATCCTCCGGATTGTGATAATGTTTCAGCCAAATCCGCTAACCCAACAAATTTTTTTTCATGAGTAATACATGCTCTTAAAAACCATATTTACAACTTACTCGTGAGTATGGGTTTATAAAAATATAAGAATCCAAAGACAACACACTTTTGAAACTTGTATGATTCTTTTTGTGAAGAAACCTTGACTATGTTAAACAGGCAATCCTTGAGGAAAATTAAAGTTGAATTTAATGGTGTCTCACCTGGTCACTCATTTGCACTCAACCTACTTACTTTACTAGAAACTCCAACCAAGATGAAAGACAGGAAACTAACCAAGCACCAAGCAACAACTAAGGATCAGAAAAATACACTAAGCACAAATAATCACATGGAACATTAAATCTGCTGCAAACAACAGAACCAGTAAGCACATCGTGAATGAGCTGCTCCCATGTGGTTGGAGCAGCGTAATAAGGAATTCAGAGAAATCAAAAACAAAAACAAAAAAATAGAAAAAAGAGATCTTAATAGACCTATAGAGAGAAACACGACTCATACATATAATGTGAGTTTTAAATCAAAACTAAAAAACCACAGCCTTTAATATGAAAGTACAAACAAATTATCTATAGTAATTAAATTGCACATTAATACAATAAACTAAAAAGTAAGAAAATCTTGTAAGATATGTTAGATTCGGCTTAATGCTTTGCAGGGAAAAGTACTCCCCTGGCCTCTATGTTGTCAAAATATGTCTACCTATCCACTTTACAGACTACTGCTAAACTCCTCCAAGGTAACAATCGCTTAAAAGCTTCCATCTTTAATAAGTACCATTTACCTAAAAAAAGAAAAGAAAAAAATGAATTAAACCAAATTAAAAAAGAATATAATTTTAGTCGAGAGAAGATAAAGTTTCCAAACCTTCTGTATAAAGCAGCAACATCTTCCTTTAAGCAGTAAGTTTCTAGGAACCTGTCACCACAATTGAGCAACATCTTCCTTTCAGCAGTAAGTTTCTAGGAACCTATCACCACAATTGTCCACATGCACAGACTCCATCACAAATTCTTGATTGCCTGAATATTCATTCCATTCCATTCGAACCACAAACCAAATTAAAAAAGAATATAATTTTAGTCGAGAGAAGATAAAGTTTCCAAACCTTCTGTATAAAGCAGCAACATCTTCCTTTAAGCAGTAAGTTTCTAGGAACCTGTCACCACAATTGAGCAACATCTTCCTTTCAGCAGTAAGTTTCTAGGAACCTATCACCACAATTGTCCACATGCACAGACTCCATCACAAATTCTTGATTGCCTGAATATTCATTCCATTCCATTCGAACCACAATTTAGCAATTGATTCCTTTCTAAAGCTTGTTTCTTGATCTTCCTCCTCTTGTGATTCAGAGGCAACAAACCTATACACATAAACCTTGCGGACCTGACCTGGCCAGAATGAACATCCAATACGATGATACAAGATGCTCCCATGAGTGGTATCCCTTCCCCACAAGATTTGATCGATCCAAAGAAGACTCGAGCATCTAGAGAATTGTTAAACTGCTCCATTGATGCCTCTCGAAAATAAGCATCAGAGTTACATGTGATCATGAATATTTCCTTTCCATTGCTATAGCCTTTCAGCTTTATAGTTATTCTCTCCAGGAATTTCAATGAAAGGAGATATTGGCTGAACATCGAAAAAATCTCGCTTTTTCATCTTTCCTGGGATAGTTGCTCGGCTCAAGATACGTCTCTTTATCACTTTAGGAATATCAATTTTTAGTAAAAAGAACACACAGTAAATGATCTAGTAAAAAGCGCACAAAGTAAATCAGTATTAAATACATAACACCATGCATTAACCACCCAACAATACTAAATACATCCACTTAACAGTAAAAGTAAACTACCTGACTAAATCTTACCATGGAAATTATTAAACCTTCATGTTTAACTGAAATGTGCCAACGATTGTTTTTTTGTTTGTTTTTTTGTTCAATAATTATATTATTCTTGAACTGAGTTTCTGCCTGTGTGCAAAATATAAAAAAATCATTATTAATCCCTACCAAATAAATAAGCATTATTTCTATGTTAATATTTTTTTAATTATCAAGTAAATATGTAAATGTATAGAGTAATTAGCACAAATCTAGCTCAAATTCAAGCTATAATCCCAATTTAATGATTAAATTTATGGATAAAATACATTAAGGATTATCCATAAATATCACATATAGAGGAAAAGACCTGTTGGTGGGGTGGCAGTTGATGGAGATACCTTCTGGATTGTGATAATGTTTCAACCAAATACATTAACCCAACTCATTCTTTACCAGTATTGTACCCTATGGTGCAAATGTATTGTATAAGATACAATTCCGATTTCTCTTAGCGGTCACGAAATCCATAACAGAGCGAGCATCTACATTGAAATTGTTCAATGGACTAGAAATCCAGAGTTTTACCCAGCAAACCGCGTAAACTTTCTTTCTTAATTGTAACACTTCCTCAATGTCTCCTACTTCTTTTCTATTTTAGGTTTTATAGATAGATTGTATATTTCATCATTATTACAACTTAATAAGTGGGAATTATGAAAGAAGTGAGGAGTCGAGAGTGTACCTGATTTAAACATCACTGGTAAAAGGTCTTGCTACCTTCTATTCGTAAAAGAAGACGGAGAATCGTCGAATATCTTACGCTGCTCAAAGAAACTTTTCGTCTTACTTTTGATTTATGAAGAAAAGATAACTAGAATGAGGGTTTTATATAAGTTTGAGGAAATACCCCTTTTGCTCTTTCTTTTTTACGCGATTGACAGGTTTCCTCATTGTTTAATGCGACTAGATACCCCTAACTTTTGTTTTCATGACTAGTGGCCCCCTACTAACGTTTTCCGTCCAAAATCACCGTGGACGGCACAACATCTTTATTATTTTTTATTCTTAATCCGTTTTAATTAAGGGTGAATTATATATAGGGACTTGGAGACACACTTTCTTCTCTATAGAGTAGTTCCGAAAAAGCTATTCTTCTTAGGGACCTCATTTTTTAGAATAGTCTTTCCTACCCTTACTAACACTAAAAGACAAAAAAGTGTGATGTCATTATTTCTCTCTCCTCTACCTACCACTACCCACCTACCTTCAACCTCCGACCACCTACCACCGACCTCCGACCACCGACCACCGACCACCGACCACCGACCTCCGACCTCCAACCTCTGACCACCAGTCTCCGGTCGCCGGAAAAAACATAGAGTATCGGAAAAAACAAGAGTACTCTATATATTTGCTGAGTACTCTATAAATTTGCGGAGTACTCTCTAAATTTCTTCGAGTGCACTAATAAAATTACGGAGTACTCTAAGAAAAACTCGGAGTACTCTAAGAAAAATCTCGGAGTACTCTAAGAAAATCTCTGAGTAATCTAAGAAAATCCCGGAGTATTTTAAAAACTGGTGAGTATTCTATTAATTCGATGAATATTATTAGAGAACAAAGAAAACATAGTAAAAAAATATCTTTATTTATTGCACAAAATTAAATATAAATTAATATACAATTAAAAAAATTAAAATAATTAACCTTGACCAGATCTGAAAAAAAAAAAAAAACTCATGCGTCGAAGCTACTCCGGCGAAACAGCAGTCGAAGGAAACAGCTATTCTCCGGCGAAGGAGGCTCGAGCCACCATCACCAAGCTTCTCCGGCGAAAAAGCAATCGAAGGATTCTCTTCTCCAGCTCCGGCGAAGTAAGCTCGAAACAGTGCAACAGTGTTCATCGAGACTCTCCAGCCATGGTCAAGCACATCACCACCTTCAAACCTCCATAGCCGAGCACCAAATTTTCTGGATCTTAAGCCCGATCTAGTTCCCTACCTTCGAGATCCGAGCACCACCACCACTGGACGGTGTTCGATGTACTGCAAAATCAGGCGCAGGCGCAGCTCCACTAAAGACGACGAACAAGATCGGCGAGGTGAAGCAGAAATATTGCAGAGCTTCTTGCCTTCTTCACCGGGTCGTCTCTCCTTACTTCAAGCAAATCCGGTGGTGAAGCTCATTCATGCTGCTCCACCACCGCGAATAATAAGAACCAGATATGGTTCGGTGGTGAGCTTGTGCAAGCTCCGACGAATGTGAAGCGTGAGAAGAAGGAGAGTGGTGTTGGTGTGGTGGCGATTTCGGCGGTGGTTGTGGTGGCCGTTTTGGTGGTGTCGGTGGCTATTGAGAGGAGAGAGAAGCAGGTAATGATTTGTGATTTAAAAAATGAAATTGTAAATGAGGAATAATTAGTATATATAGGTATAAAAAACAAAAGAGGGTATAATTGTAAATGGGGTTTTGGGTTTCATGTGTTAAAAAGTTTCTGAGGTCTTTAGTAAGAAGAGGCTCTAGGCCGGGTCCCCATCTTGAAGAGGGGGGTGTGGACAAGACCCTAAGTGTCATTTTCTCTTTAATTAATTAATTATCTTAACCCCATATTTTTAAAAGGGCAAAATAGGTAATTCTTAAATGCATACCCTATATATACCTAAAACAAAAAAAAATTAAAACAAAATCAAAATCAAAAGACAAGGGAGTGTTTGGTTTGGGGAAGAACAAGAAGACGAAGAACCCAGATTGCATAAGCCGATGTACTTTAGCTCGAACGATAATCAATGGCGCCGTTTATGTTTTGGAGTAAGTGTGTTTATTTATTATCCCTAAATATTTGCATGTTGGTTAAGATCTTTTAATCCGTAAATGTAGGGTTTTCGAGTATATTTATTACATTTTTAGATATCACGCGTGTAAGGCGGGATTTTGTTAGTAATAGGAGTAGATTTTACGGGATTTGGTTACCATATTTATAGTGTATCCATATTTGATCATTAATTTTCCATTAATTGGTTCCTAACGTAATGGGTAACTAATTTATTCGAAATTGATCGTGTAACAGAGAAATTTGCAGTGAGGATTCGCTTTGGTGGGATATTTAATTAAGACACGAGCAATTACCATGAAGTAAAGATTGAGTATGTAGATGGTTGTGAATATGACACATTTATTATACCTGTAGGGATAAAAGGTAACTTGGAGTAATGCTATTTGAAATTGGGGAAAAACTACCTGATGGTATAGTATGTTTAGATATCGAGGATAAATGTATGGAGATGTGTAGCATTGGAGAGAACAACGTAACTGTTGACCTGTTTGTTGTTAGTAAACCAGTAATACATGAAAACCACGAAATTCAAACTCCGTATTTCATGCCTTCGTTATTAACTTGGAATAAGGTTGAAGAAATAGTTCAGCAACGAGAAGAAGATAAAGTTCATACCAATAATGGCCATGATGAGATGGAAGTTCAGAACTGTAATGAAGGGCAAGAAGAAGTAGTTAAGACCAGTGACGAAAGGCCTGATATGAAAAACGTAGAAGAAAAGAGTGATGAAAGGCATGATGAGAAAAGCGTGGAAGAAAAGATAGTTGAAGAAGAAACAATAAAGGTACACATTCATTTGACTGTTTAGCCCTTACATTTCAGTTGATTGACACATCACCCCCTTAATTTACATATATTTGATTGTATATTTCTTTTACCTTTTCAGGTTGTTTGCGAAGATCAAAACACACCTGATGTTAATGTAACTGAAGGTGATGGTGAGAAAGAAGAAGTAAATAATTTTATTAATGAGACTTTGGAAGAACAACTCTATGATATTGGAGAGAAGGAGAAGTCTGTTAGTGATATATTGGATAAAGTGTTAAAGGTTTTGAAGTCTGACGAGAAAGGATAATTAACCTTGACCAGATCTGAAAAAAAAAACTCATGCGTCGAAGCTACTCCGGCGAAACAGCAGTCGAAGGAAACAGCTATTCTCCGGCGAAGGAGGCTCGAGCCACCATCACCAAGCTTCTCCGGCGAAAAAGCAATCGAAGGATTCTCTTCTCCAGCTCCGGCGAAGTAAGCTCGAAACAGTGCAGCAGTGTTCATCGAGACTCTCCAGCCATGGTCAAGCACATCACCACCTTCAAACCTCCATTGCCGAGCACCAAATTTTCTGGATCTTAAGCCCGATCTGGTTCCCTGCTCTTTCTCCCATCTGAACAGTTACTACCTTCGAGATCCGATCACCACCACCACTGGACGGTGTTCGATGTACTGCAAAATCAGGCGCAGGCGCAGCTCCAATAAAGACGACGAACAAGATCGGCGAGGTGAAGCAGAACTGTTGCAGAGCTTCTTGCCTTCTTCTCCGGGTCGTCTCTCCTTACTTCAAGCAGATCCGGTGGTGAAGCTCATTCATGCTGCTCCTCCACCGCGAAGAATAAGAACCAGATATGGTTCGGTGGTGAGCTTGTGCGAGCTCCGGCGAATTTGAAGCGTGAGAAGAAGGACAGTGGTGTTGGTGTGGTGGCGATTTCGGAGGTGGTTGTGGTGGCCGTTTTGGTGGTGTCGGTGGCTATTGAGAGGAGAGAGAAGCAGGTAATGATTTGTGATTTAAAAAATGAAATTGTAAATGAGGAATAATTAGTATATATAGGTATAAAAAACAAAAGAGGGTACAATTGTAAATAGGGTTTTGGGTTTCATGTGTTAAAAAGTTTCTGAGGTCTTTAGTAAGAAGAGGCTCTAGGCCGGGTCCCCATCTTGGAGAGGGGGGTGTGGACAAGACCCTAAATGTCATTTTCTCTTTAATTAATTAATTATCTTAACCCCATATTTTTAAAAGGGAAAAATAGGTAATTCTTAAATGCATACCCTATATATACCTAAAACAAAAAAAATTAAAACAAAATCAAAATCAAAAGACAAGGGAGTGTTTGGTTTGGGGAAGAACAAGAAGACGAAGAACCTAGATTGCATAAGCCGATGTACTTTAGCTCGAACGATAATCAATGGCGCCGTTTATGTTTTGGAGTAAGTGTGTTTATTAATTATCCCTAAATATTTGCATGTTGGTTAAGATCTTTTAATCCGTAAATGTAGGGTTTTCGAGTATATTTATTACATTTTTAGATATCACGCGTGAAGGGCGGGATTTAGTTAGTAATAGGAGTAGATTTTACGGGATTTTGTTACCATATTTATAGTGTATCCATATTTGATCATTAATTTTCCATTAATTGGTTCCTAACGTAATGGGTAACTAATTTATTCGAAATTGATCGTGAAACAGAGAAATTTGCACTAAGGATTCGCTTTGGTGGGATATTTAATGAAGACACGAGCAATTACCATGAAGTAAAGATTGAGTATGTAGATGGTTGTGAATATGACAAATTTAGTATACCTGTAGGGATAAAAGGTAACTTGGAGTAATGCTATTTGAAATTGGGGAAAAACTACCTGATGGTATAGTATGTTTAGATATCGAGGATAAATGTATGGAGATGTGTAGCATTGGAGAGAACAACGTAACTGTTGACCTGTTTGTTGTTAGTAAACCAGTAATACATGAAAACCACGAAATTCAAACTCCTTATTTCATGCCTTGGTTATTAACTTGGAATAAGGTTGAAGAAATAGTTTAGCAACGAGAAGAAGATAAAGTTCATACCAATAATGGCCATGATGAGATGGAAGTTCAGAACTGTAATGAAGGGCAAGAAGAAGTAGTTAAGACCTGTGATGAAAGGCCTGATATGAAAAAGATAGAAGAAAAGAGTGATGAAAGGCATGATGAGAAAAGCGTGGAAGAAAAGATAGTTGAAGAAGAAACAATAAAGGTACACAGTCATTTGACAGTTTAGCCCTTACATTTCAGTTGATTGACACATCACCCCCTTAATTTACATATATTATTTCTTTTACCTTTTCAGGTTGTTTGCGAAAATCAAAACACACCTGATGTTAATGTAACTGAAGGTGAAGGTGAGAAAGAAGAAGTAAATAATTTTATTAATGAGACTTTGGAAGAACAACTCTATGATATTGGAGAGAAGGAGAAGTCTGTTAGTGATATATTGGATAAAGTGTTAAAGGTTATGAAGTCTGACGAGAAAGGATAATTAACCTTGACCAGATCTGAAAAAAAAAACTCATGCGTCGAAGCTACTCCGGCAAAACAGCAGTCGAAGGAAACAGCTATTCTCCGGCGAAGGAGGCTCGAGCCACCATCACCAAGCTTCTCCGGCGAAAAAGCAATCGAAGGATTCTCTTCTCCAGCTCCGGCGAAGTAAGCTCGAAACAGTGCAGCAGTGTTCATCGAGACTCTCCAGCCATGGTCAAGCACATCACCACCTTCAAACCTCCATTGCCGAGCACCAAATTTTCTGGATCTTAAGCCCGATCTGGTTCCCTGCTCTTTCTCCCATCTGAACAGTTACTACCTTCGAGATCCGATCACCACCACCACTGGACGGTGTTCGATGTACTGCAAAATCAGGCGCAGGCGCAGCTCCAATAAAGACGACGAACAAGATCGGCGAGGTGAAGCAGAACTGTTGCAGAGCTTCTTGCCTTCTTCTCCGGGTCGTCTCTCCTTACTTCAAGCAGATCCGGTGGTGAAGCTTATTCATGCTGCTCCTCCACCGCGAAGAATAAGAACCAGATATGGTTCGGTGGTGAGCTTGTGCGAGCTCCGGCGAATTTGAAGCGTGAGAAGAAGGACAGTGGTGTTGGTGTGGTGGCGATTTCGGAGGTGGTTGTGGTGGCCGTTTTGGTGGTGTCGGTGGCTATTGAGAGGAGAGAGGAGAGAGAAGCAGGTAATGATTTGTGATTTAGAAAATGAAATTGTAAATGAGGAATAATTAGTATATATAGGTAAAAAAAACAAAAGAGGGTATAATTGTAAATGGGGTTTTGGGTTACATGTGTTAAAATGTTTCTGAGGTCTTTAGTAAGAAGAGGTTCTAGGCCGGGTCCCCATCTTGAAGAGGTGGGTGTGGACAAGACCCTAAGTGTCATTTTCTCTTTAATTAATTAATTATCTTAACCAAATATTTTTAAAAGGGCAAAATAGGTAATTCTTAAATGCATACCCTATATATACCTAAAACAAAAAAAAATTAAAACAAAATCAAAATCAAAAGACAAGGGAGTGTTTGGTTTGGGGAAGAACAAGAAGACGAAGAACCCAGATTGCATAAGCCGATGTACTTTAGCTCGAAAGATAATCAATGGCGCCGTTTATGTTTTGGAGTAAGTGTGTTTATTTATTATCCCTAAATATTTGCTTGTTGGTTAAGATCTTTTAATCCGTAAATGTAGGGTTTTCGAGTATATTTATTACATTTTTAGATATCACGCGTGAAGGGCGGGATTTAGTTAGTAATAAGAGTAGATTTTAAGGGATTTGGTTACCATATTTATAGTGTATCCATATTTGATAATTAATTTTGCATTAATTAGTTCCTAACGTAATGGGTAACTAATTTATTCGAAATTGATCGTGTAACAGAGAAATTTGCACTGAGGATTCGCTTTGGTGGGATATTTAATGAAGACACGAGAAATTACCATGAAGTAAAGATTGAGTATGTAGATGGTTGTGAATATGACAAATTTAGTATACCTGTAGGGATAAAAGGTAACTTGGAGTAATGCTATTTGAAATTGGGGAAAAACTACCTGATGGTATAGTATGTTTAGATATCGAGGATAAATGTATGGAGATGTGTAGCATTGGAGAGAACAACGTAACTGTTGACATGTTTGTTGTTAGTAAACCAGTAATACATGAAAACCACGAAATTCAAACTCCTTATTTCATGCCTTCGTTATTAACTTGGAATAAGGTTGAAGAAATAGTTCAGCAACGAGAAGAAGATAAAGTTCATACCAATAATGGCCATGATGAGATGGAAGTTCAGAACTGTAATGAAGGGCAAGAAAAAGTAGTTAAGACCTGTGATGAAAGGCCTGATATGAAAAACGTAGAAGAAAAGAGTGATGAAAGGCATGATGAGAAAAGCGTGGAAGAAAAGATAGTTGAAGAAGAAACAATAAAGGTACACAGTCATTTGACAGTTTAGCCCTTACATTTCAGTTGATTGACACATCACCCCCTGAATTTACATATATTTGATTGTATATATCTTTTACCTTTTCAGGTTGTTTGAGAAGATCAAAACACACATGATGTTAATGTAACTGAAAGCTGAAGGTGAGAAAGAAGAAGTAAATAATTTTGTTAATGAGACTTTGGAAGAACAACTCTATGATATTGGAGAGAAGGAGAAGTCTGTTAGTGATATAATGGATAAAGTGTTAAAGGTTTTGAAGTCTGACGAGAAAGGATAATTAACCTTGACCAGATCTGAAGAAAAAAAAACTCATGCGTCGAAGCTACTTTGGCGAAACAGCAGTCGAAGGAAACAGCTATTCTCCGGCGAAGGAAGCTCGAGCCACCATCACCAAGCTTCTCCGGCGAAAAAGAAATCGAAGGATTCTCTTCTCCAGCTCCGGCGAAGTAAGCTCGAAACAGTGCAGCAGTGTTCATCGAGACTCTCCAGCCATGGTCAAGCACATCACCACCTTCAAACCTCCATTGCCGAGCACCAAATTTTCTGGATCTTAAGCCCGATCTGGTTCCCTGCTCTTTCTCCCATCTGAACAGTTACTACCTTTGAGATCCGATCGCCACCACCACTGGACGGTGTTCGATGTACTGCAAAATCAGGCGTAGGCGCAGCTCCAATAAAGACGACGAAGAAGATCGGCGAGGTGAAGCATAACTGTTGCAGAGCTTCTTGCCTTCTTCTGCGGCTCGTCTCTCCTTACTTCAAGCAGATCCGGTGGTGAAGCTCATTCATGCTGCTCCTCCACCGCGAAGAATAAGAACCAGATATGGTTCGGTGGTGAGCTTGTGCGATCTCCGGCGAATTTGAAGCGTGAGAAGAAGGAGAGTGGTGTTGGTGTGGTGGCGATTTCGGAGGTGGTTGTGGTGGCCGTTTTGGTGGTGTCGGTGGATATTGAGAGGAGAGAGGAGAGAGAAGCAGGTAATGATTTGTGATTTAGAAAATGAAATTGTAAATGAGGAATAATTAGTATATATAGGTATAAAAAACAAAAGAGGGTATAATTGTAAATGGGGTTTTGGGTTACATGTGTTAAAATGTTTCTGAGGTCTTTAGTAAGAAGAGGCTCTAGGCCGGGTTCCCATCTTGAAGAGGTGGGTGTGGACAAGACCCTAAGTGTCATTTTCTCTTTAATTAATTAATTATCTTAACCCCATATTTTTAAAAGGGCAAAATAGGTAATTCTTAAATGCATACCCTATATATACCTAAAACAAAAAAAAAATTAAAACAAAATCAAAATCAAAAGACAAGGGAGTGTTTGGTTTGGGGAAGAACAAGAAGACGAAGAACCCAGATTGCATAAGCCGATGTACTTTAGCTCGAACGATAATCAATGGCGCCGTTTATGTTTTGGAGTAAGTGTGTTTATTTATTATCCCTAAATATTTGCATGTTGGTTAAGATCTTTTAATCCGTAAATGTAGGGTTTTCGAGTATATTTATTACATTTTTAGATATCACGCGTGAAGGGCGGGATTTTGTTAGTAATAGGAGTAGATTTTACGGGATTTGGTTACCATATTTATAGTGTATCCATATTTGATAATTAATTTTCCATTAATTGGTTCCTAACGTAATGGGTAACTAATTTATTCGAAATTGATCGTGTAACAGAGAAATTTGCAGTGAGGATTCGCTTTGGTGGGATATTTAATGATGACACGAGCAATTACCATGAAGTAAAGATTGAGTATGTAGATGGTTGTGAATATGACACATTTATTATACCTGTAGGGATAAAAGGTAACTTGGAGTAATGCCATTTGAAATTGGGGAAAAACTACCTGATGGTATAGTATGTTTAGATATCGAGGATAAACGTATGGAGATGTGTAGCATTGGAGAGAACAACGTAACTGTTGACCTGTTTGTTGTTAGTAAACCAGTAATACATGAAAACCACGAAATTCAAACTCCATATTTCATGCCTTCGTTATTAACTTGGAATAAGGTTGAAGAAATAGTTCAGCAACGAGAAGAAGATAAAGTTCATACCAATAATGGCCATGATGAGATGGAAGTTCAGAACTGTAATGAAGGGCAAGAAGAAGTAGTTAAGACCAGTGATGAAAGGCCTGATATGAAAAACGTAGAAGAAAAGAGTGATGAAAGGCATGATGAGAAAAGCGTGGAAGAAAAGATAGTTGAAGAAGAAACAATAAAGGTACACAGTCATTTGACTGTTTAGCCCTTACATTTCAGTTGATTGACACATCACCCCCTTAATTTACATATATTTGATTGTATATTTCTTTTACCTTTTCAGGTTGTTTGCGAAGATCAAAACACACCTGATGTTAATGTAACTGAAGGTGAAGGTGAGAAAGAAGAAGTAAATAATTTTGTTAATGAGACTTTGGAAGAACAACTCTTTGATATTGGAGAGAAGGAGAAGTCTGTTAGTGATATATTGGATAAAGTGTTAAAGGTTTTGAAGTCTGACGAGAAAGGATAATTAACCTTAACCAGATCTGAAAAAAAAAAAAAAACTCATGCGTCGAACCTACTCCGGCGAAACAGCAGTCGAAGGAAACAGCTATTCTCCGGCGAAGGAAGCTCGAGCCACCATCACCAAGCTTCTCCGGCGAAAAAGCAATCGAAGGATTCTCTTCTCCAGCTCCGGCGAAGTATGCTCGAAACAGTGCAGCAGTGTTCATCGAGACTCTCCAGCCATGGTCAAGCACATCACCACCTTCAAACCTCCATTGCCGAGCACCAAATTTTCTGGATCTTAAGCCCGATCTGGTTCCATGCTCTTTCTCCCATCTGAACAGTTACTACCTTCGAGATCCGATCACCACCACCACTGGACGGTGTTCGATGTACTGCAAAATCAGGCGCAGGCGCAGCTTCAATAAAGACGACGAACAAGATCGGCGAGGTGAAGCAGAACTGTTGCAGAGCTTCTTGCCTTCTTCTCCGGGTCGTCTCTCCTTACTTCAAGCAGATCCGGTGGTGAAGCTAATTCATGCTGCTCCTCCACCGCGAAGAATAAGAACCAGATATGGTTCGGTGGTGAGCTTGTGCGATCTCCGGCGAATTTGAAGCGTGAGAAGAAGGAGAGTGGTGTTGGTGTGGTGGCGATTTCGGAGGTGGTTGTGGTGGCCGTTTTGGTGGTGTCAGTGGCTATTGAGAGGAGAGAGGAGAGAGAAGCAGGTAATGATTTGTGATTTAGAAAATGAAATTGTAAATGAGGAATAATTAGTATATATAGGTATAAAAAACAATAGAGGGTATAATTGTAAATGGGTTTTGGGATCCATGTGTTAAAATGATTCTGAGGTCTTTAGTAAGAAGAGGCTCTAGGCCGGGTCCCCATCTTGAAGAGGTGGGTGTGGACAAGACCCTAAGTGTCATTTTCTCTTTAATTAATTAATTATCTTGACCCCATATTTTTAAAAGGGCAAAATAGGTAATTCTTAAATGCATACCCTATATATACCTAAAACAAAAAAAAATTAAAACAAAATCAAAATCAAAAGACAAGGGAGTGTTTGGTTTGGGGAAGAACAAGAAGACGAAGAACCCAGATTGCATAAGCCGATGTACTTTAGCTCGAACGATAATCAATGGCGCCGTTTATGTTTTGGAGTAAGTGTGTTTATTTATTATCCCTAAATATTTGCATGTTGGTTAAGATCTTTTAATCCGTAAATGTAGGGTTTTCGAGTATATTTATTACATTTTTAGATATCACGCGTGAAGGGCGGGATTTTGTTAGTAATAGGAGTAGATTTTACGGGATTTGGTTACCATATTTATAGTGTATCCATATTTGATAATTAATTTTCCATTAATTGGTTCCTAACGTAATGGGTAACTAATTTATTCGAAATTGATCGTGTAACAGAGAAATTTGCAGTGAGGATTCGCTTTGGTGGGATATTTAATGAAGACACGAGCAATTACCATGAAGTAAAGATTGAGTATGTAGATGGTTGTGAATATGACACATTTATTATACCTGTAGGGATAAAAGGTAACTTGGAGTAATGCTATTTGAAATTGGGGAAAAACTACCTGATGGTATAGTATGTTTAGATATCGAGGATAAATGTATGGAGATGTGTAGCATTGGAGAGAACAACGTAACTGTTGACCTGTTTGTTGTTAGTAAACCAGTAATACATGAAAACCACGAAATTCAAACTCCGTATTTCATGCCTTCGTTATTAACTTGGAATAAGGTTGAAGAAATAGTTCAGCAACGAGAAGAAGATAAAGTTCATACCAATAATGGCCATGATGAGATGGAAGTTCAGAACTGTAATGAAGGGCAAGAAGAAGTAGTTAAGACCAGTGATGAAAGGCCTGATATGAAAAACGTAGAAGAAAAGAGTGATGAAAGGCATGATGAGAAAAGCGTGGAAGAAAAGATAGTTGAAGAAGAAACAATAAAGGTACACAGTCATTTGACTGTTTAGCCCTTACATTTCAGTTGATTGACACATCACCCCCTTAATTTACATATATTTGATTGTATATTTCTTTTACCTTTTCAGGTTGTTTGCGAAGATCAAAACACACCTGATGTTAATGTAACTGAAGGTGAAGGTGAGAAAGAAGAAGTAAATAATTTTGTTAATGAGACTTTGGAAGAACAACTCTTTGATATTGGAGAGAAGGAGAAGTCTGTTAGTGATATATTGGATAAAGTGTTAAAGGTTTTGAAGTCTGACGAGAAAGGATAATTAACCTTAACCAGATCTGAATAAAAAAAAAAAACTCATGCGTCGAACCTACTCCGGCGAAACAGCAGTCGAAGGAAACAGCTATTCTCCGGCGAAGGAAGCTCGAGCCACCATCACCAAGCTTCTCCGGCGAAAAAGCAATCGAAGGATTCTCTTCTCCAGCTCCGGCGAAGTATGCTCGAAACAGTGCAGCAGTGTTCATCGAGACTCTCCAGCCATGGTCAAGCACATCACCACCTTCAAACCTCCATTGCCGAGCACCAAATTTTCTGGATCTTAAGCCCGATCTGGTTCCATGCTCTTTCTCCCATCTTAACAGTTACTACCTTCGAGATCCGATCACCACCACCACTGGACGGTGTTCGATGTACTGCAAAATCAGGCGTAGGCGCATCTTCAATAAAGACGACGAACAAGATCGGCGAGGTGAAGCAGAACTGTTGCAGAGCTTCTTGCCTTCTTCTCCGGGTCGTCTCTCCTTACTTCAAGTAGATCCGGTGGTGAAGCTAATTCATGCTGCTCCTCCACCGCGAAGAATAAGAACCAGATATGGTTCGGTGGTGAGCTTGTGCGATCTCCGGCGAATTTGAAGCGTGAGAAGAAGGAGAGTGGTGTTGGTGTGGTGGCGATTTCGGAGGTGGTTGTGGTGGCCGTTTTGGTGGTGTCAGTGGCTATTGAGAGGAGAGAGGAGAGAGAAGCAGGTAATGATTTGTGATTTAGAAAATGAAATTGTAAATGAGGAATAATTAGTATATATAGGTATAAAAAACAATAGAGGGTATAATTGTAAATGGGGTTTTGGGTTACATGTGTTAAAATGATTCTGAGGTCTTTAGTAAGAAGAGGCTCTAGGCCGGGTCCCCATCTTGAAGAGGTGGGTGTGGACAAGACCCTAAGTGTCATTTTCTCTTTAATTAATTAATTATCTTGACCCCATATTTTTAAAAGGGCAAAATAGGTAATTCTTAAATGCATACCCTATATATACCTAAAACAAAAAAAAATTAAAACAAAATCAAAATCAAAAGACAAGGGAGTGTTTGGTTTGGGGAAGAACAAGAAGACGAAGAACCCAGATTGCATAAGCCGATGTACTTTAGCTCGAAAGATAATCAATGGCGCCGTTTATGTTTTGGAGTAAGTGTGTTTATTTATTATCCCTAAATATTTGCTTGTTGGTTAAGATCTTTTAATCCGTAAATGTAGGGTTTTCGAGTATATTTATTACATTTTTAGATATCACGCGTGAAGGGCGGGATTTAGTTAGTAATAAGAGTAGATTTTACGGGATTTGGTTACCATATTTATAGTGTATCCATATTTGATAATTAATTTTCCATTAATTAGTTCCTAACGTAATGTGTAACTAATTTTTTCGAAATTGATCGTGTAACAGAGAAATTTGCAGTGAGGATTCGCTTTGGTGGGATATATAATGAAGACACGAGCAATTACCATGAAGTAAAGATTGAGTATGTAGATGGTTTGGAATATGACAAATTTAGTATACCTGTAGGGATAAAAGGTAACTTGGATTAATGCTATTTGAAATTGGGGAAAAACTACCTGATGGTATAGTATGTTTAGATATCGAGGATAAATGTATGGGGATGTGTAGCATTGGAGAGAACAACGTAACTGTTGACCTGTTTGTTGTTAGTAAACCAGTAATACATGAAAACCACGAAATTCAACCTCCTTATTTCATGCCTTCGTTATTAACTTGGAATAAGGTTGAAGAAATAGTTCAGCAACGAGAAGAAGATAAAGTTCATACCAATAATGGCCATGATGAGATGGAAGTTCATAACTGTAATGAAGGGCAAGAAGAAGTAGTTAAGACCTGTGATGAAAGGCCTGATATGAAAAACGTAGAAGAAAAGAGTGATGAAAGGCATGATGACAAAAGCGTGGAAGAAAAGATAGTTGAAGAAGAAACAATAAAGGTACACAGTCATTTGACAGTTTAGCCCTTACATTTCAGTTGATTGACACATCACCCCCTTAATTTACATATATTTGATTGTATATTTCTTTTACCTTTTCAGGTTGTTTGTGAAGATCAAAACACACCTGATGTTAATGTAACTGAAGGTGAAGGTGAGAAAGAAGAAGTAAATAATTTTGTTAATGAGACTTTGGAAGAACAACTCTATGATATTGGAGAGAAGGAGAAGTCTGTTAGTGATATATTGGATAAAGTGTTAAAGGTTTTGAAGTCTGACGAGAAAGGATAATTAACCTTGACCAGATCTGAAAAAAAAAAAAACTCATGCGTCGAAGCTACTCCGGCGAAACAGCAGTCGAAGGAAACAGCTATTCTCCGGCGAAGGAGGCTCGAGCCACCATCACCAAGCTTCTCCGGCGAAAAAGCAATCGAAGGATTCTCCTCTCCAGCTCCGGCGAAGTAAGCTCGAAACAGTGCAGCAGTGTTCATCGAGACTCTCCAGCCATGGTCAAGCACATCACCACCTTCAAACCTCCATTGCCGAGCACCAAATTTTCTGGATCTTAAGCCCGATCTGGTTCCTGCTCTTTCTCCCATCTGAACAGTTACTACCTTCGAGATCCGATCGCCACCACCACTGGACGGTGTTCGATGTACTGCAAAATCAGGCGCAGGCGCAGCTCCAATAAAGACGACGAACAAGATCGGCGAGGTGAAGCAGAACTGTTATAGAGCTTCTTGCCTTCTTCTCCGGGTCGTCTCTCCTTACTTCAAGCAGATCCGGTGGTGAAGCTCATTCATGCTGCTCCTCCACCACGAAGAATAAGAACCAGATATGGTTCGGTGTTGAGCTTGTGCGATCTCCGGCAAATTTGAAGCGTGAGAAGAAGGAGAGTGGTGTTGGTGTGGTGGCGATTTCGGAGGTGGTTGTGGTGGCCGTTTTGGTGGTGTCGGTGGCTATTAAGAGGAGAGAGGAGAGAGAAGCAGGTAATGATTTGTGATTTAGAAAATGAAATTGTAAATGAGGAATAATTAGTATATATAGGTATAAAAAACAAAAGAGGGTATAATTGTAAATGGGGTTTTGGGTTACATGTGTTAAAATGTTTCTGAGGTCTTTAGTAAGAAGAGGCTCTAGGCCGGGTCCCCATCTTGAAGTGGTGGGTGTGGACAAGACCCTAAGTGTCATTTTCCCTTTAATTAATTAATTATCTTAACCCCATATTTTTCAAAGGGCAAAATAGGTAATTCTTAAATGCATACCCTATATATACCTAAAACAAAAAAAATTAAAACAAAATCAAAATCAAAAGACAAGGGAGTGTTTGGTTTGGGGAAGAACAAGAAGACGAAGACACCAGATTGCATAAGCCGATGTACTTTAGCTCGAAAGATAATCAATGGCACCGTTTATGTTTTGGAGTAAGTGTGTTTATTTATTATCTCTAAATATTTGCTTGTTGGTTAAGATCTTTTAATCCGTAAATGTAGGGTTTTCGAGTATATTTATTACATTTTTAGATATCACGCGTGAAGGGCGGGATTTAGTTAGTAATAAGAGTAGATTTTACGGGATTTGGTTACCATATTTATAGTGTATCCATATTTGATAATTAAGTTTCCATTAATTAGTTCCTAACGTAATGGGTAACTAATTTATTCGAAATTGATCGTGTAGCAGAGAAATTTGCACTGAGGATTCGCTTTGGTGGGATATTTAATGAAGACACGAGCAATTACCATGAAGTAAAGATTGAGTATGTAGATGGTTGTGAATATGACAAATTTAGTATACCTTTAGGGATAAAAGGTAACTTGGAGTAATGCTATTTGAAATTGGGGAAAAACTACCTGATGGTATAGTATGTTTAGATATCGAGGATAAATGTATGGAGATGTGTAGCATTGGAGAGAACAACGTAACTGTTGACCTGTTTGTTGTTAGTAAACCAGTAATACATGAAAACCACGAAATTCAAACTCCTTATTTCATGCCTTTCAAGTAAGTGTTGAAGGTTTTGAAGTCTGACGAGAAAGAAGGTAAGAGGAGTTCCAAAAATAAATCCCCATTGAGGCCTTTCAGGCTTATAGATGAAAACCTAACAGATGATAAGATTGAATCTTTATAGTAATGTGAGTGATTTTCAACAGTAAGTGCACCGGGAATATGTAGTTAATTTTAGTACCAGAACATGCTACAAGGCATTTCACTTAGCAAAAGGCATGACAGAGGTTGAATACAAGGATCAATACAAGAAGATTTACGATTATTCAGTAGAAATCAGAAGAAGTAACCGTGGAAGTACTGTAGCTATTGAAACTACTGTTGATGAGCTCACTAGAGTAGAAAGATTTCATAGACTTTATGTTGGTCTTGGAGGTTGTAGAATAGGGTTTTTAGATTGTTGTAGAAAGGTTGTTGGAGAGGATGGATGTCACCTAAAAGGTCCACATCCAGGTGTGATTTTAACATCAGTTGGAATTGATGGGAACAACTAGATGTTCCCAATTGTGTTTTGCCTACCAGAGAAAGAGAATAGTAACTCTTGGAGATGGTTTTTTAAGTTGTTGGTACAAGATCTTGGTATAAGTAATCAACAAGAATGGACTTTCATATTTGATAGACAAAAGGTTGGTTATCTTTGATGGGTATAAATATATATTTTTTGTAAAGAATACTAACTGTTTTTTTCTTTGTTTGGGTTTATAGAGATTACTCCATGTCATGAGTGACATGCTTCCGGATATTGAACATCAGCATTGTGTAAGGCATGTGTATAATAATTTAAAGATCAAGCATTCGGGTTTGGCTTTAAAAGACAAAGTGTGGGAAGCTGCAAGGGCCCCATCAATTTACAGATTTGATGAAGTAATGGATGAAATTAAACACATGGATGAGGATGCTTTCAAATGGATCTCTAACCTAGATCCCAAGGCGTGGTCAAGGTCTCATTTTAGTACATTTACAAAATGTGATCTTCTACTCAACAACATCTGCGAAAGCTATAACAGTGCCCTTAAAAAGTCAGGTATTTTGTCAGCTTACTCCCTAAAAATTTAACTATTATGTCTATTTACCCCCTACAAAGTTTCATATTTTGTCTACTTATCCCTTAAAAAACCAAAACAATTGTCTATTTAACCCCTTTAGAGTTTCTTATTTCGTCTACTTACCCCTAAACAACTACAAATGTTGTCTACTTACCCCCTAAAAAGTTAACTATTTTATCTACTTACCCCCTAAACAGTTAACTATTTTATCTACTTACCCCGAAACATTTAACTATTTCATCATGTTTGTAACAGGGACAAGTGTCTCATTCTCATACTTGAGGGTCTAAGGATGTATAGTATGAAGAGGCTACAATCTAAGAGATCATGTATGTCAAAATACGAAGGTTATATATGTCCTAAGATCAGACACTTGGTAAACAAACGGTATGTTAATGTTCACACTTCTCACCACATTCATAACTCTTTGATAGTCAGCCATATCTCCTTTCTTTTGAATTCTGGATGGAAATGGTGGAGGAGGACGGGTTTCTACAACATCTTTCTTCTTGGGTATTTCTGAAATCTTCTCCACTTCCACCACTTCATCATCTTTTTCTTCTATATCCTTTACCGGTTTTTCTTTTCTCGTTATTTCGTTTCCTTTCATAACCGGAAAGGGTGGTGGTTGTAATTGCTTGCCACTTCTTTTTCTAATCTTGTTACAATCCTCCCTTTGTTTAGGAATTTATGTGTCACTTGGGAGTTGGCCTTGACCTGGAACATTCAAGCTGTTGGAAATTTTTGATATTTGACTCTCTAAGATTTTTAACGAAGCAGAATGTGAATTAAAAGTTTCTTCCATCTTGTTTTACTTAACGGGTGTAGTGTTTATGAATCGAGATAGCTGATCTCCAAGTTGGGATGACTTACTTTGGGAAGAAGATATGTATTCCGTCAAGGTAATAGCTAAATCTGCTTCGGTGAGTGCACCTTCTTGAGGTCGGGCAGAAAGTACTTTTTGAGCTAATTTATCGGAATAAGCTTCATGATCGGCTCTATGTTGATTTCCTTGGTAGTGGGTTTGCTGCTTGAATTGATAATTGTTCCCTTCGGGCCTTGGTTGATAAGTTCCTGGATTGGCTGCCCCATGTGGATTTGAATATTGAAAGCTTGGATGATTTCTATTTTTGTTACCATACCCATAACCACCTGAATAGTTATTACCTCGATTATTAACAAAACACACGAATTCTGGGTTAGTAGCACATTCTTCCCATGTATCTAGGACATATCTCTGGTTATTTTGCCACATTCACAATAGCTTTATTCGACATAGATAACTGTTTTAATCTATTTTCAAGTGCAGCAATTTTAGCATTCAAAGTAGTTTATGCGTCTACATTCAATGTACCTTTTTCGGAAACTCTAACTGATGATCTCGAAGGGTGCCAACTCATTTCATTCTTCATAATTCTATCCATAATAGCTAAAGCTTGATTAGTTGTGACCATCATGAGGCCACCTTGACACATAGTATCTACATTCTCTTTTGAAGCTTCAATTAAACTTTGATAAAATATCCCAAGCTGTAACTCAAGTGAATACCCATATGATGGGCATTTCTGTAGTAAAGATTGAAAACAAGTCCAAGAAACTCCTCAATCTCTTCATGTTCTTGACGGAAACTAGCAACATCTATTTGCCCACTAAGTCTGACACTTTGAGGATAATACCTGTCGAAAAATGATGTATGAAGTTGATCCCAAGTCAAAATCTCACCGTGCTGTTACTAATCATACCATTCCCTTGCTCCTCCGGAGAGGAGAAACGGAAACAAATGAAAGTACATTTCTGATTTGGTTACTCCAGGAGTGACATATGCATCACAGATTTTCATAAACTTGTACATAGCCCGAATAGGATCTTCACGAGATGCACCACTATATTACCCGATATTGATAAATTGAATAATCATACATGCGTCTGGTCTGAATCGGATTCCTTGAATTGCGGGTGGGAGAAGTCCTAGTGGTGGTAGACGAAACTGTCTATATTCATTAGGTTGGACGAATCGCGGAACATCTTCTTGAATTCATGCACCATTATTGTTGAGCGGTTGTTGACCTACTAGAGGAATCTGGAATTGAGCGTTTTGAGCTCCTACCAGTGGGTCTTGCATAACTAGTGGCAATATAGGATCACCGTTTTCATCCAACTAAATTTCGTGATCTTCAACATTATGAATGTTCAGACCCTCCATTTTTCTTTCTAGCTTTTCTTTTTCTCTGTCCCTCTTGTTTTTATCACCGAAAAAACCTCTCGGGGTTTGAGTACATGCACTACCTGTAGAACTTGAGAAGAGACAACACAAAGAAAATTGTAGAACTGAAATAAAAATAACAACTAAAACACTTACGGATAACACCGTGGTCACACGCTATCGTCCCCGACAGCGGCGCCAAAAACTTGGTGTCTCCTGGTGTGTTATAAAATAACACCCCTAAATAGGAAGGACACGTACCGCAAGTGTACGAGTCATCCAAGTAATATCTGGTAAATGGGAATTCGATATTAGGGACGGATTGGATATGACTTTAGATGTTATGTAATAAGTGTGAATAATTGTTATATGATGCGGAAAGTAAAATAGATGAATATTTGTTTTGATTTTGTTTAAGGACTAAAATGGAATCAATATGAAATACTAAATTAACTAATGCAAATAAATGAGACGCAAGTAAATAAAATATGAGTAGACGCAAGGATGAGAAGTAGTACTTGAGTTTCGCAAGGGTTTCGCCTAAATCTATTCAATCGATGCTTTCGTTTAAGGGTCGAATTGGTAATTAATATTAGTCGGGATTCGAGTTTCTCCTAACCCCCGCCAGGGTGGACTTAGGAGCTATCATAGGGTATTATAAACCCCGTCAGGGTGATTATAAGCTACCTTTGAATGTTCAAGTATGTTACCCAATTGGCTATAAGATTAACTAAGTCCGTTAGGATCAATAAGTTATATCTTACATCTATTACCTAATTCAGTAATTAAACCTCCTGTCAAGGTGATCATTACGCCACTATAATAAATGGCTTAATTACTAATTCCTATTTTTAATTCATGAATTCAAAGACAGTAAATAAATTCACGATAATAGAAAATACTAAATTACCCAATTCAAATTAAATCTTTTAATCCCAAATTCAAAAACATTAACTAAATAAATTGGGGCTCAACCCATTAAAGCGATTCTCAAGCACTTAGAGTATTTAGCACATAATAGAAATTAAAACTAAAGAAATAAAAATAAAGGAACTCATTGTTTTACATAAAGAAATAATAAAAACCTAATTTAAGAGTTGTTGAATTGACTGTTGTTGGAAGAATCTCTTATAAAATTTCAGATTCTTCTCTCCTCTTGCTTTTGTCTTTTCTCTCTATCGTTCTGACTTTTGTAAATTGAGTTGTGTGTAAAGATAACGTAAAATGTCTCTTTATACTAAAAAATTCGGTCTTGGGCTTATATTAAGTGTGTAAATAAAATATTAATTGACCCAAGTCCACTCTTCAAATCATAATCTCGTAACTGGTGTACACCCACGACTAAAATGGCTGTAACTTTCTCAATCTAACTCTGAAATGACCCGTTCAACTTGCTAAATCTTTGTAACTCGATAATGAACGAATCTTCTTTACAATTCAGAGGCTGAATCCATGTATAAGTAGCTCAAAATCAGCAATTACCATCAGCCTTCCAGATTTGCAGCTTCAACTTGTTAACTCTTCGGGATATTTCTTTTCGCCTTTGACTTATTTACACGGTCTAAGACTTTAATTCTTGATTCCTATTTACTAGCATTAAGAAACTACAAACTTTGCACTAAAACAAACCATTTAATGTGCAAAAGCTTAATAAATGAAAATTACTAAAATTCTAGGAGAGAAAATGAAATATAACAAATTAACACTAAAAGTCTATCGAATTAGTCAAATAATCATCCAAAATGATGTCTCTTCCCAACATGATTTTTTTTCACGAACAACACTCAAACCCAAGCCTTCAAACTGGAGTTCCACCCTAGCCTTCGAACCATAATCCTGAAACCAATAACCGAAGCAACCTCAATCTACATCACATGACATGACTACAAACCCTAGCTCATCCAAATTGTGGTTGCGAACATAGATCTCTGGCTCCGTGAAGCTTGAGAAACAGTGAATATCTGTCGTCGCATCTTTCGCCACGAATCTCTACCATTGTCACAAACACAAATCGGCCTTGAAAGCCATGGTTTGAAACTCCATTAATGAATATGCCATGACATGAAAAGATAATGGACTTAATGGATCTTGAAGCTACATTAAAGATCGTCCTTGAAAGCTCTGTCATAAAACCGATAGTGTTCCATCGTAAATTTGGCCTTCCTCCGCCATGGCTTGCAAGAATTAGAGAAGGTGGGAAAGGGTTTAAGAGAATTTTTTAAAACGAGTAGGGTTTGTGAAAATATTTATGTTATAGGGTTATATGTAGATGTATATATAGGGGTAGTTATAGATAAAAAATAAAAATTGTTTTGATTTAATTTTATTAGTTTTTATTCTATTTTGGCCTCTTTCGGAGAAAAATTCCATGAGCTGGGGTACAAAAGTCTTGAAGAGGAGTTTTATAAACCTGTTCGGTAAAAATAATTGTTTTAATCGTCTGTTAGAAGATTCTAATTAACAGTTATGGAAATAGTACCAATTAACTTATTAGAAGTTTGTTTGACACGATACACACCTAAACCACATATGTTATTACATATAATGACAATTTCCTTTAAGCATATGATTAATGTCTCATCGAGTTGTAAGTAAAATTGTGCAACCTTGCAAATTCAAGGTAGACCGAGAAAATAATTGTTGTAGTTGGATCTTCATCCTTAGCTAGCATACCGGCTCTCCTAAAAGCTAGAGCCAGACCTTCACGACTAGAATAACCCCAAATTTTCTTAATATAGAAATTAATGATGAAGCCTTTGTCATTCACAATAACTATCACGACAAATTATTTTTCTCGATGCTACGTGAAGGAAGTGACACTAAATATTCATTTATGAATACCCTACATGTTCGGCGGTGAGGAAATCTCGGTGTTATTACTCGTAGTTTCCATAGTTCTCTATAGGTTTATTAAAATACTCTTAGTCATGGCAAATAAAAAAGGTGGTAATGTCGCTTACGTGTATAGTTCTGTTTTAAATAAGGAAAGTGTGTCAATTTCATTCCAAATTGAAGAGATTCATTTCGAATTGAAGAGATGATCAAATCCAACTTATTATATAGGTACATAATAATGAGCATATAATATTATCAACTTTATATCGTAATAATGGTCAAAATATATAATATCTTATCAAACTCTAAAATGGGTTGACAAAAAAAATCAAACTCTAAAATGCAAAATGAAAACTTTAAAGTATTAGATTTTGAAAGACAGACAACATAAGAACATAAAATTAACACAACATTAATTAACCGGCTTTAGTTTTTTATTAATACAACCATTGATAACAACATTGATTACTAATATTTTACCACAAAAAGATGGTCTCAATACTAACATGTGTTTCTTGTGACAGTTCGCAAACTTCAACACCGGACAGTTGCGTGCCTGCTTGATCTAATGTCAGATATTTGAATTTGAAACTTAGTCATTTTCTTTCCATGGGAAAATAATCATTAATTCAATCCAACATATGAAACCTCTTGTTCTTTTCCCATATACACATCTTCTTGGCCCTAATTATTATTATAAATTAAACAACGTTTCATAAACTTAAAAACTTAACAAGCAAGATATTTAGTTTGTTTCATACCTGAATTGCCATCGTTCCCAATTTGAGCTCCTCATTCTCAACTCTTCTTTTACCTCTATAGGAATTTATTTGCCAAAGTAGTCCGAAAAAATTCATGCCACACTAACAACTGCAGTAACAGCAAGTGGCTCCTTTGGAGATGCTATTTGTGAAACAAAACAGTTAATTAGTAACTTTATAATATCATTAATATTGTATTTAAGCATTTAAAATATTAATAAAGTAGGAAGTAGATCTTATGATGGGAATTATGAAACGACATAGTCAACAATCTTCTGTGGAGCTAAAGCTTCTCCCTCTCCATGAATATCCAGTTTCGGCATTCATGGACCTCCAGGGATAGCCCTATTCGTGAGGAAATGAACTCGTTTGATCCAAACGCTCAACATATCCCCACTTTCTCAACCCACGGTAAATATTAAATACATAAACCACCCAACAATTCAAAATACCTCCACTTAACATTATATCACACTAAAATTATAGTACACACTAAATCTTACCATAGAAATTATTAACCTTCATGGTTAACTAAAATGGCATGGCCAATTATCCCATTTCTTTTGTTTTTTCGTTCGGTAATGAAATTTTTCTTGACATGATCCTAACGTGTGTGCAAAATAAAAAAAATTATTATTAATTCCTTCCAAATATATAAGAATTAATTCTATGTTAATATTTTTTATTATCAAGTAAATATGTAAAAGAAAGGAGTAATTAGTTCAAATCTAGCTCAAATTCAAGCTAGAATCCCATTATACTAACTAAATCTATGGATATATATTGACTACTATGCATAAATAACATATATAGAGAAAAAGGACTGTTGTGAGGGCTATTGGTGGTATGGAAATTGATGAGTTATCTTCCGAATTGTGATGATGTTTCAACCAAATTCTCGGTCCTTAGTCAACCCATTAACCTATCCGCACTCATGCTTCACCACTGTGGGTCCCTCTCTCTTAGCAATCCGGATGCACCAAATTTATTATCTTCAATAAAATTGTTTAATGGACTATAAACCTCCTATTAGCGGTCTAAGTTAACTCTTAGGCAAATCCAAAGTTACACCCAGCAAACCACATAAACTTTCTTTCCTAATTGTAACACTTCCGCACTATCTCTTACTTTTGTTTTTCCCTTAAAATTTTGCAAATCGATTGTATTTTTCATCGTTATTACAATTTAACAAGGGTGAAATATGAAAGATGGCAGGAGTCAAAGGAATACTTTATTTAAACACCACTGATAAAAGACCTTGCTACCTTCTATTCGGAGACGAAGACGACGATAGTCGAATATATAACTGCTCTTTTCCTCAGGTGAATTATAAATCACGTTCACCCACATGTTGGACTTATTAATAAAAGTCCTCCTAATTAGAAGCTCAGTAACTAGCTAGTTACAAAATCCCAAAAGCCCAAAAATGCCCTCTGCATTAGCTCTTATTACACTGAAACAAGCAACCCACCCCAAAACACTATTAGGGTTACAAAAACCCAATTCACATCTCATTCTTACCCAACCCCACTATTATCTCTCCTCTCCCTCTATGTTCTCTCTGCATTATTCACTAGCCCACCTCTCCTGCACTATTAACCACCCTCCCTCATCTGGTATTCTGTAGAAGAAAACCACCTCCATTCGTGGGCCACACCACCAGCGTGGTATCACAGCAGCAAAAGAGAACCACTTCTATTCGAGAACCATCTCATGGTCGCGCCTCCAAATCCGGCCATTTCAAGGCTGTAGCGAACCATTTCCACCACCATATCACTGTTCTGCACCATCGAGAATCTCACCTTCCCTCCATTGGTGGGCCACACCACTAGCGCGGTATCACATCAGCAAAAGAGAACCACCTCCATTCGTGAACCATCTCATGGTCTCGCCTCCAGATCCGGCAATTTCAAGCATCTAACGAACCATTTCCACCGCCATATCACTGTTCTGCACCACCATTTCCACCGCCATCTCGCTGTCGTTGCTTTGAGTCGGAGTTCCAGCGCTCTTCGTGGCCATTCCGCCGCTCGTCGTGGCCATTCCGCCGCCCTACCGAGCTGATATGAGTCAACGGGTTTTGTTTGTGTTTTTTAATTTTGTTGGTATATATTTTAGTTGATGTTATATTATTTTGAAGATGGATTAGGTGTGGTACAACCCCTTGACATCTCGACCTGAGCACAACCCTTGATCACTGGATCTGGGTTCAGTCTTTTGACTACCAAAGCTGCGTACAATCTTTTGACCACACGAAGTGGGTACAGACCCAATGGGTACAACCCCAATTTCCCCTATTTTTTTCTCAATAGATGTATTGTGAGCAACTGACATAGATCTATTTTTGAGATGGGTACGTACCCATCATTGTTCGAGATAGGTCCGTACCCATATGGAATTTTAACCCATTCAACGGACTTAATAAAAATGAAACACAACTAAATAAAAGATGTCAAACAGACACGCGTCCGTCCGAAAACAAGTGGAAGCGTAAATGAGCCTGTACCCACTTAGCGCGTACCCATATCGTATATGAAACCTAATACAAATACAACAATATGTAAAACAAGTTAAATTAAACATAAGTGATGTATAGGTAAATTGGGCAAACCAGAAATGAAGCTAAGGACTTTGTAAGAAGAAGTAAAGAGATGGGACTTAATATATAACTTTTAAGTTATGTGGGATCATTTTTGTAATTTCCTCCTTTTCCTCTTCCTTTTGAATTTATACTTTTGATTTATGAAGAAAAGGGAACCAAAGGGAAATAAGGATTTTATATAAGTTTTAACGTATAGTGTGCACACACACACACGAATCAGCTTCCAATGGTATTGCCACGTTTGTCTATTTCCACGTCTATCGTCTTCGTATAGTATTGAAACGTTTATGCACATCCACACAAGTGTGATGAGTCGTCAACAATTCTGAATAACACTTGGATCCAAATAATAGAGTGATCCTTATAAATGAAATAAATCAAGTTAGTAATAGACAATAATATAGAGAAAAAACAATAGTAGTAATATGAAATACAAAGAGAGATGGAAAAATCCACCTCCGAACAAATATAAAATACATTTTGTGATGCATCATTTTCGGATAAAGGAGCAGATATTGCGTGTTAAATAAGAAATTCTAATGGTGAATTTATATCAAGAAAAAGTTTAAAAATTAAAGCAGATTTAGTTTCGAAAGAAGAAGCCCAGGAGATTTTGTGAGTCACGGAAATAACCTCAGATTTTCCTTTTGGAAGTGTTATCATCGAGAATTACGCGGAGAAGATTATGAAGCCACATTCTTCTAGTCAATACATTCTGATTCATTCAATTTAAAATATTTTTTGTAATATTTATTTTTTTGCTGAGTTATCAAACCTTTCTTCTACTCTTATTTTCTAGGAGTAGAAACGAGGTAGCACACTGGGTTTCCAAACAAGAGTTTATTAGCACATTTTTTGGCAATTCAGATACCTGTATCCCTTCCCAGATAACTATGATTTTAAGATGTGATAACGAGCCTGTAGGGGTAGGCTGACCTTTGTAATGTTTTAGAACTTTTATTTATCTATATATTATGCTTTGGAAAAAAAATTATCCTTGATTCGAACACAAATGACGTGGATTTATATATCAATGTTATTACTTTGTTGACCAGATTCACGAAAGTCCAAATCAAAATGTATTTGATAAATTTAAGGGGTATTTGATAACATCTATAATTCCCTTATATATTTTTAATGTCATGGTTTTGAATTGTATTGAATGCTCGAGCATCCGAACCATACAAACTTGCACATGTACTTCACCTAGCAAAAATCATGCATGTAGTATAGATATTTAGACAATATGTACACACGATACGTTTAAGGCGTCATTAGCCCACACTATTTTTTCTAGTAAGTAATTTTGAACAATCTCCTATTTTTTATCGAGTAAATAATTTATTAATACGATGAAAATGAACATACACTTTACAAGTATTACAAAATAGCTCTGGTGAAAAATTACTTTAACTAGAAGCTAACAACAAGCTAGCTAAAAGGTAAAACTATTTTTCTCCACATAAACCTATACAATGAATTTAGGTGGATGTAAACAAAAATCCACTATCTCCCATGGAGGCACGACGAGAATGCAAATGAAAAAAAAGTACAAACACCAATTTTAAAGTTTTACGATGCTCTTTTGTGTGGGGTTGGGTGGGCATGCCATCAAAGCTAATCTTATTTTAGGCTAACCAAATAAGTCCGCAGTCGATGTGAAAGTGATCTTCTATTCCTTTGTTTTCCAAGCAAGTCGAATCTCCCCTTTCTTCAACCACATAAGGGAGTTTTGAATAGTGGACATAACTTTCCCTACTGCCCACTTAATTCCTTATAGAGGTCCATATCTTGATAGTGATCTTTCACTAAAAAACAAGCATTTTTTTCGTTTCATAACACACATTTTTGGTCGAGTTCTATTTATTTTGTTTGGTATTTCATGTTGATTTTGCCATGTAGGGTGAGCCAAACAATTATTGAATGTTTTGGGTGTTACACGTACCCAAAAATAGTTTGTCCAAGGTCTAACGGGATCTTTGAGGTGGAAGAACTCATATTCCCTTTTTGGTTGGTTTTGTATACAAACCCGGTGACTGCTTGTAGTCAAGACCGCGTACCCAATGTTGCTTTTGTGACTGAACGATTTTCAAACATCACACACGCTTAGTCAAGTCCATAGGCATTAAGTATATGTTTTTGATGTGATGTAGTATTTTTAAGAGTGTTGAATCATTCTCTTAAACTACCAAATGCCACACATTTCGATTATGCAAGTACTCTCTATGGATCCATTTTGTCCAAAGCGGTGCCTTATTCTCGTTAATCTGCCGTAGAAGTTTTGAGAGTAAAGCATCATTTCAAAGGCCCAAACTTTTAAGACCATGTCCTCCTTTTTTTTACATGCAAATCGCTTTCCATTTAAACTTATTTGGTGTTGTGCTCCAAATAAAGTGCGACAAATGCGAGTAATGCTCTTGATCCCCCAATCGAAACCAGAAAAATCAAAAGCCGATAACAACAAACCACTTGTAAGACCAATCGAAATAACTCCAATCTTCAAACATAAGAGAACAGAAGGAGTTTACCAAGACTCTCAACACATTCGATATGTTTTATCGTCAAGGGGTCGTAACTGCCATTCCTTAACCTTTTAAACATGAGGAGACACCAAAGTATCTAAAAGCCATACTACCCTCTTAATGGTATGTAGGTTTTTTAATGATTTCAAGCTCCCTCTATTTGATCATCATAATATAGAAGTTTAACTTAGCCACGTTGAGTCGGAGAGCCAAACTTTTTTTTTAAAAACTTTAAGCATCCCATAAGTATGTCAAGTGAGATCGATTCACTCTGAGAGAATAACACGGGATTATCTACAAATTCCATGTGTGTAATATTTAATCCTTCGCATTTGGGTGGAATTTGAACGAAGCTTTAGACATAGTTTTCACAATAAACAGAGAAAGATACTTCAAATAATATATATCAAGATGCGGTTGCATCCTTCCATTAGCGGACATGAGCCTACTCGGGACAAATATCGATCGAGCCTTAATTACAATATCATCGAGACGCGGTTGCATCCTTTCATAAAGATAATGGTAATTGCCTTGAGATCACATTGCAACATGAAATGGGTCTATGCTTATCGATGGTAGTTTCATTTTACGATTTTGGGATAAGCATGATGATAGTGTTGTTAAGTTTCTTTAAGAGAAATCCTTATATGAAAAATTTACTTATTTATATGGTCAACTCTTCACCTACTACATTCCATGACTTGATGAAGATTTTGGATAAATAATTGTCGGGTGATGGGGACTTACTACCAAATATTGCATCTTTGATCTCTTTATCGGTTATCTCGGAGCAAAATTATCGACCTAAATGTCACCAAATTCGCAAATATCTTCTAATACATGCAAAGTGTTTTTTCCTTGACCGGATAAAGATGTCAAGTAGCCAAACAAGGTCGCATGTACTTGATTTCTTGAAGTGATATGTGTGTCTTTGGGATTTTCGATTATTTCTCTGACATGGTCGTGAAATATTTTAGTGCATCTATCAATTTTCGTCGTGTATCCATATTTTTCCCTTTTGCTTGTGGAAACTCTGCTCAATTTTTTAGAAGAGGATCGATCTCTTACGAAGTTCCCTAATTTTTTCAATGACTATCGGGTTACCCACATTTTGAGGTCAAATTTACAGAAAGATCGGTGGTGGTGGTGGTGGATGCATAAGATGGTGGTAGTAATGAGGGTGGGGGTGGTCGATGCATGAGGTAGTGGTTGTGTGGTGGGGTTATGGGTGATGGTTGTGGTGGTGGTTGATGGAGAATGTATTAGGTGGTGGTAGTAGTCGGTGGTGAAATGCCAGAGGTGGTGGTGGAGGTAGTGGACGGTAGAGGTGGTCACACTTTAAAATATAATTAAAATAAATAAATAAATATTATATTAATTATTATATAATATAAAAATGACATCAAGGATAATTGTGAAGGTAAATATGTCAGAGTGTTTAATTGAAAATTAATCTTTTAATGTATGATCCTCCTTCCTTTTTCTGTGAGTAGAATTTTAAATAATTGTAATTAATTGAAATTATCCCTTATAATTAGTTATATTCCATATCGGTTTAGCAGGTATATAATTGTCGGGATGCCCCAAAACATTAGGAACATAAAAAACGAAAATGGAAAAGAAGATATCACCTTTGCATTTCGTTTCAAAGATGCAATATTTCATCTTCTAACCAAGGTATGTATTTTTGTGTAAAATACAAACCTAATACCCCTGTAGTTTCATAAAATGTAAAAGACACCCCTATATAATTATTTACAAATCAGGGGCTGGTCTGATTCGCCAAGGATGGAGTAGGCGGGGCCCAAATGTACATCAAGAAGGTTATGGTACATCAGCTATTTTACTCA
The DNA here is from genome assembly GCA_029959085.1 of Nemophila menziesii. NCBI lineage: Eukaryota > Viridiplantae > Streptophyta > Magnoliopsida > Boraginales > Hydrophyllaceae > Nemophila > Nemophila menziesii. Next base: position 5,631,582 of record JARWIR010000030.1, read on the forward strand.
AACAAGGCATATACATTTAACAGCTTCTGTATATAGACCTGTTTTTCAGGCTCAAATTTACATAAAAATAAGGGTAAGAAGCTATTTCATCCATCTCTGGATATACACCAATGGATTACTTGATCCATATTGATGTAAAGCGGCCAGATAAAAAAGACTGGCACCTACTAAAATAAAGGGGAGTAAATGATGAAGACTAAAAAAACTATTTAAGGTGGCATTGTCCGTGGACAAACCACCCCAAAGCCATGTTACCATGGTATCTCCTACTACAAGTATAGCGCTAGCTAAGCTTGTAATAATTGTTGTGGTTTCTGAACCCATTGAGATGACCCAAGAATTTCACTATTTCAATTTTGCTATTCCTTGGGAACAGCGTAGCGACGAATAATTAAGAATCAGAATAGTTCTAGTCCAGGGTTATTCTTGTTATTGTTATTCTATCTTAGAAGTCGTTCCTATATTGTCCTTCTTTTCTTGTTGCAGTGCGCTAACGCTTTAATTTTCTTGCTTGTTCCTTTCATGGGAGATCAAGACTATAGGAGGAAAAAGAGTTCATTAGCAAATATTCCGTCAAGTCAGACCAATGATAGAAGTTACAGATATGAAGTGAATGCCATTTGATGAGTAACTTAGAACAAAGGAGAATGATATGGAATGAAGCAACGAAAGAGGAAGTCATTTCTAGTAGGAACGACTTGTCATGATCCATCAGTTTATACAGAATCCATGTCCTAGGTGTATCAAAAAACATTCTTTTCGCTAAGCGTATATTATAAAAAAGATTAAAAGGGTCCACCCCGAAACCAAATGGGTACTAACTACTAGTAACAACTGAGTCCTCTCCGAACCGCATGAGATAGTTAACCATCATACGACTCACCAACTTCACTTGGCTCTATGGGAGGCTCGCTCCGGGAAGGTTCTAATCACTTACAATACACAGCTCTAAGAAGTAAGGGTTGGGTTAGGAGCGCTTTCAATATGATTCTTTTCCGCTATCAATAAATTCGAGTTTGTTTTTTCCACTTTCTTCATCCCCTTCTATCAAAATGATCAAAAAGGAAGGCGAGCTTGCTTCTTATTCCCATGTTTGATCTCTTCCATCTCTGCCTCGCTCATTGTCACCTATGTTCAAGAAAGATTTAGAACCCTGTAGAGAATGAAGAGGGTCCAAGGATCTTCCTCTCAACATTGCTTTTCGAGGCTCCACTCCCCCTGAATAAGTAAAGCCTTGTTAGCCTGGGCGAAGATGGGAATAAAGAGTAAGGATATAATATTGTTATGTTGTTATTATAATTAATATTAAATAATTTTTAAATATATGAATAATAAATACTTACATTATAGGCCGCACATAATTAACCTAACGATATATTTTTATATTTAAATATCAAATCTTTCATACTAATAATGCTCACTTTATATAAATAAACTAATAAATTATACATTTAATGAAATGTTAAAATTACTTACCTCTTTATATTGTCCCTTACACAAAATCTTCTTTCTACCATCAGATTTGCTTCAAACACAGTATACGTCTAATTTCTAGAATTTTTTATTTTGCACCCTTTGTATAGTGATCAAGTGTATGTATAGCCAATTTCTAAATATTTGGTTATTAAAAAAATTAATTATTTATTAAAATTATCATTTAAACTCAACAACTCATATATAATCACATCAACTTCTATATATTTTAAATTAGATTCAATTCTTATTTTATAATGCAAAGAAAAATTGTTACTAAAATTATTACAATAAAAATAAATAATAAAAAATTACAAATTATTTAATAATCACAATAAATAATGAGGCAATTACCAATACCATCTCAGAAAGGGTTGATATTGACTTTAAAAGTTATGTATAATATAAATGACGTAATAGATAATAATACCCTTGAATTAGTTTCATCTCACTGAATTTTCCTTCCAAAAAATTCCTAAGAAATTTTTCCCGCCAAAAATTTTTCGGCCAAAATTTTCTGGTCATTTTTTCCCACCACAGTTTTCCGCCCAATTTTTTTTTCCACCAAAGAATTTTCCAAAGAATTTTTTCCACCAAATATATCATGTCAAATTTTTTCCCACCAAACAAACTTCTCACAAAATTTTTATATTGTTATTTGGTGGGAAAAATCGGGGTTTATGTTTTTTGGTAGACAAAAATTTTAACGAACTATATTTTGGTTTATTTTGTTATTTTCCACGAAATTATTTTTGGTTTATACATAAGGGGTTTATATTGTTTGGTGAATCAAATTCCACCAATCTATATTTGGAAGTTTATGTTTTTCGTTTGGTGGGAAAAATCCGACAAAATTATATTTGGGGGTTTATATTGTTTGGTGGGAAAAATTCCACCAATTTTTTTTTAGTGTTTTTGAGGCATCTAACAAGCTGGTTCCTCTAGTCCGAAACGACGTGCGAAACTAGAATATATGTTTTACTCCCTGAAAAAACATATGGCTAAAAATATCATCGTTTAGTCCTCCATTTAATCACCCAAACATGACTATATGTTAAGTTTTTTTGCAGAATTTTCATTTTTTAGCGTTTTTGAGACATCTATTATGGCATCTAACTAGTTGGTTCCTCTGGTCCGAAACAACATACGAAACTAGAATATATGTTTTACTCCCAGAAAAAAATATGACAAAAAATATCATCATTTAGTCCTCCATTTAATAACCCAAACATGACTCTGTGCTAAGTTTTTCTGTAGAATTTTTATTTTTTAAGCTATTTGAAACATATATAGGGGCATCTAACCAGCTGGTAACGAGCGGGTTCTTCTGGTCCGAAACAACATACAAAAACTAGAATATATGCTCTACTCCTGGGAAAAAATTTGGCCAAAAATATTATCGTTTAGTCCTCCATTTATTCACCAACACATGGCTCTTTGCTAAATTTGTATGCAGAATTTTGAAAAAATTGCAAACAAGTCCTTGCATTTTTTTATTTATTTCTATGCTATAAAATTCAAAATATGCAGTTGAATCTATTGTGAGCCCACAAAATGCAGAAAGTGCTTGTTGACTCCGTGCCTTCAAAGTTTGACTCACCAGGAAAGTTTGTCTTCATTAAAGACTTCTTCTCCTTCATATATATATACAGACTTATGTTAAACAAGTGTGATTACTAAACGTCGACTAAAACCTATACAAAACATAACCCATAAACGTTCAAAGAGCCAGAAATATCATCATATGTTCAGCTAAGCTAAACACAGATATTACATATCCACATCACTATTATCCAGTAAAAATTCATTATAAAAAATTAAAAAAAGTTGATGTACAACAAACAATCGATGCAATTCCATACTTATTAATCTCAATAACCTTAATTTCACATCCCAACAAGAAGTACTAAGTACTATTGTTGATACAAAATTGTACATTATCCATATGTATCACCACCAAAAAAGGAGAGCATCAGATAGAGAAGTCTATGTAAACAACATAGTTAGAGCAGGCGGAGAAGAGAAAGGATTCGGATGGTGGCGAAACTGTAGGAGAAGCCGTAGGTGAGGACAATGGTGGTTTGCAGAGGACTAATTAAAATTAAAAAGGGGTATAATAAGTATAATTTTCTTGTTTTAGGACTTTTATGGACAATATAATAAATAATTAAAGATGAGAGAGAAATTAATATAAGATATGAGATGTAAATGGTAATAAATCCATAAATAATATACAATTACTAATTATTAAATAATAAAAATAAATAATATACAATTACAAATCATTAAATAATCACAATAAATAATATACAATTACAAATTATTGAATAATATATATATAAAAAAATAGGCTTCCATATAATGCATTCCAACCTACTTATCATTTTAAGAGTTTTGGGGTTTATAATAGTCCTCTAACTTCTTCTTCTTTTTCATACATATGCGGCTTTAAAGACGAAATTAGTAACAACTAACTAAATTCTTACGGGAAAACTACAACTAGTCTATGAATTGCGCAACCACTACTATCTCTCATTAAGCTACTCTTCAGGTACTCTGGAGGATCTGCATTCACGCATGGTTCCCTAATAATCTCCGCACCTCTCTTAGCTAGCAAATCCGCACATATATTTTCTACCCGTTCCCGTTAAGTAGAGTTTACTTCAAATCCCGGATTACTCCATAATGTCTAGAAAATTTTACCTAAAATCTCATACCCACATTGCAACTTTTTATTTCTATAAAAATCACTATGGTCGAATTTGGTTTAGCATCAGAAAAATTCAACATTGTGAATTAAACCAATTAACATTTAAATTTTAAGGAAATGAATGAATAATTTCACATAGAAGATCAAAACTAAACAGTTTTGATATTACAAATAAGTGGGTCTTAGATAATGTGGCTCAAATGTAGAAGTTCTGTTTCACTCGTAATTAAAAGATGACCAAATCCAATCGTATATACTGTTACATAATAATGAGCATTTGAGAACCATTGAGTCAATGCTTCTCTAACCACTAGAAATATCAATTTAATACTAATATTTGACCAAAAAAAGATGGTCTCAAGACTCACTATTTGCAAATGACAGTGTCCTCCTCACGCATCTTCTTTGCTCAGATCATATGAATCCTCTTGTTCTTTTCCCATTAACACACCTTCTTAGCCCTAATTTATATAAAAATTTAGACAGTCTTCATAAATTTAATAATTAAAGAAGCAAGATATGTAGTTTGGTTATTCCTGAATTTCCATCGTTCTACCACTTTTACAAATTCTTGTTTTCAAACTCTTCCTTTACCTCTATAGGAATTTATTTGCGGAAAGGCTTCACTTAAATTTATGCTTCACTAACAACAAAAGGCCTTACTAAAAAACAAAAACACAAAAACACAAAAACACAAATCCTAAAATAGGATTTCGCCAGCAAAAGAATTGGTTTTATAGGTCGCTATATTATGCAAAGTTACACTACATGCCTTGACATTAATTTTTTTTATTATTTACACTATAATCCCTTATTATACCAAATAACCTACAATATAAAACATATATTTTTTAATATATTTAAAAAAAATGTTCAAAGTCGGGGGGCCTGCAAATGCAAAATGCAAAATGCAAATGAAACATGTTGTAAAAAATGGACATACCCAATTTTTGTAGGAAAGTCTGAACAGTAAGTAACAAAGTTTTTAGTTGAATTAAGTCAGGGAAGGATTTGTGCATGTGATCAGCAAGTGACTCCTTTAGAGATTTTATTTGTGAAACAAAGCAATTAATTAGTAACTTCATATTATCATCAATAGAGTATGTAAGCAATTAATATATATATATATATATATATATATATATCAGTAAAGTTGGAAGTAGATCTTACCATGAAAATTATGAAATGACATGGTCAACGATTTGCTGCTAATGCGCTACGTGCTTTGAGGCTTAATCAATCCAGGAGAGGATTTCACCTATTCTGCTTCAAAAACCAGCCGTTGATTTTATTATCGATAAATGATCTAGTAAAAAGCGCACATAGTAAATCAATATTAAATACATAACACCATGAATTTACCCCCCAACAATTCTAAATACATCCACTTAACAGCATATAACCGTAAAAGTAAACTACAAACTAAATCTTACCATGGAAATTATTAAACCTTCATGGTTAACTGAAATGTCATGCCCAACGATCTTATTCGTTTTTTTTTTTGTTCAGTAATGATATTATTCTTGACATGAGTTTCTGCCTGTGTGCAAAATATAAAAAAATCATTATTAATCCCTTCCAAATTAATAAGCATTATCTCTATGTTAATATTTTTTAATTATCATGTAAATATGTAAAAGTAAAGAGTAATTAGTTCAAATCTAGCTCAAATTCAAGCTATAATCCCAATTTAATGATTAAATTTATGGATAAAATACATTAACGATTATCCATAAATATCACATATAGAGAAAAAGACCTGTTGGAAGGGCTATTGGTGGGGTGGCAATTGATGAGATATCTTCTCGATTTTGATAATATTTCAGCCAAATCCACTAACACAACAAATTCTTCACCAGTATGGCCCCCTATGATGCAAATGTATTTTATAAGATACAATTCTGATTTCTCTTAGCGGTCAGGAAATCCATAACAGAGCGAGCATCTACACTGAAATTGTTAAATGGACTAGAAATCCAGAGTTTGACCTAGCAAACACATAAACTTTCTTTCTTAATTGTAACACTTCCTCAATATCTCCTACTTTTGTTTTTCCTTAGGTTTTTCAGATCAATTGTATATTTCATAGTTATTACAACTTAATAAGTGGGAAATATGAAAGAAGGGAGGAATCGAGAGAGTGCCTGATTTAAAAATCACTGATAAAAGTTCTTGATACCTTTTATTCTTAAGAGAAGACGGGCGATGTCTAAAATCTTATGCTGCTCCAAGGAACTTTTCCTCTTCTTTTAAATTTGAGTAATACTATATATCACCCCTTCACCCCTTCACCCCTTATGTGGAGCCTATGTGGAGGTTTTAAAAACCAATCATAATGTTTCTCTTTCTTAAATAACTTTTCTCTCTTTCTTTTATTTAATGCCACATAGGCTCCACGTAAGAGGTGAAGGGGTGAAGGGGTGATATATATCATTACTCTTTAAATTTATACTTTTGATTTATGAAAAAAATATAACCAAAATGAGGTTTTATATAAGTTTTACCGTATTAGTGTAGACCCTTTCACACGAATCGACTTCCAATAGTTTTGCCACGTTACAAGTATGATGAGTATCCATGTACTTTCATCGTCATCAATTATTTTCTTTTTTCTAATTTTTTTTTGTCAAAAGCATATGATATTAAATGGAAATAATAGTCATTACAAAAGATAGATTTTACCCAATATGCCTACGATTTGAAAATTTTATAAGAAAACTAGCAAATTGGTGGGGGTGTTAGAGACCCAATCACGAGACAAAACACCCAGGAGATTTTGTCTCGCGGCTCAATCGCAAAAACATTTTCTTTTTTAGAAAATAATAAGAAATTAATCTATTACAACTCAATTTCTTGATATCAAAATAGAACAATTTATGCCTAGTATTAGGAGGAGTTTTGGAAAATTTCAACATCCATACTACCACCTTATTGTCACTAAGGATTCTAGTGTCTTCTCGATGAAGATTGATCGCTGAACTAAGGCCATTGCACACTCCTATAACCACGACTTTCTCAAGACTGTTACAAGTAAAAGGCCAAGCATGACCATGAGTTAGAGTATACTTTTTATGCATAAGAACACTCACAGATGAAACATTTGAGTCATTTGTAAAAGAAGAATTTATATATAACACTAACTAAATCATAATTTAAATGTTTATTCCACATATCACTACAATGTTTGTTTTTCTTCTTTACATGTTTAGAGTTACTATTTAACATTTACCTCTAGTGTAGTATAAGTATTGGAAATGGATTCCAATACCTTTATTTGTGTTAACTTTTTTGCCTCAAAGGAATTGTTATTATAACTGCAGTACTCATCATAGGCAATTAAGGACTAATTTAAAAGCAGTATAGGTTCTGGTATAACGCCTTCTAAGCAAGCTTTTTTTTCTTGATTTCCAAATATTCCAAAGTATTACAAAGATGATATCATATATATATATACATACATACATATATATATATATATATATATATATATATATATATATATATATATATATATATGTATATTTCTACTAGCTATATCCTAACGATTTTTCATACTCTTTAACTTAGTAAACCATGACTCAAATCTAGAAGTCCAAATTGAATTAAACAACATTTGTACTAGAGAGGTGAGCCATAATTCTCTAGTCCATGAACAATTAAACAAGAGGTGTTTAATAGATTCAGGTTCTATCCTACAAACATTACACAGGAGAGAAGTGGTGCATTTTCTTTTAAATTTTAGCTCGTCAGTAGAATGTTTTCTTTTACACAGTTTCCAAACAAAAATTCTAATCTTAGAAGGTACCTTAAGGCTCTAAACCTCCTTCCAAACTGAGTTTGGGGTGGCTAGGAGCCACTATGTAACCTCACCTATTCATTTTTTTCTTTTTCAATCTCTTTTTACTATAAATACCTATATATAGCTTTAGAATTAACCTCCCCATCTATAGAGAAAGCCAAGAAGCGTTATCAACACTTATAGAAATAGAGGTCATTATTTTTAATTTTTTCTCTATAATATCTGTTTCAAACCACCCTGTGAGCAAATTATGAACCCAAATGCAAGAACTTCATAAAATAGTTATGATACATATGTAAAAGGACAATTCCTAGTATTAGTAACAGAGAATCCAGCTATTATGCCATATATTTATAGAGTTTCCATTTCCCACCTTCCAAATTAAATCTTTCGTAAACTTATTTCTTCCCTCAAGTAGACTTCTCCAACCCCAAGAGGGATTGTATCCTAGATTGGCTTCAAGGAAGCTAGAATTTTTAAAATATATTCTTTTCAGTGTCCTAGCCAAAAATGTTTTTGGTTTATTAAAGATCTTCCAAACATTTCTATCAAGTAGGGCTATATGTTTTAGTCTTATACTTTTAAAAACCATACCCTTATTATGTTTATTAACGGTTATGTCCCTCAATTTTATCCAATGATTCCTTTTTCTATTGTTTTTATTCCACCAAAATTTAGCTATAAGAGAATCAATTTTATGACATATACTAATAGGGATCAAGAAATCATTCATAGTATATGAGGGAATAGCATTAATCACTTCCTTTGTAAGAGTCTTTTTCTCAGCTTCTAACAGAAAAATAGTATTCCATTTTACTATTTATCAATTTCATCATCCAGTTAATAGACATAACCTTGGATCTACCCAAATCAACAGGTAGTCCTAAATATTTGCCTAAGTTTTCGAGTTTATTCAACCTTAGAATATCAAGTAAATGATGTATTTTATCCACTAGAGTATTTTTACAAAAAACCAATACCACTTTTATTAAGGTTACTACATTGACCTGAGGCATGATTATAATCATTAAGCAAATTTTTAAAGTGTTCAACATCCTCAGTTTCATCCCTGATGAAGAAAAGAATATCATCCACAAATAATATATGACGTGAAGTTGGACAATGTTTATTAATCCTCAATCCTCTAATCATATATATGACAATTTTATCATCCATAAGATAGGTTAAAACTTGAGTTATAATACAAAAGACAAAGGGTGAGAAGGGGTCCCCCTGCCTAAGGCTTTTCGAGGGGTTAGATAGGGGAATCTGGCCTGCTTGTCATAATTCATAAGTACTCTATAAGTGACTAGGGTAACACATCCATCATCCATTTAACCTATCTATCACAAAATCCCATTTTAATATGATATCATTCAAAAAATCTCATTTTACATAGAATCATAAGCTTTACCAACATCTACCTTAATGGCCATACTAATGTGTTTCAGTTGTTCTTTTTCTTTTTAAGAAGTGATTTTCTCATGAGCTAGTAATATGTTCTAAGTAATTTCCTTTCCAGGATTAAAAGCACACTGGTTCTCACTAATAATAAAAGGCATCAGGTGTTGTAATATTTCCACTAATATTTTAGCGAAAATATTATAAATAACATTAGAACAACTAATTGGTCTATAATGGGCAATTTTTGTGAATTTTTCAACTTTAAGAATTAAAGTAATCTGATTATTGTTGATCTCATAATGATTACCATCATTCCAAAGGAAATCAGATATACACCTAAGTATATCAAATTTGATAAGATCCCAGTGTTTTTTGTAAGAGTATACAAGGTACCCATCAGGGCGAAGCGACCTACCACTCCGCATTTCCTATAAGACATTCTTTATGTCATTTAAATTAACAAGACTAGTCCGAGAGGAATTCATATCATTAATTATGCATCTATTAAGAGAGTCGGTGACTAGGGTATAATTTCTAGGGCCTTTAGTAAAAACAATAGAGTTAAAGTAATTTTTAATCTCATTCTCTAAATCCCCTTTTTTATCAATCCAAATATCATTTTCAGTAAATATACTAGTGATTTTATTCCTCAATCTTCTAGATTTATCTTTTTTTTTTTTTGGACGGTTAAGGGGGTGCGTAGCACCCCACAAGAACAAAACATCATTATCCAATACCTAATTTACTAAAAAGACAAGAAATATCGAAAATACTAGGGGTATTCCGATGGATAAGGGTTGCTTCGTGCCTAGCTTCCTTCGCCAACTTATCCGCATCTCTGTTGAGCTTCCTGTTCACATGTTTAAACGTGATTTGCCCGAGCTCTTCAGCTTTTTGGGTAATTTGTCGAAGAATGGGTTGGATATTCCAACGAGCTGCTGACACCAGCTTAATACCTTGAATGATCTCAAGGTTATCTGAGTGGATGATAACTCTTTTCCCAGGGAAAAGGGCTCCAATATGTGTTGCTTCTAGGACTGCTTTCGCTTCCCCTTCAAGGGCTGAATTACAAAAAAGATTAGAGTTTTTGCGAAACGTCCCATTAAGCCCTCTTTGTCTACCAATCACAGCTAATCCCGTGGGTTCCAATTTGTTGGAGAAGGAGGCATCACAGTGTAAAGTAATGTCGTATTGTTGGGAAATTTCTTGTTTATCCTCCTCAGTCTCCATTTTCTTCGAATTATCTTTGTAGCATTCTTTTGTCCAGTTGATCCCATGTATTTCATTCATAAGTTTTTTTGAGGCAATGTTGATACCTGTACCATCTATAGTAATACCTTCGTGTATTGCCTTCATCTTTGCTTTCCATATGTTCCATAAGTTTATCATCAAAAAGTCACGTACTAAATTTTCCTCCCATCCGCCCTCTTTGTAAGATTTGATAATTTTTAGGAACCATTCTCCAATAGTGTCTTTATTACCTTCACTAATTTTAATTTGGAGTAGTGATCCCGCCCACATATCTTTGCACATGTTGCAGTGTAGAAGAAGATGTTCGGTATCCTCTTTCTCGTAATTACACCATAAGCAATTAGGCGCATCTGCACATTTCCTTTTATATAAGTTTCCCTTTGTAGGAATAGCATTATTAATAACTCGCCACATAAACATTTTAATCTTCCTTGGTATATTCGACTTCCATATTGTTTTCCAAACTTCCGATTCCCTCATTTCTTTTGTATAAGTGGTTGACGCTTTGTTGTTTAGTTGTTCATCTATTATTACTTTATATCCTGTCTTCGTATTATATACTCCATCTCTAGAAAATGGCCAAATAAGTTTATCTTTTGTCACAATGTCATTTATGTTCGTTCTTTTAATAATTTGGGATATGGGTTCCGGAAAGAGGTTATCGACTATTTCATGATTCCATTCCTTTTTGTTTTCTTTCATTAATTCACTAACTTGCATAAATTTTGATCCCTTGGGTTTATCTAATTCCCATTTCGTATCTATCCATCTCTCGTTCCATATATTTGTATCTTTACCATCCCCAATTAATTTGATTCCATGTTTCTTTATAAAGTCTCTTCCTTCTATGATGCTTGCCCAACTCCAAGTTCTATTCTGTCTCAATTTGCAAGAAAGAAAGTTAGTTTTATTAAAATATATACCTTTAAGTAACCTTGATGCGAGATTATTAGGGTTATGCATTAGTCTCCATGCTTGAGCTGCAAGTAGCACAGTATTCATTTTCTTCAAATCTTTAAAACCTAACCCTCCAATTAGTTTGCTTACTGTGATTTTCTCCCATGCCACCCAGTGTATTCTATTCTTTTCACCTGAGTTCCACCAAAAATTAGAAATAGCTGAGATGAGTTTATTACAAAAGTTAACCGGAAAAGAAAAAATTGACATATAGTAATTTGGAATAGCCTGAAGGATTGCTTTAATAAGAACTTCTTTCCCACCCTCCGATAAGAGTTTTGCTTTCCAGCCTTCTGTGTTCTTAAAGACTTTTCTTGCTATCCATTCTAGTGAGTCAACTTTCGATCTTTTATGACATAGTGGAATTCCAAGATAGTAACCTAGATCATCTGTTTCTTGAATATCCATCTTTTGTGAGGTGTCATTTCTAATATCATTAGGTGTTTCTTTACTAAAGATCATAGCAGACTTATTAAAATTTATTCTCTGTCCGGAGCCACTGCAATATATATCTAAGCATTCTTTAAAATGATTTATATTTGTTTCCTCCAAGTCAATGAAGAAGAGGGAATCATCTGCAAATAAGAGGTGAGATATTGTCGGGCAATTCCGATTAATCTTTATTCCATTAATAAGTTTCTTATCAACGAAATGATCAGTTAACGAAATGAGAGATTCAGTCATAATAGAAAAGAGAAAAGGGGAGAGTGGGTCACCTTGTCTAAGTCCTCTACCTGGTTTAAAGTTTTCCAGCCTTTCTCCATTAATATTGATGAAGAAAGATGATGAAGTAATACAATTTTCCATCCATTTTATCCATGTATCATTAAATCCTAGTTTATATAAAACATTAAGAATAAAAGTCCAACTTACTTGATCATAGGCTTTGGCCATGTCTATTTTTATTGCCGCTAAGTACTTATCCTTTTTCCTTTTCCTGCTCATAAAGTAAGAGATTTCTTGTGCAATGATGATGTTATCTTGTATCGCTCGACCTTTAATAAAAGCTGATTGAGTGGGCGATATGATTTGGTTCATAATCTCTCTAAGACGATTAGAGAGAATTTTTGTGATGATCTTATAAATGAAATTAACACAGGAGATTGGCCTGAAATCTCCCAAATCTTCTTGATTCGTACCTTTAGGTATAAGTGTAATTAGCGTGTCATTTATTGTTTCCACAGAACTATTATTTTCAAAGAAATCCATAATGACCTGTATCACATCCTCCTTAATTATATCCCAAAATTCCTTATAAAATTTACCGTTTAACCCATCGGGTCCGGGAGCTTTCGAAGCAGACAGTTCAGAAACCGCCTTCTCTATTTCTTCTATATTAGGTAGTTTAGTAAGTTCATTATTCATGTTATCCGTAATACGGGGTTTTATAAATTCTATGGCTTTTTGAGTCTTTTCCTCATTATATTCAATTTCTTTAAAAAGGTTCTTGTAATAATCTTGAAAGCATATCTTAATATTTTCCGAATCATCTGTCCAAATACCTTCCTTGTTTTTTATTCTCGTTATCCTATTCATTTTCCTTCTTTTAATGGTTGCTAGGTGGAAAAATTTAGTATTTTTGTCTCCATAAATAAGCCAGTTTTGTCTCGCCCTATCACTCCAATATTTTTCTTCTTTTTCGTATTCTTTCTTTATCTTATCTTTTAAATTTTGTTCTTCTTCAGTAGTATCTTGTTTATTATTCTTTTTGTTAAGTTCAATTAGTTTATCTTGTAATTTTTTAATGGTTTTTTCGTGATTTTTAAAATTTTCCGAACTCCATTTACTCAATTTTCTTTTGGTGAATTCTCTTTTTTTTAAATAGTTTGGAATGGGGGTTCTATCATAAGGAATTTTCCAATTATCTTCAATAACTTTTTTGCAATTTTCATTATCTAACCACCTAGTCTCAAATTTAAACTGTTTTTTTCCTAAATTAAAATTAGAATCAAGGTAAAGAATCAAGGGTGAGTGATCCGACCCAATAGCTGGAGGAATATGGATAATTGATCTTGGAAATCTTTTCATCCATTCAAAAGTAGCGAGTCCACGATCAATTCTTGTTTTAACATTCTTCTCCCCTTCAACCCTGTTAGACCACGTAAAAAAACAACCATTAGATTCAATTTCAGCTAATGAATTATAGTTAGTAAAATTAACGAATGCATTGATATGGTCCATATTAGCTTGGTTTCTACTTTGTTTCTCATTGATATTAAGAATATCATTAAAGTCACCTAAGATCATCCATGGTAGTTTGTTTCCCTCATTCCATTTTGTGATTTCATTCCAAGTATCAAGTCTAGGTTTAAAATCATTAGAGGCATGTATAAACACAATATAATACGAAAAGGAAAGTTCATTAATTAAAACGATAACATAGGAACGACAACTAAACATAACTTCCAAATGCACATGAGAGTGCCACAAAATCAAGAACCCCCCGGAATGGAAAGCATTTCCAGAGGGTTCCACAAAAAAGGAATTTTCAAATCCCAACCGCGCCAACACTTCCTGAGAGTCAACTTCTCTCATCATAGTTTCACAAAACGCTACCACACCAGGTTTATATTGAGCCACCATCGAGCAAGCTTTGGATAATGTAAAGGGCGCTCGAAGACCCTGTACATTCCAGAATATCGTCGTCACTTGGCTTTTGCGGCTTTTTTGGAGTTGCCGCCTCCATTCTTAGCATGAAAAAACTCATCTTCATCCTCAATTGCATCCTGATACTGGAAATTCATGTCGTGATCCTCACCACCTCCTTCATAATCTTTTTCGAAGTAATTTTCACTGCTTTCGAAGTTCCCTTCATCTTCTTCTTCAGGTTCAAATTGCGAGTCCTCCTCGTCCATATTTTTAGATATGTTTTTTAATTCCTTCCCTTTCCCTTTATGTGCTGTACTCCCTTCCTCTATTTCTTTTTCTTCATCAAGTAAACTGAACTGATTATTGTTAACGAAATTCTCAATAGGATCCACCACCCTCAGCTTTTTGAAATTCCCAGTAACTTTTGAAGTTACCTCACCACTTGCAGTTTCTATTCGAATACCTTTCCCTTCCCTTCTTCTTTTAATATTTTGTTGGGTGTTAGATGAGGTGTCCATGTGTTGTTCTGAGGAGCTTTTGTTATTATTCACGTATTTTCCTTTGATCTTCCTCATCTCCTCCTCGAAGGCCAGTAGAGCTGCGCGAATATCGGTTTCATTTCCTTCTTCGTCATCTTGTATGAGCCCGTGTGTTCTTTTGAAAGCCTCCATCTTTAGTGTTGACTCGTGAAGTTCGTTACGGATATCATGCATCTGTTTGTTCCAATTTTCCCAGTCTTGGTTCTCTTTTTCCCTCTCTTCTTCATTCTGAGTCTGAATGTTATTCTTGCTGTTGTTTCCTCTCTTTGTATAATTGAATTTACTGAGAATATCTCCGTCCTCCTCACCAGATTGATTGCCTCGAACTAGGTTTATATTCCTCGAGCTAGGACCTGCATTCTTAATACATTTGTCATTGTAAAGGTAATTAGAAAATTCACCATTTATATTAAGGTGTAATCCATATATAGGATTAAAAGGTGGGAATTTCGCCACGTTGTCTATGCTCCACGACACCTTCCTACGTTCATCTATATCTTCAACCTGCTTAATGACTTTTACTGGGCAATCGCTGTATTGATGACCAATTCTCCCACATCTAAAGCATAAAAGCCCCGTGTTTTCGTATTGAAAAAGTACCCATGCTGCCCCTTCTTCCTGATATAAGTATGTACCCGGTGGTAATGGTTGTTTAGTATTGATTTTTGCTCTGAACCTGAGAACCTTTACATCACAGTTTTGGGTAGTTGGTAGATCAGCTGCTTCAATTTTAATGAAGCAAACTTCAAGAGCCTTAACAGTCTCTACATTATTCTGCTTGAAAGCCAAACCTCTGACTTGAACCCAGATTGAGGAGTAGTCTGTGTTCAAATCATTGAAATCAACCACTGATGGCCAAATGGTCATGCTGAGATGGAGTTTTTGGTATAATCCAGGCTTCATTTCCCACACCCTCTTGAACTCCTTCTCGTTGAAAATTTCCAATTTGAACATGTTATTCTTCACGTCTGTAAGTCTATAGTGCCCTTGAATTCCCCATCTGTCTTCAATGTAGTTTCTTAGTTGGACAGCATAGATGGGTGAAGTTCCAATGGCTTTGACTAGGATAGCTTTTTCCTCTTTCATGCTCTCTGATAGTCTTGCTTTTGAACCAATATTGATAACCCCCAGCTTTCGTGCTTTGTGATCATTCAATGGGAACGATAGGTAATGCATGATGATCTCTAGATGCCATAGTCGGACCTGCACACTCAAGACAAAGCACCACAGAGCACACAGCAAAAACACAACAGAAATCGGATTGGAGATTAAAGTGAGACAAAGAAGGATTATAAACGGAGCTGTAAAGATAAGGCTGGAAAAAGGGGAAAGGAGCAAAGTGAAGGTAAGTGATGAATCTGAACTCAAAGATGAGTTTATATAGGCCAAGAATGATAGCGAACTTAGAAATTATAAGGTCACGCGTGTTAAGGATGGGATAAGCAAACTTACCTCGGTTATTGAAAGGGTTTATGCTGTCTTCGTTGTTCTTGGGTCTGCTAGGATCATTATTACAAGGTGTAATAATTGGTCTTGGGACTTTCATACCGCAGTGCTCTTTTTTGGCATTTCCTAGATGTATTTTCAATCTTCGAAAACCACTTTCGTCTCTTCGGATCCTTAGTTGGATTTGGCCATCCGTCATCATCGGTTCCTGCACAGAAAGAAAATCAAGAGAGAAAGGTATAAAAGTGAAATCAGGTTTAATCACATAACACGCCACAGCCTTGTCTGTTGGGTTGAGGTTCTTGATAATCTCAAACGGCAACCTCCAACTTTGCCCAAAAATCTCATGATTTGCTTCGATCTCATCAATTCTTTTCTTAACCTTATTTTTGCCTATGATTATTCCTTTCAACCGAGACAAATCCCACTTCCCTAAGATGTGATAATATAACCCTAACCCTAACCTAAAGAGACCATCTGATGAATGACCCATCCTCAAGCCAAATCAGAAATGGCGTGTTGAAAATAGACCCACGCGTGAGGAAGAAATCCTCTTGATTGACCGGTGGTGAAGGAGATCTAAGAAATTTTTCGAAAAGAAAGCGTACAAAGATGAGAGAAGGGAAAGCTCGTATACCTAGAGAGAGAAAGACCCGACAAACATCCAAAGTATTTTTTTCTAGATTTATCTATAGAATGAAAATATGATATATTTTTATCACCAAGTGTAAGCAATTTAATTCTAGATTTCAGTTTCCATTAAATTTCTTCATTCTTCCATCTTGGTTCTATCCTTTTCACTATATAGTTATGATATCCCAATCAATAGGATCACCGGAATTAATCATCTTTTGTAAATACTTTTTATCTTTTTTAAGAACATCTTTGTTTTCCTTAGCCAATTCTTTTGCCCAAATAGTTAAATTGCCAGTGAGAGAGTTTAATTTCTTACCAAAATTGTTAATAACTTTACCCCTCAAGGAAATTATTTCAAGCTAGTGGTTTGTGATTATCTTAATACAGTCTTCATACCATTCCACGTTTTACCGAAGATGAATCTTTTTAATATAGGTATTTTCTTAGCATCTTAATCAAAACAAGTATTGAGTGATCTGACCTCACAGGAGGAATAATATCCACCCATGAGTTAGGAAAAATAGTATCTCATTCAATATTAACACAAAATATATCAATAACTTGTTTGATTAGCTCAGAATTATTTCTTTTGTTGGACCATGTGAACTTACGACCTTTAGCATGCAATTTGCCATATTCAGCCTAGCTAGTCATTTGTGTAATTTATTTATATTAGTTCTATTAGGTCCCAAACCACCTAATTTTTCAGAGGAGAATCTATACATATTGAAGTCCCCTATAAAAATTTTAGGGCTTAGTATACTCCCTCCGTCCATTTTTATTTGTCCACCTTTTTGGTGCATAAAGTTTTAAAAAAAAAACATTTTATAATCTTCTTATTTACACAATTTCCCTTAATTAATATACATGGGATATTTATTACAATACTTTTTTTTTATTTAATTAGGGATAATATTGGAAAAAGTAGAAATTTTTTGTCTTGGTAATGAAAAATGGACAAATAATATTGGACACATTTTTTTAGAAAGTTGGACAAATAATATGGACCGAGTAGTAACATGGATCCAAATAATAGAGGGATAATTTCTTTGATATTCAAATAGAAGTTATTACTTTGTTGACTAGATTCATGGAAGTCCAAATCAAAAGGTATTTGATAAATTTAAGGGGTAACTGATAACACCTATAATTCCCTTGTGTATTTTTCATGTTATGGTTTTGGTTATATTGAAACCTCGAGCATCAAAACCATAAAATCTTGCCCTCGTACACCACCTAGCAAAAATCACACAGGAAATTAAAATATTTAAGCACTTATCTATACACAATGATAAGTTTTTTTGGGCATACATCGGAGGTGTGAAATGCCGTTACCTAACCACTAATTAACTCCCTCATGAGGAGTCTAAAAAGGCCCTAGGAAATGCACACCCGCTCCTATAACGTGTTAAAAAGCTCCAAAAATACTTTGGAGGGTCATCATACTCACAAGGACTCTCTAACAAGTCAACTCCTTTCTTTTCCAGTATGTTCGCATACATATTCGCTTCCCAATAGAAGTGATTCACCTTAAAGTCTTAATGTTCTTGTAGGATTTTAGCGGAACCTCGCCCAACATGAAAAGTTCAACTCTTAGAACTACTACCGTTCTTCGCTAGCGCATGAACCTCTCTCGAGTCCATCTCGATAATTAGATCTTTTAGGCCTCGATTAATCGTCCATCTCAATCCATAATGTAGCATCAAATCTTATGAGAATAAAGGTGACTCACACACACTTCAGAGAATCTCTCTAGGAAAGACCATCTCTATCTCGTAATATCCCTCATATCTCGGCTCTACGTTTCCTCGAATCGCAACTTTCTTCCATATTAAATAATACTAACCATCGGGTTTAACCCATCTAACCAAGGAACTTTTCACGGATACGATAACCCTATCATCTCGTTCCTTTCCCCTTTCCTCTTTTTTGGTGTTCCATAGATTCAAAAATCTTTGAACACTTAAAGCTATCATATATATGAATGCCAATAAGTTAGCTTTTAACCATGACTTTACTGTTGCATCAAGTAAAATGTTATCTCCTGGAGCAAAAACCTGATTCGCGATGGAGTTGTCCAGATGTGACCACCTTTCCAAAATTTGTTGCACGTTCAGTATATTGATAGGAAATTCCTTTTGCTCATTCACACTCCACATGTTACTATTTATGACAGCATATCCCTACTAACTAGAATCATTCCTTCCCTTGGACAGTTCTTGCTACAAACCTAGCTCCTGCCATATTATTTTTGCCACCGTACAACCCAAGAAAATGTGCACCACGTCTTCGCTCACATTGCCGCATATGCTACATTCTCTATCCCCAATAACATCCCTCATGTATATATTTTTCTACGGAAGGGAGATGATTTCTCGTGATTCTACATAAAAGAAATGTAACCTTCTGTGGGCATTTAATTTTCCATATTTTCTCCCACCTAAAGCTTGTGTGGTCCATTCTTTTTTCTATATATTTGGACGCAGATTACCATAAAAAGGCCTGAAGCTTCATGTGTCCAACGTTAATCAACCCCATTTGCTCCTTCCATCTCAACAACCCCTTCCTTTAGCAAACTTACACCAGTAAGAATCTATTTACACACATTCGAATCACTATCCTTCATTTCTTTTCGTAGAAGACTGTTCGCAAAATATTTGTTCTTAAACACCTGGTCCCATGCGACTTTGTGATCCTAATGAAATTTCAATCTAAGTTTACCTGTAGTGAAATGTTATAATTTTCCCCCTCGTATCCCTAGCCCACTCACTGACTTAGGTTTACACATTTGTTCCTAAGAGACCCAAGGATTTTCCTTTGTTCATTCGAGGACCCCCATATAAAATATCTAACAATCTTATCAATCTCGGCAAACACGTATATCGAGAGTTTCATCACTTTTTTATTTAATAAGTAGGTATACACATAGGACTAATTGTGTCAATGTGACATGCCCAGCTAGTGATAGAGTTTTGGTCTTACATGCCGCTAATTTCCTCCCATTCTCTCCATGATCCTCTTATAGAACCCCTTTGGAAAACTCAAATATGTTTGGGTTCCCAGTGTAATATAAAAATAATCGATTGGTAACAATAGAATTAGGACTTTCCGCATGCGTACGAGGTGTCGTAAGGTAAACATATGATAAGCCTAGAAGCTATCGATCCTTAGGGACTACTAACGCTGTGAATATTATGTTTTCAATGTAATAAAACATTAAGTTGCAAATGAAACGATACAAATAATAAGGATTTGTATTTGGGGTTTTATTAAAAGGACTAAGTTTCAAATAAATAAAGATTAAACTGAATTGAAATTAACTAAAAATGCTATAAAGATTATAAAGTATGAGAAGTAATGACTGATCCTTGTGAGTAATCCTCCTAATCAATAATTATCATGTTTATGGTATAAGGGCGAATTGAATGTTTCACATCAGTCGGGATGCAAAATCATCTAAGACCCCGCCCAGGTGATCTTAGCTCTCTATCTTATTCATCTCTTGATTTTTTGGTAGGATTAAGTTCATGGTCCTATTGACTACCTAGCATGCAAGATCCGTCTGATTCGAGGCAATAGGCGTTTATATATTATGTCTGAAATCCCGACCCTTCACCCCGGTGTTAGTCTAACAGTCTCAAAACTACCTATATTTGATCAGGATATAAATAGGTAACAAGCACAAATATGATAAACAATGGAATAATAAAATTCAATTCAATTTATTTTAATAATATAAATTATCCCAAATCACCAAAACATGGATAAAAATCAATTGGGGTCCATACCCATTGCAAGTCTCAAGCATATAATAATTAACTCATACTAAATAAATGAAAATATAGTGATTATAAAGATAGAATCATGTTTGAAAGATAAAATGGACTCGAATTAACCTAGAATACGAAATTGATGGGTTGTAGAATGGAGTAAGAAGGTGAAATTTGGGTGAAAAATCCTTCTTCCCTCTTCTCCAGGCGCTTGAGCTCTCTCTAGATGATAAAATTTGATAAAAAATGAAGCGTAATGAATTTATGAGCTCAAATAATTTTATATACTTGGTCAAAAAAAATTTTGGACCTAATGGGCTCACATAAGTGGCTTAAAACTGACCCAAACCGTTTTTTACCATGCTTACACTGGTAAAACTGACATAACATTCTCATCTCAAATCCAAATTGACTTCCGTTACCTATCACGCAACACTGACTCAAAGCTAATTCCAAATAAAAAGGAATCAGGTTTATATTTATTACCCGCTATTCCAAAAAGGTTGTCACTTATACTATAAATAGTTGTTTCAAAAAGTGTGTCATTTTAGAAAATCAAGACACATCTTTTTCTTTATACCACTTTTACCCCTAATTAAATATTATAATTTATGCTCCCAAAAAATATTCAAGATATCAAGACACTTTATTGAGGGCATTTTAGTAATCACATGAACAATAAATGACATTTCTTAGTTTGTGAGCAAAAGAAAATATGACAACCTTCTAGGAACGCAGAGAGTACCAATTAATTATGGTGACAAACCTTCTAGGAACGCAGAGAGTACCAGTTAGAGCGTTTACCAGAAATGTGCATTGTCATATTGTTTGTCACCATAATTAAGTTTCATATAGTGGTGTTCAAGAAATAATAAAAGAAATATGCGTAATATACAAACAATCAACATCTAACAAGTTCAAAAGTGAATTAATTTGGTAAAGCAAGAAAGAGCGGTTCTGTCTTAGGTTGATATGGCATCCATATGGTGTTCATTTGTTTCATTAGTTTCTTATGGTCCACTTAATTACTCCCTAATTTTCAACTGTTACTTACCCACATAGCTAAAAATCCTATGGTCTTAAGATGTAGAGTAGGCTTAAGGAACGGTGTGATTAATATTTAGGATAATTTAGAGTGGATTTTGGCCTTCTTCACACTATTCATCAACTAATCGCCCTAGAGCTTGAGTTTCCGCTCATAATCGTTCTCACTCAACCCATTTGATGCTAAAGCGTTGCATCTCCAAATCCTGACCGATATCACAAAATGTCATATACCTGATTTTTCTTTTACTTTTCACACACACACACACACATATATATATATTGTAAGTCAAATACAAGGCCCCTTTTTTATGTGAGTCTCTTTGTTGCTTATTTTCTTTTTTTTCTCAACTTTCTCTTTTCTTATAACCCGGCATGGATTACAAATAAGCGCGCAATGAAAAAACACGAAATAAAAATCTACCCACCCAATATATCCTCTAATCAATTAGATGAAACACTCCAAACTCAAGCTTTAATACAATTAGTCCTAGGCATGTGATTCGAGAGCGGGTCATATGGTCAAGTCCTAAAACTAAAGGGTAAAGGCTTATAACGTGGTTATCTAATAAAAGCTACATAGGGTAGACTTTGGCTAAGAAGGATATTACAAAAAAGTATTAGTAAGAAAGATAAAGGAAACAAAGGGTTATCAAAGAAAATCCTTAATCATTTTCTAAACTACTAGGGTTCGTTACTTTCTCACTTTTAGTTCATAAATTAAGCGGGTTATTTCACTAGTTTCAACCTCATGTTTTACACACCACTCACATCTTCCTAAGTTCAAACTTAACTTTTACGCATTGCTCATTAATCCTTTTTATCCCTTATTAAATGCTTTCATGCATGAACACTACACAATTTGTCAAAAAGTTCATGAACACACTATTTCCTATCATTAACTTATTAAAATTTATTCTTAAAAGGCACATTCACTACATTATCTACACTTTTTATACTTTATTTATTTTTAAAAAACAACTAAAAGCAAAACGGGAATGAGGACAACGAGTACTCCATCCCCAACTCAAAACTGATTCGTGTCCCCATGACTCGAAAAAGACTCAAAAGTAATAAAATTACTAGTAGACACTAACACAATTAGAAGTAATTAAGAATATGGGTTAGAAGATGGTATGTGTCTGAAGCACATCCTCTCGAATTCGCGATTGACTGAGGTTTCATTGATTTCCGCTCCAATGTTCATTTGGATTTTCTTGACATCCTGCATGATACTCAATTGATTCATGACATTACTATGATGTATCTTCTATACTTCTTCATCCTGTAAAATAGTGCCACTGCCTAATTTGGAATTTTAGGTTCAAAGCTATCTATAACTTCTTGCGGAGTGGAGGAAGAAAGATGATCCTTCTTAGTTTTTTGTTTCTCTTATTTCTTTCTCTGGAACTTTTTTTCTCAGGTTATACCTCTTATTTCGTTGTGTATTCACTTCAGGGTTTGGTTTCTTTTCCGTCAATATGAGGATGAGAATTGGTTTCTCCTGTGTTTTCCTGAGTTGTTTCTTCACCTTCTTATTTGCTAAGCTTCACACTTCCCTTTTGGATTTAATTGCATATATTATTTTCGTAATCTCTCTTCAGCCACAACTCACGATCAACTAAGTTTGAGATGAGGTTCTTAGACTTTGAAGATTGTTGTTCTTTGGGTTGTAATGGATTTTGGATTCCATCTTGTAAAGAATAGAAGATGAATGAATCTTGTTTGAATGTTTGAAGATTTTATGAAAAGCTTTAAGATTCTCGGTGTTAAGAAAGCCTAATATTTCGTTTTTCTCTTATCTGAAAGGACCTCGTGCGGTGTACCATACCTATATTGTGGTGTATCACAGCTGAAGCGTGACGAATTGTCACGACGGTTTGCACGAATCTATATACCAACTAGTTAAAGCTTGGATTCTCATGCACACGCTTTATATAGGGTGCGGTGTACCGCAACATTTTGCATGGTACGACTCTGAATTATCTGACCTTCACATCGTGGAGGGTAGCGCGCACGGTTTGCACTGAG
This sequence comes from Nemophila menziesii, assembly GCA_029959085.1. Lineage (NCBI taxonomy): Eukaryota > Viridiplantae > Streptophyta > Magnoliopsida > Boraginales > Hydrophyllaceae > Nemophila > Nemophila menziesii. The sequence continues at coordinate 5,655,231 of JARWIR010000030.1, forward strand.
GTGTGGTGTACCACACCTTTGCTGTGGTATACCGCATCATTGCACTGTAAAAAAAATTCTCAAGCTTCTTTTACCCCACAATCATTTTATACTTACCTACACACCAAAATAATATACTCCCCTTTCCCATTAGCTATTATATTCCCCAGTACACATAAATAAAACACTAAATTCAGTATTATACACTATAAAAGAAATAAAGTAATCTACAAATCAGTATTCACCTTTATTTGGATTTTGTTTAACGTCGTTCAGGTCGACGAGTTACCTTGTGGGATACGTTGCTTCATACTTTGCCTCTTCGAGGTAAATGAGCTCTCCGGGATTTGGATCCTCCTCAAGGATGTTATCTTAGCCTTCATGATAAATTTTCAACCGATGAACATTCCTCATATAGGGGCGTTGTTCGATTAAGTGTTCAATCTCTATGGCTCCATGAGGCATGAATTTAGTAAGAATGAATGGACTAGACCACTTTGATCTCAACTGTCCCGGATAGTTGCTGAACTTAGAGTTGTATTTAGAACTCTTTGCACTACTTCAGACGTCTTCATTCGAATCTTCTTATTATGCCATTTCTTGGTTTTCTCGTAGTGTAGCTTGGCCTTCTAATAAGCATGAAAGCAGAAATCATCAAGTTCATTCAATTTCATCAATATTTTCTCTACGCCTAATAGAGGGGTCCAAGTTCAACTTTTTTATCGCCCAATAGACAATCAATTCAAGTTCAAGTGGTAAGTGGCAGGCCTTACCATACACCATTCGATACGGGGATACGCCTACATGCATCTTGTAAGTTGTTAAATAAGCCCATAGAGCATCATAAATCCTTCCTTGTTGGTCCTACGGTCTGATTTAGAATAGATTTTATCTCTCGATTAGATACTTCGGCTTAACCATTAGTTTGGGGGTGATAAATGGTGGATACTCTATGTCTCACTCCATATTTCACAAGTACAACCTTGAAATATTTATCAACAAAATGTGTACCTCCATTACTAATAATGACGCCTCGTGTCCCATGTCTTGTGAAAATGTGTGAGTTCTAAAATTTAATCACCAATCTAGCGTCGTTTGTGGGTAAAGCCACCGCTTCTACCTATTTTGATACATAATCTACTGCTAGTAAAATATATTAATTCCCATGGGATTAAACAAAGGGCCCCATGAAATCAATGCCACAAACACAAAAAATCTCTCAACTTCCAATACATTATTGAGCGATATTCCATCAAACCTCGAAATATTTCTTGTTAATTGGCATCGCTTACATTGCGTACCATATATGTGAAAATATTTATGGATAGTGGACCAATAGAAACTAGATTGAAGTACCTAAGAAACCGCGATAACTCTTCAAATATCCTCTATATGGCGAATCGTGACAACTCGCTCCCATATCGTGAATCTCATGTTCCAGCACACACATTCGAATCATCTGATCACTACATACCTAGAAAAGGTGCAGATCCTCCCAAAATAATTGTTCCGAACGATGCATAAATCTATTCTTATTTTTGGGTTTACTTCCAATGGGAAATACTCAACGCACAATAAGATTAACAATATTTGCATACCATGGAACATTCTGCGTATTTATCACAAATATGATTTCATCAAGAAATGCCCCCTTGACCACTTATGTTCAATTGGTGACATTAGAGCCTTTGGGGCGAGATAGATGATCATCTACTTGATTCTCTCTTCCCTTTCGGTGTTGAATCTCCAAATCAAACTATTGCAATAAAAGCACACACCTTATAAGAAGCATCTTTGCGTCCTTCTTCTCCATGAGATACTTGATTTCCGAATGGTCTGTGGATACAACTACTTTTTCCCCAAGAAGATAGGAACATAATTTATCAAACGCATATACCACGGCCGACAACTCCTTCTCAGTTACGGCGTAGTTCAGTTGTGCACCCGTAAAAGTCTTACTCGCATAATAAACAATATAAAATACCTCATCCTTGCGTAGACTAAACACAACACCAATAGCATGATTGCTTGCATCACACATAATTTCGATCGGACTCAAATCACGAGGAGTCACTACTGGTCTAGAGATAAGTTTCTATTTAATTGCCAAGAACGCCTTATGACATGCATCATTGAAATAAAATTTCACCTCCTTCTCAAGTAAGTGACATTGTGGCTTGGTAATATTTGAAAAATCCTTAATAAAACGGCAGTAGAATCCTGCATGGCCTAAGAAACTTCTCACGCCCTTAACAGAATTGGGAGGTGGAAGGGTTTTGATTACCTCTACCTTTGCACGGTCAACCTCCAAACCCTTACTCGAAACCTTGTACCCTAAAACGATTCCCTCACAAGCCATGAAATGGCACTTCTTCCAATTTAACACAAGATTAGTGTCTTTGCAACGAATCAAAACCTTCTCTAGGTTGGCAAGACAATTATCAAAGTCATCGCCAAACACAGAGAAGCCACCCATGAATACTTCCAAGCGCCATCATACAACGCTGAAACGTGGTGAATTGCACAATACAAATGGCATCCATTAAAATACAAATGTGCCAAACAGACATGTGAATGTAGTTTTGTGCTGATCAGTTGGATCCGCGCAAACCTTATTATGACCTAAATAGCCATTGAGGAAGAAATAGTACTCTCTTCCTGCAAGCTTATCTAACATCTTGTCCATGAGCAGTAAAGGAAAGTGATCCTTCTTCGTAGCCTTGTTCAACCTCCGATAATACATACACACTCTCCAACCAACAACGGTTTTGGAGGGTAGGAGGTCATTCTGATCATTAAGAACGGTAGTAGTTTCTCCCTTATTTGGAACACATTGATCTGGGCTCACCTGTTCCCTGTTGAATATGTAGAAGATGATCCTAACATCCAACGACTTGATAACTTATTTTCTCACCACTTCTTTCATTATCGGCGTAAGTCTCCTTTGGCCCTTAATTGATCGTGCCTTCTCATTGTTAAGAATGATCTTGTGTTGGAAAATGGTAGGACTAATGCCTTTGATGTCAGCAATAGTCCACCTAGTACGTCACTTACTCAATCCTCACAAAAGATGCCCAACCTGGACGCAACATTGGCAACCAGCCTAGTGCTGGTTGAGATACGTTTTCTAACTCTTTCTCATTTAGTGTATATTAGTTTAGTTACTTTGAGTCTTTTCGAGTCGTGGGGACAAGACTCATTTTTGAGTTTGGGGTAAGGCTCGTTGCCTCATCCCATTTTTACATGTTATGTGTTTTAATTGCTTTCAATAAATTAATTAGGGGTTGTGGTTGACCGTAGAAGATCTTAAATGTCCCCATTAAGCATACTTTTGATCAATCTATGATAGTAAATAGTGGACTTAGTATAAAACACACTTTAATTGCATGCAAACATAGTTAATTGATAGGAAGAATTAATGAAGAATGCAAAAGAAGTAAACTTGTACTTAAGGAAAATGTTTGGTTTGTAGAACGTGAGATCCAAATTAGTAGAGAACCCACTTAGGTATGAATTAGAGGCAAGCTATGTAACTAGGAAAATGATAGGGGCATTTCTTTGTTACGCAATTTTAGACATTTTTAGCCTTCTATCCCTTGTATTAATTTAATCCTTCTTAGCCCAATTTGGAGCCTTAAAACGTTTTCTTTTGTCGTCACGATATAAGCCCATATCCCCTTAGTTTATTAGGCCTTTCCAAATGACCCGCACTTGAATCACGATCCTGAGACCTGTCTCAAGCTTGAGTTTGGGGTGGTGGGTCCATCTTTGGGAAATTATACTGGGAGGTAACTATATGTGTTTACATTAAGGCACAATTTCAGATGATATTATTATTTGTAACCCTTTTCCGAGATTTTAAAAAAAAAAAGAAGAAGTCAATACAGTAAGGACCGGGAACCCGATCATCACAAATCGGGAACCTGATTAGCTACTGTACAAAAAAAAAAGAATTTGAAAAAGAAAAAGAAAGAATAACTTACCCGGCAAAGTGGAAATTTTTGGAAATCATCTTAGTCTATATTGGGTTAACTTGGGGATGCTAAATTAGTGCATCAAATGGATTGAGTGAGAACATTATTTGAGTGTAAACTCAAGCTTGTGGACAGTTGTTGATGGTAAGTGAGGAGAGAGCCAAAAGCTCACTTCAAATTTACCAAATATACATACCATATTGTCCCTAAGCCTACGCTAAAACCATAAAGTCCTCGTGATTCTTAGGTGAATAGTGAGTTTATAGTTCAACTAATAGGGAGTATACTAAGTGGAGCATTCTACGCGAATGAGGATCAATGAACACCCTATAGCCATCATATTGGTATAAGTACAAGTGTAACCTTCTAGCATTGTGAAGTTAATTTTAAGATTGATATTATTTGTGTTTGATTTTGCATGATAAGTGTATGTGTATATTAATTCCTAATGTTTGTTATATGAGATTTATTTTAAGTATTGCTTTGGGTGTATTTACTAGCTTTTGCATCTCTGCATTCACCTTAGACCTTTGTTTGTAAGTTTACTTTGTCGAGACGATAAAGGTTTGAGTTCGGGGTCTTGATGTCTCCTCTTTTGTTCTAATTATATTCCCTTAGGAGACATAATTTTAGGTGATTATTTGACTAATTTGATATACTTTTAGGATTAAGTTGTTATATATCATTTTTCCTCCTTGGATTTTAGTATTTTTCATTTATTAAACTTTTGCACATTAAATGGTTTGTTTTAGTGTAAAGTTTGTAGGTTTTTTATTCTAGCAAGGACAGAAATCAAGAACGGGAGTCTCAGATCGTGTAAAAAAGTCGAAGGCGAGAAGAAATATCCCAAAGAGTTGACAAACTGGAGTTACAAATCTGAAAGGTTGATGATAATTTCTGATTTCGAGCCACTTAAACATGGATTCAGCCATTTAGTTGTAAATAAGATTTGTTCCTTATGGAGTTACAAAATAATATCAAGTTGAATGAGTCAATTCGAAGTTAAATTGAGAAAGTTACAGCCGTTTTAGTGGATGGTGTACACCAGTTACAGGATTTGGACTTGAAAAGTGGACTTTGGTAATTTAATATTTCATTAATTCATTTAAAATAAGCCCAAGTCCGATTTTATTAGTATATATAGGCATTTTGACTTTATTTTTACACACAATTCATTTTACAAAAGGCAGTCCGTTAGAGAGAAAAGCCAGAAGCAAGAGAAAAGAAAAAGCTGAAGCTGGAGAAGCAATTCTTCCACCAAAAGTCAATTTAACAACCTCTTAATTAGTTTTTATTTATTTTTCTTTCTATAAAACATGAATTCCTTTAATTTTATTTCTTTAGTTTTAATTTCAATTATGAGCTAAACTCATTTGTGCTTGAGAATCGCTTTAATGGGTTGAGCCCCAATTTATTTAATTAATGTTTTTGAATTTTGGATTGAAAGATTTTATTTGAATTGGGTAAATTAGTATTTTCTATTATCGTGAATTTATTTACTGTTTTCGAAGTCATGAATCAAAAATAGGAATTAATAATTAAGCTATTCATTATAGTGGCGTAATGATCACCTTGACGGGAGGGGGGGTTTAATAACTGAACTAAGTAATAGATGTAAGATATAATTATTGATCCTGGCAGACTTAATTAATCTTATAGCCGATTGGGTTAAACACATGAATATTCAAAGGTAGCTTATAATCACCCTGACGGGGTTTGTAATACCCTAGGATAGCTCCTAAGTCCACCCATATGGGGGTTAGGAGAAACTCGAATCCCGACTATTATTAATTACCAATTCGACTCTTAAACGAGAACATTGATTGAATAGATTTAGGCGAAATCCTTGCGAAACTCAAGTACTATTTCTCATCCTTGCGTCTGCTCATATTTTATATACTTGCATCTCATTTATTTGCATTAGTTAATTTAATATTTTACATTATTTGCACTTTAGTACTTAAATAAAATCAAAACAAATATTTATCTATTTTGTTTTCCGCATCATATAACAAGTACACATACTTCTTACATAACATTTAAAGTCATATCCAATCCGTTCTTGAGATCGAATTCCCCCGTTTACCGAATATTACTTGGACGATCTGTACACTTGCGGTACGTATCCTTCCTATATGGGGGTGTTATTTTATAACACACCAGGAGACACTAGTAACCTAGTTCTGAATTTAATTGGGAATATGCATGTGGAGGCAATTATATCCCTGTGTGATTATTCGTTGTGTGTGCAAGCAAGCCTGGACCACCAACGTACTGAAAGATAAATGGTGCAATTTATCATATAATTAATTTCTTTACATAAAAATATAACAAACCAAGAAAAAAACATCAAACATGATTTAGTTAATTATATTCAAGTATTACATAATTATTCATCTTTACTCACGTTATTGATGACATTTCCTTTGCTATTTTTTACTTGACCATTTATTAGATTTTCACGCTGATGTTATGGTAATGAATAAATTTTAAATACTATGAAATATTATTTTTTTGGTCCACAAATCCCTGTATAAATTATCAGTCTTTTACTAATCGAGGTTTAATCCAGGTTGTTTACTGACGTTGATATATATTATATATACACACACATATATATCTATATCTATCTTAGTTGCTTGTTATATATCTTTTTATCGTCTATTTCTCTGTTGTTAATCACACCAAGTGATCCCTTCGTCGTTATATATGGGTTGTTCATGAGTCCAAATTATGTTATGTAAGTATTTATGGGTTATTGATTCAAATGTCTTTACAAGAATATTGTTAGCTAATAAAGTTTACACTATTTATTACACATAACCTTTAAGAAATATGTTTAATCTATAAAAAATAATACACGTGACCCATTAAAAAATTTGTATAAACCATTAGATAAAATCATAACTTATTATAAAAACAAAGATATCCCATCAAAAATTTGACCATTTGCGAAAGGAAAAAAACTTAAACCCATTAAAAATGAGAAAATTTAGTTTTGGAGCTTTTAAACAATTCACTCTTATAAAATAATTTTTTAGAATGATTAGTTAAACTTTTTTTTTCTTCATCCATTAGAGAATAATGTTTTTTAAATATTTTTCAACATATTATAATTTTTTTTGATATATAGGATATTACTTTTACAAGATAACTTTACAAAAATTGAATAAAAATTATATTTAATAGTTAAATTATAAATAAAATCCCCACCCTACTTCACCTCATCCAACTCACTAAAATCCTTTTAATATTATAGCACCCACAAACAAATTTAATTTTTTTATAGGTTGCTATATTACTCAAAGTTACACTGCAGGCCTTGACATTAATTTTTTTTATTATTTACACTATAATCCCCTATTATACCAAATAACAACATATATTTTTTAATATGGTTAAAAAATATGTTCAAAGTCGAGGGGCTGCAAATGCAAAATGCAAAATGCAAATGAAACATATTTTCAAAAATAGACATACCCAATTTCTGCAGGAAAGTCTGATGAGTAAGCAACAAATTTTTTAGTTGAATTAAGTGGGGAAAGGATTTCTGCATGTGATCAGCAAGTGACTCCTTTAGAGATGCTATTTGTGAAACAAAACAATTAATTAGTAACTTCATAATATCATTAATAGAGTATGTAAGCAATTAATATATATATATATATATATATATATATATATATATATATATATATATATATATATATATATATATATATATATATATATATATATATATATCAGTAAAGTAGGAAGTAGATCTTACCATGGGAATTATGAAATGACATGGTCAACGATTTTCATGTGGAACCATTCAGTTTACACTAAAGACAGTTTTACGAGAAGGCTGTCCAGTTGATGAAATGCTATTCATTATGCGCAGAAAATTACTCACCATGACCAATAATGGAGGCGTTATTCTAGGAAGAAGTTCGAGGAATTACAAGATGCTTTGGCTAAAGGTGTTGGGAAGTTCACCTAGTTTAGGTTATGCGCTTCGTGCTTTGAGGCTTAATCAATCTAGGAGAGGATTTCACCTATGCTGCTTCAAAAACCAGCCGACCCTGATTTTACTAAAGATAAATGATCTAGTAAAGAAGTACACATAGTAAATCTAGTAAATCAATATTAAATACATAACACCATGCATTAACCACCCAAAAATTCTAAATACATCCACTTAACGGTATATAACATCAAAAGTAAACTACAAACTATATCTTACCATGGAAATTATTAAACGTTCATGGTTTATTGAAATGTCATGGCCAACGATCTTGTTTTGTTTTTTTGTTCAGTAATGATATTATTTTCGACATGATATCCTATTATTTTTGACATGATATCCTGCATGTGTGCAAAATATAATAAAAATCATTATTAATTCCTTCTAAATAAATAAGCATTATTTCTATGTTAATATTTTTTAATTATCAAGTAAATATGTAAAAGTAAAGAGTAATTAATTCAAATCTAGCTCAAATTCAAGCTAGACTCCCATTTTAATAACTAAATTTATGGATAAAATATACTAACGATTATCCATAAATAGCATATATAGAGAAAAAGACATGTTGGGAGTGCTATTGGTGAGGTGGCAGTTGATGAGATATCCTCCGGATTGTGATAATGTTTCAGCCAAATTCGCTAACCCAACAAATTTTTTGTCATGAGTAATACATGCTCTTAAAAACCATATTTACAACTTACACGTGAATATGGGTTTATAAAAATATAAGAATCCAAAGACAACACACTTTTGAAACTTGTATGATTCTTTTTGTGAAGAAACCTTGACTATGTTAAACAGGCAATCCTTGAGGAAAAATAAAGTTGAATTTAATGGTGTTTCACCAGGTCACTCATTTGCACTCAACCTACTTACTTTACTAGAAACTCCAACCAAGATGAAAGACAGGAAACTAACCAAGCATCAAGCAACAACTAAGGATCAGAAAAATACAATAAGCACAAATAATCACACGGAACACCAAATCTGATGCAAACAATAGAACCAGTAAGCACATCGTGAATGAGCTGCTCCCATGTGGTTGGAGCAGCGTAATAAAGAATTCAGAGAAATCAAAAACAAATAACAAAAAAATAGAAAAAGAGATCTTAATAGACTTATAGAGAGAAACACGACCCATACATATAATGTTAGGTTTAAATTAAAACTAAAAAACTACAGCCTTTAATATGAAAGTACAAACAAATTATCTATAGTAATTAAATTGCACATTAATACAATAAACTAAAAAGTAAGAAAATCTTGTAAGATATGTTAGATTCGGCTTAATGCTTTGCAGGGAAAAGTACTCCCATGGCCTCTATGTTGTCAAAATATGTCTACCTATCCACTTTACAAACGGGCTGCTAAACTCCTCCAAGGTAACAATCGCTTAATAGCTTCCATCTTTAATAAGTACCATTTACCTAAAAAAAGAAAAGGAAAAATGAATTAAACCATATTCAAAAAGAATATAATTTTAGTCGAGAGAAGATAAAGTTTCCAAACCTTCTGTAATAAGCAACAACATCTTCCTTTAAGGAGTAAGTTTCTAGGAACCTGTCACCACAATTGTCCACATGCACAGATTCCATCACAAATTCTTGATTGCCTGAATATTCATTCCATTCCATTCGAACCACAATTTAGCAATTGATTCCTTTCTAAAGCTTGTTTCTTGATCTTTCTCCTCTTGTGATTCATAGGCAACCAACCTATACACATAAACCTTGCGGACCTTACCTGGCCGGAATGAACATCCAATACGATGATACAAGATGCTCCCACGAGTGGTATCCCTTCCCCACAAAATTTGATCGATCCAAAGAAGACTCGAGCATCTGGAGAATTGTTAAACTGCTCCATTGATGCCTCTCGAAAATCAGCATCAGAGTTACCTGTGATCATGAATATTTCATTTCCATTGCTATAGCCTTTCATCTTTATAGTTAATCTCTCCAGGAATTTCAATGAAAGGAGATATTGGCTGAACATCGAAAAAATCTGGCTTTTTCATCTTTCCTGGGATAGTTGCTCGGCTCAAGATACGTCTCTTTATCACTTTAGGAATATCAATTTTTAGTAAAAAGAACACACAGTAAATGATCTAGTAAAAAGTGCACATAACACCATGCATTAACCACCCAACAATTCTAAATACATCCACTTAACAGTAAAAGTAAACTACCTGACTAAATCTTACCATGGAAATTATTAAACCTTCATGGTTAACTGAAATATGCCAACGATGTTTTTTTGTTCGTTTTTTTGTTCAATAATGATATTATTCTTGAACTGAGTTTCTGCCTGTGTGCAAAATATAAAAAAATCATTATTAATCCCTTCCAAATAAATAAGCATTATTTCTATGTTAATATTTTTTTAATTATCAAGTAAATATGTAAAAGTAAAGAGTAATTAGCTCAAATCTAGCTCAAATTCAAGCTATAATCCCAATTTAATGATTAAATTTATGGATAAAATACATTAAGGATTATCCATAAATATCACATATAGAGAAAAAGACCTGCTGGTGGGGTGGCAGTTGATGGAGATACCTTCTGGATTGTGATAATGTTTCAACCAAATACATTAACCCAACTCATTCTTTACCGGTATTGTCCCCTATGGTGCAAATGTATTGTATAAGATACAATTCCGATTTCTCTTAGCGGTCACGAAAATCATAACAGAGCGAGCATCTACATTGAAATTGTTCAATGGACTAGAAATTCAGAGTTTTACCCAGCAAACCGCATAAACTTTCTTTCTTAATTGTAACACTTTCTCAATGTCTCCTACTTTTTTTCTATCTTAGGTTTTGTAGATAGATTGTATATTTCATCATTATTACAACTTAATAAGTGGGAATTATGAAAGAAGTGAGGAGTCGAGAGTGTATCTGATTTAAACATCACTGGTAAAAGGTCTTGGTACCTTCTATTCGTAAAAGAAGACGGCGAATCGTCGAATATCTTACGCTGCTCCAAGAAACTTTTCCGCTTACTTTTGATTTATGAAGAAAAGATAACTGAAATGAGGGTTTTATATAAGTTTGAGGAAATACCCCTTTTGCTCTTAGTTTTTTACGCGATTGACAGGTTGCCTCATTTTTTGATGCGACTAGATACCCCTAACTTTTTTTCATGACTCGTGGCCCCCTATTAACGTTTTCCGTCCAAAATCACCGTGGACGGCACAACATCTTTATTATTTTTTATTCTTAATCCGTTTTAATTAATTAATTATCTTAACCCCATATTTTTAAAAGCGCAAAATAGGTAATTCTTAAATGCATACCCTATATATACCTAAAACAAAAAAACTTAAAACAAAATCAAAATCAAAAGACAAGGGAGTGTTTGGTTTGGGGAAGAACAAGAAGACGAAGAACCCAGATTGCATAAGCCGATGTACTTTAGCTTGAAAGATAATCAATGGCTCCGTTTATGTTATGGAGTAAGTGTGTTTATTTATTATCCCTAAATATTTGCTTGTTGTTTAAGATCTTTTAATCCGTAAATGTAGTGTTTTCGAGTATATTTATTACATTTTTAGATATCACACGTGAAGGGCGGGATTTATTTAGTTATATGAGTAGATTTTACGGGATTTGGTTACCATATTGATAGTGTATCCATATTTGATAATTAATTTTCCATTAATTGGTTCCTAACGTAATGGGTAACTAATTTATTCGAAATTGATCGTGTAACAGAGAAATTTGCACTGAGGATTCGTTTTGGTGGGATATTTAATGAAGACAAGAGCAATTACCATGAAGTAAAGATTGAGTATGTAGATGGTTGTGAATATGGAAAATTTAGTATACCTGTAGGGATAAAAGGTAACTTGGAGTACTGCTATTTAAAATTGGGGAAAAACTACCTGATGGTCTAGTATGTTTAGATAGCGAGGATAAATGTATGGAGATGTGTAGCATTGGAGAGAACAACGTAACTGTTGACCTGTTTGTTTGTTAGTAAACCAGTAATACATGAAAACCACGAAATTCAAACTCCTTATTTCATGCCTTCGTTATTAACTTGGAATAAGGTTGAAGAAATAGTTCAGCAACGAGAAGAAGATAAAGTTCATACCAATAATGGCCATGATGAGATGGAAGTTCAGAACTGTAATGAAGGGCAAGAAGAAGTAGTTAAGACCTGTGATGAAAGGTCTAATATGAAAAACGTAGAAGAAAAGAGTGATGAAAGGCATGATGACAAAAGCATGGAAGAAAAGATGGTTGAAGACGAAACAATAAAGGTACACAGTCATATGACAGTTTAGCCCTTATTATTTTAGTTGATTGACAATTGAGTCCCTAATTTACATATATTTGACTATATATTTCTTTTAACTTTATAGGTTGTTTGTGAAGATCAAAACACAACTGATGTTAATGTAACTGAAGGTCAGAACGACGAAGTAAAAAATTTAGTTTCATAGACTGTAGAGAAAGTAGTTGCTGAGAAAGAACTAAACAAGGTAGGTAATGTTGGTTTGGAAGAAGGAGGAAAGACCTATGATGAAAGGCCTAATATGAAAAGGGTGGAAAAAAAAGAATGGTGAAAGGCATGATGGGAAAAGCGTGGAAGAAAAGATAGTTGAAGAAGAAACAATAAAGGTACACATTCATTTGACAATAAAGGTACCTTTTCAGGTTGTTTGCGAAGATCAAAACACACCTGGTGTTAATGTAACTGAAGGTGAAGGTGAGAAAGAAGAAGGAAATAATTTTGTTAATGAGACTTTGGAAGAACAAGTCTCTGATAATGGAGAGAAGGAGAAGTCTGTTAGTGATATATTGGATAATGTGTTGAAGGTTTTGAATTCTGACGAGAAAGAAGGTAAGAGGAGTTCCAAAAATAAATCCCCATTGAGGCCTTTCAGGCTTATCGATGAAAACCTTACAGATGATAAGATTGAATCTTTATAGAAATGTGAGTAATTTTAAAAAGTTAGTGCACCGGGAATATGCAGTTAATGTTTGTACCTAAACATGCTACAAGGCATATCACTTACCAAAAGGCATGACAGAGGTTGAATACCAGGATCAATACAAGAAGATTTACGATTATTCAGTAGAAATCAGGAGAAGTAACCCTGGAAGTACTGTAGCTATTGAAACTACTGTTGATGAGCTCACTGGAGTAGAAAGATTTCATAGACTTTATGTTGGTCTTGGAGGTTGTAGAAGAGGGTTTTTAGATTGTTGTAGAAAGGTTGTTGGGGTAGATGGATGTCACCTAAAAGGTCCACATCCAGGTGTGATTTTAACATCAGTTGGAATTGATGGGAAAAACTGTATATTCCCAATTGTGTATTGCCTAGCAGAGAGAGAGAATAGTAACTCTTGGTGATGGTGTTTTAACTTGTTCGTACAAGATCTTGGTATAAGTAATCAACAAGAATGGACTTTCATATCTGATAGACAAAATGTTGGTTATCTTTGATGGGTTGTAAAGAATACTAACTGTTTTTTTCTTTGTTTGTGTTTATAAGGATTACTCCAGGTCATGAGTGACATGCTTCCGGATATTGAACATCGACATTGATTAAGGCATCTGTATAATAATTTCAAGATCAAGAATTCAGGTTTGTCTTTAAAAGACAACGTGTGGGAAGCTGCAAAGGCCCCATTAATTTACAGATTTGATGAAGTAATGGATGAAATTAAACACATGGATGAGGATGCTTTCAAATGGCTCTCTAACCTAGATCCCAAGGCGTGGTCAAGGTCTCATTTTTGTACATTTACAAAATATGTTCTTCTACTCAACAACATCTGCGAAAGCTATGACAGTGCCATTAAAAAGTTAGGTATTTTGTCAACTTACTCCCTAAATAGTTAACTATTATGTCTATTTACCCCCTACAAAGTTTCATATTTTGTCTACTTATCCCTTACACAACCAAAACAATTGTCTATTTACCCCTTACAGATTTTCTTATTTCGTCTACTTACCCCCTAAACAACTACAAATGTTGTCTACTTACCCCCTAAAAGGTTAACTATTTTATCTACTTACCCCCTAAACCGTTAACTATTTTATCTACTTACCCCCGAAACAGTTAACTCTTTTATCATGTTTGTAACAGGGACAAGTGTCTCATTCTCATACTTGAGGGTCTAAGGATGTATAGTATGAAGAGGCTACAATCTAAGAGATCATGGATGTCAAAATACGAAGGTGATGTATGTCCTAAGATCAGAAACTTGGTAAACAAATGGTATGTTAATGTTCAAACTGCTCACCACATTCATAAATCTCTAATAGTCAGCCATATCTCCTTTCTTTTGAATTCTGGATAGAAAGGGTGGAGGAGGACGGTTTCTACAACATATTTCTCTTGGGTATTTCCCAAAATCTTCTCCACTTCTATCACTTCATCATCTTTTTCTTCCACATCCTTTATCGGTTTTTCTTTTCTCGTTATTACTTTTTCTTTCATAACCGGAAAGGGTGGTGGTTGTAATTGCTTACCACTTCTTTTTCTGATCGCGTTACAATCCTCCCTTTGTTTAGGAATTTCTGTGTCAATTGGAGTTGTCCTTGACCTCGAACATTCAAGCTATTGGCGATTTTTGAAATTTGACTTTGATTTTTAACAAAGCAGAACGTGAATTTAAAGTTTTTTCCATCTTGTTTTCCTTAACAGTTGTGGTGTTTATGAATCGAGATAGCTGATCCTCAAGGTAAGAGCTAAATCATCTTCGGTGAGTGCATCTTCTTGAGGTCGGTTAGGAAGTACTTTTTGAGTTAATGTATCAGAATAAGCTTCATGATCGACTCTAGGTTGATTTCCTTGGTAGTGGTTTTGCGGCTTGAATTGATAATTGTTCCCTTGGGGCCTTGGTTGATAAGTTCCTGGATTGGCTGTCCCATGTGGATTTGAATATTGAAAGCTTGGATGATTTCGATTTTGGTTACCATACCGTTAACCACCTGAATAGTTATTACCTCGATTATTAACAAAACACACGGATTCTGGGTTATTAGCACATTCTTCCCATGTATGATCGATTGCACCACAACTAGGACATATCTCTGGTTCTTTTACCACATTCGCAATAACTTTATTCGACATAGATAACTGTTTTAATTTATTTTCAAGTGCAGCAATTTTAGCATTCAAAGCAGTTTCTGCGTCTACATTCAAAGTACCTTTTAGAAACTCTAACTGATGATTTCGAAGGTTGCCAACTCATTTCATTCTTCACAATTCTATCAATAATAGCTAAAGCTTGATTAGTTGTGACCATCATGAGGCCCCTTGACACAAAGTATCTACCTTCTCTTTTGAAGCTTCATCTAAACTTCGATAAAATATCCCAAGCTGTAACTGATGTCTCCCTAATTGTTCTTATTTTCGACCCTTGGGAGACATCATTTTTGGTGTTTATTTAATTAAGTTGATAGACTTTTGGACTAAATATGCAATAATCCGGAATTCCCTTTTTATTTCTAGCATTTTTACTCTATTAAACTTTTGCGTGTAATATTGGTATTTTTAGTGAAAAGTTTACAGGTTTTAGATGTTAGCTAGGAGATGAATCCAAGGAGAAAGTCAAAGATCGTGAATTAGAGTCAAGACTTGAAGATAAATCTCGAAGATATTATTTTTAGAGCTGAAAATCCATTTTCCATGCCATAGAGTGCTGATTTCGAGGTGCTTAAGCGATGATTTATCCGCTGACCTTTGAAGAGAAAACATTCCTTATCGAGTTACGGAACTTTAGCAACTGGAATGAGGTCAATCGGAGTCATAACGCATCGGGAAAAGCCGTTTTAGTGAAGGTGTATCAGCAGTTACGGGATTTTGGGCTTAGAAAGTGGGCTTGGACACTTAATTAGTATTTTATTTTCTGGTCCAAGCCCTAGTACGAATTTATGCTTATAAAAGGAGGTCTGGACTTCTATTTTTCACACAATTCACATTCCACAAGATTAAACACCAGAGAGAAGCAACAGAAGGAAGAAAGAAGAAGCTACAAGAGTTGGAGTGGGTCTATAGCTCCGTTCGTAGTCATTCCAATTCCGGAAATTAGGTTCTTTTTATACTTTAATTTTGTAAACAATATGAATTTCATTTTTTTTAATTTAGTTTTAAATTTTAATATGAGCTAAGCTTTTCATAGTGCTTGAGAACAAACAATGGGTGAATCTTAATTTTATAAAATAACGAATGTTGAATTTGGGTTTATGTTAAATTAAATTAGATTGGGTCTATTACTCTTTTCGATAATTTGTGATTATTTACTGTTTTTAGAGTCGCGAACTAAGAACAGGTATTAGTATCTAAGCTATTCCACATAAGTGGCGTGTGGATCATCCTGACGGAGGGTTTAGGTATAGAATTAATTATTCAATCTAGGATAAAAGCTATTGATTCTGACGAACTTAGCTAATTCTAGGGCCAATGAGGTAAAACACTTAATCATCCAACGGTGGATCATATTTACCCTGACGGGACTAGTGACACTTTAGGATTGCCTTATAGTCCACCCTGACGGGGGTATAAGGAATTTAGAATCCCGACCATTGTAATTGACCAATTTAGCCCTTAAACAACATAAGTTAGGAAGTAAGATTGGGAGGATCCTTGCGTTCTCAAGTACTTCATCTCATACTGCGTTTTCACTCATTTTACTTGCGTCTTAGCCTTTATTTGCATTTTAATATTTGTCTTTCATTCATTAGCTTTAATAAACAAAACCAAACAAACATTTTATTATCTTTTATTTTCATAAGTGCATCAATCACTATTTGCTAGACATTGTGATCAACCATTCCGTCCTTGGAACGAATCTGACTTATCAGTTATACTACTTGGGACAACCGTACACTTGCGGTTGTGGTTCGATTAGCATTTGCATTTATTTTTAGAACACACAAAGGACCACCAAGTTTTTGGCGCCGCTGCCGGGGACGGTAGCGTGTGACCACGGTGTTTATCCTTTAGTGATAGTGCATTTATTTTTATTTTTGTTTTTATCAGTTTTACGCTTTTTGTTTGTTTATCTTTCTCAGGTTTTTAGGTTTGGTGTATGCGAAGAAGGCTATTCAAGGATCTAGAGCCAACATCTCCGATCCTTAGTAATCCAGAATCGTTGATCAGACTTGCTAACAAGAGAAGAAGAGAACGAGAAGCTTTAGAAGTAGAATCTTTAAGTAACAGAATGGAAAATATAAATCTCAATGGTCAACAAGGCCAACTAGATGCAAATGGCCAACCTTTAGCTCCAGGCGTTATTCCTCCAGTTCAACCACTAAATCCTAATCCTCAAGTTCAGATAGTGATGAATCAAGATCCGTGGTTTACTAATGGTCCTCCAGAAGTCCCATTCTGTGCTCCTGCTATAGGAGTAGGTGCTCCAGATATAGATGTTCCGAGATTCCGTCCTGATTCGGGTATGTTAGCTCAATTCCAAAATTTTGGAAATTTTCGTGGTAGACCATCAGAAGATCCGCTTAGAGCAGTACTGAAGTTTAAACAGATATGTGATTCTTATATCACACAAGGAGTTTCGAGGGAACAAATGTATTTTGCTGCTTTTAAATTTTTTGTGATTGATGGAGCAAGTGAATGGCACGATACGCAAGATCCCACGAAGATTACTAATTGGGACCAATTAGAAATTGCTTTCTTTGACAGGTATTACCCAAGTAATATGCGATTAGATGCTGAATTAGAATTGACGCATTTCCGTCAAGAATATGATGAAACTGTGGGTAAGAGTTGGACAAGATTTCAGATGTGTTTGCGTAAAGTTCCAAATCATGGCTTTTCAGAACAACAACAGTTAAAGATCTTTTATAGAGGCCTTGATGGAACTTCGAGAGAGAAATTGGATACGCTATGTGGTGCAGGTTTTCTTCAAGTTCAACCCGCTCATGCTAAAATTATTTTAGAGAGAACAGTTAAGAATGAAGTTGGGTGGAATTCAGTAAGAACACCAGTTAAGGGAGTGAATAATGTTGATATGGAAGAGAAATTTGCTACGCTTGAAAATAAGATTCAGAATACTATAGAGCAACAATTGAAGCAGCTTACTCTAGCTGTACAAGAAGGATTTTCGGGTAAGAAGGTAGATGTGCATGCTGCACAAGAGGTTTATATGTGTTCAATTTGTAAGGTAGATGATGATGATGAGGAAAGTTGTCCGAATAATCAAGAATCCGTGATGTTTATGTCCAATAGAGATAATTTCAATTCAAGTGGTAATGGATATCAGCCTAACAGAAACCATCCTGGGTTTCAATACTCAAATCCTAATAGGGCAGCCAATCCTACCTACGCGTATCAGCTGCGTCCTCAAGGCAACAACTATAATCCTAGACCACACAACAATCATCAAGGAGGACAGAATCAAAAAAATTATGTACAAAGACAAGCACCTCAGAATACCTACGATGAGAATTTAAACCAGAAAGCTTTACCTGCCCATCCACAAGAAGGAGTAGTTACCCTTCAGAAAACTGTTGAAAATTTGATTGCTCTTCAAACACAAGCTATGGAACGTCAGAACGCAGCTGAAGCAAATATGAAGATTTTCCAGAATTAGCTAAGTCAAATTAATAAACAGCTGAATCAGCGTCCACAAGGGCAACTTCCTAGCGATACAGAAAATCCAACACAACGTGAAGATTGCAAGGCTGTTACATTAAGAAGTGGTAAGAACCTTCCTCCACCTCCTTTTCCTGTTATGAAAGAGAAAGAAGTTCCAAGAAAAGAAAAGGAAGTTGTTGAGAAAGAGAATGAGAAAGATAGTGAGGTTGAAGAAATAGAAAGACCGAGGGAAGTTCCGAAAAAGAAAGATGATATGGTGATTAATCGCCCTCCACCACCGTTTCCGTCTCGAGTTCAGAAAAAGGGTGATTTGGGTGATTTTCAGAAATTCTTTAATAGGGTGAAGGGCCTAAGTATTAATATTCCGTTATTAGAGGCGATCCGAGATATTCCGAAGTATACAAAATTTTTGAAGAGGGCCCTCACTAATAAAAGGCCTTATTGTGATAATGAGATGATTGGCCTCCCTGAAGAGTGTAGTGCGATTTTTCAGAGTAAGTTACCTCCAAAGGTAGTTGATCCGGGGAGTTTCACGATTCCCATATCGATTGGAGAAGAATGGAAAGGAAAGGCTCTATGTGATTTGGGGGCAAGTATCAATTTGATGCCCAAGTCAATCTTTGATAAGCTTAAAATTGGAACCGCAAGACCTACCTCTATGGTCTTGCAAATGGCGGACAGTTCTCTTGCTCATCCTGAAGGCCGAACTGAGGATGTCCTTGTTAAGGCAGGTACACTTATATTTCCTGTTGATTTCGTAATTCTTGAGTACAATGCAGATAGAAATGTCCCCATTATTTTGGGTAGACCATTCCTAGCTACAGGGAGAACATTGATCGATGTAGAGAATGGCGAATTAACGATGAGGATACAAGATGAGGAAGTCAAATTCAATGTATTTCGAGCTATGAAATTCCCAGATTCTCAGGAAGATTGCTTCAGTATGGATGTAGTAGAGCAAGCATCACAAGAGGTATTTAATTGTTTAAATTTTGATGATATCTTGCAGGCCGCTTTGACATTAGATTCACCTGAGATGATGGAGGAGCTTACAGAAACTGTGGCAGCTCTCAATTCTGAAAATCCGAAGTATAGGTGTCTTGCCTATGAACCTGTGAGAGAACCGGGGGAGATTATTCCTAAAAAGAAGCCTTCAATTGAATCTCCTCCGGAATTGGAAGAAAAACCATTGCCAGCACACTTGAGGTATGCATATTTAGGTACTAATGAAACTCTACCTGTTATTGTTTCAGCTAATTTAACAGGTCCTCAAGAAGATAAACTGTTGCGTGTGTTAAGAGCCAACAGAGAAGCAATAGGTTGGACAATTGCTGACATCAAAGGCATTAGTCCATCCTATTGTCAACACAAAATCATTCTTGAAGATGTTAATGCACGCTCAGTTGAAGGTCAGAGAAGATTAATGCCCGTTATGAAGGATGTAGTGAAGAAAGAGGTGATCAAACTTTTAGATGCGGGGATTATTTATCCCATTTCGAATAGTGAATGGGTGAGCCCAGTTCAGTGTGTGCCGAAGAAAGGAGGAATAACAACAGTTCTTAATGATAAAAATGAAGCCATTCCTTCAAGAACGGTAGTTGGATGGAGAGTTTGCATGGATTACAGAAAGCTGAACAAGGCCACCAGAAAAGATCATTTCCCTTTGCCCTTCATCGATCAAATGTTAGATAAATTAGCCGGAAGAGAGTATTATTGCTTCTTGGATGGTTACTCCGGGTACAATCAGATTTACGTGGATCCAGAAGACCAACATAAGACTACCTTTACATGCCCATTTGGTACTTTTGCATATCGCAGAATGCCATTTGGGTTGTGTAACGCTCCCGCTACTTTTCAAAGGTGTATGATGGCCATCTTCTGGGACATGATAGATGGTGGGGGCAAAGGTGTGATGAAATAATAGATAAATAAAGGTAATAATAAAGAGTCACACACCCTTGAGAACCACGGAACTCACTGCAAGTATCACAGATCGTTTGCAAGTTTTAATGATAAGTCAAGTTCGTTCGCAGGGATTGTATCCGTTAGATCTACTTATATTTAACAAGCGTAGATGAATTTAGATGTTTTAAAATAAAATATAAAAAGATAAAATAATATGAATAACTATCTGATGAGAAATAACAAATACGAATGCAGATAATTAAATATGAATGTAAGTCAAATAGATTAGGATTACTAATATGAGTCTATTACTAAATCGTTATTCTAACCTGTCACAGATTAAGCATTATATATTAACCAGGATTCTAAATTCTACCTAGCCTTCTCTAGGCTTAGGAGCAACCTCTCCACTACTAAGGATTCCTAAGTAATGATTGGTGATTAAATCAAACCTTAATGGCTATCTAGTTAGGCAAGGGATCAAAACTAGACGATTATGTGGTGTTGTCAATAACTAAGAATAATCCTAAGATTGGCCAAATCTAAGGTGTAACAATAAGTCAAAACACATAATAACAATATACGCCAAGCTCAATCAATTAAAATAACAAATAGTATTTATGAATTAAAGACCAAATAATAATCCAACAATTAAAAGTAAAACTTACAGAATAAAAGCTTAGAAATATGGTTGAGAATAGATCTATAGCTAATTACTCTAAATATAGAGAAGGTGAGATGTAGAAGAGGAGTTTGTCAGTCTCCAATCTTCTTCTTCTTGTCTTCTTCTATAGGTCAGCTTGCTTCTTGAATGAATAGCTTGATTCTAAGGATGAATATTAATGTAAAGGACTAAGCTATTGTTTATAATTTAAGCTAATGTTTAGAACTGAGCAAGGACATGTTTACAATGATAAGAGGGTGTATTTATAGGTATCTTGGAAGCCCTAATTCGTTTTCTTGAAGGAGAAGTAAGTAGTGGACTCCAAGCCCAACTCAAATTCGTAACCCTAAAAACATGCAATCAGACCCATTTTTCTTTTGGCTCTAACAGCTTCAATACTCATCCGTTTGACGCGTATGAGTACACCAAATTGATCGTCTCGGAAAGCTCTTCAACTTTGCTCTTGACCGTTTCTCCAAATTCCACACTGTTCTTGAGATATAAGCTGATTTGTGGTCGTAGGTGCAGAAATTCAGGATTAAGGCAGGTTTTCCTTTTCCATGTTTTTAGCTTTTATTTCCTTATCTCCAATTACCATGCTTATCTCTTTCCATAAGTTGTAGTCTTTGACTTGGAATCTAATTAATCTCCATAATTATCTTTAAAGCTTCACACTAAATAAATAATTAAACCCAATATGCTCTAAAAATATTATTTTACTAAATCAAGACTCAAAATAGGAAAGTGTAGCATTTCTCAAGAAAATCGACTATAATGACTTCTAAATCACTAAAAATGATGTCTCATCCTAATATAAATCTATCACAAATGAGGAGACATCAAGACCCCCAACTCAAAGTTGTATCGTCCCGATACAATAAAGATAAAAACAAAGGGAAGTCTCTAAATACACACCTAGGTCAATTAAGCACAAAGGGAATAAGATAGCAGAATATGGAAAATAGACTCAAAGCAACTACTCAGAAAATTTCATGTAATAATATTCACAAACTACATACCTGTACACTTCTCATATCCACAGTCAGCACGGCTTGAATTCAAGATCAGATTAGTTTCGCAATGTAAGAAGGAGAGGAACTTTACTCAGTTCACCAAGGAAGCTATAGATTGTTCATCGACCTTTACTAGTATCCAAATCTCCACTTAACTACTCTCTATTGGCTCAATCACTTCTCGATTACATAGCAAAGAATCAAAAGGTCTTTAAGGTTGTAATGTAGGCTTAGGGACGGTATGATAAGTATATTTGGATAATTTAGAGTGAGCTTTTGGCTCTCTCCTCACTAGCCATCAACGAATCGCCCTAGAGCTTGAGTTACTCTCATAAAACGTTTCTCACTCAACCCAATGATTTCTTTGATGCACAATTTAGCATCCCCAATAATCCAATTGAAGCATAAGATGTTCACTTAAAAATTCCACTTTGCCGGTCCGAATATATATATTTTCTTTTCAAATCAATTTCTTTAGCTATGACTCTTTTTAATGATGAGATATCACGCTATTTTTTCATATATATATTTTTATGCCCTTATTGGCAAATTTAGCTCGTAGCTTCTTTTTCATTCACTATTACCCCGGCAAAGGGTTACAATATAATCTTGTGAATCATCATCAATATAAATAACAGAGCACAATTAATAAGCTCAAAAATCCCAACCCAATAACAATTCCCATAATGGTGGACCCACCACCCCAAACTCAAGCTCTAAAACAACTGTCTATGCATCGCGATTCGAGTGCGGGTCATATGGAAAAGTCCTATAATCTAAAGGGATATGGCTTATAATGTGTTTAAATAAAAAGGCTTTAGAAAGGCTAGAAGGGGCTGAGAAGGATATAGCATATAAAATCAAAAATCACAAGGTGAGAAGGTATAAAAAGGCTTCAAGGGCTTCAATATGAAAGAACCGCCTTAATCACTTTCTACACTATGCAATTTCGTTATTTTCTTACCTTTAGCACTTTCATCAAATGGTTTTTGTCACTAGCTTGGATCTCACGGCCTACACACTTCTCAAGGTTCCCTGAGATCGAACATACTTTCTATCGCATTGCTCACTAATCTTTTCTTTACTATCAATGTGTGTTTTCCTGCAAATACTTCAAAGCATACAAAATAAAATAGCTCATAAACATACTACTTTCTAACATTAACTTACTGAGTTTATGCTTTCAAGCTATTAAACACACTCTACATACATCTAAACCTTCTCAAAAATTTTAATTTTACCTAAAAAAACAGAAAAATGGAGATGAGAGACAACGAATCCCCACACCCCCAACTCAAAAATGAGCCGTGTCCCCACGACTCGAAAAGACTCGAAAATAAAATAAAAGAAATTAAAATTTTAGCACATATTGCACATAAAAGAAAAGGTAAGGAAGAAAGAAAACATACTCTTCGAGGCTATTTACCTCGCCTGATCAATACCCGGAATAGGGTGCAGTGCTTTCCATGTATGAAAACTTCTATGTATCACCAATTTCGCATTCCCTTCTTATGCTCCATCCCAATCAATCACACTCTAGAAATCTCTTGTTTATCTTCTTCCAACTTTGTTCTTGAATAATCTCTCATGTGACAGTTGTTCATCCGAGAATATGTTTTGAACATAGCTACTAGCGTCCTAGAAGCTCTTGTTCATCTTGGTTTAAAGGACTATCGATTGTAGAGGTTGTGGTGTCTTCCTTATGAAAGTTAAAACCTTTTTGTTCTTTGAATTCACCACTGCTAGCTTTCCTCTATTCTCTTGATCCGATTTACCTTGTAATTTATTCCCAAACTAGTACCCATCTCAATTGAAATCTTCTAGAGCTTACCCAATACCTTGCTTTGATTCTTCATATCCCATACACTTGATAATATCTCTATTCTCTTCATCATCTCTTTTGACCCCCAACTCAAAGCTTTAAACACTCTTGAAATTTGTACTTTATGATCATAGGTGGAACAAGCTTTATTCTGGTTAGGAAAGGTGTTAAGATGACAATTCTCCATGTGGGTATGATTGAATCAAGCTTTGATGATGTGGGTTTAAGGAATTTGAGAAGAAGATCTTGAAATTCATGGTTTTGATTCTTGGTTTCTAGGTGTTTTGATATGATTTGGGTGCTTGAATCTTCTTTGTAATGATGTAGGGAAGGATTTGGATGTTAATTCATGGTGAATTGGTAGTGTTTTGGTGATTGGTGAAGGTTTGTTGGAGCTTTAATGGAGTTGGGAGAGTTCTGGAGAGGAGAAAGAGGTTTAAGGTTTGATAAATTCGGAATAATAAGCATTAGATCTCTTTATAAGCTTGAAACCCTTTCTTTTCTCTCTCTGGCGGCTCGTGGCGCGGTATACCGGGCATATCCTCCGGTATACCGGAATATCTGATGATCAAAAATTTTTAGCTTCTGGATAAAACCCGTGGTAGGACCCCGTGGTACGGGTTTTTGAGCTGCGGACCATGGTCCGGTGTACCGCGGGGGTGCTCCGTGCCTCCTACGTCAAAAAACCCGTGGTAGGACCCTGTAGTACGGGTTTGTGCGGTGCATGGCGCGGTATAGGGTCCGGTATACCGGACCCATCAGCTATTTTTTTTTTTCGTTTCTGGATAAAACCCGCGGTAGCAACCCGTAGTACGGGTTTTTGACCATGCGGTGCACCGCGGCTAGGGTCCGGTGTACCGCACGTGGCAAAAACCTCACCAGCAGCTAGATCTCGAAAAGTTATGCAGTTTAGGCTCAAAAATCACCTGATTCCGATATCCGAGCACAAAGATATGACTTGCTGAAGTTTCTCTGTTTCGAAAACTTTGCTCGCTTCCCTAACTCGATTTCTCCAATACCTAATCATCAAAAACACTAATACCTTCCTCAAATATGCAATATCAACTAAAATTAACTAATCTAAACTAAAAATAAAAACATAAAAACATAAAAATTATTATGGGATGTCTCCCAAAAGGCACTTTTGTTTAACGTCTTTCAAAGTTAGACGAGTTACCTTGGTTATTTCTTTTTATAGCCTCCCCAGCAGTGAGTGAGATGATTAACACTTACCAAATCGAGCTTGCAACCTTTGATAGCCTTGATTTCGACCACTCCTTCTGAGATAATTTGCGTGATAACATAAGGTCCCTTCCAAGAACTGCTCTGTTTGGGGTTGGGAGGTTTCCATGCCACCTCGTCTCCTACCCCAAACTCAATCTTTTTCTCTATGGTTTCTTGGAGACTTTCAGGTTCTGGCTTCTTGGTTACTGTTCTGATTGGATATGGTTCTTTTGACTTCTTTTTCCTCTTCTTTCCCGAAACATAGAATGTTTCAGCGTTATCTCCAATACTAAGGGTCACGGTTCCTTCATTCACATTCACTATAGTATCGCTGGTGGCTAGGAATGGACGCCCAAGAATGAATGGGACGTTCTTATCTTCTTTGTAGTCAAGAATAATAAAGTCCGTTGGAATAACAAGGTTACCTACTTGAACGAGTACATCCTCTATTACTCCCCACGGCTTAACAGTAGATTGATCCGCAAGTTGTAAGATTACGGATGTCGGTTTCGCTTCTCTAATACCAATCTTCTTGAATACACTTTTGGGCATGATATTCACACTTGCCCCTAAATCACACATGGCTTTTCCATGAAATATACCACCTATTTTGATTGGGAGATTGAAACTTCCCGGATCTTTACGCTTCGGTGGTAATCTTCTTTGAACTCGTGCTGATACCCCTTCGTTGATTGCTACAGACTTGGCTCTTGTGAATCTTTTCTTATTGGAGAGTGCCTCCAGAAAGAATCGATCATAGTTTCTCCTTCCTTCCATAGCTTCGAGTAGAGGGACGTTAATTTTCACTTGTTTTAACGCCTCTATACACTTCTGATGTTGCTCCGTGGGATAGTGGCAATGTATGGGTGTTTGTCTTGCTCTACTTCTCTCTTCAATTCTTGGTCCATCAACCACTCTAGGCTTCTTAATCTCATCATGTTCAACTTCTTCAACCCAATCCTCAACAATTATCTCATCTAAGTTCATCCGACTTACGTTTGACTTGTTTGGTAGAACATCCCCTTTTGAGGGAGATGGTAGCGCTTCGGTGATTATCTCACCATGTTCTTTTATCTTTTGAGCTTGAAGACTAATAGTCTTAATCTTATCGTCTACGTATTGGATCTTCTTCATGTTAGACGTTGTATCTTGGGTCAATTGTAGGAGTTGACTTTGCATTTGTTCTATGATTGTAGTGAGCCGCATCACATTCTTCTCTAAAAGTTGATTATGTTGTTTAAGATCTTGGTTCTGTTGTTGCAGGCTTTGCACTACTGATGCATCGATCTTTGATTCAAGTCTGCTCATATTTTCCTTCGAGAAGTTGATGAATTGACTAATAGTCTCTTTTAACTCAGTAATCTCTTCTTGAGGACGTGATTGAGCTTGACTTACATTATGCACAGTATAGCTCGGTGGTTGATTAGCTTGATTTTCATAGGCTTGCTCTTGTAGGTATAACTGTTGAGGTGGCTTTGGGATGCTTTCCTTAACAGTTATAGCGAGTTGTTGTATTTGATCTTGCAACCTTGAAATCCTCGCATCTTTTTCTTCATTAGTGGTAGGAGTTTTTCCTTGTGGCCAACTCATGTTGTTCTCAATGATTGTTTCCATACCACTTTTTGCTTCTTTTGGATCCATAGAGACAAAATTTCCACGACCCATATTATCTGCTCTCAGCCTTGACTCTCTATCGAGTCCATTATAGAACATGGATAATTGTAATTGTGGCGTGTATCCATGTAGTGGACATTTTGCCAACATCTTTTGAAATCTCGTCCATGCTTCACCAACACTCTCTCCGGCTTCTTGTAAGAAATTTGTAGGCTCCAATAGTTCCTTTACTTGCATACTTGTAGGATAAAATTTATCAAGGAATCTTTCTTGAAGCTTGTCCCAATCGGTTATTAGCTCGGGAGGTTGATCATCGAACCAATCGCTTGCTTTCCCGGTCAAGAAAAATTGAAACATTAAATAATACATCTGTTCTTGCGTAACACCTTCATTAATGTTGGCATCACAAAATTGCATGAATTTTTGAACAGATCTGACCGGATCTTGATTTGTATCACCATTAAATTTCCCATAGCTCGCGAATTGATTAATTAAATCAGGATCAGGCTTGAATCTAACGGCTTGGATAGTTGGGACGCGAATCCCAATGCGTTGAACTCGAAATTTACTAGGTAAACCTAGCTCTAACCGTTGATTATCCATCTAAAATCCTGAGAAAGACTAAAACAAAAAGAAAGCGTAAAACTGAAAACAAATAAAAACTTCTACACTAAATAAACACAAAATAGATTTAACTTAAAGATAAATCCCCGGCAGCGGCGCCAAAAAACTTGGTGGGGGCAAAGGTGTGATGAAATAATAGATAAATAAAGGTAATAATAAAGAGTCACACACCCTTGAGAACCACGGAACTCACTGCAAGTATCACAGATCGTTTGCAAGTTTTAATGATAAGTCAAGTTCGTTCGCAGGGATTGTATCCGTTAGATCTACTTATATTTAACAAGCGTAGATGAATTTAGATGTTTTAAAATAAAATATAAAAAGATAAAATAATATGAATAACTATCTGATGAGAAATAACAAATACGAATGCAGATAATTAAATATGAATGTAAGTCAAATAGATTAGGATTACTAATATGAGTCTATTACTAAATCGTTATTCTAACCTGTCACAGATTAAGCATTATATATTAACCAGTATTCTAAATTCTACCTAGCCTTCTCTAGGCTTAGGAGCAACCTCTCCACTACTAAGGATTCCTAAGTAATGATTGGTGATTAAATCAAACCTTAATGGCTATCTAGTTAGGCAAGGGATCAAAACTAGACGATTATGTGGTGTTGTCAATAACTAAGAATAATCCTAAGATTGGCCAAATCTAAGGTGTAACAATAAGTCAAAACACATAATAACAATATACGCCAAGCTCAATCAATTAAAATAACAAATAGTATTTATGAATTAAAGACCAAATAATAATCCAACAATTAAAAGTAAAACTTACAGAATAAAAGCTTAGAAATATGGTTGAGAATAGATCTATAGCTAATTACTCTAAATATAGAGAAGGTGAGATGTAGAAGAGGAGTTTGTCAGTCTCCAATCTTCTTCTTCTTGTCTTCTTCTATAGGTCAGCTTGCTTCTTGAATGAATAGCTTGATTCTAAGGATGAATATTAATGTAAAGGACTAAGCTATTGTTTATAATTTAAGCTAATGTTTAGAACTGAGCAAGGACATGTTTACAATGATAAGAGGGTGTATTTATAGGTATCTTGGAAGCCCTAATTCGTTTTCTTGAAGGAGAAGTAAGTAGTGGACTCCAAGCCCAACTCAAATTCGTAACCCTAAAAACATGCAATCAGGCCCGTTTTTCTTTTGGCTCTAACAGCTTCAATACTCATCCGTTTGACGCGTATGAGTACACAAAATTGATCGTCTCGGAAAGCTCTTCAACTTTGCTCTTGACCGTTTCTCCAAATTCCACACCGTTCTTGAGATATAAGCTGATTTGTGGTCGTAGGTGCAGAAATTCAGGATTAAGGCAGGTTTTCCTTTTCCATGTTTTTAGCTTTTATTTCCTTATCTCCAATTACCATGCTTATCTCTTTCCATAAGTTGTAGTCTTTGACTTGGAATCTAATTAATCTCCATAATTATCTTTAAAGCTTCACACTAAATAAATAATTAAACCCAATATGCTCTAAAAATATTATTCTACTAAATCAAGACTCAAAATAGGAAAGTGTAGCATTTCTCAAGAAAATCGACTATAATGACTTCTAAATCACTAAAAATGATGTCTCATCCTAATATAAATCTATCACAAATGAGGAGACATCAATAGATAATTTCCTTGAAGTGTTTATGGATGATTTCTCCGTGTTTGGTGATGATTTTGATATATGTTTAGATAACTTGGAGAAAGTGTTAGTGAGATGCAAGGAAACAGATTTGGAGTTCAACTGGGAGAAGTGTCATTTCATGGTTCGCGAAGGTATTGTTCTGGGTCACAAAGTTTCTAGTGCTGGTTTAGAGGTTGATAGAGCAAAGATAGAGGTAATTAAAACTCTTCCCCCTCCTCTTTTTGTTAAAGGGGTAAGGAGTTTTCTAGGCCATGATGGCTTTTATAGGCGTTTTATTAAGGATTTTTCTAAGATTGCTAAACCGTTATGCAACTTACTCGAAAAGGATTGCAAATTCCTTTTTGATGAAGCTTGTTTAGCGGCCTTCCAAGCAATTAAAGAAAAGCTTATTTCTGCTCCTATAGTGTTACCTCCAGATTGGAATTTACCGTTTGAGGTTATGTGTGATGCAAGTGATTTATGTATGGGAGCTGTATTGGGACAGAGAAAAGAGAAGGTTTTTCATTCGATTTACTATGCTAGTAAAACTTTCAGTGGTGCTCAGATTAATTACACAGTTACAGAAAAGGAATTGCTAGCAGTTGTATATTCGTTTGATAAATTTCGCTCTTATCTTCTTGGAGCGAAAGTTATTGTTTATACAGATCATTCCGCGATCAGATTTCTTATGGAGAAGAAAGATGTGAAACCAAGGTTAATTAGATGGGTGTTATTGCTTCAAGAGTTCGATTTAGAAATCAAAGATAGAAAGGGTTGTGAGAATCAGGTTGCAGATCATCTATCGCGTTTAGAGGGTTCAGAGATGAATAGTGGTAATGAAGCAGTTCGAGAAGAGTTTCCTGATGAGAGTTTATTCGTTGTTCGAGATTATGAAGCTCCGTGGTATGCAGATATTGCGAATTTAGTGGTGAGTGGTGTTTTTCCTGAAGGTTCTACTTATCAAGAAAGAAAGAGGTTAGCTCATCGTGCTAGACAATTCTTTTGGGAGGATTCGTTCCTCTACAAAGTTTGTGCTGACCAAATGATACGAAGATGTGTAGCAAGGGAAGAGACTGCAGCCATTATAGCTGGATGCCATGATTCATTATATGGCGGACATTTCAAAGGAGATAGAACTGCTGCGAAGGTATTTCAATCAGGTTTTTACTGGCCTTCTCTTATTAAAGATTGTCATGAATATGTTAAGAAGTGTACGAGATGCCAGTTTACCGGAAACATATCTAAGAGGGATGAGATGCCGCGTAATAATGTGTTACAGGTTGAGATATTCGATGTTTGGGGCATAGACTTTATGGGTCCTTTCGTCCCTTCAAATGGTAACCTTTACATCTTATTAGCTGTTGATTATGTGTCTAAGTGGGTAGAAGCGGTGGCTTTACCTACTAATGATTCACGAGTGGTGATCAAGTTCTTGAATTCACATATTTTCACTAGACATGGCACACCTAGAGTGATTATTAGCGATGGAGGATCTCATTTCGTTAATAAATATCTGAAGACTTTTCTAGAGAAGTATGGAGATAGACACCGTGTATCTACTGCATACCATCCACAATCCAATGGTCAAGCTGAAGTTTCGAACCGTGAAGTCAAGTCAATCCTAGAGAAAACCGTTGGTCCTACAAGAAAAGATTGGTCAATGAAATTAGATGATGCGTTGTGGGCCTATCGTACTGCGCTTAAGACTCCAGTTGGTGCATCTCCCTATCGTATGGTGTATGGTAAGGCTTGTCATTTACCTTTAGAGCTTGAAATGGGTGCCTATTGGGCAATTGCGCAGTTGAACTTAGATCCTATCTTAGCCGGGAAGAATCGTATGATGAAGCTTAATGAACTTGATGAATTCCGATTGCATGCTTATGAAATTGCCAAACTGTACAAAGAAAACACAAAGAAATGGCATGACAATCGGATTCGTCCAGAGAACTTTGAAGTGGGGCAAAGAGTATTGAAGTATAACTCAAAGTTCAGCAATTATCCGGGTAAGTTAAGATCTAAGTTGTCAGGTCCATATATTGTGACCAAAGTTACACCTCATGGGGCGATAGAAATAGAACATCCGCTAGAGAACCGGACCTTCATGGTTAACGGTCACAGATTGAAGATATACCATGGAGGTGAAGATACCAATCGCTCGGAAGATCCACATCCCGGGGAGGTCATGTATCTCCTCGAGACTCCTTAGAAGCGTGAGGTAACCCGTCGAGCTTAACGACGTTAAACAAAAGCCAATTACTTGTATATTAGCTGAGTTTTTAAATTTTTTGCAAATTAGATTAGTTTAATTTTCGTACTTTTAGTGTTTATTATTAAGAAATGAGGAAGGGTAGTTGTTTTTGATGATTTCAGGGGTAAAAAGGTCATGAGTTTGGGGTCGATTTGGCGAAAAAGGAGAAAAAGAGGTTGGATGTCCAGGAGAAACCGGGAACCCGGTTTCGCACAAACCGGGAACCCGGTTTTGGAGCTGGTACCAACCAATTTAACGCAACACTTGGCGTCTTGGTTCACGACACAGCGTCGGAACCGGGTACCCGGATTTTCGAAACCGGGAACCCGGTTTTGGTGCTGTGATTTCTGAAAAACTCTGACCCAGCGTTTTGGTGGCTTGCGTTTTCGTGCGTTTTGATTCGCGCCATCGACACAAACCGAGAACCCGCATTCCACAGAACCGGGTACCCGGTTTCGGAGCTGTTGTCTTCAAATTTCTCTGACCCGGCGTTTTGAGAAGTGGCGTTTTGGCGCGTTTTGACTCGCTCCATCGAGAAAATCCGGGTACCCGCATTCCACAGAACCGGGAACCCGGTTTCGGCGAGAAAAATCTCTGACCCCGCGTCTTGGGGTCCAGCGTTTTGGTGCGTTTTTGAAAAAAAATTAAAAATTATTAAGTATTTTTCCGGGTCGTCACAGCGACGCGGAACCGGGAACCCGGTTTGCCAAAACCGAGAACCTGGTTTTGAAGCTGTGATGTCGGTTTAGAGGTGTTTTAACCTAGTTTGTTAGCCTCTTTTGCAAGTCTTTACCTAAAACGCACCAATAGCCTCCCCACCTCCGAAAATCATCAACACAAACACTATATATCATCAAATCCTACCCTCTTTCACCACAAAAACATAAAATCAACTCACCTCTTCTCCAAAATAACATCAAATCCTTAGTTTTTCCCAAGATTCTTCTTCACCCAAATCCTTAAATACCCAATTCTTTCTTCTCCCATCCAAATTAACCAAGACCCATCTCATATTTCACCTAGTTCTTAAATTCTTAAACCTCAAAACATCATAATTCTAAACTTTTCCCTAAGTTTTTCATTATTTGAAGTTTTGAGTTTGGGGTGAAAAGAGATGACTAACAGAACCGGTGATTTTCGAAGAACTGCTCCTAGAAGAAAGACCACCATTGGTGGTTCACAAGATCAAGCTATTGAGATTCCTGATTCGCGTCCTAAACGAAAAATGAACGAAGTTAAGCTTGATTCTAAAAGAAAAGAAATCACAGGTCACAAGAGAAGATTGATTGATGAGATTGAAAGTGAGAAGGAACCAGAAGAGGAAATTGCGAAGAACATTGAGAAGGAAACTGAACAAGAGATTCCGGAAGCACCCGTTCAAAAACCTCCGCGTATGAAGATGTGGGCCCACAAGCCTAAGAGGGTTTATACTTGTTGGAATACTCAGGTTCGTGAAAGAATTGAATTTTTTGAAATTTGGTGAGGAGACGAATTTTCCTAAGGGTATTATGAGTAGTGATTACAAAGAATATGCTGTGACATGTGCTAAGTTTGGTTGGAAAGAGTTACAAGAAAGGAAGCTTGAGTTTAATCCTACTTTTGTGCGAGAATTTTACGAAGGTTTAGCTACCTCCCATGATACCATTGATATCCGCAAAAAGGTAGTTCCTTTCTCTATTGAACGTATTCGGAAATCATTGAAACTACCCAACTTTTCTGGAACATACCCCTTCCAAGAAACTCTTAATGACCCTTCCTTTGATTTTGAATCCCTTTGGGGGACCGTGCTTGTTAATGGGACTAGCCCAATTCCCGAAGGTGAAAGGTATCCTGGACAGTTTTACAGCAGTAGTTTGACACCTCGTGCTAAGGTTTGGTCTCGTTTCGTAATACCCACTTTCTTTGGTATTAAACACACTTCCGAGTTGAAGAAAGAGCACACATTTGTTATTAAGTGTATTTTGGAGGAGAAACCATTTGATGTTGCTAAGATCATTTATGATACAATCATGGAGTTCGCGAAATCACCAATGAAACAACAAAATCTGAAGTTCCCTTGTACTATTACTCAGTTGTGTTTAGACGCAAAGATTCCGCGTAATACGCAGATATTGATACTGTTTCAGTTAGTGTGAGTATAGCTTTGAGCACAATCAAGAACATCCATGAAGAAGCAACACGAACTACAAGAAGTCCGAGAACTCCTCAATCCAAGAAAATGAAAACTGTACCTGAGTTGGAAGCGAAGATTCAGGTGTTGGAAGAGACTCAGGAGAAGATGATTGCTACCTTGGGAAACGTTACAAAAGAATTGGACCTATTGCGAAATTTAATCCTAGGCTTAAATACACTTCAAAACGCAATTTATGATGCTGTTACGCGAGATAAAGGTCCAGAACGCAACACCGATAACCAGCCTCGCGCTGGTTAAGATACGTTTTCTAAACTTTCCTCTTAGTGTAGATTACTTTACATGCTTTATTGAGTCTTTTCGAGTCGTGGGGACACGACTCATTTTTGAGTTTGGGGTGGGGTTCGTTGCCTCATCCCAGTTTTTATGTGTTATTTGCTTTATTTGCTTTCAATAAAATAATTTTCGGAGTTGCGTTTGACTGTATAAATTTTTAAATATCCCTTTAAGCATACTTTTGATGAATCTATGATAGTAAATAGTGGACTTTAGGGATTGATATAAAGCGCACTTACAATTGCATGCGAACATAGGTAATTGATAGGAAAAATTAATAAACAATGCAAATGAAGTAAGCTTGTACTTAAGGAATATGTTTGGTGTGTAGAAAGTGAAATCCTAATTAGTAGAGAACCCACCTAGATATGAACTAAAGATAAGCTATGTACTTAGGAAAATGATAGGGGCAGTTCTTTGTTAGCCATTTGTGCCTTTTTAGCCTTCTATCCCTTGTATTAATTATTATCCGTCTTAGCCCACTTTGAGCCTTAGCCTCTTCTTTGTAGCCACGATATAAGCCATTATCCCTTAGATTATTAGGCATGACCACATGACCCGCACTTGAATCACAATCCTGAGACATGTCTCGAGCTTGAGTTTGGGGTGGTGGGACCACTTATGGGAAATTAAATGGGTAGGGATTGATGTGCCTTGTATTGTAGCACAATTGCAGATGATATATACTTGTAACCCTTTGCCGGGAATGAAGAAAAATGAAAAAGAAAGAAAAAATGAAAAATTTTGAAAAATCATACAGTAGGAACCGGGAACCCGGTTTGCTTCTGTACAAAAAAAAAGAGAAAAAGAGAAAAGAAAATAAAAAGAAAAATATGAATGAATAAAACATCCGGCAAAGTGGAATTTTTTGAAAATCATCTTGTTTATAGTGGGTAGACATGGGACGCTAAATTGTTGCGTATATGGGTGAGTGAGAACATCTTTTTGAGCGTTAACTCAAGCTCGAGGACACTGTTGATGGTAAGTGAGGAGAGAGCCAAAAGCTCACTTCAAATTTACCAAATATACATCCACACCCGTCCTTAAGCCAATATTATAACCGTAAATAACTCGTGATTCCTAAGTGCATAGTGAATTTGTTATTCTGTTGATAGGGAATATACTAGGTGGAGCGTTCAAAACGAGTTAGGATTAATGACCACCCTATAGCCATCATACAGAGATAAGTACAAGTGTAACCTTCAAGCATTGCAACTTTAATTTTATGATTGAGATTATTTATGTTTGATGTTGCATGATTAGTGTATGTGTATATTAGTTTCTAGAGTTTGCTATATGAGATTTATTTTGAGAATTGCTTTAGGGTTTATTTGCTAGCTTCTACTTGTTTATACGCTTACTTCTACCCCTTTGTTTTGTTTTACTTTGTCGGGACGACAAAGGTTTGAGTTGGGGGTCTTGATGTCTCTCTAATTGTTCTTATTTTCGACCCTTGGGAGACATCATTTTTGGTGTTTATTTAATTAAATTGATAGACTTTTGGACTAAATATGCAATAATCCGGAATTCCCTTTTTATTTCTAGCAAATTGGTATTTTTAGTGAAAAGTTTACAGGTTTAGATGTTAGCTAGGAGAGGAATCCGAGGAGAAAGTCAAAGATCGTGAATTAGAGTCAAGACTTGAAGATAAATCCCGAAGATATTATTTTTAGAGCTGAAAATCCATTTTCCAGGCCATATAGTGTTGATTTCGAGGTTCTTAAGCGATGATTTAGCCGCTGACCTTTAAAGAGAAAACATTCCTTATCGAGTTACGGAACTTTAGCAACTAGAATGAGGTCAATCGGAGTCATAACTCATCGGGAAAAGCTGTTTTAGTGAAGGTGTATCAGCAGTTACGGGATTTTGGGCTTAGAAAGTGGGCTTGGACACTTAATTAGTATTTTATTTTCTAGTCCAAGACCTAGTACGATTTATGCTTATAAGAGGAGGTCTGGACTTTTATTTTTCACACAATTCACATTCCACAAGATTAAACACAGAGAGAAGCAACAG
Organism: Nemophila menziesii; assembly: GCA_029959085.1. NCBI lineage: Eukaryota > Viridiplantae > Streptophyta > Magnoliopsida > Boraginales > Hydrophyllaceae > Nemophila > Nemophila menziesii. Next base: position 5,690,999 of record JARWIR010000030.1, read on the forward strand.
AAGGAAGAAAGAAGAAGCTACAAGAGCTAGAGTGGGTCTATAGCTCCGTTCGTAGTCATTCCAATTCGGGAAATTAGGTTCTTTTTATACTTTAATTTTGTAAACAATATGAATTCCATTTCTTTTAATTTAGTTTTTAATTTTAATATGAGCTAAGCTTTTCATAGTGCTTGAGAACAAACAATGGGTGAATCTTAATTTTATGAAATAACGAATGTTGAATTTGGGTTTATGTTAAATTAAATTAGATTGGGTCTATTACTCTTTTCGATAATTTGTGATTATTTACTGTTTTTAGAGTCGCGAACTAAGAACAGGTATTAGTATCTAAGCTATTCCACATAAGTGGCGTGTGGATCATCCTGACGGAGGGTTTAGGTATAGAATTAATTATTCAATCTAGGATAAAAGCTATTGATTCTGACGAACTTAGCTAATTCTAGGGCCAATGAGGTAAAACACTTAATCATCCAACGGTGGATCATATTTACCCTGATGGGACTAGTGACACTTTAAGATTGCCTTATAGTCCACCCTGACGGGGGTATAGGGAATTTAGAATCCCGACCATTGTAATTGACCAATTTAGCCCTTAAACAACATAAGTTAGGAAGTAAGATTGGGAGGATCCTTGCGTTCTCAAGTACTTCATCTCATACTGCGTTTTCACTCATTTTACTTGCGTCTTAGCCTTTATTTGCATTTTAATATTTGTCTTTCATTCATTAGCTTTAATAAACAAAACCAAACAAACATTTTATTATCTTTTATTTTCATAAGTGCATCAATCACTATTTGCTAGATATTGTGATCAACCATTCCGTCCTTGGAACGAATCTGATTTATAAGTTATACTACTTGGGACAACCGTACACTTGCGGTTGTGGTTCGATTAGCATTTGCATTTATTTTTAGAACACACAAAGGACCACCAGTAACTCAAGTGAATACCCATGTAATGGCATTTCCGTAGTAAAGATTGAAAAGGAGTCCAAGAAACTCCTACAATCTCTTCATGTTCTTGATGGAAACTAGCAACATCTAATTGCCTACTAAGTATGACACTTTGAGAATAATACCTGTCGAAAAATGCTATCTGAATTTGATTCCAAGTCAAAATCTCACCGTGTTGTTGCTGATCATGCCATTCACTTGCTCCTCCGGTGAGGAAAAACGGAAACATATGAAAGTACATTTGTGCTTTGGTTACTCCAGGAGTGACATATGCATCACAAATTTGCATAAACTTGTACATAGCCCGAATAGGATCTTCACGAGCTTCACCACTATATTACCCGATATTGATAAATTGATTAATCATAGATGCGTCTGGTCTGAATCGGATTCCTTGAATTGCGGGTGGGAGAAGTCCTAGTGGTGGTAGATGAAACTGTCTATATTCGTTAGGTTGGACGAATCGCGGAACATCTTCTTGAATTCCTGCACCATTATTGTTGAGCGGTTGTTGACCTCCTGGAGGAATCTGGAATTGAGCGTTCTGAGCTCCTACCGGCGGGTCTTGCATAACCGGTGGAACTATAGGATCACCGTTTTCATCCAACTAAATTCCGTGATCTTCAACATTATGAATGTTCAGACCCTCCATTTTTCTTTCTAGCTTTTGTTTTTGTCTCGCTTCTCTATCCCTCTTGTTTTAATCATCGAAAAAACCTCTCCGGGTTTGAGTACATGCACTACTTGTAGAACCTGAGAAGAGACAACACAAAGAAAAGCATAAAACTGAAATAAAAATAACAACTAAAACACTTACGGATAACACTGTGGTCACACACTACCGTCCCCGACAGCGGCGCAAAAAACTTGGTGTCTCCTGGTGTGTTATAAAATAACACCCTAAATAGGAAGGACACGTACCGCAAGTGTACGGGTCGTCCAAGTAATATCTGGTAAATGGGAATTCGATCTCAGGGACGGATTGGATATGACTATAGATGTTAGTAATAAGTGTGAATAATTTTTATATGATGCGGAAAGTAAAATAGATGAATATTTGTTTTGATTTTATTTAAGGACTATTATTGAATCAATATAAAATACTAAATTAACTAATGCAAATAAATGAGACACAAGTAAATAAAATATGAGTACACGCAAGGATGAGAAGTAGTACTTGAGTTTCGCAAGGGTTTCGCCTAAATCTATTCAATCAATGCTCTCGTTTAAGGGTCGAATTGGTAATTAATATTAGTCGAGATTCGAGTTTCTCCTAACCCCCGTCAGGGTGATTATAAGCTATATTTGATTATAAAATTAACTAAGTATGTCATGATCAATAATTTATATCTTACATCTGTTACCTAGTTCAGTAATTAAACCCCCCGTCAAGGTGATCATTACGCCACTATAATAAATAGCTTAATTACTAATTCCTATTTCTGATTCATGACTTTAAAGACAGTAAGTAAATTCATGATAATAGAAAATACTAAATTACCCAATTCAAATTAAATCTTTTAATCCCAAATTCAAAAAAAATAACTAAATAAATTGGGGCTCAACCCATTAAAGCGATTCTCAAGCACTTAGAGTATTTAGCTCATAATAAAAATTAAAACTTAAGAAATAAAAATAAAGGAACTCATTGTTTTACATAAAGAAATAATAAGAACCTAATTTAAGAGTTGTTGAATTGACTGTTGTTGGAAGAATCTCTTCTAAAATTTCAGTTTCTTCTCTCCTCTTGCTTTTGTCTTTTCTCTTTGACGTTCTGACTTTTGTAAATTGAGTTGTGTGTAAAGATAAAGTCAAAAGGTCCCTTTATACTCGGCTTATATTAAGTGTGTAAATAAAATATTAAATGACCCAAGTCCACTCTTTAAATCATAATCCTGTAACTGGTGTACACCCAAAACTAAAATAGATGCAACTTTTTCAATTTGACTCCGAATTGACGTGTTCAACTTGCTACATCTTCGTAACTCGATAAGGAACGAATCTTCTTTACAACTAAGAGGTCGAATCCATGTATATGTAGCTCGAAATCAGCAATTACCATCAGCCTTCCAGATTTGCAGCTTCAACTTGCTACATCTTCGTAACTCGATAAGGAACGAATCTTCTTTACAACTAAGAGGCTGAATCCATGTATAAGTAGCTCGAAATCAGCAATTACCATCAGCCTTCCAGATTTGCAGCTTCAACTTGTTAACTCTTCTGGATATTTCTTTTCGCCTTTGACTTCTTTACACGATCTAAGACTTTAATTCTTGATTCCTCTTTGCTAGCATTAAGAACTTACAAACTTTGCACTAAAATAAACCATTTAACGTGCAGAAGCTTAATAAATGAAAAATACTAAAATTCAAGGAGAGAAAATAAAATATAACAAATTAACACTAAAAGTCTATCGAATTAGTCAAATAATCACCCAAAATGATGTCTCCTAAGGACATATAATTAGAACAAAATTGGAGACATCAGTCGTCGGCATGAATATGATGACATCGTTTACGTCAATATCTTCCCAACATACGTTCTGGAAATTTATTTATTTTTCACGAACAACACTGCAAACCAAAGCCTTCAAACTGGAGTTCCACCCTAGCCTTAGAACCATAATACTGAAACCAATAACCGAAGAAACCTCGATCTACATCACATGACATGACTACGAACCCTAGCTCATCCAAATTGTGGTTGCGAACATAGATCTCTAGCTCCGTGAAGCTTGTGAATCGCGAATCTCAATCGTCGTATCTTTCGCCACAAATCTCTACCTCTCAAACACAAATCGGCCTTGAAAGCCATTGTTTGAAACTCCATTAATGGATATGCCATGACACGAACAGATAATGGACTTAATGGATCTTGAAGCTACATTAAAGATCGTCCTTGAAAGCTCTGTCATAAAATCGCTAGTGTTCCATCGTAAATTTGGCCTTGCTCCGCCGTGGCTCGCAAGAATTAGAGAAGGTGGGAAAGGGTTTGAGAGAATTTTTTAAAATGAGTAGGGTTTGTGAAAATATTTATGTTATATGGTTATATGTAAATGTATATATAGGGGTAGTTATAGATACAAAATAAAAATTGTTTTGATTTAATTTTATTAGTTTTAATTCTATTTTGGCCTCTTTCGGAGAAAAATTCCATGAGCTGGGGTACAAGAGTCTTGACGAGGAGTTTTATAAACCCGTTCGGTAAAAATATTTGATTTAATATTCTGTTAGAATGTTCCAATTAACAGTTATGCAAATAGTATCAACTAACATATTAGAAGTTTGTTTGACACGATACGCACCTAAACCACAGATGTTATTACATATAATGACAATTTCCTTTAAGCATATGATAAATGCCTCATCTAGTTGTAAGTAAAATTGTGCAACCTTGCAAATTCAAGGTAGATCGAGAAAACAATTGTTGAAGTTGGATCTTCATCTTTAACCAGCATACCGGCTCTCCTAAGAGCTAGTGCTAGACCTTCACGACTAGAATCGACCCAAATTTTCTGGATATAGAAATTAATGATGAAGCTTTTTTCATTCACCATAACTATAACAACTAATTATTGTTCTAGATGCTTAGTGAAGGAAGTGACACTGAATATTCAATTATGAATACCCTACATGTTCGGCGGTGAGGAAATCTCGCCGTTATTACTCGTAGTTTCCATAGTTCTCTATATGGTCATTAAAATACTCTTGGTCATGACAAATAAAAAAGGTGGTAATGTCTCTTAAGTGTATAGTTCTGTTATAAATAAGGACGGTGTGTTAATTTCATTCCGAATTGAAGAGATTCATTTCGAATTGAAGAGATGATTAAATCCAACTTATTATATTGGTACATAATAATGAGCATATAATATTATCAACTTTATATCGTAATAAAGGTCAAACTATATAATATCTTATCAAACTCTAAAATGGGTTGACAAAAAAATCAAACTCTAAAATGCAAAATGAAAACTTTAAAGTATTATATTTTGAAAGACAGACAACATAAGAACATAAAATTAACACAACATTGGTTAACCGACTTTAGTTTTTTACTAATACAACCATTGATAACAGCATTGATTACTAATATTTTACCAAAAAAAGATGGTCTCAAGACTAACATGTGTTGCTTAAGACAGTTCGCAGACTTCAACACCGGACAGTTGCTTGCCTGCCTGATCTAATGTCAAATATTTGAATTTGAAACTCAGTCATTTTCTTTCCACGGGAAACTAATCATTAATTCAATCCAACATATGAAACCTCTTGTTTTTTTTTCATATACACATCTTCTTGGCCCTAATTAATATGATAAATTAAACAACGTTTCATAAATTTAAAATTTAAAAACTAAACAAGCAAGATATTTAGTTTGTTTCATACCTGAATTGCTATTGTTCCCAATTTGAGCTCCTCATTCTCAACTCCTCTTTTACATCTATAGGAATTTATTTGCCAAAGTAGTCCACAAAAATTCATGCCACACTAACAACAAAATGCAGTAACAACAAGTGGCTCCTTTGGAGATGCTATTTGTGAAACAAAATAGTTAATTAGTATTGTATTTACGCATTTAAAATATTAATAAAGTAGGAAGTATATCTTACGATGGGAATTATGAAATTACATAGTCAACAATCTTTTGTGGAGCCAAAGCTTCGCCCTCTCGACGAAGATCCAGTTTCGGCATTCATGGACCTCCAGGGATAGCCTCGTTCGTGAGGGAATGAACTCGTTTGATCCAAACGCTCAACATATCCCCACTTGCACGAAGATCCAGTTTCGGCATTCATGGACCTCCAAGGATAGCCTCGTTCATGAGGGAATGAACTCGTTTGATCCAAACGCTCAACATATCCCCACTTGCTCAACCCACAGTAAATATTAAATACAATAAACCACCCAACAATTCAAAATACATCCACTTAACATTATATCACACTAAAATTATACTACAAATTAAATCTTTCCATAGAAATTATTAACCTTCATGGTTAACTGAAATGGCATGGCCAATTATCCTATTTCTTTTGTTTTTTCGTTCGGTAATGAAATTTTTCTTGACATGATCCTAACGTGTGTGCAAAATTAAAAAAAAAAATTATTATTAATTTCTTCCAAATATATTAGAATTAATTCTATGTTAATATTTTTTATTATCAAGTAAATATGTAAAAGAAAGGAGTAATTAGTTCAAATCTAGCTCAAATTCAAGCTAGAATCCCATTATAATGACTACATATATGGATATATATTGACTACTATGCATAAATAACACATATAGAGAAAAAGGCCTGTTGGGAGGGCTATTGGTGGGATTGAAATTGATGAGTTATATTTCGAATTGTGATGATGTTTTAGCCAAATTCTCGATCCTTATTCAACCCATTAACCTATCCCCACTCATGCTTCACCACTGTGGGCCCCTCGCTCTTAGCAATCCAAATGCACCAAATTTATTATCTTCAATAAAATTGTTTAATGGACTATAAACCTCCTATTAGCGGTCTAAGTTAACTCTTAGGCAAATCCATAGTTACACCCAGCAAACCGCATAAACTTTCTGTCCTAATTGTAACACTTTCGCACTATCTCCTACTTTTGTTTTTCCCTTATAATTTTTCAAATCGATTGTATTTTTCATGGTTATTACAATTTAACAAGGGGGAAATATGAAAGAGGGGAGGAGTCAAAAGAATACATGATTTAAACACCACTAATAAAAGACCTTGCTACCTTTTATTCAGAGACAAAGACGGCGATAGTCGAATCTCTAACTACTCTTTTCCTCGGGTGAATTATAAATCACGTCCCCCCATATGTTGGACTTATTAATAAAAGCCCTCCTAATTATAAGCTCAGTAACTAGCTAGTTACAAAAGCCTAAAAGCCCACAAATGCCCTCTCCATTAGCTCTTATTACACTGAAACAAACAACCCACCCCAAAACACTATTGTTTTTTCTCAATATTATTAGTAATAGACAATAATATATAGAAAAAACAATAGTAGTAATATGAAATACAAAGAGAGATGGAAAAATCCACCTCTGAACAAATATGAAATACATTTTGTGATGCATCTTTTTCGGATAAAGGAGCAGCTATTGCGTGTTTAATAAGAAATTCTAATGGTTAATTTATATCAAGAAAAAGTTAAAAAGTTAAAGCAAATTTAGTTTCGGAAGCAGAAGCCCTAGGGATTTTGTGAGGTACGGAAATTACATCAGATTTTCCTTTTGGAAGTGTTATCATCGAGAATTACGTGAAAAAGATTATGAAGCAACATTCTTCTAGTCAATACATTCCGAGTCATTCAATTAAAATATTTTTTGTAATATTTATTTTTTTGCTGAGTTATTAAACCTTTCTTCTTCTATTATTTTCTAGGAGTAGAAACGAGGTAGCCCACTAGGTTTCCAAATAGGAGTTTCTTAGCACATTGTTTGGCAATTCAGATACTTGTATTCCTTCCCAGTTAGCTACAATTTTAAGATGTGATAACGAGCCTGTAGGGGTAGGCTGACCTTTGTAATGTTTTAGAACTTTTATTTATCTATATATTATGCTTTGGAAAAAAATTATCCTTGATTCGAAATTCAAATGACGTGGATTTATAAATCAAAGTTATTACTTTGTTGACCAGATTCATGAAATTCCAAATCAAAATGTAATTGATGAATTTAAGGGGTATTTGATAACATCTATAGTCCCTTGTATATTTATAATGTCATGGTTTTGAATTGTATTGAATGCTCGAGCATCCGAACCATACAACCTATGCACATGTACTTCACCTAGCAAAAATCACGCGGGTAGTATAGATATTTAGACAATACTATTTTTTCTAGTAAGTCATTTTGCACAATCTCCTATTTTTTATCTAGTAAATAATACTATTAATACGATGAAAATGAACGTACACTTTACAAGTATCACAAAATAGCTTTGGTGAAAAATCACTTTAATTAGAAGCTAACAACAAGCTAGCTAAAAGGTAAAACTATTTTTCTCCACATAAACCTATACAATGAATTTAGGTGGATGTAAACAAAAAACCACTATCTCCCAAGGAGGCATGACTAGAATGCAAATGAAAAAAAAGTACGAAAAACAACAATTTTAACATTTCACGATGCTATTCTGTGTGGGGTTGGGTGGGCAATTCCCTCAAAGCTAATCTTGTTTTAGGCTAACCAAATAAGTCCGCGGTCGATGTGAAAGTGATCTTCTATGCCTTTGTTTTCCAAGCCAGTCGAGTCTCCTATTTCTTCAACCATATAAGGGTGTTTTGAATAGTGGACATAACTTTCCCTAATGCCCACTTAATTCCTTATAGAGATCCATATCTTGACGGTGATCTTTCACTAAAAACAAGTATTTTTTTTCATTTCATAACACACATATTTGATCGAGATCTATTTATGTTATTCTGTCTTTCATGTTGATTTTTCCATGTAGGGTGAGCCAAACAATGATTGAATGTTTTGGGTGTTACAAGCACCCAAAAAATAGTTTGTCCAAGGTCTAACGGGATCTTTGAGGTGGAAGAACTCATATGACCTTTTTGGTTGCTTTTGTATACAAACCCGGTGACCGCTTGTAGTCAAGACCGCGTACCCGATGTTGGTGTTGTGACTGAACAATTTTCAAACATCACATACGCTTAGTCAAGTCCGTAGGCATTAAGTATATGTTTTTGATGTGATGTAGTCTTTTTAAGAGTGTTGAATCATTCTCTTAAACTACCAAATATCACACATTTCGATTATGCAAGTACTCTCTATGGATCCATTTTGTCCAAAGCGGTACCTTATTTTCGTTAATATGCCGTAGAAGTTTTGAGAGTAAAGCATCATTTAGAAGGTCCAAACTTTTAAGACCATGTCCTCCTTTGTTTTTTACATGCAAATCGCTTTCCATTTAACCTTATTTGGTGTTGTGCTCCAAATAAAGTGCGACAAATGCGAGTAGTGCTCTTGATCCCCCAATCGAAACCAGAAAAATCAGAAGCCGATAACAACAAACCACTTGTAAGACCAATCGAAATAACTCCAATCTTCAAACATAAGAGAGCAGAAGGAGTTTACCATGACTCTCAACACATTCGATATGTTTTCTCGTCAAGGGGTCGTAACTTCCATTCCTTAACCTTTTAAACATGAGGAGACACCAAGGTATCTAAAAGCCATACTACCCTCTTAATGGTATGTAGGTTTTTTAATGATTTCAAGCTCCCTCTATTTGATCATCATAATATAGAATTTTAACTTAGCCACGTTGAGTCGGAGAGCCAAACTTTTTTTTAAACTTTAAGAATCCCATTAGTATGTCAAGTGAGATCGATTCACTCTGAGAGAATAACATGGGATTATCCACAAATTCCAAGTGTGTAATATTTAATCCTTCGCATTTGGGTGGAATTTGAACGAAGCTTTAGACATAGTTTTCACAATAAACAGAGAAAGATACTTCGAATAATGTATATCAAGATGCGGTTGCATCCTTCCATTAGCGGAGATGAGCCTACTCGGGAAAAATATCGATCGAGCCTTATTTACAATATCATCAAGACGCGGTTGCATCCTTTCATAAAGATAATGGTAATTGCCTTGAGATCACATTGCAACATGAAATGGGTCTATGCTTATCGATGGTAGTTGCATTTTACGATTTTGGGACAAGCATTATGATAGTGTTGTTAAGTTTCTTTAAGAGAAATCCTTATATGAAAAATTTACTTATTTATATGGTCAACTCTTCACCTACTACATTCCATGACTTGATGAAGAATTTGGATAATTAATTGTCGGGTGATGGGGACTTGATACCAAATATTGCATCTTTGATCTCTTTATCGGTTATCTCGGAGCAAAATTATCGACCTAAATGTCACCACATTCGCAAATATCTTCTAATACATGCAAAGTGTTTTTTCCTTGACCGGATAAAGATGTCAAGTGGTCAAACTAGGTCGCATGTACTTGATTTTTTGAAGTGATATGTGTGTCTTTGGGATTTTCGATAAATGAAATGAACTTTCACCGGTTATTTCTCTGACATGGTCGTGAAATATTTTAATGCATCTATCAATTTTCGTCGTGTATCCATATTTTTCCCTTTTGCTTCTGGAAACTCTGCTCAATTTTTTAGAAGAGGATCGATCTCTTACAAAGTTCCCCAATTTTTTCAATGACTATCGGGTTACCCACATTTTGAGGTCAAATTTACAGAAAGATCGGTGGTGGTGGTGGATGCATAAGATGATGGTAGTAATGAGGGTGGGGGTGGTCGATGCATGAGGTAGTGGTTGTGTGGTGGGGTTATGGGTGATGGGTGTGGTGGTGGTTGATGGAGAATGTATTAGGTGGTGGTAGTAGTTGGTGGTGAAATGCCAGAGGTGGTGGTGGAGGTAGTGGACGGTAGAGGTGGTCGGACTTTAAAATATAATTAAAATAAATTAATAAATATTATATTAATAATTATATAATATAAAAATGACATCAAGGATAATTGTGAAGGTAAATATGTCAGAGTGTTTAATTGAAAATTAATCTTTTAAAGTATGATCCTCCTTCCTTTTTCAGTGAGTAGAATTTGAAATAATTGTAATTAATTGAAATTATCCCCTTATAATTAGTTATATTCCATATCGGTTTAGCAGGTATATAATTGTCGGGATGCCCCAAAACATTAGGAACATAAAAAACAAAAATGGAAAAAAAGATAGCAAAATCTTCCAAACTGAATAGATCATTTACATAAAAATAAGGGTAAGAAGCTATTTCATCCATCTCTGAATGTACACCCAATGGATTATTTGATCCATATCGATGTAAAGCCGCCAGATGAAAAAGACTGGCACCTACTAAAATAAAGGGGAGTAAATGATGAAGACTAAAAAACGATTTAAGGTGGCATTGTCCATGGAGAAACCACCCCAAAGCCATGTTACTGTGGTATCTCCTACTACAAGTATAGCGCTAGCTAAGCTTGTAATAATTGTTGTGGTTTCTGAACCCATTGAGATGACCCAATAATTTCGCTATTTCGATTTTGCTATTCCTTGGGAACAGCGTAGCGACGGATAATTAAGAATCAGAATAGGTCTAGTCTAGGGTTATTCTCGTTATTGTTATTCTATCTTAGAAGTCATTCCTATATTGTCCTTCTTTTCTTGCTAGAGTGCGCTAACGCTTTAATTTTCTTGCTTTGTTACTTTCATGGGAGATCAAGACTATAGGAGAAAAAAGAGTTCATTAGCCAATATTCTGTCAAGTCAGGCCAATGATCGAACATAAAGATATGAAGTGAGTTCCATTTGATGAGTAACTTAGAACAAAGGAGAATGATATGGAAAGAATGAAGCAATGACAGAAGAAGTCATTTCTAGTAGTAACGACTTGTCATGATCCATCAGTTTATATAGAATCCATGTCCTAGGTTTATCAAAAAACATTCTTTTCGCTAAGAGTATATAATTAAAAAGATTGAAAGGGTCCACCCCGAAACCAAATGGGTACTAACTACCAGTAACAACTGAGTCCTCTGCGAACCGCATGAGATAGTTAACCATCATACGACTCACCAACTTCACTTGCCTCTATGGGAGGCTCGTTCCGGGAAGGTTCTAATCACTTACAATACACAGCTCTAAGAAGGAAGGGTTGGGTTAGGAGCGCTTTCAATATGATTCTTTTCTGCTATCAATAAATTCGAGTTTGTTTTGGCCACTTTCTTCATCCCCCTCTATCAAAATGATCAAAAAGGAAGGCGAGCTTGCTTCTTATGCCCATGTTTGATCTCTTCCATCTCTGCCTCGCTCGTTGTCACCTATGTTCAAGAAAGATTTAGAACCCTATACAGAATGAAGAGGGGGGGATCTTCCTCTCAACATTGCTTTTCGAGGCTCCACTCCCCCTGAATAAGTAAAGCCTTGTTAGCCTGGGCGAAGATGGGAATAAAGAGTAAGGATATAATATTGTTATGTTGTTATTATAATTAATATTAAATAATTTTTACATATATGAATAATAAATACTTACATTATAGGCCGCGCATAATTAACCTAATGATATATTTTTATATTTAAATATCAAATCTTTCATACTAATAATGCTCATTTTATATAAATAAACTAATAAATTATACATTTAATGAAATGTTGAAATTAGTAACCTCTTTATATTGTTCCTTACACAAAATCTTCTTTCTACCATCAAAATTGCTTCAAACACAGTATATGTCTAATTTCTAGAATTTTTTTTTTGCACCCTTTTTATAGTGATCAAGTGTATGTATAGCCAATTTCTAAATAATTAAAAAAATCAATTATTTATTAAAATTATCATTTAAGCTCAACAACACATATATAATCACATCAACTTCTAGATATTTTAAATTAGATTCAATTCTTATTTTATAATGCAAAGAAAAATTGTTACTAAAATTATTACAATAAAATTAAATAATAAACAATTACAAATTATTAAATAATCACAATAAATAATGATTACCAATACCATCCTAGAAGGGGTTGATATTGACCTTAAAAGTTATGTATAATATAAATGACATAATAGATAATAATACCCTTGAATTAGTTTCATCTCACTGAATTTTCCTTCCAAAAATTCCTAAGAAATTATTCGTGCCAAAAATTTTTCGGCCAAAAATTTCTTACCATTTTTTGCCACCAAAGTTTTCCGGCCATTTTTTTTTTCCACCAGAGTTTTCCGACCAATTTTTTTTCCCACCAAAATTTTCTAAAGAATTTTTTCCACCAAAATTTTCTAAAGAATTTTTTCCACCAAAAAATATCATGTCAAATTTTTTCCCACCAAACAAACTTCTCACCAAATTTTTATATTGTTATTTGGTGGGAAAAACCGGGGTTATGTTGTTTTGTTGACAAAAATTTTAACGAACTATATTTTGGTTTATTTTGTTATTTTCCACCAAATTATTTTTGGTTCATACATAAGGGTTTATATTGTTTGGTGAATCAAATTCCACCAATCTATATTTGGAAGTTTATGTTTTTTGTTTGGTGGGAAAAATCCCACCAAATTATATTTGGGGGTTTATATTGTTTGGTGGGAAAAATTCCACCAAATTTTCTTTTTTTTTTAGTGTTTTTGAGACATCTATTGGGGCATACTCCGAAACGACATGCGAAACTAGAATATATGTTTTACTCCCAGAAAAAAATATGGCTAAAAATATCATCGTTTAGTCCTCCATTTAATCACCCAAACATGACTATATGTTAAGTTTTTTTGCAGAATTTTCATTTTTTAGCGTTTTTGAGACAACTGTTGTGGCAACTAACTAGCTGGTTCCTCTGGCCGAAACAACATACGAAACTAGAATATATGTTTTACTCCAAGAAAAAATTATGATAAAAATATCATCATTTAGTCCTCCATTTAATCATGACTCTATGCTAAGTTTTTCTGTAGAATTGTTATTTTTAAGCTATTTGAAACATCTATCGGGGCATCTAACGAGCTGGTAACGAGCGGGTTCTTCTGGTCTGAAACAACATACAAAAACTAGAATATATGTTCTGGGAAAAAATTTGGCCAAAAATATTATCATTTAGTCCTCCATTTATTCACCAACACATGGCTCTTTGCTAAACTTTTCTGCAGAATTTTGAAAAAATTGCAAACAAGTCCCTGCATTTTTTTATTTACTTCTATGCTATAAAATTCAAAATATGTAGTTGAGTCTATTGTGAGCCCACAAAATGCAGAAAGTGCTTGTTGACTCCGTGCCTTCAAAGTTTGACTCACCGGGAAAGTTTGTCTTCATTAAAGACTTCTTCTCCTTCATAGATATACAGACTTTGGTTAAACAAGTGTGATTACTAAACGTCGACTAAAACCTATGCAAAACATAACCCATAAACATTCAAAGAGCCAGAAATATCATCATATGTTCAGCTAAGCTAAACACAGATATTACATATCCACATCACTATTATCCACTAAAAATTCATTATAAAAAAAAAAGTTGATGTACAACAAACAATCGATGGAATTCCATACTTTTTAATCTCAATAACCCTAATTTCACATCCCTAACAAGAAGTACTAAGTACTACTGTTGATACAAAATTGTACATTATCCATATGTATCACCACCAAAAAAGGAGAGCATCAGAGAGAGAAGTCTCTGTAAACAACATAGTTAGAGCAGGTGGAGAAAAGAAAGGATTTGGATGGTGGCGAAACTCACTACACCGCGTCAAGCTACTAGCGACTACAAGAGTAGTCGCTAGACGTTTAAAAAATAGTCGCTAGAAGTTAGTTTAAGGTTCTAGCGACTACAAGTAGTCGCTAGAAGTTAGTCGCGAAAACGTTGTCGTTAGAAGTTAAACCTTATGACTACTGGACAATAAATAGTCGTTAGAGCTTGGGTTGGTATTAACGACTACATAGTAGTCGCTAGATAACGCTACTTCTAGGGACTACTTTGTAGTCGAGAAATGTGAACAACATTAACGACTACGATGTAGTCGTTATTTCTTAAAGAGAAATGTACTTCTTGTAGTCAATGTACTTCTTGTAGTCAATGTCGACTACAAAGTAGTCGCTATTAATAATTTTGTATTTTTAAAAAAAAATAAAAAACTCAATTTTTGAATTTTTTTTAATTCCATTTCTGTAATTAAAAATAATTCGAAAATCATATTTTTTTTATTTTTTTTAAAAATACAAAATTTAAAAATAATAATAAAATCAACATTTCAAAATAATTAATTAAAATATAAAATTAAACCAAATTCAAACCCGGTCAAGCCAGGTCAAAGTCAAACCCGGTCAAGCCAGGTCAAAGTCACTAAACATAAAACAATTAAATAAGTCTTAATACAAACCAACCAAAATAAACCAAATAGTCTCAAAATAAAATAAATCAAACATCACAAAAATCCGTGCCGTCTATAAACTTCTTCATCATCCCCGAGCTCGATATCATCTCCTTCCATATCAACATCCATGTCAACATCTTCACCACTATCATCACTACCACTATCATCATCTTCTTCATCTTCATCATCGCCAGGAGGATTGGGGCCCGCATTCATAGGCTGGAAGGGGGTCTGGCCTTTATCTGCCCTCAACTGATTAACGTATGCGATGGCATCATTCACAACAGCCATCGAAAAAGGTGCAGGCGCGGTGCTAGTAGAATCTTCAGGGCGGGGGAATGGGGGAAGACCACTGGACACTCGGAGCTCGTTAATAGCCGCCATCATCTCCTCGTGTTGCTCGTTCCGGGCTGGAGTAGTATAAGCTTTCTTCTTCGATTTTCTCGGACGGCCAATGCCCGGAATAAAGCTCCTCTTCGGTGACCCAATCTCCTTCGCGGTGCTCTTAACGTAATCGTATTGCTCCTTTTGACTCATTCCTCCCCAATCGGTTGACTCAGATTGACTTTGAGTCACCTTTTCCTTCATCGCGTCCTTAAGCAGTTTCTGTTACATAATAAACAATGTATCAATTAAATTTGACTTTAGATGAAAAAAATAATTAATAATAAAGTTATGAAAAAAACTCACATCGGCTTTATCGTAGCCCACCGACCTCCACTCTCTGGTCTTCTTGGTTTTCCCCACAACCTCGTAAAAACCACCCATACGCGGAATAGGGATGTCTTGTTGCGTAGCCTCGTCCCTTATCACCAGATTCCCTCCCGGGATTAATTCTTCACCCTGTTTCAGAAAAATTAAAAATATTCAAAATAAATAATAAATTAATAATTAAAAAAGTTACTTAAATAAAAAACCACCTCGTATAGCATATCCCGAGTTCGGGAATACCTCCTCGACCCCGCTCCACTCTTGTTTTTCTGCTTTTCTCGATTCTTTTGATTTTCTTTCGCTTGATTCTGCAAAAAATATAAAATTCAATTATTAATATAAACAATTTTAATTTTAAATATATACTAAAATTAAAATCATCAAGATTTCACCTTAGCTCTTCTTGAACCCCAATACTCACAGCACTTAGCCCACACCTCGTCCGATATCCAATCCGGCTTCAAACCCTTTCTCCAATAATGCTTCTTCACATAATATTTGTAATCCTTAAACCTCATCCTCATTGTATCGTCCAAGTTTCCGTAAATCTCATCCCAGTCTTTCCTCTTTCTCCAAGTCTTTATGTCAAAATATTTCTGAAAAAAAATACATTATTTAAATTTAAATTAGAATAATAAATTAAGTTAAAAAAATATTAAAAATTAAATTTATACCGCTAATCTCTTAATCACCGCGTTTTTGTCCGCGTCCGGCACTTTTTTCCATCTCGGGTGATAGGGCGGAATCCTCTCTCGAACGGCAATCCCAATCACTTGCGCAACGTGGTGTCCGTACTTGCCAGTTGGACTCCACGTGTCGTCTAACACACAAAATTTGACCAGCAAAGGCCACCCAATAGCTTTGAGTGCCTTCATCGCAGTTTTAAGGGCACCTCCACCTCTTGTTTTCCGTCTAGGGGGATCTGTTTTAAAATTAAATTAATTTGTAGTGATTTTATTTTTTAAAATTAAATTAAATTAAAGTTGAGTTTGTTTATTTACCAGGTTGGTTTGCACAGTCGGCTAAGTTTCGGTTCGGATTTTGGTTTGGTTCCCTACCCCACCATCCCCTCCGTGCTGTCGAGTCATGACATCGGCCATCTAGCATTTTATAAGTAAATTAAAATACATAATAAAAAATAACATAAAAAAAAACTAAATTATTACATCACCAAAAATAAAAAACATGAAAATAAAATTAAATAAATTATTACAATCATAAATAAAATAATTCAAATAAATTAAAAACGTAAATAAATCATCCTTAAGCATCCAATATATATAGCACACGTACAATCTGTATTGTACAAAAAATAATTATATTAGTCATATAATAAATTAATTAATTTTTTTTTGATATTTAAAATTCTATTATTGTATAGTAAACTAAATTCCCTATATTTTTTTAAATTGCATAAAATTCCCTATATTTTTTAAAATTGCCTAAAAGTCCATATTTAATTTTTCTAAAATTGCATAAAAATTCCTATATGTTTTTAAAAATTGCATAAAAATCCATATTTATTTTTATAAAATTTCATAAAAGTCTCTATTTAGTTTAAAATGTCATAAAAATCCCTAAAATAATAATTTAAAAATTGCATGAAGGTCCCTAAGTTATTTTTAACACAATTTTTAATCCAATTTCATTCTAACACCTTTTTTAACACAATTTTTGCAAATTTATAATCTAAAATTTACTAAAAATCATAACAAAAATTAACAAAATTCACAAAAAATCAACCCAATTAATTTTCAATCAAAAACAACGAATTACATGTTTAAATTAACAAAAACCAAACCCTATTAACACTAATCATTCTCGGAATTAACAATCATACACCAAAAAATGGAAAAAAATTTAATTAGCTTTCACAAACTATTTTTTTAAGGGATTTAACATTAATTTTTCGTTTAAACAATTCATACAACAATCTAATTACACCCTACTATATTCGGAATTAACAATAACCTGTAATCATCAAAGAACAAAAATCAAAAAAAATTGACATGAAAATTAAAAATCAAAAATTGGTTGAAATACTAACCTTTTTGGATGAAATTGGAGCTGATTTGGTGTTGAATCCATGCCATTTTGATTCGGAATGAAACACAAACAAAAAAAAAGTTAATTAGAAATGTAAAAATGGAGAAAAAAAGCTTAATCTAAGATTGAAAATGTAATAGAATGATAAATGGTGTTGGATTTGCTTACCTTTGTTGAAGATATGATGCTAGAATCGGCCCTTGGAGTGGCTGAAAATGGAGCTCTCGTTTTTTAGAAATTTTGTAGAAGGAATGAGGGTGAAGAAATGAGCTCTCGGGTTAGATATAGGGTTTTTTTCTAGCGACTACTTTGTGTAGTCGCTAGAGACAAGAAAGTAGTCGCTAGATTGGTGGTTACTTACACGTGTCTTGATATTGACCACGTCAACGAGTCTTTAGCGACTACAATGTAGTCGCTAGATTGAAAAGTAAAACGCGTGTACATTGAGTGGGCGGGAAAACTCACCGCCATGGTTTTGGGGAATTTATTTCGTTGTCTAGCGACTACAATGTAGTCGCTAGTGCTCTAGAATCATTAGCGACTAGTTCATGTACATGAACTAGTCGCTATAAGTCAAATGTAGTCGCTAGATATTTTTTTTTTTCCAAAAAAAAACTAAACACTATACAATTATCCAATATTTTAATTCAATACCAAATAATCATTTAAATTAAATTCAAAAATAAGTTAAGTGTTTAGAGTCAAAGTTAAGTGTTTGTGGTCAAAGTTAAGTGTTTAGAGTCAAAGTTAAGTGTTTGTGGTCAAAGTTGAGTGTTTGTGGTCAAAGTTAAGTGTTTAGAGTCAAAGTTAAGTGTTTGTGGTCAAAGTTGAGTGTTTGTGGTCAAAGTTAAGTGTTTAGAGTCAAAGTTAAGTGTTTAGAGTCAAAGTTGAGTGTTTAGAGTCAAAGTTAAGTGTTCGTGGTCAAAGTTAAGTGTTTAGAGTCAAAGTTAAGTGTTTGTGGTCAAAGTTAAGTGTTTGTGGTCAAAGTTAAGTGTTTAGAGTCAAAGTTAAGTGTTTGTGGTCAAAGTTGAGTGTTTGTGGTCAAAGTTAAGTGTTTAGAGTCAAAGTTAAGTGTTTGTGGTCAAAGTTGAGTGTTTGTGGTCAAAGTTAAGTGTTTAGAGTCAAAGTTAAGTGTTTGTGGTCAAAGTTGAGTGTTTGTGGTCAAAGTTAAGTGTTTAGAGTCAAAGTTAAGTGTTTAGAGTCAAAGTTGAGTGTTTAGAGTCAAAGTTAAGTGTTTAGAGTCAAAGTTAAGTGTTTGTGGTCAAAGTTAAGTGTTTAGAGTCAAAGTTAAGTG
Organism: Nemophila menziesii; assembly: GCA_029959085.1. NCBI lineage: Eukaryota > Viridiplantae > Streptophyta > Magnoliopsida > Boraginales > Hydrophyllaceae > Nemophila > Nemophila menziesii. Next base: position 5,709,884 of record JARWIR010000030.1, read on the forward strand.
TTTGTGGTCAAAGTTAAGTGTTTAGAGTCAAAGTTAAGTGTTTGTGGTCAAAGTTGAGTGTTTGTGGTCAAAGTTAAGTGTTTAGAGTCAAAGTTAAGTGTTTGTGGTCAAAGTTGAGTGTTTGTGGTCAAAGTTAAGTGTTTAGAGTCAAAGTTAAGTGTTTAGAGTCAAAGTTGAGTGTTTAGAGTCAAAGTTAAGTGTTCGTGGTCAAAGTTAAGTGTTTAGAGTCAAAGTTAAGTGTTTGTGGTCAAAGTTAAGTGTTTAGAGTCAAAGTTAAGTGTTTGTGGTCAAAGTTGAGTGTTTGTGGTCAAAGTTAAGTGTTTAGAGTCAAAGTTAAGTGTTTGTGGTCAAAGTTGAGTGTTTGTGGTCAAAGTTAAGTGTTTAGAGTCAAAGTTAAGTGTTTGTGGTCAAAGTTAAGTGTTTAGAGTCAAAGTTAAGTGTTTGTGTTCAAAGTTGAGTGTTTGTGATCAAAGTTAAGTGTTTAGAGTCAAAGTTAAGTGTTTGTGGTCAAAGTCAAGTGTTTAGAGTCAAAGTTAAGTGTTTGTGGTCAAAGTTGAGTGTTTGTGGTCAAAGTTAAGTGTTTAGAGTCAAAGTTAAGTGTTTGTGGTCAAAGTTAAGTGTTTAGAGTCAAAGTTAAGTGATTGTGGTCAAAGTTGAGTGTTTGTGGTCAAAGTTAAGTGTTTAGAGTCAAAGTTAAGTGTTTGTGGTCAAAGTTAAGTTTTTAGAGTCAAAGTTAAGTGTTTGTGGTCAAAGTTGAGTGTTTGTGGTCAAAGTTAAGTGTTTAAAGTCAAAGTTAAGTGTTTGTGGTCATAGTTAAGTGTTTAGAGTCAAAGTTAAGTGTTTGTGGTCAAAGTTGAGTGCTTGTGGTCAAAGTTAAGTGTTTAGAGTCAAAGTTAAGTGTTTGTGGTTAAAGTTAAGTGTTTAGAGTCAAAGTTAAGTGTTTGTGGTCAAAGTTGAGTGTTTGTGGTCAAAGTTGAGTGTTTAGAGTCAAGGTTAAGTGTTTGTGGTCAAAGTTAAGTGTTTAGAGTCAAAGTTGAGTGTTTAGAGTCAAAGTTAAGTGTTCGTGGTCAAAGTTAAGTGTTTAGAGTCAAAGTTAAGTGTTTAGAGTTAAAGTTAAGTGTTTGTGGTCAAAGTTAAGTGTTTAGAGTCAAAGTTAAGGGTTTGTTGTCAAAGTTGAGTGTTTGTGGTCAAAGTTAAGTGTTTAGAGTCAAAGTTAAGTGTTTGTGGTCAAAGTTTAGTGTTTGTGGTCAAAGTTAAGTGTTTAGAGTCAAAGTTAAGTGTTTGTGGTCAAAGTTAAGTGTTTAGAGTCAAAGTTAAGTGTTTGTGTTCAAAGTTGAGTGTTTGTGATCAAAGTTAAGTGTTTAGAGTCAAAGTTAAGTGTTTGTGGTCAAAGTTAAGTGTTTAGAGTCAAAGTTAAGTGTTTGTGGTCAAAGTTGAGTGTTTGTGGTCAAAGTTAAGTGTTTAGAGTCAAAGTTAAGTGTTTGTGGTCAAAGTTAAGTGTTTAGAGTCAAAGTTAAGTGTTTGTGGTCAAAGTTGAGTGTTTGTGGTCAAAGTTAAGTGTTTAGAGTCAAAGTTAAGTGTTTGTGGTCAAAGTTAAGTGTTTAGAGTCAAAGTTAAGTGTTTGTGGTCAAAGTTGAGTGTTTGTGGTCAAAGTTAAGTGTTTAGAGTCAAAGTTAAGTGTTTGTGGTCAAAGTTAAGTGTTTAGAGTCAAAGTTAAGTGTTTGTGGTCAAAGTTGAGTGTTTGTGGTCAAAGTTAAGTGTTTAAAGTCAAAGTTAAGTGTTTGTGGTCATAGTTAAGTGTTTAGAGTCAAAGTTAAGTGTTTGTGGTCAAAGTTGAGTGCTTGTGGTCAAAGTTAAGTGTTTAGAGTCAAAGTTAAGTGTTTGTGGTTAAAGTTAAGTGTTTAGAGTCAAAGTTAAGTGTTTGTGGTCAAAGTTGAGTGTTTGTGGTCAAAGTTGAGTGTTTAGAGTCAAAGTTAAGTGTTTGTGGTCAAAGTTGAGTGTTTGTGGTCAAAGTTGAGTGTTTAGAGTCAAAGTTAAGTGTTTGTGGTCAAAGTTAAGTGTTTAGAGTCAAAGTTGAGTGTTTAGAGTCAAAGTTAAGTGTTCGTGGTCAAAGTTAAGTGTTTAGAGTCAAAGTTAAGTGTTTAGAGTTAAAGTTAAGTGTTTGTGGTCAAAGTTAAGTGTTTAGAGTCAAAGTTAAGGGTTTGTGGTCAAAGTTGAGTGTTTGTGGTAAAAAGTTTAAGTAAATAAAATGTTTTAGTACAAATAAACACAAAGAAAAAAAAATCTCCTACTCAGAATCATATCCACTAACAACTATAGGTTCGTCATCACTATCAACCTCAATGGGTTCTTCCTCATCCCCGTATTCATCTAAGGTGTCATCTTCAATTTCCTCGTTTTCATCAACAACCATATCAAAATTCAAAGCAACAAAAAAATGAGCAGGGTCAATCTCGATCTCCTCCGTGGATGCCAAGTTCACCGGATAGGAAATGCTCTCGGTGTTCACTAAAGGGATATTGACACTCGTGTCTCCACCAGTGGGCATCGACTCTGCACCCCATAACTCAGGACTCCATCCATGTCTATCATTGAGTTCCCATACTACTTTCCAACCTTTTTGTGATTTCCTTAAATTAATCTCGTCTATGTAAACAACTTTTTTTGCTTGAGTAGCTAAGATGTACGGCTCTGATTCCCAAAAAAATTTAGACGTGTTGACAAGAGTTACCCCATGCTCTTCCCTCGGTTTACTCGTGTCATACCAATTACACTCGAACAGCACAACAGAACAGTCATCGTCATATGTGACCTCTACAACCTTGACCAATTCACCGTAAAACGGTATTCCATTGTAGATGGCGGATACCCCGTAATCTTGTGTCACCCTTGTTTCACCCTTTCCATTAGTGACCCATTTAACACCATTCACAACACATGAATCGTACTTATAAACTGCACCATGAGACTTACTAGCCAATGCAATCATCTCACTTGTAGCGAATGCATCACCTTCTTTTTCCATTTCATAAACCTACAATCATAAACAATTATAACAATGTTTCCTAAAAATGGAAAGTTATTTCTGTATTTGAATGGATATATACCTTATGCAGAAACCAGTCTCGGAAATTTTGCCGGTGTTTCCTATCTTTTTCGGCTTGGGAACCCGATAACGTGGCTTTGTGTTCTCTACACATTTGAATAAACATTTAATAATTAAACTTTGTTTTTTCTTCTTTAAGGTAACGCGATATGAATGTCAAAGTCTCCTCTACAACGTATCCCTCGGCGATTGAACCCTCCGGCCTAGCCGGGTTTCGTATGTACTCCTTTAATTTCTTTAGATACCGCTCAAACGGGTACATCCAACGCATCTGAACCGGTCCCCCTAACAAAGCCTCGTCGTATAAATGAATGACCAAGTGGATCATTATATCGAAAAACGCGGGAGGTAAAATCATCTCCAGTCTACACATAACTTCAACCACTTTCTTCTTCTCCTTTTCTAACTTTTTCCTACTCAGGTTTTTATTACACACAACTCTGAACACGTTGGCTAGCCCGATAATCGCGTCACTTATCGCTTTGTCTTCGAAAAGCCCTGGGAGACTAGCCACGAATAGGTACTGCATCATCACGTGACAGTCGTGAGATTTCATTCCTATAATCTTGCCTAAGTCACTTTGAACGTTATTTCTCAAACTCGATGCGAATCCATCGGGAAACTTCTGTGCCTTCAGCCAATCAAGAAATACTTTCCTTTTTTCGATGGTTAACGTATAATTAGCTCGAGGCATTACATTCTTACCATTTCTCTCTTGCAACCACAAATCTGGCCTGATATTCATTTCCTTGAGATAAATTCTCGCTTTCACGTTGTCTTTGTTAAGTTTTCCATCAAGACCTATTACTGTGCCAAGAAGAGCATCGCACACGTTTTTCTCGCAATGCATAACATCAATGTTATGTTTCAACAGATTTTCGGACCAATAAGGTAAACGATAGAAAATACTATTTTTCTTCCAATTGAATCGCCGATTAACGTATGGCTTCACGATCTTTCCCCCAAAATCCTTGTGTTTCCCGGGAAGCACAATGGGAAGGCCATCTAACTGTGTCTGAATATCGGCAGGTTTATATTTCTTCGGTGGACGCCTTTCTTCGGGTTTCTTGTACAAAACATTTTCATCTCTAAAATGATGTTTGATAGGTAACCAACGTCTATGGTCGAAGTAAGCAACCCCTTTCTTCACGCTCAAAGACGGAGTAGAATCCATACATTCTGGACAAGCTTTGTAACCTTGACCCGACCATCCCGAGGTGTATGTCCTAGCGGGAAAATCGTTAGTCGTAGACAACAAACAAACCTTCATAGTAAACTCTTCCTTCTTGTGGGCATCATAAGTCATAATCCCCTTACCCCACAACTCATCCAACTCATCTATAACAGGACGAAGAAAGACGTCCATGTCCTTGCCGGGTGAACGGGGTCCCGGAATCAACAAACAAAGCTGGAATGTCGTCTCCTTCATACACTCCCACGGTGGTAAGTTGTATACGGTCAATATAACCGGCCACATACTATACGAGTTGTTTTGCATAGAGAATGGGCAAAAGCCATCGATACCCAAACCCAAGAAGACGTTGCGAGGTTCACTAGCAAACTCAGGATGTAACTGAACAAATCTCTTCCAACTATCTCCGTCAACTGGATGACGCAACAAATCTGGATCTGTATTCTTCCCTGTTTGGTGCCAGATCATATTTTCGGCAGTATGCCTCGAAGCATAAAGTCGCTGCAGCCTAGGGGCAATCGGGAAATATCTGAGTTTCTTATGCGCTACTTTCAGACCCTTCTTCGGGTCCCATCTGGATTCATTACATACTGGACACTTTTCAAGGGAGGCATTCTCCTTGTAAAACAAAGCACAGTCGTTCACGCAAACATCGATGGTATCGTAACCCATACCTAAGTTTTTTAACTTTTTGTTGCACGCCTCGTACGAATCGGGCAACGTATGAGGTTTGGGCAACACACGACACAAAAGCTCAAGCAACTCGGTGAAAGACGTGTTAGACCACTTGTTCCTCACCTTCACGTGCATGAGCTTCGCAACGAAATTTAACGAACTCATGACATCACAACCAGGGTATAACTCGGTCTCTAAATCGGAAAACATCGTTTCGAATTTTCCACGAGCTGTACTGTTCGACTCTGTCATCACGGTGTCACCAGAATGACCGCCAACCTCGTAATTAGGTCTCAAATCATCGTATACATCCAACATTTCATTTTCTTCATATCGAATCTCTGGAATATCCTCGGGCTCACCATGCTTTGTCCAAATATCATACGTCTCCAAAAACCCATGCAGTAACAGATGTGACCTAACTTTACCCACCGTATACCGACGATAATTCGAACACTGATTACACGGACAAAAAATTGTTTCTTCACCAGGAGATTTATTTTTTTCAGCAAAAGCAAGGAATGGTTCTATCCCCTTAATGAATTCACGTGAAACTTTATGAGCGGTACCAATCAAACTCTTATCAATACCCGAAGCCATAGTCAACTATTACAATATGAAAGAATACAACATAAATAAAATGAAAAAAAAATTATTACATCACCAAATAAATACATTAAAATAAAACGAGAAAAAATTATTACATCACCGATTACATAAATGAATAAAAAAAAATTATTACATCACCGATTAAATAAATAAATATAAAATGAAAAAAATTATTACATCACCGATTAAATAAATAAATATAAAATGAAAAAAATTATTACATCACCGATTAAATAAATAAATATAAAATTAAAAGCAGACACAATATCACATCATCAAATAAATGCATAAATATAACATTAAAAGCATACAAAATATAGCAACATACAGTAATATATCATACAAATATAAATATATATATATATATATATATATATATATATATATATATATATATATATATATATAAATGTGCATGTATATATATAAATATATATATATATATAAAATTTATATACTTAATATATACTTAATATAATATTTATAATTCACATAAAATTATTAGATGATTATAGATATATACATAATGATATTATATATTTAGCATTAACTATAGAATTCTAATCAAATAAGGAAAGGATGAAAAAGTCACATACTTTTGGGCAAATTTAGAAATAAAAATTGATGATTGAGTCGGTCCCACGTTGATGTTTGACCCGGGAAAGCTTGTCCTCGTGTTGAAATACCTAATAAGTGATACTATTTAACATTTACTTCACAATTGAATGAAAGTAAAAGAAATTTGAAAGAGTTTTATGGAACAAAAAATACCTACTTTTGGGCAAATTTGAAAGGAAAAATTGATGATTGAGGCGGCCCCACGTTGATGTTTGACCCGGGAAAGCTTGTCTACGTGTTGAAATACCTAAAAAGTGATACTATTTAACATTTACTACACAATTGAATGAAAGTGAATGAAATTTGAAAGAGTTTTATGGAACAAAAAATACCTACTTTTGGCCAAGTTTGGAAATAAAAATTGAAAATTGAGGCGGTCCCACGCAATGATTGACCCGGGAAAGCCTTTCCAAGTGTTGAAATAATTTTTAATGATGAATTGTGGAAAAAAATTGGGAGAGTTTTGAGAGAAAGAAAGAGAAATTATATAATAATGGTGTATTGGGTAAAGCAATTCGCAAGTTACTGCTGGAAAACACGCTACCACTATTCGCGACTACACGAGTAGTCGCTAAACACATAAACGTAGTCGATAGAAAGACCTACTAACGACTACAAAAAGTAGTCGTTAGATAGTCTAATATCTAGCGACTACTTAATGGCGGTGGAAAATTAATAAAAAATTACAACAATCGTTCGCGACTACCTTATACTTATTAACGACTATTTCTTGTAGTCGTTAAACACAAAACTTACTAACGACTACTCGGTAGTCGAGGAACATTACTTGTAGTGGTTAAATTAAAATAGTCGCTAGAGGCTCTGGTTCTAGCGACTACATCGTGTAGTCGCTAGAATGTTAGTCGCGAGAGGCAAATGCGGGAGTAGTGACTGTAGGAGAAGCCGTAGGTGAGGACAATGGTGGTTTGCAGAGGACTAATTAAAATTAAAAAAGGGGTATAATAAGTAAAATTTTCTTGTTTTATGACTTTTATGGACAATATAATAAATAAGTAAAGATGAGAGATAGATATTAATATAAGATTTGAGATGTAAATGGTAATAAATCCATAAATAATATACAATTACAAATTATTAAATAATCACAATAAATAATATACAATTACAAATCATTAAATAATTACAATAAATAATATACAATTACAAATTATTGAATAACATATATATATATATATATATATATATATATATATATATATATATATATATATATATATATATATATATATATATATATATATATATATATATATATATATTTATAAAGAAATAGGCTTCCATATAATGCATTCCAACCTACTTATCATTTTAAGAGTTTTGGGGTTTTTAATAGTCCTATAACTTCTTCTTCTTTTGCATACATATGAGGCTTTAAAGCCGAAATTAGTAACAACTAACTAAACCCTTACGGGAAAACTACAACTAGTCTATGAATTGCGCAACCACTCCTATCTCTTGTTAAGCTGCTCTTCATGTACTCTGGAGGATCTGCACACACGCATGGTTCCCCAACAATCTCCGCACCTCTCTTAGCTAGCAAATCCGCACATATATTTGCTACCCGTTCCCGTTAAGTAGAGTTTACTTCAAATCCTGGATTACTCCATAATGTCTAGAAAAATTTACCTAAAATCTCATACCGACATTGCAACTTTTTATTTCTATAATAATCACTAAGGTCGAATTTGGTTTAGCATCAGAAAAATTCAACAGTGTGAATTAAACCAATTTACATTTAAATTTTAAGGAAATGAATGAATAATTTCACATAGAAGTTCAAAACTAAATAGTTTTGATATTACAAATAAGTGGGTCTTAGATAATGTGGCTCAAATGTAGAAGTTCTGTTTCACTCGGAAATAAAAGATGACCAAATCCAATCGTATATATTGTTACATAATAATGAGCATATCTGAGAACCATTGAGTCAATGCTTCTCTAACCACTAGAACTATCAATCTAATACTAATATTTGACCAAAAAAAGATGGTCTCAAGACTCACTATTTGCAAATGACAGTGTCCTCCTCACGCATCTTCATTGCTCAGATCATATGAATCCTCTTGTTCTTTTCCCATTACCACACCTTCTTAGCCCTAATTTATATAAAAATTTAGACAGTCTTCATAAATTTAATAATTAAAGAAGCAAGATATGTAGTTTGGTTATTCCTGAATTGCCATCCTTCTACCACTTTTACAAATTCTTGTTTTCAAACTCTTCCTTTACCTCTATGGGAATTTATTTACGGAAAGGCTCCACTTAAATTCATGCTTCACTAACAACAAAAGGCCTTACTGAAACACAAATCCTAAAATAGGATTTCGCCAGCAAAAGAATTGTTTTTATAGGTCCCTATATTACGCAAAGTTACACTACATGCCTTGACATTAATTTTTTTAATTATTTACACTATAATCCCCTATTATACCAAATAACCTACAATATAAAACATATATTTTTAAATATGGTTAAAAAAAATGTTCAAAGTCGGGGGGCCTGCAAATGCAAAATGCAAAATGCAAAATGCAAAATGCAAATGAAACATGTTGTAAAAAATGGACATACCCAATTTTTGTAGGAAAGTCTGATCAGTAAGCAACAAAGTTTTTAGTTGAATTAAGCTGGGGAAGGATTTATGCATGTAATCAGCAAGTGACTCCTTTAGAGATTCTATTTGTGAAACAAAGCAATTAATTAGTAACTTCATAATATCATCAATAGAGTATGTAAGCAATTAATATATATATATATATATATATATATATATATATATATATATATATATATATATATATATATATATATATATATATATATCAGTAAAGTAGGAAGTAGATCATACCATGGAAATTATGAAATGACATGGTCAACGATTTTAATGTGGAACAATTCACTTTACACTAAAGATAGTTTTATCGTACGAGAAGGCAATCCAGTCGATGAAATACTATTCATTATGCGCAGAAAATTACTCACCATGACCACTAAAGGAGGCGTTATTCTAGGAAGAAGTTTGAGGAATTACAAAATGCTTTGGCTAAAGGTGTTCGGAAGTTCACCTAGTTTATGTTATGGGCTGAGATTTGCTGCTAATGCGCTTCGTGCTTTGAGGCTTAATCAATCCAGGAGAGGATTTCACCTATTATGCTTCAAAAAGCGCACACAGTAAATCAATATTAAATACATAACACCATGAATTTACCACCCAATAATTCTAAATACATCCACTTAACAGTATATAACCGTAAAAGTAAACTACAAACTAAATCTTACCATGGAAATTATTAAACCTTCATGGTTAACTGAAATGTCATGGCCAACGATCTTATTCGTTTGGTTTTTTTGTTCAATTATGATATAATTCTTTACATGAGTTTCTGCCTGTGTGCAAAATATAAAAAAATCATTATTAATCCCTTCAAATAAATAAGCATTATCTCTATGTTAATATTTTTTAATTATCAAGTAAATATGTAAAAGTAAAGAGTAATTAATTCAAATCTAGCTCAAATTCAAGCTATAATCCCAATTTAATGATTAAATTTATGGATAAAATACATTAACGATTATCCATAAATATCACATATAGAGAAAAAGACTGGTTGGAAGGGCTATTGGTGGGCTGGCAATTGATGAGATATCTTCCAGATTGTGATAATATTTCAGCCAAATCCACTAACACAACAAATTCTTCACCAGTATGGCCCCCTATGATGCAAATGTATTTTATAAGATACAATTCGATTTCTCTTAGCGGTCAGGAAATCCATAACAGAGCGAGCATCTACACTTAAATCCATAAACATTCTTTCTTAATTTTAACACTTCCTCAATATCTCCTAGTTTTCTTTTCCCTTAGATTTTTCAGATCGATTGTATATTTCATAGTTATCACAACTTAATAAGTGGGAAATATGAAAGAAGGGAGGAATCGAGAGAGTACCTGATTTAAACATCACTAATAAAAGTTCTTGATACCTTCTATTCTTAAGAGAAGACGGGCGATGTTTAAAATCTTATGCTGCTCCAAGGAACTTTTCCTCTTCTTTTAAATTTATACTTTTGATTTATGAAAAAAATGTAACCTAAATGAGGTTTTATATAAGATTTACCGTATTAGTGTAGACCCTTTCACACGGCTTCCAATAGTTTTGCCACGTTACAAGTATGATGAGTATCCATGTACTTTCATCGTCATCAATTCTTTTCTTTTTTCTAATCTTTTTTTGTCATAAGCATATGATATTAAATGGAAATAATAGTCATTACAAAAGATAGATTTTACCCAATATGCCTACGAGTTGAGAATTTTGATTGAAAACTAGCAAATTGGTGGGGGTGTTAGAGACCCAATCACGAGACAAAACACCCAGGAGATTTTGTCTCGCGGCTCAATTGCAAAAACATTGTCTTTTTTAGAAATAAAATAAAAAGAAATTAATCTATTACAAATCGATTTCATGATATCAAAATAGAACAATTTATGCCTAGTATTAGGAGGAGTTTTGGAAAATTATCGTCACTAAGGATTCTAATGTCTTCTCGATGAAGATTGATCGCTGAACTAAGGCCATTGCACACTCATATAACCACGACTTTCTCAAGAATGTTACAAGTAAAAGGCCAAGCATGACCATGAGTTAGAGTATCATTTTTATCCATAAGAAAAAGTTAAGTCATTAGTAAAAAAAGCATCTGTATATAACACGACTAAATCATAATTTAAATGTTTATTCCACATATCACTACAATGTTTGTTTTTGTTCTTTACATGTTTAGAGTTACTATTTAACATTTACCTCTAGTGTAGTATAAGTATTGGAAATGGATTCCAATTCCTTTATGTGTGTTAAATTTTTTGCCTCAAAGGAATTGTTATTATAACTGCAGTACTCATCATAGGCAATTAAGGACTAATTTAAAACCAGTATAGGTTCTGGTATAACGCCTTCTAAGCAAGCTTTTTTTTCTTGATTTTCAAATATTCTAAAGTATTACAAAGATGATATCATATATATACATATATATATATATGTGTGTATATATATATATATATATATATATATATATATATATATATATATATATATATATATATATATATATATATATATATATATATATATATGTATGTATATATATATGTATGTATATTTATACTAACTATATCCTTACGATTTTTCATACTCTTTAACTTAGTAAACCATGACTCAAATCTAGAAGTCCAAATTGAATTAAACAACATTTGTACTGGAGAGGTGAGCCATAATACTATAGTCCATGAACAATTAAACAAGAGGTGTTTAATAGTTTCAGGTTCTATCCTACAAACATTACACAGGGAAGAAGTGGTGCATTTTCTTTTAAATTTTAGCTCCTCAGTAGAGAGATTTCTTTTACACAGTTTCCAAACAAAAATTCTAATCTTAGGTGGTACCTTAAGGCTCCAAACCTCCTTCCAAACTGAGTTTGGGGCTGGCATAGGAGCCACTATGTAACCTCACCTATTCATTTTTTTCTTTTTCCATCTCTTTTTACTTCAAATACCTATATATAGCTTTAGAATTAACCTCCCCATCTTTAGAGAAAGCCAAGAAGCTTTATCAACACTTATAGAAATAGGGGTCATTATTTTTAATTTTTTCTCTATAATATCTATTTCAAACAACTCTATGAGCAAATTATGAACCCAAATGTAAGAACCTTCATAAAATAGTTCCAATACATATGTAAAAGAACAATTCCTAGTATTAGTAAGAGATTTAATACCTGGAATCCAGCTATTATGCCATATATTTATAGAGTTTCCATTTCCAACCTTCCAAATTAAATCTTTCGTAAAATTATTTCTTCGCTCAAGTAGACTTCTCCAACCCCAAGAGGGATTGTAGCCTAGATTGGCTTCAAGGAAGCTAGAATTTTTAAAATATATTCCTTTTAGTGTCCTAGCCAAAAGAGATTTTTTTTTATTAAAGATCTTCCAAACATTTATATCAAGTAGGGCTATATGTTTTAGTCTTATACTTTTAAAAACCATACCCTTATTATGTTCATTAATGGTTATGTCCCTCAATTTTATCTAATGATTACTTTTTCTATTGTTTTTATTCCACCAAAATTTAGCTATAAGAGAATAAATTTTATGACATATACTAATAGGGATCAAGAAATCATCCATAGTATATGAGGGAATAACATTAATCACTTCCTTTGTAAGAGTCTTTTCCTCAGCTTCTAACTAGAAAAATAGTATTCCATTTTACTATTTATCATTTTCATCATCCAGTTAATAGACATAACCTTGGATCTACCCAAATCAACAGGTAGTCCTAAATATTTTCCTAAGTTTTCGAGTTTATTCACCCTTAGAATATCAAGTAAATGATGTATTTTATCCACTAGAGTATTTTTACAAAAAAACAATACCACTTTTATTAAGGTTACTGCATTGACCTGAGGCATGACTATAATCATTAAGCAAATTTTTAAAGTGTTCAACATCCTCAGTTTCATCCCTGATGAAGAAAAAAATATCATCCGCAAATAATATATGACTTGAAGTAGGACAATGTTTATTGATCCTCAATCCTCTAATCATATATATGTCAATTTTATCATCCATAAGATAGGTTAAAACTTGAGTTATAATACAAAAGACAAATGGTAAGAAGGGGTCTCCCTGCCTAAGGCTTTTCGAGGGGTTAGATAAGGGAATCTGGCCTGCTTGTCATAATTCATAAGTACGATATAAGTGACTGGGGTAACACATCCATCATCCATTTAACCTATCTATCACAAAATCCCATTTTAATATGATGTCATTCAAAAAATCTCATTTTACATATAATCATAAGCTTTACCAACATTTGCCTTAATGGCCATATTAATGTGTTTCAGTTGTTCTTTTTCTTTTTAAGAAGTGATTTTCTCATGAGCTAGCAATATGTTCTAAGTATTTTCCTTTCCAAGATTAAAAGCACACTGGTTCTCACTAATAATAAAAGGCATCAGGTATTGTAATATTTTCACTAATATTTTAGCGAAAATATTATAAATAACATTAGAACAACTAATTGGTCTGTAATGGGAAATTTTTGTGAATTTTTCAACTTTAAGAATTAAAGTAATCAGATTATTGTTAATCTCATAATGATTACCATCGTTCCAAAGGAAATCAGATATACACCTAAGTATATCAAATTTGATAAGATCCCAATGTTTTTTGTAAGAGTATACAAGCTACCCATCAGGGCCAAGCGACCTACCACTCCGCATTTCCTATAAGACATTCTTTATGTCATTTAAATTAACAGGACTAGTCCGAGAGGAATTCATATAATTAATTATGCATCTATTAAGAGAGTCAATGACTATGGTGAAATTTCTAGGGCCTTTAGTAAAAACAATAGAGTTAAAGTAATTTTTTATCTCATTATCTATATCCCCTTTTTTTATCAATCCAAATATCATCTTCAGTGAATATACTAGTGATTTTATTCCTCAATCTTCTAGATTTATCTATAGAATGAAAATATGATGTATTTTTATCACCAAGTGTAAGCAATTTAATTTTAGATTTCAGTTTCCATTAAATTTCTTCATTCTTCCATCTTTGTTCTATCCTTTTCACTATATAGTTATGATATCCCGATCAATAGGATCACCGGAATTGTTTAATATTTTTTAAGAACATTCTTGTTTTCCATAGCCAATTCTTTTGCCCAAATATTTAAATTACTAGTGAGAGAGTTTAATTTCTTACCAAAATTGTCAATACCTTTACCCCTCAAGGAAATTATTTCAAGCTAGTGGTGTGTGATTATCTTAATACATTCTTTATACCATTCCATGTTTTACTGAAAATGAATCTTTTTAATATAGGTATTTTCTTAGCATCTTAATCAAAACAAGTATTGAGTGATCTGACCCCACAGGAGGAATAATATCCACCCATGAGTTAGGAAAAAAGTATCTCATTTAATATTAACACAAAATCTATCAATAACTTGTTTGATTAGCTCAGAATTATTTCTTTTGTTTGACCATGTGAACTTACAACCTTTAGCATGCAATCTGTCATATTCAGCCTAGCTAGTCATTTGTATAATTTATTCATATTAGTTATATTAGGTCCCAAACCACCTAATTTTTCAGAGGAGAATCTATACATATTGAAGTCTCCTATAAAAATTTTAGGGCTTAGTATACTCCCTCCGTCCATTTTTATTTTTCCACCTTTTTGGTGCATAAAGTTTAAAAAAACATTTTATAATCTTCTTATTTACACAATTTCCCTTAATTAATATACATGGGATATTTATTATAATACTTTTTTTATTATTTAATTAGGGTTAATATTGGAAAAAGTAGAAAAATTTGTCTTGGTAATGAAAAATGGAGAAATAATATTGGACACATTTTTTTAGAAAGTTGGACAAATAATATGGACCGAGGAGTAACATGGATCCAAATAATAGAGGGATACTTTCTTTGATATTCAAATAGAAGTTATTACTTTGTTAACTAGAATCATGGAAGTCCAAATCAAGAGGTATTTGATAAATTTAAGGGGTAACTGATAACACCTATAATTCCCTTGTGTATTTTTCATGTTATGGTTTTGGTTATATTGAAAGCTCGAGCATCAAAACCATAAAATCATGCCCTCGTACACCACCTAGCAAATATCACACAGGAAATTAAAATATTTAAGCACTTATCTATACAATGATAAGTTTTTTTGGGCATACATTAGAGGCGTGAAATGCCGTTACCTAACCACTAATTAACTCCATCATGAGGAGTCTATAAAGGACCTAGGAAATGCACAACCGCTTCTATAACGTGTTAAAAAGCTCCAAAAATACTTTGGACGGTCATCATACTCACAAAGACTCTTTAACAAGTCCACTCCTTTCTTATCCAGTATGTTCGCATACGTATTAGCTTCCCAATAGAAGTGATTCACCTTAAAGTCTTAATGTTCTTGTAGGATTTTAGCGGAACCTCGCCCAACATGAAAAGTCAAACTCTTAGAACCACTACCGTTCTTCGATAGCGCATGAACCTCTCTCGAGTCCATCTCGATAATTAGATCTTTTAGGCCTCAATTAATCGTCCATCTCAATCCATAACGTAGCATCAAAGCTTATGAGAATAAAGGTGACTCACCACACTTTAGAGAACCTCTCTAGGAAGGACCATCTCTATCTCGTAATATCCCTCATATCTCGGCTCTACGTTTCCTCGAATCGCAACTTTCTTCCATATTAAATCATACTAACCATCGGGTTTAACCCATCTAACCAAGGAACTTTTCACGGATACGATAACCCTACCATCTCGTTCCTTTCCCGATGCCTCTTTTTTGATGTTCCATATATTCAAAAATCTTTGAACACTTCAAGCTATCATATATATGAATGCCAATAAGTTAGCTTCCAACTATGACTTTACTGTTGCATCAAGTAAAATGTTATCTCTTGGAGCAAACACCTGATTCGCGATAGAATTGTCCATATGTGACCACCTTTCCAAAATTTGTTGCACGTTCAGTATATTGATAGGAAATTCCTTTTGCTCATTCGCACTCCACATGTTACTATTTATGACAGCATATCCCTACTAACTAGAATCATTCCTTCCCTTGGACAGTTCTTGCTGCAAACCTAGCTCCTGCCATATTATTTTTGCCACCGTACAACCCAAGAAAATGTGCACCATGTCTTCGCTCACATTGCCGCATATGCTACATTCTCTATCCCCAATAACATCCCTCATGTATATATTTTTCTACGGAAGGGAGATGATTTCTCGTGATTCTACATAAAAGAAATCTAACCTTCTGAGGGCATTTAATTTTCCATATATTCTCCCACCTAAAGCTTGTATGCTCCATGCTATTTTCTATATATTTGGACGCAGATTACCAAAAAAAAGGCCTGAAGCTTCATGTGTCCAACGGTAATCAACCCCGTTTGCTCCTTCCATTTCAATAACCCCTTCCTATAGCAAACTTACTCTAGTAAGAATCTATTTACACACATTAGAATCACTATCCTTCATTTCTTTTCGTAGAAGACCGTTCGCAAAATATTTGTTCTTAAACACCTGATCCCATGCGACTTTGTGATCCTAAAGAAATTTCAATCTAAGTTTAGTTGTAGTGCAATGTTATGATTTTTTCCCATCGTATCCCTAGCCCACCTGCTGACTTAGGTTTACATATTTGATCCTAAGAGACCCAAGGATTTTCCTTTGTACATTCGAGGACCCCCATATAAAATATCTAACAATCTTATCAATCTCGGCACACACGTATATCGAGAGTTTCATCACTTTTTTATTTAATAAGTAGGTATACACATAGGACTAATTGTGTCAATGTGACATGCCCAGCTAGTAATAGAGTTTTTGTCTTACATGCCGCTAATTTCCCCCCATTCTCTCTATGATCCTCTTGTAGAACCCCTTTGGAAAACTCAAATATGTTTGGGTTCCCAGTGTAATATAAAAATAATAGATTGGTAACCATGGAACTAGGACTTTCCGCATGCGTACGAGGTGTCGTCAGTTAAACATATGATATGCCTGGAAGTTATAGATCCTTAGGGACTACTAACGCTATGAATAGTATGTTTTCAATGTAATAAAACATTAAGTTGCAAATGAAACGATACAAATAATAAGGATTTTGTATTTGGGGTTTTATCAAAAGGACTAAGTTTCAAATAAATAAAGATTAAACTAAAGCGAAATTAACTAAAAATGCTATAAAGATTATAAAGTATGAGAAGTAATGACTGATCCTTGTGAGTAATCCTCCTAATCAATAATTATCCTGTTTATGGTATAAGGGCGAATTGAATGTTTCACATCAGTCGGGATGCAAAATCATCTAAGACCCCGCCCAGGTGATCTTAGCTCTCTATCTTATTCATCTCTTGGTTTTTTTGTAGGATTAAGTTCATGGTCCTATTGACTACCTAGCATGCAAGATCCGTCTGATTCGAGGCAATAAGCGTTTATATATTATGTCTGAAATCCCGACCCTTCACCCCGGTGTTAGTCTAAAAGTCTCAAACTACCTATATTTTATCAGGATATAAATAGGTAACAAGCACAAATATGATAAACGATGGAATAATAAAATTCAATTCAATTTATTTCAATAATATAAATTATCCCAAATCACCAAAACATGGATAAAAATCAATTTGGGTCCATACCCATAGCAAGTCTCAAGCATATAATGCTTAACTCATACTAAATAAATGAAAATAGTGATTATAAAGATAGAATCATGTTTGAAAGAAAAAATGGACTCGAATTAACCTAGAATACGAAATTGATGGGTTGTAGAATGGAGTAAGAAGGTGAAATTTGGGTGAAAAATCCTTCTTCCCTCTTCTCCAGGCGCTTGAGCTCTCTCTAAATGATAAAATTTGATAAAAAATGAAGCGTAATGAATTTAGGAGCTCAAATAATTTTATATACTTGGTCCAAAAACGTTTTGGACCTAATGGGCTCACTTAAGTGGCTTAAAACTGGCCCAAGCCATTTTTTACCATGCTTACACTGGTAAAACTGACATAACATTCTCATCTCAAATCCAAATTGACTTTCATTACCTATCACGCAACACTGAGTCAAAGCTAATTCCAAATAAAAAGGAATCAGGTTTATATTTATTACCCTATATTCCCAAAAGGTTGTCACTTATACTATAAATAGTTGTTTCAAAAAGTTTGTCATTTTAGAAAATCAAGACACATCTTTTTCTTTATACCACTTTTACCCCTAATTAAATATTATAATTTATGCTCCCAATAAATATTCAAGATATCAAGACACTTTATTGAGGGCATTTTAGTAATCACATGAACAATAAAAAACATTTCTTAGTTTGTGAGCAAAAGAAAATGTGACAACCTTCTAGGAACGCAGAGAGTACCAATTAATTATGGTGACAAACAATATGACAA
The DNA here is from genome assembly GCA_029959085.1 of Nemophila menziesii. Taxonomy (NCBI): domain Eukaryota; kingdom Viridiplantae; phylum Streptophyta; class Magnoliopsida; order Boraginales; family Hydrophyllaceae; genus Nemophila; species Nemophila menziesii. Next base: position 5,728,092 of record JARWIR010000030.1, read on the forward strand.
TGCACTTTTCTGGTAAATTCTCTAACTTTCTAAAAGTGACTTTGAGCTCTTTTTGCGCCTTGGCTTGGGTTTGGACTTCAATTATTGTCTTTTTCTCATCTTCTTGGACACTTACGTCAACCATGTACCTAAAATCAAACTTAGCACCCAATTAACACAAAAAAACACTATAGATTAAATATTGTCCAAAATAATGTAGAAAAATAAGATATGAAAAATATTAGGGAAAAATCCCCCACTTAGGTCCATAAACTCTCAAGAAGATGTTTCGTGAGTATATTAATATATCAAAAAAGAGGAGACATCAAGACCCCCAACTTAAAGTTTTGTCGTCTCGAAAAAATAAAAGAAAAGGAAAAACGAAAAGGGCCTAACTCCAAGTAACCATGGAAGAAATGTGGGAATCTAAAGATAATGAATAAACCTAAAGCAACTATTCTAACAAGTTTCATATAGTGGTGTTCAAGAAATAATAAAAGAAATATGCGTAATATACAAACAATCAACATCTAACAAGTTCAAAAGTGGATTAATTTAAAAAACAACTAAAAGCAAAACGGGAATGAGGAAAACGAGTACTCCATCCCCAACTCAAAGCTGATTCGTGCCCCCTTGACTCGAAAAAGACTCAAAAGTAATAAAATCACTAGTAGACACTAACACATTTAGAAGTAATTAAGAATATGGGTTAGAAGATGGCATGTGTCTGAAGCACATCCTCTCGAATTCGCGATTGACTGAGGTTTCATTGATTTCCGCTACAATGTTCATTTGGATTTTCTTGACATCTTGCATGATACTCAATTGATTCATGACATTCAAAACAAACAATATTACGCGCAAAAGTTTAATAAATCAAAAATACTAGAATTAAAAGAGGAAAATCGATTTATTGCATTTTAAGACCAAAAGTCTATCTAAATAGTAAAATAAACACCAAAAATGATGTCTCCCAAGGGCATAAAATTAGAACATTTAGGGAGACATCAGTGAGCAATATGCAACATGTCATTTACTCAATCCTCACAAAAGATGCCCAACCTGGACGCAACATTGGTAACCAGCCTAGTGCTGGTTGAGATACGTTTTCTACTTTCTCATTTAGTGTATATTAGTTTAGTTACTTTGAGTCTTTTCGAGTCGTGGGGACATGACTCATTTTTGAGTTTGGAGTGGGGTTCGTTGCCTCATCCCATTTTTACGTGTTATTTGTTTTAATTGCTTTAAATAAATTAATTAGGGGTTGCGGTTGACTGTAGAAGATCTTAAATGTCCCTATTAAGCATAATTTTTATGAATCTATGATAGTAAATAGTGGACTTTAGGAGTTAGTATAAAACAAACTTTAATTTCATGCAAACATAGTTAATTGATAGGAAGAATTAATGAACAATGCAAAAGAATTAAACTTGTACTTAAGGAAAAATGTTTGGTTTGTAGAACGTGAGATACAAATTAGTAGAGAACCCACTTAGGTATGAATTAGAGGCAAGCTATGTAACTAGGAAAATGATAGGGGCAGTTCTTTGTTAAGCAATTTTAGACATTTTTAGCCTTCTATCCCTTGTATTAATTTAATCCTTCTTAGCCCAATTTGGAGCCTTAAAGCGTTTTCTTTTGTCGTCAGGATATAAGCCCATATCCCCTTAGTTTATTAGGCCTTTCCAAATGACCCACACTTGAATCACGATCCTGAGACCTGACTCAAGCTTGAGTTTGGGGTGGTGGATCCATATTTGGGAAATTATATTGGGAGTGAACTATATGTGTTTACATTAAGGTACAATTTCAGATGATATTATTTTTTGTAACCCATTGCCGAGATTTAAAAAAAAAAAGTCAATACAATAAGGACCGGGAACCCGATCATCACAAACAAGGAACCTGGTTAGCTACTGTACAAAAAAAAAAGGATTTGAAAAAGAAAGAGAAAGAATAACTTACCCGGCAAAGTGGAAATTTTTGGATATCATCTTAGTCTATATGGGTTAACTTAGGGATGCTAAATTAGTTCATCAAATGGGGTTGAGTGAGAACATTATTCAAGTGTAAACTCAAGCTTGTGGACAGTTGTTGATGGTAAGTGAGGAGATAGCCAAAAGCTCACTTCAAATTTACCAAATATACATACTACATTGTCCCTAAGCCTACGCTAAAACCATAAAGTCCTCGTGATTCTTAGGTGTATAGTGATTTTATAATTCAGCTAATAGGGAGTATACTAAGTGGAGCATTCAAAGCGAGTGAGGATCAATGAACACCCTATAGCCATCATATTGATATAAGTACAAGTGTAACCTTCTAGCATTGTGAAGTTAATTTTAAGATTGATATTATTTGTGTTTGATTTTTCATGATAAGTGTATGTGTATATTAATTCCTAATGTTAGATCGTGTAAAGAAGTCGAAGGCGAGAAGAAATATCCCAAAGAGTTGACAAACTGGAGCTACAAATCTGGAAGGCTGATGATAATTGCTGATTTCGAGCCACTTAAACATGGATACAGCCATTGAGTTGTAAATAAGATTCGTTCCTTATCAAGTTACAAAAAAATAGCAAGTTGAATGAATCAATTCGAAGTTAAATTGAGAAAGTTACAGCCGTTTAGTGGATGGTGTACACCAGTTACATGATTTGGACTTGAAGAGTGGACTTGGGTCATTTAATATTTCATTAATTCATTTAAAATAAGCCCAAGTCCGATTTTATTAGTATATATAGGCCTTTTGACTTTATTTTTGCACACAATTCATTTTACAAAAGGCAGAGCGTTAGAGAGAAAAGCCAAAAGCAAGAGAAAAGAAAAAGTTGAAGCTGGAGAAGTAATTCTTCGACCAACAATCAATTCAACAACCTCTTAATTAGGTTTTATTTATTTTTCTTTATATAAAACATGAGTTCCTTTAATTTTATTTCTTTAGTTTTAATTTCAATTATGAGCGAAACTCATTTGTGCTTGAGAATCGCTTTAATGGGTTGAGCCCTAATTTATTTAATTAATATTTTTTGAATTTGGGATTGAAAGATTTAATCTGAATTGCGTAAATTAGTATTTTCTATTATCGTGAATTTATTTACTGTTTTTGAAGTCATGAATCAAAAATAGGAATTTATAATTACGCTATTCATTATAGTGGCGTAATGATCACCTTGACGGGGGGTTTAATTACTGAACTAGGTAATAGATGTAAGATATAAATTATTGATCCTGACAGAATTAGTTAATCTTATAGTCGTTTGGGTTAAACACTTGAACATTCAAAGGTACCTTATAATCACCCTGACGGGGTTTGTAATACCCTAGGATAGCTCCTAAGTTCACCCTGACGGGGGTTAGGAGAAACTCGAATCCCGACTATTATTAGTTACCAATTCGACTCTTAAACGAGAAAATTGATTGAATAGATTTAGGCGAAACCCTTGCGAAACTCAAGTACTATTTCTCATCCTTGCGTCTACTCATATTTTATTTACTTGCATCTCATTTATTTGCATTAGTTAATTCAGTATTTTACATTATTTGCACTTTAGTCCTTAAATAAAATCAAAACAAATATTTATCTATTTTATTTTCCGCATCATATAACAACTACACACACTTATTACATAACATCTAAAGTCATATCCAATCCGTTCCTGAGATCGAATTCCCGTTTACCAGATATTACTTGGACGATCTGTACACTTGCGGTACGTGTCCTTCCTATATGGGGGTGTTATTTTATAACACACCAGGAGACACCAGTAACCTAATTCTGATTTTAATTGGGAATATGCATGTGGAGGCATGTATATCCCTGTGTGGTTATTCGTTGTGCGTGCAAGCAAGCCTGGACCACCGACGTACTGAAAGATAAATGGTGCAATTTACCATATAATTCATTTCTTTACATAGAAAAATAAGAAACCATGAAAAAAACATCAAACGTGATTTTTTTCAGTATATTCAAGTAATACATAATTATTCATCTTTACTCACGTTATTGATGACATTTCCTTTATTATTTTTTACTTGACCATTTATTAGATTTTCACGCTGATGTTATGGTAATTTATAAATTGTGAATACTATTAAATATTATTGTTTTGGTCCACAAATCCATGTACAAATTATCAGTATTTTACTAATCGAGGTTTAATCCAGGTTGTTTACCGACGTTGATATATATTAATATACACACACACATATATATCTTAGTTGCTTGTTATATATCTTTTTATCGGCTATTTCTATGTTGTTAATCACACCAAGTTATCCCTTCGTCATGATATATGGGTTGTTCATGAGTCCAAATTATGTTATGTAAGTATTTTGGGTTATTGATTCAAATGTCTTTACAAGAATATTGTTAGCTAATAAAGTTTACACTAATTATTACACATAACATTTTAAGAAATATGTTTAACCTATAAAAAATAATACACGTGAACCTTTAAAAAATTTGTATAAACCATTAGATAAAATCGTAACTTATTATAAAAACAAAGATATCCCATTAAAAATTTGACCATTTGCAGAAGGAAAAAAACTTAAACCCATTAAAAATGAGAACATTTAGTTTTGGACCTTTTAACAATTGACGCTTATAAAATAATTTTTTAGAATGATTAGTTAAACTTTTTTTCGTCATCCATTAGAGAATAAAGTTTTTCAAATATTTTTTCAACATATTATAATTTTTTCGATATATAGGATATTACTTTTTACAAAATAACTTTACAAAAATTGAATAAAAATTATATTTAATAGTTAAATTATAAATAAAAAACCCACCCTACTTCACCTCATCCATTTCACTAAAATCCTTTTAATATTATAGCGTCCACAAACAAAATTTCTAAGTGTACCCTGGACTCATAATAAGACGTTGCATATCTGACTAATTATTGTTTCTAAACTAAAACAATACAATGAAAATAACATGTTGGGTTACATACACGAATGCATTGGATAATTGAGTTTGCCTTTAATATATAATTACAACCATATAAATACACATTAATACATGAGAGAGAGAGAGATAGAGAGAGATAGAGAGAGAGAGTACAAATTAGGGAAAGTCGAGGCCTCTTACATATTTGGGTAGTAGAATTATGTTGCGAACCTTGATACGAAAATTCAGAGTTCATTCTAAGTAAAACCCATAAAAAATGTTAATAATGCATCGTATTAAAAGATACAATAATTTAAAACACCTATTAACAATTTTTTTCTTGATCATCACCATTAAACCTAAAATTAACCTTAAAAATGTTAGCGGGGCACAAAATTAAACTAGACCTAATACGCATTTTAGTTTAAAAATCAAATCTTGTGAATAAAAAGATAGATTAACTTACAGTGGTTTGATAAGAATGAAGAATCACTATTTGTGTTAGAAATGAAGAGAAACGGGTTTTGTTGGGTGTAAGGTGAGTGACCTTATCACTATGTAGAGAATAGCGAAAATAATAATTTTTTTTTTTATGAAACATACATGTGAGTTAAGATAGATAGGTTGTCTAGTGGTTAGACTATTACGTATAGACCAAGAGGTCTTGGGATCGAATCTTATTGGATTCAAAATGTTTCCGAGTCCAAAGTGTCTCTCATACATAAGACTACCAATGACACTAGAATATGGTTCTCGTAGATATATTATGTTTCTCTTATGGAGTGCTATGATACATGTCAAGACTTAAGTTTATTCTTTTTGCTACAAAAGTATCAATGACATTGCACTTACTCATACTAAAGTACTCTAGTATATTCATGATGTAAGGTTCTTGAGATAAATATAAGAGATGTCTAGACCTATCTTTGTGAATATTAACACCAAGAATATAATTTGATTATTCCATCTCTTTCATGTCAAATTGAGAAGCTAAACTCTTTATTATTCTTATCTAATAGGATTTCCTCCACATATAAAGTTAAAATCACATTTTTTTCTTGGAACACCTTACATAACACAATGGTCTTCACTTATCATTTCAAATCAGTGATGAAATAACTTTATGAAATGCAGTTTTAACATCTATTAGGTGAAAATCGAGATTGAGATCCGCCGCAATAGATAAAATAAGAGGTAACGAGGTAAATCTAACAACAAGAGAAAAAGTTTCCTCAAAATCTATTCCTTCCCGTTGAGTATAACCTTTCGCTATAAAGTGAGATTTATACCTCTCAATATAATTGTGAAGCTTTATTTTTATTTTGAGAAATCATTTATTCCCAATCGTATTACGTCCTTTTGGGAAATCAACCAGTTCCCAAACCTGGATTTTCTTCATCCACTCCATTTCTTCTTCCATTTCTTCTTCCATTTCTTTACTTCGTTCATTCTTAGCAAGACATGGAAGATATGTACTTACTGTTCGAGGTTCTTTTCACATCTTGTGGAGTTATCATAAAGTCCTTTCCTTCTATTTCAAACCAAAGAAGAGGAGCTAAACCTCTAGAACTTCTCTTAGGTTGAGAATCGTGAGAAATAGGATTACTAGATGATGCAATTGTTTCTTCTGTCTCACGATGTGGAGTAGTGTCAGACTTTACTTCTTGAGTATGTGTTAGCTAATTAGGTGTCATATTTTTTTCCATATCATCTTTGGAGTATAATTAAATTCACATAAAACATAATTTCTATTAACCTCACCTCTGCTAGGGAAAACATTTTCTAAAAATATGATATCTCTTGACGCAATTTCGGTAAGACTGTCACCGTCGTGTTCACCAATAAACACATAACCTTTAGAGTTCTTTGGAAATCTTACAAAGATACACTTCTTGACTCTTGGAACTAACTTTCCATATTTATGAGATAGGTCATGAACATATCCTGCCGACACCCAGGGTCACCAGTATGAAAGGTTAGGTTTCTTACCTGTCCAAATTCATAAGGAGTAGATGGAATTGTCTTTGTGGGTACTCAGATAAGTATATAATTACCGTTAAGCAACACATCTTTCTAATAAGATATTGGAAGATTAGTTTGTTCCATCATAGACCTAACCATTTCTAGGATTGTTCCATTCCTTCTTTCAACCACACCATTCGGTTGTGGTGTATAGGAAGTTATCTTACTATCCCCTTTTCATCACAAGGTTATTTAAACTAATCTTATAGATATACACGTCCACGGTCGGTCCTTAAAGTTTTTACCTTCCACTCAAACTGGTATTCTGCTTCATTGACAAATATCATAAAACATTTCAATGCTCCAGATTTACAAAAAATCAAATAGATATAACCAAACCTAGCGAAATCATCTACAATAGAGATGGAATAATATTCCCACGTCTAGTTTGAACAATGTCATAAGTATATTATTATTTATTATATCATTTATATTAGACATAATATTTATAGATATTATTATTATGTTCGGTGAAGATAATTATGTTGATTGCTCCCATATTGTTTTTAGGGAAAAAGACCTCCTAAATACCTAATGTTTTGAATTTGACAAATAGATTCCCAATTTTTCACAATTGGACATTCAGATTCCCAACATTTTCATTTTTGCAGTCCTTTAGTACCCGCAGTTAAATACACTTTAAATGTTGACGTGGCATAATTTTATTTATTTAATTATATATTTTTTTTAGTTGTGAAATAACTGATTTACACCTACCACATCATCACTTAACACCAGAATTAACATCGGGTACTAACAGAAGGCAAAAAATATAATGTTGTGTACCCGTTTGTCCACTTCTGAAACCTTGGTATGTATTTTTCTAAAACGCAAATTACTGAGTATCCATGGGGTCTTTTTCTCACATAAATATAATAAACTTTTCTCTATATTCATTATTAATAAAAAGAAAGAATAAAGCTACAAACTAAGTAAGGAAGAGAAAAAAAAATCACCGACTTACGGATTACTTCGGTAGGCTGGGAGGTGGATGTCATCTTCTTTTTGAATTCTCTGAGCGCCATGGTTAACCGAACTTTCATAATTTCACACGACCTTCTCTAGCAGAACTGCTCGAACAACAAACCAACGCTGAACCCTTTAACCACCACACATAAAATCCGAGCAGTAAGCTTTAAATCATTATTGATGACCTCCACTAATGGCTTCGCCTAAGTTTCCCACCAACGCCATCAAAACACCGATCTCAACTTTTGAGTTTTCCTAACTTTTGAGTTTTCATAGCTGCACACACTTGAAAACTGAATGCTGAATCTTTGATGTCTTCAATATTTGTTGGATCAAAATCTCATAATCTTTGAGCTTTCATATATATAGTACTAATTTTTTTCTAAATATTATGGGCCTCTCATAAGTTAGTTCTTTTTGTTCCAAAATAAGTATATAGTAAGACATTGGGATTTTGGATGTTTAGAAGAGGTTTCCAATATCTATTGGATCAAAATCTCTAGAAAATAAGAGAAGATGGTTCGTTGGCTATCGTTAATGTATTGATCAAGAGGGTTCGTTGGCTATTGTTAATGTATTGATTAAGCACGTTGCTTATACTCCGAGTTCCAACTTCTTTATAATTCGTATGGATGAAAATAATCATTTGAATTCAATGCACTCATCATGAGCTCAGTAAGGTAGAAATTCATTCTTATCCTCAAACCTACATGTACACAAAGGCGCATTTGTGTTTACAAAAATTGGGTTTTAAGCACATCTTTATAAAAAAAATTGTTGCCTAATAAGTATCACATGTAATCTGTTGATAAATATACACAACCAAAAAATGCGTAACCCATAAAAAAACTCCCAACCTATTGCAAATATAAATATAACCCATTGATGGTTTAAAATTTAGTCTTGTTGAGAATAAGAGAATGTTTTTTGACCTTTTTAAAAATGAACTCATAAAAAATTATGAACTCATTCCTATAAGCTCACAATTTTATATTTGGAGCAGTTTGTTTTTTAAGTAATTTTCATTTTAGTTACATGGAAGAGTTTTTTTTAGACCCGGTGTCATTTACACGATTCTAATCTGTAGTGCCTAAAAGAATAACCAAGCCAAGGCTCTGGACAGTTGAGCTAACCGAAATGGTTATTATGTATTTTTCTTATCTCACGTTTTTTATATTTCAAGTTTATCCTAATTTATATTCTTGAAGTTGTCCGTGCATGTACTATACTATGTGCATATTCTCTAATATTTCTTGTTTTATCACGACCAAAGCTACTTTTGTGTAATACATGTTCTTTTTTTTTGTCATGAGTAATACATGCTCTTAAAAACCATATTTACAACTTACACCTAAATATCGCTTTATAAAACTATAAGAACCCAAATTCAACACACTTTTGAAACTTGTATGATTGTTTTTGTGAAGAAACCTTGACTATGTTAAATAGGCAATCCTTGAGGAAAAATAAAGTTGAATTTAATGGTGTCTCTCCAGCTCACTTATTTGTACTCAACCTAGTTACTTTACTGGAAACTTCAACCAAGCTGAAAGATAGGAAACTAACCAAGCACCAAGCAACAATTAAGGATCAGAAAAATAAACTAAGCACAAATAATCACACGAAACACCAAATCTGCGGCAAACAGCAGAACCAGTAAACACATTTTGAACGAGCTGCTCCAATGTGGTTGGAGCAGCGTAATAAAGAATAGAGAGAAATCAAAAACAAAAACAAAAGAAATAGAAAAAGAGATCTTATTAGACTTATAGACTTATAGAGAGAACCACGACCCACCCATATAATGTGAGTTTTAAATTAAAACTTAAAAACCACAGCCTTTAATATGAAAGTACAAACAAATTATCTATAGTAATTAAATTGCACATTAATACAATAAACTAAAAAGTAAGAAACAGCTGCTTAAAGTGGCACAATCAATTAGGATATCACATATAGTAGTTGCTTCACATGATTCAACTGAAAAAAATCTTATGTTGTCAACTCTGGTGAGGCCTCAGGTGGCTAAACTTTTACCACAATATCATCAACAAAATTGGATGAGGTATCACAATCAAAACTACTACACCAGGGACATTATTCCTAGGGCTCCTCGCCCACACTTTCAGTACCAAAACAACACTTTAAGACTGCTGCTAATTTTCTCCAAGGTAACAATCGCTTAATAGCTTCCTTCTTTAATAAGTACCATTTACCTAGAAAAAAGAAAAGGAAAAATCAGCATCAGAGTTTCCAGTGATCTTTCCAGTGATCATGAATATTTCCTTTCCATTGCTAAAGCCTTTCATCTTTATAGTTAATCTCTCCAGGAATTTCAATGGAAGGAGATATTGGTTGAACATCAAAAATATCTGGCTTTTTCATCTTCCCTGCTCGGCTCAAGATACGTCTCTTGATCACTTTAGAAATATCCATCTAGTAAAAAGCGCACACAGTAATTCAATATTAAATACATAATACCATGCATTAACCACCCAACAATTCTAAATACATCCGCTTAACAGTATATCACAGTAAACGTAAACTACCAATTAAATCTTACCATGGAAATTATTAAACCTTCATAGTTAACTGAAATGTCACGACCAAAGATCTTATTCGTTTTATGTTTTTGTTCAGTAATGATATTATTCTTGACATGAGTTTCTGCCTGTGTGCAAAATATAAAAAAATCACTATCAATCCCTTCCAAATAAATAAACATTATTTCTATGTTAATTTTTTTAATTATCAAGTAAATATGTAAAATTAAAGAGTAATTAGTTCAAATCTAACTCAAATTTAAGCTATAATCCCAATTTAATGATTAAATTTATGGATAAAATACATTAATGATTATCTATAAATATCACATATAGAGAAAAAGACTCGTTGGGAGGGCTATTGGTGGGCTGGCAGTTGATGAGATATCTTCGGATTGTGATAATGTGTCAACCAAATCCACTAACCCAACTAACCCAACTCATTCTTCACCCGTATGGCCCCTATGGTGCAAATGTATTGTATAAGATACAATTCTGATTTCTCTTAGCGGTCAGGATATCCATAACAGAGCGAGCATCTACATTGAAATTGTTCAATGGACTAGAAATCCAGAGTTTTACCCAGCAAACGCATAAACTTTCTTTCATAATTGTAACAATTCTTCAATATCTCCTACTTATTTTTTACCTTAGGTTTTGCAGATCGATGGCATATTTCATCGTTATTACAACTTAATAAGTGGGAAATATGAATAAAGTGAGGAGTCGAGAGTGTACCTGATTTAAACATCACTGATAAAAAAACGGCGAATGGAGATCGTCGAATATTTTAAGGTGCCCCAAGGAATTTTTCCTCTTACTTTTGATTTATGAAGAAAAGGTAACCGAAATGAGGGTTTTATATAAGTTTGAGGAATTATCCCTTTTGCTCCTAATTTTTTATGAGATTGACAAGTTGCCCCATTGTTTAATTCTACTAGATACCCCTAACTTTTGTTTGTGACTCGTGGTCCGTTACTAACGTTTTTTGTCAAAAATCACCGTTAAGAGCATTTTTATTATTTTTTATTCTTAATCCGTTTTATTTATTTAATTATCTTAACCCCATATTTTTAAATGGGCAAAATAGGTAATTCTGAAATGCCTTCCCTATATATAAACGAAACAAAACAAAAAAAATAAAACAAAATCAAAATCAAAAGACAAGGGAGGGTTTGGTTTGGGGAAGAACAAGAAGACGAAGAACCCAGATTGCATAAGACGATGTACTTTAGCTCGAAAGATAATCAATGGAACCGTTTACGTTATGGAGTAAGTGTGTTTATTTATTACCCCTAAATCTTTGCTTGTTGGTTAAGATCTTTTAATATGTAAATGTAGGGTTTTCGAGTATATTTATTACATTTTTAGATATCACGCGTGAAGGGCGGGATTTAGTTGGTAATAGGAGTATATTTTACAGGATTTGGTTACCATATTGATAGTGTATCCATATTTGATAATTATTTTTTCATTAATTGGTTCCTAACGTAATGGGTAACTAATTTATTCGAAATTGATCGTGTAACAGAGAAATTTGCACTGAGGATTCGCTTTTGTGGGATATTTAATGAAGACACGAGCAATTACCATGATTTAAAGATTGAGTATGTAGATCGTTGTGAATATGACAAATTTAGTATGCATGTACTTAAGAAGACTGTTTCGAAGTTAGGGATAAAAGGTAACTTGTAGTACAACTATTTGAAATTGGGGAAAAAACTACCTGATGGTCTAGTATGCTTAGATTGCAAGGATAAATGTATGGAGATGTGTAGCATTGGAGAGGACAACGTAACTGTTGACCTGTTTGTTGTTAGTAAACCAGTAATACATGAAAACCACGAAATTCAAACTCCTTATTTCATGCCTTTGTTATTAACTTGGAATAAGGTTGAAGAAATAGTTCAGCAACGAGAAGAAGATAAAGTTCATACAAATAATGACCTTGATGAGATGGAAGTTCATAACTGTAATGAAGGGCAAGAAGAAGTAGTTAAAACCTGTGATGAAAGGCCTAATATGAAAAGTGTAGAAGAAAAGAGTGATGAAAGGCATGGTGAGAAAAGTGTGGAAGAAAAGACAGTTGAAGAGGATACAATAAAGGTACACAGTCATTTGACAATTTAGCCCTTAACATTATAGTTGATTGACAATTTAACCCGTAATTTACATATATTTGACTATATATTTATTTTAACTTTATAGGTTGTTTGTGAAGATCAAAACACAAATGATGTTAATGTAACTGAAGGTGAGAACGACGAAGTAAAAAATTTAGTTTCATAGACTATAGAGAAAGTAGTTGCTGAGAAAGAACTAAACAAGGTAGGTAATGTTAGTTTGGAAGAAGGAGGAAAGACCTGTGATGAAAGGCCTGATATGAAAAGCGTGGAAGAAAAGAATGGTGAAAGACATTATGGGAAAAGCATGGAAGAAAAGATAGTTGAAGAAGAAACAATAAAGGTACACAGTCATTTGACAGTTTAGCCCTTACCATTTCAGTTGATTGACAAATCACCCCCTTAATTTACATATATTTGATTGTATATTTCTTTTACCTTTTCAGGTTGTTTGCGAAGATCAAAACACACCTGATGTTAATGTAACTGAAGGTGAAGGTGAGAAAGAAGAAGTAAATAATTTTGTTAATGAGACTTTGGAAGAACATCTCTCTGATATTGGAGAGAAGGAGAAGTCTGTTAATGATATATTGGATAAAGTGTTGAAGGTTTTGAAGTCTGACGAGAAAGTAGGTAAGAGGAGTTCCAAAAATAAATCACCATTGAGGCCTTTCAGGCTTATCGATGAAAACCTAACAAATGATAAGATTGAATCTTTATAGTAATGTGAGTGATTTTCAACAGTTAGTGCACCGGGAATATGCAGTTAATGTTAGTACCAGAACATGCTACATGGCATATCACTTAGCAAAAGGCATGACAGAGGTTGAATACAAGGATCAATACAAGAAGATTTACGACTATTCAGCAGAAATCATGAGAAGTAACCCTGGAAGTACTGTAGCTATTGAAACTACTGTTGATGAGCTCACTAGAGTAGAAAGATTTCATAGAATTTATGTTGGTCTTGGAGGTTGTAGAAGAGGGTTTTTAGATTGTTGTAGAAAAGGTTGTTGGGGTAGATGGATGACACCTAAAAGGTCCACATCTAGGTGTAATTTTAACAGCAGTTGGAATTTATGGGAACAACTGTATATTCCCAATTGTGTATTACCTAGCAGAGAAAGAGGATAGTAACTCTTGGAGATGGTTTTTTAACTTGTTGGTACAAGATCTTGGTATAAGTAATCAACAAGAATGGACTTTCGTATCTGATAGACAAAAGGTTGGTTCTTTGATGGGTATAAATATATAGTTTTTGTAAAGAATACTAACAGTTTTTTTCCTTTGTTTGTGTTTATAGGGATTACTCCAGGTCATGAGTGACATGCTTCCGAATATTGAATATCGGTATTGTGTAAGGCATCTGTATAATAATTTCAAGATCAAGCATTCGGGTTTGGCTTTAAAAGACAAAGTGTGGGAAGCTGCAACGACCCATCAATTTACAGATTTGATGAATTAATGGATGAAATAAAACACATGTATAAGGATGCTTTCAAATGGCTCTCTAACCTAGATCCCAAGGCGTGTTCAAGGTCTCATTTTTAGTACATTTAGAAAATGTGATCTTCTACTCAACAACATCTGCGAAAGCTATAACGGTGCCATTAAAAAAGTCAAGTATTTTGTCAGCTTACTCCCTAAACAGTTAACTATTATGTCTATTTACCCCCTACAAAGTTTCATATTTTGTCTACTTATCCCTTACACAACCAAAACAATTGTCTATTTACCCCTTACAGAGTTTCTTATTTTGTCTACTTACCTCCTAAACAACTACAAATGTTGTCTACTTACCCCTTAAAAAGTTAACTGTTTTATCTACTTACCCCCTAAACAGTTAACTATTTTATTTACTTACCCCCGAAACAGATAACTATTTTATCATGTTTGTAACAGGGACAAGTGTCTAATTCTCATACTTGAGGGGCTAAGGATGTATAGTATGAAGAGGCTACAATCTAAGAGATCATGGATGTCAAAATACGAAGGTGATATATGTCCTAAGATCAGACACTTGGTAAACAAACGGTATGTTAATGTTCAAACTTCTCACCACAATCATAAATCTCTAATAGTCAGCTATATCTCCTTTCTTTTGGAGTTCTGGATGGAAAAGGTGGAGGAAGACGGGTTTCTACAATATCTTTCTTCTTGGGTATTTCCGAAATCTTCTCCACTTCCACCACTTCATCAGATTTTTCTTCCACATCCTTTACCGGTTTTTCTTTTCTCGTTATTTCTTTTTCTTTAATAACCGGAAAGGGTGGTGGTATTAATTGCTTACCACTTCTTTTTCTGATCGCGTTACAATCCTCCCTTTGTTCTGTGTCACTTGGGAGTTGGCCTTGACCTCGAACATTCAAGCTATTGGTGATTTTTGATATTTGACTCTCTAAGATTTTTAATGAAGCAGAATGTGAATTTAAAGTTTCTTCCATCTTTTTTTCCTTAACGATTGTGGTGTTTATGAATCGATATAGTTGATCCTCAAGTTGGAATGACTTACTTTGGGAACAGATATGTATTGCGTCAAGGTAAGAACTAAATCAGCTTCGGTGAGTGCACCTTCTTGAGGTCGAGCAGGAAGTACTTTTTGAGCTAATGTATCGGAATAAGCTTCATGATCGGCTATAGGTTGATTTCCTTGGTAGTGGTTTTGCGACTTGAATTGATAATTGTTCCCTTGGGGCCTTGGTTGATAAGTTCCTGGATTGGTTACCAGAATTAACATCGGGTACTAACGGAAGGCAAAAAATATAATGTTGTGTACCCGTTGTCCACTTCTGAAACCTTGGTATATATTTTTCTAAAACGCAAATTACTGAGTATCCATGGGGTCTTTTTCTCACATAAATATAATAAAATTTTCTCTATATTCATTATTAATAAAAAGAAAGAATAAAGCTACAAACTAAGTAAGGAAGAGAAAAAAAAATTATCGACTTACGGATTACTTCGGTAGGCTGGGAGGTGGATGTCATCTTCTTTTTGAATTCTCTGAGCGCCATGGTTAACCGAACTTTCATAATTTCACACGACCTTCTCTAGCAGAACTGCTCGAACAACAAACCAACGCTGAACCCTCTAACCACCACACATAAAATCCGAGAAGTAAGCTTTAAATCATTATTGCTGACCTCCACTAATGGCGTCGCCTAAGTTTCCCACCAACACCATCAAAACACCAATCTCAACTTTTGAGTTTTCATAACTTTTGAGTTTTCATAGCTGCACACACTTGAAAACTGAATGCTGAATCTCTGATGTCTCTAATATTTGTTGGATCAAAATCTCATAATCTTTGAGCTTTCATATATATAGTACTAATTTTTTTTCTAAATATTATGGGCCTCTCATAAGTTAGTTCTTTTTGTTCCAAAATAAGTATATAGTAAGACATTGGGATTTTGGATGTTTAGAAGAGGTTTCCAATATCTATTGGATCAAAATCTCTAGAAAATAAGAGAAGATGGTTCGTTGGCTATCGTTAATGTATTGATCAAGAGGGTTCGTTGGCTATCGTTAATGTATTGATCAAGCACGTTGCTTATACTCCGAGTTCCTAACTTCTTTATAATTCGTATGGATGAAAATAATCATTTGAATTGAATGCACTCATCATGAGCTCAGTAAGGTAGAAATTCATTCTTATCCTCAAACCTACATGTACACAAAGGCGTATTTGTGTTTACAAAAATTGGGTTTTAAGCACATCTTTATAAAAAAATTGTTGCCTAATAAGTATCACATGTAATCTGTTGATAAATATTCACAACTCATTAGGAAAATATACACAACCAAAAAATACGTAACCCATAAAAAAACTCCCAACCTATTGCAAATATAAATATAACCCATTGATGCTTTAAAATTTAGACTTGTTGAGAATAAGAGAATGTTTTTTGACCTTTTTAAAAAATTAACTCATAAAAAATTATGAACTCATTCCTATAAGCTCACAATTTTATATTTGGAGCAGTTTGTTTTTTAAGTAATTTTCTTTTTAGTTACATGGAAGAGTTACTTTTAGACCCGGTGTCATTGACACGATTCTAATCTGTAGTGCCTAAAAGAATAACCAAGCCAAGGCTCTGGACAATTGAGCTAACCCAAATGGTTATTATGTATTTTTCTTATCTCACGTTTTTTATATTTCAAGTTTATCCTAATTTATATTCTTGAAGTTGTCCGTGCATGTACTATACTATGTGCATATTCTCTAATATTTCTTGTTTTATCACGACCAAAGCTACTTTTGTGTAATACATGTTCTTTTTTCTTTTTTTTTGTCATGAGTAATACATGCTCTTAAAACCATATTTACAACTTACACCTAAATATCGCTTTATAAAACTATAAGAACCCAAATTCAACACACTTTTGAAACTTGTATGATTGTTTTTGTGAAGAAACCTTGACTATGTTAAACAGGCAATCCTTGAGGAAAAATAAAGTTGAATTTAATGGTGTCTCTCCAGCTCACTCATTTGTACTCAACCTAGTTACTTTACTGGAAACTTCAACCAAGATGAAAGATAGGAAACTAACCAAGCACCAAACAACAATTAAGGATCAGAAAAATACACTAAGCACAAATAATCACACGGAACACCAAATCTGCGGCAAACAACAGAACCAGTAAACACATTTTGAACGAGCTGCTCCCATGTGGTTGGAGCAGCGTAATAAAGAATAGAGAGAAATCAAAAACAAAAACAAAAAAAATAGAAAAAGAGATCTTAATAGACTTATAGTCTTATAGAGAGAACCACGACCCACCCATATAATGTGAGTTTTAAATTAAAACTTAAAAACCACAGCCTTTAATATGAAAGTACAAACAAATTATCTATAGTAATTAAATTGCACATTAATACAATAAACTAAAAAGTAAGAAACAGCTGCTTAAAGTGGCACAATTAATTAGGATATCACATATAGTAGTTGCTTCACATGATTCATCTGAAAAAAGTCTTATGTTGTCAACTCTGGTGAGGCCTCAGGTGGCTAAACTTTTACCACGATATCATCAACAAAATTGGATGAGGTATCACAATCAAAACTACTACACCAGGGACATTATTCCTAGGGCTCCTCGCCCACACTTTCAGTACCAAAACAACACTTTACAGACTGCTGCTAATTTTCTCCAAGGTAACAATCGCTTAATAGCTTCCTTCTTTAATAAGTACCATTTACCTAGAAAAAAGAAAAGGAAAAATCAGCATCAGAGTTTCCAGTGATCTTTCCAGTGATCATGAATATTTCCTTTCCATTGCTAAAGCCTTTCATCTTCATAGTTAATCTCTCCAGGAATTTCAATGGAAGGAGATATTGGCTGAACATCAAAAATATCTGGCTTTTTCATTTTCCCTGCTCGGCTCAAGATACGTCTCTTGATCACTTTAGAAATATCCATCTAGTAAAAAGCGCACACAGTAAATCAATATTAAATACATAAGACCATGCATTAACCACCCAACAATTCTAAATACATCCGCTTAATAGTATATCACAGTCAACGTAAACTACCAATTAAGTCCTACCATGGAAATTATTAAACCTTCATAGTTAATTGAAATGTCACGGCCAAAGATCTTATTCGTTTTATGTTTTTGTTCAGTAATGATATTATTCTTGACATGAGTTTCTGCCTGTGTGCAAAATATAAAAAAATCACTATCAATCCCTTCCAAATAAATAAACATTATTTCTATGTTAATATTTTTTAATTATCAATTAAATATGTAAAATTATAGAGTAATTAGTTCAAATCTAACTCAAATTCAAGCTATAATCCCAATTGAATGATTAAATTTATGGATAAAATACATTAATGATTATCTATAAATATCACATATTGGTGGGGTGGCAGTTGATGAGATATCTTCGGATTGTGATAATGTTTCAACCAAATCCACTAACCCAACTAACCCAACTCATTCTTCACCCGTATGGCCCCCTATGGTGCAAGTGTATTGTATAAGATACAATTCTGATTTCTCTTAGCGGTCAGGATATCCATAACAGAGCAAGCATCTACATTGAAATTGTTCAATGGACTAGAAATCCAGAGTTTTACCCAGCAAACGCATAAACTTTCTTTCTTAATTGTAACAATTCTTCAATATCTCCAACTTATTTTTTACCTTAGGTTTTGCAGATCGATGGTATATTTCATCGCTATTACAACTTAATAAGTGGGAAATATGAATAAAGTGAGGAGTCGAGAGTTTACCTGATTTAAACATCACTGATAAAAAGACGGCTAATGGAGATCGTCGAATATCTAACGGTGCTCCAAGGAACTTTTCCTCTTACTTTTGATTTATGAAGAAAAGGTAACCGAAATGAGGGTTTTATATAAGTTTGAGGAATTATCCCTTTTGCTCCTAATTTTTTATGAGATTGACAAGTTGCCCCATTGTTTAATTCTACTAGATACCCCTAACTTTTGTTTTCGTGACTCGTGGTATGTTACTAACGTTTTCTTTCAAAAATCACCGTTAAGAGCATTTTTATTATTTTTTTATTCTTAATCCGTTTTATTTATTTAATTATCTTAACCCCATATTTTTAAATGGGCAAAATAGGTAATTCTGAAATGCCTACCCTATATATACACGAAACAAAACAAAAAAATTAAAACAAAATCAAAATCAAAAGACAAGGGAGGGTTTGGTTTGGGGAAGAACAAGAAGACGAAGAACCCAGATTGCATAAGACGATGTACTTTAGCTCGAAAGATAATCAATGGAACCATTTACGTTATGGAGTAAGTGTGTTTATTTATTACCCCTAAATCTTTGCTTGTTGGTTAAGATCTTTTAATCTGTAAATGTAGGGTTTTCGAGTATATTTATTACATTTTTAGATATCACGCGTGAAGGGCAGGATTTAGTTAGTAATAGGAGTATATTTTACAGGATTTGGTTACCATATTGATAGTGTATCCATATTTGATAATTATTTTTCCATTAATTGGTTCCTAACGTAATGGGTAACTAATTTATTCGAAATTGATCGTGTAACAGAGAAATTTGCACTGATGATTTGCTTTTGTGGGATATTTAATGAAGACACGAGCAATTACCACTATTTAAAGATTGAGTATGTAGATCGTTGTGAATATGAAAAATTTAGTATACATGTACTTAAGAAGACTGTTTCGAAGTTAGGGATAAAAGGTAACTTGGAGTACAACTATTTGAAATTGGGGAAAAAACTACCTGATGGTCTAGTATGTTTAGATTGCAAGGATAAATGTATGGAGATGTGTAGCATTGGAGAGAACAACGTAACTGTTGACCTGTTTGTTGTTAGTAAACCAGTAATACATGAAAACCACGAAATTCAAACTCCTTATTTCATGCCTTTGTTATTAACTTGGAATAAGGTTGAAGAAATAGTTCAGCAACGAGAAGAAGATAAAGTTCATACAAATAATGACCTTGATGAGATGGAAGTTCAGAACTGTAATGAAGGGCAAGAAGAAGTAGTTAAAACCTGTGATGAAAGGACTAATATGAAAAGTGTAGAAGAAAAGAGTGATGAAAGGCATGGTGAGAAAAGTGTGGAAGAAAAGACAGTTGAAGAGGAAACAATAAAGGTACCCAGTCATTTGACAATTTAGCCCTTAACATTTTAGTTGATTGACAATTTAACCCCTAATTTACATATATTTGACTATATATTTATTTTAACTTTATAGGTTGTTTGTGAAGATCAAAACACAACTGATGTTAATGTAACTGAAGGTGAGAACGACGAAGTAAAAAATTTAGTTTCATAGACTGTAGAGAAAGTAGTTGCTGAGAAAGAACTAAATAAGGTAGGTATTGTTGGTTTGGAAGAAGGAGGAAAGACCTGTGATGAAAGGCCTGATATGAACAGCGTGGAAGAAAAGAATGGTGAAAGACATTATGGGAAAAGCATGGAAGAAAAGATAGTTGAAGAAGAAACAATAAAGGTACACAGTCATTTGACAGTTTAGCCCTTAACATTTCAGTTGATTGACAAATCACCCCCTTAATTTACATATATTTGATTGTATATTTCTTTTACCTTTTCAGGTTGTTTGCGAAGATTAAAACACACCTGATGTTAATGTAACTGAAGGTGAAGGTGAGAAAGAAGAAGTAAATAATTTTGTTAATGAGACTTTGGAAGAACATCTCTCTGATATTGGAGAGAAGGAAAAGTCTGTTAATGATATATTGGATAAAGTGTTGAAAGTTTTGAAGTCTGACGAGAAAGTAGGAAGAGGAGTTCCAAAAATAAATCACCATTGAGGCCTTTCAGGCTTATCGATGAAAACCTAACAAATGATAAGATTGAATCTTTATAGTAATGTGAGTGATTTTCAACAGTTAGTGCACCGGGGATATGCAGATAATGTTAGTACTAGAACATGCTACATGGCATATCACTTAGTAAAAGGCATGACAGAGGTTGAATACATGGATCAATACAAGAAGATTTACGACTATTCAGCAGAAATCAGGAGAAGTAACCCTGGAAGTATTGTAGCTATTGAAACTACTGTTGATGAGCTCACTAGAGTAGAAAGATTTCATATAATTTATGTTGGTCTTGGAGGTTGTAGAAGAGGGTTTTTAGATTGTTGTAGAAAGGTTGTTGTGGTAGATGGACGACACCTAAAAGGTCCACATCTAGGTGTGATTTTAACAGCAGTTGGAATTTATGGGAACAACTGTATATTCCCAATTGTGTATTACCTAGCAGAGAAAGAGGATAGTAACTCTTGGAGATGGTTTTTTAACTTGTTGGTACAAGATCTTGGTATAAGTAATCAACAAGAATGGACTTTCGTATCTGATAGACAAAAAGTTGGTTCTTTGATGGGTATAAATATATAGTTTTTGTAAAGAATACTAACAGTTTTTTTCCTTTGTTTGTGTTTATAGGGATTACTCCAGGTCATGAGTGACATGCTTCCGAATATTGAATATCGGTATTGTGTAAGGCATCTGTATAATAATTTCCAGATCAAGCATTCGGGTTTGGCTTTAAAAGACAAAGTGTGGGAAGCTACAACGACCCATCAATTTACAGATTTGATGAATTAATGGTTGAAATAAAACACATGGATAAGGATGCTTTCAAATGGCTCTCTAACCTAGATCCCAAGGCGTGTTCAAGGTCTAATTTTAGTACATTTACAAAATGTGATCTTCTACTCAACAACATCTGCGAAAGCTATAACGGTGCCATTAAAAAAGTCAAGTATTTTGTCATCTTACTCCCTAAACAGTTAACTATTATGTCTATTTACCCCTTACAAAGTTTCATATTTTGTCTACTTATCCCTTACACAACCAAAACAATTCTCTATTTACCCCTTACAGAGTTTCTTATTTTGTATACTTACCTCCTAAACAACTACAAATGTTGTCTACTTACCCCTTAAAAAGTTAACTATTTTATCTACTTACCCCCTAAACAGTTAACTATTTTATCTACTTACCCCCGAAACAGATAACTATTTTATCATGTTTGTAACAGGGACAAGTGTCTAATTCTCATACTTGAGGGGCTAAGGATGTATAGTATGAAGAGGCTACAATCTAAGAGATCATGGATGTCAAAATAGTCAGCTATATCTCCTTTCTTTTGGAGTTCTGGATGGAAAAGGTGGAGGAAGACGGGTTTCTACAATATCTTTCTTCTTGGGTATTTCTGAAATCTTCTCCACTTCCACCACTTCATCATCTTTTTCTTCCACATCCTTTACCGGTTTTTCTTTTCTCGTTATTTCTTTTTCTTTCATAACCGGAAAGGGTGGTGGTTTTAATTGCATACCACTTCTTTTTCTGATCGCGTTACAATCCTCCCTTTGTTCTGTGTCACTTGGGAGTTGGCCTTGACCTCGAACATTCAAGTTATTGGTGATTTTTGATATTTGACTCTCTAAGATTTTTAATGAAGCAGAATGTGAATTTAAAGTTTCTTCCATCTTGTTTTCCTTAACGATTGTGGTGTTTATGAATCGAGATAGTTGATCCTCAAGTTGGAATGACTTACTTTGGGAACAGATATGTATTGCGTCAAGGTAAGAACTAAATCAGCTTCGGTGTGTGCACGTTCTTGAGGTCGGGCAGGAAGTACTTTTTGAGCTAATGTATCGGAATAAGCTTCATGATCGGCTATAGGTTGATTTCCTTGGTAGTGGTTTTGCGACTTGAATTGATAATTGTTCCCTTGGGGCCTTGGTTGATAAGTTCCTGGATTGGCTACCAGAATTAACATCGGGTACTAACGGAAGGCAAAAAATATAATGTTGTGTACCCGTTGTCCACTTCTGAAACCTTGGGATATATTTTTCTAAAACGCAAATTACTGAGTATCCATGGGGTCTTTTTCTCACATAAATATAATAAACTTTTCTCTATATTCATTATTAACAAAAAGAAAATATAAAGCTACAAACTAAGTAAGGAAGAGAAAAAAAAATTATCGACTTACGGATTACTTCGGTAGGCTGGGAGGTGGATGTCATCTTCTTTTTGAATTCTCTGAGCGCCATGGTTAACCGAACTTTCATAATTTCACACGACCTTATCTAGCAGAACTGCTCGAACAAAAAACCAACGCTGAACCCTCTAACCACCACACATAAAATCCGAGAAGTAAGCTTTAAATCATTATTGCTGACCTCCATTAATGGCGTCGCCTAAGTTTCCCACCAACACCATCAAAACACCGATCTCAACTTTTGAGTTTTTATAGCTGCACACACTTGAAAACTGAATGCTGAATCTCTGATGTCTCCAATATTTGTTGGATCAAAATCTCATAATCTTTGAGCTTTCATATATATATAGTACTAATTTTTTTTCTAAAGATTATGGGCCTCTCATAAGTTAGTTCTTTTTGTTCCAAAATAAGTATATAGTAAGACATTGGGATTTTGGATGTTTAGAAGAGGTTTCCAATATCTATTGGATCAAAATCTCTAGAAAATAAGAGAAGATGGTTCGTTGGCTATCTTTAATGTATTGATCAAGCACGATGCTTATACTCCGAGTTCCTAACTTCTTTATAATTCGTATGGATGAAAATAATCATTTGAATTCAATGCACTCATCATGAGCTCAGTAAGGTAGAAATTCATTCTTATCCTCAAACCTACATGTACACAAAGGCGTATTTGTGTTTACAAAAATTGGGTTTTAAGCACATCTTTATAAAAAAATTGTTGCCTAATAAGTATCACATGTAATCTGTTGATAAATATACATAACTCATCAGGAAAATATACACAACCAAAAAATACGTAACCCATAAAAAACTCCCAACCTATTGCAAATATAAATATAACCCATTGATGGTTTAAAATTTAGACTTGTTGAGAATAAGAGAATGTTTTTGACCTTTTTAAAAATTAACTCATAAAAAATTATGAACTCATTCCTATAAGCTCACAATTTTATATTTGGAGCCGTTTGTTTTTTAAGTAATTTTCTTTTTAGTTACATGGAAGAGTTACTTTTAGACCCGGTGTCATTGACACGATTCTAATCTGTAGTACCTAAAAGAATAACGAAGCCAAGGCTCTGGACAGTTGAGCTAACCCAAATGGTTATTATGTAATTTTCTAATCTCACATTTTTTATATTTCAAATTTATCCTAATTTATATTCTTGAAGTTGTCCGTGCATGTACTATACTATGTGCATATTCTCTAATATTTCTTGTTTTATCACGACCAAAGCTACTTTTGTGTAATACATGTTCTTTTTTCTTTTTTTGTCATGAGTAATACATGCTCTTAAAAACCATATTTACAACTTACACCTAAATATCGCTTTATAAAACTATAAGAACCCAAATTCAACACACTTTTGAAACTTGTATGATTGTTTTTGTGAAGAAACCTTGACTATGTTAAACAGGCAATCCTTGAGGAAAAATAAAGTTGAATTTAATGGTGTCTCTCCAGCTCACTCATTTGTACTCAACCTAGTTACTTTACTGGAAACTTCAACCAAGATGAAAGATAGGAAACTAACCAAGCACCAAGCAACAATTATGGATCAGAAAAATACACTAAGCACAAATAATCACACGGAACACCAAATCTGCGGCAAACAACTGAACCAGTAAACACATTTTGAACGAGCTGCTCCCATGTGGTTGGAGCAGCGTAATAAAGAATAGAGAGAAATCAAAAACAAAAACAAAAAAAATAGAAAAAGAGATCTTAATAGACTTATAGACTTATAGAGAGAACCACGACCCACCCATATAATGTGCGTTTTAAATTAAAACTTAAAAACCACCGCCTTTAATATGAAAGTACAAACAAATTATCTATAGTAATTAAATTGCACATTAATACAATAAACTAAAAAGTAAGAAACAACTGCTTAAAGTGGCACAATCAATTAGGATATCACATATAGTAGTTGCTTCACATGATTCAACTGAAAAAAGTCTTATGTTGTCAACTCTTGTGAGGCCTCAGGTGGCTAAACGTTTACCACAATATCATCAACAAAATTGGATGAGGTATCACAATCAAAACTACTACACCAGGGACATTATTCCTAGGGCTCCTCGCCCACACTTTCAGTACCAAAACAACACTTTACAGACTGCTGCTAATTTTCTCCAAGGTAACAATCGCTTAATAGCTTCCTTCTTTAATAAGTACCATTTGCCTAGAAAAAGGAAAAGGAAAAATCAGCATCAGAGTTTCCAGTGATCTTTCCAGTGATCATGAATATTTCCTTTCCATTGCTAAAGCCTTTCATCTTTATAGTTAATCTCTCCAGGAATTTCAATGGAAGGAGATATTGGCAGAACATCAAAAATATATGTCTTTTTCATCTTCCCTGCTCGGCTCAAGATACGTCTCTTGATCACTTTAGAAATATCCATCTAGTAAAAAGCGCACACAGTAAATCAATATTAAATACATAAGACCATGCATTAACCACCCAACAATTCTAAATACATATGCTTAACAGTATATCACAGTAAACGTAAACTACCAATTAAATCTTACCATGGAAATTATTAAACATTCATAACTGAAATGTCACGACCAAAGATCTTATTCGTTTTATGTTTTTGTTCAGTAATGATATTATTCTTGACATAAGTTTCTGCATGTGTGCAAAATATAAAAAAAATCACTATCAATCCCTTCCAAATAAATAAACATTATTTCTATGTTAATATTTTTTAATTATCAAGTAAATATGTAAAATTAAAGAGTAATTAGTTCAAATCTATCTCAAATTCAAGCTATAATCCCAATTTAATGATTAAATTTATGGATAAAATACATTAATGATTATCCATAAATATCACATATAGAGAAAAAGACTCGTTGGGAGGACTATTGGTGGGGTGGCAGTTGATGAGATATCTTCGATTGTGATAATGTTTCAACCAAATCCACTAACCCAACTAACCCAACTCATTCTTCACTCGTATGGCCCCCTATGGTGCAAATGTATTGTATAAGATACAATTCTGATTTCTCTTAGCGGTCAGGATATCCATAACAGAGCGAGCATCTACATTGAAATTGTTCAATGGACTAGAAATCCAGAGTTTTACCCAGCAAATGCATAAAGTTTCTTTCTTAATTGTAACAATTCTTCAATATCTCCTACTTATTTTTTACCTTAGGTTTTGCAGATCGATGGTATATTTCATCGTTATTACAACTTAATAAGTGGGAAATATGAATAAAGTGAGGAGTTCGAGAGTGTACCTGATTTAAACATCACTGATAAAAAGACGGTGCTCCAAGGAACGTTTCCTCTGACTTTTGATTTATGAAGAAAAGGTAACCGAAATGAGGGTTTTATATAAGTTTGAGGAATTATCCCTTTTGCTCCTAATTTTTTATGAGATTGACAAATTGCCCCATTGTTTAATTCTACTAGATACCCCTAACTTTTGTTTTCGTGACTCGTGGTCCGTTACTAACGTTTTCTGTCAAAAATCACCGTTAAGAGCATTTTTATTATTTTTTTATTCTTAATCCGTTTTATTTATTTAATTATCTTAACCCCATATTTTTAAATGGGCAAAATAGGTAATTCTGAAATGCCTACCCTATATATACACGAAACAAAACAAAAAAATTAAAACAAAATCAAAATCAAAAGACAAGGGAGGGTTTGGTATGGGGAAGAACAAGAAGACGAAGAACCCAGATTGCATAAGACGATGTACTTTAGCTCGAAAGATAATCAATGGAACCGTTTACGTTATGGAGTAAGTGTGTTTATTTATTAACCCTAAATCTTTGCTTGTTGGTTAAGATCTTTTAATCTGTAAATGTAGGGTTTTCGAGTATATTTATTACATTTTTAGATATCACGCGTGAAGGGCGGGTTTAGTTAGTAATAGGAGTATATTTCACGGGATTTGGTTACCATATTGATAGTGTATCCATATTTGATAATTATTTTTCCATTAATTGGTTCCTAACGTAATGGCTAACTAATTTATTCGAAATTGATCGTGTAACAGAGAAATTTGATGATTCGCTTTTGTGGGATATTTAATGAAGACACGAGCAATTACCATGATTTAAAGATTGAGTATGTAGATCGTTGTGAATATGACAAATTTAGTATACATGTACTTAAGAAGACTGTTTCGAAGTTAGGGATAAAAGGTAACTTGGAGTACAACTATTTGAAATTGGGGAAAAAACTACCTGATGGTCTAGTATGTTTAGATTGCAAGGATAAATGTATGGAGATGTGTAGCATTGGAGAGAAAAACGTAACTGTTGACCTGTTTGTTGTTAGTAAACAAGTAATACATGAAAACCACGAAATTCAAACTCCTTATTTCATGCCTTTGTTATTAACTTGGAATAAGGTTGAAGAAATAGTTCAGCAACGAGAAGAAGATAAAGTTCATACAAATAATAACCTTGATGAGATGGAAGTTCAGAACTGTAATGAAGGGCAGGAAGAAGTAGTTAAAACCTTTGATGAAAGGCCTAATATGAAAAGTGTAGAAGAAAAGAGTGATGAAAGGCATGGTGAGAAAAGTGTGGAAGAAAAGACAGTTGAAGAGGAAATAATAAAGGTACACAGTCATTTGACAATTTAGCCCTTAACATTATAGTTGATTGACAATTTAACCCCTAATTTACATATATTTGACTATATATTTATTTTAACTTTATAGGTTGTTTGTGAAGATCAAAACGCAACTGATGTTAATGTAACTGAAGGTGAGAACGACGAAGTAAAAAATTTAGTTTCATAGACTGTAGAGAAAGTAGTTGCTGAGAAAGAACTAAACAAGGTATGTAATGTTGGTTTGGAAGAAGTAGGAAAGACCTGTGATGAAAGGCCTGATATGAAAAGCGTGGAAGAAAAGAATGGTGAAAGACATCATGGGAAAAGCATGGAAGAAAAGATAGTTGAAGAAGAAACAATAAAGGTACACAGTCATTTGACAGTTTAGCCCTTAACATTTCAGTTGACTGATAAATCACCCCCTTAATTTACATATATTTGATTGTATATTTCTTTTACCTTTTCAGGTTTTTTGCGAAGATCAAAAAAGTAAATAATTTTGTTAATGAGACTTTGGAAGAACATCTCTCTGATATTGGAGAGAAGGAGAAGTCTGTTAATGATATATTGGATAAAGTGTTGAAGGTTTTGAAGTCTGACGAGAAAGTAGGTAAGAGGAGTTCCAAAAATAAATCACCATTGAGGCCTTTCAGGCTTATCGATGAAAACCTAACAAATGATAAGATTGAATCTTTATAGTAATGTGAGTGAATTTCAACAGTTAGTGCACCGGGAATATGCAGTTAATGTTAGTACCAGAACATGCTACATGACATATCACTTAGCAAAAGGCATGACAGAGGTTGAATACAAGGATCAATACAAGAAGATTTACGACTATTCAGCAGAAATCATGAGAAGTAACCCTGGAAGTACTGTAGCTATTGAAACTACTGTTGATGAGCTCACTAGAGTAGAAAGATTTCATAGAATTTATGTTGGTCTTGGAGGTTGTAGAAGAGGGTTTTTAGATTGTTGTAGAAAAGGTTGTTGGGGTAGATGGATGACACCTAAAAGGTCCACATCTAGGTGTGATTTTAACAGCAGTTGGAATTTATGGGAACAACTGTATATTCCCAATTGTGTATTACCTAGCAGAGAAAGAGGATAGTAACTCTTGGAGATGGTTTTTTAACTTGTTGGTACAAGATCTTGGTATAAGTAATCAACAAGAATGGACTTTCGTATCTAATAGACAAAAGGTTGGTTATCTTTGATGGGTATAAATATATAGTTTTTGTAAAGAATACTAACAGTTTTTTTTCTTTGTTTGTGTTTATAGGGATTACTCCAGGTCATGAGTGACATGCTTCCGAATATTGAATATCGGTATTGTGTAAGGCATCTGTATAATAATTTCAAGATCAAGCATTCGGGTTTGGCTATAAAAGACAAAGTGTGGGAAGCTGCAAGGGCCCCATCGATTTACAGATTTGATGAATTAATGGATGAAATTGAACACATGGATAAGGATGCTTTCAAATGGCTCTCTAACCTAGATCCCAAGGCATGTTCATGGTCTCATTTTAGTACATTCACAAAATGTGATCTTCTACTCAACAACATCTGCGAAAGCTATAACGGTGCTATTAAAAAAGTCAAGTATTTTGTCAGCTTACTCCCAAAACAGTTAACTATTATGTCTATTTACCCCCTACAAAGTTTCATATTTTGTCTACTTATCCCTTACACAACCAAAACAATTGTCTATTTACCCCTTACAGAGTTTCTTATTTTGTCTACTTACCTCCTAAACAACTACAAATGTTGTCTACTTACCCCTTAAAAAGTTAACTATTTTATCTACTTACCCCCTAAACAGTTAACTATTTTATCTACTTACCCCCGAAACAGATAACTATTTTATCATGTTTGTAACAGGGACAAGTGTCTAATTCTCATAATTTAGGGGCTAAGGATGTATAGTATGAAGAGGCTACAATCTAAGAGATCATGGATGTCAAAATACGAAGGTGATATATGTCCTAAGATTAGACACAACAAACGGTATGTTAATGTTCAAACTTCTCACCACAATCATAAATCTCTAATAGTCAGCTATATCTCCTTTCTTTTGGAGTTCTGGATGGAAAAGGTGGAGGAAGACGGGTTTCTACAATATCTTTCTTCTTGGGTATTTCTGAAATCTTCTCCACTTCCACCACCTCATCATCTTTTTCTTCCCACATCCTTTACCGGTTTTGATTTTCTCGTTATTTCTTTTTCTTTCATAACCGGAAAGGGTGGTGGTTTTAATTGCTTACCACTTCTTTTTCTGATCGCGGTACAATCCTCCCTTTGTTCTGTGTCACTTGGGAGTTGGCCTTGACCTCGAACATTCAAGCTATTGGTGATTTTTGATATTTGACTCTCTAAGATTTTTAATGAAGCAGAATGTGAATTTAAAGTTTCTTCCATCTTGTTTTCCTTAACGATTGTGGTGTTTATGAATCGAGATAGTTGATCCTCAAGTTGGGATGACTTACTTTGGGAACAGATATGTATTGCGTCAAGGTAAGAACGAAATCAGCTTCGGTGAGTGCACCTTCTTGAGGTCGGGCAGGAAGTACTTTTTGAGCTAATGTATTGGAATAAACTTCATGATCGGCTATAGGTTGATTTCCTTGGTAGTGGTTTTGCGACTTGAATTGATAATTGTTCCCTTGGGGCCTTGGTTGATAAGTTCCTGGATTGGCTACCAGAATTAACAGCAGGTACTAACGGAAGGTAAAAAATATAATGTTGTGTACCCGTTTGTCCACTTCTGAAACCTTGGTATGTATTTTTCTAAAACGCAAATTACCGAGTATCCATGGGGTCTTTTTCTCACATAAATATAATAAACTTTTCTCTATATTCATTATTAATAAAAAGAAAGAATAAAGCTACAAACTAAGTAAGGAAGAGAAAAAAAAATCACCGACTTATGGATTACTTCGGTAGGCTGGGAGGTGGATGTCATCTTCTTTTTGAATTCTCTGAGCGCCATGGTTAACCGAACTTTCATAATTTCACACGACCTTCTCTAGCAGAACTGCTCGAACAACAAACCAACGCTGAACCCTCTAACCACCACATAAAATCCGAGCAGTAAGCTTTAAATCATTATTGCTAACCTCCACTAATGGCGTCGCCTAAGTTTCCCACCAACACCATCAAAACACCAATCTCAACTTTTGAGTTTTCATAACTTTTGAGTTTTCATAGCTGCACACACTTGAAAACTGAATGCTGAATCTCTTATGTCTCCAATATTTGTTGGATCAAAATCTCATAATCTTTGAGCTTTCATATATATAGTACTAATTTTTTTTCTAAATATTATGGGCCTCTCATAAGTTAGTTCTTTTTGTTCCAAAATAAGTATATAGTAAGACATTGGGATTTTGGATGTTTAGAAGAGGTTTCCAATATCTATTGGATCAAAATCTCTAGAAAATAAGAGAAGAGGGTTCGTTGGATATCGTTAATGTATTGATCAAGAGGGTTCGTTGGCTATCGTTAATGTATTGATCAAGCACGTTGCTTATACTCCGAGTTCCTAACTTCTTTATAATTCGTATGGATGAAAATAATCATTTGAATTCAATGCACTCGTCATGAGCTCAGTAAGGTAGAAATTCATTCTTATCCTCAAACCTACATGTACACAAAGGCGGATTTGTGTTTACAAAAATTGGGTTTTAAGCACATCTTTATAAAAAAATTGTTGCCTAATAATTATCACATGTAATCTGTTGATAAATATACACAACTCATTAGGAAAATATACACAACCAAAAAATACGTAACCCATAAAAAAACTCCCAACCCATTGCAAATATAAATATAACCCATTGATGGTTTAAAATTTAGACTTGTTGAGAATAAGAGAATGTTTTTTTGACCTTTTTAAAAATTAACTTATAAAAAATTATGAACTCATTCCTATAAGCTCACAATTTTATATTTGGAGCAGTTTGTTTTTTAAGTAATTTTCTTTTTAGTTACATGGAAGAGTTACTTTTAGACCCGGTGTCATTGACACGATTCTAATCTGTAGTGCCTAAAAGAATAACCAAGCCAAGGCTCTGGATAGTTTAGCTAACCCAAATGGTTATTATGTATTTTTCTTATCTCATGTTTTCTATATTTCAAGTTTATCCTAATTTATATTCTTGAAGTTGTCCGTGCATGTACTATACTATGTGCATATTCTCTAATATTTCTTGTTTTATCACGACCAAAGCTACTTTTGTGTAATACATGTTCTTTTTTTTTTTTTTTGTCATGAGTAATACATGCTCTTAAAAACCATATTTACAACTTACACCTAAATATCGCTTTATAAAACTATAAGAACCCAAATTCAACACACTTTTGAAAGTTGTATGATTGTTTTTGTGAAGAAACCTTGACCATGTTAAACAGGCAATCCTTGAGGAAAAATAAAGTTGAATTTAATGGTGTCTCTCCAACTCACTCATTTGTACTCAACCTAGTTACTTTACTGGAAACTTCAAACAAGATGAAAGATAGGAAACTAACAAAGCACCAAGCAACAATTAAGGATCAGAAAAATACACTAAGCACAAATAATCACACGGAACAACAAATCTGCGGCAAACAACAGAACCAGTAAACACATTTTGAACGAGCTGCTCCCATGTGGTTCGAGCAGCGTAATAAAGAATAGAGAGAAATCAAAAACAAAAACAAAAAAAATAGAAAAAGAGATCTTAATAGACTTATAGACTTATAGAGAGAACCACGACCCACCCATATAATGTGAGTTTTAAATTAAAACTTAAAAACCACAGCCTTTAATATGAAAGTACAAACAAATTATCTATAGTAATTAAATTGCACATTAATATAATAAACTAAAAAGTAAGAAACAGCTGCTTAAAGTGGCACAATCAATTAGGATATCACATATCGTAGTTACTTCACATGATTCAACTGGAAAAAAGTTTTATGTTCTCAACTCTGGTGAGGCCTCATGTGGCTAAACTTTTACCACAATATCATCAACAAAATTGGATGAGGTATCACAATCAAAACTACTACACCAGGGACATTATTCCTAGGGCTCCTCGCCCACACTTTTAGTACCAAAACAACACTTTACAGACTGCTGCTAATTTTCTCCATTGCTAAATCCTTTCATCTTTATAGTTAATCTCTCCAGGAATTTCAATGGAAGGAGATATTGGCTGAACATCAAAAATATCTGGCTTTTTCATCTTCCATGCTCGGCTCAAGATACGTCTCTTGATCACTTTAGAAATATCCATCTAGTAAAAAGCGCACACAGTAAATCAATATTAAATACATAAGACCATGCATTAACCACCCAACAATTCTAAATACATCTGTTTAACAGTATATCACAGTAAATGTAAACTACAGATTAAATCTTACCATGGAAATTATTAAACCTTCATAGTTAACTGAAATGTCACGACCAAAGATCTTATTCGTTTTATGTTTTTGTTCAGTAATGATATTATTCTTGACATAAGTTTCTGCATGTGTGCAAAATATAAAAAAATCACTATTAATCCCTTCCAAATAAATAAACATTATTTCTATGTTAATATTTTTTAATTATCAAGTAAATATGTAAAATTAAAGAGTAATTAGTTCAAATCTAACTCAAATTCAAGCTATAATCCCAATTTAATGATTAAATTTATGGATAAAATACATTAATGATTATCCATAAATATCACATATAGAGAAAAAGACTCGTTGGGAGGGCTATTGGTGGGGTGGCAATTGATGAGATATCTTCGGATTGTGATAATGTTTCAACCAAATCCACTAACCCAACTAACCCAACTCATTCTTCACCCGTATGGCCCCCGATGGTGCAAATGTATTGTATAAGACAATTCTGATTTCTCTTCCATAACAGAGAAATCCATAACAGTGCGAGCATCTACATTGAAATTGTTCAATGGACTAGAAATCCAGAGTTTTACCCAGCAAACGCATAAACTTTCTTTCTTAATTGTAACAATTTTTCAATATCTCCTACTTATTTTTTACCTTAGGTTTTGCAGATCGAATGGTATATTTCATCGTTATTACAACTTAATAAGTGGGAAATATGAATAAAGTGAGGAGTCGAGAGTGTACCTGATTTAAACATCACTGATAAAAAGACGGCGAATGGAGATCGTCGAATATCTTACAGTGCTCCAAGGAATTTTTCCTCTTACTTTTGATTTATGAAGAAAAGGTAACCGAAATGAGGGTTTTATATAAGTTTGAGGAATTATCCCTTTTGCTCCTAATTTTTTATGAGATTGACAAGTTGCCCCATTGTTTAATTCTACTAAATACCCCTAACTTTTGTTTTCGTGACTCGTGGTCCTTTACTAACGTTTTCTGTCCAAAATCACCGTTAAAAGCATTTTTATTATTATTTTATTCTTAATCCGTTTTATTTATTTAATTATCTTAACCTCATATTTTTAAATGGGCAAAATAGGTAATTCTGAAATGCCTACCCTATATATACACGAAACAAAACAAAAAAATTAAAACAAAAATAAAATCAAAAGACAAGGGATGGTTTGGTTTGGGGATTAACAAGAAGACGAAGAACCCAGATTGCATAAGACGATGTACTTTAGCTCGAAAGATAATCAATGGAACCGTTTACGTTATGGAGTAAGTGTGTTTATTTATTACCCCTAAATCTTTGCTTGTTGGTTAAGATCTTTTAATTTGTAAATGTAGGGTTTTCGAGTGTATTTATTACATTTTTAGATATCACGCGTGAAGGGCGCGATTTAGTTAGTAATAAAAGTATATTTAACGGGATTTGGTTACCATATTGATAGTGTATCCATATTTGATAATTATTTTTCCATTAATTGGTTCCTAACGTAATGGGTAACTAATTTACTCGAAATTGATCGTGTAACAGAGAAATTTGCACTGAGGATTCGCTTTTGTGGGATATTTAATGAAGACACGAGCAATTACCATGATTTAAAGATTGAGTATGTAGATCGTTGTGAATATGACAAATTTAGTATACATGTACTTAAGAAGACTGTTTCGAAGTTAGGGATAAAAGGTAACTTATAGTACAACTATTTGAAATTGGGGAAAAAACTACCTGATGGTCTAGTATGCTTAGATTGCAAGGATAAATGTATGGAGATGTGTAGCATTGGAGTAAACAACGTAACTGTTGACCTGTTTGTTGTTAGTGAACCAGTAATACATGAAAACCACGAAATTCAAACTCCTTATTTCATGCCTTTGTGATTAAGTTGGAATAAAGTTGAAGAAATAGTTCAGCAACGAGAAGAAGATAAAGTTCATACAAATAATGACCTTGATGAGATGGAAGTTCAGAACTGTAATGAAGGGCAAGAAGAAGTAGTTAAAACCTGTGATGAAAGGCCTAATATGAAAAGTGTAGAAGAAAAGAGTGATGAAAGGCATGGTGAGAAAAGTGTGGAAGAAAAGACAGTTGAAGAGGAAACAACAAAGGTACACAGTCATTTGACAATTTAGCCCTTAACATTATAGTTGATTGACAATTTAACCCCTAATTTACATATATTTGACTATATATTTATTTTAACTTTATAGGTTGTTTGTGAAGATCAAAACGCAACTGATGTTAATGTAACTGAAGGTGAGAACGACGAAGTAAAAAATTTAGTTTCATAGACTGTAGAGAAAGTAGTTGGTGAGAAAGAACTAAACAAGGTATGTAATGTTGGTTTGGAAGAAGGAGGAAAGACCTGTGATGAAAGGCCTAATATGAAAAGCGTGGAAAAAAAAGAATGGTGAAAGACATTATGGGAAAAGCATGGAAGAAAAGATAGTTGAAGAAGAAACAATAAAGGTACACAGTGACTTGACAGTTTAGCCCTTAACATTTCAGTTGATTGACAAATCACCCCCTTAATTTACATATATTTGATTGTATATTTCTTTTACCTTTTCAGGTTGTTTGCGAAGATCAAAACACACCTGATGTTAATGTAACTGAAGGTGAAGGTGAGAAACAAAAAGTAAATAATTTTGTTAATGAGACTTTGGAAAAACATCTCTTTGATATTGGAGAGAAGGAGAAGTCTGTTAATGATATATTGGATAAAGTGTTGAAGGTTTTGAAGTCTGATGAAAAAGTAGGTAAGAGGACTTCCCAAAATAAATCACCATTGAGGCCTTTCAGACTTATCGATGAAAACCTAACAAATGATAAGATTGAATCTTTATAGTAATGTGAGTGATTTTCAACAAGTAGTGCACCGGGAATATGCAGTTAATGTTAGTACCAGAACATGCTACATGGCATATCACTTAGCAAAAGGCATGACAGAGGTTGAATACAAGGATCAATACAAGAAGACTTACGACTATTCAACAGAAATCAGGAGAAGTAACCCTGGAAGTACTGTAGCTATTGAAACTACTGTTGATGAGCTCACTAGAGTAGAAAGATTTCATAGAATTTATGTTGGTCTTGGAGGTTGTAGAAGAGGGTTTTTAGATTGTTGTAGAAAGGTTGTTGGGGATGATGGATGACACCTAAAAGGTCCACATCTAGGTGTGATTTTAACAGCAGTTGGAATTTATGGGAACAACTGTATATTCCCAATTGTGTATTACCTAGCAGAGAAAGAGGATAGTAACTCTTGGAGATGGTTTTTTAACTTGTTGGTACAAGATCTTGGTATAAGTAATCAACAAAAATGGACTTTCGTATCTGATAGACAAAAGGTTGGTTATCTTTGATGGGTATAAATATATAGTTTTTGTAAAGAATACTAACAGTTTTTTTTCTTTGTTTGTGTTTATAGGGATTACTCCAGGTCATGAGTGACATGCTTCCGAATATTGAATATAGGTATAGTGTAAGGCATCTGTATAATAATTTCAAGATCAAGCATTCGGGTTTGGCTTTAAAAGACAAAGTGTGGGATGCTGCAAGGGCCCCATCAATTTACATATTTGATGAATTAATGGATGAAATTAAACACATGAATAAGGATGCTTTCAAATGGCTCTCTAACCTAGATCCCAAGGCGTGATCAAGGTCTCATTTTAGTACATTTACAAAATGTGATCTTCTACTCAACAACATCTGCGAAAGCTATAACGCTGCCATTAAAAAAGTCAAGTATTTTGTCAGCTTACTCCCTAAACAGTTAACTATTATGTCTATTTACTCCCTACAAAGTTTCATATTTTGTCTACTTAGCCCTTACACAACCAAAAAATTGTCTATTTACCCCTTACAGAGTTTCTTATTTTGTCTACTTACCTACTAAATAACTACAAATGTTGTCTACTTACCCATTAAAAAGTTAACTATTTTATCTACTTACCCCCTAAACAGTTAACTATTTTATCTACTTACCCCCGAAACAGATAACTATTTTATCATGTTTGTAACAGGGACAAGTGTCTAATTCTTATACTTGAGGGGCTAAGGATGTATAGTATGAAGAGGCTACAATCTAAGAGATCATGGATGTCAAAATACGAAGGTGATATATGTCCTAAGATCAAACACAACAAACGGTATGTTAATGTTCAAACTTCTCACCACAATCATAAATCTCTAATAGTCTGCTATATCTCCTTTCTTTTGGAGTTCTGGATGGAAAAGGTGGAGGAAGACGGGTTTCTACAATATCTTTCTTCTTGGGTATTTCCGAAATCTTCTCCACTTCCACCACCTCATCATCTTTTTCTTCCACATCCTTTACCGGTTTTTCTTTTCTCGTTATTTCTTTTTCTTTCATAACCGGAAAGGGTGGTGGTTTTAATTGCTTACCACTTCTTTTTCTGATCGCGTTACAATCCTCCCTTTGTTCTGTGTCACTTGGGAGTTGGCCTTGACCTCGAACATTCAAGCTATTGGTGATTTTTGATATTTGACTCTCTAAAATTTTTAATGAAGCAGAATGTGAATTTAAAGTTTTTTCCATCTTGTTTTCCTTAACGATTGTGGTGTTTATGAATCGAGATAGTTGATCCTCA
Source organism: Nemophila menziesii (assembly GCA_029959085.1). Classification (NCBI taxonomy): domain Eukaryota; kingdom Viridiplantae; phylum Streptophyta; class Magnoliopsida; order Boraginales; family Hydrophyllaceae; genus Nemophila; species Nemophila menziesii. The sequence goes on from JARWIR010000030.1 coordinate 5,765,712, forward strand.
AGTTGGGATGACTTACTTTGGGAACAGATATGTATTGCGTCAAGGTAAGAACTAAATCAGCTTCGGTGAGTGCACCTTCTTGAGGTCAGGCAGGAAGTACTTTTTGAGCTAATGTATCGGAATAAGCTTCATGATCGGCTATAGGTTGATTTCCTTGGTAGTGGATTTCTGACTTGAATTGATAATTGTTCCCTTGGGGCCTTGGTTGATAAGTTCCTGGATTGGCTACCAGAATTAACATCGGGTACTAACGGAAGGCAAAAAAATATAATGTTGTGTACCCGTTTGTCCACTTCTGAAACCTTGGTATGTATTTTTCTAAAACGCAAATTACTGAGTATCCATGGGGTCTTTCTCTCACATAAATATAATAAAATTTTCTCTATATTCATTATTAATAAAAAGAAAGAATAAAGCTACAAACTAAGTAAGGAAGAGAAAAAAAATCACCGACTTACGGATTACTTCGGTAGGCTGGGAGGTGGATGTCATCTTCTTTTTGAATTCTCTGAGCGCTATGGTTAACCAAACTGTCATAATTTCACACGACCTTCTCTAGCAGAACTGCTCGAACAACAAACCAACGCTGAACCCTCTAACCACCACACATAAAATTCGAGCAGTAAGCTTTAAATCATTATTGCTGACCTCCACTAATGGCGTCGCCTAAGTTTCCCACCAACACCATCAAAACACCGATCTCAACTTTTGAGTTTTCATAACTTTTGAGTTTTCATAACTTTTGAGTTTTCATAGCTGCACACACTTGAAAACTGAATGCTGAATCTTTGATGTCTCCAATATTTGTTGGATCAAAATCTCATAATCTTTGAGCTTTCATATATATAGTACTAATTTTATTTCTAAATAGTATGGGCCTCTCATAAGTTAGTTCTTTTTGTTCCAAAATAAGTATATAGTAAGACATTGGGATTTTGGATGTTTAGAAGAGGTTTCCAATATCTATTGGATCAAAATCTCTAGAAAATAAGTGAAGAGGGTTCGTTGGCTATCGTTAATGTATTGATCAAGAGGGTTCGTTGGCTTTCGTTAATGTATTGATCAAGCACGTTGCTTATACTCCGAGTTCCTAACTTCTTTATAATTCGTATGGATGAAAATAATCATTTGAATTCAATGCACTCATCATGAGCTCAGTAAGGTAGAAATTCATTCTTATCCTCAAACCTACATGTACACAAAGGCGGATTTGTGTTTACAAAAATTGGGTTTTAAGCACATCTTTATAAAAAAATTGTTGCCTAATAATTATCACATGTAATCTGTTGATAAATATACACAACTCATTAGGAAAATATACACAACCAAAAAATACGTAACCCATAAAAAAACTCCCAACCCATTGCAAATATAAATATAACCCATTGATGTTTTAAAATTTAGACTTGTTGAGAATAAGAGAATGTTTTTTGACCTTTTTAAAAATTAACTCATAAAAAATTATGAACTCATTCCTATAAGCTCACAATTTTATATTTGGAGCAGTTTGTTTTTTAAGTAATTTTCTTTTTAGTTACATGGAAGAGTTACTTTTAGACCCGGTGTCATGGACACGATTCTAATCTGTAGTGCCTAAAAGAATAACAAACCCAAGGCTCTGGATAGTTGAGCTAACCCAAATGGTTATTATGTATTTTTCTTATCTCACGTTTTTTATATTTCAAGTTTATCCTAATTTATATTCTTGAAGTTGTCCGTGCATGTACTATACTATGTGCATATTCTCTAATATTTCTTGTTTTATCACGACCAAAGCTACTTTTGTGTAATACATGTTGTTTTTTCTTTTTTTTTGTCATGAGTAATACATGCTCTTAAAAACCATATTTACAACTTACACCTAAATATCGCTTTATAAAACTACAAGAACCCAAATTCAACACACTTTTGAAACTTGTATGATTGTTTTTGTGAAGAAACCTTGACCATGTTAAACAGGCAATCCTTGAGGAAAAATAAAGTTGAATTTAATGGTGTCTCTCCAGCTCACTCATTTGTACTCAACCTAGTTACTTTACTGGAAACTTCAACCAAGATGAAAGATAGGAAACTAACCAAGCACCAAGCAACAATTAAGGATCAGAAAAATACACTAAGCACAAATAATCACACGGAACACCAAATCTGCGGCAAACAACAGAACCAGTAAACACATTTTGAACGAGCTGCTCCCATGTGGTTGGAGCAGCGTAATAAAGAATAGAGAGAAATCAAAAACAAAAACAAAAAAAATAGAAAAAGAGATCTTAATAGACTTATAGACTTATAGAGAGAACCACTACCCACCCATATAATGTGAGTTTTAAATTAAAACTTAAAAACCACAGCCTTTAACATGAAAGTACAAACAAATTATCTATAGTAATTAAATTGCACATTAATACAATAAACTAAAAAGTAAGAAACAGCTGCTTAAAGTGGCACAATCAATTAGGATATCACATATAGTAGTTACTTCACATGATTCAACTGAAAAAAGTTTTATGTTGTCAACTCTGGTGAGGCCTCATGTGGCTAAACTTTTACCACAATATCATCAACAAAATTGGATGAGGTATCACAATAAAAACTACTACACCAGGGACATTATTCCTAGGGCTCCTCGCCCACACTTTTAGTACCAAAACAACACTTTACAGACTGCTGCTAATTTTCTCCATTGCTAAAGCCTTTCATCTTTATAGTTAATCTCTCCAGGAATTTCAATGGAAGGAGATATTGGCTGAACATCAAAAATATCTGGCTTTTTCATCTTCCCTGCTCGGCTCAAGATACTTCTCTTGATCACTTTAGAATTATCCATCTAGTAAAAAGCGCACACAGTAAATCAATATTAAATACATAAGACCATGCATTAACCACCCAACAATTCTAAATAAATCCGCTTAACAGTATATCACAGTAAACGTAAACTACCAATTAAATCTTACCATGGAAATTATTAAACCTTCATAGTTAACTGAAATGTCACGGCCAAAGATCTTATTCGTTTTATGTTTTTGTTCAGTAATGATATTATTCTTGACATAAGTTTATGCCTGTGTGCAAAATATAAAAAAATCACTATCAATCCCTTCCAAATAAATAAACATTATTTCTATGTTAATATTTTTTAATTATCAAGTAAATATGTAAAATTAAAGAGTAATTAGTTCAAATCTAACTCAAATTCAAGCTATAATCCCAATTTAATGATTAAATTTATGGATAAAATACATTAATGATTATCCATAAATATCACATATAGAGAAAAAAACTCGTTGGGAGGGCTATTGGTGGGGTGGCAGTTGATGAGATATCTTCGGATTGTGATAATGTTTCAACCAAATCCACTAACCCAACTAACCCAACTCATTCTTCACCCGTATGGCCCCCTATGGTGCAAATGTATTGTATAAGATACAATTCTGATTTCTCTTCCATAACAGAGAAATCCATAACAGTGCGAGCATCTACATTGAAATTGTTCAATGGACTAGAAATCCAGAGTTTTACCCAGCAAAATATACTTTCTTTCTTAATTGTAACAATTCTTCAATATCTCCTACTTATTTTTTACCTTAGGTTTTGCAGATCGATGCTATATTTCATCGTTATTACAACTTAATAAGTGGGAAATATGAATAAAGTGAGGAGTCGAGAGTGTACCTGATTTAAACGTCACTGATAAAAAGACAAAAAGACGGCGAATGGAGATCGTCGAATATCTTACAGTGCTCCAAGGAACTTTTCCTCTTACTTTTGATTTATGAAGAAAAGGTAACCGAAATGAGGGTTTTATATAAGTTTGAGGAATTATCCCTTTTGCTCCTAATTTTTTATGAGATTGACAAGTTGCCCCATTGATTAATTCTACTAGATACCCCTAACTTTTGTTTTCGTGACTCGTGGTCCGTTACTAACGTTTTCTGTCCAAAATCACCGTTAAGAGCATTTTTATTATTATTTTATTCTTAATCCGTTTTATTTATTTAATTATCTTAACCCCATATTTTTAAATGGGCAAAATAGGTAATTCTGAAATGCCTACCCTATATATACACGAAACAAAACAAAAAAATTAAAACAAAATCAAAATCAAAAGACAAGGGAGGGTTTGGTTTGGGGAAGAACAAGAAGACGAAGAACCCAGATTGCATAAGACGATGTACTTTAGCTCGAAAGATAATCAATGGAACCGTTTACGTTATGGAGTAAGTGTGTTTATTTATTACCCCTAAATCTTTGCTTGTTGGTTAAGATCTTTTAATCTGTAAACGTAGGGTTTTCGAGTATATTTATTACATTTTTAGATATCACGCGTGAACGGCGGGATTTAGTTAGTAATAGGAGTATATTTTACGGGATTTGGTTACCATATTGATAGTGTATCCATATTTGATAATTATTTTTCCATTAATTGGTTCCTAACGTAATGGGTAACTAATTTATTCGAAATTGATCGTGTAACAGAGAAATTTGCACTGAGGATTCGCTTTTGTGGGATATTTAATGAAGACACGAGCAATTACCATGATTTAAAGATTGAGTATGTAGATCGTTGTGAATATGACAAATTTAGTATACATGTAATTAAGAAGACTGTTTCGAAGTTAGGGATAAAAGGTAACTTGGAGTACAACAATTTGAAATTGGGGAAAAAACTACCTGATGGTCTAGTATGTTTAGATTGCAAGGATAAATGTATGGAGATGTGTAGCATTGGAGAGAATAACGTAACTGTTGACCTGTTTGTTGTTAGTAAACAATTAATACATGAAAACCACGAAATTAAAACTCCTTATTTCATGCCTTTGTTATTAACTTGGAATAAGGTTGAAGAAATAGTTCACCAACGAGAAGAAGATAAAGTTCATACAAATAATGACCTTGATGAGATGGAAGTTCAGAACTGTAATGAAGGGCATGAAGAAGTAGTTAAAACCTGTGATGAAAGGCCTAATATGAAAAGTGTAGAAGAAAAGAGTGATGAAAGGCATGGTGAGAAAAGTGTGGAAGAAAAGACAGTTGAAGAGGAAACAATAAAGGTACGCAGTCATTTGACAATTTAGCCCTTAACATTATAGTTGATTGACAATTTAACCCCTAATTTACATATATTTGACTATATATTTATTTTAACTTTATAGGTTGTTTGTGAAGATCAAAACGCAACTGATGTTAATGTAACTGAAGGTGAGAACGACGAAGTAAAAAATTTAGTTTCATAGACTGTAGAGAAAGTAGTTGCTGAGAAAGAACTAAACAAGGTATGTAATGTTGGTTTGGAAGAAGGAGGAACGGCCTGTGATAAAAGGCCTGATATGAAAAGCGTGGAAGAAAAGAATGGTGAAAGACATTATGGGAAAAGCATGGAAGAAAAGATAGTTGAAGAAGAAACAATAAAGGTACACAGTCATTTGATAGTTTAGCCCTTAACATTTCAGTTGATTGACAAATCACCCCCATAATTTACATATATTTGATTGTATATTTCTTTTACCTTTTCAGGGTTTTTGCGAAGATCAAAACACACCTGATGTTAATGTAACTGAAGGTGAAGGTGAGAAAGAAGAAGTAAATAATTTTGTTAATGAGACTTTGGAAGAACATCTCTCTGATATTGGAGAGAAGGAGAAGTATGTTAATGATATATTGGATAAAGTGTTGAAGGTTTTGAAGTCTGATGAAAAAGTAGGTAAGAGGAGTTCCAAAAATAAATCACCATTGAGGCCTTTCAGGCTTATCGATGAAAACCTAACAAATGATAAGATTGAATCTTTATAGTAATGTGAGTGATTTTCAACAGTTACTGCACCAGGAATATGCAGTTAGTGTTAGTACCAGAACATGCTACATGGCATATCACTTAGCAAAAGGCATGACAGAGGTTGAATACAAGGATCAATACAAGAAGATTTACGACTATTCAGCAGAAATCAGGAGAAGTAACCCTGGAAGTACTGTAGCTATTGAAACTACTGTTGATGAGCTCACTAGAGTAGAAAGATTTCATAGAATTTTTGTTGGTCTTGGAGGTTGTAGAAGAGGGTTTTTAGATTGTTGTAGAAAGGTTGTTGGGGTAGATGGATGACACCTAAAAGGTCCACATCTAGGTGTGATTTTAACAGCAGTTGGAATTTATGGGAACAACTGTATATTCCAAATTGTGTATTACCTAGCAGAGAAAGAGGATAGTAACTCTTGGAGATGGTTTTTTAACTTGTTGGTACAAGATCTTGGTATAAGTAATCAACAAGAATGGACTTTCGTATCTGATAGACAAAAGTTTGGTTATCTTTGATGGGTATATATATATAGTGTTTGTAAAGAATACTAACAATTTTTTTCTTTGTTTGTGTTTATAGGGATTACTCCAGGTCATGAGTGACATGCTTCTGAATACTGAATATCGGTATTGTGTAAGGCATCTGTATAATAATTTCAAGATCAAGCATTCGGGTTTGGCTTTAAAAGACAAAGTGTGGGAAGCTGCAAGGGCCCATCAATTTACAGATTTGATGAATTAATGGATGAAATTAAACACATGGATAAGGATGCTTTCAAATGTCTCTCTAACCTAGATCCCAAGGCGTGTTCAAGGTCTCATTTTAGTACATTTACAAATGTGATCTTCTACTCAACGACATCTGCGAAAGCTATAACGGTGCCATTAAAAAAGTCAAGTATTTTGTCAGCTTACTCCCTAAACAGTTAACTATTATGTCTATTTACCCCCTACAAAGTTTCATATTTTGTCTACTTATCCCTTACACAACCAAAACAATTGTCTATTTACCCCTTACAGAGTTTCTTATTTTGTCTACTTACCTCCTAAACAACTACAAATGTTGTCTACTTACCCCTTAAAAAGTTAACTATTTTATCTACTTACCCCCCTAAACAGTTAACTATTTTATCTACTTACCCCCGAAACAGATAACTATTTTATCATGTTTGTAACAGGGACAAGTGTCTTATTCTAATACTTGAGGGGCTAAGGATGTATAGTATGAAGAGGCTACAATCTAAGAGATCATGGATGTCAAAATACGAAGGTGATATATGTCCTAAGATCAGACACAACAAACGGTATGTTAATGTTCAAACTTCTCACCACAATCATAAATCTCTAATAGTCAGCTATATCTCCTTTCTTTTGGAGTTCTGGATGGAAAAGGTGGAGGAAGACGGGTTTCTACAATATCTTTCTTCTTGGGTATTCCCGAAATCTTCTCCACTTCCACCACTTCATCATCTTTTTCTTCCACATCCTTTACCGGTTTTTCTTTTCTCGTTATTTCTTTTTCTTTCATAACCGGAAAGGGTGGTGGTTTTAATTGCTTACCACTTCTTTTTCTGATCGCGTTACAATCCTCCCTTTGTTCTGTGTCACTTGGGAGTTGGCCTTGACCTTGAACATTCAAGCTATTTGTGATTTTTGATATTTGACTGTCTAAGATTTTTAATGAAGCAGAATGTGAATTTAAAGTTTCTTCTATCTTGTTTTCCTTAACGATTGTGGTGTTTATGAATCGAGATAGTTGATCCTCAAGTTGGGATGACTTACTTTGGGAACAGATATGTATTGCGTCAAGGTAAGAGCTAAATCAGCTTCGGTGAGTGCACCTTCTTGAGGTCGGGCAGGAAGTACTTTTTGAGCTAATGTATCGGAATAAGCTTCATGATCGGCTATAGGTTGATTTCCTTGGTAGTGGTTTTGCGGCTTGAATTGATAATTGTTCCCTTGGGGCCTTGGTTGATAAGTTCCTGGATTGGCTACCCCATGTGGATTTGAATATTAAAAGCTTGGATGATTTCTATTTTGGTTACCATACCCTTAACCACCTGAATAGTTATTACCTCGATTATTAACGAAACACACGGGTTTTGGGTTATTAGCACATTCTTCCCATGTATGATCGATTGCCCACAACTAGGACATATCTCTAGTTCTTTTACCACATTCACAATAGCTTTATTCGACTTATATAACTCTTTTAATTTATTTTCAAGTGCAGCAATTTTAGAATTCAAAGCAGTTTCTGCGTCTACATTCAAAGTACTTTTTTTAAGAAACTCTAACTGATGATCTTGAAGGTTGCCAACTCATTTCATTCTTCACAATTCTATCCATAATAGCTAAAGCTTGATTATTTGTGACCATCATGAGGCCACCTTGACACATAGTATCTACCTTATCTTTTGAAGCTTCATTTAAACTTCGATAAAATATCCCAAGCTGTAACTCAAGTGAATACCCATGTAATGGGCATTTCCGTAGTAAAGATTGTGATGTCTCCTCATTTGTGATAGATTAATGTTAGGATGAGACATCATTTTAAGTTATTTAGAAGTCATTAATGTCGATTTTCTTGAGTTTTAGTGCACTTTCCTATTTTGAGTCTTGATTTGTAGAAATAATATTTTTAGAGCATATTGGGTTTAATTGTTTATTTAGTGTGTAGCTTTAAAGATAATTATGGAGCTTAATTAGAGTCCAAGTCACAGATAACAACTTATGGAAAGAGATTTGCATGGTAATTGGAGATAAGGAAACAAAAGCTAAAAAGATGGAAAAGGAAAAGCTGCCTAAATCTGGGATTCTGCATACACGTCCAAAGATATGCGTTGTTACTTAAGATAATTCTGTTGTGATTCTTTTGGTATCTTATGGAGCTCAAACCGACCAATAACGAAGAAGATATGCTCAAAACAGTCCAGCAGTGTTTATCTTTATTTCCATACGAATTTGAGTTGGGCTAGGAGTCCAATACCTTACCTCTTCCTTAAGAAAACGAATTATGTCTTCTAAACACCTATAAATACACCCTTATATCACTTGTAAATGATCCTTGCCTCATAGTAATTAGTTCTTAAGGTTTTATTCTTCCAGTTTATTGTAGAGAGCAAGATGATGTCTTTTGTAATTTCTTTTAGTTTATTTCCTTCAGGTATGAACTAAACTCCCCATAGCTTGGGTTTTGCATATGTATAATCTATGAATTTTAATTCTTCTATCTAAGTTTCTTTGGGAATTATATGTTTTAATTTGATATTAGCTACTTACTTTATATTTGTTTATGTGTTTTGATTTAATGTCTTTCCTAGAACTGATCACTTTAGGATTGTTTTAATAGTAGTTTGATGGTCTCCTTGATAGGGTGTTTAACTATTGAACCACCACATAATGTCTAGTGTCGATACTAGTTCTGACAAAACATGATTCTAACTAGATAGTCATTAGGGTTTGTTTTAACCACCATATCACCAGGATTGCAGTATTTGCTTAGGGCCTTAGTGGCATTTGATAACCCTAAGATAAAACACTTCTTGGTTGTGCCGTAGCCCCCTTAGTCGCTCTCAAGGTCTAAGGTATGGGAATTTAGAATCCTGACTAAGTATACCAAGAGCTAATATTCTCCCTTATTAACTAGATCTATAGATAGAATTAGAAAGATTAGTACATACTAGCAAAACCTAAGCTATACTTCTCATCTCATATTTCTTAATTTTTTATTTTATTGTCTTTACTTTTCGTAGTTTAATTCTTAATTTCGAATTTCTCTTTGCTTTAATTTACTGTCTTCTAATTATTTACTTTTACTCGTTATTTCTACTCACGCGATTAACACACTTAAGTCCCTGAGAATGAACTCTACTTATCATTAAAACTTGCATACGTCATGTAATACTTGCAGTACTGTGCCTGTATACGGTGAGAGTGCGTAGTTTCTTGGCTTAATTTTATCTTATTTTTATCACACCCTAGGCAGCACCAGATTGAAAACGAGTCCAAGAAACTCCTACAATCTCTTCATGTTCTTGACGGAAACTAGCAACATCTAATTGCCAACTAAGTCTGACACATTGAGGATAATACCTGTCAAAAAATGTTTTCTGAAGTTGATCCCAAATCTCACAGTGTTGTTGCTGATCATACCATTCACTTGCTCCTTTCGTGAGGAAAAACGGAAACATATGAAAGTACATTTGTGCTTTGGTTACTCCATGAGCGACATATGCATCACAAATTTGCATAAACTTATACATAGCCCGAATATGATCTTCACGAGCTACAACACTATATTACCCGATATTGATAAATTGATTAATCATACATGCGTCTGGTTTGAATCGGATTCCTTGAATTGCGGGTGGGAAAGTCCTAGTGGTGGTAGATGAAACTGTCTATATTCGTTAGGTTGGACGAATCGCGGAACATCTTCTTGAATTCCTGCACCATTATTTTTGAGCGGTTGTTGACCTGCCAGAGGAATCTGGAATTGAGCGTTCTGAGCTCCTACTGGTAGGTCTTACATAACTGGTGGCACTATAGGATCACCATTTTCATCCAACTGAATACTGCGATCTTCAACATGATGAATGTTCAGACCCTCCATTTTTCTTTCTAGCTTTTCTTTTTCTCTCATTTCTCTGTCCCTCTTGTTTTTATCACCGAAAAACCTCTCGGGGTTTGAGTATATGCACTACCTGTAGAACCTGAGAAGAGACAACAAAAAGAAAAGCGTAAACCTGAAATAAATAAAAATGAAATTAAAATAACAACTAAAACACTCACGGATAACACCGTGGTCACATGCTACCATCCCCGACAGCGGCGCCAAAAACTTGGCGTCTCCTGGTGTGTTATAAAATAACACCCATAAATAGGAAGGACACGTACCGCAAATGTATGGGTCGTCCAAAGTAATATCTGGTAAATGGGAATTCGATCTTACGGACGGATTGGACATGACTTTAGATGTTATGTAATAAGTGTAAAAAATTGTTATATGATGCGGAAAGTAAAATAGATGAATATTTGTTTTGATTTTGTTTAAGGACTAAAATGGAATCAATATAAAATACTAAATTAACTAATGCAAATAAATGAGACGCAAGTAAATAAAATATAAGTAGATGCAAGGATAAGAAGTAGTACTTGAGTTTCGCAAGGGTTTCACCTAAATCTATTCAATCAATGCTTTCGTTTAAGGGTCGAATTTGTAATTAATATTAGTTGGAATTCGAGTTTCTCCTAACCCCAACAGGGTGATAATAAGCTACGTTTGAATGTTCAAGTGTTTTACCCAATTGGTTATAAGATTAACTAAGTCTGTCATGATCAATAATTTATATCTTACATCTATTACCTAGTTCAGTTATTAAACCCCCCGTCAAGGTGATCATTACGCCACTATAATAAATAGCTTAATTACTAATTCCTATTTCTGATTCATGACTTTAAAGACAGTAAATAAATTCATGATAATAGAAAATACTAAATTACCCAATTCAAATTAAATCTTTTAATCCCAAATTCAAAAACATTAACTAAATAAATTGGGGCTCAACCCATTAAAGCGATTCTCAAGCACTTAGAGTATTTAGCTCATAATAAAAATTAAAACTTAAGAAATAAAAATAAAGGAACTCATTGTTTTACATAAAGAAATAATAAGAACCTAATTTAAGAGTTGTTGAATTGACTGTTGTTGGAAGAATCTCTTCTGAAATTTCAGTTTCTTCTCTCCTCTTGCTTTTGTCTTTTCTCTTTGACGTTCTGAATTTTGTAAATTGAATTGTGTGTAAAGATAAAGGCAAAAGGTCTGTTTATACTCGGCTTATATTAAGTGTGTAAATAAAATATTAAATGACCCAAGTCCACTCTTCAAATCATAATCCCGTAACTGGTGTACACCCACAACTAAAATAGATGAAACTTTTTCAATATGACTCCGAATTGACGTGTTCAACTTGCTACATCTTCGTAACTCGATAAGGAACGAATCTTCTTTAAAATAAGAGGCTGAATCCATGTATAAGTAGCTCGAAATCAGCAATTACCATCAGCCTTCCAGATTTGTAGCTTCAACTTGTTAACTCTTCTGGATATTTCTTTTCGCCTTTGACTTCTTTACACGATCTAAGACTTTAATTCTTGATTCCTCTTTGCTAGCATTAAGAACTTACAAACTTTGCACTAAAATAAACAATTTAACGTGCAGAAGCTTAATAAATGAAAAATACTAAAATTCAAGGAGAGAAAATAAAATATAACAAATTAACACTAAAAGTCTATCGAATTAGTCAAATAATCACCCAAAATGATGTCTCCTAAGGACATATAATTAGAAAAAAATTGAAGACATCAGTCTTCGGCATGAATATGATGACATCGTTTACGTCAATATCTTCCCAACATACAATCTGGAAATTATTTATTTTTCACGAACAACACTGCAAACCAAAGCCTTCAAACTGGAGTTCCACCCTAGCCTTCGAACCATAATTCTGAAACCAATAACCGAAGAAACCTCGATCTACATCACATTACATGATTACGAACCCTAGCTCATCCAAATTGTGGTTGCGAACATAGATCTCTAGCTCCGTGAAGCTTGTGAAACCGCAAATCTCAATCGTCGTATCTTTCGCCACAAATCTCTACCATTGTCTCAAACACAAATCGACCTTGAAAGCCATTGTTTGAAACTCCATTAATGGATATGCCATGACACGGACAGATAATGGACTTAATGGATCTTGAAGCTACATTAAAGATCGTCCTTGAAAGATCTGTCATAAAATCGCTAGTGTTCCATCATAAATTTGGCTTTGCTCCGCCATGGCTCGCAAGAATTAAAGAAGGTGTGAAAGGGTTTGAGAGAATTTTTTAAAATGAGTAGGGTTTGTGAAAATATTTATGTTATATGGTTATATGTAGATGTATATATAGGGGTAGTTATAGATACAAAATAAAAATTGTTTTGATTTAATTTTATTAGTTTTTATTCTATTTTGGCCTCTTTCGGAGAAAAATTCCATGAGCTAGGGTACAAGAGTCTTGACGAGGTGTTTTATAAACCCGTTCGGTAAAAATATTTGATTTAATATTCTGTTAGAAGGTTCCAATTAACTGTTATGTAAATAGTATCAACTAACTTATTAGAAGTTTGTTTGACACGATACGCACCTAAACCACAGATGTTATTACATATAATGACAATTTCCTTTAAGCATATGATTAATGTCTCATCTAGTTGTAAGTAAAATTGTGCAACCTTGCAAATTCAAGGTAGACCGAGAAAAGAATTGTTGAAGTTGGATCTTCATCTTTAACCAGCATACCGGCTCTCCTAAGAGCTAGTGCTAGACCTTCACGACTAGAATCGACCCAAATTTTCCGGATATAGAAATTAATGATGAAGCTTTTTTCATTCACCATAACTATAACAACTAATTATTGTTCTCGATGCTTAGTGAAGGAAGTGACACTGAATATTCAATTATGAATACCCTACATGTTCGGCGGTGAGGAAATCTCGCCGTTATTACTCGTAGTTTCCATGGTTCTCTATATGGTCATGACAAATAAAAAATGTGGTAATGTCTCTTAAGTGTATAGTTCTGTTATGAATAAGGACGGTGTGTCAATTTCATTCCGAATTGAAGAGATTCATTTCGAATTGAAGAGATGATTAAATCCAACTTATTATATTGGTACATAATAATGAGCATATAATATTATCAACTTTATATCGTAATAAAGGTCAAACTATATAATATCTTATCAAACTCTAAAATGGGTTGACAAAAAAATCAAACTCTAAAATGCAAAATGAAAACTTTAAAGTATTATATTTTGAAAGACAGACAACATAAGAACATAAAATTAACACAACATTGGTTAACCGACTGTAGTTTTTTTACTAATACAACCAATTATAACAACATTGATTACTAATTTTTTACCAAAAAAAGATGGTCTCAAGACTAACATGTGTTGCTTAAGACAGTTCGCAAACTTCAACACCGGACAGTTGCTTTCCTGCCTGATCTAATGTCAAATATTTGAATTTGAAACTCAGTCATTTTCTTTCCACGGGAAACTAATCATTAATTCAATCCAACATATGAAACCTCTTGTTCTTTTCCCATATACACATCTTCTTGGCCCTAATTAATATGATAAATTAAACAACGTTTCAGAAATTTAAAATTTAAAAACTAAACAAGCAAGATATTTAGTTTGTTTCATACCTGAATTGCTATTGCTCCCAATTTGAGCTCCTTATTCTCAACTCCTCTTTTACCTCTATAGGAATTTATTTGCCAAAGTAGTCCACAAAAATTCATGCCACACTAACAACAAAATGCAGTAACAACAAGTGGCTCCCTTGGAAATGCTATTTGTGAAACAAAATAGTTAATTAGTATTGTATTTATGCATTTAAAATATTAATAAAGTAGGAAGTATATCTTACGATGGGAATTATGAAATTACATAGTCAACAATATTTTATGGAGCCAAAGCTTCTCCCTCTCCACGAAGATCCAGTTTCGGCATTCATGGACCTCCAGGGATAGCCTCGTTCGTGAGGGAATGAACTCGTTTGATCCAAACGCTCAACATATCCCCACTTGCACGAAGATCCAGTTTCGGCATTCATGGACCTCCAGGGATAGCCTCGGAATGAACTCGTTTGATCCAAACGCTCAACATATCCCCACTTGCTCAACCCACAGTAAATATTAAATACAATAAACCACCCAACAATTCAAAATACATCCACTTAACATTATATCACACTAAAATTATACTACAAATTAAATCTTTCCATAGAAATTATTAACCTTCATGGTTAACTGAAATGGCATGGCCAATTATCCTATTTCTTTTGTTTTGTCGTTGGTAATGAAATTTTTCTTGACATGATCCTAACGTGTGTGCAAAATAAAATAAAAAATTTATTATTAATTCCTTCCAAATATATACGAATTAATTCTATGTTAATATTTTTTATTATCAAGTAAATATGTAAAAGAAAGGAGTAATTAGTTCAAATCTAGCTCAAATTCAACTAGAATCCCATTATAATGACTAAATATATGGATATATATTGACTACTATGCATAAATAACATATATAGAGCAAAATGCCTATTGGGAGGGCTATTGGTGGGATTGAAATTGATGAGTTATCATTTGAATTGTGATGATGTTTTAGCCAAATTCTCGGTCCTTATTCAACCCATTAACCTATCCCCACTCATGCTTCACCACTGTGGGCCCCTCTCTCTTAGCAATCCAAATGCACCAAATTTATTATCTTCAATAAAATTGTTTAATGGACTATAAACCTCCTATTAGCGGTCTAAGTTAACTCTTAGGCAAATCCCTAGTTACACCCAGCAAACCGCATAAACTTTCTTTCCTAATTGTAACACTTTCGCACTATCTCCTACTTTTGTTTTTCCCTTATAATTTTGCAAATCGATTGATTTTTCATCGTTATTACAATTTAACAAGGGGGAAATATGAAAGAGGGGAGGAGTCAAAAGAATACATGATTTAAACACCACTAATAAAAGACCTTGCTACCTTTTATTCAGAGACAAAGACGGCGATAGTCGAATCTCTAACTACTCTTTTCCTTGGGTGAATTATAAATCACGTCCCCCTATATGTTGGACTTTTTAATAAAAGCCCTCCTAATTATAAGCTCAGTAACTAGCTAGTTACAAATGCCTAAAAGCCCACAAATGCCCTCTCCATTAGCTCTTATTACACTGAAACAAACAACCCACCCCAAAACACTATTGTTTTTTTCTCAATATTATTAGTAATAGACAATAATATATAGAAAAAAATAGTAGTAATATGAAATACAAAGAGAGATGGAAAAATCCACCTTTGAACAAATATAAAATACATTTTGTGATGCATCTTTTTCGTATAAATGAGCAGCTATTGCGTGTTTAATAAGAAATTCTAATGGTTAATTTATATCAAGAAAAAGTTAAAAAATTAAAGCAAATTTAGTTTCGGAAGCAGAAGCCCTGGGGATTTTGTGAGGTACGGAAATAACATCAGATTTTCCTTTTGGAAGTGTTATCATTGAGAATTACGCGAAAAAGATTATGAAGCAACATTCTTCTAGTCAATACATTCCGAGTTATTCAATTAAAATATTTTTTGTAATATTTATTTTTTTGCTGAGTTATTAAACCTTTCTTCTACTATTATTTTCTAGGAGTAGAAACGAGGTAGCCCACTGGGTTTCCAAATAGGAGTTTCTTAGCACATTGTTTGGCATTTCAGATACTTGTATTCCTTCCCAGTTAGCTACAATTTTAAGATGTGATAACGAGCCTGTAGGGGTAGGCTGACCTTTTTAATGTTTTAGAACTTTTATTTATCTATATATTATGCTTTGGAAAAAAATTATCCTTGATTCGAAATTCAAATGACGTGGATTGATAAATCAAAGATATTACTTTGTTGACCAGATTCATGAAAGTCCAAATCAAAATGTATTTGATAAATTTAAGGGGTATTTAATAACATCTATAGTCCCTTGTATATTTTTAATGTCATGGTTTTGAATTGTATTTAATGCTCGAGCATCCGAACCATACAACCTATGCACATGTACTTCACCTAGCAAAAATCACGCGGGTAGTATAGATATTTAGACAATACTATTTTTTCTAGTAAGTAATTTTGCACAATCTCCTATTTTTTATCTAGTAAATAATACTATTAATACGATGAAAATGAACGTACACTTTACAAGTATTACAAAATAGCTCTGGTGAAAAATCCCTTTAATTAGAAGCTAACAACAAGCTAGCTAAAAGGTAAAACTATTTTTCTCCACATAAACCTATACAATGAATTTAGGTGGATGTAAACAAAAATCTACTATCTCCCAAGGAGGCATGAGTAGAATGCAAATGAAAAAAAAGTACGAAAAACAACAATTTTAACATTTCACGATGCTATTCTGTGTGGGGTTGGGTGGGCAATTCCCTCAAAGCTAATCTTGTTTGAGGCTAAACAAATAAGTCCGCGGTCGATGTGAAAGTGATATTCTATGCCTTTGTTTTCCAAGCTAGTCGAGTCTCCTATTTCTTCAACCATATAAGGGTGTTTTGAATAGTGGACATAACTTTCCCTAATGCCCACTTAATTCCTTATAGAGCTCCATATCTTGACGGTGATCTTTCACTAAAAACAAGCATTTTTTTCATTTCATAACACACATATTTGATCGAGATCTATTTATGTTATTCGGTCTTTCATGTTGATTTTTCCATGTAGGGTGAGCCAAACAATGATTGAATGTTTTGGGTGTTACAAGCACCCCAAAAATAGTTTTTCCAAGGTCTAACGGGATCTTTGAGGTGGAAGAACTCATATGACCTTTTTGGTTGGTTTTGTATACAAACCCGGTGACCGCTTGTAGTCAAGACCGCGTACCCGATGTTGGTTTTGTGACTGAACAATTTTCAAACATCACATACCCTTAGTCAAGTCCGTAGGCATTAAGTATATGTTTTTGATGTGATATAGTCTTTTTAAGAGTGTTGAATCATTCTCTTAAACTACCAAATACCACACATTTCGATTATGCAAGTGCCCTCTATGGATCCATTTTGTCCAAAGCGGTACCTTATTCTCGTTAATCTGCCGTAGAAGTTTTGAGAGTAAAGCATCATTTCAAAGGCCCAAACTTTTAAGACCAAGTCCTCCTTTGTTTTTTACGTGCAAATCGCTTTCCATTTAACCTTATTTGGTGTTGTGCTCCAAATAAAGTGCGACAAATGCGAGTAATGCTCTTGATCCCCCAATCGAAACCAGAAAAATCAAAAGCCGATAACAACAAACCACTTGTAAGACCAATCGAAATAACTCCAATCTTCAAACATAAGAGAGCAGGAGTTTACCATGACTCTCAACACATTCGATATGTTTTCTCGTCAAGGGGTCGTAACTTCCATTCCTTTACCTTTTAAACATGAGGAGACACCAAGGTATCTAAAAGCCATACTACCCTCTTAATGGTATGTAGGTTTTTTAATGATTTCAAGCTCCCTCTATTTGATCATCATAATATAGAAGTTTAATTTAGCCACGTTGAGTCGGAGAGCCAAACTTTTTTTTTTAAACTTTAAGAATCCCATAAGTATGTCAAGTGAGATCGATTCACTCTGAGAGAATAACATGGGATTATCCACAAATTCCAAGTGTGTAATATTTAATCCTTCGCATTTGGGTGGAATTTGAACGAAGCTTTAGACATAGTTTTCACAATAAACAGAGAAAGATACTTCGAATAATGTATATCAAGATGTGGTTGCATTCTTCCATTAGCGGACATGAGCCTACTCGGGAAAAATATCGATCGAGCCTTATTTACAATATCATCAAGACGCGGTTGCATCCTTTCATAAAGATAATGGTAATTGCCTTGAGATCACATTGAAACATGAAATGGGTCTATGCTTATCGATGGTAGTGTCATTTTACGATTTTGGGACAAGCATGATGATAGTGTTGTTAAGTTTCATTAAAAGAAATCCTTATATGAAAAATTTACTTATTTATATGGTCGACTCTTCGCCTACTACATTCCAAGACTTGATGAAGAATTTGGATAAATAATTGTTGGGTGATGGGGACTTAATACCAAATATTGCATCTTTGATATCTTTATCGGTTATCTCGGAGAAAATTATCGACCTAAATGTCACCACATTCACAAATATCTTCTAATACATGCAAAGTGTTTTTTCCTTGACCGGATAAAGATGTCAAGTAGTCAAACAAGGTCGCATGTACTTGATTTTTTGAAGTGATATGTGTGTCTTTGGGATTTTCGATAAATGAAATGAACTTTCACTGGTTATTTCTCTGACATGGTCGTGAAATATTTTAATGCATCTATCAATTTTCGTCGTGTATCCATATTTTTCCCTTTTGCTTGTGGAAACTCTGCTCAATTTTTTAGAAGAGGATCGATCTCTTACGAAGCTCCCCAATTTTTTCAATGACTATCGGGTTACCCACATTTTGAGGTCAAATTTACAGAAAGATCGGTGGTGGTGGTGGATGCATAAGATGGTGGTAGTAATGAGGGTGGGGGTGGTCGATGCATGAGGTAGTGGTTGTGTGGTGGGGTTATGGGTGATGGGTGTGGTGGTGGTTGATGGAGAATGTATTAGGTGGTGGTAGTAGTTGGTGGTGAAATGCCAGAGGTGGTGGTGGAGGTAGTGGACGGTAGAGGTGGTCGGACTTTAAAATATAATTAAAATAAATAAATAAATATTATATTAATAATTATATAATATAAAAATGACATCAAGGATAATTGTGAAGGTAAATATGTCAGAGTGTTTAATTGAAAATTAATCTTTTAAAGTATGATCCTCCTTCCTTTTTCTGTGAGTAGAATTTGAAATAATTGTAATTAATTGAAATTGTCCCTTATAATTAGTTATATTCCATATCGGTTTAGCAGGTATATAATTGTCGGGATGCCCCAAAACATTAGGAACATAAAAAACAAAAATGGAAAAAAAGATAGCAAAATCTTCCAAACTGAATAGATCATTTACATAAAAATAAGGGTAAGAAGCTATTTCATCCATCTCTGAATGTACACCCAATGGATTATTTGATCCATATTGATGTAAAGCCGCCAGATGAAAAAGACTGGCACCTACTAAAATAAAGGGGAGTAAATGATGAAGACTAAAAAAACGATTTAAGTGGCATTGTCCATGGAGAAACCACCCCAAAGCCATGTTACTGTGGTATCTCCTACTACAAGTATAGCGCTAGCTAAGCTTGTAATAATTGTTGTGGTTTCTGAACCCATTGAGATGACCCAAGAATTTCGCTATTTCGATTTTGCTATTCCTTAGGAACAGCGTAGCGACGGATAATTAAGAATCAGAATAGGTCTAGTCCAGGGTTATTCTCGTTATTGTTATTCTATCTTAGAAGTCGTTCCTATATTGTCCTTCTTTTCTTGCTAGAGTGCGCTAACGCTTTAAATTTCTTGCTTGTTCCTTTCATGGGAGATCAAGACTATAGGAGAAGAAAGAGTTCATTAGCCAATATTCTGTCAAGTCAGGCCAATGATCGAACATAAAGATATGAAGTGAGTTCCATTTGATGAGTAACTTAGAACAAAGGAGAATGATATGGAAAGAATGAAGCAATGAAAGAAGAAGTCATTTCTAGTAGTAACGAATTGTCATGATCCATCGGTTTATATAGAATCCATGTCCTAGGTGTATCAAAAAACATTCTTTTCGCTAAGCGTATATAATTAAAAAGATTGAAAGGGTCCACCCCGAAACCAAATGGGTACTAACTACCAGTAACAACTGAGTCCTCTCCAAACCGCATGAGATAGTTAACCATCATACGACTCACCAACTTTACTTGCCTCTATGGGAGGCTCGTTCAGGGAAGGTTCTAAGCACTTACAATACACAGCTCTAAGAAGGAAGGGTTGGGTTAGGAGCGCTTTCAATATGATTCTTTTCCGCTATCAATAAATTCGAGTTTGTTTTGTCCACTTTCTTCATCCCCCTCTATCAAAATGATCAAAAAGGAAGGCGAGCTTGCTTCTTATGCCCATGTTTGATCTCTTCCATCTCTGCCTCGCTCGTTGTCACCTATGTTCAAGAAAGATTTAGTGTATTAGTCATGGAGATTTAGGGGATATGGGCTATGATTGTGGTGGTGGTTGATGGAGAATGTATTAGGTGGTTCAGAAACAAGTCATGGGTTCAGAAACCCAAGAATAAAACCTTAAGAACTAATTACTATGAGGCAAGGATGATTTACAAGTGATATAAGGGTGTATTTATAGGTGTTTAGAAGACCTAATTCGTTTTCTTGAGGAAGAGTTAAGGTAATGGACTTCTAGCCCAACTCAAATTCGTATGGAAATAAAGATAAACACTGCTGCACCGTTTTGAGTGTATCTTCTTCGTTATTGGTCGGATTTTGCTCCACAAGATACCAAAAGAATCGCAACAGAATTATCTAGGCCCTGTATAAGGAAATCATCAGATACGGCCTATTTCTTAGGTAAAAACGCCTATCTTTGGACGTGTATGCAGAATCCCAGATTTAGGCAGCTTTTCCTTTTCCATCTTTTTAGCAATTGTTTCCTTATCTCCAATTACCACGCAAATCTCTTTCCATAAGTTGTTGTCTTCGACTTGGACTCTAATTAACCTCCATAATTATCTTTAAAGCTACACACTAAATAAACAATTAAACCCAATATGCTCTAAAAACATTATTTCTACAAATCAAGACACAAAATAGGAAAGTGCACTAAAACTCAAGAAAATCGACATTATTGACTTCTAAATCACTTAAAATGATGTCTCATCTTAACATAAATCTATCACAAATGAGGAGACATCAGTAGTCAAACAAGGTCGCATATTCTTTGGGATTTTCGATAAATGAAATATACTTTCACTGATTATTTCTCTGACATGGTCGTGAAATATTTTAGTTCATCTATCAATATTCGTCGTGTACCCATATTTTCCGCTTTTGCTTGTGGAAACTCTACTTCATTTTTTAGAAGAGGATCGATCTCTTACGAAGTTCCCCAATTTTTTCAATGATTATCGGGTTACCCACGTTTTGAGGTCAAATTTACAAAAATATCGGTGGTGGTGGTGGTGGATGCATGAGATGGTGGTGGTGATAAGGGTGGGGGTGGTGGATGCATAAGGTAGTGGTTGTGTGGTGGGGATATGGGCGATGATTGTGGTGGTGGTTGATGGAGAATGTATTAGGTGGTGGTAGTAGTCGGTGGTGAAATGCCAGAGGTAGTGGTGGAGGTAGTGGATGGTAGAGGTGGTCGGACTTTAAAATATAATTAAAAAAAAAAAAAAATATTATATTAATTATTATATAATAAAAAATTACATCAAGGATAATTGTAAAGGTAAATATGTCAGGGTGTTTAATTGAAAATTAATCCTTTAAAGTATGACCCACCTTTCTTTTTCTGTGAACGGAATTTGAAATAATTGTAATTAATTGAAATTATCCCTTATAATTAGTTATATTCCATATCGGTTTAGAAGGTATATAATTGCCGGGATGCCCCAAAACATTAGGAACATGAAAAAAAATGGAAAAAAAGATAGCAAAATCTACCAAACTTACTAGATCATTTACATAAAAATAAGGGTAAGAAGCTATTTCATCCATCTCTGAATGTACACCCAAGGGATTATTTGATCCATATTGATGTAATGCGGCCAGATGAAAAAGACTAGCACCTACTAAAATAAAGGGGAGTAAATGATGAAGACTAAAAAAACGATTTAAGGTGGCATTGTCCACGGAGAAACCACCCCAAATCCATGTTACTATGGTATCTCCTACTACAAGTATAGCGCTAGCTAAGCTTGTAATAATTTTTATGGTTTCCGAACCAGTTGAGATGACCCAAGAATTTCGCTATTTCGATTTTGCTAGTCTTTGGGAACAGCGTAGCGACGGATAATTAAGAATCAGAATAGGTCTAGTCCAGGGTTATTCTGGTTATTGTTATTTTATCTTAGAAGTCATTCCTACATTGTCCTTATTTTCTTGCTGGAGTGCGCTAACGCTTTAATTATCTTGCTTGTTCCTTTCATGGGAGATCAAGACTATAGGAGGAAAAAGAGTTCATTAGCCAACATTCCGTCAAGTCAGATCAAGGATCGAACTTAAAGTTATGAAGTGAGTGCCAATTGATGAGTAACTGAGAACAAAGGAGAAGGATATTGAAAGAATGAAGTAATGAAAGAGGAAGTCATTGCTAGTAGTAATGACTTGTCATGATCCATCGGTTTATACAAAATCCATGTCCTAGGTGTATCAAAAAACATTCTTTTCTCTAAGAGTATATAATAAAATAGAGTGAAAGGGTCACCCCGAAACCAAATGGGTACTAACTAACAGTAACAACTGAGTCCTCTCCGAACCGCAGGAGATAGTTACCCATCATACGGCTCACCAACTTCACTTGCCTCTATGGGAGGCTCGCTCCGGGAAGGTTCTAATCACTTACAATACACAACACTACGAAGGAAGGGGTTTGGGTTAGGAGCGCTTTCAATATGATTCTTTTCCGCTATCAATAAATGCGAGTTTGTTTTGTCCACTTTCTTCATCCTCCTCTATTAAAATGATCAAAAAGGAAGGCGAGCTTGCTTCTAATTCCCATGTTTGATCTCTTCCATCTCTGCCTCGCTCGTTGTCACCTATGTTCAAGAAAGATTTAGAACCCTGTAGAGAATGAAGAGGGGCCAAGGATCTTCCTCTCAACATTACTTTTCGAGACTCCACTCCCCCCTCCTTGCATAAGTAAAGCCCTGTTAGCCTGGGCGAAGATAAGGATAAAGAGTAAGGATATAATATTGTTATGTTGTTATTATAATTATATTAAATAATTTATATATATATGAATAATAAATACTTACATTATAGGAAATAAATAATTAACCTAATGATATATTTTTATATGTCAATATCAAATTTTCCATACTAATAATGCTCATTTTATATAAATAAACTAATAAATTATACATATAGAACCCCATGGGCGATCAAGGATGTCTTGTTTGAAATTAACTCGGCTATGAATGATCTATTTAATAGTAAGACTACTGAAGGAAAGGAGCAGGAAAAGAATAGCACAATAAGGAATGAGAACAGTAATGAAGAAATTATTGAAAACAATCCAATACTTACAGACGATTCAGAATATATATTCATGAGCGATGCATCTTTTAAAAGGGGTTATGAACCGACAGGTATAGCAGCAATTGCTATTGATAAGGAAGGCAAAGTTGCTCACAAGATTGTCTCCAGACATATAGTTAGAAGCCCCATTGAAGGTGAATGTTGGGCGGTCCTTCTTGCGATGAGAAAGGCTGATAGTTGTAATCTCCGGAGTGTCTCCTTTTACTCCGATAACCTTGAGCTCATTCAAGGTATAGCTAAAAGCACAGGTCTTCGATGACAAATTCATCCTTTCATTGTCGAAATGAAGAACTGGCTCACGAAGTTCCCTAACTGGAAGGTTAACTTCGTTAACAGGAAGTTTAATAGTGTTACGGATCTCACAGCTAAGAGTGTTAGACGCAATATCGATACATCTAAGTGGAAGAATGGATCTTTAAGTGATTTTTATGTTTTCCTTAAGTCTTTGTATAAACGCTCGTGATTAATATATTTTATTCGAAAAAAAAAACTAATAAATTATACATTTATTGAAATGTTAAAATTACTTCCCTTTTTATATTGTTCCTTACAAAAAATCTTCTTTCTACCATCAGAATTGTTTCAAACACAGTATACATCTAATTTCTAGATTTTTTTTATTTTGCATCCTTTGTATATTGATCAAGTGTATGTATAGGCAATTTCTAAATATATGGTTACTAAAAAAATCAATTATTTATTAAAACGGTCATTTAAACTCAACAACTCATATATAATCACATCAACTTCTATATATTTTAAATTAGATTTAATTCTTATTTTATAATGCAAAGAAAAATTGTTACTAAAATTATTACAATAAAAATAAATAAAAAACAATTACAAATTATTAAATGAGACAATTACCAATAACACCCTAGAGGGTGATGGTATTGCCCATAAAAGTCATGTCTAATATAAAAAACATAATTAGACAATAATACCCTTAACTAAATATTCCCACCAAACTAAATATTCCCACCAAACTAAATTTTCCCGTTAAAAAATTTCCGACCAACTTTTCCGGCCAATTTTTTTTCTCACCAAATTTTTCTGGCCAATTTTTTTTCCCACCAAATTGTTCCGGCCAATTTTTTTTCCCACCAAATTTTTTTGGCCAAATTTTTTTTCCCACCAATATTTATGTGTTGAAAAATCCCACCAAATCCTAATTGTACAATATGAATCTTTATCCTAATAGAATGATTTATATTTTATTATCCAATCAAATAAACTAAAGCTTAACAAAACAAATTGAGATGACCCAAGAATTCGTTTGTTTAGAATAAAACCTTAAGAAACAAGTCATGGGTTCAGAAACCACAAATGCCCATGTTTTATGCACATAGTAATTAGTCATGGATATAATATTGTTATGTTGTTATTATAATTAATATTAAATAATTTTTACATATATGAATAATAAATACTTACATTATAGGCCGCACATAATTAACCTAATGATATATTTCTATATTTAAATATCAAATCTTTCATACTAATAATGCTCATTTTATATAAATAAACTAATAAATTATACATTTAATGAAATGTTAAAATTACTAACCTCTTTATATTGTTCCTTACACAAAATCTTCTTTCTACCATCAGAATTGCTTCAAACACAGTATATGTCTAATTTCTAGAATTTTTTATTTTGCACCCTTTTTATAGTGATCAAGTGTATGTATAGCCAATTTCTAAATAATTAAAAAAATTAATTATTTATTAAAATTATCATTTAAGCTCAACAACTCATATATAATCACATCAACTTCTATATATTTTAAATTAGATTCAATTCTTATTTTATAATGCAAAGAAAAATTGTTACTAAAATTATTACAATAAAAATAAATAATAAACAATTACAAATTATTAAATAATCACAATAAATAATGAGGCAATTACCAATACCATCCTAGAAGGGGTTGATATTGACCTTAAAAGTTATGTACAATATAAATGACATAATAGATAATAATACCCTTGAATTAGTTTCATCTCACAGAATTTTCCTTCCAAAAAATTCCTAATAAATTTTTCCCGCCAAAAAATTTTCGGCCAAAAATTTCTGGCCATTTTTTGGCACCAAAGTTTTCCGGCCATTTTTTTTCCCACCAGAGTTTTCCGGCCAATTTTTTTCCCACCAAAATTTTCTAAAGAATTTTTTCCACCAAAAAATATCATGTCAAATTTTTTCCCACCAAACAAACTTCTCACCAAATAAACATCATGTCAAATTTTTTCCCACCAAACAAACTTCTCACCAAATAAATATCATGTCAAATTTTTTCCCACCAAAATTTTCTAAAGAATTTTTTCCACCAAATAAACATCACTGATAAAAGTTCTTGATACCTTCTATTCTTAAGAGAAGACGGCGATGTCTAAAATCTTATGCTGCTCCAAGGAACTTTTCCTCTTCTTTTAAATTTATACTTTTGATTTATGAAATAAATGTAACCTAAATGATGTTTTATATAAATTTACCGTATTAGTGTGTACCCTTTCACACGGCTTCCAATAGTTTTGCCACGTTACAAGTATGATGAGTATCCATGTACTTTCATCGTCATCAATTCTTTTCTTTTTTCTAATTTTTTTTGTCAAAAGCATATGATATTAAATGGAAATAATAGTCATTACAAAAGATAGATTTTACCCAATATGCCTACGAGTTGAGAATTTTGAAAGAAAACTAGCAAATTGGTGGGGGTGTTAGAGACCCAATCACGAGACAAAACACCCAGGAGATTTTGTCTCGCGGCTCAATTGCAAAAACATTGTCTTTTTTAGAAATAAAATAAAAAGAAATTAATCTATTACAACTCAATTTCTTGATATCAAAATAGAACAATTTATGCCTAGTATTAGGAGGAGTTTTGGAAAATTATCGTCACTAAGGATTCTAATGTCTTCTCGATGAAGATTGATCGCTAAACTAAGGCCATTACACACTCCTATAACCACGACTTTCTCAAGAATATTACAAGTAAAAGGCCAAGCATGACCATGAGTTAGAGTATCATTTTTATCCATAAGAAAAAGTTAAGTCATTAGTAAAAAAACCATCTGTATATAACACGACTAAATCATAATTTTAATGTTTATTCCACATATCACTACAATGTTTGTTTTTGTTCTTTACATGTTTAGAGTTACTATTTAACATTTACCTCTAGTGTAGTATAAGTATTGGAAATGGATTCCAATTCCTTTATGTGTGTTAACTTTTTTGCCTCAAAGGAATTGTTATTATAACTACGATACTCATCATAGGCAATTAAGGACTAATTTAAAACCAGTATAGGTTCTGGTATAACGCCTTCTAAGCAAGCTTTTTTTTCTTGATTTTAAAATATTCCAAAGTATTACAAAGATGATATCATATATATACATAAATATATATATATATATATATATATATATATATATATATATATATATATATATGTGTGTGTGTGTGTGTAAATATATATATGTATGTATATATATATGTATGTATATTTCTATTAACTATATCCTTACGATTTTTCATACTCTTTAACTTAGTAAACCATGACTCAAATCTAGAAGTCCAAATTGAATTAAACAACATTTGTACTGGAGAGGTGAGCCATAATACTATAGTCCATGAACAATTAAACAAGAGGTGTTTAATAGATTCAGGTTCTATGCTACAAACATTACACAGGAGAGAAGTGGTGCATTTTCTTTTAAATTTTAGCTCCTCAGTAGAAAGTTTTCTTTTACACAGTTTCCAAACAAAAATTCTAATCTTAGGAGGTACCTTAAGGCTCCAAACCTCCTTCCAAACTGAGTTTGGGTGGCATAGGAGCCACTATGTAACCTCACCTATTCATTTTTTTCTTTTTCCATCTCTTTTTACTTCAAATACCTATATATAGCTTTAGAATTAACCTCCCCATCTTTAGAGAAAGCCAAGAAGCTTTATCAACACTTATAGAAATAGGGGTCATTATTTTTAATTTTTTCTCTATAATATCTGTTGCAAACCACCCTATGAGCAAATTATGAACCCAAATGTAAGAACCTTCATAAAATAGTTCCAATACATATGTAAAAGGACAATTCCTAGTATTAGTAAGAGATTTAATACCTGGAATCCAGCTATTATGCCATATATTTATAGAGTTTCCATTTCCAACCTTCCAAATTAAATCTTTCGTAAAATTATTTCTTCCCTCAAGTAGACTTCCCCAACCCCAAGAGGGATTGTAGCCTAGATTGGCTTCAAGGAAGCTAGAATTTTTAAAATATATTCCTTTCAGTGTCCTAGCCAAAAGAGATTTTTGTTTATTAAAGATCTTCCAAACATTTATATCAAGTAGGGCTATATGTTTTAGTCTTATACTTTTAAAAAACATACCCTTATTATGTTCATTAATGGTTATGTCCCTCAATTTTATCCAATGATTCCTTTTTCTATTGTTTTTATTCCACCAAAATTTAGCTATAAGAGAATAAATTTTATGACATATACTAATAGGGATCAAGAAATCATCCATAGTATATGAGGGAATAACATTAATCACTTCCTTTGTAAGAGTCTCTTTCTCAGCTTCTAACTAGAAAAATAGTATTCCATTTTACTATCTATCATTTTCATCATCCAGTTAATAGACATAACCTCGGATCTACCCAAATCAACAGGTAGTCCTAAATATTTTCCTAAGTTTTCGAGTTTATTCACCCTTAGAATATCAAGTAAATGATGTATTTTATCCACTAGAGTAGTTTTACAAAAAAACAATACCACTTTTATTAAGGTTACCGCATTGACCTGAGGCATGACTATAATCATTAAGCAAATTTTTAAAGTGTTCAACATCCTCAGTTTCATCCCTGATGAAGAAAAAAATATCATCCGCAAATAATATATGACTTGAAGTAGGACAATGTTTATTAATCCTCAATCCTCTAATCATATATATGACAATTTTATCATCCAAAAGATAGGTTAAAACTTGAGTTATAATACAAAAGACAAAGGGTAAGAAGGGGTCTCCCTGCCTAAGGCTTTTCGAGGGGTTAGATAGGGGAATCTGGCCTGCTTGTCATAATTCATAAGTACGATATAAGTGACTGGGGTAACACATCCATCATCCATTTAACCTATCTATCACAAAATCCCATTTTAATATGATATCATTCAAAAAATCTCATTTTACATATAATCATAAGCTTTACCAACATTTGCCTTAATGGCCATATTAATGTGTTTCAGTTGTTCTTTTTCTTTTTAAGAAGTGATTTTCTCATGAGCAAGCAATATGTTCTAAGGATTTTCCTTTCCAGGATTAAAAGCACACTAGTTCTCACTAATAATAAAAGGCATCAGGTGTTGTAATATTTTCACTAATATTTTAGCGAAAATATTATAAATAACATTAGAACAACTAATTGGTCTGTAATGGGCAATTTTTGTGAATTTTTCAACTTTAAGAATTAAAGTAATCAGATTATTGTTAATCTCATAATGAATACCATCATTCCAAAGAAAATCAGATATACACCTAAGTATATCAAATTTGATAAGATCCCAATGTTTTTTGTAAGAGTATACAAGGTACCCATCAGGGCCAAGCGACCTACCACTCCGCATTTCCTATAAGACATTCTTTATGTCATTTAAATTAACAGGACTAGTCCGAGAGGAATTCATATCATTAATTATGCATCTATTAAGAGAGTCAATGACTAGGGTATAATTTCTAGGGCCTTTAGTAAAAACAATAGAGTTAAAGTAATTTTTTATCTCATTCTCTATATCCCTTTTTTTTATCAATCCAAATATCATTTTCAGTAAATATACTAGTGATTTTATTCCTCAATCTTCTAGATTTATCTATAGAATGAAAATATGATGTATTTTTATCACCAAGTTTAAGCAATTTAATTCTAGATTTCAGTTTCCATTAAATTTCTTCATTCTTCCATCTTTGTTCTATCCTTTTCACTATATAGTTATGATATCCCGATCAATAGGATCACCAGAATTAATCATCTTTTGTAAATACTTTTTATCTTTTTTAAGAACATCCTTGTTTTCCATAGCCAATTCTTTTGCCCAAATAGTTAAATTACTAGTGAGAGAGTTTAATTTCTTACCAAAATTGTCAATAACTTTACCCCTCAAGGAAATTATTTCAAGCTAGTGGTGTGTGATTATATTAATACATTCTTATACCATTCCATGTTTTACTGAAAATGAATCTTTTTAATATAGGTATTTTCTTAGCATCTTAATCAAAACAAGTATTGAGTGATCTGACCCCACAGGAGGAATAATATCAACCCATGAGTTAGGAAAAATAGTATCTCATTCAATATTAACACAAAATCTATCAATAACTTGTTTGATTAGCTCAGAATTATTTCTTTTGTTTGACCAAGTGAACTTACAACCTTTAGCATGCAATCTGTCATATTCAGCCTAGCTAGTCATTTGTTTAATTTATTCATATTAGTTATATTAGGTCCCAAACCACCTAATTTTTCAGAGGAGAATCTATACATATTGAAGTCCCCTATAAAAATTTTAGGGCTTAGTATACTCCCTCCGTCCATTTTTATTTGTCCATCTTTTTGGTGCATAAAGTTTAAAAAAAACATTTTATAATCTTCTTATTTACACAATTTCCCTTAATTAATATACATGGGATATTTATTACAATACTTATTTTATTATTTAATTAGGGTTAATATTGGAAAAAGTAGAAAAATATGTCTTGGTAATGAAAAATGGAGAAATAATATTGGACACATTTTTTTAGAAAGTTGGACAAATAATATGGACCGAGGAGAAACATGGATCCAAATAATAGAGGGATACTTTCTTTGATATTCAAATAGAAGTTATTACTTTGTTGACTAGATTCATGGAAGTCCAAATCAAGAGGTATTTGATAATTTTAAGGGGTAACTGATAACACCTATAATTCCCTTGTGTATTTTTCATGTTATGGTTTTGGTTATATTGAAAGCTCGAGCATCAAAACCATAAAATCATGCCCTCGTACACCACCTAGCAAAAATCACACTGGAAATTAAAATATTTAAGCACTTATCTATACAATGATAAGTTTTTTTGGGCATACATTGGAGGCGTGAAATGCCGTTACCTAACCACTAATTAACTCCCTTATGAGGAGTCTAAAAAGGACCTAGGAAATGCACACCCGCTCCTATAACGTGTTAAAAAGCTCCAAAAATACTTTGGAGGGTCATCATACTCACAAGGACTATCTAACAAGTCCACTCCTTTCTTATCCAATATGTTCGCATACGTATTAGCTTCCCAATAGAAGTGATTCACCTTAAAGTCTTAATGTTCTTGTAGGATTTTAGCGGAACCTCGCCCAACATGAAAAGTCAAACTCATAGAACTACTACCGTTCTTCGCTAGCGCATGACCCTCTCTCGAGTCCATCTCGATAATTAGATCTTTTAGGCCTCAATTAATCGTCCATCTCAATCCATAACGTAGCATCAAAGCTTATGAGAATAAAGGTGACTCTCACACACTTCAGAGAACCTCTCTAGGAACGACCATCTCTATCTCGTAATATCCCTCATATCTCGGCTCTACGTTTCCTCGAATCGCAACTTTCTTCCATATTAAATCATACTAACCATCGGGTTTAACCCATCTAACCAAGGAACTTTTCACGGATACGATAACCCTACCATCTCGTTCCTTTCCCCATGCCTCTTTTTTTGTGTTCCATAAATTCAAAAATCTTTGAACACTTCAAGCTATCATATATATGAATGCCAATAAGTTAGCTTCCAACCATGACTTTACTGTTGCATCAAGTAAAATGTTATTTCTTGGAGCAAACACCTGATTCGCGATGGAGTTGTCCATATGTGACCACCTTTCCAAAGTTTGTTGCACGTTCAGTATATTGATAGGAAATTCCTTTTGCTCATTCGCACTCCACATGTTACTATTTATGACAGCATATCCCTACTAACTAGAATCATTCCTTCCCTTGGACAGTTCTTGCTGCAAACCTAGCTCCTGCCATATTATTTTTGCCACCGTACAACCCAAGAAAATGTGCACCATTTCTTCGCTCACATTGCCGCATATGATACATTCTCTATCCCCAATAACATCCCTCATGTATATATTTTTCTACGGAAGGGAGATGATTTCTCGTGATTCTACATAAAAGAAATCTAACCTTCTGTGGGCATTTAATTTTCCATATATTCTCCCACCTAAAGCTTGTATGCTCCATGCTATTTTCTATATATTTGGACGCAGATTACCAAAAAAAGGCCTGAAGCTTCATGTGTCCAACGGTAATCGACCCCATTTGCTCCTTCCATTTCAATAACCCCTTCCTTTAGCAAACTTACTCTAGTAAGAATCTATTTACACACATTAGAATCACTATCCTTCATTTATTTTCGTAGAAGACCGTTCGCAAAATATTTGTTCTTAAACACCTGATCCCATGCGACTTTGTGATCCTAAAGAAATTTCAATCGAAGTTTAGTTGTAGTGCAATGTTATAATTTTTCCCCTCGTATCCCTAGGCCACCCGCTGACTTAGGTTTACATATTTTTTCCTAAGAGACCCAAGTATTTTCCTTTGTTCATTCGACGACCCCCATATAAAATATCTAACAATCTTATCAATCTCGGCACACACGTATATCGAGAGTTTCATCACTTTTTTATTTAATAAGTAGGTATACACATAGGACTAATTGTGTCAATGTGACATGCTCAGCTAGTGATAGAGTTTTTGTCTAACATGCCGCTAATTTCCCCCCCATTCTCTCCGTGATCCTCTTGTAGAACCCTTTGGAAAACTCAAATATGTTTGGGTTCCCATTGTAATATAAAAATAATAGATTGGTAACAATGGAACTAGGACTTTCCGCATGCGTACGAGGTGTCGTCAGTTAACCATATGATAAGCCTGGAAGCTATAGATCCTTAGGGACTACTAACGCTATTAATAGTATGTTTTCAATGTAATAAAACATTAAGTTGCAAATGAAACGATACAAATAATAAGGATTTTGTATTTGGGGTTTTATCAAAAGGACTAAGTTTCAAATAAATAAAGATTAAACTAAAGCGAAATTAACTAAAAATGCTATAAAGATTATAAAGTATGAGAAGTAATGACTGATCCTTGTGAGTAATCCTCCTAATCAATAATTGTCCTGTTTATGGTATAAGGGCGAATTGAATGTTTCACATCAGTCGGGATGCAAAATCATCTAAGACCTCGCCCAGGTGATCTTAGCTCTATATATTATTAATCTCTTGGTTTTTTTTAGGTGAAAGATATTGTTTTGGGCCAGCCCATATTATATGTGCCCATAATGGGTTAACCCGGCCCAATGTGGTAGTTATTACATTAATAACTAGTATATAAATAACTTCATGGAAGTTATTTCAGATAAGAATATACCAGACACATTTTTCATATACGTTTCTTTCTCTTCTCTGCCTTATACTAAAGAGAACAAAAAAAAAAAATCATTACATTCTCTCAAGATCTCATTAACATATAATAGAAGATCCAATGGCATTTAGGTTGTGGAATAGCAATCTTCTTCGATATGTAAGTGGATTCAATACCGGAGCATTTCGATTCTTAATTCCGCCTAAAAGGTTTGTCTAGAACCCTTTTAAATTTTTCTTACAAATGGTATCAGAGCAATGGTTCTTTTCTTTGTGAAATGCTTTTCATGCCATAGATGTTTTATACATGTCTATATATTAGATCTGATATGTATTTAATTTTATGAGATTTTTTTATAGTCTTAAAATTAAATAAATATATAGATTAGTATTCAATTCGAAATAAGGAACGTAGTGGTGAAAATTTCGTTAAATTTGGATTTAAAACGAAAAAGATATGATTTTTTGAGGTTTTGTAATTGAGTTTTCGGTTTTGGACTGTTGAGGAAGACGACTTGAAACTACGTCGTTTTTGGCATTCGGTTTTTATTTAAAAAAAAAAACTACACTTTTGGTGGTTCGAACTGCCGACACGTGCGTTTTACTAAGCATAACAGATTGGCTGACAACCGCCGAGCTAAGTTTATTTATTATTTACAATGTACAGCGAATATATTAATATTACATCGGCTTCGTTTTTTTTTAAATCAATTTTTTTAAAAGCAGTTTAGTGATTACCACTATCCTATTTTTTGAAGATGGAAGTGTAACAGTTAAGCTGTAATACGTTTTTGCTTAACTTACATTAAATCTTTAATATTTTATATTTGATATTTACGTGGTAAAAAAAAAATGGGGGCTTTTATGATTAAAATCGTTTTATAATTGAAGTGATTAAATACTAGAGATATATTAAGTTGTCTTTTAAAAAAATTGTGTTTGTAACGTATTTATGACAAGATTCAAACACATGTCTCGTTCGAAATCCGATTAACCACTAAATCATATACTTCGTTCATGTTCACCATTGGTTCCATTATTTATATATTTGATTATTTGAATATTTGGAATAAAAGAAATCTTTTATACCGATATTGTAAACCCGAGAGTGATGTAATATGAACAATAGGTTATTTTATCATGTTTTGATGTATATGCCTATATGTTTAGCTTATAAGCATGTGTACTTATGATCTTATTATGCTAAACATGAACTTGATTTTTGTGTATAGAATGAGCTAACCATGCTTTCACATAACCCAATGAATGTGACAGTCTAGATAAATTTTTATGAGTTAATTAGTGTATCTTAAATGCATTTGATACATGACTTGCTGGTTTATATATATTGTGCTTTGTGAACTTCATATGTATATATCAAAACTTGGGTTATTTTATGGATAAGTTTGATTCCATAACCACTAAATCATACGGGTCTAGTGCATTACATCTTAACTGATTGTATTGAAATAGTGGGAGTTCTGTAGAGAACTTAGTATTTTGTCTTGATGAAATTGAATTATAAATAGATAAACAAAAGTATGGTGATTCATGATTGGGAACATAGTGAACTTTCTGTTTCACTTCTTTTGTTTTCTATTTACGAGTTCAATTAGCATTTTGAGACAATAGTATCATTGAATATATTTTATATATATTAATGAAAGTCTCTAGATATACTAGAAAATGGTTATGAGTAACATCTTTTAGACCTTTAAAGAAGGACAAGGATGAATGGTGATATAAATATACCCTTTTGAGAACTCGAGATACACTGGGTACTCAAAAAACTAGAATTTGAGGTTGTTAATAATGTGATGTTTGAGCTTGAGGAAGGCTTCTAATTCATCATATGAGGAGTATATTGACTTATCAAGTTTTGTGGGGGTATAAAGACTATTATTCGCGAAATCTTGATAAGTTATATGAGTGGATTAGTTTATGAGTATCGCAAGTATCCTACCACTTATGAGATGTGGCATACTCATATCGAGATGATTAAGGATACTACCATGTCGATATTTCCTTAGTGGCATGAACGATTAGACTCATAAAAGGACACCTTGTCATGTCATTTAACACATCTAAGAGTGATATTTTAAAGTGACTAAGACAATCTAGATATCTGGTGATATCTTGAATTATGAACAACAAATTTAAGTAATCATCAATTTCTTTCAAATGATTGAGAGTATTGAGAAGTGAATGTGACTCGTAATAACATCAATACGTTTGATGATGCTACTTGAGTTGTACTCAAGAATGAGTGTATTTGAGGTTTCTTGACTTCATACTTGAAGATATATTACTGAGTCTAGCTGTCATACAGAATTGCAGTATAGAGCAAGAGGATTGAAAGAAAAGGGTGATATATATGGTTCTAAGAAGATCAAAATCAATAGTCACAAGGAAATAAAGAAATAAAAGAATAAGTTGAGAGGCTACATCTATGACAAGTTGTGTCACTTATCTTGCGCAACTAATATAGTATCACTATCTTCTTCTTATGATTTTTGCATCTATTGCTAGCACCATGTTGCTAACTGGTCTAATCCTATGTGGATTATGAACTTAGGAGCAATCGATCTTGTGACAAGAGATTGAGAGACATATATAGTGTACCATGAATGAAAAATTGAGTTGGTATAAGATGAATATATGTAGATGATAACAATAATGTTGAAGTCAATGGTTTGACACGAGTAGTTGAGCTTGCGAAGTGGTCAAACCTTGTATCTACATGATATCTTAGGTGTACTAATTTTACACAATTTGGTCTCAATCATTGTTCTTCTGTGATTAAATCTAGTACCCATGATCATGACAAACAATAAGTGTTCTACATAATATGGATTTATTTTTAGAACAAATGGTTCGTTGGTATTTGGCAAAGGTTGACTACAACAACTATAATTTTAATAGTGGTTGATTTTCTATAAATGTCTTTTATAGTACTAAAGATATTGGAAAGTTTTATGAAATGTTAGGCTATTTCATAATAGTTATGACATGAACCACATTGTTGGTGAAGGATATTCATTTTATTCACTTGATGAAATCTTTTGGCCAAAATTGTGGATACTGCCTAGTAATGAAAGTAATATGATTTTTTTTGGAAAGCTTAAACTAAATGTTTCAATATTCGTTGGAATTGATTTATTTGAACATTTGTAGACTCATGGAGTTAACAAGATGTGGGGTATACTATTTCATCACCTTATAGATGATTTCACACGGTTTAGTGATATCTATCAGATTTCTTGCAAATTAGAAGCACTAAGATCTTCACAAATTTGTGAATTAGAAAATCGAAATCAGATAGAGAGGAAGGGTAAAACCTTGAGAAGAAACCATGATCACGAATATCTATTTGAGGGATTTTTTTAAGAAGGTTGTGATGAGAATGGGATCATAAATAAGTTTATGATTTTTCACATGCCACGGTATGGGATAGTAGGTAAAGGAGGAATGTAACTCTCCTGATTAAGGTGTATGATTGCTCAAATAAATCTCTCAATATATGGTTGGGAGATAAGTTTTTTTATTGCTACTCATATACTTATTCGTTTACCCACAAATTTAATTCCATAAACTTTGTACGAACTATGGACAAAAGAAATATCACCTTTCATACTTGATCTCCTGGGGGTTGGTATGTTTGTGACTTATCCAATGAGTATGGAAAGTTTGGTCACAAAAGGTAAGAATGATTTCTTTGGAAGATTTTCAAAGACTCTAAAGGATATGTGTTCAAGGTTGAACATAATGATGGAATTTGTTAAGACTGAGTTACACGATATTTCATTTGGATAGTAATGTTTTTCCTAAATAAAGGTGTGGTTATTGAAAATCTCATTTCACATGAATTAAATGAGGTTGAAAATGATGTATGAAAATCAAATGTGTTACTAGATAAGGTATCACATGCATAAGGAAGGGCAATATTGCCTCAATCTTGACTCGAAAGAAATTATTGCATCACATAGTGAATTTGTTTCACAATAACTTCACCTAGAAGGAGTCATCGAGGGATATTTTTTGTTGTCGATATAAGATCCATGGATAAATCTATGTGATATATCCATAAGACAAAGAAGAACCTCAGAGAGTACATGAACTCTTCATATCCTACTAGGAAAGATGGAGCCAATGAAGATAAATCAATTAAGAAAGTTGGTTGATCTTCCGAAGGACACAAAGTGATTGAGAATAAATAGATTCTTGAAATGATAAGAAAACTAGACACTTCATTTGAGAGGTACGAATCTCGTCTAATGGCAAAAAGGCTATATTATATGGAATAATTTTTTTTTTGTAATAAACATTTTTCCTATAGTTAAGAGATTTACCTCATTTGGTTATATACTAGCTGTTGTGGTGCATCTTGATTATGATTTGCACTAGAGGATTTCAAAAAAACTATTTTTCTCAGTGGAGAATAAAAGAATAGGGTAAATTCATTGGAAAAATATTTAGGATATGATGTTAAAGACCAAAATACAATGTGTAGATTGAATAAGACAATCTATGATCTCGAACAAGCCCAAAGACAGTGATTTTTTGAGATTCACGAGTCATTTCAATAATTTTTTTGAAATGATATGTTAATATCACTTTGTCTACATATCAAAAGTTCCACAAAGGAAGTTTATGAATTTATTCTCTATGTAGATGATATTCTACAAGCTAGTAATGACATGTGATTTGTCAAAATTAAGGAGTTGTTATTTTTTAAATCTTTTTTAACGTGAAAGTCCCTGTCTAAAGAATTATACATCAAGAAGAGATGTGAACGCCTTTACATGTCAGACTTTAATGTCATTAACACTCCAAATAGATGAGAGAATAAGCTCTAATCTTCTTATGTGTCCTAGTACTTTATCGATGAAACAGAAAAGGTAAACAATGTCATATTAGTAATTACATACCGATGATAGTATTATGTATGTCATGATGTGTACTAGGCCATGCATTTTGTTATGCTTTGGGTTTAGTTATCCATTTATCAGTGATGTTTGCTAGACCAGACATTAGTTATGTCGTGGGTTTAATTAGTCCATTTTAAATTGAATTATGGACATAAGTATTGAAAACCTGAAATATGAGCAATGAGATGACTTAAAAGGATTAGGGCTCATGCTATATGTTTTCAAATATAACATTTACACCTAAAATATATCCATATGTTAATTGGTTAAACAAAATGGATGAGTGTAAATGTCTTTAGGTTGTGTGTTCTTGCTGAAATATTGTGTTATATCCATGGAGTAGCAAGAAACAAACCTATATATTGCTTTGTCCATTGTGAATTTTGAGTATGTGGCTTATTCAACTAAAATTCAAAATGTTTGTTTGGTTTAAAAAGTTTGTTTGTACTTTTTATGATTCTCAAGTGATAGTGGGAGTCCAGTTTTGAAATACTGTAATAAAGAAATGGCAATGACTTATGTGATGGGAACATAGTATTACAGTATAACCAAACATATTGATATAAAGTATATCATGATAAGAGACATTATTGCACAAACGATTATGAGAATTTGCAGTTAAAATCCACACGTGATATTCTTGTGAATATATTTTTGGAACAAATTGCAAGTTATGCAATTCCTAATCATGTTGGATCTATATTGTTATGTATACTGCAAAATAATGTGCAATGCTATATTTCCATTATTGAGTGGTAATATATACGTGTGGATAAGTATGTCAGATAGACTATGATTGGCCTTCTCACACGGGCAATCGCCTTTGGCATTAGAGGATGCGCAAGGATGAGACTAACTCATGTAAAAGAGTAACCCTTCATGTAAATAACGCGAGTTACGAAAGTCGCCTTAACACATGTTAAGATGAGATCACAAACATGTAGCGCAACATGTTAATTTTAATTTGTGATCGAAGTAGATCCCCACTATCTACTTAGTCTATAAAAGCCAGATATGTAATTCTTAATTGATTTCAGAGAGGGTTGATCAATTGAAGGATTCATTTTAGACAACGAGGAATGTCTAATTATATATCTGTACGATATTAATGGATACATGACATATGATGTGAATAAATTAATAATATCGTAGCACACGAGTCATACCGTGTGTGCTTGCGACCAAAAGGAAGTGAATAATTGATCCCTGTTTCTTCATTGTGTGAGACCTTTGAGTAGTACCCTTATTACTTTTTACTTAATTTTGATGTTTTGATTTGGTGTTTGCTACTTTAGCATATTATCGATGGTCATGAATGATTCGGCCTAACGGGGTATGTCTGGGAAAGCAACCAGGTCATTATAGAAAGATTCAAGTGTAAAAGGAAGACTAAAATGTATATCAAAGTGTGTGCTTGCAGGTCGACCAATCATGTAAGTCGTCAAGGACTATGACATGATAGTGAGACACACGATGTTATGCTAGTGAAATCTTCCAATCACAAAGATGATGTGATATGGAATCTGAGGGGTCAGAGTTACTATGATATTGATATTATAATTTTTAGTCTAGGGAACTGCAAGATACGAAAGGATTTATGAATCGTTTGAGCAGCTATCTACCCTAACAGGTTTATAGCAAAAGGAATGCTCGTATGCTTG
The DNA here is from genome assembly GCA_029959085.1 of Nemophila menziesii. Lineage (NCBI taxonomy): Eukaryota > Viridiplantae > Streptophyta > Magnoliopsida > Boraginales > Hydrophyllaceae > Nemophila > Nemophila menziesii. Next base: position 5,805,344 of record JARWIR010000030.1, read on the forward strand.
CCGGTCGCACGACCTATTTCCCAAGTATGATGGATTTTGTTGATATGTTTGAGATGAGAGAAAGAGTTGCCTAATGCATATAACATGGGTGTGAGAGTAAACCCATCATGTGCAAGTGGGAGATTGAAAGATATTGTTTTGGGCCAGCCCATATTATATGTGCCCATAATCGGTTAACCCGGCCCAATGTGGTAGTTATTACATTAATAACTAGTATATAAATAACTTCATGGAAGTTATTTCAGATAAGAATATACCAGACACATTTTTCATATACGTTTCTTTCTCTTCTCTGCCTTATACTAAAGAGAACAAAAAAAAAATCATTACATTCTCTCAAGATCTCATTAACATATAATAGAAGATCCAATGGCATTTAGGTTGTGGAATAGCAATCTTCTTCGATATGTAAGTGGATTCAATACCGGAGCATTTCGATTCTTAATTCCGCCTAAAAGGTTTGTCTAGAACCCTTTTAAATTTTTCTTACAGTAGGATTAAGTTCATTGTCCTATTGACTACCTAGCATGCAAGATCCGTCTGATTCGAGGCAATAGGCGTTTATATATTATGTCTGAAATCCCGACCCTTCACCCCGGTGTTAGTCTAAAAGTCTCAAACTACCTATATTTGATCAGGATATAAATAGGTAACAAGCACAAATATGATAAACATTGGAATAATAAAATTCAATTCAATTTATTTCAATAATATAAATTATCCCAAATCACCAAAACATGGATAAAAATCAATTGGGGTCCATACCCATTGCAAGTCTCAAGCATATAATGCTTAACTCATACTAAATAAATGAAAATAGTGATTATAAAGATAGAATCATGTTTGAAAGATAAAATGAACTCAAATTAACCTAGAATACGAAATTGATGGGTTGTAAAATGGAGTAAGAAGGTGAAATTTGGGTGCAAAATCCTTCTTCCCTCTTCTCCAGGCACTTGAGCTCTCTCTAAATGATAAAATTTGATAAAAAATTAAGCGTAATGAATTTAGGAGCTCAAATAATTTTATATACTTGGTCCAAAAACGTTTTGGACCTAATGGGCTCACTTAAGTGGCTTAAAACTGGCCCAAACCATTTTTTACCATGCTTACACTGGTAAAACTGACATAACATTCTCATCTCAAATCCAAATTGACTTTCGTTACCTATCACGCAACACTGACTCAAAGCTAATTCCAAATAAAAAGGAATCAGGTTTATATTTATTACCCTATATTCCCAAAAGGTTGTCACTTATACTATAAATAGTTGTTTCAAAAAGTTTTCATTTTAGAAAATCAAGACACATCTTTTTCTTTATACCACTTTTACCCCTAATTAAATATTATAATTTATGCTCCCAATAAATATTCAAGATATCAAGACACTTTATTGAGGGCATTTTAGTAATCACATGAATAATAAATGACATTTCTTAGTTTGTGAGCAAAAGAAAATGTGACAACCTTCTAGGAACGCAGAGAGTACCATTTAATTATGGTGACAAACAATATGACAATGCACTTTTCTGGTAAATTCTCTAACTTTCTAAAAGTGACTTCGAGCTCTTTTTGCGCCTTGGCTTGGGTTTAGACTTCAATTATTGTCTTTTTCTCATCTTCTTGGACACTTGCGTCAACCATGTACCTAAAATCAAACTTAACACCCAATTAACACAAAAAAACACTATAGATTAAATATTATCCAAAATAATGTAGAAAATAAGATATGAAAAATATTAGGGAAAAATCTCCCACTTAGGTCCCATAAACTCTCAAAAAGATGTTTCGTGAGTATATTAATATATCAAAAAAGAGGAGACATCAAGACCCCCAACTTAAAGTTTTGTCATCTCGACAAAATAAAAGAAAAGGAAAAACGAAAAGGGCCTAACTCCAAGTAACCATGGAAGAAATGTGGGAATCTAAAGATAATGAATAAACCTAAAGCAACTATTCTAACAAGTTTCATATAGTGGTGTTCAAGAAATAATAAAAGAAATATGTGTAATATACAAACAATCAACATCTAACAAGTTCAAAAGTGGATTAATTTAATAAACAACTAAAAGCAAAACGGGAATGAGGAAAACGAGTACTCCATCCCCAACTCAAAACTGATTCGTGTCCCCATGACTCGAAAAAGACTCAAAAGTAATAAAATTACTAGTAGACACTAACACATTTAGAAGTAATTAAGAATATGGGTTAGAAAATGGCATGTGTCTGAAGCACATCCTCTCGAATTCGCGATTGACTGAGGTTTCATTTATTTCCGCTCCAATGTTCATTTGGATTTTCTTGACATCTTGCATGATACTCAATTGATTCATGACATTCAAAACAAACAATATTACGCGCAAAAGTTTAATAAATCAAAAATACTAGAATTAAAAGAGGAAAATCGATTTATTGCATTTTAAGACCAAAAGTCTATCTAAATAGTAAATAAACACCAAAAATGATGTCTTCTAAGGGCATAAAATTAGAACATTTAGGGATACATTAGTGAGCAATATGCAACATGTCATTTACTCAATCCTCACAAAAGATGCCCAACCTGGACGCAACATTGGTAACCAGCCTAGTGCTGGTTGAGATACGTTTTCTAACTCTTTCTCATTTAGTGTATATTAGTTTAGTTACTTTGAGTCTTTTCGAGTCGTGGGGACATGACTCATTTTTGAGTTTGGAGTGGGGTTCGTTGCCTCATCCCATTTTTACGTGTTATGTGTTTTAATTTCTTTCAATAAATTAATTAAGGGTTGCGGTTGTCTGTAGAAGATCTTAAATGTCCCTATTAAGAATACTTTTTATGAATCTATGATAGTAAATAGTGGACTTTAGGAGTTAGTATAAAACACACTTTAATTTCATGCAAACATAGTTAATTGATAGGAAGAATTAATGAACAATGCAAAAGAATTAAACTTGTACTTAAGGAAAATGTTTGGTTTGTAGAACGTGAGATACAAATTAGTAGAGAACCCACCTAGGTATGAACTAGAGGCGAGCTATGTAACTAGGAAAATGATAGGGTCAGTTCTTTGTTAAGCCATTTGAGACCTTTTTAGCCTTTTATCCCTTGTATTAGTTTAATCCTTCTTAGCCCAATTTTGAGCCTTAAAGCATTTTCTTTTGTCGCCACGATATAGTCCCATATCCCCTTAGTTTATTAGGCCTTTCCAAATGACCCGCACTTAAATCACGATTCTGAGACATGTCTCTAGCTTGAGTTTGGGGTGGTGGATCCATATTTGGGAAATTATATTGGGAGTGAACTATATGTGTTTACATTAAGATACAATTTCAGATGATATTATTATTTGTAACCCATTGCCGAGATTTAAAAAAAAAAGTCAATACAATAAGGACTGGGAACCCGATCATCACAAACCAGGAACCTGGTTAGCTACTGTACAAAAAAAAAGAATTTGAAAAAGAAAGAGAAAGAATAACTTACCCGGCAAAGTGGAAATTTTTGGATATCATCTTAGTCTATATGGGTTAACTTAGGGATGCTAAATTAGTTCATCAAATGGGGTTGAGTGAGAACATTATTCAAGTGTAAACTCAAGCTTGTGGACAGTTGTTGATGGTAAGTGAGGAGATAGCCAAAAGCTCACTTCAAATTTACCAAATATACATACTACATTGTCCCTAAGCCTACGCTAAAACCGTAAAGTCCTCGTGATTCTTAGGTGTATAGTGATTTTATAATTCAGCTAATAGGGAGTATACTAAGTGGAGCATTCAAAGCGAGTGAGGATCAATGAACACCCTATAGCCATCATATTGATATAAGTACAAGTGTAACCTTCTAGCATTGTGAAGTTAATTTTAAGATTGATATTATTTGTGTTTGATTTTGCATGATAAGTGTATGTTTATATTAATTCCTAATGTTTGTTATATGATATTTATTTTAAGTATTTCTTTGTGTGTATTTACTAGCTTTTGCATCTCTGGATTCACCTTAGACCTTTGTTTGTAAGTTTACTTTGTCGAGACGACAAAGGTTTGAGTTGGAGGTCTTGATGTCTCCTCTTTTGCTCTAATTATATGCCCATAGGAGACATCATTTTAGGTGATTATTTGACTAATTCGATAGACTTTTGGGATTAAATTGTTATATATAATTTTTCCTCCTTGGATTTTTGTATTTTTTATTTATTAAACTTTTGCACGTTAAATGGTTTGTTTTAGTGTAAATTTTGTAGGTTATCAATACTAGCAAGGAGAGAAATCAAGAAGGGGATTCTTAGATCGTGTAAAGAAGTCGAAGGCGAGAAGAAATATCCCAAAGAGTTGACAAACTGGAGCTACAAATCTGGAAGGCTGATGATAATTACTGATTTCGAGCCACTTAAACATGGATACATCCATTGAGTTGTAAATAAGATTCGTTCCTTATCAAGTTACAAAAAAATAGCAAGTTGAATGAGTCAATTCGAAGTTAAATTGAGAAAGTTACAGCCGTTTTAGTGGATGGTGTACACCAGTTACATGATTTGGACTTGAAGAGTGGACTTGGGTCATTTAATATTTCATTAAATTATTTAAAATAAGCCCAAGTCCAATTTTATTAGTATATATAGGCCTTTTGACTTTATTTTTACACACAATTCATTTTAAAAAAGGCAGAGCGTTAGAGAGAAAAGCCAAAAGCAAGAAAAAAGAAAAAGTTGAAGCTGGAGAAGTAATTCTTCGACCAACAATCAATTCAACAACCTCTTAATTAGGTTTTATTTATTTTTCTTTCTATAAAACATGAGTTCCTCTAATTTTATTTCTTTAGTTTTAATTTCAATTATGAGCTAAACTCATTTGTGCTTGAGAATCGCTTTAATGGGTTGAGCCCTAATTTATTTAATTAATATTTTTTGAATTTGGGATTGAAAGATTTAATCTGAATTGGGTAAATTAGTATTTTCTATTATCGTGAATTTATTTACTGTTTTTGAAGTCATGAATCAAAAATAGGAATTTATAATTAAGCTATTCATTATAGTGGCGTAATGATCACCTTGACGGGGGGTTTAATTACTGAACTAGGTAATAGATGTAAGATATAAATTATTGATCTTGACGGAATTAGTTACTCTTATAGTCGTTTGGGTTAAACACTTGAACATTCAAAGGTAGCTTATAATCACCCTGACGGGGTTTGTAATACACTAGGAGAGCTCCTAAGTTCACCCTGACGGGGGTTAGGAGAAACTCGAATCCCGACTATTATTAGTTACCAATTCGACTCTTAAACGAGAACATTGATTGAATAGATTTAGGCGAACCCCTTGCGAAACTCAAGTACTATTTCTCATCCTTGCGTCTACTCATATTTTATTTACTTGCATCTCATTTATTTGCATTAGTTAATTCAGTATTTTACATTATTTGCACTTTAGTCCTTAAATAAAATCAAAACAAATATTTATCTATTTTATTTTCCGCATCAAATAACAACTACACACACTTATTACATAACATCTAAAGTCATATCTAATCCGTTCCTGAGATCGAATTCCCGTTTACCAGATATTACTTGGATGATCTGTACACTTGCGGTACGTGTCCTTCCTATATGGGGGTGTTACTTCATAACACACCAGGAGACACCAGTAACCTAGTTCTGAATTTAATTGGGAATATGCATGTGGAGGCATTTATATCCCTGTGTGGTTATTCGTTGTGCGTGCAAGCAAGCCTGGACCACCGACGTACTGAAAGATAAATGGTGCAATTTACCATATAATTCATTTATTTACATAGAAAAATAAGAAACCAAGAAAAAAACATCAAACGTGATTTTTTTAAGTATATTCAAGTAATACATAATTATTCATCTTTACTCACGTTATTGATGACATTTCCTTTGTTATTTTTTACTTGACCATTTATTAGATTTTCACGCTGATTTTATGGTAATTTATAAATTTTGAATACTATGAAATATTATTGTTTTGGTCCACAAATCCATGTACAAATTATCAGTATTTTTCTAATCGAGGTTTAATCCAGGTTGTTTACCGACGTTGATATATATTAATATACACACACACATATATATCTTAGTTGCTTGTTATATATCTTTTTATCGGCTATTTCTATGTTGTTAATCACACCAAGTTATCCCTTCGTCGTGATATACGGGTTGTTCATGAGTCCAAATTATGTTATGTAGGTATTTATGGGTTATTGATTCAAATGTCTTTACAAGAATATTGTTAGCAAATAAAGTTTACACTAATTATTACACATAACATTTTAAGAAATATGTTTAACCTATAAAAAATAATACACGTGAACCTTTAAAAAATTTGTATAAACCATTAGATAAAATCGTAACTTATTATAAAAACAAAGATATCCCATTAAAAATTTGACCATTTGCAGAAGGAAAAAAACTTAAACCCATTAAAAATGATAAAATTTAGTTTTGGACCTTTTAACAATTGACGCTTATAAAATAATTTTTTAGAATGTTTAGTTAAACTTTTTTTCTTCATCCATTAGAGAATAAAGTTTTTCAAATAGTTTTTCAACATATTAGAATTTTTTCGATATATAGGATATTACTTTTTACACAATAACTTTACAAAAATTGAATAAAAAGTATATTTAATAGTTAAATTATAAATAAAAAACCCACCCTACTTCACCTCATCCAATTCACTAAAATCCTTTTAATATTATAGTGTCCACAAACAAAATTTCTAAGTGTACCCTGGACTCATAATAAGACGTTGCATATCTGACTAATTATTGTTTCTAAACTAAAACAATACAATGAAAATAACATGTTGGGTTACATACACGAATGCATTGGATAATTGAGCTTTCCTTTAATATATAATTACAACCATATAAATACACATTAATACATGAGAGAGAGAGAGAGATAGAGAGAGTACCAATTAGGGAAAGTCGAGGCCTCTTACATATTTGGGTAGTAGAATTATGTTGCGAACCTTGACAGGAAAATTCAGAGTTCATTCAAATTAAAACCCATAAAAAATGTTAATAATGCATCCTATTAAAAGATACAATAATTTAAAACACCCATTAACAATTTTTTTCTTGATCATCACCATTAAACCTAAAGTTAACCTTAAAAATGTTAGCGGTACACAAAATTAAACTAGACCTAATACGCATTTTAGGTTAAAAATCAAATCTTGTGAATAAAAATATAGATTAACTTACAGTGGTTTGATAAGAATGAAGAATCACTATTTGTGTTAGAAATGAAGAGAAACGGGTTTTGTTGGGTGTAAGGTGCGTGACCTTATCACTATGTAGAGAATAGCGAAAATAATTTTTTTTTTTTTTTGTGAAACATACATGTGAGTTAAGATCGATAGGTTGTCTAGTGGTTAGACTACTATGTAGAGACCAAGAGGTCTTGGGATCGAATCTTATTGGATTCAAAATGTTTCCGAGTCCAAAGTGTCTCTCATACATAAGACTACCAATGACACTAGAATATGGTTCTCGTAGATATATTATGTTTCTCTTCTGGAGTGCTATGATACATGTCAAGACTTAAGTTTATTCTTTTTGCTACAAATGTATCAATGACATTGCACTTACTCATACTAAAGTACTCAAGTATATTCATTATGTAAGGTTCTTGAGATAAATATAAGAGATGTCTAGACCTATCTTTGTGAATATTAACACCAAGAATATAATTTTATTATTCCATATCTTTCATGTCAAATTGAGAAGCTAAACTCTTTATCATTCTTATCTAGTAGGATTTCCTCCACATATAAAGTTAAAATCACATTTTTTTTCTTGGAACACCTTACATAACACAATGGTCTTTACTTATTATTTCAAATCAGTGATGAAATAACTTTATGAAATGCAGTTTTAACATCTATTAGTTGAAAATCGAGATTGAGATCCGCCGCAATAGATAAAATAAGACGTAACGAGGTAAATCTAACAACAAGAGAAAAAGTTTCCTCAAAATCTATTCCTTCCCGTTGAGTATAACCTTTCGCTATAAAGTGAGATTTATACCTCTCAATATAATTGTGAAGCTTAATTTTTATTTTGAGAAATCATTTATTCCCAATCGTATTACGTCCTTTTGGCAAATCAACCAGTTCCCAAACCTGGATTTTCTTCATCCACTCCATTTCTTCTTCCATTTCTTCTTCCATTTCTTTACTTCGTTGATTCTTAGCAAGACATGGAAGATCTGTACTTACTGTTCGAGGTTCTTTTCACATCTTGTGGAGTTATCATAAAGTCCTTTCCTTCTATTTCAAACCAAAGAAGAGGAGCTAAACCTCTAGAACTTCTCTTAGGTTGATAATCGTGAGAAATAGGATTACTAGATGATGCAATTGTTTCTTCTGTCTCACGATGTGGAGTAGTGTCAGTCTTTACTTCTTGAGTATGTGTTAGCTAATTAGGTGTCATATTTGTTTCCATATCATCTTTGGAGTATAATTAAATTCACATAAAACATAATTTCTATTAACCTCACCTCTGCTAGGGAAAACATTTTCTAAAAATATGATATCTCTTGACGCAATTTCGGTAAGACTGTCACCGTCGTGTTCACCAATAAACACATAACCTTTAGAGTTCTTTGGCAATATTACATAGATACACTTCTTGACTCTTGGAACTAACTTTCCATATTTATGAGATAGGTCATGAACATATCCTGCCGACACCCAAGGTCACCAGTATGAAAGGTTAGGTTTCTTACCTGTCCAAATTCATAAGGAGTAGATGGAATTGTCTTTGTGGGTACTCAGTTAAGTATATAATTACCGTTAAGCAACGCATCTTTCTAATAAGATATTGGAAGATTAGTTTGTGCCATCATAGACCTAACCATTTCTAGGATTGTTCCATTCCTTCTTTCAACCACACCATTCGGTTGTGGTGTATAGGAAGCTACTTACTATCCCCTTTTCATCACAAGGTTATTTAAACTAATCTTATAGATATTCACGTCCACGGTCGGTCCTTAAGGTTTTTACCTTCCACTCAAACTGGTATTCTGCTTCGTTGACAAATATCATAAAACATTTCATTGCTCCAGATTTACAAAAAATCAAATAGATATAACCAAACCTAACGAAATCATCTACAATAGAGATGGAATAATATTCCCCACGTCTAGTTTGAACAATGTCATAAGTATATTATTATTTATTATATCATTTATATTAGACATAACATTTATAGATATTATTATTATGTTCGGTGAAGATAATTATGTTGATTGCTCCCTTATTGTTATTAGGGAAAAACACCTCCTAAATACCCAATATTTTGAATTTGACAAATAGATTCCCAATTTTTCACAATTGGACATTCAGATTCCCAACTTTTCATTTTTGCAGTCCTTTAGTACCCGCAGTTAAATACACGTTAAATGTTGACGTGGCATAATTTTGTTTATTTAATTATAAATCTTTTTTAGTTGTGAAATAACTGATTTACACCTACCACATCATCACTTAACACCAGAATTAACATCGGGTACTAACGGAAGGCAAAAAATATAATGTTGTGTACCCGTTTGTCCATTTCTGAAACCTTGGTATGTATTTTTCTAAAACGCAAATTACTGAGTATCCATGGGGTCTTTTTCTCACATAAATATAATAAACTTTTCTCTATATTCATTATTAATAAAAAGAAAGAATAAAGCTACAAACTAAGTAAGGAAAAGAAAAAAAAATTCACCGACTTACGGATTACATCGGTAGGCTGGGAGGTGGATGTTATCTTCTTTTTGAATTCTCTGAGCGCCATGCTTAACCGAACTTTCATAATTTCACACGACCTTCTCTAGCAGAACTGCTCGAACAACAAACCAACGCTGAACCCTCTAACCACCACACATAAAATCCGAGCAGTAAGCTTTAAATCCTTATTGCTAACCTCCACTAATGGCGTCGCCTAAGTTTCCCATTAACACCATCAAAACACCGATCTCAACTTTTGAGTTTTCATAACTTTTGAGTTTTCATAGCTGCACACACTTGAAAACTGAATGCTGAATCTCTGATGTCTCCAATATTTGTTGGATCAAAATATCATAATCTTTGAGCTTTCATATATATAGTACTAATTTTTTTTCTAAATATTATGGGCCTCTCATAAGTTAGTTCTTTTTGTTCCAAAATAAGTATATAGTAAGACATTGGGATTTTGGATGTTTAGAAGAGGTTTCCAATATCTATTGGATCAAAATCTCTGGAAAATAAGAGAAGAGGGTTCGTTGGCTATCGTTAATGTATAGATCAAGCACGTTGCTTATACTCCGAGTTCCTAACTTCTTTATAATTCGTATGGATGAAAATAATCATTTGAATTCAATGCACTCATCATGAGCTCAGTAAGGTAGAAATTCATTCTTATCCTCAAACCTACATGTACACAAAGGCGGTTTTGTGTTTACAAAAATTGGGTTTTAAGCACATCTTTATAAAAAAATTGTTGCCTAATAAGTATCACATGTAATCTGTTGATAAATATACACAAATCATTAGGAAAATATACACAACCAAAAAATACGTAACCCATAAAAAAACTCACAACCCATTGCAAATATAAATATAACCCATTGATGGTTTAAAATTTAGACTTGTTGAGAATAAGAGAATGTTTTTTGACCTTTTTAAAAATTAACTCATGAAAAATTATGAATTCATTCCTATAAGCTCACAATTTTATATTTGGAGCAGTTTGTTTTTTAAGTAATTTTCTTTTTAGTTACATGGAAGAGTTACTTTTTGACCCGGTGTCATTGACACGGTTCTAATCTGTAGTGCCTAAAAGAATAACCAAGCCAAGGCTCTGGACAGTTGAGCTAACCCAAATGGTTATTATGTATTTTTCTTATCTCACGTTTTTTATATTTCAAGTTTGTCCTAATTTATTTTCTTGAAGTTGTCCGTGCATGTACTATACTATGTGCATATTCTCTAATATTTCTTGTTTTATCATGACCAAAGCTACTTTTGGTAATACATGTTCTTTTTTCTTTTTTTTGTCATGAGTAATACATGCTCTTAAAAACCATATTTACAACTTACACCTAAATATCGCTTTATAAAACTATAAGAACCCAAATTCAACACACTTTTGAAACTTGTATGATTGTTTTTGTGAAGAAACCTTGACTATGTTAAACAGGCAATCCTTGAGGAAAAATAAAGTTGAATTTAATGATTTCTCTCCAGCTCACTCATTTGTACTCAACCTAGTTACTTTACTGGAAACTTCAACCAAGATGAAAGATAGGAAACTAACCAAGCACCCACTACTACATTTCGTCTGTTTACCGACGACAGATCACCGGCGAATCACGGGTCGTCGGTAAACGTCCTTGATTACCGACGACAACGTTGTCGCAAATATTTACCGACAAAGCTCCGTCGTTAAAAGTATCGACTTCGTCGTTAATTAGGTGGTTTGAATTTTTATTTTTTTTAAACGTACATTTGCCGTCGCTAATGAGGACGACGACGTTTTTCGTCCTTAATTAGCGACGAGTTTTTTTTAATTACCGGCGAATTTACGTGTCGTCGGTAATTATTGTATATATTTTTAAAGGCTGCAGGTTTTTTATCTCATAAAACACCCACACACACCCAAAAACACCTCCGAATTTCTCCCAAAAAATCCCAGAATATTTTTTTTTAGAATCCTAATTGATTCTCCAATTTGTCTTGCACCATTCCCGGGTTCATAATCAAGGTGGGGCATTATCAATATCCATTTTCATCAAAACATTTAAGGTAAATTCATGAAATTCCATGTTTTTAAAATTTAATTTTTATTTTAGAATTGTGTTTAATTGTTGATATATAATGTGATTAGGTGTATTAGTACATTGTCTAGGTGGGTTGTGGTCATCAATCCTCTTCTTAACCATCTAATTCAAGGTATTTTCAAGAAATTTCATGCTTTTTCATTTTTTTTAATTGATATGTGTTAGTTGCTATAATTAGACATGATTAGGTTGATGATTTACATGTGATTTGCTTTACTTTTTTATTATTATGTCTTGTAGTATGCATGTTTGGTTGTATTTAATTTTTTGTGTTCATATATTATTATTTGTTTTATTAATTATATGAAATTTATTATCTATATATTGTGTTGTAATTTTATTTATTCAATGGTTTGTAATTTTATTCATTCAATGGTTTGTAATAATTATTCATTCAATGGTTTGTAACTTTTATTATGTCATTTATTGTGTTGTAATTTTTATTCTTCTTTTTAATTGGGTTGTAATAATTATATATTTTATTTGTCTAGTTGTATAAAATTGTTGCGAAGAGATGAATCCGGATTTGGATAAGAGTTGGATCGATACAACTAATTACTATACGAAAGAATATGTATCTGGGGTTATTCGTTTTATCGAATATGCAGAGAAAAATGAAGATTGTACCACTGGTTTCATGTCTTGTCCGTGTACGAAGTGTAATAATTACTCTCGAAAACCCATCGACGAAGTTAGGGCCCACCTTCTTAAACACGGTTTCAACAAAACATATCTTGTTTGGACAAAGCACGGCGAGAACGAGGTGGTAATTCCCGAGACAATTCACGTACCAAACATAGATAGCGAAATGCATCGTGTTTATGAGGATGTGAGACAAAGTTACTATGTTGGTGGTCATCCGGGAGATATTGAAATGAGAGACGCATATCTTCCTAGTCAAAACAGTTTTGATTCATTGTTCGAAGAATTGGAGACAGAATTATATCCTGGTTGTACAGCGATGAGTTCATTGAATTTCATTGCCAAGCTTATGCACGTAAAAGTAAAGAACAAGTGGAGTAACACATCATTCTCCGAGCTGTTAGAGTTGGTTGGTCGTGTTCTACCGAAACCTCACAACTTGCCCGATTCTTACGAAGCATGCAACAAGAAACTTAAAAGTTTGGGCATGGGGTATGTTACTATCGATGTTTGTTTGAATGATTGTGCAATCTTTTACAAGGAGAATTATAAACTTGACAATTGTCCAGTATGTGGTGAATCAAGATATGACCCGAAGAAGGGTAACAAAGTACCCCATAAGAAGCTTCGTTACTTTCCGATTGCTCCGAGATTGCAGCGACTATACGCATCGAAACACACCGCTGAAGAAATGATATGGCACCATACCGGAAGAAGTTCCGATCCAGATGTGTTGCGTCATCCGGTTGATGGTGATAGTTGGAAGAGATTTGCAGCGCTACATCCTGAGTTCGCCAGTGAACCTAGGAATGTATATTTGGGCCTTGGACTCGATGGGTTTTGTCCGTTCTCCATGCAGAACAACTCCTACAGTATGTGGCCTATCATATTGACCGTCTACAACTTGCCACCGTGGACATGCATGAAGGAGACCACATTTCAGCTTTGTTTGTTAATTCCGGGTCCCCGCTCACCCGGAAAGGACATGGATGTCTTTCTCCGCCCTATTATAGACGAGTTGACATGTTGTGGAGAACAGGTATCCATACGTATGACGCCCACACGAAGCAAATGTTTTTAATGAAGGTTTGTGTGTTGTCCACGACCAATGATTACCCGGCTCGGTCATACGCTTCAGGATGGTCGGGTCAAGGTTACATGGCTTGCCCAGAATGCATGGATTCCACTCCTTCATTGAAGGTGAGGAAAGGGGTCGTTTACTTTGATCATAGACGTTGGTTACCTATCAAACATGATCTCAGAGATGATACGGTTTCGTACAAGGAAACCGATAAACGTGCCCCACCGAGGAAACATAGTCATGCTAGTATTCAGACACAGCTAGATGGGCTTCCGATCGTGTTTCCCGGTAAACACAAGGATTTCGGGGGCAAGGTGACAAAAAAAACAGGGCCGCGTGAGACAAACTGGAAAAAAAAGAGTATTTTTTATCGTTTACCGTATTGGTCAGAAAATTTGTTAAAACATAACATCGATGTAATGCATTGCGAGAAGAATGTGTGCGACAGTTTGCTTGGTACGGTTATAGGAGTTGATGGTAAAATAAACAAAGATAACGTGAAGGCGCGAATGGATCTTGAGGATTTGGGGATTAGAAAGGAGTTGTGGATCTCATCCGAAGAAGGTAAGACGATACTAAAGCGAGGAAAGTATACGTTATCAGCGGAGAAGAGGAAGATTTTTCTCGAGTGGTTACGGGCACAAAGGTTTCCAGATGGTTTCGCGTCTAGTTTGAGGAATAATGTTCACATTGATACGGGAAAGATTATTGGAATGAAATCGCATGATTGTCATGTTATGATGCAATATCTCTTTGTTTGTTGTCTTCCAGGTCTTGTAGAGGATAAGCCGATTAGCGATGCGGTAATTGGCTTAGCGAACGTGTTTAGAGTTGTTTGTAGCAAGAATTTGAGTAGGAAACAGTTGTTAACCGGTAAGGCAAAAGTGGCTGAAGTAATGTGCAAACTAGAAACTATTCTGCCTCCTGCATTTTTTGACATAATGATCCACCTGGTGATACACTTGTATGATGAAGCATTGCTAGGGGGCCCGGTTCAAATGCGGTGGATGTACCCATTTGAAAGGTATTTAAAAAAGTTGAAAGAGTATATTCGAAACCCCGCTAGACCAGAGGGTTCAATAGCCGAGGGTTACGTGGCGGAAGAGACGTTGAATTTCATATCCAGGTACCTTAGTGAAGAAAAAACAAAGTTCAACATTGTTATTTATATTTATATCTTTATTTATTTATATATATATATTTTTATATTTATATATTTATAGGTACCTTAGTGAAGAAAAAACAAAGTTCAACGATCCAGGCAGATACAACGAACCACCGCCAGTGCATAGAGAGTTATCCGTTTTCAAGTCCCAGTGTACTCCAGTTGGCAAGAAAGTATCTGGTGCTTTAGCGTATAAGGATAAGGAGCACGTCATTTATTATATTTTGAATAATTGCGACGAAATCGAGACATTTAGGACGTAAGTAACGTTGTTATTGATATGTTTATATATTTATATATTTATATATTTATATATTTATAATGATTTATTTATATACCATTTCAATTATAGTGAACACAGATCCACACTTTCGGGAACGACTGACGAAATAGATTATATGCACCGTCAAATGTTTAAGGATTGGTTTTTGGATAAGGTATGTAACATTGGTTTAAATAGTATTCTTTTTATTTTCAATGTATCTCATGTTTTTTTAATGACAGGTTCATGGAATGGAATCCCGTGGTGATCCGTTAGCTACCCCTGAGATAGTGTCATTGGCAAACATGCCTTATCGTGCGGTGCATATGTACGATTCATGTGTTGTGAACGGTGTAAAGTGGATAACAAAGAGTAAAGGAGAAAAAAGAGTGACGCAAGATTACGGTGTATGCGTCATGTTTGATGGGTCACCATATTACGGCGAATTATTGAAAATCTTGGAGCTAACATACACTGGAGGGTGCTCGGTTGTTATATTTGTATGTAAGTGGTACAAGAAGAGTGAATCAAGGATAGAACACGGGGTAACCTTTATCAACACAGCAAGCGTTGATTGGCCAAACGAACCAAACATTCTAGCATCGCAAGCAAAGAAAGTGTTTTACATTGACGAGATTCGTGCCAAGAAAACATCGAAAGAATGGAAGGCCGTTTGGGAAATAAATGATCGGCATGGATGGAGTCCCGAGTTATGGGGTTCGGAATCATTACCTACCAACAATGAGAGAATCACAATACCTTTGGTTAACCCTGGTAATTTGACCGTTATGATGAACTTGGCAACTACGGAGGAGGTCGAGATTGACCAATCTCATTTTCGTATTCAATTGCCTTTTGAAATTAGTACTGTTGAGAACGAGGAAATGGAGGATGACACGTGGGAAGAATATGGAGACGAAGAACCTATTGAGTTTGATAGTGATGGTGAGCCTATAGTTGACAGTGGATATGAAACTGACTAGTTGATAACTTTATTTGACTATTTGTATTTTTTGTTATTTGTATTTGAATTTGAATTTTCACTCGACTCCTATAGTTGACCAAAATCACCAAACACTATCACTCGACTCCTATAGTTGACCAAAATCACCAAATACTATCACTTGACTCCTATAGTTGACCAAAATCACCAAACACTATCACTCGACTCCTATAGTTGACCAAAATCACCAAATACTATCACTCGACTCCTATAGTTGACCAAAATCACCAAACACTATCACTCGACTCAAGTTTGACTCATATAGTTGACCAAAATCACCAAACACTATCACTTTACTCAAGTTTGACTCCTATAGTTGACCAAAATCACCAAACACTATCACTCGACTCCTATAGTTGACCAAAATCACCAAACACTATCACTTTACTCATATAGTTGACCGAAATCACCAAACACTATCACTTTACTCAAGTTTGACTCCTATAGTTGACCAAAATCACCAAACACTATCACTCGACTCCTATAGTTGACCAAAATCACCAAACACTATCACTCGACTCCTATAGTTGACCAAAATCACCAAATACTATCACTCGACTCAAGTTTGACTCATATAGTTGACCAAAATCACCAAACACTATCACTCGACTCCTATAGTTGACCAAAATCACCAAATACTATCACTCGACTCCTATAGTTGACCAAAATCACCAAACACTATCACTCGACTCCTATAGTTGACCAAAATCACCAAACACTATCACTCGACTCCTATAGTTGACCAAAATCACCAAACACTATCACTCGACTCCTATAGTTGACCAAAATCACCAAACACTATCACTCGACTCCTATAGTTGACCAAAATCACCAAATACTATCACTCGACTCAAGTTTGACTCCTATAGTTGACCAAAATCACCAAACACTATCACTCGACTCCTATAGTTGACCAAAATCACCAAACACTATCACTCGACTCCTATAGTTGACCAAAATCACCAAATACTATCACTCGACTCCTATAGTTGACCAAAATCACCAAACACTATCACTCGACTCAAGTTTGACTCATATAGTTGACCAAAATCACCAAACATTATCACTTTACTCAAGTTTGACTCCCAAAATCACCAAACACACCAATGTTTAAGATTGAAGAAAATTTAATGGAAAAAAGAAATAAATATGTAATAGGAGAATCACACAAACAATAAGAAAAACTAAAAAAAAAAAAAAAAAAAAAAAAAAATATTAGCGACGACATGCATCTACTTAACGACGACAATCAACATATGAATGTCGTCGGTAATTTTTAGCGACGAAACACAACCTCTTTTTTGTCGCTAATATTTCCCAAAAATTTTCATTGGCCAACATGGGCGGTCAAGTTTCCCGCCCACGAAAATTAGCGACGAATATGCTCGAATAGCGACGACCCTGTCGTCGGTAATCAAGGACACGCTAGCGTCGTGTGTACGAAGTGGGCCACGTGTCCTAAATTACCGACGAATAACTAAAGATTACCGACGAAGACCCGTGTCGTCGGTAATTTCTGTTTCTATATGACCTAACCGAGCTCATTTCTTCCTCACTCACCACAAAAATTACACCCAAAAAACGCCATTTCCTCCCATTTCAATCCATTCCGAGGCAATACAACAACAAATCCAACAACAAGGTAAGCTTAATCCTTCCATAAACACCATTCAATTTCTAATTTTTAATTTTTAATTTCAATTTCTAATATCTTTTTTGTTTGTTTTGTTTTTTGTTTCCTTGTTTCTGGCATGGATTCATGGATGAAAACTACACATTATCCACGTAACAGGTAACAATTTTCGATTTTATTTTGCTTTTTTATTTTTTTGGGTTTTTTGGATTGATTTTTTTTATGATTGTAATGATGTTTTTAGCATATTCCGAATTTTGATGATGTTATTTTAGGTTGTTTAGTATATTTTTGGAATTAAAAACATAACAGAATGATGAATTTTATGATTTTTGAAAGAAAACTAGGGTTTTGATAGGATTTTTGCATTGTTTATTGTGTATGATATGTTTACGATATGATTTTCAGAGATTTTGACTTGTTATGTGATATAGGGGCCTTTTTTCAATATATTAAAATTGTATGATTAAATGAAAATTGGACCAAAATGTATAGTTTGAAAATTTAGGGGCCATTTTGCAATATATTAAAATTGTATGATTAAATGAAAAATGGACCAAAATGTATAGTTGAAAAATATAGGGGCCTTTTTGCAATATATTAAAATTGTATGATTAAATGAAAATTGGACCAAAATGTATAGTTGAAAAATATAGGGGCCTTTTTGCAATATATAAAAATTGTATGATTAAATGAAAAATGGACCAAAATGTATAGTTGAAAAATATAGGGGCCTTTTTGCAATATATTAAAATTGTATGATTAAATGAAAAATGGACAAAAATGTATAGTTGAAAAATATAGGGACTTTTTTGCAATATATGAAAATATAGGGACTTTTTTGCAATATATGAAAAAATAGGGACCTTTTTGCAATATATTAAAAAGTATAAGGGCTTATTTATAATTAATTATAATATAGGGACTAATAAGTAATTTCCAAAATTGTAGATGGCTGATGTTATGGGACGTGGTCACGATGGTGATGGATTCGGAAGCGATCCCCCGAGGGGTCCTAATCGGGGACTCCAAGACTGCGACCAACCTTCAGGTAAAAATACATAATACATTTTTATTTCATAAATTTGATTTTTTTTCGAATAAATAATTAATAAATTATACTCAATTTAACAGGAAATCTGAAGAGAAGACTTCGGAAACCCCGAAGCACCACCTCTATCCGAACCGCCCAAGAGACGCTTAAGAGAGTTGGGTGGCCCATACCGATCGAATTCTCCGTCATCGACAAGACGTGGAATATAGTGGGCCCCCACTATAAACACGTGGGTCAGGTCATCGGGCACGCGGTTCGAGAATTTGTACCCCCCATTTACAAACAGTGGATAGAGGTCCCCGAAGGTCGGATAGGGGGTATTTACAGCCGTCTTCAAGAATTTTTTGACGTGGAGGGGTGGAGGAGAAGAGGTGACTGGGAGGATATTTGCGAAAAGTTGACCAGTATGCAATCGGCCTGCTATCGGAGATGGAAATCCGACTTGAAGTCGGATTACTACAACAACGGTCTCGCTCCCCCGGATGTTAAACCCGAGTATTGGGCTATTGCGAAGAAGAATTGGGACGATCTGAATGCCCAGGTAACAAAAAAAATTATTTATTACAACTATTTTTCGTTATTTATTAGATTTATAACTATTTTTGTTTATTATTTGTAGGCTCAGGCGGAGATTAATCGGAAAAACCGGGAGCAGCAGACTAGTGCGAGTAGGGCTGGGTCTCGGAACCTATCCCAGACTAGGGAGGTTATTATGGAGGTATAATTACATTTAATAAAAATTTAATTTAATGTTTTTAATAATTTATTTATTTTTAGTTATTTAATATTCGGTATTGAAAATTGTATAGGGGACGCTTAAGACCGTGACGAAGGAGCCGATGATTTTCACGGACGAAGAGACCCAAGAGGAGATGGAGCTTCCTCCATTGAGCGGCTACTTCGATCATCTTGCATACGATTCGGCTGGTGACAGCTATCGGGACGAGCGGTTGGAAAAAGCAAGTGTAAGTTTTTTTTTCATTACTTAAATATTTTATTTTTAACTTTACTTTGATATTAATCTAATTTATTTTTAAATTAAATCTAATTATAGGCTGTTTTACGGGGGAAGATGCAGACGAAGGTAGTGGAGGCTGCAGCCAATGGCACCGAGGTTTCTACGGAGGAGCAGATGGATGCTATTTTAGAGACCATTATGGAGGTCATGGCCCCACCGAAGTCGAGACATTGGGTGCCTACCATTGGAGGGGTGCGGAAGAGATCACGGAAACAAGCAAAAGCCGATGCTGCGTCCGAGGATCTACTGAAGGCGATGTTCGCAGGCATGAACGAGCTTCGAGTCAAACAAGGTCTTGAACCTATACCAGATCCTACCTCCACATCGACCAGGAGTTCTTCGAGCCAGTCGAGTCAGCCGAGCTTAATGGACACGCTATTCGATACCTTAAATGGTATGAGGATAGCTCAAGGAATGGCCCCGGTCGCCCACCCCCAGCCCCCCCAGCCCCCCCCGAGAAGGAGTCCCGAGGAACGAGGAGATGAAAGGAATGATGATGATGATGCTTAGTTGGAGTTGGTTTTTATTTGAGTTGGACTTGGTTTGTAATAGTTTGACTTTTTAATTGGTTTTTTTAGACTTATGTTGATTACGATTCGGTTTTTTTAGACTTTTTTTTGGTGTGTTTGACTTATGTTGACTTGTTTTGACTTTTTGTAAGACTTTTTTTATGGTTTTAATTATGATTCGGTTTTTTCTATTAATTATTGGAATTTTTTGTCATATGTATCAATTTTATTCGTATTACATTTATAATAAAAACAAAAATCAAATAAAAAAAAATTAAAAAAAAATGAATTTAAAAATTTAAAAAAAAAAAAAAGATTGCCGACGACATTCATACTGAATTTACGACGACATTCATCATTTGAATGTCGTCGCTAATTGCATAAAAAAACAATTATTTAATCCGGATTTATATTTTTTAAAAAAACATAAAACATAAAATAGCGACAACAGGTCGTCGGTAACTGTTGTCGGCAATTAGAATATAAAAAAAAGAATAAATAAATTCAATTATCGGCCACGAAAAAAAAAGAAAAACAAATTACATTATAGCGGCGAGACTAGTCGTCGGTAATCTTACCAATCAACGACGACGTCGTTTCGTCGGTAAGATTACCGACGAATAGTGCTTTATTCGCCGGTAAGTCTTGATTTACCGACCAATTTCTAGTAACGACGTCTTAACGACGAGGCGTCGTCGGTAATCCCTTTTAACGACGAATTATCGGTGTTTACCGACGACACGTGTCGTCGGTAAACAATTGAATTCCAGTAGTGACCAAGGAACAATTAAGGATCAGAAAAATACACTAAGCACAAATAATCACACGGAACACCAAATCTGCGGCAAACAACAGAACCAGTAAACACATTTTGAACGAGCTGCTCCTATGTGGTTGGAGCAACGTAATAAAGAATAGAGGGAAATCAAAAACAAAAACAAAAAAAATAGAAAAAGAGGTCTTAATAGACTTATAGACTTATAGACTTATAGAGAGAACCACGACCCACCCATATAATCTGAGTTTTAAATTAAAACTTAAAAACCACAGCCTTTTATATGAAAGTACAAACAAATTATCTATAGTAATTAAATTGCACATTAATACAATAAACTAAAAAGTAAGAAACAACTGCTTAAAGTGGCACAATCAATTAGGATATCACATATAGTAGTTACTTCACATGATTCAACTGAAAAAAGTTTTATGTTGTCAACTCTGGTGAGGCCTCAGGTGGCTAAACTTTTACCACAATATCATCAACAAAATTGGATGAGGTATCAAAATCAAAACTACTACACCAGGGACATTATTCCTAGGGCTCCTCTCCCACACTTTCAGTACCAAAACAACACTTTACAGACTGCTGCTAATTTTCTCCAAGGTAACAATCGCTTAATAGCTTCCTTCTTTAATAAGTACCATTTACCTAGAAAAAAGAAAAGGAAAAATCAGTATCAGAGTTTCCAGTGATCTTTCCAGTGATCATGAATATTTCCTTTCCATTGCTAAAGTCTTTCATCTTTATAGTTAATCTCTCCAGGAATTTCAATGGAAGGAGATATTGGCTGAACATCAAAAATATCTGGCTTTTTCATCTTCCCTGCTCGGCTCAAGATACGTCTCTTGATCACTTTACAAATATCCATCTAATAAAAAGCGCACACAGTAAATCAATATTAAATACATAAGACCATGCATTAACCACCCAACAATTCTAAATACATCCGCTTAACAGTATATCACAGTAAATGTAAACTACCAATTAAATCTTACCATGGAAATTATTAAACCTTCATAGTTAACTGAAATGTCACGGCCAAAGATCTTATTCGTTTTATGTTTTTGTTCAGTAATGATATTATTCTTGACATGAGTTTCTGCCTGTGTGCAAAATATAAAAAAATCACTATCAATCCCTTCCAAATAAATAAACATTATTTCTATGTTAATATTATTTAGTTATCAAGTAAATATGTAAAATTAAAGAGTAATTAGTTCAAATCTAACTCAAATTCAAGCTATAATCCCAATTTAATGATTAAATTTATGGATAAAATACATTAATGATTATCCATAAATATCACATATAGAGAAAAAGACTTGTTTGGAGGGCTATTGGTGGGGTGCCAGTTGATGAGATATCATCGGATTGTGATAATGTTTCAACCAAATCCACTAACCCAACTAACCCAACTCATTCTTCACCCGTATGGCCCCCTATGGTGCAAATGTATTGTATAAGATACAACAATTCTGATTTCTCTTAGCGGTCAGGAAATCCATAACAGAGCGAGCATCTACATTGAAATTGTTCAATGGACTAGAAATCCATAGTTTTACCCAGCAAACGCATAAACTTTCTTTCTTAATTGTAACAATTCTTCAATATCACCTACTTATTTTTTACCTTAGGTTTTGCAGATCGATGGTATATTTCATCGTTATTACAACTTAATAAGTGGGAAATATGAAAAAAGTGAGGAGTCGAGAGTGTACATGATTTAAACATCACTGATAAAAAGACGGCTAATGGAGATCGTCGAATATCTTACGGTGCTCCAAGGAACTTTTCCTCTTACTTTTGATTTATGAAGAAAAGGTAACCAAAATGAGGGTTTTATATAAGTTTGAGGAATTATCCCTTTTGCTCCTAATTTTTTATGAGATTGACAAGTTGCCCCATTGTTTAATTCTACTAGATACCCCTAACTTTTTTGTTTTCGTGACTCGTGGTCCGTTACTAACGTTTTCTGTCAAAAATCAACGTTAAGAGCATTTTATTATTTTTTTATTCTTAATCCGTTTTATTTATTTAATTATCTTAACCCCATATTTTTAAATGGGCAAAATAGGTAATTCTGAAATGCCTACCCTATATATACACGAAACAAAACAAAAAAATTAAAACAAAATCAAAATCAAAAGACAAGGGAGGGTTTGGTTTGGGGAAGAACAAGAAGACGAAGAACCCAGATTGCATAAGACGATGTACTTTAGCTCGAAAGATAATCAATGGAACCGTTTACGTTATGGAGTAAGTGTGTTTATTTATTACCCCTAAATCTTTGCCTGTTGGTTAAGATCTTTTAATCTGTAAATGTAGGGTTTTCGAGTATATTTATTACATTTTTAGATATCACGCGTGAAAGGTGGGATTTAGTTAGTAATAGGAGTATATTTTATGGGATTTGGTTACCATATTGATAGTGTATCCATATTTGATAATTATTTTTCCATTAATTGGTTCCTAACGTAATGGGTAACTAATTTATTCGAATTGATCGTGTAACTGAGAAATTTGCACTGAGGATTCGCTTTTGTGGGATATTTAATGAAGACACGAGCAATTACCATGATTTAAAGATTGAGTATGTAGATCGTTGTGAATATGACAAATTTAGTATACCTGTACTTAAGAAGAGTATCTCGAAGTTAGGGATAAAAGGTAACTTGGAGTACAACTATTTGAAATTGGGGAAAAACTACCTGATGGTCTAGTAT
The DNA here is from genome assembly GCA_029959085.1 of Nemophila menziesii. Lineage (NCBI taxonomy): Eukaryota > Viridiplantae > Streptophyta > Magnoliopsida > Boraginales > Hydrophyllaceae > Nemophila > Nemophila menziesii. The sequence continues at coordinate 5,829,030 of JARWIR010000030.1, forward strand.
GTTTAGATTGCAAGGATAAATGTATGGAGATGTGTAGCATTGGAGTGAACAACGTAACTGTTGACCTGTTTGTTGTTAGTAAACCAGTAATACATGAAAACCACGAAATTCAAACTCCTTATTTCATGCCTTTGTTATTAACTTGCAATAAGGTTGAAGAAATAGTTCAGCAACGAGAAGAAGATGAAGTTCATACCAATAATGACCTTGATGAGATGGAAGTTCAGAACTGTAATGAAGGGTAAGAAGAAGTAGTTAAAACCTGTGATGAAAGGCCTAATATGAAAAGTGTAGAAGAAAAGAGTGATGAAAGGCATGGTGAGAAAAGTGTGGAAGAAAAGACAGGTGAAGAGGAAACAATAAAGGTACACAGTCATTTGACAATTTAGCCCTTAACATTATAGTTGATTGACAATTTAACCCCTAATTTACATATATTTGACTATATATTTATTTTAACTTTATAGGTTGTTTGTGAAGATCAAAACACAACTGATGTTAATGTAACTGAAGGTGAGAACGACGAAGTAAAAAATTTAGTTTCATAGACTGTAAAGAAGGTAGTTGCTAAGAAAGAATTAAACAAGGTAGGTAATGTTGGTTTGGAAGAAGGAGGAAAGACCTGTGATAAAAGGCCTGATATGAAAAGCGTGGAAGAAAAGAATGGTGAAAGACATTATGGGAAAATCATGGAAGAAAAGATAGTTGAAGAAGAAACAATAAAGGTACACAGTAATTTGACAGTTTAGCCCTTAACATTTCAGTTGATTGACAAATCACCCCCTTAATTTACATATATTTGATTGTGTATTTCTTTTACCTTTTCAGGTTGTTTGCGAAGATCAAAACACACATGATGTTAATGTAACTGAAGGTGAAGGTGAGAAAGAAGAAGTAAATAATTTTGTTAATGAGACTTTGGAAGAACAACTCTCTGATATTGGAGAGAAGGAGAAGTCTGTTAATGATATATTGGATAAAGTGTTGAAGGTTTTGAAGTCTGACGAGAAAGTAGGTAAGAGGAGTTCCAAAAATAAATCACCATTAAGGCCTTTCAGTCTTATCGATGAAAACCTAACAAATGATAAGATTGAATCTTTATAGTAATGTGAGTGATTTTCAACAGTTAGTGCACTAAGAATATGCAGTTAATGTTAGTACCAGAACATGCTACATGGCATATCACTTAGCAAAAGGCATGACAGAGGTTGAATACAAGGATCAATACAAGAAGATTTATGACTATTCAGCAGAAATCAGGAGAAGTAACCCTGGAAGTACTGTAGCTATTGAAACTACTGCTGATGAGCTCACTAGAGTAGAAAGATTTCATAGTATTTATGTTGGTCTTGGAGGTTGTAGAAGAGGGTTTTTAGATTGTTGTAGAAAGGTTGTTGGGGTAGATGGATGACACCTAAAAGGTCCACATCTAGGTGCGATTTTAACAGCAGTTGGAATTTATGGGAACAACTGTATATTCCCAATTGTGTATTACCTAGCAGAGAAAGAGGATAGTAACTCTTGGAGATGGTTTTTTAACTTGTTGGTACAAGATCTTAGTATAAGTAATAAACAAGAATGGACTTTCGTATCTGATAGACAAAAGGTTGGTTATCTCTGATGGGTATAAATATATAGTTTTTGTAAAGAATACTAACAGGTTTTTTCTTTGTTTGTGTTTATAGGGATTACTCCAGGTCATGAGTGACATGCTTCCGAATATTGAATATCGGTATTGTGTAAGGCATCTGTATAATAATTTCAAGATCAAGCATTCGGGTTTGTCTTTAAAAGACAAAGTGTGGGAAGTTGCAAGGGCCCCATCAATTTACAGATTTGATGAATTAATGGATGAAATTAAACACATGGATAAGGATGCTTTCAAATGGCTCTCTAACCTAGATCCCAAGGCGTGTTCAAGGTCTCATTTTAGTACATTTACAAAATGTGATCTTCTACTCAACAACATCTGCGAAAGCTATAACGGTGCCATTAAAAAAGTAAAGTATTTTGTCAGCTTACTCCCTAAACAGTTAACTATTATGTCTATTTACCCCCTACAAAGTTTCATATTTTGTCTACTTATCCCTTACACAACCAAAGCAATTGTCTATTTACCCCTTACAGAATTTCTTATTTTGTCTACTTACCTCCTAAACAACTACAAATGTTGTCTACTTACCCCTTAAAAATTTAACTATTTTATCTACTTACCCCCTAAACAGTTAACTATTTTATCTACTTAACCCCGAAACAGATAACTATTTTATCATGTTTGTAACATGGACAAGTGTCTAATTCTCATACTTGAGGGGCTAAGGATGTATAGTATGAAGAGGCTACAATCTAAGAGATCATGGATGTCAAAATACGAAGGTGATATATGTCCTAAGATCAGACACTTGGTAAACAAACGGTATGTTAATGTTCAAACTTCTCACCACAATCATAAATCTCTAATAGTCAGCTATATCTCCTTTCTTTTGGAGTTCTGGATGGAAAAGGTGGAGGAAGACGGGTTTCTACGATATCTTTCTTCTTGGGTATTTCCGAAATCTTCTCCACTTCCACCAATTCATCATCTTTTTCTTCTACATCCTTTACCGGTTTTTCTTTTCTCGTTATTTCTTTTTCTTTCATAACCGGAAAGAGTGGTGGTTTTAATTGCTTACCACTTCTTTTTCTGATCGCGTTACAATCCTCCCTTTGTTCTGTGTCACTTGGGAGTTGTCCTTGACCTCGAACATTCAAGCTATTGGTGATTTTTGATATTTGACTCTCTAAGATTTTTAAAGAAGCAGAATGTGAATTTAAAGTTTCTTCCATCTTGTTTTCCTTAACGATTGTGATGTTTATGAATCGAGATAGTTGATCGTCAAGTTGGGATGACTTACTTTGGGAACAAATATGTATTGCGTCAAGGTAAGAGCTAAATCAGCTTCGGTGAGTGCACCATCTTAAGGTCGGGCAGGAAGTACTTTTTGAGCTAATGTATCGTAATAAGCTTCATGATCGGCTATAGGTTGATTTCCTTGGTAGTGGTTTTGCGACTTGAATTGATAATTGTTCCCTTGGGGCCTTGGTTGATAAGTTCCTGCATTGGCTACCCCAAGTGGATTTGAATATTAAAAGCTTGGATGATTTCTATTTTGGTTACCATACCCTTAACCACCTGAATAGTTATTACCTCGATTATTAACGAAACACACGGATTTTGGGTTATTAGCACATTCTTCCCATGTATGATCGATTGCCCACAACTAGGACATATCTCTGGTTCTTTTACCACATTCACAATAGCTTTATTTGACTTATATAACTGTTTTAATTTATTTTCAAGTGCAGCAATTTTAGCATTCAAAGTAGTTTCTGCGTCTACATTCAAAGTACTTTTTTCAAGAAACTCTAACTGATGATCTTGAAGGTTGCCAACTCATTTCATTCTTCACAATTCTATCCATAATAGCTAAATCTAGATTATTTGTGACCATCATGAGGCCACCTTGACACATAGTATCTACCTTATCTTTTGAAGCTTCATTTAAACTTCGATAAAATATCCCAAGCTGTAACTCAAGTGAATACCCATGTAATGGGCATTTCCGTAGTAAAGATTGAAAACGAGTCCAAGAAACTCCTACAATCTCTTCATGTTCTTGACGGAAACTAGCAACATCTAATTGCCCACTAAGTCTGACACTTTGAGGATAATACCTGTCGAAAAATGTTTTCTGAAGTTGATCCCAAATCTCACCGTGTTGTTGCTGATCATACCATTCACTTGCTCCTTTGGTGAGGAAAAATGGAAACATATGAAAGTACATTTGTGCTTTGGTTACTCCAGGAGCGACATATGCATCACAAATTTGCATAAACTTATACATAGCCCGAATAGGATGTTCACGAGCTGCAACACTATATTACCCGATATTGATAAATTGATTAATCATACATGCGTCTGGTTTGAATCGGATTCCTTGAATTGCGGGTGGGAAAGTCCTAGTGGTGGTAGATGAAACTGTCTATATTCGTTAAGTTGGACGAATCGCGGAACATCTTCTTGAATTCCTGCACCATTATTGTTGAGCGGTTGTTGACCAGCCAGAGGAATCTGGAATTGAGCGTTCTGAGCTCCTACTGGTGGGTCTTACTAAACCGGTGGCACTATAGGATCACCATTTTCATCCAATTGAATTCCGTGATCTTCAACATGATGAAGATTCAGACCCTCCATTTTTCTTTCTAGCTTTTCTTTTTCTCTCATTTCTCTGTCCCTCTTTTTTATCACCGAAAAACCTCTCGGGGTTTGAGTACATTCACTACCTGTAGAACCTGAGAAGAGACAACAAAAAGAAAAGCGTAAAACTGAAATAAATAAAAATGAAATTAAAATAACAACTAAAACACTCACGGATAACACTGTGGTCAATGCTACCGTCCCCGACAGCGGCGCCAAAAACTTGGTGTCTCCTGGTGTGTTATAAAATAACACCCATAAATAGGAAGGACACGTACCGCAAATGTATGGGTCGTCCAAAGTAATATCTGGTAAATGGGAATTCGATCTTACGGACGGATTGGACATGACTTTAGATGTTATGTAATAAGTGTCAAAAATTGTTATATGATGCGGAAAGTAAAATAGATGAATATTTGTTTTGATTTTGTTTAAGAACTAAAATGGAATCAATATAAAATACTAAATTAACTAATGCAAATAAATGAGACGCAAGTAAATAAAATATGAGTAGACGCAAGGATGAGAAGTAGTACTTGAGTTTCGCAAGGGTTTCACCTAAATCTATTCAATCAATGCTTTCGTTTAAGGGTCGAATTTGTAATTAATATTAGTTGGGATTCGAGTTTCTCCTAACCCCATCAGGGTGATAATAAGTTACGTTTGAATGTTCAAGTGTTTTACCCAATTGGTTATAAGATTAACTAAGTCCGTCATGATCAATAATTTATATCTTACATCTATTACCTAGTTCAGTTATTAAACCCCCCGTCAAGGTTATCATTACGCCACTATAATAAATAGCTTAATTACTAATTCCTATTTTGATTCATGAATTTAAAGACAGTAGATAAATTCACGATAACAGAAAATACTAATTACCCAATTCAGATTGAATCTTTTAATCCCAAATTCAAAAACATTAACTAAATAAATTGGGGCTCAACCCATTAAAGCGATTCTCAAGCACTTAGAGTATTTAGCTCATAATAAAAAATTAAAATTAAGAAATAAAAATAAAGGAACTCATTGTTTTACATAAAGAAATAATAAGAACCTAATTTAAGAGTTGTTGAATTGACTGTTGTTTGAAGAATCACTTCTAAAATTTCAGTTTCTTCTCTCCCCTTGCTTTTGTCTTTTCTCTCTGACGTTCTGACTTTTGTAAATTGAGTTGTGTATAAAGATAAAGTCAAAAGGTCTCTTTATACTCGGCTTATATTAAGTGTGTAAATAAAATATTAAATGGCCCAAGTCCACTCTTCAAATCATAATCCCGTAACTAGTGTACACCCACAACTAAAATAGCTGCAACTTTTTCAATTTAACTCCGAATTGACCTGTTCAACTTGCTTAATCTTCGTAACTCGATAAAGAACAAATCTTCTTTACAACTCAGAGGCTGAATCCATGTATAAGTAGCTTGAAATCAGCAATTACCACCAGCCTTCCAGATTTGCAGCTTCAACTTGTTAACTCTTCGGAATATTTCTTTTCGCCTTTGACTTCTTTACACAATCTAAGACTTTAATTCTTGATTCCTCTTTGATATCATTAAGAACCTACAAACTTTGCACTAAAACAAACCATTTAAAGTGCAGAAGCTTAATAATGAAAAATACTAAAATTCAAGGAGAGAAAATGAAATATAACAAATTAACACTAAAAGTCTATCAAATTAGTCAAATAATCACCCAAAATGATGTCTCCTATGGACATATAATTAGAAAAAAATAGGAGCCATCAGACGCCGGCATGAATATGATGACATCGTTGAGGTCAATATATTCCCAACATGCGTTCTGGAAATTTATTTTTATTTTTCACGAACAACACTCCAAACCCAAGCCTTCAAAATGGATTTCCACCCTAACCTTCGAACCATAATTCTAAAACCAATAACCGAAGCAGCCTCGATCTACATCATATGACATGACTACAAACCCTAGCTCATCCAAATTGTGGTTGCGAACATAGATCTCTGGCTCCGTGAAGCTTGTGAAACCGTGAATCTCTATCGTCGTATCTTTCGCCACGAATCTCTACCATTGTCTCAAACACAAATCGGCCTTGAAAGACATGGTTTGAAACTCCATTAATGGATATTCCATGACACGAACATATAAGGGACTTTATGGATCTTGAAGTTACATTAAAGATCGTCCTTGAAAGCTCTGTCATAAAACCGCTAGTGTTCCATCGTAAATTTGTCCTTACTCCGCCATGGCTTGCAAGAATTAGAGAAGGTGGGAAAGGGTTTGAGAGAATTTTTTAAAACGAGTACGGTTTGTGAAAATATTTATGTTATAGGGTTATATGTAGATGTATATATATAGGGGTAGTTATAGATAAAAAATAAAAATTGTTTTGATTTAACTTTATTAGTTTTTATTCTATTTTGGCCTCTTTCGGAGAAAAATTCCATGAGATGGGGTACAAAAGTCTTGACGAGGAGTTTTATAAACCCGTTCGGTAAAAATATTTGTTTTAATCTTCTGTTAGAAGGTTCCAATTAACATCTATGGAAATAGTATCAATTAATTTATTAAAAGTTTGTTTGACACGATACACATCTAAATCACATATGTTATTACATATAATGACAATTTCCTTTAAGTATATGATTAATGTCTCATCGAGTTGTAAGTAAAATTGTGCAACCTTGGAAAATCAAAGTAGACCAAGAAAAGAATTGTTGTAGTTGGATCTTCATCCTTAGCCAGCATACCGGCTCTCCTAATAGCTAGAGCTAGTCCTTCACGACTAGAATTGACTTAAATTTTCTTGATATAGAAATTAATGATGAAGCCTTTGTCATTCACCATAAATATCACAACACATTATTGTTCACGGTGCTTAGTGAAGGAAGTGACACTGAATATTCATTTATGAATACCCTACATGTTCCGCGGTGAGGAAATCTCGGCGTTATTACTCGTAGTTTCCATAGTTCTCTATAGGGTCATTAAAATACTCTTGGACATGACAAATAAAAAAGGTGGTATTGTCGCTTAAGTGTATAGTTTTGTTTTAAATAAGGACGGTGTGTCAATTTCATTCGGAATTGAAGAGATTCATTTCGAATTGAAGAGATGATCAAATCCAACTTATTATATTGGTACATAATAATGAGCATATAATATTATCAACTTTATATCGTAATAAAGGCTAGACTATATAATATCTTATCAAACTCTAAAATGGGTTGACAAAAAAAAATTAAACTCTAAAATGCAAAATGAAAACTTTAAAGTATTAGATTTTGAAAGACAGACAACATAAGAAAATAAAATTAACACAATATTGGTTAACCGGCTTTAGTTGTTTTACTAATACAACCATTGATAACAACATTGATTACTAATATTTGACCAAAAAAATATGGTCTCAAGACTAACATGTGTTGCTTAAGACCGTTCGCAAACTTCAACACCGGACAGTTGCTTGCATGCCTGATCTAATGTCAGATATTTGAATTTGAAACACAGTCATTTTCTTTCTACGGGAAACTAATAATTAATTCAATCCAACATATGAAACCTCTTGTTCTTTTCTCACATACACATCTTCTAGGCCCTAATTAATACGATAGAATTAAAGTAATTTTTAATCTCATTCTCTATATCCCCTTTTTTTATCAATCCAAATATCATTTTCAGTAAATATACTAGTGATTTTATTCCTCAATCTTCTAGATTTATATATAGAATGCAAATATGATGTATTTTTATCACCAAGTGAAAGCAATTTAATTCTAGATTTCAGTTTCCATTAAATTTCTTCATTCTTCCATCTTTGTTCTATCCTTTTCACTATATAGTTATGATATCCCGATCAATAGGATCACCGGAATTAATCATCTTTACTTTTTATCTTTTTTAAGAACATCCTTGTTTTCCTTAGCCAATTCTTTTGCCCAAATAGTTAAATTATTAGTGAGAGAGTTTAATTTCTTACCAAAATTGTCAATACCTTTACCCCTCAAGGAAATTATTTCAAGCTAGTGGTGTGTGATTATCTTAATACATTCTTCATACCATTCCATGTTTTACTAGAAATGAATCTTTTTAATATAGGTATTTTCTTAGCATCTTAATCAAAACAAGTATTGAGTGATCTGACCCCACAAGAGGAATAATATCCACCCATGAGTTAGGAAAAATAGTATCTCATTCAATATTAACATAAAATCTATCAATAACTTGTTTGATTAGCTCAGAATTATTTCTTTTGTTGGACCATGTGAACTTACAACCTTTAGCATGCAATCTGTCATATTCAGCCTAGCTAGTCATTTGTTTAATTTATTCATATTAGTTATATTAGGTCCCAAACCACCTAATTTTTCAGAGGAGAATCTATACATATTGAAGTCCCCTATAAAAATTTTAGGGCTTAGTATACTCCCTCCGTCCATTTTTATTTGTCCACCTTTTTGGTGCATAAAGTTTAAAAAAACATTTTATAATCTTCTTATTTACACAATTTCCCTTAATTAATATACATGGGATAATTATTACAATACTTTTTTTATTATTTAATTAGGGTTAATATTGGAAAAAGTAGAAAAATTTGTCTTGGTAATGAAAAATGGAGAAATAATATTGAACACATCTTTTTAGAAAGTTGGACAAATAATATGGACCGAGGAGTAACATGGATCCAAATAATAGAGGGATACTTTCTTTGATATTCAAATAGAAGTTATTACTTTGTTGACTAGATTCATGGAAGTCCAAATCAAGAGGTATTTGATAAATTTAAGGGGTAACTAATAACACCTATAATTCCCTTGTGTATTTTTCATGTTATCGTTTTGGTTATATTAAAAGCTCGAGCATCAAAACCATAAAATCATGCCCTCGTACACCACCTAGCAAAAATCACACAGGAAATTAAAATATTTAAGCACTTATCTATACAATGATAAGTTTTTTTGGGCATACATTGGAGGCGTGAAATGCCGTTACCTAACCACTAATTAACTCCCTCATGAGGAGTCTAAAAAGGACCTAGGAAATTCACACCCGCTCCTATAACGTGTTAAAAAGCTCCAAAAATACTTTGGAGGGTGATCATACTCACGAGGACTCTCTAACAAGTCCACTCCTTTCTTTTCCAGTATGTTCGCATACGTATTAGCTTCCCAATAGAAGTGATTCACCTTAAAGTCTTAATGTTCTTGTAGGATTTTAGCGGAACCTCGCCCAACATGAAAAGTCCAACTCTTAGAACTACTACCGTTCTTCGCTAGCATGAACCTCTCTCGAGTCCATCTCGATAATTAGATCTTTTAGGCCTCGATTAATCGTCCATCTCAATCCATAACGTAGCATCAAAGCTTATGAAAATAAAGGTGACTCACACACACTTCAGAGAACCTCTCTAGGAACGACCATCTCTATCTCGTAATATCCCTCATATCTCGGCTCTACTTTTCCTCGAATCGCAACTTTCTTCCATATTAAATCATACTAACCATCGGGTTTAACCCATCTAACCAAGGAACTTTTCACGGATACGATAACCCTACCATCTCGTTCCTTTCCCCATGCCTCTTTTTTGGTGTTCCATAGATTCAAAAATCTTTGAACACTTCAAGCTATCATATATATGAATGCCAATAAGTTAGCTTCCAACCATGACTCTACTGTTGCATCAAGTAAAATGTTATCTCTTAGAGCAAACACCTGATTCGTGATGGAGTTGTCCATATGTGACCACCTTTCCAAAATTTGTTGCACGTTCAGTATATTGATAGGAAATTCCTTTTGCTCATTCGCACTCCACATGTTACTATTTATGACAGCATATCCCTACTAACTAGAATCATTCCTTCCCTTGGACAGTTCTTGCTGCAAACGTAGCTCCTGCCATATTATTTTTGCCACCGTACAACCCAAGAAAATGTGCACCATGTCTTCGCTCACATTTCTGCATATGCTACATTCTCTATCCCCAATAACATCCCTCATGTATATATTTTTCTACGGAAGGGAGATGATTTCTCGTGATTCTACATAAAAGAAATATAACCTTCGTTGGGCATTTAATTTTCCATATATTCTCCCACCTAAAGCTTGTATGCACCATGCTATTTTCTATATATTTGGATGCAGATTGCCAAAAAAAGGCCTGAAGCTTCATGTGTCCAACGGTAATCAACCCCGTTTGCTCCTTCCATTTCAATAACCCCTTCCTTTAGCAAACTTACTCTAGTAAGAATCTATTTACACACATTAGAATCACTATCCTTCATTTATTTTCGTAGAAGACCATTCGCAAAATATTTGTTCATAAACACCTGATCCCATGCGACTTTGTGATCCTTTCAATCTAAGTTTAGTTGTAGTGCAATGTTATAATTTTTTCCCCTCGTATCCCTAGCCCACCCACTGACTTAGGTTTACATATTTGTTCCTAAGAGACCCAAGGATTTTCCTTTGTTCATTCGAGGACCCCCATATAAAATATCTAACAATCTTATCAATCTTGGCACACACGTATATCGAGAGTTTCATCACTTTTTTATTTAATAAGTAGGTATACACATAGGACTAATTGTGCCAATGTGACATGCCCATCTAGTGATAGAGTTTTTGTCTTACATGCCGCTAATATCCCCCCATTCTCTCCATGATCCTCTTGTAGAACCCCTTTGGAAAACTCAAATATGTTTGGGTTCCCAGTGTAATATAAAAATAATAGATTGGTAACAATGGAACTAGGACTTTCCGTATGCGTACGAGGTGTCGTCAGTTAAACATATGATAAGCCTGGAAGCTATAGATCCTTAGGGACTACTAACGCTATGAATAGTATGTTTTCAATGTAATAAAACATTAATTTGCAAATGAAACGATACAAATAATAAGGATTTTGTATTTGGGGTGTTATTAAGAGGACTAAGTTTCAAATAAATAAAGATTAAACTAAAGCGAAATTAACTAAAAATGCTATAAAGATTATAAAGTATGAGAAGTAATGACTGATCCTTGTGAGTAATCCTCCTAATCAATAATTATCTTGTTTATGGTATAAGGGCGAATTGAATGTTTCACATCAGTCGGGATGCAAAATCATCTAAGACCCCGCCCAGGTGATCTTAGCTCTCTATCTTATTCATCTCTTTGGTTTTTTGTAGGATTAAGTTCATGGTCCTATTGACTACCTAGCATGCAAGATCCGTCTGATTCGAGGCAATAGGCGTTTATATATTATGTCTAAAATCCCGACCCTTCACCCCGGTATTAGTCTAAAAGTCTCAAACTACCTATATTTGATCAGGATATAAATAGGTAACAAGCACAAATATGATAAACAATGGAATAATAAAATTCAATTCAATTTATTTCAATAATATAAATTATCCAAAATCACCAAAACATGGATAAAAATCAATTGGGGTCCATACCCATTCAAGTCTCAAGCATATAATGCTTAACTCATACTAAATAAATGAAAATAGTGATTATAAAGATATAATCATGTTTGAAAGATAAAATGGACTCGAATTAACCTAGAATACGAAATTGATGGGTTGTAGAATGGAATAAGAAGGTGAAATTTGGTTTCAAAATCCTTCTTCCCTCTTCTCCAGGCGCTTGAGCTCTCTCTAAATGATAAAAAAAATTAAAAAATGAAGCGTAATGAATTTAGGAACTCAAATAATTTTATATACTTGGTCCAAAAACGTTTTGGACCTAATGGGCTCACTTAAGTGGCTTAAAACTGGCCCAAACCATTTTTTACCATGCTTACACTGGTAAAACTGACATAACATTCTCATCTCAAATCCAAATTGACTTTCGTTACCTATCACGCAACACTGACTCAAAGCTAATTCCAAATAAAAAGGAATCAGGTTTATATTTATTACCCTATATTCACAAAAGGTTGTCACTTATACTATAAATAGTTGTTTCAAAAAGTTTGTCATTTTAGAAAATCAAGACACATCTTTTTCTTTATACCACTTTTACCCCTAATTAAATATTATAATTTATGCTCCCAATAAATATTCAAGATATCAAGACACTTTATTGAAGGCATTTTAGTAATCACATGAACAATAAATGACATTTCTTAGTTTGTGAGCAAAAGAAAATGTGACAACCTTCTAGGAACGCAGAGAGTACCAATTAATTATGGTGACAAACAATATGACAATGCACTTTTCTGGTAAATTCTCTAACTGTCTAAAAGTGACTTCGAGCTCTTTTTGCGCCTTGGCTTGGGGTTGGACTTCAATTATTGTCTTTTTCTCATCTTCTTGGACACTTGCGTCAACCATGTACCTAAAATCAAACTTAACAACCAATTAACACAAAAAACACTCTAGATTAAATATTGTCCAAAATAATGTAGAAAAATAAGATATGAAAAATATTAGGGAAAAATCCCCCACTTAGGTCCCATAAACTCTCAAAAAGATGTTTCGTGAGTATATTAATATATCAAAAAAGAGGAGACATCAAGACCCCCAACTTAAAGTTTTGTCGTCTCGACAAAATAAAAGAAAAGGAAAAACAAAAAGGGCCTAACTCCAAGTAAATATGGAAGAAATGTGGGAATCTAAAGACAATGAATAAACCTAAAGCAACTATTCTAACAAGTTTCATATAGTGGTGTTCAAGAAATAATAAAAGAAATATGTGTAATATACAAACAATCAACATCTAACAAGTTCAAAAGTGGATTAATTTAAAAAACAACTAAAAGCAAAACGGGAATGAGGACAACGAGTACTCCATCCCCAACTAAAAACTAATTCGTGTCCCCATGACTCGAAAAAGACTCAAAAGTAATAAAATTACTAGTAGACACTAACACATTTAGAAGTAATTAAGAATATGGGTTAGAAGATTGTATGTGTCTGAAGCACATCCTCTCGAATTCGCGATTGACTGAGGTTTCATTGATTTCCGCTCCAATGTGCATTTGGATTTTCTTTAAATCTTGCATGATACTCAATATATTCATGACATTCAAAACAAAAAATATTACGCGCAAAAGTTTAATAAATCAAAAATACTAGAATTAAAAGAGGAAAATCGATTTATTGCATTTTAAGACCAAAAGTCTATCTAAATAGTAAATAAACACTAAAAATGATGTCTCCTAAGGGCATAAAATTAGAACATTTAGGGATACATTAGTGAGCAATATGCAACATGTCATTTACTCAATCCTCACAAAAGATGCCCGACCTGGACGCAACATTGGTAACCAGCCTAGTGCTGGTTGAGATACGTTTTCTAACTCTTTCCCATTTAGTGTATATTAGTTTAGTTACTTTGAGTCTTTTCGAGTCGTGGGGACATGACTCATTTTTGAGTTTGGAGTGGGGTTCGTTGCCTCATCCCATTTTTACGTGTTATGTGTTTTAATTGCTTTCAATAAATTAATTAGGGGTTGCGGTTGACTATAGAAGATCTTAAATGTCCCTATAAAACATAATTTTGATGAATCTATGATAGTAAATAGTGGACTTTAGGAGTTAGTATAAAACACACTTTAATTTCATGCAAACATAGTTAATTGATAGGAAGAATTAATGAACAATGCAAAAGAATTAATCTTGTACTTAAGGAAAATGTTTGGTTTGTAGAACGTGAGATACAAATTAGTAGAGAACCCACTTAGGTATGAACTAGAGGCGAGCTATTGATGTCTCCCGATTTGTTCTAATTATTAGCCCCTTGGAGACATCCTTTTAGGTGAATAAATGGCTTGTTTGATAGACTTTTAAGCTTATTTGATCATATTGCACTTTCTCCCCTTGGAAATTAACTATTTGCAGAATCTGAGCTTTTGTGCGTAAATTTGACTATTTTTAATGCAAAGTTAATTGATTCTTGAATCTCATAAAAGACCAATCCAAGGAGAAAAAGTGAGAATAAAGTCTTAGTGTATTTGATAGTGTTAGGAAGTGATTTCTAGTCGAGTTTCTATTTTTAGAGTACACTTTCCTATTTCGATTTCTTGATTTATTGAATTATTCTTTTTAAGCATATGCGGTTTAATTATTTATTTAATGTGAAGCTTTAAAAGATAAATGGTAATTACTTAGAGGCCAAGTCAAGATAAAGATGAAAAGAAAGAAGATTTACATGGAAATAAGAAGATTTGGTAAAGATTTATTCAAAGGAGGAAAAGATAAAGCTGCCTTTTGAAATCTGAAATCCAGCCACGTTTTAGGAATTAAATCATAATAAAAGATTGGCTAGGATTCTGGATGATTGGTCTGCACCAATAGAAAGCTCTTTCCAAGACAAGCAGTTTCATATATTGGAACTTCTCAAACGGATAAGTATTGAAAAAGATATGACCAAATCAAATCAGCAGAATCTTACCTTTTAAGAGCTACGAATTTGAGAGTCTTTGACTTGTCTTCCACTCCAAGCAAAATTCGACCTAGGGTCTTCCAACACCTATAAATACACCTATAACCTCCTACTTTCACACACTTCAGAGAATTAACTAGAGGCTTAAGGTTTTCAAGTCAGAGCACGAAGGAGAGAAGAAGCTAGAAGCTGGAGGAATCCTGTTCTTCCATCCATAGTCATTCTACCCTTTAGGTTTTTATTTATCTTTTGTAGTTGAACATGAATTCCTTTTATTTAATGTTAGTTTTTAATTTCATCATGAGCTAAATTTCTTTATACTTGAGAATCGCATAAAAGGGATGAACCTTAATTAATGTTTTCTATGTTTTGAATTTGGGATTGTTTAGATTTAAATTGAATTGAGTTTTAGGTATTGGATATTACTTTGTTTTCATTACTAATTCTTTTAGGAACAACTAGAATTAGCTGTTAGTATTTGGGCTATTCACTTTAGTGGCGAAGTGATCATCCGACAGGGGTTTGAATACAGATCTAGGTAATACCCGTGTAATGTCCGTTATTGACCGACAGGCTTAACTAGTTACATAGCCAAAGAGGTAAATACATATCATCCGAAAATCCATATTCGACCATGCAGGTGTTTATGATACTTTAGGATAACTCCTAGGTCCACCCGACAGGGGGCTAGGAGATATTAGAGTCCCGACTAATATTATAATTCCAATTCTACCCTTAAACATAGCATAGATTACATTGATTAGGTGGATTCCCTTGCGAGGATAAAGTATCTCTCTTATCTGAAGTTAGTCGTTATTTGCTTTATTTCCTTTCTGTTTATTTAATTTAGTCTTTATTTTATTTGCATCTTTCAATTTCCAAAAACCAAACAAAAATTATTATCTTTTATTTTCTGTTTAGCAATTATCTCTACTACTTGGTTAATATTTGGGTTGAACCTAATCCGTCCCTGAGAACGAACTTAATTATCATATATTACTTGGGACAACCGTACACTTGCGGTTAAGTGGTTCCTCTATTTTGCACTTAAATTTATAACACCCCAGGACCCACCAATTTTTGGCGCCGCTGCCGGGGACGGTAGCGTGTGACCCCGGTGTTAATCTTTAGTAGTTTAATTGTTAGTTTAGTTTTAGTTTTATTTTTCAATTTTACGCTTTGGGTTGTTTTTCTTTCTCAGGTTTACAGGTTTTGGTTTATGCGTGAAGATATCGTGATTCTTGCAAATCCCGAAAACCTAGTTCGTGAAGCAAACAAAAGAAAGAGAGACGCTAAAGCAAAAGAGTTAGAAGAACAATTAGCAAGAGAAACAATGGCTGGTCAACTCGATCCAGCTGCTCCTCGAAACAATGATCCGTGGTTCGCCAATGGCCCTGCGGAAGCTCCGTTTCGAGCTCCTCCCCTCGGAATTGGCCCTGCAAATATTAATGTCGAGAGATTCAGACCCGATCCTGGTATGCTATCTCAGTTTCAAAGTTATGGCAATTACCGAGGTACACCCAGTGAAGATCCGATCCGTGCTGTACAGAAGTTCATGCAAATTTGCGATTCTTATATTACGCAAGGAGTAACTAAGGAGCAAATGTATTTTGCTAATTTTAGATTCTTCGTTATTGATGGAGCAAGTGAGTGGCATGATTCGCAAGAACCCGGAACAATTACAACATGGGACGCATTACAAACCGCATTCTTCGATAGATTCTACCCAACGAATATGAGATTAGATGCACAAGTTGAACTAACCTCATTCAAACAAGAGGAAGACGAGACTTTGGGTAGAAGTTGGAAGAGATTTCAGATTTGCTTAAGAAGAGTCCCTGATCATGGCCTCACAGAAGTTCAACAGATGAAGATATTTTACCGAGGACTTGATGGCTCTTCAGGAAAGGATCTAGACTTGCTTTGTGGTGGTGGATTCCTACAGGTACAACCAGTTCATGCGAAGATTATTTTGAATAGAACTGTAACAAATGAACTTGGTTGGAACACTGTAAGAACACCTGTTCGAGGTGGAAATACTGCGTCAATTGAAGAAAAATTCACCGCCATGGAAAACAAACTCGAACAACAACTAAAGAAGCTTACTCTAGCTGTTACAAAAGGTGCTATTGGTAGAAGAGAAGATGTTAATGTTGCACAAGAAGTTTATGGATGTTCTAACTGCGGTACACAAGATCATGATTGGGAGACCTGTCAAAACAATCCAGAATCCGTAATGTTCATATCTAACCGAGGAAATTACAATTCAAGTGGTCAAGGCTATCAACCGAACAGAAACCATCCGGGTTTCCAGTATTCAAATCCAAATGGGGCTGCTAATGCAACTTATGCATATCAACCACGCCCCCAAGGAAACAACTTTCAACCAAGACCTCAGAACAACTATCAAGGTGGACAAACATACGGATATCAAGCTCAGAGACAACCTCCTCAAGATGCTTATACTGAAACCATGAACCAAAAAGCTTTACCTGCTCAACCTCAAGAAGGTGCTCTAGATGTTCAACAAACCTTGACAACACTAATCAGCATTCAACAATCTACCACAGTAGCACTTAAGTTGATGGAAACACAAATGGCTCAGATAAATAAGCAATTAAATCAACGTCAGCAAGGACAACTACCGAGTGATACTGAAGAACCTAAGCAGAGAGAAGAATGTAATGCAGTAAGACTTCGAAGTGGTAAGAAACTCGCTCCACCTCCTTTTCCCGTAATGAAAGAAAAAGAAACCACTGTGAAAGAGAAACCGGCAAAAGATGTGGAAGAAAAAGAGGCTGAGCCTGAGATAATTGAAGTGGAGAAGATTCCAGAGAAGCCAAAGTCCAAAGATGTCACAGAAACCCGTCCTCCTCCACCTTTTCCGTCAAGAGTTCAGAAGAAAGGAGACATGGCCGAATATCAGAAGTTCTTGAATATGGTACGTGGTCTCAATATTAACGTTCCGTTCTTAGATGCTATACGCGATGTTCCGAAGTACGTTAAATTTATGAAAAGAGCCATTACCAACAAGAGACCATACCGTGAGAATGAGATGATAGGATTGCCAGAAGAATGCAGCGCTATATGCCAAAGTAAGTTGCCACCTAAACTACTTGATCCTGGGAGTTTCACGATTCCTATTTCTATTGGTAAGGAGTGGCAAGGGAAAGCTTTGTGTGATTTGGGTGCGAGTATCAATTTGATGCCCAAGTCAATTTTCGAGAAATTGAAGATAGGAAACGCTAGACCAACTTCCATGATCCTACAAATGGCTGATAGATCCCTCGCTCATCCAAGGGGACGAATTGAAGATGTCCTCGTCAAGGCAGGTACTTTAATTTTTCCAGTTGATTTTGTTATTCTTGAATACGACGCGGATAGGAATGTCCCCATCATCTTGGGTCGACCATTCCTAGCCACGGGGCGTACTGTTATTGATGTAGAAAACGGGGAATTAACTATGCGAATCCAAGACGAGACGGTAAAGTTCAACGTGTTTAGGGCCATGAAGTTTCCAGATATTCCTGAAGAGTGTTTCCGCATGGATATACTTGATTTAGCTACGCAAGAAACGTTCGACTGTATGAATTTTAATGATATCTTGCGAGCAGCCCTAACACTTGACTTACCGGAATTGATGGAAGAACTAACCGAAACCGTAGCTGCTTTGAATTCCGGAACTATGAAACATAGGCATCTCGCCTACGAGCCGTTCCGAGACCCTGGGGAGATAGTATCTAAAAAGAAACCATCTATCGAGTCTCCCCCACAACTAGAAGAAAAACCGCTTCCATCACACTTGAGGTATGCGTATTTAGGTACTAACAACACTCTACCTGTTATTGTTTCAGCTACTATAACAGGTCCTCAAGAAGACAAACTATTGCGCATACTAAGAGCTAACAAAGAGGCAATTGGGTGGACTATTGCTGACATCAAAGGTATTAGTCCTTCCTATTGCCAACACAAAATCATTCTAGACGATGAAAACGCGCGCTTAGTTGAAGGACAAAGAAGATTGATGCAAGCGATGAAGGAAGT
This sequence comes from Nemophila menziesii, assembly GCA_029959085.1. NCBI lineage: Eukaryota > Viridiplantae > Streptophyta > Magnoliopsida > Boraginales > Hydrophyllaceae > Nemophila > Nemophila menziesii. The sequence continues at coordinate 5,847,657 of JARWIR010000030.1, forward strand.
AGTGAAGAAATAGGTTATCAAGTTGCTAGATGCGGGAATCATCTATCCTATAGCTAGCAGTGAATGGGTGAGTCCAGTTCAATGCGTACCAAAGAAGGGTGGTATTACTACCATCTTGAACGAGCAGAATGAAGCCATTCCCTCAAGGACCGTTGTTGGTTGGAGAGTGTGTATGGATTATCGAAAGTTGAACAAGGCCACCAGAAAAGATCACTTCCCTCTTCCGTTTATTGATCAGATGTTAGACAAGCTAGCTGGTAGAGAATATTATTGCTTTTTGGATGGATATTCAGGATACAATCAGATTTATGTAGATCCAAAAGACCAACACAAGACAACCTTTACATGTCCTTTTGGTACCTTTGCCTTCCGAAGGATGCCATTCGGATTATGTAATGCACCTGCTACTTTTCAAAGATGTATGATGGCAATTTTCTGGGACATGATTGATGACTTCCTTGAGGCATTTATGGATGACTTTTCTGTGTTTGGTGATAACTTTGAGGAGTGTTTACGGAACTTGGAGAAGGTATTGATTAGATGCAAGGAGACTGACTTGGTTTTGAACTGGGAGAAATGTCACTTTATGGTTCGAGAGGGTATAGTGTTGGGTCACAAGGTTTCAAGTGCTGGTTTGGAAGTTGATCGTGCGAAGATTGAGGTAATCAAGACTCTTCCCCCTCCTATTTCTGTTAAAGGGGTAAGAAGCTTCTTGGGTCATGCTGGTTTCTACCGACGTTTTATCAAGGACTTTTCCAAAATCTCTAAGCCGTTGTGCAACTTACTCGAAAAGGACACCAAATTCCTTTTTGATGAAGCTTGCATAAAGGAATGCAACGAGATTAAGGAAAAGCTTATTGCTGCACCTATTGTATTACCTCCTGATTGGAAGATTCCGTTTGAAGTTATGTGTGATGCTAGTGATCTTGCGATGGGTGCTGTTCTGGGACAACGAAAAGATAAGGTATTTCATTCCATCTACTATGCTAGTAAGGTCTTTACAAGTGCTCAAGTGAATTATACCGTAACTGAGAAGGAGTTACTAGCAGTAGTATATGCATTCGACAAATTTCGTTCCTATCTTCTTGGGGCGAAAGTTGTTGTCTTTACTGACCATTCTGCGATTAAATACCTTATGGAGAAGAAAGATGCGAAGCCGAGGTTGATTAGATGGGTTTTACTGTTGCAAGAGTTTGATTTAGAGATTCGGGATCGAAAGGGTTGTGATAATCAGGTTGCTGATCATTTGTCACGTCTTGAAGGTTCTGAATCTAATGGCGGTCCTGAGTTGGTTAGAGAAGAGTTTCCGGACGAGAGTTTGTTTTCATTTTATTCATTAGAGACTCCTTGGTATGCGGATATTGCAAATCTTATTGTGAGTGGTTCTTTTCCTCAAGGAGCTACCTCACAAGAGAAAAAGAGACTAGCCCACCGAGCGAAACAATTCTTTTGGGAGGATCCTTTCCTCTACAAAGTATGCAGTGATCAGATGGTGAGGAGATGCATACCAGATAAAGATATTCTATCCATTATTATGGGTTGTCATGATTCACCATACGGAGGACACATCAAGGGTGACCGCACAGCTGCAAAGGTACTACAATCCAGTTTTTATTGGCCCACTTTACATAAGGATTGTCATGAGTATGTCAAGAAATGTCACAGATGCCAGTTCACTGGTAATATATCTAAGAGAGATGAGATGCCGCGTAATAATGTTCTTTAAGTTGAGATATTCGATGTATGGGGTATTGATTTCATGGGTCCGTTTGTACCATCTAACGGAAATCTATACATCCTACTAGCCGTTGATTACGTGTCTAAATGGGTAGAGGCTGTAGCTCTACCAACTAACGATTCGCGAGTAGTGATTAAATTCTTGAAGTCACACATCTTCACTAGACATGGTACACCTCGAGTTATAATCAGTGATGGAGGTTCACACTTTGTGAACAAATATCTGAAGAAAGTTCTAGAGAAGTATGGTGTGAGACATCGTGTATCTACCGCGTATCATCCACAAGCCAATGGTCAAGCTGAGGTCTCTAATCGAGAGATCAAATCCATTCTTGAGAAGACAGTTGGTTCCACACGCAAGGATTGGTCAATGAAATTAGATGATGCGTTGTGGGCATATCGTACTGCGTTCAAGACGCCTGTGGGTGCATCTCCGTATCGTATTGTGTATGGTAAGGCTTGTCACTTACCTCTTGAGCTTGAAATGGGTGCCTATTGGGCAATTGCGGAGATGAACATGGATCCAACCTTAGCTGCGGAGAATCGTGTGATGAAGTTGAATGAACTTGACGAGTTTCGATTTCATGCCTATGAGAATGCCAAGCTTTACAAAGAAAAAACGAAGAGATGGCATGACAATCGGATTCGTGAGAAGAAACTCAAAGTGGGACAGATGGTCCTCAAATATAACTCCAAGTTCAGCAACTATCCGGGAAAGTTGAGATCAAAGTGGTCTGGTCCGTTCGTGGTGACCAAAGTTACGCCTCATGGAGCGATAGAGATCGAGAATCCAGACGAGCAACGCACCTTCATGGTGAATGGGCATCGTCTAAAACTTTACCATGTAGGCGAGGATACCAATCGCAGCGTTGATCCACATCCGGGGGAGGTCATGTACCTCCTTGAAGCTGAATAGATGCGAGAGGTAACCCGTCGAGCTTAACGACGTTAAACAAAAGCCATTTCATTGTGATGTCTCCTCATTTGTGATAGATTTATGTTAAGATGAGACATCATTTTTAGTGTTTTAGAAGTCAATAATGTCGATTTTCTTGAGTTTTAGTGCACTTTCCTATTTTGTGTCTTGATTTGTAGAATTAATGTTTTTAGAGCATATTGGGTTTAATTGTTTATTTAGTGTGTAGCTTTAAAGATAATTATGGAGCTTAATTAGAGTCCTAGTCAAAGACAACAACTTATGGAAGGAGATTTGCATGGTAATTGGAGATAAGGAAGGAATTGCTAAAAAGATGGAAAAGGAAAAGCTGCCTAAAACTGGGATTCTGCAAAGATAGGCGTTTTTACCTAATAAAGAGGCCGAATTTGGTAGATTACTCCTAAAGGGCGTAGGAAATTCTGTTGCGATTCTTTTGGTATCTTGTGGAGCAAAATCGGACCAATAATAAAGAAGTTATGACCAAAACAACGCAGCAGTGTTTATCTTTATTTCCATACGAATTTGAGTTGGGCTAGAAGTCCATTACCTTAACAATTCCTCAAGAAAACGAATTAGGTCTTCTAAACACCTATAAATACACCCTTATATCACTTGTAAATTATCCTTGCCTCATAGTAATTAGTTCTTAAGGTTTTATTCTTCCAGTTTATTGTAGAGAGCAAGATGATGTCTTTTATTATTTCTTTTAGTTTATTTCCTTCAGGTATGAACTAAACTTCCCATAGCTTGGGTTTTGCATATGTATAATCTATGAATTCTAATTCTTCTATCTAAGTTTCTTTGGGAATTATATGTTTTAATCTGATATTAGCTACTTACTTTATATTTGCTTATGTGTTTTGATTTAATGTCTTTCCTAGAATTGATCACTTTAGGATTGTTTTAAGAGTAGTTAGATGTTCTCCTTGACAGGGTGTTTAACTATTGAACCACCACATAATGTCTAGTGTCGATAGCAGTTCTGACAAAACATACTTCTAACTAGATAGTCATTAAGGTTTGTTTTAACCACAGTATCACCAAGACTTGCAGTATTTGCTTAGGGCCTTAGTGGCGTTTGATAACCCTATTTTAAATCACTTCTTGGTTGTGACGTAGCCCCCTTAGTCGCTCTCAAGGTCTAAGGTAGTGGAATTTAGAATCCTGACTAAGTATTACCAAGAGCTAGTATTCTCCCTTATGAACTAGATCTATAGATAGAATTAGAAGGATTAGTGCATACTAGCAAAACCTAAGCTATACTTCTCATCTCATATTCTTAATCTTTTACTTTATTGTCTTTAGTTTCTTAGCTTTAATTTAGTTTTAATTCATAAATTCGAAAAACCAAATATTTAATTTTCTGTTTTCTAATTATTTACTTTTACTCGTTATCTGTTCCTACGCGTTTAACACACTTAAGTCCCTGAGAACGAACTCTACTTATCATTAAAACTTGCATACGTCCTGTAATACTTGCAGTACTGTGCCTGTCTAGGGTGAGAGTGCATAGTTTTCCATACTTAATTTGATCTTATTTTTATCACACCCTAGGCGACACCAAGTTTTTGGCGCCGCTGCCGGGGACTTGTGTCTCGTTAGCGTGTGGGTTATCTATTTCGAGTTTTAGTTTTTAATTAGTTTTTACTTTTCAGTTTTTAGTTTAGTTTTAGTTTTTATTTTTCCAGATTTACGCTTGGGTTTGCTTTAGTCCTTTTCAGGTTTTCACAGTGTTTAATTCTTGGCCTCCCTTACCAGAGCCTGAGAGGAGCTTCAGAGCTTATAACAAAAGAATTCGTAAGGAAAGAGCCTTGAGAAGAACTATGGCAGACATTCAAGACAATGATCCGGAGTTAGTTTACTTTGCACCAGGAGGACCTCCTGCGTTTGTTCCACCTGGTGTACAACTGCCAGTAGGAGAAGGTAATGGGCAGAATAATCAACAAAACCGAGTTGAACAAGATCTACCTGGCCTTAACATACCATTCCATGTTCAACCCATCGGTTACCGCCCTCCTGAGATTCCGAATATCAAATTTAGACCCGATCCGGGTATGCTTAGTCAATTTCAAAGTTTCGGACTCTATACTGGTACTGCAATTCAAGATCCGGTAAAAGCGATTCAGAAGTTTATGCAGATTTGTGATGCCTACATTACTCCTGGCATTACACGCGAGCAACTGTATTGTCATATGTTTTCGTTTTTCTTGACCGGAAGAGCTAGCGATTGGCTAGAAAGACAACCACATGGAACCATTCACTCTTGGAGAGAGCTTCAAGCCGCGTTCTTTAACCGATTTTATCCAAAGAGCATGAGACTTAAAGATCAAACCGAGCTTGCAAGATTTTCTCAAGAAGATGGAGAAACAGTGGGAGAAGCATGGACAAGGTTTCAACAAAAATTAGCCAGATGCCCGCTCCATGGTTATACACCTGCTCTACAACTTGCTATATTCTATGAAGGTCTTGATGACAAGGGTAGAGACAAGGTGGATAACATTGGAAAGGGTAATTTTGTGTCCATGAATCACAATGAAGCTTCCGAGGTGTTAGAAAATATTATGGAACAAGAAAGAAGTTGGCCTTCAACGCGAGCTTCTGCAGCAAAGACCCGAGGAACGCTTCGTTTAGATGCAGAAACTGCGAACTCAGCTCAAATATCCTCGTTAGAAAATCAAATCAAGGAGCTGAGAATCACAATGGAGAAGAATTTAGCTGCTACAAAGGTAGTTCAAGAGGCACAAGGTTGTCAACAATGTGGAGTTAACGATCATTCATGGGAAGAGTGCGAATCAAATCCGCAATCTGTTTACTTTATATCTAATCGATGGGGCAACCGCAACCATCCGGGTATGCAGTATTCAAATCCACAAGGGGCCGCTAATCCTAGTCAATATCAATCGCGACCCCAGAACAACTCTTACCAACAGAGAGGTCAGTACCAAAACCAATATCAGAATCGACCTACTCCTCCACAACAACCTGCTCAAGACGCCTATACCGATACTTTAGACCAAAAAGCTTTACCTCAGTATCCGCAAGAAGGATCTATGGACAATACACAGATAGTACAAGCTCTAGAACGTTTGAACACCACTGTAAACGCTCAAGAAGAAAAGGTCAGAGGACACGATGCCATACTTCAGATGCTAAATACTCAATTAGCCCAAATAAACAAGCATCTAACAGAACAAAAGGAAGTAAAGGCAATCGAAGGAGGTGAAAACAATGTTGTGTTCGAAGCTTGCAAGGCTATATGCCTTGAAATCGAAAAAGAAAAGGAGGAAGCACCACATGCTGCCATTAGTGCCGTGGAAGTTCCCAGTATTGAAGAAGAACCAACCGAGTCTAACCCCGAGGAGTCCGACTGTCTAGAAGTTTATCATCTAGAAAGCGATGAAGAGAGAGACGAGTTCATAGAGCTACTGAAAAAGGTGCAAGAGGAGATGCGATCGATGGTAGAGTATGCAGCGGAGTTAGCAAGAGAGAAAGAGGAAGAAGCCTCAAAAGAAGAATCGAAAGAAGATGAAGTGGCACCTGCTATGCTAGAGGAGAAAGAAAAAGAGAAGGTGGAATCGCCACCTAGTGTTCAACCAGTGTCATCAACTATTCCTGATACAAATCCTAAAGATGACACTATTCTCAAGACATTTGTAGAGGCGTCCCAACCTGAAAATATCAACGCCCAAATACTTGAGATTGCGAAGAGAGGACTTACACCGCAACAAGTTTTTACGCAAGTTATTCCTGAAAAAGAGGCGAGTGTAGAGATCCCAAGAGAGAACCTGAGGGTTTCGAGAAGAAGTGAGAAAGAGCTACCTACTAAGCTTAAAGATCCGGGAAGTTTCAACCTTCCTATTCAATTGCATGGTAGGCTCAAAGTGAAAGCAATGTACGATGTGGGTTCTGGTGTGAATCTTATGCCTAAGTCCGTGTTCGAGAGACTTGGACTTCAAAAATCAGAGAAAACTCCAGTGAAGTTGCAGTTTGCTGACAACTCAGTGAAGAGGACATGGGGAACAGTGGAGGACGTCTTAGTCCGTGCAGGTAATATCGCCATCCCTACTGACTTTGTTATTCTTGAGTTTGATGCAGATAAACAGGTTCCGATCATACTTGGACGGCCTTTCATGGCCACAAGTCAAAGTGTGATCAACTTCCAAGATGGGACCATCACCCTTCATGCTAAAAATGTATCTGAGACCTTCTATGTCTTGGGTAAGAAACCGAGGAAGTTGGATCCCACCGTGCCTACCATCCACAGCCTTTCACATCACAAAGTCCCTCCTAAGGAAATCCACTTAAAACCTGTGGATACTGAGCCAAACATTGAGTTTGGGGTTGGCCATGAAGTCCTATGGAAAGCCCACAAACGCGAGAACAGGCCACGAAGTTTCAAAGACTCGTGGATGGGACCATTCATTGTCACGAAGGTTGTTTCAGCCACGGTGATAGAAATTCGCCCCAAAACTGGGGTCAAGCGCAGATTAGTTGACGTTCATAGCCTTACTCGTTGTTGGGGAGGCTATATTCGCAAATCTTGACAGAGGTAACACGTCTAACTTTGAAAGACGTTAAACAAAAGTGCTGTTCGGGAGACAACCCGAAGTTTTTTTTATGTTTTCATGTCTTTTACATCCTTAGTTTAAGTTTATTTTAGTTGTTTTTAGTTGATAATGCATATTTGAGAAAGGTATTAGTGTTTTTGGTGTGTAGGAATCGGAGAAATCAAGTTAGGGAACGCGAGGAAAATTTTTGGAGCGAAAGAAAGTACCCCGCGGACTACCCCCACGGACTACCCCATGGTCCGCAGGGATGGTCCGCGAGGTCAAAACCCGTACCACGGGTAGCTACCGCGGGTTTAGGTCAGAAACACGAAAAAATTCCACGGACTACCCCGCGGTGCACCGCGCCATGGTCCGCGCCCCAAAAACCCGTACCACGGGGTGAGTACCACGGGTATTTTGACGGAGTCTACAGCAAGCCGCGGTGTACCCTCCGGTACACCGGACCCTAGTCCGCGAGCCAAAAACCCGTACCACGGGGTCCTACCACGGGTTTAGGTCAGTGAGCAAAAATTTTCGAGCATCAGATGTCACGGACCACCCTGCGGTGCACCCCATGGTCCGCAGGGGTAGTCCGCAGCGCCGCCAGAGGAGAGAGAAAGTTACGGGATTGAGTTATAAAGGAGGTATTGAAGCTATTATTCCGAATTTATTAAACCTTAACCCTCTCTTTCTACTCCACAACTCTCCTAACTCCATTGAAACTCATCAAAACCTTCACCAATCACCAAAACACTACCCAATCATCAAGTAAAACACATCAAACCTTCTCTCCACATCATTACAAGAGAGAATCAAGCTACCAATCATCACCAAATTCATTCAAATTGAAGAATCAAAGAGCCAAATTTCACAAATTCATCACACAATTTCTAAAAATCCTAGCCTACCCATTACAAATCATCCTCACCCACATAGAGATTCATCACCAATTCACCCATCCTAGGACAAATAAAGCTTGTTCATCCATTAATTCAAGAGTTAAAATTTAAAGGGTTGCTAAAGCTTTGAGTTGGGGGTTAATTGGAGATGACTAATAGAACATCAGTCTTATCTAGCAAGAGGGAGGTGAAGAGTAATAAGGGAGTGGATTTAAACAAGAAGAAATCAATTGACAAAGGAGCTAGTTCTAAATCAAAGGGTAAAGATAAATTGAAGAGTGGGAAACCTTCGTATGATAGTAATGGTAAAAAGCTTTATTTTTATGCAAAGGAAAGAACACAACCTCAACAATGTCCTATACCTATAGAGAAAGTGGATACTTCAAAGGCCTTGAAGATTTCTGCAGAGAAACAATTAAAAGAACTACCTTTTGCCTATGAGAAAGTATTCAAGGAAGAAATTAGAGATGGAGATTACAAGAGATTCTTTGAGCTTGGTGAGAAATTGGGTTGGTCTACGTTCATGGTAAGCCGTTCTGAATTATGTCATGAATTAGTTTTGGAGTTCTATCTAGGCCTCTTTAGCCGAGATAGTGATTGTGTTCCGATTAGAGGAAAGTTAGTTCCTTTCACAGTTGAGGAGATTAGGAACCACTTCAAGTTTCAGAAACTGAAAAGTTTTTGCAAATTTGAGGAAGCAGTTGCTAAACGAAAAATCTTTGATAAGGAATTACTTTTTGAGCATGTTTTAGACAAGGAGAAAGTGCAATTACATACGGGAGAATTGAAGGCACCTTGGCCTTACAAATATCTTCAAGCAGATGCTAGAATTTGGCATAATTTCCTTATCCCTAATGTCTTTGGAAACACGCGAACTTTGGAGGTGACCATGAAGTACGCGCTACTGTTGGACTGTATTTTGAGAGGAGAAGAAGTTGATGTGGCACAGTTGATCTATGAGGAGGTGATACGATTCTCGGTCTCTCCTAAATCGGTTTATAATGTTAAATTTCCAACTATGATCACGTGTCTTATGCGAAAAGCGAATGTAGTATTGGGTGAAGAAGAGAAACTCGAATTTAAAGCAAGTTATATTGATAATGCTTGGATCAAAGAAAGCCTTCGAAGAGCGGGTTCTACTCAAGTCTCGAAGGAAGAAAAGGAGCAAAATTGGCAAGAGAAGATGGAGGAGCGTTTAACGAAATTTGAAGCAGCTCAAACTTCCTTAGTCAAGGATGTGGCACAAATCAATGCTAATCAAGTGCACATCATGAAACTCCTTGAGCAATTAACGAAAGGTCCAGCAATTCCAATCTTGGATATCAATGACGCGAGGCAATAGCCTCGAGAGTATGTTCTCTTTCTTCCTTACCATTTCTGTAATTATGCCTATCTGCTAATTTTAATTTCTGTTTTCGAGTCTTTTTTCGAGTCGTGGGGACACGGCTCATTTTTGAGTTGGGGGTGTGGGGATTCGTTGTCTCTCATCTCCATTTTTCTGTTTTTGGGTGAAATTAAAATTTTTGATGCATGGGAATTAGATGTAGAGTGTGTTTAATAACTTGAAAGCATAAGCTCAGTAGATTAATGATAGTAAGTGATATGTTTATGAGCTATGTATTTGTATGCTTTGAGTATTTGCAGGAAAACACACATTGATAGTAAAGAAAAGATTAGTGAGCAATGCGATAGAAAGTATGTTCGATCTCAGGGAACCTTGAGAAGTGTGTAGGCCGTGAGATCCAAGCTAGTTGAAAAACCATTTGATGAAAGTGCTAAAGGTAAGCAATTTTCTGAATTACATAGTGTAGAAAGTGATCAAGGCGGTTCTTTCATATTTTTAAGCCTTTGAAGCCTTTTTATACCTTCTCACCTTGTGATTTTTGAGTTTAAAAGTTATATCCTTCTTAGCCCCTTCTAGCCTTTCTAAAGCCTTTTTTTGAAACACATTATAAGCCATATCCTTTAGATTTTTAGGACTTTTTCATATGACCCGCACTCGAATCGCGATGCTTAGACAGTTGTTTTAGAGCTTGAGTTTGGGGTGGTGGGTCCACCATTATGGGAATTATTATGTTGGGATTTTTTGAGCTTATAAATTGTGCTTTGTGCTTTATATTGAAGATGTTTTACAGCATTGTATTGTAACCCTTTGCCGGGGTAATAGTGAATGAAAAAGAAGCTTCGAGCTAATTTTGCCAACAAGGGCATTAAAAGAAAAAATATATATATGAGAAAATTAGCGTGATATCTCAACATTAAAAGAGAGTCATAGCTATAGAAAAGAGAATTGATTTGAAAAGAAAAGAAAATATATATATTCGGACCGGCAAAGTGGATTTATATGTGAACATCTTAAAGCTTAATTGGGTTATTGGGGATGCTAAATTGTGCATCAAGGAATTCATTGGGTTGAGTGAGAAACATTGTATGAGAGTAACTCAAGCTCTAGGGCGATTCGTTGATGGCTAGTGAGGAGAGAGCCAAAAAGCTCACTCCAAATTATCCAAATATATGATCATACCGTCCCTAAGCCTACATTACAACCTTAAAGACCTTGTGATTCTTTGTTATGTAATTGAGAAGTGATTGAGCCATTAGAGATTAGTTAAGTGGATTCTTGGATACTAGTAAGGTTTGATGAACAATCTATAGCTCTCAAGGGGAACTGAGTAAAGTCCCAATCCTTCTTACATTGCGAAACTAATCTGATCTTGAAATCAAGCCGTGTTGACTGTGGATATAAGAAGTGTACAGGTATGTAGTTTATGAATATTATTGCATGAAATTTTCTGAGTTATGTGCTTTAGGTTTATTCTATATATTCTGCTATGTTTTTCCCTTGTATTGAGAATTTTATAAGTGTGTATTTCTAGACTTTCCTATGTTTTTATCTTTTATTGTATCGGGACGATACAACTTTGAGTTGGGGGTCTTGATGTCTCCTCATTTGTGATAGATTTATGTTAAGATGAGACATCATTTTTAGTGTTTTAGAAGTCAATAATGTCGATTTTCTTGAGTTTTAGTGCACTTTCCTATTTTGTGTCTTGATTTGTAGAATTAATGTTTTTAGAGCATATTGGGTTTAATTGTTTATTTAGTGTGTAGCTTTAAAGATAATTATGGAGCTTAATTAGAGTCCTAGTCAAAGACAACAACTTATGGAAGGAGATTTGCATGGTAATTGGAGATAAGGAAGGAATTGCTAAAAAGATGGAAAAGGAAAAGCTGCCTAAAACTGGGATTCTGCAAAGATAGGCGTTTTTACCTAATAAAGAGGCCGAATTTGGTAGATTACTCCTAAAGGGCGTAGGAAATTCTGTTGCGATTCTTTTGGTATCTTGTGGAGCAAAATCGGACCAATAATAAAGAAGTTATGACCAAAACAACGCAGCAGTGTTTATCTTTATTTCCATACGAATTTGAGTTGGGCTAGAAGTCCATTACCTTAACAATTCCTCAAGAAAACGAATTAGGTCTTCTAAACACCTATAAATACACCCTTATATCACTTGTAAATTATCCTTGCCTCATAGTAATTAGTTCTTAAGGTTTTATTCTTCCAGTTTATTGTAGAGAGCAAGATGATGTCTTTTATTATTTCTTTTAGTTTATTTCCTTCAGGTATGAACTAAACTTCCCATAGCTTGGGTTTTGCATATGTATAATCTATGAATTCTAATTCTTCTATCTAAGTTTCTTTGGGAATTATATGTTTTAATCTGATATTAGCTACTTACTTTATATTTGCTTATGTGTTTTGATTTAATGTCTTTCCTAGAATTGATCACTTTAGGATTGTTTTAAGAGTAGTTAGATGTTCTCCTTGACAGGGTGTTTAACTATTGAACCACCACATAATGTCTAGTGTCGATAGCAGTTCTGACAAAACATACTTCTAACTAGATAGTCATTAAGGTTTGTTTTAACCACAGTATCACCAAGACTTGCAGTATTTGCTTAGGGCCTTAGTGGCGTTTGATAACCCTATTTTAAATCACTTCTTGGTTGTGACGTAGCCCCCTTAGTCGCTCTCAAGGTCTAAGGTAGTGGAATTTAGAATCCTGACTAAGTATTACCAAGAGCTAGTATTCTCCCTTATGAACTAGATCTATAGATAGAATTAGAAGGATTAGTGCATACTAGCAAAACCTAAGCTATACTTCTCATCTCATATTCTTAATCTTTTACTTTATTGTCTTTAGTTTCTTAGCTTTAATTTAGTTTTAATTCATAAATTCGAAAAACCAAATATTTAATTTTCTGTTTTCTAATTATTTACTTTTACTCGTTATCTGTTCCTACGCGTTTAACACACTTAAGTCCCTGAGAACGAACTCTACTTATCATTAAAACTTGCATACGTCCTGTAATACTTGCAGTACTGTGCCTGTCTAGGGTGAGAGTGCATAGTTTTCCATACTTAATTTGATCTTATTTTTATCACACCCTAGGCGACACCACATTGTATAATAGTTTATTGCTTTCAGTTTTTCAATTCCAAGTTAGTGTCGAGTTTTAGTGTCTACTTTTAAAGAAATGAGAAGGGTATTGTGTTAATGATGCAGGAATCGAGTTTGGGGTGCTAGGAGAAATTTTTTGGAGAATTCAAGGCTGGCGCGGACTACCCCGCGGTGTACCCCCTATACCGCAGGGATGTACCGCACCCCAAAAACCCGTACCACGGGTTGCGCACCACGGGTTTTATCCAAAAGCAAGAAAAAAAATGAAACTGATAGCCGCGGTGCACCGCGAGCCCAAAACGCGTGCCACGGGGTGTGTACCGCGGGTTTTTTGACGGAGTATGTGCGGACTACCCCGCGGACTACCCATGTACCGCAGGGATGCACCGCGCCAGGCGGTTTGTGAAGAGTTCGAAGCCCAGTCAACTTCTAACCTCAAGGAGATAAACCCTAGCCTCTTCCAAACGAATTTTCCAGCTCCCAACCCTATAAAAACACCTTGAAGTTTGATCAAACCTCCACAACAAACACATTAACATCATTAAATCTCTCCTCCATCCTCCATAAACATAACCTCTTCATCAAATTCATCACAAAACACCATTAAACACAATCAAGATTATCAAGCTTTCAAGAGTTCTTCCAAGTTTCATCAAGAAAACAACTTCCTTCATCTAATCCAAGCAAGAAACTCAAGCTATACCAAGTTTTCTTAACTTTATTCTATCCTTGGTATAAACTTGAGTTTGGGGTCAATTCAACCATGACAAACAGAACAGATGCCTTGGATTACAAGAGGAGGTGTTGTATCCTAGGGAAGAACAAGAATTTGCCTGGTTCTACACTTGAAAAGGCCATCAATCTTGATGAGCCTACTGAAGAAACACAAGAAGAAAAGGCACCTGTACCACAACAACACGGGAAATTAACAGCAAGGATGAGTGTATCATCAAAGCCTACAGACAAGCTACAATTTCAAGTTCAAGGTTCTTCTTCTTCTCAAACTGATTCTGGAATTCCACCATGGGCTCACAATTTACAACAAGAGTTCGAACTTTTACGATTAGACATCGGAGCACTTTGGAAGGAAATTACACAGATTAAGTCAACATTGGAAGAGGTAACTTTGTTCATGGATATTGATAATTATACTCCCCCTTTGGAGGAGGACACTATGGATCTTCATGGCCAGGTACCCCGTTCTAATTCTTCTTCTTAATTGATGGTAGACACTAGTTAGGTAGTTAGTTTAATTTTATTGCTTTATTGAGTCTTTTTCGAGTCGTGGGGACACGACCACTTTTGAGTTTGGGGTGGGGTTCGTTGCCTCATCCCAATTTTTTTTGTGTTTTACATGCTTTCAATAAAATTAATCTTAGGGTTGCATGACTGTAGAGACTTTTAAATGCCCCCATCAAGCATGCTTTTTGTGAATTAATGATAGAAAATAGTTGACTTTAGGAGTTAGTATAAACTGAACTTTGATTGCATGCAAATATGAGAAGATTGATAGGAAAAATTAATGAACAAGGCAAAAGAAGTAAACTTGTGCTTAATGATAATAGGTGGTTTGTAGAACGTGAGATCTAAATGAGTAGAGAACCCACTTAGGTATGAACTAGAGACAAGTTGTGTATATAGGAAGATGATAGAGGCAGTTCTTTGTTAACCCTTTGAATCCTTTTTGGCTGTCTATCCCTGAAATTAATTTTATCCTTCGTAGACAAATTTTTAGCCTTTAAGCCTTTCTTTTGTCGCCACATTATAAGCCAATTTCCCTTTAGATTGTTAGGCATGACCATACGACCCGCACTTGAATCACGATCCTGAGACTTCCTGTCTTGAGCTTGAGTTTGGGGTGGTGGGTCCACTATATGGGAATTTACATTGGGATTGGGATTTTTGAGCTTATCAATGATGCTTTGTGCTATACATGATGATGATTCACAGGTTTATTATATTGTAACCCTTTGCCGGGGTAATAGTGAATGGAAAAGAAGCTTCGAGCTCCAGTTATGAATAGGCATAACTATGAAAAATACCATGATATCTCAAACATCATAAAGAGAGTCATAGCTATAAGAAAAGAAAAGAAAAACGAATGATTTGAAAAGATTATATATTCAGACCGGCAAAGTGGAAATTTTTAGGTGAATCATCCTTAGTGCTTATTGGGTTAATTTTGGGGACGCTAATTAAGCGCGTCAATTGGGTTGAGTGAGAACGTTATTCGAGTGTAAACTCAAGCTCTTGGACAGTTGTTGATGGTAAGTGAGGAGAGAGCCAAAAGCTCACTTCAAATTTACCAAATATACATACCATACCGTCCTTCAGCCTATGCTAAAACCGTAAAGACCTCGTGATTCCTAGATGCACAGTGAGTTAATAGGGATTATTCTAAGTGGAACATTCAACACAAGTAAAGATCGAGGAACACCCTATAGCCACCATCTTGAGATAAGTATTGAGCGTAACCTTCTAGCTTTGTGAAATTAATTTTGACTTGATATTGTTTTGTATTTGATTTTGCATGATAAGTGTAGGTGTATATTAATTCCTAGGTTAGACTATATGAAATTTGTTTTAAGCTTTGCTTTGGGATTATTTTCTAGATTCTACCTTCTGCATTCACCTAAAAGATCCTTGTTTTATTTTTATTTTACTTTGTCGGGACGACAAAGGTTTGAGTTTGGGGTCTTGATGTCTCCCGATTTGTTCTAATTATTAGCCCCTTGGAGACATCCTTTTAGGTGAATAAATGGCTTGTTTGATAGACTTTTAAGCTTATTTGATCATATTGCACTTTCTCCCCTTGGAAATTAACTATTTGCAGAATCTGAGCTTTTGTGCGTAAATTTGACTATTTTTAATGCAAAGTTAATTGGTTCTTGAATCTCATAAAAGACCAATCCAAGGAGAAAAAGTGAGAATAAAGTCTTAGTGTATTTGAGAGTGTTAGGAAGTGATTTCTAGTGGAGTTTCTATTTTTAGAGTACACTTTCCTATTTCGATTTCTTGATTTATTGAATTATTCTTTTTAAGCATATGCGGTTTAATTATTTATTTAATGTGAAGCTTTAAAAGATAAATGGTAATTACTTAGAGGTCAATTCAAAATAAAGATGAAAGGAAAGAAGATTTACATGGAAATAAGAAGATTTGGTAAAGATTTATTCAAAGGAGGAAAAGATAAAGCTGCCTTTTGAAATCTGAAATTCAGCCACGTTTTAGAAATTAAATCATAATAAAAGATTGGCTAGGATTCTGGATGATTGGTCTCACCAATAGAAAGCTCTTTCCAAGACAAGCAGTTTCATATATTGGAACTTCTCAAACGGATAAGTATTGAAAAAGATATGACAAAATCAAATCAGCAGAATCTTACCTTTTAAGAGCTACGAATTTGAGAGTCTTTGACTTGTCTTCCACTCCAAGCAAAATTCGACCTAGGGTCTTCCAACACCTATAACCTCCTACTTTCACACACTTCAGAGAATTAACTAGAAGCTTAAGGTTTTCAAGTCAGAGCACGAAGCAGAGAAGAAGCTAGAAGCTGGAGGAATCCCGTTCTTCCATCCATAGTCATTCTACCCTTTAGGTTTTTATTTATCTTTTGTAGTTGAACATGAATTCCTTTTATTTAATGTTAGTTTTTAATTTCATCATGAGCTAAATTTCTTTATACTTGAGAATCGCATAAAAGGGATGAATTCCTTAATTAATGTTTTCTATGTTTTGAATTTGGGATTGTTTAGATTTAAATTGAATTGAGTTTTAGGTATTGGATATTACTTTGTTTTCATTACTAATTCTTTTAGGAGCAACTAGAATTAACTGTTAGTATTTGGGCTATTCACTTTAGTGGCGAAGTGATCATCCGACAGGGGGGTTTGAATACAGATCTAGGTAATACCCGTGTAATGTCCGTTATTGACCGACAGGCTTAACTAGTTACATAGCCAAAGAGGTAAATGCATATCATCCGAAAAGCCATATTCGACCATGCAGGTGTTTATGATACTTTAGGATAGCTTCTAGGTCCACCCGACAGGGGGCTAGGAGATATGAGAGTCCCGACTAATATTATAATTCCAATTCTACCCTTAAACATAGCATAGATTACATTAATTAGGTGGATTCCCTTGCGAGGATCAAGTATCTCTCTTATCTGAAGTTAGTCGTTATTTTCTTTATTTCCTTTCTGTTTATTTAATTTAGTCTTTATTTTATTTGCATCTTTCAATTTCCAAAAACCAAACAAAAATTATTATCTTTTATTTTCTGTTTAGCAATTATCTCTACTACTTGGTTAATATTTGGGTTGAACCTAATCCGTCCCTGAGAACGAACTTGATTATCATATATTACTTGGGACAACCGTACACTTGCGGTTAAGTGGTTCCTCTATTTTGCACTTAAATTTATAACACCCCAGGACCCACCAGCTATGTAACTAGGAAAATGATAGGGTCAGTTCTTTGTTAAGCCATTTGAGACCTTTTTAGCCTTTTATCCCTTGTATTAATTTAATCCTTCTTAGCCCAATTTTGAGCCTTAGAGCCTTTGCTTTTGTCGCCACGATATAATCCCATATCCCCTTAGTTTATTAGGCCTTTCCACATGACCCGCACTTGAATCACGATCCTGAGACCTGTCTCAAGCTTGAGTTTGGGGTGGTGGATCCATATTTGGGAAATTATATTGGGAGTGAACTATATGTGTTTACATTAAGGTACAATTTCAGATGATATTATTATTTGTAACCCATTGGCGAGATTTAAAAAAAAAAGTCAATACAATAAGGACCGGGAACCCGATCATTACAAACCAGGAACCTGGTTAGCTACAGTAAAAAAAAAGAATTTGAAAAAAAATTTGCACTTTAGTCCTTAAATAAAATCAAAAAAAATATTTATCTATTTTATTTTCCGCATCATATAACAACTACACACACTTATTACATAACATCTAAAGTCATATTCAATCCGTTCCTGAGATCGAATTCCCGTTTACCAGATATTACTTGGACGATCTGTACACTTGCGGTACGTGTCCTTCCTATATGGGGGTGTTATTTTATAACACACCAGGAGACACCAGTAACCTAGTTCTGAATTTAATTGGGAATATGCATGTAAAGGCATGTATATCCCTGTGTGGTTATTCGTTGTGCATGCAAGCAAGCCTGGACCACCGACGTACTGAAAGATAAATGGTGCAATTTACCATATAATTAATTTCTTTACATAGAAAAATAAGAAACCAAGAAAAAAACATCAAACGTGATTTTTTTAAGTATATTCAAGTAATACATAATTATTCATCTTTACTCACGTTATTGATGACATTTCCTTTGTTATTTTATACTTGAACATTTATTAGATTTTCACGCTGATGTTATGGTAATTTATAAATTTTGAATACTATGAAATATTATTGTTTTGGTCCACAAATCCCTGTACAAAATATCAGTATTTTACTAATCGAGGTTTAGTCCAGGTTGTTTACCGACGTTGATATATATTAATATACACACACACATATATATCTTAGTTGCTTGTTATATATCTTTTTATCGGCTATTTCTATGTTGTTAATCACACCAAGTTATCCCTTCGTCGTGATATACGGGTTGTTCATGAGTCCAAATTATGTTATGTAAGTATTTATGGGTTATTGATTCAAATGTCTTTACAAGAATATTGTTAGCTAATAAAGTTTACACTAATTATTACACATAAAATTTTAAGAAATATGTTTAACCTATAAAAAATAATACACGTGAACCTTTAAAAAATTTGTATAAGCCATTAGATAAAATCGTAACTTATTATAAAAACAAAGATATCCCATTAAAAATTTGACCATTTGCGGAAGGAAAAAAACTTAAACCCATTAAAAATGAGAAAATTTAGTTTTGGACCTTTTAACAATTGACACTTATAAAATAATTTTTTAGAATGATTTGTTAAACTATTTTTCTTCATCCATTAGAGAATAAAGTTTTTCAAATAATTTTTCAACATATTATAATTTTTTCGATATATAGGATATTACTTTTTACACAATAACTTTACAAAAATTGAATAAAAATTATATTTAATAGTTAAATTCTAAATAAAAACCCCACCCTACTTCACCTCATCCAATTCACTAAAATCCTTTTAATATTATAGCGTCCACAAACAAAATTTCTAAGTGTATCCTGGACTCATAATAAGACGTTGCATATCTGACTAATTATTGTTTCTAAACTAAAACAATATAATGAAAATAACATGTTGGGTTACATACACGAATGCATTGGATAATTGAGTTTGCCTTTAATATATAATTACAACCATATAAATACACATTAATACATGAGAGAGAGAGATAGAGAGAGAGATAGAGAGAGAGAGTACCAATTAGGGAAAGTCGAGGCCTCTTACATATTTGGGTACTAGAATTATGTTGCGAACCTTGATAGGAAAATTCATAGTTCATTCTAAGTAAAACCCATAAAAAATGTGAATAATGCATTCTATTAAAAGATACAATAATATAAAACACCCATTAACAATTTTTTTCTTTATCATCACCATTAAACCTAAAATTAACCTTAAAAATGTTAACGGGACACAAAATTAAACTAGACCTAATACGCATTTTAGGTTAAAAATCAAATCTTGTGAATAAAAATATAGATTAACTTACGGTGGTTTGATAAGAATGAAGAATCACTATTTGTGTTAGAAATGAAGAGAAACGGGTTTTGTTGGGTGTAAGGTGAGTGACCTTATCACTATGTAGAGAATAGCGAAAATAATTTTTTTTTTTTGATGTGAAACATATATGTGAGTTAAGATCGATAGGTTGTCTAGTGGTTAGACTACTACGTAGAGACCAAGAGGTCTTGGGATCGAATCCTATTGGATTCAAAATGTTTCCGAGTTCAAAGTGTCTCTCATACATAAGAGTACCAATGGCACTAGAATATGGTTCTCGTAGATATATTATGTTTCTCTTCTAGAGTGCTATGATACATGTCAAGACTTAAGTTAATTCTTTTTGCTACAAAAGTATCAATTTTATTGCACTTACTCATACTAAAGTACTCAAGTATATTTATGATGTAAGGTTCTTGAGATAAATATAATAGATGTCTAGACCTGTCTTTGTGAATATTAAAACCAAGAATATAATTTGATTATTCCATATCTTTCATGTCAAATTGAGAAGCTAAACTCTTTATCATTCTTATATAATAGGATTTCCTCCACATATAAAGTTAAAATCACATTTTTTTTCTTGGAACACCTTACATAACACAATAGTCTTCACTTATCATTTCAAATCAGTGATGAAATAACTTTATGAAATGCAGTTTTAACATCTATTAGGTGAAAATCGAGATTGAGATCCGCCGCAATAGATAAAATAAGACGTAACGAGGAAAATCTAACAACAAGAGAAAAAGTTTCCTCAAAATCTATTCCTTCCCGTTGAGTATAACCTTTCGCTATAAAGTGAGATTTATACCTCTCAATATAATTGTGAAGCTTTATTTTTATTTTGAGAAATCATTTATTCCCAATCGTATTACGTCCTTTTGGGAAATCAACCAGTTCCCAAACCTGGATTTTCTTCATCCACTCCATTTCTTCTTCCATTTCTTTACTTCGTTCACTCTTAGCAAGACATGGAAGATCTGTACTTACTGTTCGAGGTTCTTTTCACATCTTGTGGAGTTATCATAAAGACCTTTCCATTGATTTCAAACCAAAGAAGAGGAGCTAAACCTCTAGAACTTCTCTTAGGTTGAGAATCGTGAGAAATAGGATTACTAGATGATGCAATTGTTTCTTCTGTCTCACGATTTGGAGTAGTGTCAGTCTTTACTTCTTGAGTATGTGTTAGCTAATTAGGTGTCATATTTGTTTCCATATCATCTTTGGAGTATAATTAAATTCACATAAAACATAATTTCTATTAACCTAACCTCTGCTAGGGAAAACATTATCTAAAAATATGATATCTCTTGACGCAATTTCGGTAAGACCGTCACCATCGTGTTCACCAATAAACACATAACCTTTAGAGTTCTTTGGAAATCTTACAAAGATAAACTTCTTGACTCTTGAAACTAACTTTCCATATTTATGAGATAGGTCATGAACATATCCTGGCGACACCCAGGGTCAACAGTATGAAAGGTTAGGTTTCTTACCTGTCCAAATTCATAAGGAGTAGATGGAATTGTCTTTGTGGGTACTCAGTTAAGTATATAGTTACCGTTAAGCAACGCATCTTTCTAATAAGATATTGGAAGATTAGTTTGTGCCATCATAGACCTAACCATTTCTAGGATTGTTCCATTCCTTCTTTCAACCACACCATTCGATTGTGGTGTATAGGAAGCTATCCTACTATCCCCTTTTCATCACAAGGTTATTTAAACTAATCTTATAGATATTCACGTCCACGGTCGGTCCTTAAGGTTTTTACCTTCCACTCAAACTGGTATTCTGCTTCATTGACAAATATCATAAAACATTTCAATGCTCCAGATTTACAAAAAACCAAATATATAACAAAACCTAGCGAAATCATCTACAATAGAGATGGAATAATATTCCCCACGTCTAGTTTGAACAATGTCATAAGTATATTATTATTTATTATATCATTTATATTAGACATAACATTTATAGATATTATTATTATGTCCGGTGAAGATAATTATGTTGATTGCTCTCTTATTGTTTTTAGGGAAAAAGACCTCCTAAATACCCAATGTTTTGAATTTGACAAATAGATTCCCAATTTTTCACAATTGGACATTCAGATTCCCAACATTTTCATTTTTGCAGTCCTTTAGTATCCACAGTTAAATACACGTTAAATGTTGATGTGGCATAATTTTATTTATTTAATTATAAATTTTTTTTAGTTGTGAAATAACTGTTTTACCCCTACCACATCATCACTTAACACCAGAATTAACATCGGGTACTAACGGAAGGCAAAAAATATAATGTTGTGTACCCGTTTGTCCACTTCTGAAACCATGGTATGTATTTTTCTAAAACGCAAATTACTGAGTATCCATGGGGTCTTTTTCTCACATAAATATAATAAACTTTTCTCTATATTCATTATTAATAAAAAGAAAGAATAAAGCTACAAACTAAGTAAGGAAAAGAAAAAAATATCACCGACTTACGGATTACTTCGGTAGGCTGGGAGGTGG
Source organism: Nemophila menziesii (assembly GCA_029959085.1). Taxonomy (NCBI): domain Eukaryota; kingdom Viridiplantae; phylum Streptophyta; class Magnoliopsida; order Boraginales; family Hydrophyllaceae; genus Nemophila; species Nemophila menziesii. The sequence continues at coordinate 5,869,475 of JARWIR010000030.1, forward strand.
ATGTCATCTTCTTTTTGAATTCTCTGAGCGCCATGGTTAACCGAACTTTCATAATTTCACACGACCTTCTCTAGCAGAACTGCTCGAACAACAAATCAACGCTAAACCCTCTAACCACCACACATAAAATCCGAGCAGTAAGCTTTAAATCATTATTGCTGACCTCAACTAATGGCGTCGCCTAAGTTTCCCACCAACACAATCAAAACACCAATCTCAACTTTTGAGTTTTCATAACTTTTGATTTTTCATAACTTTTGAGTTTTCATAGCTGCACACACTTGAAAACTGAATGCTGAATCTCTGATGTCTCCAATATTTGTTGGATCAAAATCTCATAATCTTTGAGCTTTCATATATATAGTACTAATGTTTTTTTCTAAATATTATGGGCCTCTCATAAGTTAGTTCTTTTTGTTCCAAAATAAGTATATAGTAAGACATTGGAATTTTGGATGTTTAGAAGAGGTTTCCAATATCTATTGGATCAAAATCTCTAGAAAATAAGAGAAGAGGGTTCGTTGGCTATCGTTAATGTATTGATCAAGCACGTTGCTTATACTTTAAGTTCCTAACTTCTTTATAATTTGTATGGATGAAAATAATCATTTGAATTCAATGCACTCATCATGAGCTCAGTAAGGTAGAAATTCATTCTTATCCTCAAACCTATATGTACACAAAGGCAGATTTATGTTTACAAAATGTAGGTTTTGAGCACATCTTTATAAAAAAATTGTTGCCTAATAAGTATCACATGTAATCTGTTGATAAATATACACAACTCATTAGGAAAATATACACAACCAAAAAATACGTAACCCATAAAAAAACTCCCAACCCATTGCAAATATAAATATAACCCATTGTTGGTTTAAAATTTAGACTTGTTGAGAATAAGAGAGTGTTTTTTTAACCTTTTTAAAAATTAACTCATAAAAAATTATTAACTTATTCCTATAAGCTCACAATTTTATTATCTGGAGCAGTTTGTTTTAAGTAATTTTCTTTTTAGTTACATGGAAGAGTTACTTTTAGACCCGGTGTCATTGACACGGTTCTAATCTGTAGTGCCTAAAAGAATAACCAAGCCAAGGCTCTGGACAGTTGAGCTAACCCAAATGGTTATTATGTATTTTTCTTATCTCACGTTATTTATATTTCAAGTTTATCCTAATTTATATTCTTGAAGTTGTCCGTGCATGTACTATACTATGTATTCTCTAATATTTATTGTTTTATCACGACCAAAGCTACTTTTGTGTAATACATGTTTTTTTTTTTTTTGTCATGAGCAATACATGCTCTTAAAAACCATATTTACAACTTACACCTAAATATCGCTTTATAAAACTATAAGAACCCAAATTCAACACACTTTTGAAACTTGTATGATTGTTTTTGTGAAGAAACTTTGACTATGTTAAACTAAATAGGCAATCCTTGAGGAAAAATAAAGTTGAATTTAATGGTGTCTCTCCAGGTCACTCATTTGTACTCAACCTAGTTACTTTACTGGAAACTTCAACCAAGATGAAAGATAGGAAATTAACCAAGCACCAAGCAACAATTTAGGATCAGAAAAATACACTAAGCACAAATAATCACACGGAACACCAAATCTGTGCCAAACAACAGAACCAGTAAACACATTTTGAACGAACTGCTCCCATGTGGTTGGAGCAGCGTAATAAAGAATAGAGAGAAATCAAAAACAAAAACAAAAAAAATAGAAACAGAGATGTTAATAGACTTATAGACTTACAGAGAGAACCACGACCCACCCATATAATGTGAGTTATAAATTAAAACTAAAAAACCACAGCCTTTAATATGAAAGTACAAACAAATTATCTATAGTAATTAAATTGCACATTGATACAATAAACTAAAAAGTAAGAAACAGCTGCTTAAAGTGTCACAATCAATTAGGATATCACATATAGTAGTTACTTCACATGATTCAACTGAAAAAAGTTTTATGTTGTCAACTCTGGTGAGGCCTCAGGTGGCTAAACTTTTACCACAATATCATCAACAAAATTGGATGAGGTATCACAATCAAAACTACTACACCAGGGACATTATTCCTAGGGCTCCTCGCCCATACAGACTGCTGCTAATTTTCTCCAAGGTAACAATCGCTTAATAGCTTCCTTCTTTAATAAGTACCATTTACCTAGAAAAAAGAAAAGGAAAAATCAGCATCAGAGTTTCCAGTGATCTTTCCAGTGATCTTTCCAGTGATCATGAATATTTCCTTTCCATTGCTAAAGTCTTTCATCTTTATAGTTAATCTCTCCATGAATTTAAATGGAAGGAGATATTGGCTGAACATCAAAAATATCTGGCTTTTTCATCTTCCCTGCTCGGCTCAAGATACGTCTCTTGATCACTTTAGAAATATCCATCTAGTAAAAAGCGCACACAGTAAATCAATATTAAATACATAAGACCATGCATTAACCACCCAACAATTCAAAATACATCTGCTTAACAGTATATCACAGTAAACGTAAACTACCAATTAAATCTTACCATGGAAATTATTAAACCTTCATAGTTAACTGAAATGTCACAACGATCTTATTCGTTTTATGTTTTTGTTCAGTAATGATATTATTCTTGACATGAGTTTCTGTCTGTGTGCAAAATATAAAAAAAAATCACTATTAATCCCTTCCAAATAAATAAACATTATTTCTATGTTAATATTTTTTAATTATCAAGTAAATATGTAAAAGTAAAGAGTAATTAGTTCAAATCTAACTCAAATTCAAGCTATAATCCCAATTTAATGATTAAATTTATGGATAAAATACATTAATGATTATCCATAAATATCACATATAGAGAAAAAGACTCGTTGGGAGGGCTATTGGTGGGGTGGCAGTTGATGAGATATCTTCGGATTGTGATAATGTTTCAACCAAATCCACTAACCCACCTAACTCAACTCATTCTTCACCAGTATGGCCCCCTATGGTGCAAATGTATTGTATAAGATACAATTCTGATTTCTCTTAGCGGTCAGAAAATCCATAACAGAGAAATCCATAACAGAGCGAGCATCTACATTGAAATTGTTCAATGGACTAGAAATCCAGAGTTTTACCCAACAAACGCATAAACTTTCCTTCTTAATTGTAACAATTCTTCAATATCTCCTACTTATTTTTTACCTTAGGTTTTGCAGATCGATTGTATATTTCATCGTTATTACAACTTAATAAGTGGGAAATATGAAAAAAGTGAGGAGTCGAGAGTGTACCTGATTTAAACATCACTGATAAAAAAGACGGCGAACGGCTAATGGAGATCGTCGAATATCATACGGTGCTCCAAGGAATCCTCTTACTTTTGATTTATGAAGAAAAGGTAACCAAAATGAGGGTTTTATATAAGTTTGAGGAATTATCCCTTTTGCTTCTAATTTTTTATGAGATTGACAAGTTGCCCCATTGTTTAATTCTACTAGATACCCCTAACTTTTGTTTTCGTGACTCGTGGTCCGTTACTAACGGTCCAAAATCACCGTTAAGAGCATTTTTATTATTTTTTTATTCTTAATCCGTTTTATTTATATAATTATCTTAACCCCATATTTTTAAAAGGGAAAAATAGGTAATTCTGAAATGCCTACCCTATATATACACGAAACAAAATAAGAAAATTAAAACAAAATCAAAATCAAAAGACAAGGGAGGGTTTGGTTTGGGGAAGAACAAGAAGACGAAGAACCCAGATTGCATAAGACGATGTACTTTAGCTCGAAAGATAATCAATGACACCGTTTACGTTATGGAGTAAGTGTGTTTATTTATTACCCCTAAATCTTTGCTTGTTGGTTAAGATCTTTTAATCTGTAAATGTAGGGTTTTCGAGTATATTTATTACATTTTTAGATATCACGCGTGAAGGGCGGGATTTAGTTAGTAATATGAGTATATTTTACGGGATTTGGTTACCATATTGATAGTGTATCCATATTTGATAATTATTTTTCCATTAATTGGTTCCTAACGTAATGGGTAACTAATTAATTCGAAATTGATCGTGTAATAGAGAAATTTGCACTGAGGATTCGCTTTTGTGGGATATTTAATGAAGACACGAGCAATTACAATTATTTAAAGATTGAGTATGTAGATCGTTGTGAATATGACAAATTTAGTATACCTGTACTTAAGAAGGCTGTTTCGAAGTTAAGGATAAAAGGTAACTTGGAGTACAACTATGTGAAATTGGGGAAAAAACTACCTGATGGTCTAGTATGTTTAGATTGCAAGGATAAATGTATGGAGATGTGTAGCATTGGAGAGAAAAACATAATTGTTGACCTGTTTGTTGTTAGTAAACCAGTAATACATGAAAACCACGAAATTCAAACTCCTTATTTCATGCCTTTGTTATTAACTTGGAATAAGGTTTAAGAAATAGTTCAGCAACGAGAAGAAGATAAAGTTCATACCAATAATGACCTTGATGAGATGGAAGTTCAGAACTGTAATGAAGGGCAAGAAGAAGTAGTTAAAAGCTGTGATGAAAGGCCTAATATGAAAAGTGTAGAAGAAAAGAGTGATGAAAGGCATGGTGAGAAAAGTGTGGAAGAAAAGACAGTTGAAGAGGAAACAATAAAGGTACACAGTCATTTGACAATTTAGCCCTTAACATTATAGTTGATTGACAATTTAACCCCTAATTTACATATATTTGACTATATATTTATTTTAACTTTATAGGTTATTTGTGAAGATCAAAACACAACTGATGTTAATGTAACTGAAGGTGAGAACGACGAAGTAAAAAAATTAGTTTCATAGCCTGTAGAGAAAGTAGTTGCGGAGAAAGAACTAAACAAGGTAGGTAATGTTGGTTTGGAAGAAGGAGGAAAGACCTGTGATGATAGGCCTGATATGAAAAGCGTGGAAGAAAAGAATGGTGAAAGACATTATGGGAAAATCATGGAAGAAAAGATAGTTGAAGAAGAAACAATAAAGGTACACAGTCATTTGATAGTTTAGCCCTTAACATTTCAGTTGATTGACAAATCACCCCCTTAATTTTCATATATTTGATTGTATATTTTTTTTACCTTTTCAGGTTGTTTGCAAAGATCAAAACACACCTGATGTTAATGTAACTGAAGGTGAAGGTGAAAAGAAGAAGTAAATAATTTTGTTAATGAGACTTTGGAAGAACAACTCTCTGATATTGGAGAGAAGGAGAAGTCTGTTAATGATATATTGGATAAAGTGTTGAAGGTTTTGAAGTCTGACGAGAAAGTAGGTAAGAGGAGTTCCAAAAATAAATCACCATTGAGGCCTTTCAGGCTTATCGATGAAAACCTAACAAATGATAAGATTGAATCTATATAGTAATGTGAGTGATTTTCAACAGTTACTGCACCGGAAAAATGCAGTTAATATTAGTACCAGAACATGCTACATGGCATATCACTTAGCAAAAGGCATGACAGAGGTTGAATACAAGGATCAATACAAGAAGATTTACGATTATTCAGCAGAAATCAGGAGAAGTAACCCTTGAAGTACTGTAGCTATTGAAACTACTGTTGATGAGCTCACTAGAGTAGAAAGATTTCATAGACTTTATGTTGGTCTTGGAGGTTGTAGAAGAGGGTTTTTAGATTGTTATAGAAAGGTTGTTGGGGTAGATGGATAACACCTAAAAGGTCCACATCTAGGTGTGATTTTAATAGCAATTGGAATTTATGGGAACAACTGTATATTCCCAATTGTGTATTACCTAGCAGAGAAAGAGGATAGTAACTCTTGGAGATGGTTTTTTAACTTGTTGGTACAAGATCTTTGGTATAAGTAATCAACAAGAATGGACTTTCGTATCTGATAGACAAAAGGTTGGTTATCTTTGATGGGTATAAATATATAGTTTTTGTAAAGAATACTGACAGTTTTTTTTTTCTTTGTTTGTGTTTATAGGGATTACTCCAGGTCATGAGTGACATGCTTCCGGATATTGAATATCAGTATTGTGTAAGGCATCTGTATAATAATTTCAAGATCAAGCATTCGGGTTTGGCTTTAAAAGACAAACTGTGGGAAGCTGCAAGGGCCCCATCAATTTACAGATTTAATGAATTAATGGATGAAATTAAACACATGGATAAGGATGCTTTCAAATGGCTCTCTAACCTAGATCCCAAGGCGTGTTCAAGGTCTCATTTTAGTACATTTACAAAATGTTATCTTCTACTCTCAACAACATCTGCGAAAGCTATAACAGTGCCATTAAAAAAGTCAAGTATTTTGTCAGCTCTCCCTAAACAGTTAACTATTATGTCTATTTACCCCCTACAAAGTTTCATATTTTGTCTACTTATCCCTTACACAAACAAAACAATTGTCTATTTACCCCCTAAAGAGTTTCTTATTTTGTCTACTTAACCCTTAAACAACTACAAATGGTGTCTACTTACCCCCTAAAAAGTTAACTATTTTATCTACTTACCCCCTAAACAGTTAACTATTTTATCTACTTACCCCCGAAACAGATAACTATTTTATCATGTTTGTAACAGGGACAAGTGTCTAATTCTCATACTTGAGGGGCTAAGGATGTATAGTATGAAGATGCTACAATCTAAGAAATCATGGATGTGATGTCTCCCGATTTGTTCTAATTATTAGCCCCTTGGAGACTTCCTTTTAGGTGAATAAATGACTTATTTGATAGACTTTTAGGCTTAATTGATCATATTACACTTTCTCCCCTTGGAAATTAACTAATTGCAGAATCTGAGCTTTTGTGCGTAAATTTGACTATTTTTAATGCAAAGTTAATTGGTTCTTAAATTTCATGAAAGACCAATCCAAGGAGGAGAAGTTAGAATAAAGTCTTAGTGTATTTTAGAGTGTTAGGAAGTGATTTTTAGTCGAGTTTCTATTTTTAGAGTACACTTTCCTATTTCTATTTCTTGATTTATTGATTTATTCTTTTTAAGCATATGCGGTTTAATTATTTATCTAATGTGAAGCTTTAAGAGATAAATGGTAATTACTTAGAGGCCAAGTCAAGATAAAGATGATAGGAAAGAAGATTTACATGGAAATAAGAAGATTTAGGAAAGATTTATTCAGAGGAGGAAAAGATAAAGCTACCTTTTGAAATCTGAAAATCCAGCCACGTTTTAGAGATTAAATCATAATAAAAGATTGGCATGGATTCTGGACGAGTGGTCTGAACCAATAGAAAGCTCTTTCCAAGACAAGTGGTTTCATATATTGGAACTTATCAAACGGATAAGTATTGAAAAAGATATGACCATATCAAATCAGCAGCAAATCTTACCTTTCCTAGAATTTAGAGCTACGAATTTAAGAGTCTTTGACTTGTCTTCCGCTCCAAGAAAAATTCGACCTAGGGTCCTCCAACACCTATAAATACACCCCTTAACCTCCTACTTTCACACACTTCAGAGAATTACACAAGAGGCTTAAGGTTTTCAAGTCAGAGCACGAAGGAGAGATGAAGCTGGAAGCTGGAGGAATCCTGTTCTTCCATCCATAGTCATTCTACCCTTTAGGTTTTTATTTATCTTTTGTAATTGAACATGAATTCCTTTTATTTTATGTTATACTTTAATTTCATCATTAGATAAATTTCTTTATACTTGAGAATCGCATAAAAGGGATGAACCTTAATTAATTGTTTTCTATGTTTTGAATTTGAGATTGTTTAGATTTAAATAGAATTGAGTTTTATATATTGGATATTACTTTGTTTTCATTACTAATTCTTTTAGGAACAACTAGAATTAGCTTTTAGTATTTGAGCTATTCACTTTAGTGGCGAAGTGATCATCCAACAGGGGTGTTTGAATACAGATCTAGGTAATACCCGTGTAATGTCCGTTATTGACCGACAGGCTTAACTAGTTACATAGCCAAAGAGGTAAAATCATACCATCCGAAGAGGCATATTCGACCATACAGGTGTTTATCATACTTTAGGATAGCTTCTAGGTCCACCCGACAGGGGGCTAGGAGATATTAGAGTCCCGACTAATATTATAATTCCAATTCTACCCTTAAACATAGCATAGATTATATTGATTAACTGGATTCCTTTGCGAGGATCAAGTATCTCTCTTATCTGAAGTTAGTCGTTATTTGTTTTATTTCTTTTCTGTTAAGTTAATTTAGTTTTAGTTTAATTGCATCTTTTAATTTCCAAAAACCAAACAAAAATTACTATCTTTTATTTTCTGCTTAGCAATTATCTCTACTATCTGATTAATATTTGGGTTGAACCTAATCCGTCCCTGAGAACGAACTTGATTATCATATATTACTTGGGACAACCGTACACTTGCGGTTAAGTGGTTCCTCTATTTTGCACTTTATTTTATAACACCCTAGGACCCACCAAGTTTTTGGCGCCGCTGCCGGGGACGGTAGTGTGTGACCCCGGTGTTAATCTTTTAGTAGTTTAATTTTTAGTTTTAGTTTTATTTTTCAGTTTTACGCTTTGGGTTGTTTTAATATTAGTACCAGAACATGCTATTAGTTTTAATATTAGTACCAGAACATACTACATGGCATATCACTTAGCAAAAGGCATGACAGAGGTTGAATACAAGGATCAATACAAGAAGATTTACGATTATTCAGCAGAAATCAGGAGAAGTAACCCTTGAAGTACTGTAGCTATTGAAACTACTGTTGATGAGCTCACTAGAGTAGAAAGATTTCATAGACTTTATGTTGGTCTTGGAGGTTGTAGAAGAGGGTTTTTAGATTGTTATAGAAAGGTTGTTGGGGTAGATGGATAACACCTAAACGGTCCACATCTAGGTGTGATTTTAATAGCAATTGGAATTTATGGGAACAACTGTATATTCCCAATTGTGTATTACCTAGCAGAGAAAGAGGAAGGTAACTCTTGGAGATGGTTTTTTAAATTGTTGGTACAAGATCTTTGGTATAAGTAATCAACAAGAATGGACTTTCGTATCTGATAGACAAAAGGTTGGTTATCTTTGATGGGTATAAATATATAGTTTTTGTAAAGAATACTGACAGTTTTTTTTTCTTTGTTTGTGTTTATAGGGATTACTCCAGGTCATGAGTGACATGCTTCTGGATATTGAATATCAGTATTGTGTAAGGCATCTGTATAATAATTTCAAGATCAAGCATTCGGGTTTGGCTTTAAAAGACAAACTGTGGGAAGCTGCAAGGGACCCATCAATTTACAGATTTAATGAATTAATGGATGAAATTAAACACATGGATAAGGATGCTTTCAAATGGCTCTCTAACCTAGATCCCAAGGCGTGTTCAAGGTCTCATTTTAGTACATTTACAAAATGTTATCTTCTACTCTCAACAACATCTGCGAAAGCTATAACAGTGCCATTAAAAAAGTCAAGTATTTTGTCAGCTTACTCCCTAAACAGTTAACTATTATGTCTATTTACCCCCTACAAAGTTTCATATTTTGTCTACTTATCCCTTACACAAACAAAACAATTGTCTATTTACCCCCTACAGAGTTTCTTATTTTGTCTACTTAACCCCTAAACAACTACAAATGGTGTCTACTTACCCCCTACAAAGTTAACTATTTTATCTACTTACCCCCTAAACAGTTAACTATTTTATCTACTTACCCCCGAAACAGATAAATATTTTATCATGTTTGTAACAGGGACAAGTGTCTAATTCTCATACTTGAGGGGCTAAGGATGTATAGTATGAAGATGCTACAATCTAAGAAATCATGGATGTGATGTCTCCCGATTTGTTCTAATTATTAGCCCCTTAGACTCTTCCTTTTAGGTGAATAAATGACTTATTTGATAGACTTTTAGGCTTAATTGATCATATTACACTTTCTCCCCTTGGAAATTAACTAATTGCAGAATCTGAGCTTTTGTGCGTAAATTTGACTATTTTTAATGCAAAGTTAATTGGTTCTTGAATTTCATGAAAGACCAATCCAAGGAGGAGAAGTTAGAATAAAGTCTTAGTGTATTTTAGAGTGTTAGGAAGTGATTTTTAGTCGAGTTTCTATTTTTAGAGTACACTTTCCTATTTCTATTTCTTGATTTATTGATTTATTCTTTTTAAGCATATGCGGTTTAATTATTTATCTAATGTGAAGCTTTAAGAGATAAATGGTAATTACTTAGAGGCCAAGTCAAGATAAAGATGATAGGAAAGAAGATTTACATGGAAATAATAAGATTTAGGAAAGATTTATTCAAAGGAGGAAAAGATAAAGCTGCCTTTTGAAATCTGAAAATCCAGCCACGTTTTAGAGATTAAATCATAATAAAAGATTGGCATGGATTCTGGACGAGTGGTCTGAACCAATAGAAAGCTCTTTCCAAGACAAGTGGTTTCATATATTGGAACTTATCAAACGGATAAGTATTGAAAAAGATATGACCATATCAAATCAGCAGCAAATCTTACCTTTCCTAAAATTTAGAGCTACGAATTTAAGAGTCTTTGACTTGTCTTCCACTCCAAGCAAAATTCGACCTAGGGTCCTCCAACACCTATAAATACACCCCTTAACCTCCTACTTTCACACACTTCAGAGAATTACACAAGAGGCTTAAGGTTTTCAAGTCAGAGCACGAAGGAGAGATGAAGCTGGAAGCTGGAGGAATCCTGTTCTTCCATCCATAGTCATTCTACCCTTTAGGTTTTTATTTATCTTTTGTAATTGAACATGAATTCCTTTTATTTTATGTTATATTTTAATTTCATCATTAGCTAAATTTCTTTATACTTGAGAATCGCATAAAAGGGATGAACCTTAATTAATTGTTTTCTATGTTTTGAATTTGAGATTGTTTAGATTTAAATAGAATTGAGTTTTATATATTGGATATTACTTTGTTTTCATTACTAATTCTTTTAGGAACAACTAGAATTAGCTTTTAGTATTTGAGCTATTCACTTTAGTGGCGAAGTGATCATCCGACAGGGGGGTTTGAATACAGATCTAGGTAATACCCGTGTAATGTCCGTTATTGACCGACAGGCTTAACTAGTTACATAGCCAAAGAGGTAAAATCATATCATCCGAAGAGGCATATTCGACCATACAGGTGTTTATCATACTTTAGGATAGCTTCTAGGTCCACCCGACAGGGGGCTAGGAGATATTAGAGTCCCGACTAATATTATAATTCCAATTCTACCCTTAAACATAGCATAGATTATATTGATTAACTGGATTCCTTTGCGAGGATCAAGTATCTCTCTTATCTGAAGTTAGTCGTTATTTGTTTTATTTCTTTTCTGTTACGTTAATTTAGTTTTATTTTAATTGCATCTTTTAATTTCCAAAAACCAAACAAAAATTACTATCTTTTATTTTCTGCTTAGCAATTATCTCTACTATCTGATTAATATTTGGGTTGAACCTAATCCGTCCCTGAGAACGAACTTGATTATCATATATTACTTGGGACAACCGTACACTTGCGGTTAAGTGGTTCCTCTATTTTGCACTTTATTTTATAACACCCTAGGACCCACCAAGTTTTTGGCGCCGCTGCCGGGGACGGTAGCGTGTGACCCCGGTGTTAATCTTTTAGTAGTTTAATTGTTAGTTTTAGTTTTATTTTTCAGTTTTACGCTTTGGGTTGTTTTTCTTTCTCAAATTTACAGGTTTTGGTTTATGCGTGAAGATATTGTGATTCTTGCAAATCCCGAAAACCTAGTTCGTGAAGCAAACAAAAGAAAGAGAGACGCTAAAGCAAAAGAGTTAGAGGATCAATTAGCAAAAGAAACAATGGCTGAAGACCCAGTTAACAATCAACAACAACTCAACCCTCCAGCTGCTCCCGTTGCTCAAAATAATGATCCGTGGTTCATCAATGGCCCTGAAGAAGCTCCGTTTCGAGCTCCTGCCCTCGGAATTGGCCCTGCAAATATTAATGTCGAGAGATTCAGACCCGATCCTGGTATGTTATCTCAGTTTCAAAGTTATGGCAATTTCCGAGGAGCACCTACCGAAGATCCAATCCGTGCTGTATAGAAGTTCACGCAAATTTGCGATCCTTATATTACGCAAGGAGTAACTAAAGAGCAAATGTATTTTGCTCATTTTAGATACTTCGTTATTGATGGAGCATGCGAATGGCATGATTCTCAAGAACCCGGAACAATTGCAAATTGGGACGCATTACAAACCGTGTTCTTCGATAGATACTACCCAGCAAACATGAGATTAGATGCGCAAGTTGAAATAACATCATTCAAACAAGAGGAAGACGAGAATTTGGGTAGGAGTTGGAAGAGATTTCAGATTTTCTTAAGAAGAGTCCCTGATCATGGCCTCACAGAAATACAACAGATGAAGATATTTTACCGAGGACTTGATGGCTCTTCGAAAAAGGATCTAGACTTACTTTGTGGTGGTGCATTTCTTGGGTACAACCTGTCCATGATAATATTATTTTGAATAGAACTGTAACGAATGAACTAGGTTGGAACACCGTAAGAACACCTGTCCGAGGTGGAAATATTGCACTACTTGAAGAAAAATTCTCCGCCATGGAAAACAAACTCGAACAACAACTGAAACAGCTTACTCTAGCTGTTACAAAAGGGGCTACTGGTAGAAGAGAAAATGTTAATGTTACACAAGAAGTTTAAGGATGTTCTAACTGCGGTACACAAGATCATGATTGGGAAACCTGTCAAAATAATCTAGAATCCGTAATGTTCGTGTCCAACCGAGGACATTATAACTCAAGTGGTCAAGGTTATCAACCAAACAGAAACCATCCGGGTTTCCAATATTCGAATCCAAATGGGGCTGCTAATCCAACTTATGCATATCAGCCACGTCCCCAAGGAAACAACTTTCAACCAAGACCTCAGAACAACTACCAAGGTGGACAAGCATACGGAAATCAACCTCAAAGACAACCTCCTCAAGATGCTTATACCGAAACCATGAACCAGAAAGCTCTACCTGCTCAACCTCAAGAAGGCGCTTTAGATGTTCAGCAAACTTTGACAACACTAATCAACATCTAACAATCTACAGCCGCAACACTTAATATGATGGAAACTCAGATGGCTCAGATAAATAAGCAATTAAATCAACGTCAGCAAGGACAATTACCAAGTGACACTAAAGAACCTAAGCAAAGAGAAGATTGCAATGCAGTGACACTTCGAAGTGGTACGAAGCTCGCTCCACCTCCTTTTCCCGTGATGAAAGAAAAAGAAACAACTGTGAAAGAGAAACCGATAAAAGATGTGGAAGAGAAGGAAGATGAACCCGAAATAATTGAAGTGGAGAAGATTCCGGAAAAACCAAAATCCAAAGATGTTACAGAAACCCGTCCTCCTCTACCTTTTCCCTCAAGAATTCAGAAGAAAGGAGACATGGCAGAATACAAGAAGTTCTTGAATATGGTACGTGGTCTCAATATTAACGTTCCGTTCTTAGATGCTATACGCGATGTTCCGAAGTACATTAAATTTCTGAAAATAGCCATCACCAACAAGAGACCATACCGTGAGAATGAGATGATAGGATTACCAGAAGAATGCAACGCTATATGCCAAAGTAAGTTGCCACCTAAACTACTTGATCCTGGGAGTTTCGCGATTCCTATTTCTATTGGTAATTAGTGGCAAGGAAAAGCTTTGTGTGACTTGGGCGCGAGTATCAATTTGATGCCCAAGTCAATTTTCGAAAAATTGAAGATAGGAAACGCTAGACCAACTTCCATGATCCTACAAATGGCGGATAGATCCCTCGCTCATCCAGAGGGATGAATCAAAGATGTCCTCGTCAAGGCAGGTACGTTAATTTTTCCAGTTGATTTCGTTATTCTTGAATACGACGCGGACAGGAATGTCCCCATCATCTTGTGTCGACCATTCCTAGCCACGGGGCGTACTGTTATTGATGTAGAAAACGGTGAATTAATCATGTGAATCCAAGACGAGACGGTAAAGTTCAACGTGTTTAGGGCCATGAAGTTTCCAGATATTCCTGAAGAGTGTTTCCAAATGGATGTACTTGATTTAACCGCGCAAGAAACGTTTGATTGTATGAATTTTAACGATATCTTGCGAGCAGCCCTAGCACTTGACTTACCGTAATTGATGGAAGAACTAACCGAAACCGTAGCTGCTTTAAATTCCGGAACTATGAAACATAGGCATCTCGCCTATGAACCAATCCGAGATCCTGGGGAGATAGCACCTAAAAATAAACCATCTATCGAATCTTCCCCACAACTAGAAGAGAAACCGCTTCCATCACACTTGAGGTATGCGTATTTAGGTACTAACAACACTCTACCTGTTATTGTTTCAGCTACTTTAACAGGTCCTTAAGAAGACAAACTGTTGCGCATACTGAGAGCTAACAAATAGGCGATTGGTTGGAATATTGCTGACATCAAAGGTATTAGTCCTTCCTATTGCCAACACAAGATCATTCTAGACGACGAAAACGCGCGCTCAGTGGAAGGACAAAGAAGATTGATGCCAGCTATGAAGGAAGTAGTGAAGAAAGAGGTTATCAAGTTGCTAGACGCGAGAATCATCTATCCCATAGCTAGCAGCGAATGGGTGAGTCCAGTTCAATGCGTACCAAAGAAAGGTGGTATTACTACCATCATGAACGATCAGAATGAAGCCATTCCCTCAAGGACCATTGTTGGTTGGAGAGTGTGTATGGACTATCGAAAGCTGAACAAGGCCACCAGAAAAGATCACTTCCCTCTTCCGTTTATTGATCAGATTTTAGACAAGCTAGCCGGTAGAGAATATTATTTCTTTTTTGGATGGATATTCAGGATACAATCAGATTTATGTAGATCCGAAAGACCAACACAAGACAACCTTTACATGTCCTTTTGGCACCTTTGCATTCCGAAGGATGCCATTCGGATTATGTAATGCACCTGCTACTTTTCAAAGATGTATGATGGCAATCTTCTGGGATATGATTGATGACTTCCTTGAGGTATTTATGGATGACTTTTATGTGTTTGGTGATAACTTTGAGGAGTGTTTACGAAACTTGGAGAAGGTATTGATTAGATGCAAGGAGACGGATTTGGTTTTGAACTGGGAGAAATATCACTTTATGGTTCGAGAGGGTATAGTGTTGGGTCACAAGGTTTCAAGTGCTGGTTTGGAAGTTGATCGTGCGAAGATTGAGGTAATCAAGACTCTTCCCCCTCCTATTTCTGTAAAAGGGTAAGAAGCTTTTTGGGTCATGCGGGTTTTTACCGACGTTTTATCAAGGACTTCTCCGAAATCTCTAAGCCGTTGTGCAACTTACTTGAGAAGGACACCAAATTCCTTTTTGATGAAGCTTGCATAAAGGCATTCAACGAGATTAAGGAGAAGCTTATTTCTGCACCTATTGTTTTACCTCCTGATTGGAAGATTCCGTTTGAGATTATGTGTGATGCTAGTGATCTTGCGATGGGTGCTGTTCTGGGTCAAAGAAAAGAAAAGGTATTTCATTCCATCTACTACGCTAGTAAAACCTTCACAAGTGCTCAAATTAATTATACCGTAACTGAGAAGGAATTACTAGCTGTCGTGTATGCATTTGACAAATTTCGTTCCTACCTCCTTGGGGCGAAAGTTATGGTGTTTACTGACCATTCTGTAATTAAATACCTTATGGAGAAGAAAGATGCGAAGCCGAGGTTGATTAGATGTGTTTTAGTGTTGCAAGAGTTTGATTTAGAGATTCGGGATCGAAAGGGTTGTGATAATCAGATTGATGATCATTTGTCACGTCTTGAAGGTTCAGAATCTAATGAAGGACCTGAGTTGGTTAGAGAAGAGTTTCCTGACGAGAGTTTGTTTTCAGTTGATTCATTAGAGACTCCTTGGTATGCGGATATTGCAAATCTTATTGTGAGTGGTTCCTTTCCTCAAGGAGCTACTTCACAAGAGAAAAAGGGACTAGCCCACCGAGCTAAACAATTCTTTTGGGAGGATCCTTTCCTCTACAAAATATGCAGTGATCAGATGGTGAGGAGATGTATACCAGATAAAGATATTTTATCCATTATTATGGGTTGTCATGATTCACCGTAAGGAGGACACTTCAAGGGTGACCGCACAGCTGGAAAGGTACTACAATCCGGTTTTTATTGGCCCACTTTACATAAGGATTGTCATGAGTATGTCAAGAAATGTCACAGATGCCAGTTTACTGGTAATATATCTAATAGAGATGAGATGCTGCGTAATAATGTTCTGGAAGTTGAGATATTTGATGTATGGGGTATTGATTTCATGGGTCCTTTTGTACCATCTAATGGAAATCTGTACATCCTACTAGCTGTTGATTACGTGTCTAAATGGGTAGAGGCTGTAGCTCTATCAACTAACGATTCGCGAGTAGTGATTAAATTCTTGAAGTCACACATCTTCACTAGACATGGTACACCTCGAGTTATAATCAGTGATGGAGGATCACACTTTGTGAACAAATATCTGAAGAAAGTTCTAGAGAAGTATGGTGTGAGACATCGTGTATATACCGCGTATCATCCACAAGACAATGGTCAAGCTAAGGTCTCTAATCGAGAGATCAAATCCATTCTTGAGAAGACAGTTGGTTCCACACGCAAGGATTGGTCAATGAAATTAGATGATGCGTTGTGGGCATATCGTACTGCGTTCAAGACGCCTGTGGGTGCATCTCTGTATCGTATTGTTTATGGTAAGGCTTGTCACTTACCTCTTGAGCTTGAAATGGGTGCCTATTGGGCAATTGCGGAGATGAATATGGATCCAACCTTAGCTGCGGAGAATCGTATGATGAAGTTGAATGAACTTGACGAGTTTCGATTTCATGCCTATGAGAATGCCAAACTTTACAAAGAAAAAACAAAGAGATGGCATGACAATCGCATTCGTGGGAAGAAATTCAATGTTGGACAGATGGTCCTCAAGTATAATTCCAAGTTCAGCAACTATCCGGGCAAGTTGAGATCAAAGTGGTCTGGTCCGTTTGTGGTGACCAAAGTTACGCCTCATGGAGCGATAGAGATCGTGAATCCAGACGAGCAACGCACCTTCATGGTGAATGGTCATCGTCTAAAACTGTACCATGTAGGCGAGGATACCAATCGCAGAATTGATCCACATCCGGGGGAGGTCATGTACCTCCTTGAAGCTGAATAGATGCGAGAGGTAACCCGTCGAGCTTAACGACGTTAAACAAAAGCCATTTCAATGTATATCAGTTTATTGCTTTCAGTTTTTCAATTCCTATTGTATAATTCTAAGTTAGTGTCGAGTTTTAGTGTCTACTTTTAAAGAAATGAGAAGGGTATTGTGTTAATGGTGCAGGAATCGAGTTTGGGGTGCTAGGAGAATTTTTTTGTCGAATTCAAGGCTGGCGCGTACTACCCCGCGGTGTACCCCCTATACCGCAGGGATGTTCCGCGCCCCAAAGACCCGTACCACGGGTCGCGCACCACTGGTCTTATCCAGAAGCGAGGAAAAAAGAAGTTGTTAGCCGCGGTGCACCGCACCCTACACCGCACGCCCAAAACGCGTGCCACGGGGTATGCACCGCGGGTTTTTTCACGGAGCACGTGCGGACTACCCCATGCACCGCACCCTGCACCGCACGGCAAACGCGTGCCACGGGGTGCTAGCACGGGTACAAGGAAGAGGCGAGAAATATCACACCAGCAGTGCTGCGGTGTACCCCGCGGTATACCCCATGCACCGCAGGGATGCACCGCGCCAGGCGGTTTGTGAAGAGTTCAATGCCCAGTCAACTTCTAACATTAAGGAGATAAACCCTAACCTCTTCCAAACGAATTTTCCAGCTCCCAACCCTATAAAAACACTTTGAAGCTTGATTAAACCTCCACAACAAACACATTAACATCATCAAATCTCTCCTCCATCCTCCATAAACATAACCGCTTCATCAAATTCATCACAAAACACCATTAAACACAATCAATATCATCAAGATTTCAAGAGTTCTTCCAAGATTCATCAAGAAAACAACTCCCTTCATCTAATCCAAGCAAGAAACTCAAGCTATACCAAGTTTTCTTAACTTTATTCTATCCTTGGTATAACTTGAGTTTGGGGTCAATTCAACCATGACAAACAGAACAAATGCTCTGGATTATAAGAGGAAGTGTTGTATCCTAGGGAAGAACAAGAATTTGCCTGGTTCTACACTTGAAAAGGCCATCAATCTTGATGAGCCTACTGAAGAAACACAAGAAGAAAAGGCACCTGCACCACCACAACACGGGAAATTAACAGCAAGGATGAGGGTATCATTAAAGCCTACAGACAAGCTACAATTTCAAATTCAAGGTTCTTCTTCTTCTCAAACTAATTCTGTTATTCCTCCATGGGTTCACAATTTGCAACAAGAATTCGAACTTTTACGATTAGACATCGGAGCACTTTGGAAGGAAATCACACAGATTTAGTCAACATTGGAAGAGGAAACGATGGATCTTCATGGCCAGGTACCCCGTTCTAATTCTTCTTCTTAATTAATGGTAGGCACTAGTTAGGTAGTTTAGTTTAATTTTATTGCTTTATTGAGTCTTTTTCAAGTCGTGGGGACACGACTCACTTTTGAGTTTGGGGTGGGGTTCGTTGCCTCATCCCTATTTTTTTTGTGTTTTACATGCTTTCAATAAAATTAATCTTAGGGTTGCGTTGACTGTAGAGAATTTTAAATGCCCCAATCAAGCATGCTTTTTATGAATTAATGATAGAAAATAGTTGACTTTAGGAGTTAGTATGAAGCTGAACTTTAATTGCATGCAAATATGAGATAATTGATAGGAAAAATTAATGAACAATGCAAAAAAAGTAAACTTGTGCTTAAGGATAATAGGTCGTTTGTAGAACATGAGATCTAAATGAGTAGAGAACCCACTTTGGTATGAACTAGAGACAAGTTGTGTAAATAGGAAGATGATAGAGGCAGTTCTTTGTTAGCCCTTTGAATCCTTTTTGGCCTTCTATCCCTGAATTAATTTTATCCTTCTTAGACAAATTTTTAGCCTTTAAGCCTTTCTTTTGTCGCCACATTATAAGCCAATATCCCTTTAGATTGTTAGGCATGACCATATGACCCGCACTTGAATCACGATCCTGAGACTTCCTGTCTTGAGCTTGAGTTTGGGGTGGTGGGTCCATTATATGGGAATTTAAATTGGGATTGGGAGTTTTGAGCTTATCAATGATGCTTTGTGCTATATGATGATTCACAGGTTTATTATATTGTAACACTTTGCCGGGGTAATAGTGAATGGAAAAGAAGCTTCGAGCTCAAGTTATGAATAGGCATAACTATGAAAAATAGCATGATATCTCAAAACGAGAGTCATAGCTATAAAAGAATGAACGAATGATTTGAAAAGAATATACATATTCGGACCAGCAAAGTGGAAAATTTTAGGTGAATCATCCTTAGTGCTTATTGGGTTAATTTGGAACGCTAATTAAGCGCGTCAATTGGGTTGAGTGAGAACGTAATTCGAGTGTAAACTCAAGCTCTTGGACAGTTTTGTTGATGGTAAGTGAAGAGAGAGCCAAAATCTCACTTCAAATTTACCAAATATACACACCATACCGTCCTTCAGCCTATGCTAAAACCGTAAAAGACCTCTTGATTCCTAGATGCACAGTGAGTTAATAGGGATTATTCTAAGTGGAACATTCAACACAAGTAAAGATCGAGGAACACCCTATAGCCACCATCTTGAGATAAGTAATAAGCGTAACCTTCTAGCATTGTGAAATTAATTTTGGATTGATATTGTCTTGTATTTGATTTTGCATGATAAGTAGGTGTATATTAATTTCTAGACTAGACAATATGAGATTTATTTTAAGCTTTGCTTTGGGATTATTTACTAGATTCTACCTTCTGCGTTCACCTAAAAGATCCTTTGTTTTTATTTTACTTTGTCGAGACGACAAAGGTTTGAGTTTGGGGTCTTGATGTCTCCCGATTTGTTCTAATTATTAGCCCCTTGGAGACATCCTTTTAGGTGAATAAATGACTTATTTGATAGACGTTTAGGCTTAGTTGATCATATTACACTTTCTCCCCTTGGAAATTAACTAATTGTAGAATATGAGCTTTTGTGCATAAATTTGACTATTTTTAATGCAGACTTAATTGGTTCTTGAATTTCATGAAAGACCAATCCAAGGAGGAGAAGTGAGAATAAAGTCTTAGTGTAGTTTATAGTGTTAGGAAGTGATTTTTAGTCGAGTTTCTATTTTTAGAGTACACTTTCCTATTTCTATTTCTTGATTTATTGATTTATTCTTTTTAAGCATATGCGGTTTAATTATTTATTTAATGTGAAGCTTTAAGAGATAAATGGTAATTACTTAGAGGCCAAGTCAAGATAAAGATGAAAGGAAAGAATATTTACATGGAAATAAGAAGATTTAGGAAAGATTTATTCAAAGGAGGAAAAGATAAAGCTGCATTTTGAAATCTGAAAATCCAGCCACGTTTTAGAGATTAAATCATAATAAAAGATTGGCATGGATTCTGGACGAGTGGTCTGCACCAATAGAAAGCTCATTCCAAGACAAGTGGTTTCATATATTAGAACTTCTCAAACGAATACGTATTGAAAAAGATATGACCATATCAAATCAGCAGCAAATCTTACCTTTCCTAGAATTTAGAGCTACGAATTTAAGAGTCTTTGACTTGTCTTCCACTCCAAGCAAAATTCGACCTAGGGTCCTCCAACACCTATAAATACACCCCTTAACCTCCTACTTTCACACACTTCAGAGAATTACACAAGAGGCTAAGGTTTTCAAGTCAGAGCACGAAGGAGAGAAGAGGCTAGAAGCTGGAGGAATCCTGTTCTTCCATCCATAGTCATTCTACCCTTTAGGTTTTTATTTATCTTTTGTAATTGAACATGAATTCCTTTTATTTTATGTTAGTTTTGAATTTCATCATTAGCTAAATTTCTTTATACTTGTGAATCGCATAAAAGGGATGAACCTTAATTAATTGTTTTCAATGTTTTGAATTTGGGATTGTTTAGATTTAAATAGAATTGAGTTTTATATATTGGATATTACTTTGTTTTCATTACTAATTCTTTTAGGAACAACTAGAATTAGCTTTTAGTATTTGGGCTATTCACTTTAGTGGCGAAGTGATCATCCGACAGGGGGGGTTTGAATACAGATCTAGGTAATACCCGTGTAATGTCCGTTATTGACCGACAGGCTTAACTAGTTACATAGCCAAAGAGGTAAAATCATATCATCCGAAGAGGCATATTCGACCATACAGGTGTTTATGATACTTTAGGATAGCTTCTAGGTCCACCCGACAGGGGGCTAGGAGATATTAGAGTCCCGACTAATATTATAATTCCAATTCTACCCTTAAACATAGCATAGATTATATTGATTAAGTGGATTCCTTTGCGAGGATCAAGTATCTCTCTTATCTGAAGTTAGTCCTTATTTGTTTTATTTCTTTTCTGTTAAGTTAATTTAGTTTTATTTTAATTGCATATTTTAATTTCCAAAAACCAAACAAAAATTACTATCTTTTATTTTCTGCTTAGCAATTATCTCTACTATCTGATTAATATTTGGGTTGAACCTAATCCGTCCCTGAGAACGAACTTGATTATCATATATTACTTGGGACAACCGTACACTTACGGTTAAGTGGTTCCTCTATTTTGCACTTTATTTTATAACACCCTAGGACCCACCAGGATGTCAAAATACGAAGGTGATATATGTCCTAAGATCAGACACTTGGTAAACAAACGGTATGTTAATATTCAAACTTCTCACCACAATCATAAATCTCTAATAGTCAGCTATATCTCCTTTCTTTTGGAGTTCTGGATGGAAAAGGTGGAGGAAGACGGGTTTCTACAATATCTTTCCTCTTGGGTATTTCCGAAATCTTCTCCACTTCCACCACTTCATTATCTTTTTCTTCCACATCCTTTACCGGTTTTTCTTTTCTCGTTATTTCAATTTCTTTCATAACCGGAAAGGGTGGTGGTTTTAATTGCTTACTGATGTCTCCTCATTTGTGATAAAATAATGTTAGGATGAGACATCATTTTTAGTGATTTAGAAGTCATAAATGTCGATTTTCTTGAGAAATAGTGCACTTTCCTATTTTGAGTCTTGATTTAGTAAAATAATATTTTTAGAGCATATTGGGTTTAATTGTTTATTTAGTGTGTAGCTTTAAAGATAATTATGGAGCTTAATTAGAGTCCAAGTCAAAGATTAGAACTTATGGAAAGAGATGTGCATGGTAATTGGAGATAAGGAAACAAAAGCTAAAAAGATGGAAAAGGAAAAGCTGCCTAATCTAGGATTCTGCAGTACACGCCTAAAGAAGTGCTATTCTACCCAAGAAATAGGCCGATTTTGGTAATTTCCTTCTTAAAGGACAAAGATAATTCTGTTGCGATTCTTTTGGTATCTTATGGAGCTCAAACCGACCAATAACGAAGAAGATATGCTCAAAACAGTCCAGCAGTGTTTATCTTTATTTCCATACGAATTTGAGTTGGGCTAGAAGTCCAATACCTTACCTCTTCCTCAAGAAAACGAATTAGGTCTTCTAAACACCTATAAATACACCCTTATATGACTTGTAAATCATCCTTACCTCATAGTAATTAGTTCTTAAGGTTTTATTCTTCCAGTTTATTGTAGAGCAAGATGATGTCTTTTGTAATTTCTTTTAGTTTATTTCCATAAGGTATGAACTAAACTCCCCATAGCTTGGGTTTTGCATAATGTATAATCTATGAATTCTAATTCTTCTATCTAAGTTTATTTGGGAATTATATGTTTTAATTTGATATTAGCTTCTTACTTAATATTTGTTTATGTGTTTTGATTTATTGTCTTTCCTAGAACTGATCACTTTAGGATTGTTTTAATAGTAGTTAGATGGTCTCCTTGACAGGGTGTTTAACTATTGAACCACCACATAACGTCTAGTGTCGATATTAGTTCTGACAAAACATGATTCTAACTAGATAGTCATTAGGGTTTGCTTTAACCACCATATCACCAATGATTGCAGTATTTGCTTAGGGCCTTAGTAGCGTTTGATAACCCTATTTGAAATCACTTCTTGGTTGTGCCGTAGCCCCCTTAGTCGCTCTCAACGTCTAAGGTATGGGAATTTAGAATCCTGACTAAGTATACCAAGAGCTAATATTCTCCCTTATTTACTAGATCTATAGATAGAATTAGAAGGATTAGTGCATACTAGCAAAACCTGAGCTATACTTTTCATCTCATATTTCTTATCTTTTATTTTATTTTCTTTTATTTTCTTAGTTTTAATTAGTATCTCGAAATCTATTTGCTTTTATTTTCTGTCTTTAATTATTTACTTTTACTCGTTATTTCTACTCACGCAATTAACACACTTAAGTCCCTGAGAACGAACTCAACTTATCATTAAAACTTGCATACGTCCTGTAATACTTGCAATACTGTGCCTGTCTATGGTGAGAGTGCGTAGTTTCTTGACTTAATTTAATATTATTTTTATCACACCCTAGGCGACACCACTTACCACTTCTTTTTCTGATCGCGTTACAATCCTCCCTTTGTTCTGTGTCACTTGGGAGTTGGCCTTGACCTCGAACATTCAAGCTATTGGCGATTTTTGATATTTAACTCTCTAAGAATGAAGCAGAATGTGAATTTAAAGTTTCTTCCATCTTGTTTTCCTTAACTATTGTGGTGTTTATGAATCGAGATAGTTGATCCTCAAGTTGGGATGACTTCCTTTGGGAACAGATATGTATTGCGTCAAGGTAAGAGCTAAATTAGCTTCGGTGAGTGCACCTTCTTGAGGTCAGGCAGGAAGTACTTTTTGAGCTAATGTATCGGAATAAGCTTCATGATCGACTATAGGTTGATTTCCTTGGTAGTGGTTTTTCGGCTTGTATTGATAATTGTTCCCTTGGGGCCTTGGTTGATAAGTTCCTGGATTGGCTACCCCATGTGGATTTGAATATTAAAAGCTTGGATGATTTCTATTTTTGTTACCATACCCTTAACCACCTGAATAGTTATTACCTCGATTATTAACGAAACACACGGATTTTGGGTTATTAGCACATTCTTCCCATGTATGATCGATTGCCCCACAACTAGGACATATCTCTGGTTCTTTTACCACATTCACAATAGCTTTATTCGACTTATATAACTGTTTTAATTTATTTTCAAGTGCAGCAATTTTAGCATTCAAAGCAGTTTCTGCGTCTACATTCAAAGTACTTTTTTTAAGAAACTCTAACTGATGATCTTGAAGGTTGCCAACTCATTTCATTCTTCACAATTCTATCCATGTTAGCTAAAGCTTGATTATTTGTGACCATCATGAGGCCACCTTGACACATAGTATCTACCTTCTCTTTTGAAGCTTCATTTAAACTTCGATAAAATATCCCAAGCTGTAACTCAAGTGAATACCCATGTAATGGGCATTTCCGTAGTAAAGATTCAAAACGAGTCCAAGAAACTCCTACAATCTCTTCATGTTCTTGACGGAAACTAGCAACATCTAATTGCCCACTAAGTCTGACACTTTGAGGATAATACCTGTCGAAAAATGTTTTCTGAAGTTGATCCCAAGTCAAAATCTCACCGTGTTGTTGCTGATCATACTATTCACTTGCTCCTTTGGTGAGGAAAAACATAAACATATGAAAGTACATTTGTGCTTTGGTTACTCCAGGAGTGACATATGCATCACAAATTTGCATAAACTGGTACATAGCGCGAATAGGATCTTCACGAGCTGCAACACTATATTACCCGATATTGATAAATTGATTAATCATACATGCGTCTGGTTTGAATCGGATTCCTTGAATTGCGGGTGGGGAAGTCCTAGTGGTGGTAGATGAAACTGTCTATATTCGTTAGGTTGGACGAATCGCGGAACATCTTCTTGAATTCCTGCACCATTATTGTTGAGCGGTTGTTGACCTGCCAGAGGAATCTGGAATTGAGCGTTTGAGCTCCTACCGGTGGGTCTTACATAACTGGTGGCACTATAGGATCACCATTTTCATCCAACTGAATTCCGTGATCTTCAACATGATGAATGTTCAGACCCTCCATTTTTCTTTCTAGCTTTTCTTTTTCTCTCATTTCTCTGTCCCTCTTGTTTTTATCACCGAAAATCCTGTCGGGGTTTGAGTACATGCACTACCTGTAGAACCTGAGAAGATACAACAAAAAGAAAATCGTAAAACTGAAATAAATAAAAATGAAATTAAAATAACAACTAAAACACTCACGGATAACACCGTGGTCACATGCTACCGTCCCCGACAGCGGCGCCAAAAACTTGGTGTCTCCTTGTGTGTTATAAAATAACACCCATAAATAAGAAGGACACGTACCGCAAATGTATGGGTCGTCCAAAGTAATATCTGGTAAATGGGAATTCAATCTTACGGACGGATTGGACATGACTTTAGATGTTATGTAATAAGTGTGAAAAATTGTTATATGATGCGGAAAGTAAAATAGATGAATATTTGTTTTGATTTTGTTTAAGGACTAAAATGGAATCAATATAAAATACTAAATTAACTAATGCAAATAAATGAGACGCAAGTAAATAAAATATGAGTAGACGCAAGGATGAGAAGTAGTACTTGAATTTCACAAGGGTTTCACCTAAATCTATTCAATCAATGCTTTCGTTTAAGGGTCGAATTTGTAATTAATATTAGTTGGGATTCGAGTTTCTCCTAACCCCATCAGGGTGATAATAAGCTACGTTTGAATGTTCAAGTGTTTTACCCAATTGGTTATAAGATTAACTAAGTCCGTCAGGATCAATAATTTATATCTTACATCTATTACCTAGTTCAGTTATTAAACCCCCCGTCAAGGTTATCATTACGCCACTATAATAAATAGCTTAATTACTAATTCCTATTTTGATTCATGAATTCAAAGACAGTAGATAAATTCACGATAACAGAAAATACTAATTACCCAATTCAGATTGAATCTTTTAATCCCAAATTCAAAAACATTAACTAAATAAATTGGGGCTCAACCCATTAAAGCGATTCTCAAGCACTTAGAGTATTTAGCTCATAATAAAAATTTAAAATTAAGAAATAAAAATAAAGGAACTCATTGTTTTACATAAAGAAATAATTAGAACCTAATTTAAGAGTTGTTGAATTGACTGTTGTTTGAAGAATCACTTCTAAAATTTCAGTTTCTTCTCTCCTCTTGCTTTTGTCTTTTCTCTCTGACGTTCTGACTTTTGTAAATTGAGTTGTGTGTAAAGATAAAGTCAAAAGGTCTCTTTATACTCGGCTTATATTAAGTGTGTAAATAAAATATTAAATGGCCCAAGTCCACTCTTCAAATCATAATCCCGTAACTGGTGTACACCCACAACTAAAATAGTTGCAACTTTTTCAATTTAACTCTGAATTGACCTGTTCAACTTGCTTAATCTTCGTAACTCGATAAAGAACAAATCATCTTTACAACTCAAAGGCTAAATCCATGTATAAGTAGCTTGAAATCAGCAATTACCACTAGCCTTCCAGATTTGCAGCTTCAACTTGTTAACTCTTCGGGATATTTCTTTTCGCCTTTGACTTCTTTACACAATCTAAGACTTTAATTCTTGATTCCTCTTTGATATCATTAAGAACCTACAAACTTTGCACTAAAACAAACCATTTAACGTGCAGAAGCTTAATAATGAAAAATACTAAAATTCAAGGAGAGAAAATGAAATATAACAAATTAACAGTAAAAGTCTATCAAATTAGTCAAATAATCACCCAAAATGATGTCTCCTAAGGACATATAATTAGAAAAAAATAGGAGCCATCAGACGCCGGCATGAATATGATGACATCGTTGACGTCAATATTTTCCCAACATGCGTTCTGGAAATTTATTTATTTTTCACGAACAACACTCCAAACCCAAGCCTTCAAAATGGATTTCCACCCTAACCTTCGAACCATAATTCTAAAACCAATAACCGAAGCAACCTCGATCTACATCATATGACATGACTACAAACCCTAGCTCATCCAAATTGTGGTTGCGA
Organism: Nemophila menziesii; assembly: GCA_029959085.1. Lineage (NCBI taxonomy): Eukaryota > Viridiplantae > Streptophyta > Magnoliopsida > Boraginales > Hydrophyllaceae > Nemophila > Nemophila menziesii. The sequence continues at coordinate 5,896,625 of JARWIR010000030.1, forward strand.
ACATAGATATCTGGCTCCGTGAAGCTTGTGAAACCGTGAATCTCTGTCGTCGTATCTTTCGCCACGAATCTCTACCATTGTCTCAAACACAAATTGGCCTTGAAAGACATGGTTTGAAACTCCATTAATGGATATTCCATGACACGAACATATAATGGACTTAATGGACTTAATGGATCTTGAAGCTACATTAAAGATCGTCCTTGAAAGCTCTGTCATAAAACCGCTAGTGTTTCATCGTAAATTTGTCCTTGCCCCGCCATGGCTCGCAAGAATTAGAGAAGGTGGGAAAGGGTTTGAGAGAATTTTTTAAAACGGGTACGGTTTGTGAAAATATTTATGTTATAGGGTTATATGTAGATGTATATATAGGGGTAGTTATAGATAAGAAATAAAAATTGTTTTGATTTAATTTTATTAGTTTTTATTCTATTTTGGCCTCTTTCGGAGAAAAATTCCATGAGTTGGGGTACAAAAGTCTTGACGAGGAGTTTTATAAACCCGTTCGGTAAAAATATTTGTTTTAATCTTCTGTTAGAAGGTTCCAATTAACATCTATGGAAATAGTATCAATTAATTTATTAGAAGTTTGTTTGACACGATACACATCTGAACCACAGATGTTATTACATATAATGACAATTTCCTTTAAGCATATGATTAATGTCTCATCGAGTTGTAAGTAAAATTGTGCAACCTTGGAAATTCAAAGTAGACCGAGAAAAGAATTGTTGTAGTTGGATCTTCATCCTTAGCCAGCATACCGGATCTCCTAAGAGCTAGAGCTAGTCCTTCACGACTAGAATTGACCCAAATTTTCTTGATATGGAAATTAATGATGAAGCCTTTGTCATTCACCATAACTATCACAACACATTATTGTTGACGGTTCTTAGTGAAGGAAGTGACACTGAATATTCATTTATGAATACCCTACATGTTCCGCGGTGAGGAAATCTCGGCGTTATTACTCGTAATTTCCATAGTTCTTTATAGTGTCATTAAAATACTCTTGGACATGACAAATAAAAAAGGTGGTATTGTCGCTTAAGTGTATAGTTCTGTTTTAAATAAGGACGATGTGTCAATTTCATTCGGAATTGAAGAGATTCATTTCGAATTGAAGAGATGATCAAATCCAACTTATTATATTGGTACATAATAATGAGCATATAATATTATCAACTTTATATCGTAATAAAGGCCAAACTATATAATATCTTATCAAACTCTAAAATGGGTTGACAAAAAAAATCAAACTCTAAAATGCAAAATGAAAACTTTAAAGTATTAGATTTTGAAAGACAGACAACATAAGAAAATAAAATTAACACAACATTGGTTAACCGGCTTTAGTTGTTTTACTAATACAACCATTGATAACAACATTGATTACTAATATTTGACCAAAACAATATGGTCTCAAGACTAACATGTGTTGCTTAAGACTGTTCGCAAACTTCAACACCTGACAGTTGCTTGCATGCCTGATCTAATGTCAGATATTTGAATTTGAAACACAGTCATTTTCTTTCCACGAGAAACTAATAATTAATTCAATCCAACATATGAAACCTCTTATTCTTTTCCAACATACACATCTTATTGGCCCTAATTAATACGATAAAATTAAACAATTTTTCATAAATTTAAAAATTAAACAAGCAAGATATTTAGTTTGTTTCATACCTGAATTGCCATCATTCCCAATTTGAGCTCCTCATTCTCAACTCTTCTTTTACCTCTATAGGAATTTATTTTTCCAAGGTAGTACACAAAAATTCATGCCACACTAACAACAAAATGCAGTAACAGCAAGTGGCTCCTTTGGAGATTCTATTTGTGAAACAAAACAGTTAATTAGTAACTTCATAATATCATTAAAATTGTGTTTAAGCATTTAAAATATTAATAAACTAGGAAGTAGATCTTACGATGGGAATTATGAAATGCCATAGTCAACAATATTCTGTGGAGCCAAAGGTTCTCCCTCTCCACGAATATCCAGTTTCGGCATTCGTAGACCTCCAGGGATAGCCTTGTTCGTGAGGAAATGAACCTGTTTGATCCAAACGCTCAACATATCCCCACTTGCTCAACCCACAGTGAATATTAAATACATAAAAACACATAACAATACAAAATACACCCACTTAACATTATATCACACTAAAAGTATACTACAAACTAAATCTTACCATAGAAATTATTAACCTTCATGGTTAACTGAAATGGCATGGCCAATTGGTGGGTAGTGTTGTGTTAGAAAATAATAAAGATAAAGTAGAGGAACCACAAACTGCAAGTGTACAGTTGTCCTAAGTAATATATGATAAACAAGTTCGTTCGCAGGGATGGATTAGGCACAACTCAGGTATTAATCGAAAAGTAAGCATAATTGCGTGACAGAAAAATAAAATAAAGATTTTTGTTTGGTTTTTATAAATTAAAAGATGCAAGAAAATAAACTACGGACTTAAAATAAAGAAAGTAAAATAGAATTGAAACTTCAGAAGAGAGAGAGAGAGAGAGAGAGAGAGAGAGAGAGAGAGAGAGAGAGAGAGAGAGAGAGAGAGAGAGAGAGAGAGAGAGATACAGAGAGAGAGAGAGAGAGCACTTGATCCTCGCAAAGGTTTCACGTAATCTATTTAATTAAGGCTTCCGTTTAAGGGCTAAACTGCTATTATTGTGCTAGTCGGGAATTTAATATCTCCTAACCCCCGTCAGGGTGGACTTAGGAGCTATCCTATGGTATTACGAACCCCATTAGGGCGATTATAAGCTAATTTCAGATGAATAATAATTTACCTCATTGGCTGCATGGTTAGTTAAGCCCGTCAGGGTCAATAACAAATACTATGCGTCTATTAACCAAGTCTGTAATTAAACCCCCGTCAAGGTGATCCATACGCCACTATATGGAATAGCCTAATTACTATGAGCTAAGTTTGATTCATGACTTCAAAATTAGTGATTAAAACAAAATAATAGTCAACACAAACTACCTAGTCTAATTTAAACCATTAGATCCCAAATTCAGAAAACATAATTTAAACAGGATTAAGTTCAACCCATATGGAGATTCTCAAGTACTAAAAAAATTAGTTCATAACGGAATTGAAAACTAAAATTAAATGAAAGGAATTCATGTTCAAATTCAAAAGATAAATTGATAACCTAAATGGTAGGATGATTGTTGATGGAAGAACAAGACTCCTCCAGCACTAGCTTCTCCTTGCCTTCTTGCTCTGACTTGAAAACCTTTAGCCTCTTGCGTAATTCTCTGAAGTGTGTGAAAAGAGGAGGCTAAGGGGTGTATTTATAGGTGTTAGCAAGCCCTAGGTCGAATTTACTTGGAGTGGAAGACAACTCAATAACTATTAAATTCGTAGCCCTAAAATCTAGAAAAGGTAAGATTCTGCTGCTGATTTGTTTTGGTCATATCTCCTTCAATACTTATATTTTTGACGCGTTCCAATATTCGAAACCGCTTGTCTCGGAAAGATCTTTCCATTGGTGCATACCAATCGCCCAAATTCCTAGTCAATCTTAAGTTATGGACTCGTTTTTGAAACGTGGCTAGAATTTCAGATTTGTTTTACATCTTTATCTTTTCCTTCTTTGCATATATCCTTCCTTAATCTTCTTATTTCCATGTATATTTCTTTCCTTTACTTCTTTGACTAGACATTGTCTCTAATTAATTACCATATATCTTTTAAAGCTTCAGAATAAATAAATAATTAAACTGCATATGCTTTAAAAAATAATAAATCCAATAATTCAAGAAATAGAATTAGGAAAGTGCACTTCTAAAAATAGAAACTCGAGTAAAAGTACTTCCTAAAACACTAAAATACCCTAAGACTTTAATTCTAAATTCTCCTCCTTGTATTGGTCTTTCATGAAATTCAAGAACCTACTATGCATTTAAAAAAATCAAATTACGCACAAAAGCTCTAAAAATGCAAATAGTCAATTTCCAAGGGGAGAAAATATAATATGAAGAATTAAGCATAAAAGTCTATGAAATAAGTCAAATATTCACCTAAAAGGATGTCTCCAAAGGGCTAATAATTAGAACAAATAGGGAGACATCACCAATTATCCTATTTCTTTTGTTTTTTCGTTCGGTAATGAATTTTTTTTGACATGATCCTACGTGTGTGCAAAATAAAAAAAAAATTATTAATTCCCTTCAAATATATAAGAATTAATTCTATGTTAATATTTTTTATTATAAAGTAAAAATGTAACACAAAGGAGTAATTATCTCAAATCTAACTCATATTCAAGCTAGAATCCCATTATAATGACTAAATCTATAGATATATATTGACTACTATGCATAAATAACACATATAGAGCAAAAGGCCTGTTGGGAGGGCTATTGGTGGGATAGAAATTGATGAGTTATCTTTCGAATTGTGATGATGTTTTAGCAAAATTTTCGGTCTTTAGTCAACCCATTAACTTATCCCCACTCATGCCTCACCACTGTGGTCCCCTCGCTGTTAGCAATCCGGATGCACCAAATTTATTATCTTCAATTAATTGTTAAATGGACTATAAACCTCCTATTAGCGGTCTAAGTTAACTCTTAGGCAAATCCAGAGTTATACCCAGCAAACCGCATAAACTTTCTTTCCTAATTGTAACACTTCCGCACTATCTCCTACTTTCGGTTTTCCCTTAGAATTTTGCTAATCGATTGTATTTTCATCGTTATTACAATTTAACAAGGGGGAAATATGAAAGAGGGGAGGAGTCAAAAGAATACATGATTTAAACAGCACTGATAAAAGACCTTGCTACCTTTGATTCATAGACGAAGACGAAGATAGTCGAATCTCTAACTACTCTTTTTCTCGGGTGAATTATAAATCACGTCCCCCCACATGTTGGACTTATTAATAAAAGTCCTCCTAATAAAAAGCTAAGTAACTATCTAGTTACAAAATCCCAAAAGCCCACAAATGCCCTCTCCATGAGCTCTTATTACACTGAAACAAATAACCCACCCCAAAACACTATTAGGGTTACAAAAACCCAATTCACATCTCATTCTTACCCAACCCCACTGTTATCTCTCCTCTCCCTCTATATTCTCTCTGCATTATTTACCAGCCCCCCTCTCCTGCACTATTAACCACCCCCTCATCTGCTATTCTTTAGAAGAAAACCACCTCCATTCGTGGGCCATACCACCAGCGTGGTATCACAGTAGCAAAAGAGAACCACCTCTATTCGAGAACCATCTCATGGTCGCGCCTATAGATCCGGCCATTTCAAGGCTGTAGCGAACCATTTCCACCACCATATCACTGTTATACACCACCGAAGATCTCACCTTCCCTCCATTGGTGGGCCACACCACCAGGGTGGTATCACAGCAGCAAAAGAGAACCACCTCCATTCGTGAACCATCTCATGGTCTCGCCTCCAGATCTGGCCATTTCAAGCATCTAACGAACCATTTCCACCGCCATCTCACTGTTCTGCACCACTATTTCCACCTCCATCTCGCCGTCGTTTCTTTGAGTCGGAGTTCCAACGCTCTTCGTGGCCATTGCGCCGCTCGTCGTGGCAATTCCGCTGCCTTACCGAGCTGATGTGAGTCAACGGGTTTTGTTTGTGTTTTTTAATTTTGTTGGTATATATTTTAGTTGATGTTATATTATTTTGTAGATGGATCCGGTGTGGTACATCCCCTTGACCTCTCGACCTGGACACAAACCCTTGATCACTGGATCTGGGTTCAGTCTTTTGACTACCAGAGTTGTGTACAATCTTTTGAACACACGAAGTGGGTACAGACCTAATGGGTACAACCCCAATTTCCCCTATTTTGTTTTCTCAATAGACGTATTGTGAGCAACTGACATGGAGCTATTTTCGAGATGGGTATGTACCCATCATTGTTCGAGATAGGTCCGTACCCATATGGAATTTTAACCCATTCAAAGGACTTAATAAAAATAAAACACAACTAAATATAAAATGTCAAACAGACACGCGTCCGTTTGAAAACGAGTGGGAGCGTAAATGGGTCCGTACCCACTTAGTGCGTACCCATATCGAATATGAAACCTAATAAAAATACAACAATAAATAAAACGTTAAATTAAATAGGAATTGTGTATAGGTAAATTGGGCAAACCACAAATGAAACTAAAGACTTTGTAAGAAGAAGTAAGGAGATGAGACTTAAAATATAAAGTTTAAGTTATGTGGGCTCATTTTTGTAATTTCCTCCTTTTTCTCTTCCTTTTGAATTTATACTTTTGATTTATGAAGAAAAGCGAACCAAAGGGAAATGAGGATTTTATATAAGTTTTAACATATAGTGTGTGCACACACACGAACCGTCTTCCAATAGGTATGCCACGTTTGTCCATTTCCACGTCAATCGTCTCCATATAGTATTGAAACCTTTGTGCACCTCCACACAAGTGTGATGAGTCGTCAACAATTCTGAATAACAATTGGATCCAAATAATAGAGTGATCCTTATAATTGAAATAAATCAAGTTGGTAATAGACAATAATATAGAGGAAAAACAATAGTAGTAATATGAAATTTAAAGAGAGATGGAAAAATCCACCTCCGAACAAATATAAAATAGATTTTCTAATGCATCTTTTTCGGATAAAGGAGCAGTTATTGCGTGTTTAATAATAAATTCTAATGGTGAATTTATATCAAGAAAAAGTTAAAAAATTAAAGTAGATTTAGGTTCGGAAGCAGAAGCCCTAGGGATTTTGTGAGTTACGAAAATAGCATCAGAGATTCCTTTTGGAAGTGTTATCATCGAGAATTACGCGGAGAAGATTATTAAGCCACATTCTTCTAGTCAATACATTCCAAGTCATTCAATTTAAAATATTGTTTGTAATAATTATTTTTTTGCTGAGTTATCAAACCTTTCTTCTACTCTTATTTTCTAGGAGTAGAAACGAGGTAGCCCACTGGGTTGCCAAACAGGAGTTTTTTAGCACATTGTTTGGCAATTCAGATACATGTATCCCTTCCCAGTTAGCTACGATTTTAAGTTGTGATAACGAGCCTGTAGGGGTAGGCTGACCTTTGTAATATTTTAGAACTTGTATTTATCTATATATTATGCTTTTAAAAAAAAATTATCCTTGATTCGAAATTCAAATGACGTGGATTTATATATCAAAGTTATTACTTTGTTGACAGATTCACGAAAGTCCAAATCAAAATGTATTTGATAAACTTAAGGGGTATTTAATAACATCTATAATTCCTTTGTATATTTTTAATGTCATGGTTTTAAATTGTATTGAATGCTCGAGCATCTGAACCATACAACCTTGCACATGTACTTCACCTAGCAAAAATCACGCGGGTAGTATAGATATTTAGACAATATGTACACAGTGATAAGTTTAAGGCGTCATTATCCCACACTATTTTTTCTAGTAAGTGATTTTGCACAATCTCCTATTTTTTATTGAGTAAATAAATCTATAAATACGATGAAAATGAACGTACACTTTACAAGTATTACAAAATAGCTCTAGTGAAAAATCACTTTAACTAGAAGCTAACAACAAGCTAGCTAAAAGGTAAAACTATTTTTCTCCAAATAAACCTATACAATGAATTTAGCTGGATGTAAACAAAATCCACTATCTCCCAAGGAGGCGCGACGAGAATGCAAATGAAAAAAAAGGACGAAAAACAACAATTTTAACGTTTCACGATGCTCTTTTGTGTGGGGTTGGGTGGGCAATGCCTTCAAAGCTAATCTTGTTTTAGGCTAACCAAATAAGTCTACGGTCGATGTGAAAGTGATCTTCTATGCCTTTGTTTTCCAAGCCAGTTGAGTCTCCTCTTTCTACAACCACATAAGGGTGTTTTGAATAGTGGACATAACTTTCCCTAATGCCCACTTAATTCCTTATAGTGGTCCATATCTTGACGGTGATCTTTCACTAAAAAACAAACATTTTTTTCGTTTCATAACACACATTTTTGGTCGAGTTCTATTTATGTTATTCGGTCTTTGATGTTGATTTTTCCATGTAGGGCGAGCCAAACAATGATTGAATGTTTTGGGTGTTACACGCACCCCAAAATAGTTTGTCCAAGGTCTAACGGAATCTTTGAGGTGGAAGAACTCATATTCCCTTTTTGGTTGGTTTTGTATACAAACCCGGTGACCGCTTGTAGTCAAGACCACGTACCCGATGTCGGTGTTGTGACTAAATGATTTTCAAACATCACACACGCTTAGTCAAGTCCATAGGCATTAAGTATATGTTATTGATGTGATGTAGTCTTTTTAAGAGTGTTGAATAGTGCTCTTGAACTACCAAATCCCACACATTTATATGCAAGTACTCTCTATGGATCCATTTTCTCCAAAGCGGTACCTTATTCTCGTTAATCAGCCATAGAAGTTTTGAGAGTAAACCATCATTTCAAAGGCCCAAACTTTTAAGACCAAGTCCTCCTTTGTTTTTACATGCAAATCTCTTTCCATTTAACCTTATTTGGTGTTGTGCTCTAAATAAAGTGCGACAAATGCGAGTAATTCTCTTGATCCCCTAATCGAAACCATAAAAATCAAAAGCCGAAAACAACAAACCACTTGTAAGACCAATCGATATAACTCCAATCTTCAAACATAAAAGAGCGGAAGGAGTTTACCATGACTCTCAACACATTCAATATGTTTTCTTGTCAAGGGGCCGTAACTGCCATTCCTTAACATTTTAAACATGAGGAGATAACAAGGTATATAAAAGTCATACTACCTTCTTAATGGTATGTAAGTTTTGTTAATGATATCAAGCTCCCTCTATTTGATCCTCATAATATATAAGTTTGACTTAGCAACGTTGAGTCGGAGAGCCAAACTTTGTTTTAAAACTTTAAGCATCCCATAAGTATGTCAAGTGAGATCGAGTCACTCTGAGAGAATAACATGGGATAATCCACAAATTCCAAGTGTGTAATATTTAATCCTTCGCATTTGGGTGGAATTTGAATGAAGCTTTAGACATAGATTTCACAATAAACAGAGAAAGATACTCCGAATAATGTATATCAAGATGCGGTTGCATCCTTCCATTGGCGGACCTGAGCCTACCCGGGACAAATATCGATTGAGCCTAATTTACAATATCATCAAGACACGGTTGCATCCTTTCATAAAGAATTATGGTAATTGCCTTGAGATCACATTGCAACATGAAATGGGTCTATGCTTATCGATGGTAGTTTTATTATACTATTTTGGGACAAACATGATGATAGTGTTGTTAGTTTCTTTAAGAGAAATCCTTATATGAAAAATTTACTTGTTTATATGGTCAACTCTTCTCCTACTACATTCCAAAACTTGATGAAGAATTTGGATAAATAATTGTCGGGTGACGGGGACTTATCGATTTTAATACAAAATATTGTATCTTTGATCTCTTTATCGGTTATCTCGGAGCAAAATTATTGACCTAAGGGTCACCACATTCGCAAATATCATCTTATACATGCAAAGGGTTTTTTCCTTGACCGGATAAAGATGTCAAGTAGTCAAACAAGGTCGCAAGTACTTGCTTTATTGAAGTGATATGTGTGTCTTTGGGATTTTCGATAAATGAAATGAACTTTCACGGATTGTTTCTCTGACATGGTCGTGAAATATTTTAGTGCATCTATAAATTTTCGTCATGTATCCATATTTTTCCCTTTTGCTTGTGGAAACTCTGCTCAATTTTTTAGAAGCGGATCGATCTCTTACGAAGTTCCCCAGTTTCGTCAATGATTATCGGGTTACCCATATTTTGAGGTCAACTTTACAAAAATATCGGTGGTGGTGGTGGATGCATGAGATGGTGGTGGTGATGAGGGTGGGGGTGGTGTATGCATGAGATAGTGGTTGTGTGGTGGGGTTATTGGTAATGGTTGTGGTGGTGGTTGATGGAGAATGTATTAGGCGGTGGTAGTAGTCGGTGGTGAAATGCTAGAGGTGGTGGTGGAGGTAGTGGAAGGTAGAGGTGGTCGGACTTTAAAAATATAATTAAAATAAATAGAATGGGAAAAAGTATGTAATAGTAAAGAGAGAGGAGGTTTAGGCATCCCAAATTTAGAAAATCTTAATTTGGTCTGTCTACTCTTCACATTCTGGAGAATGTACTCGCAAGAATACAACTTGTGGAGTATGTGGGTGAAACACAATATATTAAAAGGAAAGTGTGTGTGGAGTATGGAAGAGAAACAAAGCCATACGTATGAATTCATCACACATACTGTATATAATGGAAAAAATACTTATCTTATATGGGATAGATGGCTAGATGGAAAGAATATACAACATATTCTGGGTATAGAGCTGGAAAAAGATAACTTGAACAGTGACAAGACAGTTGATAAATTTTATGGTAAAGATAGGTGGATATTCCCACCATGTGTTGGTAAAATATTACCAAACTTAGTGGAAATTAAATTGGTGAATAGAGAAGACAAGAAAGAATGGAGTGAATCTTATAAGAAAGGTTTTTCATTTAAAAAAACCTTTATCAAAATCACTAATACCACAGACACAAAAATAGTCAACTGGTATGAATTCATTTGGTCAAAGGCAAATATTCCCAGGTGCTCTTTTATCTCATGGCTAGCTATACAAAACAGGTTGAGCACAAAACTTAGAATGTTGGAGTGGGGAACTCAAATTGATCCTCTATGTGGTTTGTGTAAAGCTACAGGTGTAGATAATGTGCATATTTTCTTTTAATGTTCATTTTCTAAGAGAATATTGAAGAGATTACTAAAAATCTGTGATGTTGTTTGGGTGCCGAGTGATTTTGATGATCTTAATGAGAAAATTCTTGGTTTAACAAGTAAGGAAAGAAAATGCTCGTGAGTTTAGTGATTACTTCATATATTTACATGGTATGGAAGCAGAGAAATGATATAGAACATGGAGGGGTGATTTTGAATGAAGAACAAATTGTTGGGCGTATTTGCGAAATGGCAAAAATGAAGATAAATGAGAGGAGTTTAAAAAATTCGAATATCATTAGAATAGCTGAGAAGTTAGATGTTTAAACTTGTATTTACTATTCTATTGTCTTTAGTCTATCTTCTGTAATAATAATGTAGTTAATGGGCCGAGTAGAAAATTTTAAATAGTAATGTAATGTTTCTTTTATAAACTGAAATGGGCTTACAAGGTATATAACCCATGCTTGGGCCTTATGCTTGTAAGTCCCATATGTAATGACTTTGAGGTTGATTTATAATATAACAGGTGGATTTGTTGATCAAAAAAAATATTATATTAATTATTATATAATAAAAAAATGTCATCGAGGATAATTGTGAAGGTAAATATGTTAGAGAGTTAAATTGAAAATTAATCCTTTAAAGTATGACCCTCCTTCCTTTTTCTGTGAATAGAATTTGAAATAATTGTAATTAATTGAAATTATCCCTTATAATTAGTTATATTCCATATCGGTTTAGCAGGTATATAATTGGTGGGATGTCCCAAAACATTAGGAACACAAAAACAAAAAATGGAAAAAAAGATAGCAAAATCTACCAAACTTACTAGATCATTTACATAAAAAGAAGGGTAAGAAGCTATTTCATCCATCTCGGAATGTACACCCAGTGGATTATTTGATCCATATTGATGTAATGCGGCAGATGAAAAAGACTGGCACCTCCTAAAATAAAGGAGAGTAAACGATGAAGACTAAAAAAACTATTTAAGGTGGCATTGTCCACAGAGAAACCACCCCAAAGCCATTTTACTATGGTATCTTTTACTACAAGTATAGTGATAGCTAAGCTTGTAATAATTGTTGTGGTTTCTGAACCCATTGAGATGACCCAAGAATTTCGCTATTTCGATTTTGCTAGTCCTTGGGAACAGAGTAGCGACGGATAATTAAGAATCAGAATAGGTCTAGTCCAAGGTTATTCTTGTTATTGTTAGTCTATCTTAGAAGTCGTTCCTATATTGTCCTTCTTTTCTTGCTGGAGTGCGCTAACGCTTTAATTTTCTTGCTTGTTTCTTTCATGGGAGATCAAGACTATAGGAGGAAAAAGAGTTCATTAGCCAACATTCTGTCAAGTCAGACCAATGATTGAACTTAAAGAAATGAAGTGAGTGCCATTTGGAGAGTAACTGAGAACAAAGGAGAAGGATATGGAAAGAATGAAGTAATGAAAGAGGAAATCATTGCTAGTAGTAACGACTTGTCATGATCTATCAGTATATATAGAATCCATGTCCTAGGTGTATCAAAAAAACATTCTTTTGGCTAGGAGTATATAATAAAATAGAGTGAAAGGGTCCACCCCGAAACAAAATGGGTACTAACTAACGGTAACAACCGAGTCCTCTCCAAACCGCAGGAGATAGTTACCCATCATACGGCTCACCAACTTCACTTGACTCTATGGGAGGCTCGCTCCGGGAAGGTTCTAATCACTTACAATACACAACTCTACGAAGGAAGGGGTTGGGTTAGGAGTGCTTTCAATATGATTCTTTTCCACCGTCAATAAATGCGAGTTTGTTTTGTCCACTATCTTCATCCCCCTCTATCAAAATGATCAAAAAAGAAGGCGAGCTTGCTTCTTATTCCCATGTTTGATCTCTTCCATCTCTGACTCGCTCGTTGTCACCTATGTTCAAGAAAGATTTAGAACCCTGTAGAGAATGAAGAGGGGCCAAGGATCTTCCTCTCAACATTGCTTTTCGAGGCTCCACTCCCCCCTTGAATAAGTAATGTCCTTTTAGCCTGGGCGAAGATGGGGATAAAGAGTAAGGATATAATATTGTTATGTTGTTATTATAATTATATTAAATTATTTTTACATATGTGAATAATAAATACTTACATTATAGGCAATACATAATTAACCTAATGATGTATTTTTATATGTAAATATCAAATCTTCCATAATTATAATGCTCATTTTATATAAAGAACTAGTAAACACATCGTGAATGAGCTGCTCCTATGTGGTTGGAGCAGCGTAATAAAGAATACAAAGAAATGAAAAACAAAAACAAAAAAATAGAAAAATAGATCTTAATAGACTTATAGAGAGAAACACGACCCACGCATATAATGTGAGTTTTAAATTAAAACTAAAAAACCACAGCCTTTAATATGAAAGTACAAACAAATTATCTATAGTAATTAAATTGCACATTAATACAATAAACTAAAAAGTAAGAAAATCTTGTAAGATATGTGAGATTCGGCTTAATGCTTTGCAGGAAAAAGTACACCCTTGGCCTCTATGTATCCACTTTATAGACTGCTGCTAAACTCCTTCAATGTAACAATCACTTAATAGCTTCCATCTTTAATAAGTACCGTTTTCCTAGAAAAAAGAAAAGGAAAAATGAATTAAACCAAATTCAAAAAGAATATAATTTTAGTCGAGAGAAGTTAAAGTTTCCAAACCTTCTGTATAAAGCAGCAACATCTTCCTTTAAGCGATAAGTTTCTAGAAACTTGTCACCACAATTGTCCACATGCACAGACTCCATCACAGATTCTTGATTGCCTGAATATTCATTCCATTCAATTCGAACCACAATTTAGCAATTGATTCCTTTCTAAAGCTTGTTTCGTGATCTTCCTCCTCTGGTGATTCAGAGGCAACCAACCTATACACATAAACCTTGCGGACCTGACCTGGCCGGAATGAACATCCAATACGATGATACGAGATGCTCCCACGAGTGATAACCCTTCACCACAAGCTTTGATCGATCCAAATAAAACTCTAGAATCTGGAGAATTGTTAAACTGCTCCATTGATGCCTCTTGAAAATCAGCATCAGAATTCCATGTGATCATGAATATTTCATTTCCATTGCTATAGCCTTTCATCTTTACAGTTAATCTCTCTTGGAATTTCAATGGAAGGACATATAGGCTGAACATCGAAAAAATCTGGCTTTTTCATCTTCCCTGGATAGTTGCTCGGCTCAAGATATATATATATATATATATATATATATATATATATATATATATATATATATATATATATATATATATATATATATATATATATATAGATATATATATATTTCTACTAGCTATATCCTTACGATTTTTCATACTCTTTAACTTAGTAAACCATGACTCAAATCTAGAAGTCCAAATTCAATTAAACAACATTTGTACTGGAGAGATGAGCCATAATACTATAGTCCACGAACAATTAAACAAGAGGTGTTCAATAGATTCAGGTTCTATCCTACAAACATTACACAGGAGAGAAGTGGTGCATTTTCTTTTAAATTTTAGGTCCTCAGTAGGAAGTTTTCTTTTACACAGTTTCCAAACAAAAATTCTAATTTTAGGAAGTACCTTTAATGCTCTAGAACTCCTTCCAAACTGAGTTTGGGGTGGCATAGGAGCCACGATGTAACCTCACCTATTCATTTTTTTCTTTTTCCATCTCTTTTTACTTCAAATATCTATATATAGATTTAGAATTAACCTCTCCATCTATAGACAAAGCTAAGAAGCATTATCAATACTTATAGAAATAGGGTCATTATTTTAAATTTTTTCTCTATAATCTCTATTTCAAACCACTTTGTGAGCAAATTATGAACCCAAATGTAAGAACCTTAATAAAATAGTTCTGATACATATGTAAAAGGACAATTCCTAGTATTAGTAAGAGATTTAATACCTGGAATCCAGCTATTATGCCATATATTTATAGAGTTTCCAATTCCCACCTTCCAAATTAAATCTTTTTTTAAATTAATTCTTCCCTCAAGTAGACTTCTCCAACCCCAAGAGGGATTGGATTGGCTTCAAGGAAGCTAGAATTTATAAAATATATTCCTTTTAGTGTCCTAGCCAAAAGAAATTTTGGTTTATTAAAGATCTTCCAAACATTTCTATCAAGTACGGCTATATGTTTTAGTTTTATACTTTTAAAAACAATACCCTTATTGTGTTTATTAATGGTTATGTCCCTCAATTTTATGCAATGATTCCTTTTTCTATTGTTTTTATTCCACCAAAATTTAGCTATAAGAGAATCAATTTTATGACATATACTAATAGGGATCAAGATATCATCCATAGTATATGAGGGAATAGCATTAATCACTTCCTTTATAAGAGTCTATTTCTCACCTTCTAACAGAAAAATAGTATTCCATTTTACTATTTATTGACATAACCTTGGATCTACCCAAATCAGCAGGTAGTCCTAAATATTTGCCTAAGTTTTCGAGTTTATTCACCCTTAGAATATCAAGTAAATGATGTATTTTATCCACTGGAG
Organism: Nemophila menziesii; assembly: GCA_029959085.1. NCBI lineage: Eukaryota > Viridiplantae > Streptophyta > Magnoliopsida > Boraginales > Hydrophyllaceae > Nemophila > Nemophila menziesii. The sequence continues at coordinate 5,911,941 of JARWIR010000030.1, forward strand.
TATTTTTACAAAAAAAAATACCACTTTTATTAAGGTTACTACATTGACCTGAGGCATGACTATAATCGTTAAGCAAATTTTTAAGTGTTCAACATCCTCAGTTTCATCCCTGATGAAGAAAAGAATATCATCCGAAAATAATATATGACTTCAAGTAGGACAATGTTTATTAATACTCAATCCTCTAATCATATATGTGTCAATTTTATCATCCATAAGATAGGTTAAAGCTTGAGTTATAATACAAAAGAGAAAGGATGAGAGGGGGTCCCCCTGCCTAAAGCTTTTCGAGGGGTTAGATAGGGGAATCTGGCTTGCTTGTCATAATTCATAAGTACACTATAAGTGACTAGGGTAACACATCCATCATCCATTTAACCCATCTATCACAGAATCCCATTTCAATAAGATATCATTCAAAAAATATCATTTTACATAAAATCACAAGCTTTACCAACATCTGCCTTAATGGCCATATTAATGTGTTTCAGTTGTTATTTTTCTTTTTAAAAAGTGATTACATCATGAGCTAGCAATATGTTTTAAGTAATTTCCTTTCCAGGATTAAAAGCACACTGGTTCTCACTAATAATAAAAAGCATCAGGTGTTGCAATCTTTTCACTAATATTTTAGCGAAAATATTATCAATAACATTAGAACAAATAATTTGTCCGTAATGGGCAATTTTTGTGAATTTTTAAACTTTAAGGAATAAAGTAATCAGATTATTATTAATCTCATAATGATTACCATCATTCCAAAGGAAATCAGGTATACACCTAAGTATAGCAAATTTGATAAGTTCCTAATGTTTTTTGTAAGAGTATACAAGGTACCCATCAGGGCCAGGCGATCTACCACTCCGCATTTCCTATAAGGCATTCTTTATGTCATTTAAATTAACAGGACTAGTCCGAGAGGAATTCATATCATTAATTATGCATCTATTAAGAGAGTCAATGACTAGGGTATAATTTCTAGGGCCTTTAGTAAAAACAATTGAGTGAAAGTAATTTTTAATTTCATTCTCTATATCCCCTTTTTTTATAAATCCAAATATCATTTTCAGTAAATATACTAGTGAATTTATTCCTCAATATTTTATATTTAATGAAAATATGATGTATTTTTATCACCAAGTGTAAGCAATTTAATTCTAGATTTCAGTTTCCATTAAATGTCTTCATTCTTCCATCTTTGTCCTATCCTTTTCACTATATAATTATGACATCCCAATCAATAGGATCACTGGAATTAATCAACTATTTTAAATACTTTTTATCCAATTCTTTTGCCTAAATAGTTAAATTACCAGTGAGAGAGTTTAATTTCATTCCAAAATTGTTAATACCTTTACCGCTCAAGGAACTTATTTCAAGCCAGTGGTGTGTGATTATCTTAATACTTTCTTCTTACCATTCCAAGTTTTACTGAAAATGAATCTTTTTAATATAGGCATTTTCTTAGCATGTTAATCAAAACAAGTACTGAGTGACCTGACCCCACAAGAGGAATAATAGCCACCCATGAGTTAGGAAAAATAGTATCTCACTCAATATTAACACAAAATCTATCAATAACTTGTTTTATTAGCTCAGAATTATTTATTTTGTTGGAACATGTGAACTTACAACCTTTAGCATGCAAATATGTCTTATTCAGCCTTGCTAGTCATTTGATTAATCTATTCATATTACTTCTATTAGGTCCCAAACCACCTAATTTTTCAGAGGAGAATCTATACATATTGAAGTCCCCTATAGTATTCCAGGGCTTAAAATACTCCCTCCGTCCATTTCTATTTGTCCACCTTTTTGGTGCATAATGTTTAAATTTTTTTTTTATAATCTTCTTATTTACACAGTTGCCCTTAATTAATATACATGGGATATTTATTAGGGATAATATTGGAAAAAGTAGAAAAAATATGTCTTGGTAATGAAAATGGATAAATAATATTGGACACATTTTTTTAGAAAGTTGGACAAATAATATGGACCGAGGAGTAACATGGATCCAAATAATAGAGGGATACTTTCTTTGATATTCAAATAGAAGTTACTACTTTGTTTACTAGATTCATGGAAGTCCAAATCAAAAGGTATTTGATAAATTTAAGGGGTAACTGATAAAACCTATAATTCCCTTGTGTATTTTTCATGTTATGGTTTTGAATTGTATTGAAAGCTCGAGCATCCAAACCATAAAATATTGCACTCGTACACCACCTAGCAAAAATCACGCAGGAAATTAAATTTAAGCACTTATCTATACACAATTATAAGTTTTTTGGGGCAAACATCGGATGCGTGAAATTTTGTTAGCTAGCCAATAATTAACTCCCTCATGAGGAGTCTAAAAAGGACCTAGGAAATGCACACCTGCTCCTATAACGTGTTAAAAAGCTCCAAAAATACTTTGGAGGGTCATCATACTCACAAGGACTCTCTAACAAGTCCACTCCTTTCTTTTCCAATATGTTCGCATACATATTTTCTTCCCAATAGAAGTGATTCACCTTAAAGTCTGAATGTTCTTGTAGGATTTTAGCGGAACCTCGCCCAATATGAAAAGTCCAACTCTTAGAACTACTACCATTCTTCACTAGCGCATGAATCTCTCTCGAGTCCATATCGATAATTAGATCTTGTAGGCCTCGGTTAATCGTCCATCTCAATCCATAATATAGCGTCAAATCTTATGAGAATAAAGGTGACTCACACACACTTCAGAGAATCTCGCTAGGAACGACCATCTCTATCTCGTAATATCCCTCATATCTTGGCTCTGCGTTCCCTCGAATCGCAACTTTCTTCCATATTTAATCTATAATGACCATCGGGTTTAAACCATCTAACCAAGGAACTTTTCACAGATACGATAACCCTACCATCTCGTTCCTTTCCCATGCCAATACATAATCACCTGCCATCCTCAAAGTATCCTTTCTTAATCCCTCGGTTCTACATTTCTGGTTGGGAACACTAAATAATGCCTCTTTTTTGGTGTTCCATAGATTCAAACATCGTTCACCACTTCAAGCTATCATATATAAGAATGCCAATAAGATAGCTTCCAACCAATACTTTACTGTTGCATCAAGTAAAATGTTATCTCCTGGAGCAAACATCTGATTCGCGCTGGAGTTGTCCATATGTGACCACCTTTCCAAAATTTGTTGGACGTTCAGTATATTGCTAGGAAATTACTTTTGCTCATTAGCACGCCACATGTTACTATTTATGACAGCATATCCCTACTAACTAGAATCATTCCTCCCCTTGAACAGTTCTTGCTGCAAACCTAGCTCCTGCCATATTATTTTTGCCACCGTACAACCCAAGAAAATGTGCACCACGTCTTCGTTCACATTGCAACATATGCTACATTCTCTGTCCCCAATAACGTCTCTCATGTATAGATTTTTCTACAGAAGGGAGATGATTTCTCGTGATTCTGCATAAAAGAAATCTAACCTTCTGTGGGCATTTTATTTTCCAGATTTTCTCCCACCTAAAGCTTGATGGTCCATGCTATTTCCTATATATTTGAACGCAGATTACCAAAAAAAGGCCTGAAGCTTCATGTGTCCAACGGTAATCAACCCTGTTTTCTCCTTCCATCTCAATAACCACTTCCTTTAGCAAACTTACTCCAGTAAGAATCTATTTACACACATTCGAATCACTATCCTTCACATCTATTCGTAGAAGACCATTCGTGAAATATTTGTTCATAAACACCTGGTCCCATGCGACTTTGTGATCCTAAACAAATTTCAATCTAAGTTTAGCTGTAGTGCAATGTTAAAAAAAATTCCCCTCGTATCCCTAGCCCACCCGCTGACTTAGGTTTACATATTTGTTCCTAAGAGACCCAATGGATTTTCCTTTGTTCATTCGAGGACCCCCATATAAAATATCTAACAATCTTATCAATCTCGGCACACACGTAGATCGAGAGTTTCATCACTTTTTTATTTAATAAGTAGGTACACACATAGGACTAATTGTGCCAATGTGATATGCCTAGCTAGTGATAGAGTTTTTGTCTTCCATTCCACTAATTTCCCCCCATTCTCTCAGTGATCCTCTTGTAGAACCCCTTTTGAAAACTCAAATATGTTTGGGTTCCCGGTGTAATATAAAAATAATAGATTGGTATCAATGGAACTAGGACTTTCTGCATGCGTATGAGGTGTCGTCAGGTAAACATATGATAAGCCTGGGAGCTATCGATCCTTAGGGACCACTAACGCTGTAAATAGTATGTTTTCAATGTAATAAAACATTATGTTGCAAATGAAAGGATACAAATAATAAGGATTTTGTATTTGGGTTTTTATTAAAAGGACGAAGTTGCAAATAAATAAAGATTAAACTAAAGCGAAATTAACTAAAAATGCTAAAAAGATTATAAAGTATGAGAAGTAATGATTGATCCTTGTGAGTAATCCTCCTAATCAATAATTATCATGTTTATGGTATAAGGGCGAATTAAATGTTTCACATCAATCGGGATGCAAAATCATCTAAGACCCCGCCCGGGTGATCTTAGCTCTCTATCTTATTCATCTCTTGGTATTTTGGTAGGCTTAAGTTCATGGTCATATTGGTAGTATGTCTGAAATCCCGACCCTTCGCTCCGGTGTTAGTCTAAAAGTCTCAAACTACCTATATTTGATCAGGATATAAATAGGTAACAAGCACAAATATGATAAAATGGAATAATAAAATTCAATTCAATAATATAATATAAATTATCCCAAATCACCAAAACATGGATAAAAATGAATTAGGGTCCATACCCATTGCAAGTATCAAGCATATAATGCTTAGCTCGTACTAAATAAATTAAAATATAGTGGAAATAAAGATAGAATCATGTTTGAAAGATAAAATGGACTCGAATTAACCTAGACAACAAAATTGATGGGTTGTGGAATTGAGTAAGAAGGTGAAATTTGGGTGCAAAATCCTTCTTCCCTTTTCTCTAGGCGCTTGAGCTCTCTCTATATGATAAAATTTGATAAAAAAATGAAGCGTACTGAATTTAGGAGCTCAAATAATTTTATATACTTGGTCCAAAAATGTTTTGGACCTAATGGGCTCACTTAATTGGCTTAAAATTGGCCCAAACCGTTTTTTACCATGCTCACACTGGTAAAACTGACATAACATTCTCATCTCAAATCCAAATTGACTTTCGTTACCTATCACGCAACACTGACTCAAAGCTAATTCCAAATAAAAGGGAATCAGGTTTATATTTATTACCCTTTATTCCCAAAAGGTTGTCACTTATACTATAAATAGTTGTTTCAAAAAGTTTGTCATTTTAGAAAATCAAGACACATCTTTTTCTTTAGACCACTTTTACCCCTAATTAAATATTATAATTTATGCTCCCAATAAATATTCAAGATATCAAGACACTTTATTGATGGAATTTTAGTAATCACAAGCATAATAAATGACATTTCTTAGTTTGTGAGCAAAAGAAAATATGACAACCTTCTAGAAACGGAGAGAGTACCAATTAATTATGGTGACAAACAATATGACAATGCACTTTTTTGGTAAATGCTCTAACTTTCTAAGAGTGACTTCGAGCTCATTTTGCGCCTTGGCTTGGGTTTGGACTTCAATTATTGTATTTTCCTCATCTTCTTGGACACTTGCGTCTACCATGTACCTAAAATCACACTTAACACCCAATTAACGCACAAAAACACTATAGATTAAATATTGTCCAAAATAATGTAGAAAAGTAAGATATGACAAATATTAGGGAAAATCCCCCACTTAGGTCCCATAAACCCTCTAAAAGATGTTTCGTGAGTAGATTAATATATCAAAAAAGAGGAGACATCAAGACCCCCAACTCAATGTTTTTTCGTCTCGACAAAATAAAAGAAAAGGAAAAACAAAAGGGGCCTAAGTCCAAATAACTATGGAAGAAATGTGGGAATCTAAAGACAATGAATAAACCTAAAGAAACTATTCTAACAAGTTTAATATAGTGGTGTTCAAGAAATAATAAAAGAAATATTCGTAACATATAAACAATCAACATCTAACAAGTTCAAAAGTGGATTAATTTTGCAATGCAAGAAAGAGCGGTTCTCTCTTAGGTTGATATTGCGTCCATATGGTGTTCATTTTTTTCATTAGTTTCTGGTGGTCCTTTGTGTGTTCTAAAATAAATGAAATAAATAATCGAACCACAACCGCAAGTGTACGGTTGTCCCAAGTAATATAGTTGATAAAACATATTCGTTCCAAGGACGGGATGGTTGACTACAATGCTTATCAAGTAATGATTGGTTGCACATATGAAAGCAAGTAAAAGATATAATGATTGTTTGTTTGTTTTTATTATTCTAAGTAATGAAAGACTAAATGGAAAATGCAACTAAAAGATAAGACGCAAGTAAACGCAAATATGAGCAGGTAGTACTTGAGAGACGCAAGGGTTTTCCTAACTATCATTCATTTCATACATTGTTTAAGGGACAAATCGGTAAATTTGTATTGGTCGGGATTCTATATTCTCCTTACCCCCGTCAGGGTGGACTAAGGAGCAACTTTCAAGTGCTACAAACCCCGTCAGGGTGATTATAGTCCACTCTGAAGTGTTTAAATGTAAATTACCCAATAGGCCATAGGTTTAATTAAGCTCGTCAGAGTCAAATAATTTCTAACCTACATTCATTAACTAGTTCGGTACCTAAACCCCCCGTCAAGGTGATCCAATCGACACTAATTGAAATAGCCTAGATACTAAGTCCTATCATTGGTTAATTACGTCAATAATAGTAATCAAAATGCAAATTAAAGAAAAATACAATTTACCCAATTTGATTTAAATAATAAATATCCCAAATCCAAATGTATAGAATGAAATCAAATTGGGATTAACCCATTATGCGTTCTCAAGCACTAATTAGGTTTAGCTCATAATAATTAAAAAGACAGAAACTAAATTAAATGTAAAGGAATTCATATTGTCTTACAAATAAAAGATAAAAGAAACCTAATTTCCGGAATTGGAATGACTGAGAACGGAGCTATAGACCCACTCCAGCTCTAGCAGCTTCTTCTTCCTTCCTTCTGTTGCTTCTCTCTGATGTTTTTAATTGTAAAGAATGAATTGTATGAAAAATAGAAGTCAAGGTCTCCTTTTATAAGTAGATAAACGGATTAGGGCTTGGACCTAATAATAAAACACTAATTAAATGTCCAAGCCCAAAATCCCGTAACTGCTGATACACCTTCACTAAAACGGCTATTCCCGCTTCGTTATGACTCCGATTGACCTAATTCCGGTTGCTAATGTTCTGTAACTCGATAAGGAATGCTTTCTTTTCAAAGGTCAGCGGCTAAATCATCTCTTAAGCACCTCGAAATCAGAAATCTATGGCTTGGAAAACAGATTTTCAGCTCTAAAAATAATATCCTTGGGATTTATCTTCAAGTCTTGACTCCATATCACGATCTTTGACTTTCTCCTTGAATTCCTCTTTTAGCTAATATCTAAAACCTGTAAACTTTTCACTAAAAATACCAATATTACGCGCAAAAGCTTAATAAATTAAAAATGCTAGAAATAAAAGTGGAAAATCATATTATTGCATATTTAGTCCAAAAGTCTATCAAATTAATTAAATAAACACAAAAAATGATGTCTCCTAAGGGTCGAACATAAGAACAATTAGGGAGACATCAAGACCCCCAACTCAAACCTTTGTCGTCCCGACAAAGCAAAATAAAATAGAACAAGGGGTAGAAGTGAACGCAAGAACAAATAGAAGCTAGCAAATACACCTAAAGCAATTCTTAAGACAAATTTCATATAGTAAAACTCTAGGAACTAATATATACATACTCTTATCATGCAAAATCGAACATAAATAATCTCAATCATAAAATTAAAGTTGCAATGCTTGAAGGTTACACTTGTACTCGTCTCTGTATGATGGCTATAGGGTGGTCATTAATCCTAACTCGCTTTGAACGCTCCACCTAGTATATTCCCTATCAACAGAATCATAAATTCACTATGCACTTAGGAATCACGAGGTCTTTATGGTTTTAATAATGGCTTAAGGACGGTATGGATATATATTTGGTAAATTTGAAGTGAGCTTTTGACTCTCTCCTCACTTACCATCAACAATGTCCTCGAGCTTGAGTTTACGCTCAAAAATGTTCTCACTCACCCATTTGACGCATTAATGTTGCGTCCCCAATGTCAACCCAAATAAAACTAAGATGATTTCCATAAAATATTCCACTTTGCCGATTTATTTATTGTCTTTTTCTTTTTATTTTCTTTTTTTTTCATTTCTTTTTTCTTTTTTTTTGTACAAGATACCCATGACCATCATTTTGATGTGAAAAGTCATGTCTCTTATAATTTTTCTTTTTCTTTTACAAATTTCGGCAAAGGGTTACAAATAATCATATCATCTTTTATTTTTGTGCCTCAATACAAACATATATAATCCCTTCCCAATATAATTTCCCAAATATGGACCCTCCACCCCAAACTCAAGCTCGAGACACGTCTCAGGGTTGTGATTCAAGTGCGGGTCATTTGGTCATGCCTAATAATCTAAAGGATAATGGGCTTATATCGTGGCTACAAAAGAAAAGGCTTAAGGCTCAAACTTGGGCTAAGACGGATATAATTATAATAAGGGATGGCAAGCTAAAAGGCTTCAAATAGCTAACAAAGAACTACCCCTATCATTTTCCTAAGTACATAGCTTGTCTTTAGTTCATATCTAGGTGGGTTCTCTACTAATTAGGATTTCACGTTCTACACACCAAACATATTCCTTAAGTGCAAGCTTACTTCATTTGCATTGTTCATTAATTTTTCCTATCAATTACTTATGTTCGCATGCAATTCTAAGTGCGTTTTATATTATTCCCTAAAGTACACTATTTATTATCATTAATTCATCAAAAGTATGCTTAAAGGAACATTTAAAATCTTCTACAGTCAAACGCAACTCCGAAAATTATTTTATTGAAAGCAATTTAAAGGAAATAAACACATAAAAACTGGGATGAGGCAACGAACCCCACCCCAAACTCAAAAATGAGTCGTGTCCCCACGACTCGAAAAGACTCAAAGCAATAAAATAATTTACACTAAATGAGAAGGGAAAAAAACGTATCTGAACCAGCGCGAGGCTGGTGTCGGTGTTGCGTCCAGGTTGAGGTTTTGAATTCTTCATCAATGGTTGCGTTTAAAGTGTTCTTCATCACCTCGAACTTCTTCAAATTTTCCACGTTTTCATTTATTACTTGCTCTCTAAGCATCATCTCCTCTATTAAAATCTTTCCTCAATACCCAAATCGCTTTCGTCACCATGTTCTTCGTACCTTTCCTAACCTTCATGGTCATCTCCGATGACCCCAAACTCAAAGCTGCAAGACCCTCAAAAGGTTTGGATAAAATTGTGATTTTAGTGTTCTTGAAGGTTTGGGTTTGAATTATGGATTGTTTAGAGCTGGGTCATGGATATTTCAAGGTTTGGGAAAGGTTTAATGGATAAATTTTAGCTTTGGTGAAAGAAAACTTCGGATTAAAGTGCGAAGCTTTGGTATTTTGGAAGTTTAATGGTTTGATTGTGTTCTTGGATGATGTTTAGAGGGAAGGATTGGTGGTATAATGTTGTCTTGATGATGATTATCGGAGTAGTTGGAGGCTAGGATTCGTCAATGGAGGCTTAGCATGAGAAAGAGGCTAAAATTATAGGGATTAAACCCTTAAAACCGCCGATCACAGCTGCTGACCGGCTAGCCGGCGGCTGTGTCGACGAAAAAATAAAATGCGAAATTGAATTTTTCCTTTTTTTTTACCCCTGACGCAGCCTTCTTGCGTCATTGCTGACGCAGTGGTCAGACAGTCCTTCCTCTTCAGCCGGCTAGCCGGTCATCTGACCGGCATGCCGGCGGCATGTCGCTGGCGGAAATCGAGACGCAACAACCTTGCGTCGTTGCTGACGCATGGACCAGAAACTTCATCCTCATCGGCCGGCTAGCCGGTCATCTGACCGGCATGCCGGCGAAGTCTCGCTGGCGCAAATCGTGACGCAGCAGTGCTGCGTCATTGTTGACGCAGTGGTCAGAAGCTTTGGGGTCTTCAGCTCGTTTTGGCCGGTATGCCGGCCAGCTCGCCGGCTAGCCGGTCAAACCTGCTGTTGACTCCATAATTTTTCGTTTTCTCCTCGTTTTGACCCCAAACTCATGACCCTTTTACCCCTGAAATCATCAAAAACAACTACCCTTCCTCATTTCTTAATAATGAACACCAAATTAACGAAAATTAAACTAATTTAAACTACGAAAAATAAAAACTTAAACTAATATACAAGAAATTGGCTTTTGTTTAACGTCGTTAAGCTCGACGGGTTACCTCGTTCTTTAGTCATTAACATAACCTCCCCAGCAACGAATGAGGTTGTCAATATTTGCAACTCGAAATTTGCATCCCTTAGCTTTTATGCCCACTAGTTTATCTGAGATAACCTTCGTGACCATGAATGGTCCTAGCCAAGAACTTTTCGATTCACGTACCTTTGGAGGGGGATTTGGTTTCTTCTTAGCTACTTCTTCACCTACTTTGAACCCCTTTTTCTTTCTTTCTTTCTTAGGTTCCTTCGGAACCTTCGTGGCACGTGCTTTCTCTTTCTTCTTCGCATGATTTAGTTGTGGATTTTTACGGTATGGAGGAGCTTTAATTGGTGGTTTCTTTCGTAGCTCTTTCTCTTCCACTCCTAAAGTGTCCACAACATTAATTGGCTCTTTTCTTACCGGTTCCATTACATCTACACGAAAAACATTCTTCCTTGGAATCCGGAAACTTCATAGGTCTAAACACATTAAACTTCATCTCTTCGTCTTGGATTCTCATAATCTTTTCGCCGTTTTCTACATCAATCAAGGTACGCCCCGTGGCTAGGAATGGTCGTCCCAAAATATTGGGGACATTCCAATCCGTGTTGTAATCAAGTATAATGAAATCAGCGGGAAAAATTAACGTACATGCCTTAACGAGGACATCTTCGATTCGGCCTTCCGGATGTGCAAGAGATCGATCCGCCATTTGCAAGACAATAGAAGTGGGTCTTGCTTCAATATTAAGCTTGTCAAAGATTGATTTGGGCATAAGATTTATGCTTGCACCCAAATCACATAGTGCCTTACCTTTCCATTCTTCTCCAATCGATATCGGAATTGTGAAACTCCCAGGATCAACTAACTTTGGAGGTAATTTACCTTGACAAATAGCACTACATTCCTCAGGGAGACCAATCATCTCATTATCACAATACGGCCTTTTTTTAGTGAGGGCTCGTGTCATGAACTTAGCATACTTGCGTACATCTCGAATAGCTTCTAGCAACGGAATATTTATGCTAAGACCTCTTACCTTGTTAAAGAATTTTTGATAATCAGCCATATCACCCTTCTTTTGAACTCTCGATGGAAATGGTGGAGGAGGACGGTTTATTATAGTATCATCTTTCTTTTTCGGAACTTCACTAGACCTCTCCACTTCTTCTACTTCAACTGGTTTATCTTTATCCATCACCTCTTTTTCTTTTCTAACTTCTTTTTCTTTCATAACCGGAAAAGGAGGTGGAGGAAGGTTCTTACCACTTCTGAGAGTAATAGCGTTACAGTCTTCGATTTGGATTGGATTCTCAGTATCGCTAGGGAGTTGCCCTTGTGGACGTTGATTCAGTTGTTTATTCATTTGAGAAACTTGAGTTTCCAACATCTGTATGTGTGCTTCAGCAGATTGTTGCCTTTGGATTGACTGTGCATGTAGGGCAATTAATTGTTCTACTGTTTTCTGAAGGGTAATCACATCTTCTTGTGGTTGGGCAGGTAAGGCTTTTTTGTTCATTGTTTCATCGTAACTATCTTGAGGAGCTTGTCTCTGAACATAATTTCCCTGATTCTGTCCTCCTTGATAATTATTTTGTGGTCTTGGATTGAAATAGTTACCTTGGGGACGCGGCTGATATGCGTATGTAGGATTGGCTGCCCCATTAGGATTTGAGTATTGAAACCCCGGATGGTTTCTGTTAGGATGATATCCATTAGCACTCGAATTAAAGTTACCTCTATTGGACACAAACATCACGGATTCTTGATTCTTTTGACAATTTTCCCAACTATGATCATTAACACCGCAATACTCACATCCATATACCTCTTGTGCAACCTTTACCTCACCTCTTTTATTCGAAAAACCTTCTTTCACGGCTAGGGTAAGTTGTCTCAGTTGTTGTTCTAGTGTGGTTTGAATCTTTGTCTCTAGCGTAGCAAACTTTTCTTCGATATTAACATTATTGACTCCTCCTCTAACTGGTGTTCTTACGGTATTCCACCCAACTTCATTCTTTACTGTTCTTTCTAGGATGATTTTAGCATAAACGGGTTGAACTTGAAGAAAACCTGCACCACATAACAAATCCAACTTCTCTCTCGAAGTTCCATCAAGGCCTTTGTAAAATATTTTTAGTTGTTGTTGTTCTGTAAAGCCATGATCGGGAACTCTTCGTAAACACTTCTGAAATCTTGTCCAACTTTTACCCAAAGTTTCATGATATTCTTGACAGAAATGCGTTAACTCAAGTTGATCATCTAACCTCATGTTACTTGGGTAAAACCTCTCAAAGAAAGCAGTTTCTAATTGGTCCAAGTTTGTTATCTTTGTAGGATCTTGCGTATCGTGTCATTCACTCGCTCCATCTATAACGAAAAATCGAAACACAGCATAGTACATCTGTTCTTTTGAAACTCCTTGTGTGATGTAAGAATCACATATCTGCTTAAATTTCTGAACGGCTCGGATAGGATCTTCTCCTGGTCTACCACGAAAATTTCCAAAATTTTGGAATTGAGCTAACATACCCGAATCTGGACGAAATCTTGGAATAATAATATCTGGAGCACCTACTCCTAGAGCAGGAGCACAGAATGGAGCTTCTGGTGGACCATTAACAAACCATGGATCTTGATTCATTACTATCTGAAGTTGAGGATTAGGATTCAGTGGAGGAATTGGAGGAATAAGGCCAGGTGGCGCTAAAGGTGGGCCATTTGCGCCTAATTGACCTTGTCCATTATTTTGTTGATTCTGAAGATTTATATCCTCCATTTTGTTAATTAGTTCTTCTACCTCTAAGGCTTTTTGTTCTCTCCTTCTCTTGTTAGCAAGTCTGATCAACGATTCTGGATTACTAAGGATCGGAGGTGTTGGCTCTAGATCCTTGAATAGCCTTCTTCGCATACTCCAAACCTAAAAACCTGAAAAATCTAAACAAACAAAAAGCGTAAAACTGATAAAATAAAATAAATGCAACTATCACTAAAGGATAAACACCGTGGTCACACGCTACTGTCCCCGGCAGCGGCGCCAAAAACTTGGTGGTCCTTTGTGTGTTCTAAAATAAATGCAATAAATAATCGAACCACAACCGCAAGTGTACGGTTGTCCCAAGTAATATAGTTGATAAAACAGATTCGTTCCAAGGACAGGATGGTTGACTACAATGTTTATCAAGTAATGATTGGTTACACTTATGAAAGCAAGTAAAAGATATAATGATTGTTTGTTTGTTTTTATTATTCTAAGTAATGAAAAACTAAATGGAAAATGCAACTAAAAGCTAAGACGCAAGTAAACGCAAATATGAGCAGGTAGTACTTGAGAGACGCAAGGGTTTTCCTAACTATCATTCATTTCATACATTGTTTAAGGGACAAATCGGTAAATTTGTATTGGTCCGGATTCTATATTCTCCTTACCCCCGTCAGGGTGGACTACAGAGCAACTTTCAAGTGCTACAAACCCCGTCAGGGTGATTATAGTCCACTCTCAAGTGTTTAAATGTAAATTACCCAATAGGCCATAGGTTTAATTAAGCTCGTCAGAGTCAAATAATTTCTAACCTACATTCATTAACTAGTTCGGTACCTAAACCCCCCGTCAAGGTGATCCAATCGCCACTAATTGGAATAGCCTAGATACTAAGTCCTATCATTGGTTAATTACGTCAATAATAGTAATTAAAATGCAAATTAAAGAAAACTACAATTTACCCAATTTGATTTAAATAATAAATATCTCAAATCCAAATGTATAGAATGAAATCAAATTGGGATTAACCCATTATGCGTTCTCAAGCACTAATTAGGTTTAGCTCATAATAATTAAAAAGACCGAAACTAAATTAAATGTAAAGGAATTCATATTGTCTTACAAATAAAAGATAAAAGAAACCTAATTTCCGGAATTGGAATGACTGAGAACGGAGCTATAGACCCACTCCAGCTCTAGCAGCTTCTTCTTCCTTCCTTCTGTTGCTTCTCTCTGATGTTTTTAATTGTAAAGAATGAATTGTATGAAAAATAGAAGTCAAGGCCTCCTTTTATAAGTAGAAAAACGGATTAGGGCTTGGACCTAATAATAAAACACTAATTAAATGTCCAAGCCCAAATTCTAAGCCCAAAATCCCGTAATAAAACGGCTTTTCCCGCTTCGTTATGACTCCGATTGACCTAATTCTGGTTGCTAAAGTTCCGTAACTCGATAAGGAATGTTTTCTCTTCAAAGGTCAGCGGCTAAATCATCTCTTAAGCACCTCGAAATCAGCAATCTATGGCCTGGAAAACAGATTTTCAGCTCTAAAAATAATATCCTTGGGATTTATCTTCAAGTCTTGACTCCATATCACGATCTTTGACTTTCTCCTTGGATTCCTCTTCTAGCTAATATCTAAAACCTGTAAACTTTTCACTAAAAATACCAATATTACGCGCAAAAGCTTAATAAATTAAAAATGCTAGAAATAAAATAGGAAAATCATATTATTGCATATTTAGTCCAAAAGTCTATCAAATTAATTAAATAAACACCAAAAATGATGTCTCCTAAGGGTCGAAAATAAGAACAATTAGGGAGACATCAGTTTCTAATGGTCCACTTAATTACTCCCTAATTTTCCACTGTTACTTACCCACATAGCTAAAAATCCTACGGTCTTAAGATGTACAGTAGGCTTAAGGAAGGGTGTGATTAATATTAAGGATAATTTAGAGTGGATTTTGGCCTTCTCCACACTATCCATCAACTAATCGCCCTAGAGCTTGAGTTTTCGCTCATAATCGTTCTCAGTCAACCCATTTGATGCTAAAGCGTTGCATCTCCAAATCTTGACCGATATCACAAAATGTCATATGCCAGATTTTCTTTTACTTTTTCACACACACACACACACACACACACATATATATATATATATATATATATATATATATATATATATTGTAAGTCAAATACAAGGCCCTTTTTTATGTGAGTCTTTCTGTTGCTTATTTTCTTTTTTTCTCAACTTTCTCTTTTCTTATAATCCGGCATGGATTACAGATAAGCGCGCAATGAATAAACACGAAATAAAATCTAGCTACCCAATATATCCTCTGATCAATTAGATCAAACACCCCAAACTCAAGCTTTAAGACAACTAGTCCTAGGCATGTGATTCGAGAGCGGGTCATATGGTCAAGACCTAAAACTAAAGGCTAAAGACTTATAACATGGTTATCTAATAAAAGCTACATAGGCTAGACTTTGGCTAATACGGATATTACAAAAAAGTATTAGTAAGCAAGATAAAGGAAACAAAGGGCTATCAAAGAAAATCCTTAATCATTTTCTAAACTACTAGGGTTCGTTTCTTTCTCACTTTTAGTTCATAAATTAAGCGGGTTATTTCACTAGTTTCAACCTCAAGTTTTACACACCGCTCACATCTTCCTAAGTTTAAACTTACCTTCTACGCATTGCTCATTAATCCTTTTTATCACTTATTAAATGCTTTCATGCATGATCACTACACAATTTGTCAAAAAGTTCATAACACACTATTTCCTATCATTAACTTATTAAACAAATTTCTTAAAAGGCACATTCACTACATTCTCTACACTTTTTATACTTTATTGATTTTTAAAAAACAACTAAAAGCCAAACGGGAATGAGGACAACGAGTACTCCACCCCCAACTCAAAACTGATTCGTGTCCCCATGACTCGAAAAAGAATCAAAAGTAATAAAATTACTAGTAGACACTAACACAATTAGAAGTAATTAAGAATAAGGGTTAGAAGATGGTACGTGTCTGAAGCACATCCTCTCGAATTCGTGACTAACTAAGGTTTCATTGATTTCTGCTCCAATGTTCATTTGGATTTTCTTGACATCTTGCATGATACTCAATTGGTTCATGACATTACTATGATGTATCTTCTATACTTTCTCCATCCTGTTAAATAGTGCCACTGCCTAATTTGTAATTTTAGGTTCAAAGCTATCCATACCTTCTTGCGGAGTGGAGGAAGAAAGATGATCCTGCTCAGTTTGTTGTTTCTCTTATTTCTTCCTCTGGGACTTTTTTTCTCAGGTTATACCTCTTATTTCGTTGTGTATCCACTTCAGGTTTTTGTTTCTTTTCCGTCAATATAAGTATGAGAATTGGTTTTTCTTGTGTTTTCCTGAGTTATTTCTTCACCTTCTTATTTTCTAAGCTTCGCACTTCCCTCTTGGATTTAATTGCATATGTTCTTTTCATAGTCTCTCTTCACCCACAACTCACGATCAACTAAGTTTGAGATGAGGTTCTTAGACTTTGAAGATTGTTGTTCTTTGGGTCGTAATGGCTTTTGGATTCCATCTTGTAAAGAATAGAAGATGAATGAATCTTGTTTGAATGTTTGAAGATTTTATGAAAAGCTTTAATATTCTCGTTGTTAAGAAAGGCTAATATTTCCTTTTTCTCTTGTTTGAAAGGACCTCGTGCAATGTACCATACCTATGTTGCGGTGTATCATAGCTGAAGCGTGACGAATTGTCATGACGGTTTGTCACGAATCTATATACCATCTATCTGACTTGTTAATGCTTGGATTCCCATGTACACACTTTATATAGGGTGCGGGGTACCGCAACATTTTGCATGGTAAGACTCTAAATTATCTGACCTTCACAGCGTAGAGGGTAGCGCGCACGGTTTGCACTGAGGTGTGGTGTACCACACCTTTGCTGTGGTATACCGCAGCATTGCACTGTAAAAAAAATTCTCAAGCTTCTTTTACCCCACACTCATTTTATACTTACCTACACACGAAAATAATATATTTCCTTCTCCCATTAGCTATTATATACACTAGTACACATAAATAAAACACTAAATTCAATATTATACACTATAAAAGCAATAAAGTAATCTACAAATGAGTATTCACCCTTATTTGTCTTTTGTTTAACGTCGTTCAGCTCGATGAGTTACCTTGTTGGATATATTGCTTCATACCTTGCCTCTTTGAGGTAAATGAGCTCTCCAGGATTTGGATCCTCCTCAAGGATGTTATCTTCGCCTTCATGATAAATTTTCAACCGATGACCATTCCTCATATAGGGGTGTTGTTCGGTTAGGTGTTCAATCTCTATAGTTCCATGAGGCATGAATTTAGTAATAATGAATGGACTAGACCACTTTGATATAAACTTTCCCAGATAGTTGCTGAACTTAGAGTTGTATTTAGGCCTCTTTTCACTACTTCGGACGTCTCCTTTCGAATCTTCTTATCATGCCATTTCTTGGTTTTCTCGTTGTATAGCTTGGCCTTCTCATAAGCATGAAAGAGGAAATCATCAAGTTCATTCAATTTCATCATTAGTTTCTCTACGCCTAATAGAGGAGTCCAAGTTCAACTTTTTTATCGCCCAATAGACACTCAATTCAAGTTCAAGTGGTAAGTGGTAAGTGGCAGGCCTTACCATACACCATTCGATACGGGGATACACCTACCTGCATCTTGTAAGTTGTTCAATAAGCCCATAGAGCACCATAAATCCTTCCTTTTTGGTCCTACGGTCTGATCTAGGATAGATTTTATCTCTCGATTAGAGACTTCGGCTTAAACATTTGTTTGGGGTGATAAACGGTGGATACTCTATGTCTCACTCCATATTTCACAAGTACAAACTTTAAATATTTATCAACAAAATGTGTACCTCCATTACTAAAAATGACTCTTGGTGTCCCATGTATTGTGAAAATGTGTGACTTCGAAAATTTAATCACCACTCTAGCGTCATTTATGGGTAAAGCCACCTCTTCTACCTATTTTGATACATAATATACTGCTAGTAAAATATATTAATTCCCATGGGATAGAACAAAGGGCCCCATGAAATCAATGCCGCAAACACAAAAAATCTCTCAACTTCCAATACATTATTGAGCGGTATTCCATCAAACCTCGAAATATTTCTTGTGAATTGGCAACGCTTACATTGCTTGACGTATATGTGACAATATTTATAGATAGTGGACAAATAGAAACTAGATTGAAGTACCTTAGAAACCGCGATCACTCTTCAAATATCCTCTATATGGCGAATCGTGACAACTCGCTACCACATCGTGAATCTCATGTTCCAACACACACATCTAAATCATCTGATCACTACATACCTAGAAAAGGTGCAGATCCTCCCAAAATAATTGTTCCGAATGATGCATAAATCTATTCTTCTTTTTGGGTTTACTTCCAATGGGAAATGCTCCACTCACAATAAGATTAACAATATTTGCATACCATGGAACATTATGCGTATTTATCACAAATAGGATTTTATCAAGAAATACCCCATTGACCACTTATGTTCAATTGGTGACATTAGAGCCTTTGGGGCGAGATAGATGATCATCTACTTGATTCTCTCTTCCCTTTCGGTCTCGAATCTCCAAACCAAACTATTGCAATAAAAGCACACACCTAATAAGAAGCGTCTTTGCGTCGTTCTTCTCCATGAGATAGTTGATTTCCGAATGGTCCGTGGATACAACTACTTTTTCCCCAATAAGATGGGAACATAATTTATCAAACACATATACCACGCTGACAACTCCTTCTCAGTTATGGCGTAGTTCAGTTTTGCACCCGTAAAAGTCTTACTCGCATAAATATAAAATTCCTCATCCCCGCGTAGACTAAACACAACACCAATAGCATGATTGCTTGCATCACACATAATTTCGATCGGAATCCAATCAAGAGGAGTCACTATTGGTGTAGAGATAAGTTTCTCTTAATTGCTAAGAACGCCTTATGACATGCATCATTGAAATAAAATTTCACCTCCTTCTCAAGTAAGTGACATTGTGATGTTGGTGTTCTTGAAGGTTTGAATATGAATTATGGATTGTTTAGAGCTGGGTCATGGATATTTCAAGGTTTGGGAAAGGTTTAATGGATAAACATTAAGCTTTAGTGAAAGAAAAATTTGGATTAAAGTGTAAATTCTTTGGTATTTGGGAGATTTATGATATGAATGTGAAATGGATGATGTTTAGAGAGAAGGATTGGTGGTATTTTGGTGTTTTGCTGATGATTTTCGGAGTAGTTGGAGGCAAGGATCTGTCAGTGGAGGCTAACATGAGAAAGAAACTAAAAATATAGGGTTTTAACCATTGAAATCGCCTATCACAGCAGCTGACCGGCAATGCCGGTCGCGGTCTCGGCGAAAAAATTAAAAATTCGATTTTTTTTTACCTGAGATGCAATCCACCTTGTGTCAAACATGACGCACTAGTCAGAACATCCTTCGTCATTGACCGGCTAGCCGGTGATCTGACCGGCATGCCGGTCGCGTGTCGCTGGCGCAATCTCAGACACAGCAACGTGTGTCAAACATGACGCACTAACCAGAAACTTTGGGCTATGTATCAGAACTTCTTGACTTCACCATTGGATAGAGCTCGAAAAGTTATGCGGTTTAGGCTCAAGAAAAAGTTAATTTCGACTTTCGAGCATCAAGTTATGATCTTCTGAACTTACTTAATTTTTTTCGTTCTAACTACCCCAAACTCATGATCTTCACTCCTATAATCATCAAAAACACCAACCTTTCTCATTTCTTACAAATAAACACTAAATCAATAACCATTACTCTAGTTTACACTAATAATTTAAAAGACATGAAAGCAATTTAAAACATGGGTTGTCTCCCAAGAAGCACTTTTTTTATTACGTCTTTAAGTTCGACGCGTTACCTTCCATGAAGATGGTAATGAGGCCCTTGCGTTGTTCCTCCGCTTAAACTCGCCTCTTCCTTGATGTGAAATCTTTAGAACCTTCCTCCTTAGAATATTATTTAATCGATCTCTAAAAGGAGGTGGGTAAGTACTTCGTTTCGCCTTCTTACTTTCATGACGAAACTCATTTTCCACCACATTAGAGTAGATAACCGTTCTCAACGGTATAAGCTTATTTTTATTCCTCGTTTCAATCTCGTATTCATCTTTAAAATGTGGTGGGTAGGTGCTCCTCCTTGCCTATTTGCTCTCGCGGTGTGGAACCTTGCTTGTATAGCACATAATGATCATTTGTGGTAGTGGAGGTGATTCTTTAGCTCTATTTTTATTCAAGATTCGTAGTCGGTATGGGTAAACTTGTTGTGGCGGAGATTCAACTTCTATTTTCTTTTGAACCTTTATTTCTTCAGTTGACCCCTCTACCATTTCATATTCATCTTCGCTTTCAACCCAATCTTCCACTACTACCTCATTATATTCTTTCTTTGGATTTTCTACAACCTCGATCACCACCTCTTCTTGTTTGCGTTCTATATCTTGGTCATGTGCATACACCTTAGGAATAGCAATCTCTGTTTCAATTTCTAGGATTTTCGTTGCTACCCCTTCTATCACCATGCTAACAAGATTCTCACCTTCTTTCAACACCTCCTCCTCAACAACTTCTTCCGGTTGATCTGTTCCATCCCTCGAGGGAGTGGGATCTTCATAAGACTTACTACCACTTTCAGCTAAGTTAGGAGAGTTGTTTCGGGCAGCCATTTCATCTATCATCTGTTGTATGAACGCACAGTTGGCTTTGTGTTCCTCTTCTCTTGCCTTACGCCATGGCTCCTGCCTTGACTTCCTCCCATAGGCGATTGACTTCCTCTTGTAGTGTCTCTTGTTGATAGTGATGAGGTGGATACTGTTGAATGTTTTCAACCCACTAGTTGTTCCATTCATGCTCTTATTGATAGTGATATGGTGTTTTTTGTTGATTATTCCCGATCCATTGATTGTTCCATCCTTACTCTTGCGGGTATTGATAAGGTTGTTGGTAAGAATTAATACCCCAGTGTTGTTGTCCCGAAGAGTCTTCCATATAGTCAATGGACTGGGATTTGGGTAATGTCCTTTATACATCTTTAAATAAATTTCTTGATCATTACCTGAATAAAGCACCTGTAAAAAAACAAAACAAACACAAGCGTAAAACTAAAAATAAAAATGCAATTAAACACTAAAGGATAAACACCGGGGTCACACGCTACCGTCCCCGGTAGTGGCGCCAAAAACTTGGTGGTCCTTTGTGTGATCTAAAATAAATGCAATAAGGATAAGAGAACCACAATAGCAACTGTACGGTTGTCCCAAGTAATATAAGTGATAAAATAGATTCGTTCTCAGGGATGGAATGGTTGACTCTAATGCTTATCAGATAGTAGTTAATTGCACGTAAAAACAAGTAAATGATTTTTAGAATTGTTTGTTTTGTTTTCTAATGCTAAGACAATAAATTAAAATACTAAATTAATGCAAGTAATCAACTAGACGCAAGAAAATAAAGTGTTTACGCAAGATGGGAAAGGCAGTACTTGAGAGACGCAAGAGTTTCACCTAATTATCATTCATTTCATGTCATGTTTAAGGGGCAAATTGGTAAATATTTATTGGTCGGGAATCGGAATTCTCCTTACCCCCGTCAGGGTGGACTAAGGAGCTACTCTCAAGTGCTACAAACCCCGTCAGGGTGATTATAGTCCACTTTCAAGTGATTAAGTCTATTCTACCCAATTGGCCATAGGTTTAATTAAGCTCGTCAGAGTCAAATAATTTATAACCTATATTCGTTAATTAGTCCTGTACCTAGACCCCCCGTTAAGGTGATCCAATCGCCACTAATTGGAATAGCCTAGATACTAAATCCTAATATTGAGTCGTGAATTCAATAAAAGTAAATAAAAGCAAATTAAAGAAAAATACCATTTACCCAATTTGATTTAAATAAAAATTATCCCAAATTTAAACACATTAAACGCAATCAAACTGTGATTAACCCATTATGCGTTCTCAAGCACTTAATGAAATTAGCTCATACTAATGCGAAAAACTAAATTAAAACAGAAAGAAATCATGTTCTTCAATTACAGAAATAAAAGATAGTTACTAATTAGGAATTGGGCTTGGCTGTGATTTGGAGAAGATGACTTTCCCCAGCTCTTAGCTTTCTCCTTTTCCTTGCTTCTGACGTTCTCTCTGGACACTCTCTTCTAAGGATGATTTTAATTGAAGAATAAAATTAGAGGTTCTGAATAATGAGGTCTAAAGGCATATTTATAGTGCTAAATTCGGACTAGGGCTTTTACTTAGGTTTAAGCGAATTTTAGAAAAGCCCAAGTCCACTAATTAAGCTTAAATCCCGTAACTGCTGCACCACTTCAACTAAAACAGCTCTAACCGGCTCGTTTCAACTCGAATTGACCTCATTCTAGTTTCTAAAGTTCCGTAACTCAATGGGGCACGTTTTCTCTTCACAAGTCAGAGGCTAAACCCACTCTTAGATGGCTCAGAATCAGCAATCTTTGACAACTTTCTAGATTTGTAGCTTAAAATAATCAATTTTTTCTGGATATTTCTTCTTGCTTTGACTTCATTACACAATCTTTGACTTTATTCTTGGCTTCCTCTCCTAGCTAGTATTCAAAACCTACAACTTTTAACTCAAAACAAACCATATCACGCGCAAAAGTTTAATAAATCAAAAATACCAGAATTAAAAGAGGAAAATCGATTTATTGCATTTTAAGACCAAAAGTCTATCTAAATAGTCAAATAAACACCAAAAATGATGTCTCCTATGGGCATAAAATTAGAACATTTAGGGAGACATCAGTGAGCAATATGCAACATGTCATTTACTCAATCCTCACAAAAGATGCCCAACCTGGACGCAACATTGGTAACCAGCCTAGTGTTGGTTGAGATACGTTTTCTATCTCTTTCTCATTTAGTGTATATTAGTTTAGTTACTTTGAGTCTTTTTGAGTCGTGGGGACACGACTCATTTTTGAGTTTGGAGTGGGGTTCGTTGCCTCATCCCATTTTTACGTGTTATGTGTTTTAATTGCTTTCAATAAATTAATTAGGGGTTGCGATTGACTGTAGAAGATCTTAAATGTCCCCATTAAGCATACTTTTGATGAATCTATGATAGTAAATAGTGTACTTTAGGAGTTAGTATAAAACACACTTTAATTTCATGCAAACATAGTTAATTGATAGGAAGAATTAATGAACAATGCAAAATAATTAAATTTGTACTTAAGGAAAATGTTTGGTTTGTAGAACGTGAGATACAAATTAGTAGAGAACCCACTTACGTATAAACTAGAGGCGAGCTATGTAACTAGGAAAATGATAGGGGCAGTTCTTTGTTAAGCCATTTGAGACATTTTTAGCCTTTTATACCTTGTATTAATTTAATCCTTCTTAACACAATTTTGAGCCTTAAAGCCTTTTCTTTTGTCGCCACGATATAATCCCATATCCCCTTACTTTATTAGGCCTTTCCAAATGACCCGCACTTGAATCACGATCCTGAGACCTGTCTCAAGCTTGAGTTTGGGGTGGTGGATCCATATTTGGGAAATTATATTGGGAGGGAACTATATGTGTTTACATTAAGGTACAATTTCAGATGATATTATTATTTGTAACCCATTGCCGAGATTTAAAAAAAAAAGAAGTCAAGACAATAAGGACCGGGAACCCGATCATCACAAACCAAGAACCTAGTTAGCTACTGTACAAAAAAAGAATTTCAAAAAGAAAAAGAAAGAATAACTTACCCGGCAAAGTGGAAATTTTATGAAATCATCTTAGTCTATATTGGGTTAACTTAGGGATGCTAAATTAGTTCATCAAATGGGTCGAGTGAGAACATTATTCAAGTGTAAACTCAAGCTTGTGGACAGTTGTTGATGGTAAGTGAGGAGAGAGCCAAAAGCTAACTACAAATTTATCAAATATACATACCACACTGTCCCTAAGCCTACGCTAAAACCATAAAGTCCTTGTGATTCTTAGGTGCATAGTGAGTTTATAATTTAGCTAATAGGGAGTATACTAAGTGGAGCATTCAAAGCGAGTGAGGATCAATGAACACCCTATAGCCATCATAATTATATAAGTACAAGTGTAACCTTCTAGCAGTGTGAAGTTAATTTTAAGATTGATATTATTTGTGTTTGATTGTATATTAATTCCTAATGTTTGTTATATGAGATTTATTTTAAGTATTGCTTTGGGTGTATTTACTAGCTTTTGCATCTCTGCATTCACCTTAGACCTTTGTTTGTAAGTTTACTTTGTCGAGACGACAAAGGTTTAAGTTGGAGGTCTTGATGTCTCCTCTTTTGCTCTAATTATATGCCCATAGGAGACATCATTTTAGGTGATTATTTGACTAATTCGATAGACTTTTAGGATTAAATTGTTATATATAATTTTTCCTCCTTGGATTTTCGTATTTTTCATTTATTAAACTTTTGCACGTTAAATGGTTTCTTTTAGTGTAAATTTTGTAGGTTTTTAATCCTAGCAAGGAGAGAAATCAAGAACGGGAGTCTTAGATCGTGTAAAGAAGTCGAAGGCGAGAAGAAATATCCCAAAGAGTTGACAAACTGGAGCTACAAATCTGGAAGGATGATGATAATTGCTGATTTCGAGCCACTTAAACATGGATTCAGCCACTTAGTTGTAAATAAGATTCGTTCCTTATCAAGTAACAAAAAAATAGCAAGTTGAATGAGTCAATTCGAAGTTAAATTGAGAAAGTTACAGCCGTTTTAGTGGATGGTGTACACCAGTTACATGATTTGGACTTGAAGAGTGGACTTGGGTCATTTAATATTTCATTAAATTATTTAAAATAAGCCCAAGTCCGATTTTATTAGTATGTATAGGCCTTTTGACTTTATTTTTACACACAATTCATTTTACAAAAGGCAGAGCATTAGAGAGAAAAGCCAAAAGCAAGAGAGAAGAAAAAGCTGAAGCTGGAGAAGTAATTCTTCGACCAACAATCAATTCAATAACTTCTTAATTAGGGTTTATTTAATTTTCTTTCTATAAAACATGAGTTCCTTTAATTTTATTTATTTAGTTTTAATTTTAATTATGAGCTAAACTCATTTGTGCTTGAGAATCGCTTTAATGGGCTGAGCCCCAATTTATTTAATTAATATTTTTGAATTTGGGATTGAAAGATTTAATTTAAATTGGGTAAATTAGTATTTTCTATTATCGTGAATTTATTTACTGTTTTTGAAGTCATGAATCAAAAATAGGAATTAGTAATTAAACTATTCATTATAGTGGCGTAATGATCACCTTGACGGGGGGTTTAATTACTGAACTAGGTAATAGATGTATGATATAAATTATTGATCCTGGCGGAATTAGTTAATCTTATAGCCGTTTGGGTTAAACACTTGAACATTCAAAGGTAGCTTATAATAACCCTGACGGGGTTTGTAATAGCCTATGATAGCTCCTAAGTCCACCCTGACGGGGGTTAGGAGAAACTCGAATCCCGACTATTATTAGTTACCAATTTGACTCTTAAACGAGAACATTGATTGAATAGATTTAGGCGAAACCCTTGCAAAACTCAAGTACTATTTCTCATCCTTGCGTCTACTCATATTTTATTTACTTGCATCTCATTTATTTGCATTAATTAATTTAGTATTTTACATTATTTTCACTTTAGTCCTTAAATAAAATCAAAACAAATATTTATCTATTTTATTTTCCGCATCATATAACAACTACACACACTTATTTCATAACATCTAAAGTCATATCCAATCCGTTCCTGAGATCGAATTCCCGTTTACCGGATATTACTTGGACGATCTGTACACTTGCGGTACGTGTCCTTCCTATGTGAGGGTGTTATTTTATAACACACCAGGAGACACCAGCAATCTAGTTCTGAATTTAATTGGGAATATGCATGTGGAGGCATGTATATCCTTGTGTGATTATTCGTTGTGCGTGCAAGCAAGCCTGGACCACCAACGTACTGAAAGATAAATGGTGAAATTTACCATATAATTAATTTATTTACATAGAAACATAAGAAACCAAGAAAAAAACATCAAACGTGATTTTGTTAAGTATATTCAAGTAATACATAATTATTCATCTTTACTCGCGTTATTGATGACATTTCCTTTGTTATTTTTTACTTGACCATTTATTAGATATTCACGCTGATGTTATGGTAATTTATAAATTTTGAATACTATGAAATATTATTGTTTTGGTCCACAAATCCCTGTACAATGTATCAGTATTTTTCTAATCGATGTCTAATCCAAGTTGTTTACCGACGTTGATATATATTAATATATACACAGACACATATATATCTTAGTTGCTTGTTATATATCTTTTTATCGGCTATTTCTCTGTTGTTAATCACACCAAGTGATCCCTTCGTCGTGATATATGGGTTGTTCATGAGTCCAAATTATGTTATGTAAGTATTTATGGGTTATTGATTCAAATGTCTTTACAAGAATATTGTTTTTTTTTTGTCAAAAGGAGAGAAACTAGCATAGATGTCTGGTACATTTCGAATATACATTATTGACATATTCACTAAATTCTACTAAAGCACTAGTAGGACACTTAGATAAATCTAAATTGAGTCTAATACTCTTAGCTAGGATATCAGCAATTCCATTATATTTCCTTTGAATGTGGTTGACTTTCCAATCCGGGAATTTTCCTATCCATCTCCATGCCTCCGACATCATGGGACGTATTCTCCAGTCAATTCCTCGTCTTCTTTTAATACCTTGAATTACCTCAAGGTTGTCCGAGTAGAAGGAACTACTCTTGGCGCCAATGCTTGCCGCCGATCTCATGGCTAATAACATCGCCCACATTTCACCTTCCAAGCTACTATTTACCCTTGCTCTTTTAGAATTAATATTACTAATTCGACCATCTTTGTTAACTGCTATTGACACCATACTAGTCGGTTCCCAGCTTTTTGTATGTGATGCATCGCAAAACCAAACCAAATCCGCCTCATCATCGTATATCGGGTTGCAATCATCATCCGCATCAATATTCTCCTTCTTATTATTCTTATCCACATTATCCACTACTTTCTTCGTATCAAATAGATATTTCATGGTAAATTTTGTTTTTTCTAAGATTTCCTGGATCACCCATTTCTTTTTTTCAAAAAGTCCTTTCATTCTCTCTTTCCATATATTCCAAAGAGTAAGTAAAACAACCGCAGTTACGTACCTTTTATCCCAACCATTATTAGCATAGTTCTCAACAATTTTAATAATCCAATCACCAATCTTTAAATCCACTTTCTCCTCAATCTTAATTTGTAATTGGCAATTAGCCCAAACACTTCTGCTAAAGTGACAATCCAAGAATATATGTTCCACATTTTCACTTCCATTCTCACACCATTCACAAACGTCTTCCACCATACATTTCTTTTTTTTCAAATTATTTTTTGTTGGAATCGCGTTGTTATGAATTTTCCAAATGAAATTTCTCACTTTTGCCGGTACATTAGATTTCCAGATGATGTTAAACAGTTCATTATTGATTACCTCCCCATCTTTAGAAGACGAACCTCTATTCTCTTCTTCCCTTTACACCAATCTATGATACCCTGACTTTGTAGAATATTTTCCATCCTTTGTTGCTGTCCAAACAATTTCATCTTCTTTCTCCAAGTTCATTATTGGGATTTTCTTGATTTCCATCATATCTCTTTTAGTACAAAAACTGTTAAGCGTATCAAAATTCCAATTTGTCATATCGTTGTTAAAGCATTCCGCCACCTTTTTTAGTTTACAGTTCACTGGTTTTTCCAACTTGTATCCTTCCCTAATCCAATTATCATCCCATAAGCTTACTCTTTGTCCATTACCAATTTTCCATAGACTTTCATTTTTAATGAATTGTAGTCCTTTATAAATGCTAGCCCAGCTCCAAGATCTTTTATTTTTTAATTTTGTATTCCACATATCAGTATTCGGAAAATAAATTCCTTTGAGAACCTTCATAACCAAAGAGTCTTGATTCTTCAATAATCTCCATGCTTGGTTTGCTAGTAGCGCTAAATTCATTTTCTGAAAATCTCTAAAACCAATACCACCTACCTTCTTTGCTCTCGCCATTTTCTTCCATGCTATCCAATGGATTTTCTTCTTATTACCCGCATCCCACCAGAAATTTGCAATCATACTACTCATTGCCTTACATACACTCGCCGGAAATTCAAAAATAGACATCGCATAGTTTGGAATTCCTTGCAAAACTGCTTTGATAAGTGTCTCCTTCCCTCCATCAGATAGAAGATTAGCGACCCAGCTAACGGATTTATTAAGCACTCTATCCTTAATATATTTAATATTTTCAACTTTCGATCTTGTCAAGGTAAGTGGAATTCCCAAATATTTCCCAAGGTCATTAGTACACCTTATATTAAGCTTCTCCGCTATCTCAATACTTTTTTCCCTCGGGAAATCCTTTACTAAACATAATTGACGATTTTCCAAAATTAATTCTCTGTCATGATGCACAACAATATAATTTAAGAACTCTTGAAAAGGCCTCAATCTCCGTATCATTTATTTCAATGAAAAATAACGCATCATCCGCAAAAAGCAAATGTGTAAGTCTCGGTGCAGCCCTGGCTAATGAAATCCCTTTAATATTACCTTCTCGGCATTCATAGTTAATTAAACCAATAAGTGCTTCAGTTAACATTGCAAAGAGGAGAGGAGAGAGCGGGTCACCTTGACGGATACCTCTCTCCGGTTTAAACCTCTTTAACCTTTCCCCATTAACTTTAACTTGGTAAGATACCGATGATATACATCTATATATTAACTCAATCCACTTTTCACAAATGCCAAGCTTTCTTAGAACTGCCATTAAAAACTTCCAATTTACTTGATCATAGGCCTTGGCCATATCAATCTTAACCGCTCCATAATGTTTATTTGACTTTCTTTTATTTTTCATGAAAAAACCAACTTCTTGTGCTATTAATATATTATCCTGAATACACCTTCCTTTAATAAAAGCTGATTGCGTAGGAGAATTATCTCGTTCATTAATGGTTGAAGCCTTGTGGCCATAATTTTCGCGATGATTTTATATATAAAATTACTACACGAGATCGGTCTATAATCTATAACTCCTTCTTGAGTCTTACCTTTAGGAATTAGTGATATAATGGTGTCATTAATTTTTTCTAACGATATCTTATTCTCAAAGAAGTCCACCACAATCCTAATAATGTCCTCCTTAATAATATTCCAAAACTCGTGATAGAATTTACCCGGAAGTCCATCTGGTCCCGGTGCCTTGGTCCCCGACATTGAGAAAACCGCCCTTTCAATTTCGTCAAGATTTGGAACTCTGACCAGATCTTCATTCATAATATCATCAATCTTACATGGTACATGATTCGCCACTTCATCAATAAACTCAACCTTTTCCTCTTTAAAAATATTTTCAAAGTAATCTTGAAAAATATTTTTAATTTCTCCTTGATTCTCTATCCATACCCCATTCTTGTCCCTGATTTCATTTATCCTGTTCATATTCCGCCGCATTGTTGTTTTTGCAAAAAAATATCTAGTGTTTTTATCTCCTTTATTGATCACATCATCACACGCTTTATCTGCCCAAAAAGCCTCCTCTTGGTTCCATAACTCTTCCATTTCCAATTTAATTTTCTTTTCTAGCTTTAGATTATCCTCGGTTGGTTCTCCGTCCTGTAAGTTTTCCAAAATCCTTTGGTATTTATCCAACAGCTTCTTCGCATTACAAAATTTCTCCTTGCTCCAATTAACTAGCGCTGAACAAGTCTCATCTCTTTTTGTTACGAAATTTTTAATATTATCACAATTCTTAACATTTTCCCAAATCTTACTTACAACTTCTTTACACTCCTTATCTTCAAGCCACCTTGACTCAAAAATAAAGTACCTATTATTATATTCACAATTACTACTTCTTCTAACAATCAAAGGGGAATGATCCGACCCCACCGCTGGTGGAACCTTAATACTTGTGTCCGGGAATAAATTATACCACTCCGCCGTTGCTAAACCTCTATCAAGCCTTTCTTTCACATTTTCTATACCTTGTCTTTTATTAGACCATGTAAAGAAGCATCCTTTTGTAGTAATATCAATAAGGTTGTTTGAATTAATGAAATTATTAAAACTACACATCCTTTCCAAGTTAGGTTGAACTTTACCTTTTTTTTCCGATGCCTTGCGAATTTCATTGAAGTCCCCAATGATGAGTGTTGGATACTTGTTTTTCCCCATCCAATTAGAAATATCATTGAAAACTTTCTCCCTTTTGTTCTTGTCATTAGGTGCATAAACGAAAATAATGTACCAAGCAGTAGAACTAGACTCCTCAATATAAGCAATAACATAATTAGAGAGGGAAACAACGATAGATAACTGGATATTCTTTTTCCAAGCCAGGGTAATGCCCCCGGATCTATACGCTCTTCCTCCGGGATTCACTACAAACTTATAATCAAACTGGCTTAGAAAGTTACAAGACCTAATATCACAAGATTTAATTCTAGCTTCCAAAAGACAAACTAAAGATAACTTAAACTTCGAAATGAGGGACTTTAACACATTTTTTGTCACGGGTGCCCTTGCCCCTTGACAGTTCCAAACCATGAAATTATCCATCAACACCGGCCTCTTTAATCCCGGGTTGGCCGCTACCCTTGATCATAGTATTGATGAAGGTCTCCTTCACAGGCTCGGCCTGGGTACTACCCTCATCATCCGAATCATCACTCGTCATATAATCTCCACGCAAATGTCCATCGTAATTTTCCGCACTACAATAATAGTATTGTTGGTTCTCTATCCCATCCTCTATCACTTCATTGGGTCCACACACACTCGAGGTGAAATAATAAAATAATAGAAGAAGTTGCAGAGAATGTATAACATGCCTGAATAAGTTAAGCCCTCCCATAGCGAAAGAGGGGTAGCTATATATGTAAAAACATACCCGCCTTTTAGTATATTGTGAACAAGACAAAACAGGCGATTTGATATATTGATTCTTCTCTTCTTGAACCAAGCTAACAGCGAATCGAGATAGTGGCAGGAAGGAATAAAATATTGAAAGCGTGATTTTATAATCGTTACGAAGATCAATTACCCATCGCATGAGGAAAACGCCATGATTAGCACACGTATTAGAACTAAGCTTAGCCCATCTTCTGATTAAAAGGTAGATGATAAATGGACCACTGATGTTGAGACCAAATGTAAACAAAATCCATAAATCTGTATTTCTAGACCAGCACATATTACATCTCAAGAGGGAGTTCAGGCTAGTAGACATATCTGTATTCCTAATAATCGCATACTCAATTTGATAGATCACAACATAGTCAAAAAGAAGAAGACTAGTACTCATATCTGAAGTTAACCTATCTCCTTTACACAGAAAAAGGAATAATTCACGGCAAAGGAGCAATCTCCGCTGGGAGGGTCCACCCCGCACCACGGATGCTATCCCATATTCAAGTGTTAAACAGATCATCAAAAATATAAATTTAGCTAATAAAGTTTACACTAATTATTACACATAACATTTAAGAAATATGTTTAACCTATAAAAAATAATACACGTGAACTATTAAAAAATTTATATAAACCATTAGATAAAATCGTAACTTATTATAAAAACAAAGATATCCCATTAAAAATTTGACCATTTGCGGAAGGGAAAAAACTTAAATCCATTAAAAATGAGAAAATTTAGTTTTGGACCTTTTAACAATTGACGCTTATAAAATATTTTTTTAG
The DNA here is from genome assembly GCA_029959085.1 of Nemophila menziesii. NCBI lineage: Eukaryota > Viridiplantae > Streptophyta > Magnoliopsida > Boraginales > Hydrophyllaceae > Nemophila > Nemophila menziesii. The sequence continues at coordinate 5,944,033 of JARWIR010000030.1, forward strand.
AATTATTAGTGAAACTTTTTTTCTTCATCCATTAGAGAATAAAGTTTTTCAAATAATTTTTCAACATATTATAATTTTTTTTGATATATAAGATATTACTTTTTACACAATAACTTTACAAAAATTGAATAAAAATTATATTTAATAGTTAAATTCTAAATAAAAACCCCACCCTACTTCACCTCATCCAATTCACTAAAATCATTTTAATATTATAGCGTCCACAAACGAAATTTCTAAGTGTACCTGGACGTATAATAAGACGTTGCATATCTGACTAATTATTGTTTCTAAACTAAAACAATATAATGAAAATAACATGTTGAGTTACATACACGAATGCATTGGATAATTGAGTTTGCCTTTAATATATAATTACAACCATATAAATACACATTAATACATGATATAGAGAGAGAGAGAGATAGAGAGAGAGTACCAATTAGGGAAAGTCGAGGCCTCTTACGTATTTGGGTAGTAGAATTATGTTGCTAACCTTGATAGGAAAATTCAGAGTTCATTCTAAGTAAAACCCATAAAAAATGTTAATAATGCATCCTATTAAAAGATACAATAATTTAAAACACCCATTAACTATTTTGTTAGAAATAAAGAGAAACGGGTTTTGTTGGGTGTAAGGTGAGTGACCTTATCACTATGTAGAGAATAGCAAAAATAATTTTTTTTTTATGTGAAACATACATGTGAGTTAAGATCAATAGGTTGTCTAGTGGTTAGACTACTACGTAGAGACCAAGAGGTCTTGGGATCGAATCTTATTGGATTAAAAATGTTTTCGAGTCCAAAGTGTCTCTCATACATAAGACTACTAATGGCACTCGAATATGGTTCTTGTATATATATTATGTTTCTCTTCTGGAGTGCTATGATACATGTCAAGACTTAAGTTTATTCTTTTTGCTACAAAAGTATCAATGACATTGCACTTACTCATACTAAAGCACTCAAGTATATTCATGATGTAAGGTTCTTGAGATACAAATAATAGATGTCTAGACCTATCTTTGTGAATATTAACACCAAGAATATAATTTGATTATTCCAAATCTTTCATGTCAAATTGAGAAGCTAAACTCTTTATCATTCTTATCTAATAGGATTTCCTCCACATAGAAAGTTAAAATCACATTTTTTTATTGGAACACCTTACATAACACAATGGTCTTCACTTATCATTTCAAATCAGTGATGAAATAACTTTATGATGCAGTTTTAACATCCATAAGGTAAAAATCGAGATTGAGATACGCCGCAATAGATAAAATAAGACGTAACGAGGTAAATCTAACAACAAGAGAAAAGTTTCCTCAAAATCTATTCCTTCCTGTTGAGTATAACCTTTCGCTATAAAGTGAGATTTATACCTCTCAATATAATTGTGAAGCTTTATTTTTATTTTGAGAACTCATTTATTCCCAATCGTCTTACGTCCTTTTGGGAAATCAACCAGTTCCCAAACCTGGATTTCCTTCATCCAATCCATTTCTTCTTCCATTTCTTTACTTCGTTCAATCTTAGCAGGACATGGAAGATCTATACTTACTGTTCGTGGTTCTTTTCACATCTTGTGGAGTTATCATAAAGACCTTTCCTTCGATTTCAAACCAAAGAAGAGGAAATAAACCTCTAGAACTTCTCTTAGGTTGGGAACCGTGAGAAATATGATTACTAGATGATGCAATTGTTTCTTCTGTCTCATGATGTGGAGTAGTGTCAGTCTTTACTTCTTGAGTATTTGTTAGCTAATTATGTGTCATATTTGTTTCCATATCATCTTTGGAGTATAATTAAATTCACATAAAACATAATTTCTATTAACCTCACCTCTGCTAGGGAAATCATTTTCTAAAAATGTGATATCTCTTGACGCAATTTCGGTAAGACCGTCAGCGTCGTGTTCACCAATAAACACATAACCTTTAGAGTTCTTTCGCAATCTTACAAAGATACACTTCTTGACTCTTGGAACTAACTTTCATATTTATGAGATAGGTCATGAACATATCCTGCCGACACCCAAGGTCACCAGTATGAAAGGTTAGGTTTCTTACCTGTCCAAATTCAAAAGGAGTAGATGGAATTGTCTTTGTGGGTACTCAGTTAAGTATATAATTACCGTTAAGCAACACATCTTTCTAATAAGATATTGGAAGATTAGTTTGTGCCATCATAGACCTAACCATTTCTAGGATTGTTCCATTCCTTCTTTCAGCCACACCATTCGGTTGTGGTGTATAGGAAGCTATCTTACTATCCCCTTTTCATCACAAGGTTTTTTAAACTAATCTTATAGATATTCACGTCCACGGTCGGTCCTTAAGGTTTTTACCTTCCACTCAAACTGGTATTCTGCTTCATTGACAAATATCATAAAACATTTCAATGCTCCAGATTTACAAAAAATCAAATAGATATAACCAAACCTAGTGAAATCATCTACAATAGAGATGGAATAATATTCCCCGCGTCTAGTTTGAACAATGTCATAAGTATATTATTATTTATTATATCATTTATATTAGACATAACTTTTATAGATATTATTATTATGTTCGGTGAAGATAATTATGTTGATTGCTCCCTTATTATTTTAGGGAAAAAGACCTCCTAAATACCTAATGTTTTGAATTTGACAAATAGATTCCCAATTTTTTAAAATTGGACATTCAGATTCCCAACATTTTCATTTTTGCAGTTCTTTAGTACCCGCAGTTAAATACACGTTAAATGTTGACGTGGCATAATTTTATTTATTTAATTATAAATTTTTTGTTGTGAAGTAACTGTTTTACCCCTACCACGTCATCACTTAACACCAGAATTAACATCGGGTACTAACGGAAGGCCAAAAATATAATGTTGTGTACCTGTTTGTCCACTTCTGAAACCTTGGTATGTATTTTTCTAAAACGAAAATTACTGAGTATCCATGGGGTCTTTTTCTCACATAAATATAATAAACTTTTCTCTATATTCATTATTAATAAAAAGAGAGAATAAAGCTACAAACTAAGTAAGGAAAAGAAAAAAATCACCGACTTACGGATTACGTCGGCAGGCTGGTGGTGGGTCCTGGGGTGTTATAAAATAAAGTGCAAATAAAAGGAACCACTTAACCGCAAGTGTACGGTTGTCCCAAGTAATATATGATAATCAAGTTCGTTCTCAGGGACGGATTAGGTTCAACCCAAATATTAATCAGATAGTAGAGATAATTGCTAAACAGAAAATAAAAGAGAATAATTTTTGTTTGGTTTTTGTAAATTAAAAGATGCAAATAAAATAAAGACTAAATTAAATAAACAGAAAAGAAATAAAGCAAATAACGACTAACTTCAGATAAGAGAGATATACTTGGTCCTCGCAAAGGAATCTACTTAATCAATGTAATCTATGCTATGTTTAAGGGTAGAATTGGAATTATAATATTAGTCGGGACTCTAATATCTCCTAGCCCCCTGTCGGGTGGACCTAGAAGCTATCCTAAAGGATCATAAACACCTGTATGGTCGAATATGGCTTTTCGGATGATATGCATTTACCTCTTTGGCTATGTAACTAGTTAAGCCTGTCGGTCAATAACGGACATTACACGGGTATTACCTAGATCTGTATTCAAACCCCCCTGTCGGATGATCCATACGCCACTATATGGAATAGCCCAAATACTAACAGCTAATTCTAGTTGTTCCTAAAAGAATTAGTAATGAAACAAAGTAATATCCAATACCTAAAACTCAATTCAATTTAAATCTAACAATCCCAAATTCAAAACATAGAAAACATTAATTAAGGTTCATCCCTTTTATGCGATTCTCAAGTATAAAGAAATTTAGCTCATGATGAAATTAAAAACTAACATTAAATAAAAGGAATTCATGTTCAAATACAAAAGATAAATGAAAAACCTAAAGGGTAGAATGACTATGGATGGAAGAACAGGATTCCTCCAGCGTCTAGCTTCTTCTCTCCTTCGTGCTCTGACTTGAAAACCTTAAGCCTCTTGTATATTCTCTGAAGTGTGTGAAAGTAGGAGGTTAAGGGGTGTATTTATAGGTGTTGGAGGAGTCTAGGTCGAATTTTGCTTGGAGTGGAAGACAAGTCAAAGACTCTCAAATTCGTAGCTCTAAATTCTAGGAAAGGTAAGATTTGCTGCTGATTTGATTTGATCATATCTTTTTCAATACTTATCCGTTTGAGAAGTTCCAATATATGAAACTGCTTGTCTTGGAAAGCTCTTTCTATTGGTGCAGACCATTCGTCCAGAATCCATGCCAATCTTTTATTATGATTTAATTCCTAAAACGTGGCTGGATTTCAGATTTCAAAAGGCAGCTTTATCTTTTCCTCCTTTAAATAAATCTTTACCAAATCTTCTTATTTCCATGTAAATCTTCTTTCCTTTCATCTTTATCTTGACTTGGCCTCTAAGTAATTACCATTTATCTCTTTAAAGCTTCACATTAAATAAATAATTAAACCGCATATGCTTAAAAAGAATAAATCAAGAAATCAAGAAATCAAAATAGGAAAGTGTACTCTAAAAATAGAAACTCGACTAGAAATCATTTCCTAACACTCTAAAATACACTAAGACTCTATTCCCACTTTCTCTCCTTGGATTGGTCTTTCATGAGATTTCAAGAACCAATTAACTTTGCATTAAAAATAGTCGAATTTAGGCACAAAAGCTCAGATTCTGCAAATAGTTAATTTCCAAGGGGAGGAAGTGAAATATGATCAAATAAGCCTAAAAGTCTATCAAATAAGTCATTTATTCACCTAAAAGGATGTCTCCAATGGGCTAAGAATTAGAACAAATAGGGAGACATCAAGACCCCAAACTCAAACCTTTGTCGTCCCGACAAAGTAAAATAAAAACAAAGGATCTTTTAGGTGAATGCAGAAGGTAGAATCTAGAAAATAATCCCAAAGCAAAACTTAAAACAAATCTCATATAGTCTAACTTAAGAATTAATATACACCTACACTTATCATGCAAAATCAAATACAAAACAATATCAATTCAAAATTAATTTCACAATGCTAGAAGGTTACGCTTATTACTTATCTCAAGATGGTGGCTATAGGGTGTTCCTCGATCCTTACTTGTGTTGAATGTTCCACTTAGAATAATCCCTATTAACTCACTGTGCATCTAGGAATCACGAGGTCTTTACGGTTTTAGCATAGGCTGAAGGACGGTATGGTATGTATATTTGGTAAATTTGAAGTGAGCTTTTGGCTCTCTCCTCACTTACCATCAACAACTGTCCAAGAGCTTGAGTTTACACTCGAATAACGTTCTCACTCAACCCAATTGACGCACTTAATTAGCGTCCCCAAATTAACCCAATAAGCACTAAGGATGACTCACATAAAAATTTCCACTTTGCCGGTCCGAATATATAATCTTTTCAAATCATTCGTTTTTTCTTTTCTTATAGCTATGACTCTCTTTATGATGTTGAGATATCATGCTATTTTTCATAGTTATGCCTATTCATAACTTGAGCTCAAAGCTTCTTTTCCATTCACTATTTCCCCGGCAAAGGGTTACAATACAATAAACCTGTGAATCATCATCATGTAAAGCACAAAGCATCATTGATAAGCTCAAAAATCCCAACCCAATGTAAATTCCCATATAGTGGACCCACCACCCCAAACTCAAGCTCAAGACAGGAAGTCTCAGGATCGTGATTCAAGTGCGGGTCATATGGTCATGCCTAACAATCTAAAGGGAAATTGGCTTATAATGTGGCGTCAAAAGAAAGGCTTAAAGGCTAAAAATTTGTCTAAGAAGGATAAAATTAATTCAGGGATAGACAGCCAAAAAGGATTCAAAGGGCTAACAAAGAACTGCCTCTATCATCTTCCTATTTACACAACTTGTCTCTAGTTCATACCTAAGTGGGTTCTCTACTCATTTAGATCTCATGTTCTACAAACCACCCATTATCCTTAAGTATAAGTTTACTTCTTATGCATTGTTCATTAATTCTTCCTATCAATTACCTCATATTTGCATGCAATCAAAGTTCAGTTTATACTAACTCCTAAAGTCAACTATTTTCTATCATTAATTCATGAAAAGCATGCTTGATGGGGGCATTAAAAAGTCTCTAAGTCACGCAACCCTAAGATTAATTTTATTGAAAGCATGTAAATCAAAAAATTGGGATGAGGCAACGAACCCCACCCCAAACTCAAAAGTGAGTCGTGTCCCCACGACTCGAAAAAAGACTCAATAAAGCAATAAAATTAAACTAAACTACCTAACTAGTGTCTACCATCAATTAAGAAGAAGAAGAATTAGAACGGGGTACCTGGCCATGAAGATCCATAGTGTCCTCCTCCAAAGGGGGAGTATAATTATCAATATCCATGAATAAAGTTACCTCTTCCAGTGTTGACTTAATCTGTGTAATTTCCTTCCAAAGTGCTCCGATGTCTAATCGTAAAAGTTCGAACTCTTGTTGCAAATTGTGAGCCCATGGAGGAATTCCAGAATCAGTTTGAGAAGAAGAAGAACCTTGAACTTGAAATTGTAGCTTGTCTTCAGGCTTTGATGATACCCTCATCCTTGCTGTTAATTTCCCGTGTTGTGGTGGTGCAGGTGCCTTCTCTTGTGTTTCTTCAGTAGGCTCATCAAGATTGATGGCCTTTTCAATTGTGGAACCAGGCAAACTCTTGTTCTTCCCTAGGATACAACACCTTCTCTTATAATCCAAAGCATCTGTTCTGTTTGTCATGGTTGAATTGACCCCAAACTCAAGTTTATACCAAGGATAGAATAAAGTTAAGAAAACTTGGTATAACTTGAGTTTCTTGCTTGGATTAGATGAAGGAAGTTGTTTTCTTGATGAATCTTGGAAGAACTCTTGAAAGCTTGATGATCTTGATTGTGTTTAATGGTGAATTTGATGTAGAGGATGTGTTTATGGAGGATGGAGGAGAGATTTGATGATGTTAATGGGTTTGTTGTAGAGGTTTAATCAAGCTTCAAGGTGTTTTTATAGGGTTGGGAGCTGGAAAATTCGTGTGGAAGAGGCTAGGGTTTATCTCCTTAAGGTTAGAAGTTGACTGGGCTTCGAATTCTTCACAAACCGCCAGTCCGCGGTGCATCCCTGCGGTGCAGGGGGTAGTCCGCGGGGGTAGTCCGCGGGGGTAGTCCGCGCGCAACAGCTATTGATTTTTTTCGCTTCTGTCTTGACCCCGAGCTAGCACCCCGTGGTACGGGTTTTTGCCCTGCGGTGTAGGGGTGCGGTGCATGGGGTAGTCCGCACATACTCCGTCAAAAAACCCGCGGTACACAACCCGTGGTACGGGTTTTTGAGGCGCGGTATAGGGCGCGGTGCACCGCGGCTATCAGCTTCATTTTTTTCTTGCTTCTGGATAAAACCCGTGGTACAGACCCGTGGTACGGGTTTTTTGGGGCGCGGTACATCCCTACGGTATAGGGGGTACACCGCGGGGGTAGTCCGCGCCAGCCTTTGATTTTCCAAAAAATTTCTCCAAGCAATCCAAACTCGATTCCTGCACCATTAACACAATACCCTTCTCATTTCTTTAAAAGTAGACACTAAAACTTGACACTAACTTAGAATTATACACTAGGAATTGAAAAACTGAAAGCAATAAACTAATATACAATGAAATGGCTTTTGTTTAACGTCGTTAAGCTCGACGGGTTACCTCTCGCATCTATTCAGCTTCAAGGAGGTGCATGACCTCCCCCGGATGTGGATCAATTCTGCGATTGGTATCTTCGCCTACATGGTACAGTTTTAGACGATGCCCATTCACCATGAAGGTGCGTTGCTCGTCTGGATTCTCTATCTCTATCGCTCCATGAGGCGTAACTTTAGTCACCACGAACGGACCAGACCACTTTGATCTCAACTTGCCCGGATAGTTGCTGAACTTGGAGTTATATTTGAGGACCATCTGTCCCACTTTGAATTTCTTCTCACGAATCCGATTGTCATGCCATCTCTTCGTTTTTTCTTTGTAAAGCTTGGCATTCTCATAGGCATGAAATCGAAACTCGTCAAGTTCATTCAACTTCATCATACGATTCTCCGCAGCTAAGGTTGGATCCATATTCATCTCCGCAATTGCCCAATAGGCACCCATTTCAAGCTCAAGAGGTAAGTGACAAGCCTTACCATACACAATACGATACGGAGATGCACCCACAGGCGTCTTGAACGCAGTACGATATGCCCACAACGCATCATCTAATTTTATTGACCAATCCTTGCGTGTGGAACCAACTGTCTTCTCAAGAATGGATTTGATCTCTCGATTAGAGACCTCAGCTTGACCATTGGCTTGTGGATGATACGCGGTAGATACACGATGTCTCACACCATACTTCTCTAGAACTTTCTTCAGATATTTGTTCACAAAGTGTGAACCTCCATCACTGATTATAACTCGAGGTGTACCATGTCTAGTGAAGATGTGTGACTTCAAGAATTTAATCACTACTCGCGAATCGTTAGTTGGTAGAGCTACAGCCTCTACCCATTTAGACACGTAATCAACAGCTAGTAGGATGTACAGGTTTCCGTTAGAAGGCACAAAAGGACCCATGAAATCAATACCCCATACATCGAATATCTCAACTTCCAGAACATTATTACGCGGCATCTCATCTCTCTTAGATATATTACCAGTAAACTGGCATCTGTGACACTTCTTGACATACTCATGACAATCCTTATGTAAAGTGGGCCAATAAAAACCGGATTGTAGTACCTTTGCAGCTGTACGGTCTCCTTTGAAGTGCCCTCCGTATGGTGAATCATGACAACCCATAATAATGGATAAAATATCTTTATCTGGGATGCATCTCCTCACCATCTGATCACTGCATACTTTGTAGAGGAAAGGATCCTCCCAAAAGAACTGTTTAGCACGGTGGGCTAGTCTCTTTTTCTCTTGTGAAGTAGCTCCTTGAGGAAAAGAACCACTTACAATAAGATTTGCAATATCCGCATACCAAGGAGTTTCTAATGAATAAACTGAAAACAAACTCTCGTCAGGAAACTCTTCTCTAACCAACTCAGGCCCTCCATTAGATTTAGAACCTTCAAGACGTGACAAATGATCAGCAACCTGATTATCACAACCCTTTCGATCCCGAATCTCTAAATCAAACTCTTGCAACAGTAAAACCCATCTAATCAACCTCGGCTTCGCATCTTTTTTCTCCATAAGGTATTTAATCGCAGAATGGTCAGTAAAAACAACAACTTTCGCCCCAAGAAGATAGGAACGAAATTTGTCGAATGCATATACTACTGCTAGTAACTCTTTTTCAGTTACGGTATAATTCACTTGAGCACTTGTAAAGACCTTACTAGCATAGTAGATGGAATGAAATACCTTATCTTTTCGTTGTCCCAGAACAGCACCCATTGCAAGATCACTAGCATCACACATAACTTCAAACGGAATCTTCCAGTCAGGAGGTAATACAATAGGTGCAGAAATAAGCTTCTCCTTAATCTCGTTGAATGCCTTTATGCAAGTGGTGGTCCCTTGTGTGTTCTAAATAAATGCAAATAATAATCGAACCACAACCGCAAGTGTACGGTTGTCCCAAGTAGTAATTCTGATAATCAGATTCGTTCCAAGGACGGATGGTTGATCACAATGTCTAGCAAATAGTGATTTATGCACTTATGAAAATAAAAGACAATAAATTGTTTGTTTGGTTTTGTTTATTAATTCCAAATAAATGAAAGACAAATAATTAAATGCAAGTAGAAGCTAAGATGCAAGTAAAATAAGTGAAAACGCAATATGAGATGTAGTACTTGAGAACGCAAGGATCCTCCTAATTTTACTTTCTAACTTATGTTGTTTAAGGGCTAAATCAGTCAATTACAATGGTCGGGATTCTAAATTCCTTATACCCCCGTCAGGGTGGACTATAAGGCAATCCTAAAGTGTCACTAGTCCCGTCAGGGTAAATATGATCCACCGTTGGATGATTAAGATTTATTACCACTTTGGCCCTAGGATTAACTAAGTTCGTCAGAATCAATAGTTTTTATCCTAGATTGAACAATTATTTCTGTACCTAAACCCCCCGTCAGGATGATCCATACGCCACATATATGGAATAGCTTAGATACTAATACCTAATTTTAGTTCGCGACTCTAAAATCAGTAAACATTCACAAATTGTCGAAAAGAGTAAAAGCCCTAATTTAATTTAATTCAATAAAAACCCAAATTCAACATTCGTTATAAGAATAAAATCAAGATTCACCCATTGTTTTGTTCTCAAGCACTAATGGAAATTTAGCTCATATTAAAATTAAAAACAAAATAAAAAGAAATGGAATTCATATTCGTTACAAAATTAAAATATAAGAAAAACCTAATTTTCGGAATCAGAATGACTACGAACGGAGCTATAGACCCACTCCAGCTCTTGTAGCTTTTCCTTTCTTCCTGCTGTAGCTTCTCTGGTGTTTTTAATCTTGTGGAAAGTGAATTGTGTATAAAATAGAAGTCCAGACCTCCTTTTATAATAAGAAAAACGGATTAGGGCTTGGACCAGAAATTAAAAGCCTAATTAAATGTCCAAGCCCACTTTCTAAGCCCAAAATCCCGTAACTGATGACAGGCCTTCACTAAAACTGCTTTTCCCGATGCGTTACAACTCCGATTGACCTCATTCCAGTTGCTAAAGTTCCGTACTTCGATAAGGAATGTTTTCTCTTCAAAGGTCAGCGGCTCAATCAGCTCTTAAGTACCTCGAAAACAGCAATCAAGGGCCTGGAAAATGGATTTTCAGCTCTAAAATAAAATCTTCGGGATTTCTCTTCAAGTCTTGACTCTATCTTTTGATCTTTGACTTTATCTTCGGATTCCTCTTCTAGCTAACATCTAAAACCTGTAAAATCTTTACTAAAAATACCAATATTACGCGCAAAAGCTTAATAAATCAAAAATGCTAGAATTAAAAGAGGAAAATCATATTATTGCATATTTAGTCCAAAAGTCTATCGAATTGATTAAATAAACACCAAAAATGATGTCTCCTAAGGGTCTAAAATAAGAACAATTAGGGAGACATCAAGACCCCCAACTCAAACCTTTGTCGTCCCGACAAAGCAAAACAAAATAAAACGAGGGGTAGAAGCAAACGTATAAACACATAGAAGCTAGCAAATAAACCCTAAAGCAATTCCTAAGATAAATCTCATATAGCAAACTTTAAAAATTAACATCTACATACACTAATCATGCAACATCAAGCATAAATAATCTCAATCATAAAATTAAAGTCGCAATGCTTGAAGGTTACACTTGTACTCATCTCTGTATGATGGCTATAGGGTGGTCATTAATCCTACCTCGCTTTGAACGCTCCTCCTAGTGTATTCCCTATCAACAGAATTATAAATTCACTATGCACTTAGGAATCACGAGGTCTTTACGGTTATAATATTGGCTTAAGGACGGGTGTGGATGTATATTTGGTAAATTTGAAGTGAGCTTTTGGCTCTCTCCTCACTTACCATCAACAATGTCCTCGAGCTTGAGTTAACGCTCAAAAGATGTTCTCACTCACCCATATACGCAACAATTTAGCGTCCCATGTCTACCCACTATAAACAAGATGATTTTCAGAAAAGTTCCACTTTGCCGGATGTTTTATTCATTCATATTTTTCTTTTTCTTTTCTTTTCTCTTTTTTTTTTTTTTTTTTTTTTTTTTTTTTTTTTTGTACAGAAGCAAACCGGGTTCCCGGTTTTGATGAATCCGGGTTCCCGGATCCTACTGTATGATTTTTCAAAATTTTTCATTTTTTCTTTCTTTTTCATTTTTCTTCATTCCCGGCAAAGGGTTACAAGTATATATCATCTGCAATTGTGCTACAATACAAAACACATCGATCCCTACCCATTTAATTCCCCATATGTGGTCCCACCACCCCAAACTCAAGCTCGAGACATGTCTCAGGATTGTGATTCAAGTGCGGGTCATATGGTCATGCCTAATAATCTAAGGGATAATGGCTTATATCGTGGCTACAAAGAAAAGGCTACAGGCTCAAAGTGGGCTAAGATGGATAATAATTAATACAAGGGATAGAAGGCTAAAAAGGCACAAATGGCTAATAAAGAACTGCCCCTATCATTTTCCTAAGTACATAGCTTGTCTTTAGTTTATATCTAGGTGGGTTCTCTACTAATTAGGATTTCACGTTCTACACACCAAACATATTCCTTGAGTACAAGCTTACTTCATTTGCATTGTTCATTAATTTTTCCTATCAATTACCTATGTTCGCATGCAATTGTAAGTGCGTTTTATATCAATCCCTAAAGTCCACTATTTACTATCATAGATTCATCAAAAGTATGCTTAAAGGGATATTTAAAAATTTCTACAGTCAAACGCAACTCCGAAAATTCTTTTATTGAAAGCAAATAAAGCAAATTCTTTTATTGAAAGCAAATAAAGCAAATAACACATAAAAAATTGGGATGAGGCAACGAACCCCACCCCAAACTCAAAAATGAGTCGTGTCCCCACGACTCGAAAAGACTCAATAAAGCATTTAAACTAATATACACTAAGAGGAAAGTTTAGAAAACGTATCTTAGCCAGCGCGAGGCTGGTTATCGGTGTTGCGTTCTGGACCTTTATCTCGCGTAACAGCATCATAAATCGCGTTTTGAAGTGTATTTACGCCTAGGATTAAATTTCGAAGCAGGTCCAATTCTTTTGTAACGTTTCCCAAGGTAGCAATCATCCTCTCCTGATTCTCTTCCAACACCTGAATCTTCGCTTCCAACTCAGGTACAGTTTTCGCTTTCTTTGATTGAGGAGTTCTTGGACTTCTTGTAGCTCGTGTTGCTTCTTCATGGATGTTCTTGATTGTGCTCAAAGCTATACTCACACCAACTAAAACAGTATCAATATCTGCGTCCTTACGCGGAATCTTTGCGTCTAAACACAACTGAGTAATAGTACAAGGAAACTTCAGATTTTGTTGTTTCATTGGTGATTTCGCGAACTCCATGATTGTATCATAAATGATCTTAGCAACATCAAATGGTTTCTCCTCCAAAATACACTTAATAACAAATATGTGCTCTTTCTTCAACTCGGAAGTGTGTTTAATACCAAAGAAAGTGGGTATTATGAAACGAGACCAAACCTTCGCACGAGGTGTCAAACTACTGCTGTAAAACTGTCCAGGATACCTTTCACCTTCAGGAATTGGGCTAGTCCCATTAATAAGCACGGTCCCCCAAAGGGATTCAAAATCAAAAGAAGGGTCATTAAGAGTTTCTTGGAAGGGGCATGTTCCAGAAAAGTTGGGTAGTTTCAATGATTTCCGAATACGTTCAATAGAGAAAGGAACTACCTTTTTGCGGATATCAATGGCCTCATGGGAGGTAGCTAAACCTTCGTAAAATTCTCGCACAAAAGTAGGAATAAACTCAAGCTTCCTTTCTTGTAACGCCTTCCAACCAAACTTAGTACATGTCACAGCATACTCCTTGTAATCACTACTCATAATACCCTTAGGAAAATTCGTCTCCTCACCAAATTTCAAAAATTCAATTCTTTCACGAACCTGAGTATTCCAACAAGTGTAAATCCTCTTAGGCTTGTGGGCCCACATCTTCATACGCGGAGGTTTCGTAACGGGTGCTTCCGGAATCTCTTGTTCAGTTTCCTTCTCAATGTTCTTCGCAATTTCCTCTTCTGGTTCCTTCTCACTTTCAATCTCATCAATTAATCTTCTCTTTAGACCTGTGATTTCTTTTCTGTTAGAAGCAAGCTTAACTTCGTCAATTTTTCGTTTAGGACGCGAATCAGGAATCTCAATAGCTTGTTCTTGAGAACCACCAATGGTGGTTTTTCTTCTAGGAGCAGTTCTTCGGAAATCACCGGTTCTGTTAGTCATCTCTTTTCACCCCAAACTCAAAACTTCAAATAATGAGAAACTTAGAGAAAAGTTTAGAATATTGATGTTTTGAGGTTTAAGAATTTAAGAACTAGGTGAAATATGAGATGGGTCTTGGTTAATTTGTATGGGAGAAGAAAGAATTGGGTTTAATTTAAGGAATTAGATGAAGAAGAATCTTGGGAAAAACTAAGGATTTGATGTTATTTTGGAGAGGAGGTGAGTTGATCTTATGTTTTTGTGGGGAAAGAGGGTAGGATTTGATGATATATAGTGTTTTGGTAGATGAATTTCGGAGGTGGGGAGGCTATTGGTGCGTTTTAGGTAAAGACTTGGAAAAGAGGCTAAGAACTAGGTTAAAACACCTCAAAAACCGACTTTCACAGCTTCAAAACCGGGTTCCCGGTTTTGGCAAACCGGGTCCCCGGTTCCGCGTCGCTGTGACGGCGCGGAAAAAATACTAAGTAAAATTTTTTTTTTTTTTTTTTTTTTTTCTTTTTCCTTTTTTTTTTTTTTTTTTTTTTTTTTTTCAAAACGCACCAAAACGCTGGATCCCAAGACGCTGGGTCAGGGATTTTTCTCGCCGAAACCGGGTACCCGGTTCTGTGGAATGCGGGTTCCCGGATTTTCTCGATGGCGCGAGTCAAAACGCGCCAAAACGCAGCACGTCAAGACGCTGGACCAGAGAATTTCACCATCAGCAGCTCCGAAACCGGGTACCCGGTTCTGCCAAATGCGGGTACCCGGATTTGTGTCGATGGCGCGAATCAAAACGCACGAAAACGCAAGCCACCAAGACGCTGGGTCAGGGAATTTCAGAAATTACAGCACCAAAACCGGGTACCCGGTTCTGTGGAATGCGGGTTCCCGGTTTCTCCTGGACATCCAACCTCTTTTTCTTCAGTTTTCGCCAAATCGACCCCAAACTCAAGTCCTTTTTACCCCTGAAATCATCAAAAACAACTACCCTTCCTCATTTCTTAATAAAAACAATAAAATTACGAAAATCAAACTAATCTAAATTGCAAAAATAGAAAAACTCAGCTAATATACAAGTAATTGGCTTTTGTTTAACGTCGTTAAGCTCGACGGGTTACCTCACGCTTCTAAGGATTCTCGAGGAGATACATGACCTCCCCGGGATGTGGATCTTCCGAGCGATTGGTATCTTCACCTCCATGGTATATCTTTAATCTGTGACCGTTAACCATAAAGGTACGGTTCTCTAGCGGATGTTCTATTTCTATCGCCCCATGAGGTGTAACTTTGGTCACTATGTATGGACCTGACCACTTAGATCTTAACTTACCCGGAAAATTGCTGAACTTTGAATTATACTTTAATACTTTTTGCCCTACTTCAAAGTTCTTTGGACGAATCCGATTGTCATGCCATTTCTTTGTGTTTTCTTTGTAAAGTTTGGCATTTTCATAAGCATGCAACCGGAATTCGTCAAGTTCATTAAGCTTCATCATACGATTCTTTCCGGCTAAGATAGGATCTAAGTTCAACTGCGCAATTGCCCAATAGGCACCCATTTCAAGCTCTAAAGGTAAGTGACAAGCCTTACCATACACCATACGATAAGGAGATGCACCCACGGGAGTCTTAAACGCAGTACGATAGGCCCACAACGCATCATCTAACTTCATTGACCAATCTTTTCTTGTAGGACCAACGGTTTTCTCTAGGATTGACTTGACTTCACGGTTCGAAACCTCAGCTTGACCATTGGATTGTGGATGGTATGCAGTAGATACACGGTGTCTGACTCCATATTTCTCTAGAATAGTCTTCAGATATCTATTAACGAAATGGGTACCTCCATCGCTAATAATCACTCTAGGTGTGCCATGTCTAGTGAAGATATGTGATTTCAAGAACTTAATCACCACTCGTGAATCGTTGGTAGGTAAAGCCACCGCTTCTACCCACTTAGAAACATAATCAACAGCTAATAGTATATAAAGGTTACCATTTGAAGGAACGAAGGGACCCATGAAGTCTATGCCCCAAACATCGAATATCTCAACCTCTAATACATTATTACGTGGCATCTCATCCCTCTTGGATATGTTTCCGGTAAACTGGCATCTCGAACATCTCTTGACATATTCATGACAATCTTTAATAACAGAAGGCCAGTAAAAACCTGATTGAAATACCTTCGCAGCAGTTCTATCTCCCTTAAAATGTCCGCCATATAAAGAATCATGGCATCCGGCTATAATGGCTTGAGTCTCTTCCCTTGCTACACATCTTCGTATCATTTGGTCAGCACAAACTTTGTAGAGGTAGGGATCCTCCCAAAAGAACTGTCTCGCCCGATGAGCTAACCTCTTTCTTTCTTGATAAGTAGAACCTTCAGGAAAAACACCACTCACCACTAAATTTGCAATATCTGCATACCACGGAGCCTCATAATCTCGGACAACGAATAAACTCTCATCAGGAAACTCTTCTCTAACTGCTTCAGTACCACTATTCATCTCTGAACCCTCTAAACGCGATAGATGATCTGCAACCTGATTCTCACAACCCTTTCTATCTTTGATCTCTAAATCGAACTCTTGAAGCAATAACACCCATCTGATTAACCTTGGTTTTGCATCTTTCTTCTCCATGAGAAATCTGATCGCGGAATGATCTGTATAAACAATAACTTTCGCTCCAAGAAGATAAGAGCGAAATTTATCAAACGAATAGACAACTGCTAGCAACTCCTTTTCTGTAACTGTGTAATTAATCTGAGCACCACTAAAAGTTTTACTAGCATAGTAAATTGAATGAAAAACTTTCTCTTTTCTCTGTCCCAATACAGCTCCCATACATAAATCACTCGCATCACACATAACCTCAAACGGTAAATTCCAATCTGGAGGTAACACTATAGGAGCAGAAATGAGTTTTTCCTTGATTGCTTTGAAGGCCGCTAAACAAGCTTCATCAAAAAGGAATTTGCAATCCTTTTCGAGTAAGTTGCATAACGGTTTAGCAATCTTAGAAAAATCCTTAATGAAACGCCTATAAAAGCCAGCATGGCCAAGAAAACTCCTTACCCCTTTAACAGAAACGGGAGGGGGAAGAGTTTTAATCACCTCTATCTTTGCTCTATCAACCTCTAAACCAACACTCGAAACTTTGTGACCCAGAACAATACCTTCGCGAACCATGAAATGACACTTCTCCCAGTTGAGCACCAAATCTGTTTCCTTGCATCTCACTAACACTTTCTCCAAGTTATCCAAACATATATCAAAATCATCACCAAACACGGAGAAATCATCCATGAACACTTCAAGGAAATTATCTATCATGTCCCAGAAGATGGCCATCATGCACCTTTGAAAAGTAGCGGGAGCGTTACACAACCCAAATGGCATTCTGCGATATGCAAAAGTACCAAATGGGCATGTAAAGGTAGTCTTATGTTGATCTTCTGGAGCCACGTAGATCTGATTGTACCCAGAGTAACCATCCAAGAAACAGTAATATTCCCTTCCGGCTAATTTGTCTAACATTTGATCAATGAAGGGCAAAGGGAAATGATCTTTTCTGGTGGCCTTGTTCAGCTTTCTGTAATCCATGCAAACTCTCCAACCAACTACTGTTCTTGAAGGGATCGCCTCATTTTTGTCATTAAGAATTGTTGTAATTCCTCCTTTCTTCGGTACACACTGAACCGGACTCACCCATTCACTACTCGAAATGGGATAAATAATCCCCGCATCTAAAAGCTTAATCACCTCCTTCTTCACCACATCCTTCATGGCTGGCATTAATCTTCTCTGACCTTCAACTGAGCGTGCATTAACATCTTCTAGTATGATTTTGTGTTGACAATAGGATGGACTAATGCCTTTGATATCAGCAATTGTCCAGCCTATTGCTTCTTTGTTGGCTCTTAACACACGCAACAGTTTATCCTCTTGAGGACCTGTTAAATTAGCTGAAACAATAACAGGTAGAGTTTCATTAGTACCCAAATAAGCATACCTCAAGTGTGCTGGCAATGGTTTTTCTTCCAATTCCGGAGGAGATTCAATTGAAGGTTTCTTTTTAGGAATAATCTCCCCTGGTTCTCTCACAGGTTCATAGGCAAGACGCCTATACTTTGGATTTTCAGAATTGAGAGCTGCCACTGTTTCTGTAAGCTCCTCCATCATCTCAGGTGAATCTAATGTCAAAGCAGCCTGCAAGATATCATCAAAATTTAAACAATTAAATACCTCTTGCGATGCTTGCTCTACTACATCCATTCTGAAGCAATCTTCCTGAGAATCTGGGAATTTCATGGCTCGAAATACATTGAATTTCACTTCCTCATCTTGTATCCTCATCGTTAATTCGCCATTCTCTACATCGATCAATGTCCTCCCTGTAGCTAGGAAGGGTCTACCCAAAATAATGGGGACATTTCTATCTGCATTGTATTCAAGAATTACGAAATCAACAGGAAATATAAGTGTACCTGCCTTAACAAGGACATCCTCAATACGGCCTTCAGGATGAGCAAGAGACCTGTCCGCCATTTGCAAGACCATAGAGGTAGGTCTTGCGTTTCCAATTTTAAGCTTATCAAAGACTGACTTGGGCATCAAGTTGATGCTTGCCCCCAAATCGCATAGTGCCTTTCCTTTCCATTCTTCTCCAATCGATATGGGAATCGTGAAACTCCCCGGATCAACTAACTTCGGAGGTAATTTGCTCTGGCAAATCGCACTACACTCTTCAGGAAGGCCAATCATCTCATTATCACAGTAGGGCCTTTTATTAGTGAGGGCCCTCTTCAAAAACTTCGTATACTTAGGAATATCTCGAATTGCCTCAAGTAACGGAATATTAATACTCAAACCCCTCACTCTAT
Source organism: Nemophila menziesii (assembly GCA_029959085.1). NCBI lineage: Eukaryota > Viridiplantae > Streptophyta > Magnoliopsida > Boraginales > Hydrophyllaceae > Nemophila > Nemophila menziesii. The sequence goes on from JARWIR010000030.1 coordinate 5,962,872, forward strand.
TGAAGAATTTCTGAAAATCACCCATATCACCCTTTTTCTGAACTCGCGATGGAAACGGTGGTGGAGGGCGATTTACCATACTATCATCTTTCTTCTTCGAAGCCTCTCTTGGCCTTACTATTTCTTCAACTTCATCTTCCTTCTCATTTTCTTTCTCATTTTCTTTCTCACCCACTTCCTTTTCTTTTCTTGGAACTTCTTTCTCTTTCATAACGGGAAAAGGAGGTGGGAGAAGGTTCTTACCACTTCTCAAGGTAACAGCTTTACAATCTTCACGTTGTGATGGATTTTCGGTATCGCTTGGAAGTTGTCCTTGTGGACGTTGATTGAGCTGTTTACTGATTTGACTCAGCTGATTCTGGAACATCTTCATATTTGCTTCAGCTGCATTTTGTCTTTCTATTGCAGCGTTCTGACGTTCTATTGCTGCGTTCTGACGTTCCATCGCTTGTGCTTGTAGAGCAATCAAATTTTCAACAGTTTTCTGAAGGGTGAGTACCCCTTCTTGTGGATGTGCAGGTAAAGCTTTCTGGTTTAGCGTTTCATCGTAAGTATTCTGAGGAGCTTGTCTTGGTACATAAGTATTCTGATTCTGTCCTCCTTGATAATTGTTTTGTGGTCTAGGATTATAGTTGTTACCTTGGGGACGCGGCTGATACGCATATGTAGGATTGGCTGCCCCATTAGGATTCGAATATTGAAACCCAGGATGGTTTCTGTTAGGTTGATATCCATTACCACTCGAATTAAAATTACCTCTGTTGGACATAAAATTCACTGATTCTTGATTATTCGGACAACTTTCCTCATCATGATCATCTACCTTACAAATTGAACACATATAAACTTCTTGTGCAGCATGCACAGCTACCTTCTTACCCGAAAATCCTTCTGTCACAGCTAGAGTAAGCTGCTTCAATTGTTGCTCTATGGTATTCTGGATCTTATTCTCAAACGTAGCAAATTTCTCTTCTATGTCAACATTATTTACTCCCTTGACTGGTGTTCTTACTGAGCTCCACCCAACTTCATTCTTGACTGTTCTCTCTAAAATGATCTTGGCATGAGCGGGTTGAACTTGAAGAAAACCTGCTCCACATAGTGTATCCAACTTCTCTCTCGAAATTCCATCAAGGCCTCTATAAAAGATCTTTAACTGTTGTTGTTCTGAAAAGCCATGATTAGGAACTTTACGCAAACACATCTGAAATCTTGTCCAACTCCTACCCACGGTTTCCTCATACTCTTGACGGAATTGTGTCAATTCTAGTTCAGCATCTAACCTCATGTTACTTGGGTAATACCTGTCAAAGAAAGCGATTTCTAATTGGTCCCAATTAGTAATCCTCGTAGGATCTTGCGTATCGTGCCATTCACTTGCTCCATCAATGACAAAGAATTTGAAAGCAGCAAAATACATCTGTTCTCTTGAAACCCCTTGTGTGATATAAGAATCACATATCTGCTTAAATTTTTGTACCGCTCTAAGAGGATCTTCCGATGGTCTTCCGCGAAAATTTCCAAAGTTTTGGAACTGAGCTAGCATACCCGGATCTGGACGGAATCTCGGAACATTAATATCTGGAGCACCTACTCCTATAGCTGGAGCGCGGAATGGAACTTCTGGAGGGCCATTAGTGAACCACGGATCATGATTCATCACTATCTGGACTGGAGGGTTAGGATTTAGTGGTTGAACTTGAGGAATAACGCCTGGAGCTAAAGGTTGGCCATTTGCATCTAACTGGCCTTGTCCATTCTGTTGACCTTGAATAATGATATTCTCCATTCTGTTACTTAATTCTTCTACTTCTAAAGTTTCTCGTTCTCTTCTTCTTCTGTTCGCAAGTCTGATCAACGATTCTGGATTACTAAGGATCGGAGGTGTTGGCTCTAGATCCTTGAATAGCCTTCTTCGCATACACCAAACCTAAAAACCTGAAAAAGCTAACAAACAAAAAGCGTAAAACTGATAAAATAAAATAAATGCACTTATCACTAAAGGATAAACACCGTGGTCACACGCTACCGTCCCCGGCAGCGGCGCCAAAAACTTGGTGGTCCCTTGTGTGTTCTAAATAAATGCAAATAATAATCGAACCACAACCGCAAGTGTACGGTTGTCCCAAGTAGTAATTCTGATAATCAGATTCGTTCCAAGGACGGATGGTTGATCACAATGTCTAGCAAATAGTGATTTATGCACTTATGAAAATAAAAGACAATAAATTGTTTGTTTGGTTTTGTTTATTAATTCCAAATAAATGAAAGACAAATAATTAAATGCAAGTAGAAGCTAAGATGCAAGTAAAATAAGTGAAAACGCAATATGAGATGTAGTACTTGAGAACGCAAGGATCCTCCTAATTTTACTTTCTAACTTATGTTGTTTAAGGGCTAAATCAGTCAATTACAATGGTCGGGATTCTAAATTCCTTATACCCCCGTCAGGGTGGACTATAAGGCAATCCTAAAGTGTCACTAGTCCCGTCAGGGTAAATATGATCCACCGTTGGATGATTAAGATTTATTACCACTTTGGCCCTAGGATTAACTAAGTTCGTCAGAATCAATAGTTTTTATCCTAGATTGAACAATTATTTCTGTACCTAAACCCCCCGTCAGGATGATCCATACGCCACATATATGGAATAGCTTAGATACTAATACCTAATTTTAGTTCGCGACTCTAAAATCAGTAAACATTCACAAATTGTCGAAAAGAGTAAAAGCCCTAATTTAATTTAATTCAATAAAAACCCAAATTCAACATTCGTTATAAGAATAAAATCAAGATTCACCCATTGTTTTGTTCTCAAGCACTAATGGAAATTTAGCTCATATTAAAATTAAAAACAAAATAAAAAGAAATGGAATTCATATTCGTTACAAAATTAAAATATAAGAAAAACCTAATTTTCGGAATCAGAATGACTACGAACGGAGCTATAGACCCACTCCAGCTCTTGTAGCTTTTCCTTTCTTCCTGCTGTAGCTTCTCTGGTGTTTTTAATCTTGTGGAAAGTGAATTGTGTATAAAATAGAAGTCCAGACCTCCTTTTATAATAAGAAAAACGGATTAGGGCTTGGACCAGAAATTAAAAGCCTAATTAAATGTCCAAGCCCACTTTCTAAGCCCAAAATCCCGTAACTGATGACAGGCCTTCACTAAAACTGCTTTTCCCGATGCGTTACAACTCCGATTGACCTCATTCCAGTTGCTAAAGTTCCGTACTTCGATAAGGAATGTTTTCTCTTCAAAGGTCAGCGGCTCAATCAGCTCTTAAGTACCTCGAAAACAGCAATCAAGGGCCTGGAAAATGGATTTTCAGCTCTAAAATAAAATCTTCGGGATTTCTCTTCAAGTCTTGACTCTATCTTTTGATCTTTGACTTTATCTTCGGATTCCTCTTCTAGCTAACATCTAAAACCTGTAAAATCTTTACTAAAAATACCAATATTACGCGCAAAAGCTTAATAAATCAAAAATGCTAGAATTAAAAGAGGAAAATCATATTATTGCATATTTAGTCCAAAAGTCTATCGAATTGATTAAATAAACACCAAAAATGATGTCTCCTAAGGGTCTAAAATAAGAACAATTAGGGAGACATCAGCAAGCTTCATCAAAAAGGAATTTGGTGTCCTTCTCAAGTAAGTTGCACAACGGCTTAGAGATTTTGGAGAAGTCCTTGATAAAACGTCGGTAAAAACCAGCATGACCCAAAAAGCTTCTTACTCCTTTTACAGAAATAGGAGGGGGTAGAGTCTTGATTACCTCAATCTTCGCACGATCAACTTCCAAACCAGCACTTGAAACCTTGTGACCCAACACTATACCCTCTCGAACCATAAAATGACATTTCTCCCAGTTCAAAACCAAGTCAGTCTCCTTGCATCTAATCAAAACCTTCTCCAAGTTCCGTAAACACTCCTCAAAGTTATCACCAAACACAGAAAAGTCATCCATAAATACCTCAAGGAAGTCATCAATCATGTCCCAGAAAATTGCCATCATACATCTTTGAAAAGTAGCGGGTGCATTACATAATCCAAATGGCATCCTTCGGAAGGCAAAGGTACCGAAAGGACATGTAAAGGTTGTCTTATGTTGGTCTTTTGGATCTACATAAATCTGATTGTAACCTGAATATCCATCCAAAAAGCAATAATATTCTCTACCAGCTAGCTTGTCTAACATCTGATCAATAAACGGAAGAGGGAAGTGATCTTTTCTGGTGGCCTTGTTCAACTTCCGATAATCCATACACACTCTCCAACCAACAACGGTCCTTGAGGGAATGGCTTCATTTTGCTCGTTCAAGATGGTAGTAATTCCACCCTTCTTTGGTACGCATTGAACTGGACTCACCCATTCGCTGCTAGCTATGGGATAAATGATTCCCGCATCTAGCAACTTGATAACCTCTTTCTTCACTACTTCCTTCATAGCTGGCATCAATCTTCTTTGTCCTTCAACTGAGCGCGCGTTTTCATCGTCTAGAATGATTTTGTGTTGGCAATAGGAAGGACTAATACCTTTGATGTCAGCAATAGTCCAACCAATCACCTCTTTGTTAGCTCTTAGTATGCGCAACAGTTTGTCTTCTTGAGGACCTGTTAAAGTAGCTGAAACAATAACAGGTAAAGTGTTGTTAGTACCTAAATACGCATACCTCAAGTGTGATGGAAGCGGCTTTTCTTCTAGTTGTGGGGGAGATTCGATAGATGGTTTCTTTTTAGATACTATCTCCCCAGGCTCTCGGAATGGCTCATAGGCGAGATGCCTATGTTTCATTATCCCGGAATTCAAAGCAGCTACAGTCTCGGTCAGTTCTTCCATCAATTCCGGTAAGTCAAGTGTTAGGGCTGCTCGCAAGATATCATTAAAATTCATACAGTCAAACGTTTCTTGCGTAGCTAAATCAAGTATATCCATGCGGAAACACTCTTCAGGAATATCTGGAAACTTCATGGCCCTAAACACGTTGAACTTTACCGTCTCGTCTTGGATTCGCATAGTTAATTCGCCGTTTTCTACATCAATAACAGTACGCCCCGTGGCTAGGAATGGTCGACCCAAGATGATGGGGACATTCCTATCCGCGTCGTATTCAAGAATAACGAAATCAACTGGAAAGATTAGCGTACCTGCCTTGACGAGGACATCTTCAATTCGTCCCTCTGGATGAGCGAGGGATCTATCAGCCATCTGTAGGATCATGGAAGTTGGTCTAGCGTTTCCTATCTTCAATTTTTCGAAAATTGACTTGGGCATCAAATTGATACTCGCACCCAAATCACACAAAGCTTTTCCTTGCCACTCATTACCAATAGAAATAGGAATCGTGAAACTCCCAGGATCAAGTAGTTTAGGTGGCAACTTACTTTGGCATATAGCGCTGCATTCTTCTGGTAATCCTATCATCTCATTCTCACGGTATGGTCTCTTGTTGGTAATGGCTCTTTTCAGGAATTTAACGTATTTCGGAACATCGCGTATAGCATCTAAGAACGGAACGTTAATATTGAGGCCACGTACCATATTCAAGAACTTCTGATATTCGGCCATGTCTCCTTTCTTCTGAACTCTTGAGGGAAAAGGTGGAGGAGGACGGGTTTCTGTAACATCTTTGGATTTTGGCTTCTCCGGAATCTTCTCCACTTCCACTATTTCGGGTTCATCTTCTTTTTCTTCCACCTCTTTTGCCGGTTTCTCCTTCACAGTTGTTTCTTTTTCTTTCATAACGGGAAAAGGAGGTGGAGCGAGCTTCTTACCACTTCGAAGTGTTACTGCATTACATTCATATGGTTTGGGTTCCTCAGTATCACTAGGAAGTTGCCCTTGTGGACGCTGACTCAGTTGTTTGCTAATTTGACTTAGCTGATTCTGGACTATCTTCATATTTGCTTCGACTGCATTTTGACGTTCTGTAGCTTGTGTCTGAAGAGCAATTAAACTGTCCACTGTTTTCTGAAGGGTAACTACTCCTTCTTGTGGATGGGCAGGTAAGGCTTTCTGGTTTAAAGTTTCATCATAGGTATCCTGGGGAGCTTGCCTTTGCACATAATTACCCTGATTCTGTCCTCCTTGATAATTGTTGTGTGGTCTTGGATTGTAGTTGTTACCTTGGGGACGCGGCTGATATGCGTATGTAGGATTGGCTGCCCCATTAGGATTTGAGTATTGAAACCCAGGATGGTTTCTGTTAGGCTGATATCCATTACCACTTGAATTGAAGTTACCTCTATTGGACATAAACATCACGGATTCTTGGTTATTCGGACAGCTTTCCTCATCATGATCATCTACTCTGCAAATTGAACACATATAAACCTCTTGTGTAGCTTGCACAGCTATTTTCTTACCCGAAAACCCTTCTTTTATAGCTAGAGTAAGCTGCTTCAATTGTTGTTCTATAGTACTCTGAATCTTATTCTCAAGCGTAGCAAACTTTTCTTCCATATCAACTTTGTTCACTCCTTTAACCGGTGTTCTTACTGAATTCCACCCTACTTCATTCTTGACTGTTCTTTCCAAGATAATTTTAGCGTGAGCGGGTTGAACTTGAAGAAAACCTGCACCACATAGCGTATCCAATTTCTCTCTCGAAGTTCCATCAAGGCCTCTATAGAAGATTTTCAGCTGTTGTTGTTCTGACAAGCCATGAGTGGGAACTTTACGTAAACACATCTGAAATCTTGTCCAACTCTTACCCACAGTTTCATCATATTCTTGACGGAAATGCGTCAAGTCTAATTCAGCATCTAATCTCATGTTACTTGGGTAATACCTGTCAAAGAAAGCAGTCTCTAATTGGTCCCAGTTGGTTATCTTCGTAGGATCTTGCGTATCGTGCCATTCACTCGCTCCCTCAGTCACAAAAAATTTAAACGCAGCAAAATACATCTGTTCTCTTGAAACTCCTTGTGTGATATATGAATCACATATTTGTTTAAACTTCTGTACTGCTCTAAGAGGATCTTCTGATGGTCTTCCACGAAAACTTCCAAAATTTTGGAATTGAGCTAGCATTCCTGAATCTGGACGGAATCGGGGAACATTAATATCTGGAGCACCTACTCCTATAGCAGGAGCACGGAATGGAACTTCTGGTGGGCCATTAGTAAACCACGGATCTTGATTCTGAGCAACAGGAGCAGCTGGAAGGTTGAGTTGATTTCCAACTTGACGATTGTCAACTGGGTCTTCGGCCATTGTTTCTCTTGCTAATTGTTCCTCTAACTCTTTTGCTTTAGCGTTTCTCTTTCTTTTGTTTGCTTCACGAACTAGGCTTTCGGGGTCTGCAAGAATCACAATATCTTCACGCATAAACTAAAACCTGTAAACCTGAGAAAGAAAGAAAACCCAAAGCGTAAAACTGAAAAATAAAACTAAAACTAAACTAACAATTAAACTACTAAGAGATTAACACCGGGGTCACACGCTACCGTCCCCGGCAGCGGCGCCAAAAACTTGGTATGTCCTGGGGTGTTATAAAATAAAGTGCAAATAAAAGGAACCACTTAACCGCAAGTGTACGGTTGTCCCAAGTAATATATGATAATCAAGTTCGTTCTCAGGGACGGATTAGGTTCAACCCAAATATTAATCAGATAGTAGAGATAATTGCTAAACAGAAAATAAAAGAGAATAATTTTTGTTTGGTTTTTGTAAATTAAAAGATGCAAATAAAATAAAGACTAAATTAAATAAACAGAAAAGAAATAAAGCAAATAACGACTAACTTCAGATAAGAGAGATATACTTGGTCCTCGCAAAGGAATCTACTTAATCAATGTAATCTATGCTATGTTTAAGGGTAGAATTGGAATTATAATATTAGTCGGGACTCTAATATCTCCTAGCCCCCTGTCGGGTGGACCTAGAAGCTATCCTAAAGGATCATAAACACCTGTATGGTCGAATATGGCTTTTCGGATGATATGCATTTACCTCTTTGGCTATGTAACTAGTTAAGCCTGTCGGTCAATAACGGACATTACACGGGTATTACCTAGATCTGTATTCAAACCCCCCTGTCGGATGATCCATACGCCACTATATGGAATAGCCCAAATACTAACAGCTAATTCTAGTTGTTCCTAAAAGAATTAGTAATGAAACAAAGTAATATCCAATACCTAAAACTCAATTCAATTTAAATCTAACAATCCCAAATTCAAAACATAGAAAACATTAATTAAGGTTCATCCCTTTTATGCGATTCTCAAGTATAAAGAAATTTAGCTCATGATGAAATTAAAAACTAACATTAAATAAAAGGAATTCATGTTCAAATACAAAAGATAAATGAAAAACCTAAAGGGTAGAATGACTATGGATGGAAGAACAGGATTCCTCCAGCGTCTAGCTTCTTCTCTCCTTCGTGCTCTGACTTGAAAACCTTAAGCCTCTTGTATATTCTCTGAAGTGTGTGAAAGTAGGAGGTTAAGGGGTGTATTTATAGGTGTTGGAGGAGTCTAGGTCGAATTTTGCTTGGAGTGGAAGACAAGTCAAAGACTCTCAAATTCGTAGCTCTAAATTCTAGGAAAGGTAAGATTTGCTGCTGATTTGATTTGATCATATCTTTTTCAATACTTATCCGTTTGAGAAGTTCCAATATATGAAACTGCTTGTCTTGGAAAGCTCTTTCTATTGGTGCAGACCATTCGTCCAGAATCCATGCCAATCTTTTATTATGATTTAATTCCTAAAACGTGGCTGGATTTCAGATTTCAAAAGGCAGCTTTATCTTTTCCTCCTTTAAATAAATCTTTACCAAATCTTCTTATTTCCATGTAAATCTTCTTTCCTTTCATCTTTATCTTGACTTGGCCTCTAAGTAATTACCATTTATCTCTTTAAAGCTTCACATTAAATAAATAATTAAACCGCATATGCTTAAAAAGAATAAATCAAGAAATCAAGAAATCAAAATAGGAAAGTGTACTCTAAAAATAGAAACTCGACTAGAAATCATTTCCTAACACTCTAAAATACACTAAGACTCTATTCCCACTTTCTCTCCTTGGATTGGTCTTTCATGAGATTTCAAGAACCAATTAACTTTGCATTAAAAATAGTCGAATTTAGGCACAAAAGCTCAGATTCTGCAAATAGTTAATTTCCAAGGGGAGGAAGTGAAATATGATCAAATAAGCCTAAAAGTCTATCAAATAAGTCATTTATTCACCTAAAAGGATGTCTCCAATGGGCTAAGAATTAGAACAAATAGGGAGACATCAGCTGGGAGGTGGATGTCATCTTCTTTTTGAATTCTCTGAGCGCCATGGTTAACCGAACTTTCATAATTTCACACGACCTTCTCTAGCAGAAATGCTCGAACAACAAACCAACGCTGAACCCTCTAACCACCACACATAAAATCCGAGCAGTAAGCTTTAAATCATTATTGCTGACCTCCACTAATGGCGTCGCCTAAGTTTCCCACCAACACCATCAAAACACCGATCTCAACTTTTGAGTTTTCATAACTTTTGAGTTTTCATAGCTGCATACACTTGAAAACTGAACGCTGAATCTCTGAGGTCTCCAATATTTGTTGGATCAAAATCTCATAATCTCTGAGCTTTCATATATATAGTACTAATTTTTTTTCTAAATATTATAGGCCTCTCATAAGTTAGTTCTTTTTGTTCCAAAATAAGTATATAGTAAGACATTGGGATTTTGGATGTTTAGAAGAGGTTTCCAATATCTATTGGATCAAAATCTCTAGAAAATAAGAGAAGAAGGTTCGTTGGCTATCGTTAATGTATTGATAAAGCAAGTTGCTTATACTCCGAGTTCCTAACTTCTTTATAATTCGTATGGATGAAAATAATCATTTGAATTCAATGCACTCATCATGAGCTCAGTAAGGTAGAAATTCATTCTTATCCTCAAACCTTCATGTACACAAAGGCAGATTTGTGTTTTAAAAAATTGGGTTTTAAGCACATCTTTATAAAAAAATTGTTGCCTAATAAGTATCACATGTAATCTGTTGATAAATATACACAACTCATTAGGAAAATATACACAACCCAAAAATACGTAAACCATAAAAAAACTCTCTAACCATTGCAAATATAAATATAACCCATTGATGGTTTAAAATTTAGACTTGTTGATAATAAGAGAATGTTTTTTGACCTTTTTAAAAATTAACTCTGAAAAAATTATGTACTCATTCCTATAAACTCACAATTTTATATTTGGAGCAGTTTGTTTTTTAAGTAATTTTCTTTTTAGTTACATGGAAGAGTTACTTTTAGACCCGGTGTCATTGACACAGTTCTAATCTGTAGCGCCTAAAAGAATAACCAAGACAAGGCTCTGGACAGTTGAGCTAACCCAAATGCTTATTATGTATTTTTCTTATCTCACTTTTTTTATATTTCAAGTTTATCCTAATTTATATTCTTTTAGTTGTCCGTGCATGTACTATACTATGTGCACATTCTCTAATCTTTCTTGTTTTATCACGACCAAAGCTACTTTTGTGTAATACATGTTCTTTTTTCTTTTTTTTTTGTCATGAGTAATACATGCTCTTAAAAACCATATTTACAACTTACACCTAAATATGGCTTTATAAAACTATAAGAACCCAAATTCAACACACTTTTGAAACTTGTATGATTGTTTTTGTGAAGAAACCTTGACTATGTTAAACAGGCAATCCTCGAGGAAAAATAAAGTTGAATTTAATGGTGTCTCACCAGGTCACTCATTTGTACTCAACCTAGTTACTTTACTGGAAACTTCAACCAAGATGAAAGATAGGAAACTAACCAAGCACCAAGCAACAATTAAGGATCAGAAAAATACACTATGCACAAATAATCACACGGAACACCAAATCTGCGGCAAACAACAGAACCGGTAAACACATTGTGAACGAGCTGCTCCCATGTGGTTGGAGCAGCGTAATAAAGAATAGAGAGAAATCAAAAACAAAAAAAAAATAGAAAAAGAGATCTTAATAGACTTATAGACTTATAAAGAGAACCACGACCCACACATATAATGTGAGTTTTAAATTAAAACTAGAAAACCACAGCCTTTAATATGAAAGTACAAACAAATTATCTATAGTAATTAAATTGCACATTAATACAATAAACTAAAAAGTAAGAAAATCTTGTAAGATATGTGAGGTTCGGCTTAATGCTTTGCAAGGAAAAGTACTCCCCTGGCCTCTATGTATCCACTTTACAGACTGCGGCTAAACTCCTCCAAGGTAACAATCGCTTAATAGCTTTTATCTTTAATAAGTACCATTTACCTAAAAAATCATAGAAAAAATGTATTAAACCAAATTCAAAAAGAATATAATTTTAGTCGAGCGAAGATAAAGTTTCCAAAACTTCTGTATAAAACAGCAACATCTTCCTTTAAGCAATAAGTTTCTAGAAACCTGTCACCACAATTGTCCACATGCACAGATTCCATCACAAATTCTTGATTGCCTGAATATTCATTCCATTCCATTCGAACCACAATTTAGCAATTGATTCCTTTCTAAAGCTTGTTTCGTGATCTTACTCCTCTGGTGATTCAGAGGCAACCAACCTATACACATAAACCATGCGGACCTAACCTGGCCATAATGAACATCCAATACGATGATACAAGATGCTCCCACGAGTGATATCCCTTCCCCACAAACTTTGATCGATCCAAAGAAGACTCGAACATCTGGAGAATTGTTAAACTGCTCCATTGATGCCTATGGAAAATCAGCATCAGAGTTCCCTGTGATCATGAATATTTCCTTTCCATTGCTATAGTCTTTCATATTTATAGTTAATCTCTCCAGGAATTTCAGTGGAAGGAGATATTGGCTAAACATCAAAAATATCTTGCTTTTTCATCTTCCCTGCTCGGCTCAAGATATGTATCTTGATCACTTTCGAAATATCCATCTAATAAAAAGCGCACACAGTAAATCAATATTAAATACACAAGACCATGCATTAACCACCCAACAATTCTAAATACATCCTCTTAACAATATAACACAGTAAAAGTAAACTACCAATTAAATCTTACCATGGAAATTATTAAACCTTCATAGTTAACTGAAATGTCACGGCCAACGATCTTATTCGTTTTATGTTTTTGTTCAGTAATGATATTATTCTTGACATGAGTTTCTGCCTGTGTGCAAAATATAAAAAAATCACTATTAATCCCTTCCAAATAAATAAGCATTATTTCTATGTAATAATTTTTAATTATCAAGTAAATATGTAAAAGTAAAGAGTAATTAGTTTAAATCTAACTCAAATTCAAGCTATAATCCAAATTTTATGATTAAATTTATGGATAAAATACATTAATGATTATCCATAAATTTCACATCTAGAGAAAAAGTTTGGTTGGGAGGGCTATTGGTGGGGTGGCAGTTGATGAGATATCTTCCGATTGTGATAATGTTTCAACCAATTCTGATTTCTCTCAGCGGTCAGGAAATCCAGAAATCCATAACAGAGAGCGAGCATCTACATTGAATGTTCAGTGGACTAGAAATCCATAGTTTTACCCAGCAAACCGTATAAACTTTCTTTCTTAATTGTAACAATTCCTCAATATCTCCTACTTTTTTTTAACTTAGGTTTTCCATATCAATTATATTTCATCGTTATTAAAACTTAATAAGTGGAAAATATGAAAAAAATGAGGAGTCCAGAGAGTGTACCTGATTTAAACATTTTACTTATAAAAAGACGGCGATGGAGATCTCGAATATCTTATGGTGCTCCAACGAACTTTTCATCTTACTTTTGATTTATGAAGAAAAGGTAACGGAAATGAGGGTTTTATATAAGTTTGAGGAAATACCCCTTTTTCTCCTAATTTTTTATACGATTGACAAGTTGCCCCATTTTTCCTTCCAAAATCACAGTTAAGAGCATTTTTATTATTTTTTTATTCTTAATCTGTTTTATTTAATTAAGTATCTTAACCCCATATTTTTAAAAGGGCAAAATAGGTAATCCTGAAATGCCTACCCTATATATACACAAAACAAAACAAAAAAATTAAAACAAAATCAAAATCAAAAGACAAGGGAGGGTTTGGTTTGGGGAAGAACAAGAAGATGAAGAACCCAGATTGCATAAGTTGATGTACTTTAGCTCGAAAGATAATCAATGGCGCCGTTTAGGAGTAAGTGTAGAGATTTATTACCCCTAAATCTTTGCTTGTTGGTTAAGATCTTTTAATCTTTAAATGTAGGATTTTCGAGTATATTTATTACATTTTTAGATATCACGCGTGAAGGGCGGGATTTAATTAGTAATATGAGTATATTTTATGGGATTTGGTTACCATATTGATAGTGTATCCATATTTGATAATTATTTTTCCATTAATTGGCTCCTAACGTAATGGGTAACTAATTTATTCGAAATTGATCGTGTAACAGAGAGATTTGCACTGAGGATAGGGATGGCAATGGTTCAAATATTAACCGTAACCGATGGATATCCGATCCGATAAAAAATCCGTTAGTGGAACCGATGGTGCATCCATGAGGGTTTGGTTCTCACAAAAGGTAACCGGTGGATTATCCGTTAGGGTTTGGTATTTTACAAAAATCCGACGGATAATCCGAAATCCGAATAAAAATATAAAAAATAAAATATTAAAAACATATATACTACATATAAAGATATTCTATATATGCAAATTTATACATAATATCGATCAAATATAATTATTACATACATAATTAGCTATTTGATTATTATCTATTTTATTACTATATTGCCTAATATCATTTTATGGTCTTCCAATAAATTTGTAGCTAATTATAGAATTTTAAAAATATTTAATATATTATTTTATTTAAATCAATTTAGACGATTGCGGATACGGATTAACCGTGGATAATCCGCACCCGTTGCGGATGCGGATTTGGTAAATGATTCTAAAATCCGATGGTTAATGGATGCGGATTTGGTTATTGTTTTTCTTAATGGATGTGGATGTGATTATGCAATTTTTCGAGGATATCCGATCCGTTGCCATCCCTAACTGAGGATTCGCTTTTGGGGGATATTTAATGAAGACACGAGCAATTACCATGAAATAAAGATTGAGTATGTAGATGGTTGTGAATATGACAAATATAGTACACCTGTACTTAAGAAGACTGTTTCGAAGTTAGGGATAAAAGGTAGCTTGGAGTACAACTATTTGAAATTGGGGAAAAAACTACCTGATGGTCTAGTATGTTTAGATAGAGAGGATAAATGTATGGAGATGTGTAGCATTGGAGAGAAAAACGTAATTGTTGACCTGTTTGTTGTTAGTAAACCAGTAATACATGAAAACCACGAAATTCAAACTCCTTATTTCATGCCTTTGTTATTAACTTGGAATAAGGTTGAAGAAATAGTCCAGCAACGAGAAGAAGATAAAGTTCATACCAATAATGGCCTTGGTGAGATGGAAGTTCAGAACTGTAATAAAGGGCAAGAAGAAGTAGTTTAAACCTGTGATGAAAGACCAAATATAAAAAGTGTAGAAGAAAAGAGTGATGAAAGGCATGATGAGAAAAGTGTGGAAGAAAAGACAGTTGAAGAGGAAACAATAAAGGTACACAGTCATTTGACAGTTTAGCCCTTAACATATTAGTTGATTAACAATTTAACCCCTAATTTACATATATTTGACTATATTTTTATTTTAACTTTATAGGTTGTTTGTGAAGATCAAAACACAACCGCTGTTAATGTAACTGAAGGTGAGAACAACGAAGTAAAAAATTTAGTCTCATAGACTGTAGAGAAAGTAGTTGCTGAGAAAGAACTAAACAAGGTAGGTAATGTTGGTTTGGAAGAAGGAGGAAAGACATGTGATGAAAGGCCTGATATGAAAAGCGTGGAAGAAAAGAATGGTGAAAGGCATTATAGGAAAAGCATGGAAGAAAAGATAGTTGAAGAAGAAACAATAAAGGTACACAATCATTCGACAGTTTAGCCCTTAACATTTCAGTTGATTGACAAATCACCCCCTTAATTTACATATATTTGATTGTATATTTCTTTTACCTTTTCATGTTGTTTGCAAAGATCAAAACACAACTGATGTTAATGTAACTGAAGGTGAAGGCGAGAAAGAAGACGTAAATAATTTTGTTAATGAGACTTTGGAAGAACAACTCTCTGATATTGGAGAGAAGGAGAAGTCTGATAATGATATATTGGATAAAGTGTTGAAGGTTTTGAAGTCTGACGAGAAAGATGGTAAGAGGAGTTCCAAAAAGAAGTCACCATTGAGGCCTTTCAGGCTTATCGATGAAAACCTAACAGATGATAAGTGATGTCTCCTCATTTGTGATAGATTTATATTAGGATGAGACATCATTTTTAGTGATTTAGAAGTCATAATAGTCGATTTTCTTGAGAAATAGTGCACTTTCCTATTTTGAGTCTTGATTTAGTGAAATAATATTTTTAGAGCATATTGGGTTTAATTGTTTATTTAGTGTGAAGCTTTAAATATAATGATGGAGATTAATTAGAGTCCAAGTCAAAGACTACAACATATGGAAAGAGATTAGCATGGTAATTGGAGATAAAGAAACAAAAGCTAAAAATATGGAAAAGGAAAAGCTGCCTAAATCTGAAATTCTGCAGCACACGCCTAAAGAAGTGGTGATAACTCAAAGAAAGAAGCTGATTTTGGTAAATTCCTTTTCTTAGGACGTAGATAATTCGCTGAGGATTCTTTTGGTATATTGTGGAGAAAAAACCAACCAATAACGAAGAAGATATACTCAGAACAAGTTAGCAGAATTTATCTTTATTTCCATACGAATTTGAGTTGGGCTTGGAGTCCACTACTTTGCTTCTCCCTCAAGAAAACGAATTAGGTCTTCTAAACACCTATAAATACACCCTTATATCACTTGTAAATCATCCATGCCTCATAGTAATTAGTTCTTAAGGTTTTATTCTTCCAGTTTATTGTAGAGCAAGATGATGTCTTTTGTAATTTCTTTTAGTTTATTTCCTTTAGGTATGAACTAAACTCCCAATAGCTTGGGTTTTGCATCATGTATAATCTATGAATTATAATTCTTCTATCTAAGTTTCTTTGGGAATTATATGTTTTAAATTGATATTAGCTGCTTAATCTTATATTTGTTTATGTGTTTTGATTTAATGTCTGTTTTCCTTGTGGTGCGCAACGTTTAGGATTACCTTAATAGTAGTTAGATGATCACCTTAGCTGGGTGTCTAATTATTGAAACACCACATAACGTCTAGTGTCCGATATTAGTCCTGACAAAACTGATTCTAACTAGATAGTCATTAGGGTTTGATTTAATCACCATATCATCAATTGATTGAATTGTTTGTTTAGGGCCTTAGTAGCGTTTGATAACCCTATTTGAAACAGCTTCTTGTTTGTGCCGTAGCCCCCTTAGTCGCTCTCAAGGTCTAAGGAATGTGAATTTAGAATCCTGACTAAGTATACAAGAGTTAATATTCTCCCGTATTAACTAGATCTAATAGAAAGAATTAGAAGGATTAGTGCATACTAGCAAAACCTAAGCTCTATCTCTCATCTCATAGTCTTCGTATTTTATTTTATTGTCTTTATTTTCCTAGTTTTAATTAGTTAATTTCGAATTACTCTCTTTTATTTCCTGTCTTTTAATTAATTAGTGCTTACTCGTTATTGCTACCCATTCGACTAGAACACTTAAGTCCCTGAGAACGAACTCAACTTACTAACTAAAACTTGCATATGTCCTGTAATACTTGCAGTACTGTGCCTGTCTAGGGTGAGAGTGCGTAGTTTTCTTGACCTTTATTTGTATTAATTTTATCACACCCCAGGCGACACAAAGTTTTTGGCGCCGCTGCCGGGGACTTGTGTCTTGTTAGTGTGTGGGTTATCTATTTCGAGTAGTAGTTTTTAATTAATTTTTATTTTTCAATTTTTAGTTTTTATTTTTCCAGATTTACGCTTGTGGTTTGCTTTAGTCTTTTTCAGGTTTCACAGTTTTTAATTCTTGGCCTCCGTTACCGGAGCATGAGAGGAGCTTCAGAGTTTACAACAAACGTGTTCGTGAAGAAAGATCCTTGAGAAGAGTAATGGTAGCCCACCAAGATCCACCACTTGATGACCAACTTGGAGTAAATCCAAGAGGTCCACCACCACCACCTGGTGGTGGATAACACGGTGTACAACTACCACAAGGAGGAGGTAATGGGCAAAATAATAATCAACAGAATCGAGTACAACAAGACCTTCCTGGTCTTCATGTACCATTCCATGTTCAACCAATCGGTTACCGTCCTCCAGAGATCCAGAATATCAAATTTAGACCCAATCCGAGTATGCTTAGTCAATTTCAAAGTTTTGGACTCTACAGTGGTACAGCAATTCAAGATCCGGTAAGATCGATTCAGAAGTTCATGCAGATTTGTGATGCCTATATTACTCCAGGCATTACACGCGAGCAACTGTATTGTCATATGTTTTCGATCTTCTTGACCAGTAGAGCTAGCGAATGGCTAGAAAGACAACCACCTGGAACAATTAATTCTTGGACAGAACTTCAAGCCGCGTTCTTTAACCGTTTTTATCCGAAGAGCATGAGACTCAAAGATCAAACCGAGCTTGCAAGATTTTGTCAAGAAGATGGAGAAACAGTAGGAGAGTCATGGACAAGGTTTCAACATAAATTAGCTTGATGTCCTCTCCATGGTTATACACCCGCTCTACAACTTGCTATATTCTATGAAGGTCTTAATGATAAAGGTAGAGAGAAGGTGGATAACATTGGAAAGGGTAATTTTGTGTCCATGAATCATAATGAAGCTTCCGATGTCTTGGAAAATATTATTGAACAAGAAAGGAGTTGGCCTTCAACACGAGCTCCTATTGCAAAGACCCGAGGAACGCTTCATTTAGATGCAGAAACTGCGAACTTAGCTCAAATATCCGCATTAGAAAATCAAATCAAAGAGCTGAAGTTAGAGATGCAAAAGAATTTAGCCGCAGCAAACGCTGTACAAGAAGCACAAGGTTGTCAACAAT
Source organism: Nemophila menziesii (assembly GCA_029959085.1). Lineage (NCBI taxonomy): Eukaryota > Viridiplantae > Streptophyta > Magnoliopsida > Boraginales > Hydrophyllaceae > Nemophila > Nemophila menziesii. The sequence continues at coordinate 5,980,945 of JARWIR010000030.1, forward strand.
GTGGGGTTAATAATCATACATGGGAAGAGTGCGAATCAAATACACAATCTGTTTACTTTATATCCAACCGAGGAGGCTATCAATGGGGTAACCGAAATCATCCGGGTATGCAGTACTCAAATCCACATGGGGCCGCTAATCCTGGTCATTAACAACCGCGTCCCCAGAACAACTCTTTCCAACCGAGAGGTCAGTATCAAAATCAATATCAAAATAGACCTGCTCCCCCTCAACAACCTGTTCAAGATGCCCAACGAATCGGTATAGGCGTGGTAAAGCTCCCTCTTGAGGATACCGTGGTAAAGCTTTCTAAGCCAACGAATCGGTATAGGCGTCTTGAACAGGTTGTTGTGGGGGAGCAGGCTTATTCTGATACTGATTTTGATACTGACCTCTCGGTTGGAAAGAGTTATTCTGGGGACGTGGTTGATAATGACCAGGATTAGCGGCTCCTTGTGGATTTGAATACTGCATACCCGGATGATTCCTATTACCAAATTGGTAACCTCCTTGGTTGGATATGAAATAAACAGATTGTGGATTTCCTTCGCATTCTTCCCATGAATGATTCTGAAAGAAATAAATAAAATAAATACTTATTATATTTATTTGATTGTCCGCCAATATTTAGTTACATAATTGTATTTTGAATTTAAACATTTAAATTCAGTCTGGGAGTTATTTATTTTATAACCACCCACCACATATAAGGGAGTTGTAAGTCAAACACAACTCTAATATCAGATATCATTCTACGCATATAACTTCTCTTTCTTTTTCTCTGCTAAAAAGTTCTACACACAAAATCAAAAGAATCTGAGGCTCTTAGGTTGTGAATAAAAGTTCTTCTTCGCTGTAAGAAGATCTGTGATCCAAGCTATTGAATCTGTTTTTTTATTTCTGCTGCTCTTCAAGAGGTAAACGCTTATAAATCCTCTTGCCTTTAAATCTAATTAATTCGTTCAATTGGTATCAAACCAGTGACATGTGACTTTACCAGATTCTCTGCCTTAGATACTTGTTAATGAATATAGTTCCTTGAATGATACTTAAATCTGTTTGTTTCTTGTTTCCTAATCTATTATGGTGTAATTTATCGTTCTTATTTTTCTATATGTAAAAAATGATGGTAACACGATCCAGGGGATCACGGGAATCAAGGCTCCGCCTAATGAGAGATTACCGAATGCTTCATATGAACATGAGAAATCCTAATGGACCACTAAGGGTTCATACACCTCGTCGAGCAAGGACACCTGAACAAAGACAGATTTTGAGGAACAGTATCCGAGCACTCCACTATAGGAAGAGACCTAATCACACTTTGGTGCAACATGTAGCAATTGTGAATAGGTTGATTCAAGATGTCATCAATTGGGGTGATATAATATGCGAAAATCACAATGTTGAAGTACTTCGCAGAACTTTGCCGAGAGAGTTGCAAAGGGATCTCGATATCTTATGGAAGTATGAATTTCCGGAGAACCATGTTTATGGACGAGATAACACATATGAGTGGCTTGTGTATGCTTTGACTGAGTCTCACTTGTGGAGGCTTTTCAATAGCTCAATTAGGCCAGAACAATGCAATTGTGGATTGCATTATCCAACTACCGATGTTACTAGATATTTTCCGATTGGAAAATATGAGGAAGTGAGATTTGAGGAGTCAATTCCAAAATTAAGGTTTTGGATATGAATGATGTTTGCTAGTTGAATTTGCAGTAGGTAGTTTGCTTAAGTAGGTTGATTTCTTCGATGTTTTTCATTCCATGTTTGTTAGAAATTACATTAGTGGCTTTTATCCCTTTTGATTCAGTATTTTCTTTATTGAACATGTTTTTTTTCTAGTTATGTATGAATTCAACTATTTTTCTTTGCTTTTATGCTTTAGTTGTTTATTTTCATACAATATCGCTCTATTTATGTTAGAGTAAGTGGGAGTTCTTGAAGAACTTATTTTGCGGTTAATGAAATTGATTGAATGATTAAGACAAACAAAATATAGTGATTCATGATTGGGAACATAGTGAACTTTCTTTATCACTTATTTTGTTATCTTTGTTATTCATTCCATTTGCATTAATAGCTTAGAGTTGTTAAATAAATGTATGTTATTAATGGAAATCTCTTACTTTATAGAGAAAATGACATCAAAAACCATCATTGCTGATCTCAACAAAGGAGAAAAGATGAATGGTGAGAACTATAACCTTTGGAAGCTCAAGATACATTATGTTCTAGAAGAGCAAGATGTTCTTGAGGCTGTTAACAACATCATGGCTCAGCCTGAGGAAGGCAACACAGCTCAAAACAGAAGGGACATGGAGGCTTATGAGAAGTGGAAAAAGAAAGATTCCACTGCAAGAGGAATCTTGATAGGCTCCATGAATGACGATCTTGTCTATGAATGTCAACGATACCTCACTGCTCACGAGATGTGGAATGCTCTTAATGAAAAGTATGGGGGTACGACTGTGACAAAGTTGCGTCAATTGACCATTAAGTTTGACACTTGTAAGAAGAAGCCTAATCAAACCATGCAACAGCATCTCCGAGAGATGTCTATCATGATTAGGGAACTTAAGAATGCAAGTCATAACCTTACTGATGAACAACAAGTTCAAGCTGTGATCCGATCTCTTCCAAATAACTGGGAGCATTTGAAGATAAACTTGACTCACAATGACAACATCAAAACCTTTGATGATGCTGCTCGTCATGTGACATTGGAAGATGAACGTCTAGATGCAATTAAGCCTCAGGGTCAGGCTTATGTTGCTGAGTCAAGTTCCCACAAAGTTTCTGGCAATAAGCGCAAGAACAATGGGAAGAAGAACGGAAATGAGCATGTTTCCAAGAAGAACAAGAAAGGTGGTAACAATAAGGGAAAACGTTTCCGTAAGAAGAAAGACAAAAGTAAGATGAAATGCTTTAACTGTGACAAACTGGGTCACTTCGCTCGCGAGTGTAGCGAGCCCAGAAAGGTAGCAATGTCATTTACTTCTTGTAATTTTACTTATGTTACCAGTACTGTATTGCTTGCTGATTCTAATCCTTTGTGGGCTGTGGACTCAGGAGCGACAGACCATGTAGCCAAAGACCGAGAGGCATATGTAGAGTACCGTCGGATTCCAGAGGGATCAAGGTGGATATATGTAGGAGACAACAATAAGGTTGAAGTCAAAGGAGTTGGCACTTGCATGATGTACTTTATGCACCTGACATTCGACGGAACTTAGTCTCTGTCACTGTTCTTCTTGGATTAGGTTTTAATTTGAATTTTCATAACAAACAAGTAGATATCTATTATGACGCTAAGTATTATGGTTCTGGTTTTATTTCGCATGGTTTAATTGTACTAGATGATGATAACTCGTTTAATAGTTATTATGTAAGTAGTTTCTTTTCTACTAATACTTCTTCTTCTAGTAATTCTAATGTAGAAGAAAATTTATGACATGCTAGATTAGGTCATATTGGACAAGACTGTATGAATTTGTTGGCTAAGGCGAACCTTTTGGGTTCAGGTGGTCCTTTGTGTGTTCTAAAAATAATGCAATAAATAATCGAACCACAACCGCAAGTGTACGGTTGTCCCAAGTAGTATTTCTGATAAATCAGATTCGTTCCAAGGACGGAATGGTTGATCACAATGTTTAGCAACTAGTGATTGATGCACTTACGAAAATAAAAGACAATAATATATTTGTTTGGTTTTTGTTATAAGACTAATGAATGAAAGACAAATATTAAATTGCAAGTAAAAGCTAAGACGCAAGTAAAATGATGTAAAACGCAATATGAGAAGTAGCACTTGAGAACGCAAGGATCCTCCCTATCCTATTTCTTAACTTATGTTGTTTAAGGGCTAAATTAGTCAATTACAATGGTCGGGATTCTAATTTCCTTATACCCCCGTCAGGGTTGACTATAAGGCGATCCTAAAGTGTCACTAGTCCCGTCAGGGTAAATATGATCCACCGTTGGATGATTAAGTATTATTACCTCATTGGCCTTAGGATTAGCTAAGCTCGTCAGAATCATTAACTTCTATCCTAGATTGAATAAATGGTTCCGTATTTAAACCCTCCGTCAGGATGATCCAATTGCCACTAATTGGAATAGCCTAAATACTATTACCTGTTCCTAGTTCATGACGCTAAAAACAGTAAATATTCATGATTTATCGAAAAGAGTAAAAACCCTAATTTAGTTTAATTCAATAAAAACCCAAATTCAACATTCGTTAATTAATAAGAATTGGGATTCACCCATTGTTTGTTCTCAAGCACTAAATAAAACTTAGCTCATATTAAAAAGAAATACGAAATTAAAATTAAAGGAACTCATATTGTTTACAGAATTAAAAAGATAAAAGAACCTAATTTCCGGAATCGGAATGACTACGAACGGAGATATAGACCCTCTCCAGCTCTTGTAGCTTCTTCTCCTTCCTTCAGTTGCTTCTCTCTGGTGTTTTTTTAATCTTGCAGAATGTGAATTGTGTGTAAAATAGAAGTCAAGGGCTGATTTTATAGGTGGAAATTCGGACTTGGACCTAGGCTTTTAATTAAATGAAATATAAAAGGCCCAAGTCCACTAACTTAGCCCAAAATCCCGTAACTGCTGATATACCTTCACTAAAACAGCTTTTCCCGATGCGTTACAACTCCGATTGACCTCATTCCAGTTGCTAAAGTTCCGTAATTCGATAAGGAATGATTTCTCTTCAAAGGTCAACAGCTAGATCATCGCTTAAGCACCTTGAAATCAGCAATCTATGGCCTGGAAAATGGATTTTCAGCTCTAAAATAATATCTTCGGGATTTCTTTTCAAGTCTTGACTCTATCTTTTGATCTTTGACTTTCTCCTCGGATTCCTCTTTTAGCTAACATCTAAAACCTGTAAAATACTCACTAAAAATACCAATATTACGCGCAAAAGCTTAATAAATCAAAAATGCTAGAATTAAAAGAGGAAAATCATATTATTGCATATTTAGTCCAAAAGTCTATCGAAATGATTAAATAAACACCAAAAATGATGTCTCCTAAGGGTCGAAAATAAGAACATTTAAGGAGACATCAAGACCCCCAACTCAAACCTTTGTCGTCCCGACAAAGCAAAACAAAACAAAACAAGGGGTGGAAGCAAACGCAAGAACAAATAGAAGCTTAGCAAATAAACCTAAAGCAATTCTTAAGATAAATCTCATATAGCAAAACTTTAAGAACTAACATATACATACACTAATCATGCAAAATCAAACATAAATAATCTCAATCGTAAAATTAAAGTTGCAATGCTTGAAGGTTACACTTGTACTCATATCTGTATGATGGCTATAGGGTGGTCATTAATCATGAATCGCTTTGAATGTTCCACCTAAATATTCCCTATCAACAGAAGTATAATTTCATTATGTATTTAAGAATCAAGAGGTCTTTATGGTTTTAATATTGGCTTAAGGACGGTATGGATATATATTTGGTAAATTTTGAAGTGAGCTTTTGGCTCTCTCCTCACTTACCATCCACATGTCCTCGAGCTTGAGTTACGCTCAAAAATGTCCTCAATCACCCATTTGACGCGCTAAAGTTGCGTCCCCATTGTCTACCCAAATAAATTAAGATGATTTCCAAAAATATTCCACTTTGCCGATTTATTCATCATTTTTTTTTATTATTATTTTTTGTACAAGATACCCATGACTATCATTTTGATGTGAAAAGTCATGTCTCTTATATTTTTTTCTTTCTTTTTCTCTTTTTTTTCTTTTTCTTTTTCAACTTTCGGCAAAGGGTTACAATAATATATCATCTTCATTTCTGTGCCTCAATATAAACACATATAATCCCTTCCCAATGTAAATTCCCAAAATATGGACCCTCCACCCCAAACTCAAGCTCGAGACAAGTCTCAGGGTTGTGATTCAAGTGCGGGTCATTTGGTCATGCCTAATAATCTAAAGGATAATGGGCTTATATCGTGGCTACAAGAGAAAGGATTAAGGCTCAAAATTGGGCTAAGACGGATAAAATTATAATATTAGGGATAGCAAGCTAAAGGTTTCAAATGGCTAACAAAAAACTGCCCCTATCATTTTCCTAAGTACATAGCTTGTCTTTAGTTCATATCTAGGTGGGTTCTCTAATAATTAAGATTTCACGTTCTACACACCAAACATATTCCTTAAGTACAAGCTTACTTCATTTGCATTGTTCATTAATTTTTCCTATCAATTACCTATGTTCGCATGCAATTGTAAGTGCGTTCTATATCAGTCCCTAAAGTCCACTATTTACTATCATAGATTCATCAAAAGTATGCTTAAAGGGACATTTAAAATCTTCTATAGTCAAACGCAACTCCGAAAATTATTTTTATTGAAAGCAAATAAAACATATAACACATAAAAACTGGGATGAGGCAACGAACCCCACCCCAAACTCAAAAATGAGTCGTGTCCCCACGACTCGAAAAGACTCAACGCAATGAAAATAAACTAAACTAACTAAAACGCGAAAGGGATAGAAAACGTATCTTAACCAGCTCGAGGCTGGTTATCGGTGTTGCGTCCATGAACTTTCTCCTGTGTAAGAATACCATAGGTGGCGTGTTGAATTGTGCTCACCCCTAATAACATGTTTCGGAGAAGTTCTAATTCTTTTGTAACGTTTCCTAAAGACGCAATCATCTTCACTTGGTTCTCTTCTAACACCTTCACTTTAGCTTCCAACTCATCAGTTGTATGCATCTTCTTCTTTGGAGGAGCTCTAGGATTTCTTGTTGCTTTCACCACCTCATCATGAATATTCTTGACCAAAGTTAAACCCATATTCTCACACACTACAACACGATCAATCTCTGCGTCTTTACGCGGAACCTTTGCGTATAAACACAAAGTAGTGACAGTACAAGGAAATTTGAGATTTTGTTGTGAAGTAGGAATTCTAGCAAATTCCATGATGGTATCATATATCACCCGAGCAACATCCATGGGTTTCTCCTCAATAATACATTTAATGAACAAAATATGCTCCTTCTTCACTTCCGATATGTGTTTAACTCCGAAGAAGGTAGGGATTATGAAACGTGACCAAATCTTAGCACATGGTAGCAAGTTACTACTGTACATCTGTCCAGGATATCTCTCACCTTCGGGAATCGGGCGGGCCCCATCAACAAGTACTTTCCCCCAAAGGGATTCATAATCAAACGAAGGCTCTTTAAGAGAATCTTGAAACGGACATATTCCGGAAAACTTGGGTAATTTTAATGATTTACGAATAAGCGCAACGGAGAAAGGAACTACCTTTTTGCGAATAATGACAGCTTCTTTTGAGAAGGCGATTCCTTCATAAAAATCTCGCACCAAGGTAGGAATATACTCAAGCTTCCTTTCTCTCAATTCTTTCCAACCCAATTTATCACAAGTAACACCATAATCTTTATAAGCACTAGTCATAATACCTTTAGGAAGATTCATCTCCTCACCAAACTTCAAAAATTCAATTCGATCACGAACCTGAGTATCCCAAGGAACGAAGACTCTCTTAGGCTTTTGAGCCCAAGCTTTCCTACGCGGAGCTTTCTGTTGTTGCATTGGTTCTTCGGGAACTTCTTGTTCAGTTTCTTCAATCTCTTCTTCAATTTCTTCCTCACTTTCTTCATCACTCTCATCAATTAACCTACTCTTTTTCGGATTAGCCTTACTCGGATTTTCTTTTCTTTTCGGAGCAATTGGGTTTTGGACAGTCTTTTTGGATCTTGAATCCGGAATTTCAATTGCTTGGTCTGGGCTAGCTCCAACAGTGTTCCTGGTTCTTGGTATGTTTCTTCGATAGTTACACATGGAATCGGTTCTGTTAGTCATCTCTTTTCACCCCAAACTCAAAACTTCAAATAGAGAAAAAGCTAGAGAAAAGCTTTGAAATTTGATGTTTTGAGGCTTAAAACTTGAAGAACTAGGTGTTATATGAGATGGGTTAAGGTTATTAGAGAGAGATTTGGAAAGAATTGGGTTTAATTTCAAGGTTGGGAAGAGGAAATTTTGGAAGAAAAGGTGAAATTTGATGATGTTTTGGAGAGGATGTGAGTTGATTTTGTGTTTTTGTGATGATAGAAGGCTTGATTTGATGATTTTATAGCTGTTTGTTGATGATTTTCGGAGTAGGTGGAGGCAAGAATTTGGATTATAAGGTTTGGCTTGGAAAAGAGGCAAAAAACTAGGTTTAATAAACTCAAAACCGCCTCTCGCAACAGCTGGCCGGCTAGCCGGCGGATTCGCCGGCATGCCGGGCGAGAGGGCGGCGGAAAAAAAATTACTAAATTTGACTTTTTTTTTTTTTTTTTTACCTCAAAACGCAAGTATATTGCGTCGTCGCTGACGCAATGGTCAGGGAATTTGAAATCCTTGACCGGCTAGCCGGCGAATTCGCCGGCATGCCTGTGAAATCTCGATGGCGCATTTGATGACGCAGCAACCTTGCGTCGTCGCTGACGCAAGGACCAGAACATTCTTCCTCGTTGGCCGGCTAGCCGGTCAGTTGACCGGCATGCCGGTGCTTTCTTGCTGGCGCGAATGAAGACGCAGCATTGCTGCGTTGTCGCTGACGCAGTGGTCAGGGAGTTGGGGTCTATCTGCTCATTTGGCCGGTATGCCGGCTAGCTCGCCGGCTAGCCGGTCAAACCTGCTGTGGACTTCAATTTTTTTTCGTTTTTCCCATCGTTTGACCCCAAACTCATGACCATTATACCCCTGAAATCATCAAAAACAAACACCCTTCCTCATTTCTTAAAATTTAAAACTAAAATCAACGAAAACTTTAACTAATTTACACTACGGAAATTGAAATACTTAAACTAATATACAAGGAATTGGCTTTTGTTTAACGTCGTTAAGCTCGACGGGTTACCTCGTGCTTCTAAGGAGCTTCGAGGAGGTACATGACCTCTCCGGGATGTGGGTCGTTTGCACGATCGGTGTCTTCACCTCCATGATAAATTTTTAAACGATGACCGTTCACCATGAATGTACGGTTCTCAAGTGGATGTTCTATCTCTATAGCTCCATGAGGTGTAACCTTGGTTACAATGTAAGGACCCGACCACTTCGATCTTAATTTCCCCGGATAATTACTAAACTTCGAATTATATTTCAACACTCTTTGTCCCACTACAAAGTTCTTCTCTCGAATTTGATTATCATGCCATCTTTTAGTATTTTCTTTATAAAGCTTAGCATTTTCATAAGCATGTAATCTAAATTCATCAAGCTCATTAAGTTTCATCATTCGATTCTCACCCGCTAGCGTAGGATCTAAATTTAACTTTGCAATAGCCCAATAGGCACCCATTTCAAGTTCAAGAGGTAAGTGACAAGCCTTACCATAAACCATTCGATACGGAGAAGCACCTACTGGGGTTTTGAAAGCAGTTCGATATGCCCAAAGTGCATCATCTAATTTCATAGACCAATCTTTTCTTGTAGGACCAACGGTTTTCTCTAAAATAGATTTTACCTCACGATTTGATACTTCGGCTTGACCATTGGCTTGTGGATGATAAGCGGTAGACACACGATGTCTGACTCCATATTTCTCTAGAACAGTCTTCAAATACTTATTAACGAAATGAGTACCTCCATCGCTAATAATCACCCTTGGAGTTCCATGTCTAGTGAAAATATGTGATTTTAAGAACTTAATCACCACTCTAGAATCATAGGTAGGTAAAGCCACTGCATCTACCCACTTAGACACGTAATCAACAGCTAATAAGATGTAGAGGTTACCATTTGAAGGAACGAACGGACCCATAAAATGTATACCCCAAACATCAAATATTTCAACTTCTAATACATTATTACGTGGCATCTCATCCCTCTTGGATATGTTTCCGGTAAATTGGCATCTATTACATCTTTTAGTATATTCATGACAATCTTTTATAATAGAAGGCCAATAGAAACTAGATTGTAATACCTTAGCAGCAGTTCGATCTCCTTTGAAATGTCCACCGTAAGGTGAATCATGACACCCAGCTATAATCGCCTCAATTTCTTCCCTGGCTACACATCTTCTTACCATCTAATCAGCACACACTTTGTAGAGGAAAGGATCCTCCCAAAAGAACTGTCTTGCACGGTGAGCTAATCTTTTTCGCTCTTGATAAGTTGAACCTTCGGGAAAGGAACCACTCACCACTAAATTTGCAATATCCGCATACCAAGGAGCTTCATAATCACGGACAACGAATAAATTATCATCCGGAAAATCTTCTCTAACTGCTTCAGTACCATTATTCAACTCTGAACCTTCTAACCTCGATAGATGATCTGCAACCTGATTCTCGCACCCTTTTCTATCCTTGATCTCTAAATCAAACTCTTGAAGCAATAAAACCCATCTGATTAACCTTGGTTTAGCATCCTTCTTCTCCATAAGATATCGAATCGCTAAATGATCTGTATAGACAATAACTTTCGCTCCAAGAAGATAAGAGCGAAATTTATCGAATGAATACACAACCGCTAGCAACTCCTTTTCTGTAACTGTATAATTGATCTGAGCACCATTAAAAGTTTTACTAGCATAATAAATCGAATGAAAAACTTTCTCTTTTCTTTGTCCTAATACAGCTCCCATACATAAATCACTCGCATCACACATAACCTCAAACGGTAAATTCCAATCTGGAGGCACTACTATAGGAGCAGAAATAAGTTTTTCCTTTATTGTTTTGAAAGCCGCTAAACAAGCTTCATCAAAAAGGAATTTGGAATCCTTTTCAAGTAAGTTGCATAACGGTTTCGCAATCTTAGAGAAATCTTTGATAAATCGCCTATAAAAGCCAGCATGGCCTAGAAAACTTCTTACCCCTTTAACAGAAACAGGAGGGGGAAGAGTTTTAATTACCTCAATCTTCGCTCTATCGACTTCCAATCCAACACTTGAAACTTTGTGACCCAGAACAATACCTTCGCGAACCATGAAATGACATTTCTCCCAGTTTAACACCAAATCTGTTTCTTTGCATCTGATTAACACTTTCTCTAAATTGTCTAAACATTTATCAAAATCATCACCAAATACAGAGAAATCATCCATAAACACTTCAAGAAAGTTATCGATCATATCCCAGAAGATGGCCATCATGCATCTTTGAAAGGTAGCAGGAGCATTACACAACCCAAATGGCATTCTACGATATGCAAAAGTACCAAAGGGGCATGTAAATGTTGTTTTATGTTGATCTTCTGGAGCCACGTAAATTTGATTATACCCAGAATAACCATCCAAGAAGCAATAGTACTCTCTTCCGGCTAATTTGTCTAACATCTGATCTATGAAGGGCAAAGGGAAATGATCTTTTCTGGTGGCCTTGTTCAGCTTTCTATAATCCATGCAAACTCTCCATCCAACTACCGTTCTTGAAGGAATCGCTTCATTTTTATCATTAAGAACTGTTGTCATTCCTCCCTTCTTCGGTACACACTGAACCGGACTCACCCATTCACTACTCGAAATGGGATAAATAATCCCCGCATCTAAAAGCTTGATCACCTCTTTCTTTACCACATCCTTCATAGCGGGCATTAATCTTCTTTGACCTTCAACTGAGCGTGCGTTAGCATCTTCAAGTATGATTTTGTGTTGACAATAGGATGGACTAATGCCTTTGATGTCAGCAATTGTCCAACCTATTGCTTCTTTGTTTGCTCTTAACACACGCAACAGTTTATCTTCTTGAGGACCTGTTAAATTAGCTGAAACAATAACAGGTAGAGTTTCATTAGTACCTAAATACGCATACCTCAAGTGTGCTGGCAATGGCTTTTCTTCCAATTCCGGAGGAGATTCGATTGAAGGCTTCTTTTTAGGAACAATCTCCCCCGGTTCTCTCACAGGTTCATAGGCAAGACGCCTATACTTCGGATTTTCAGAATTTAGAGCTGCTATTGTTTCAGTAAGCTCTTCCATCATCTCAGGTGAATCTAATGTTAAAGCAGCCTGCAAGATATCATCAAAATTTAAACAATTAAATACCTCTTGCGATGCTTGCTCTACTACATCCATCCTGAAGCAATCTTCCTGAGAATCTGGGAATTTCATAGCTCGAAATACATTGAATTTCACTTCCTCATCTTGTATCCTCATTGTTAATTCGCCATTCTCTACATCGATCAATGTTCTCCCTGTAGCTAGGAATGGTCTACCCAAAATAATGGGGACATTTCTATCTGCATTGTATTCAAGGATTACGAAATCAACAGGAAATATAAGTGTACCTGCCTTAACAAGGACATCCTCAATGCGGCCTTCAGGATGAGCAAGAGATCTGTCCGCCATTTGCAAGACCATAGAAGTGGGTCTTGCGTTTCCAATTTTTAGCTTGTCAAAGATCGACTTGGGCATCAAATTGATGCTAGCTCCCAAGTCACATAGCGCCTTTCCTTTCCATTCCTCTCCAATTGATATAGGAATCGTGAAACTCCCTGGATCTACTAACTTCGGAGGTAATTTACTTTGACAAATCGCGCTACACTCTTCTGGAAGACCAATCATCTCGTTATCACAATAGGGCCTTTTGTTAGTGAGGGCCCTCTTCAAAAACTTCGTATACTTCGGAATATCTCGAATTGCCTCAAGTAACGGAATATTAATACTTAAACCCTTCACTCTATTAAAGAATTTCTGAAAATCACCCAAATCACCCTTTTTCTGAACTCGCGATGGAAACGGTGGTGGAGGGCGATTAATCACCATATCGTCTTTCTTTTTCGGAACTTCTCTTGGTCTCACTATTTCTTCAACCTCACTATCTTTCTCATTTTCTTTCTCTTTCTCCACCACTTCCTTTTCTTTTCTTGGTACTTCTTTCTCTTTCATAATGGGAAAAGGAGGGGGAGGAAGATTCTTACCACTTCTCAATGTAACAGCATTACAATCTTCGCGTTGCTTCGGATTCTCAGTATCGCTAGGAAGTTGCCCTTGTGGGCGCTGATTCAGCTGTTTATTAATTTGGCTTAGCTGATTCTGGAAAATCTTCATATTCGCTTCAGCTGCGTTCTGACGTTCTAAGGCTTGTGTTTGAAGAGCAATCAAATTTTCAACGGTTTTCTGAAGGGTAACTACTCCTTCTTGTGGATGGGCAGGTAAGGCTTTTTGGTTTAAAGTTTCATCGTATGTATTCTGAGGAGCTTGCCTTTGTACATAATTTCCCTGATTCTGTCCTCCTTGATAATTGTTATGTGATCTTGGATTATAGTTGTTACCTTGGGGACGCGGCTGATACGCATAGGTAGGATTGGCTGCCCCATTAGGATTTGAGTATTGAAACCCAGGATGGTTTCTGTTAGGCTGATATCCATTACCACTTGAATTGAAGTTACCTCTATTGGACATGAACATCACGGATTCTTGGTTGTTCGGACAATTTTCCTCATCGTGATCATCTACCTGACAAATCGAACACATATAAACCTCTTGTGCAGCATGCACATCTACCTTCTTACCCGAAAATCCTTCTTTTACAGCTAAAGTAAGCTGCTTCAATTGTTGCTCAATAGTACTCTGAATCTTGTTCTCAAACGTAGCAAATTTCTCTTCCATATCAACATTATTCACTCCCTTAACCGGTGTTCTTACTGAATTCCACCCAACTTCATTCTTGACTGTTCTCTCTAAGATAATTTTAGCATGAGCGGGTTGAACTTGAAGAAAACCTGCACCACATAGCGTATCCAACTTCTCTCTTGACTTCCCATCAAGGCCTCTATAAAAGATCTTAAGCTGTTGTTGTTCTGAATACCCATGATTGGGAACTCTACGTAAACACATCTGAAATCTTGTCCAACTCTTACCCAAAGTTTCTTCATATTCTTGACGGAAATGTGTCAATTCCAATTCAGCATCTAACCTCATGTTACTTGGGTAATACCTGTCAAAGAACGCAATTTCTAATTGGTCCCAATTGGTGATCTTCGTAGGATCTTGCGTATCGTGCCATTCACTTGCTCCCTCAGTAACAAAGAACTTAAAAGCAGCAAAATACATCTGTTCCCTTGAGACCCCTTGTGTGATGTAAGAATCACATATCTGTTTGAATTTCTGTACTGCCCTGAGAGGATCTTCAGCTGGTCTACCACGAAAATTACCAAAATTCTGAAACTGAGCTAACATACCCGAATCTGGACGAAAACGCGGAACATTAATATCTGGAGCACCTACTCCTATAGCTGGAGCATGGAATGGAACTTCTGGAGGACCATTAGTAAACCACGGATCTTGATTCATCACTATTTGAACCTGAGGATGTGGATTCAGTGGTTGTGGAATTGGAGGAATAGCACCTGGAGCTAATGGTTGGCCATTTGCATCTAGCTGGCCTTGTCCATTATTCTGTTGATTATCTTGAAGATTGATTTCTGCCATTCTGTTACTTAACTCTTCTACCTCTAAAGCTTCTCGTTCTCTTCTTCTCTTGTTAGCAAGTCTGATCAACGATTCTGGATTACTAAGGATCGGAGGTGTTGGCTCTAGATCCTTGAATAGCCTTCTTCGCATACACCAAACCTAAAAACCTGAAAAGAAACTAAACAAAAAGCGTAAAACTGATAAAATAAAATAAAATGCACTTATCACTAAAGGATAAACACCGTGGTCACACGCTACCGTCCCCGGCAGCGGCGCCAAAAACTTGGTGGTCCTTTGTGTGTTCTAAAAATAATGCAATAAATAATCGAACCACAACCGCAAGTGTACGGTTGTCCCAAGTAGTATTTCTGATAAATCAGTTTCGTTCCAAGGACGGAATGGTTGATCACAATGTTTAGCAAGTAGTGATTGATGCACTTACGAAAATAAAAGACAATAATATATTTGTTTGGTTTTTGTTATAAGACTAATGAATGAAAGACAAATATTAAATTGCAAGTAAAAGCTAAGACGCAAGTAAAATGATGTAAAACGCAATATGAGAAGTAGCACTTGAGAACGCAAGGATCCTCCCTATCCTATTTCTTAACTTATGTTGTTTAAGGGCTAAATTAGTCAATTACAATGGTCGGGATTCTAATTTCCTTATACCCCGTCAGGGTTGACTATAAGGCGATCCTAAAGTGTCACTAGTCCCGTCAGGGTAAATATGATCCACCGTTGGATGATTAAGTATTATTACCTCATTGGCCCTAGGATTAGCTAAGCTCGTCAGAATCATTAACTTCTATCCTAGATTGAATAAATGGTTCCGTATTTAATCCCTCCGTCAGGATGATCCAATTGCCACTAATTGGAATAGCCTAAATACTATTACCTGTTCGTAGTTCATGACGCCAAAAACAGTAATTATTCATGATTTATCGAAAAGAGTAAAAACCCTAATTTAGTTTAATTCAATAAAAACCCAAATTCAACATTCGTTAATTAATAAGAATTGGGATTCACCCATTGTTTGTTCTCAAGCACTAAATAAAACTTAGCTCATATTAAAAAGAAATACGAAATTAAAATTAAAGGAACTCATATTGTTTACAGAATTAAAAAGATAAAAGAACCTAATTTCCGGAATCGGAATGACTACGAACGGAGATATAGACCCTCTCCAGCTCTTGTAGCTTCTTCTCCTTCCTTCAGTTGCAGTTGCTTCTCTCTGGTGTTTTTTTAATCTTGCAGAATGTGAATTGTGTGTAAAATAGAAGTCAAGGGCTGATTTTATAGGTGGAAATTCGGACTTGGACCTAGGCTTTTAATTAAATGAAATATAAAAGGCCCAAGTCCACTAACTTAGCCCAAAATCCCGTAACTGCTGATATACCTTCACTAAAACAGCTTTTCCCGATACGTTACCACTCCGATTGACCTCATTCCAGTTGCTAAAGTTCCGTAATTCGATAAGGAATGATTTCTCTTCAAAGGTCAACAGCTAGATCATCGCTTAAGGACCTCGAAATCAGCAATCTATGGCCTGGAAAATGGATTTTCAGCTCTAAAATAATATCTTCGGGATTTCTTTTCAAGTCTTGACTCTATCTTTTGATCTTTGACTTTCTCCTCGGATTCCTCTTTTAGCTAACATCTAAAACCTGTAAAATACTCACTAAAAATACCAATATTACGCGCAAAAGCTTAATAAATCAAAAATGCTAGAATTAAAAGAGGAAAATCATATTATTGCATATTTAGTCCAAAAGTCTATCGAAATGATTAAATAAACACCAAAAATGATGTCTCCTAAGGGTCGAAAATAAGAACATTTAAGGAGACATCAGGTTCGTTGACTAAAGTCAACTTGCCAACTTGTGAAAATTGTCTAGCAGGTAAAGCAAACCGAAAACCATTTGGAAAGGCTAAACGAGTCGAGTACCCATTACAAGTAATTCATTCAGACATCTGTGGCCCAATGAGTGTTCAAACTAGACGTGGGGAACATTATTTCATCACTTTCATAGATGATTTCACTAGGGTTGGTTATGTCTACCTGATTTCTCACAAATCCGAAGCATTGAAATGTTTTATGACATTTATCAATGAAGTGGAAAATCAGTTAGAGAGGAAGGTGAAAAACCTAAGAACCGATCGAGGACGTGAATATCTATCTGATCAGTTTAAAGAACTGTGTGATGAAAAAGGGATAGTAAGGCAACTTACAATTCCTAGAACACCACAACAGAATGGTGTGGCTGAAAGGAGGAATAGAACACTCCTAGAAATGGTTAGGTCTATGATGGCACAGGCAAATCTTCCAATATCTTATTGGGGAGATGCCTTGCTTACCGCCTGTTATATACTTAACCGAGTACCCAAAAAGACTATTCCATCAACTCCTTATGAACTATGGACAGGTAGGAAACCTAATCTGTCGTACTTGCGACCTTGGGGGTCGGCAGGCTATGTTCATGATCTATCTCATAAGTATGGGAAGTTAGGTCCAAGAGGTAAGAAGTGTATCTTCATTAGATACCCAGATCACTCTAAAGGATACGTGTTTATTGGTGAACATAATGATGGGGGTCTTACAGAAATTGAGTCATGAGATGTTACATTCTTAGAGAATGATTTTCCTAGCAGAGGTGAGGTTGACAGAAATTCCATTTTATGTGAATTAAATGAGATTCAGGAAGATGATATGCAAACAAATATGACACCTGATGAGGTAACACATACTCAAGAAATAGAGACGGACACTCCTCTAAATCTTGAGACGGAAGAAACCATTGCATCATCTAGTAATCCTATTTCTCAAGATTCTCAACTTAAGAGAAGTGCTAGAGGTTTAGTTCCTCATCGCCGATTTGAAATCGAAGGAGAAGTCTTTATGATAACTCCACAAGATGAAGAAAAACCTCGAACATTTAATGAAGCACTCTCATGTCCCGCTAAGAATGAATGGAGGAAAGCAATGGAAGAAGAAATGGAGTCGATGAAGAAAAACCAGGTATGGGAACGGGTTGATCTCCCGAAAGGATGTAAGGCAATTGGGAACAAATGGGTTCTCAAAATAAAGAGGAAACCTGACAATTCCATTGACAAGTATAAAGCTCGCTTGGTAGCGAAGGGCTATACTCAACGGGAAGGAATAGATTTTGAGGAAACTTTTTCTCCTGTTGTTAGATTTACCTCAATACGTCTTATTTTAGCTATAGTGGCGCATCTCGATCTGGAGTTGCACCAAATGGATGTTAAAACTGCATTTCTAAATGGAGATTTAGAAGAGGTAATATTCATGGAACAACCCTCGGGTTTCATTGCAAAAGATCAAGAGAATAAAGTATGTAGATTGTTGAAATCAATCTATGGTCTTAAGCAAGCCTCGAGACAGTGGAATTTGAGATTTCATGAAGTCATCTCGTCAAATGGATTTGAGATGATAAGTGAAGACCACTGTGTTTATATTAAATGTTCCAAGAAAAATTTCGTAATTTTATCTCTATATGTGGATGACATCCTATTAGCTGGGAATGATAAAGAGTTTATTCAAGCTAACAAGGAGTGGCTAGCTTCTCAATTCGATATGAAAGATATGGGAGAAGCAAATTATATTCTTGGTGTTAAGATTCATACAGATAGGTCTAGAAGACTATTATCTCTATCTCAAGAACCTTACATCATGAATGTACTTGAGCGCTTTGGTATGACTACGTGCAATGCCATTGACACTCCTGTAGCAAAGGGAATAAACTTAACTCTCGACATGTGTCCTAGTACTACAGAAGGAAAACAGAAAATGTCAACAGTACCATATTCTAGTGCCATTGGTAGTCTTATGTATGTTATGATGTGTACGAGACCAGATATATGTTATGCAGTAGGTTTAGTTAGTCGTTTTCAATCGAACACTGGACAAGAGCATTGGAAAGCTGTGAAAAGGATATTGAGATATCTAAAAGGCACTAAAGATCATGCCTTATGCTTTCGAGGAGATAAATTACGCCTAGAAGAATATACAGATGCCGATTGGGCTGGTGGTATAGATTGGCGTAAATCCACTTCAGGTTATGTTTTCTTGCTAAATAATTGCGCAATCTCGTGGAGTAGCAAGAAACAAACCTGTGTAGCTTTGTCAACGGTGGAAGCTGAATTTGTAGCATGCTCAACTGCGGTTCAGGAGGCTGTTTGGTTAAAAAGGTTCTTTGAACATTTAGGATTCTCTGGTGATAGTGGGAGTCCAATAACAATATACTGTGATAGTCAAGCTGCAATGGCTTATGTGAAAGATCCAAAATATCACAGCAAGACCAAACACATTGATATAAAGTATAACTTCGTGAGAGATATAATTGCACAAAAGGATGTTACTTTGCAATATATACCCACACGCAATATGCTTGCCGATCCATTCACAAAAGCTATCCCAAGGGATGTATTTATGGATCATGTTAGATCTATAGGATTAAGCAAGATATAATGTATGAATTATTGCTAGTTTATGTGCATTCATGTGTATATTTCCATTAGTATGTTTAGTTAACTGTTTATTTTAATAATATCATGTTTGATATGTATTATATATATTGCGTGTGATTTTGTAAGTATGTATGTCCTATAGACTGAGATTGGCCCTGTCACACGGACAATCGCCTTTGGCATAGGAAGTGCGCAAAGATGAGACTAACTCATAGCAGTGAAGAACCCTTAAGATAGAATGAGTTAAGATAGCCGCCTTAACTGAGTGTTAAGATGAGATCATAAACATGGATAAACCATGTTAAGCTTATATTATGATCGAAGTAGAATCCCACTATCTACTTAGTCTATAATAGCAAGATATGAATTGCTTGATTGATTTTATAGAAGGGTTGATCGATCGAAGAATTCATCTTAGGCAACGAGGCTTGTCTAATTATATATCTGTATGGTATTTGTAAAATTGTGACATACAATTTGAGTTATATGAATAATACCATAACATGTGTGTAATACCACATGTGCTTTCGACCAAAAGGAAGTGAAGAATTGATCCCTGTTTCTTCACTGTGTGATACCTTTGATTTGTGCCCTTATTACTTTTGACTATATCTTGATATTTTGATTAGGTGCATGCTACTTTGAACACATTACTAATGATCATGAGTGATTCGGTCTAATGGGGTATGTTTGGGAAATCAACCTAATCAATATAAAAGGATATAAGTGTAAAGGGAAGACTAGAATTGTGTATCAAATGTGTGCTTGCAGGTTAACCGATCATGTAAGTCAATAGGTACTATAACATGATAGTGAGACACATAAACGAAATGACAGTGAGCTCTTTTTTCACATAGAAGTTGTGATATAAAAGGGGTCAGAGTTACTGTAATATGATACAACATATTGTTAGTCTGGGGTACTGCAGGATACGTAACGGATGAAACTATTTTGAGCAACTATGTACCCTAACAGGTTATTAGTAACGTATGCTCGTATGCTTGCTGGTCGCACGACCTATTTGCAAAGTATGATGATATTTTGATTCAGGTGTGTATATGGGAAGATATGATGTAATGAGATGTGGATTCTATGGATAAGATGTAACTTCATTATGGCGAGTGGGAGAATGAAAGAAATAAATAAAATAAATATTTATTATATTTATTTGATTGTCCGCCAATATTTAGTCACATAATTATATTTTGAATTTAAACATTTAAATTCAATCTAGGAGTTATTTATTTTATAACCACCCACCACATATAAGGGAGTTGTAAGTCAAACACAACTCTAATATCAGATATCATTCTACGCATATAAATTCTCTTTCTGTTTCTCTGCTAAAAAGTTCTACACACAAAATCAAAATAATCTGAGGCTCTTAGGTTGTAAATAAAAGTTCTTCTTCGCTGTAAGAAGATCTGTGATCCAAGCTATTGAATCTGTGTTTTTATTTCCGCTGCTCTTCAAGAGGTAAACGCTTATAAATCCTCTTGCCTTTAAATCTAATTATTTCTTTCAGATTCATTACCCCACAATGTGGACAACCTTGTGCTTCTTGCACTACATTTGCTGCGGCTAAGTTTTTCTACATCTCAAGCTTAAGTTCTTTGATTTGATTCTCTAATGCGGATATTTTAGTTGAGTATGCAGTTTCTGCGTCTAATCGAAGCGTACCTCGGGTTTTTGTAGTAAAAGCTCGCAAAGATGGCCAACTCCTTTCTTGTTCAATAATATTTTCTAAAACCTCGGTAGCTTTAGTAGGGTCCATGGACACAAAATTTCCTTTCCCGATGTTATCCACCTTCAGTCTACCTTCTCTGTTGATACCTTCATCAAATATAGCTAACTGTACAGAGGGGGTACAACCATGGAGCGGACATCTAGCTAAATTCTGTTGAATCCTTGTCCATGCTTCTCCTACTTCTTCTCCATCTTCTTGACAAAGCTTTGCAAGCTCGCTTTGGTCTTTGAGTCTCATACTTTTCGGATTAAAACGGTTAAAGAACGCGGCTTGAAGTTCAGTCCATAAATTAATTGTCGCTGGTGGTTGCCTATCTAGCCACTCACCAACTCTACCGGTCAGAAAGAACGGAAACATGTTACAATACAGTTGCTCGCGTGTAATGCCTGGAGTAACGTAAGAATCACAAATCTGCATAAACTACTGAATCGCTCTTACCAGATCTTGTACTGCTGTACAACTATAGAGTCCAAAACTTTGAAACTGACTGAGCATACCCGGATCGGGTCTAAATTTGATATTTTGGATCTCCGGAGGACGGTAACCTATCGGTTGAACATGAAACGGCACTCTAAAGCAAGGAAGGTATTGTTCAACTCGGTTTTCGATTAACATTATTGTTCTTGTTACCTCTTCCTTGTGGTTGTATTGGTGGTTGCCCTCCAGGTGGGACAAGTGGTTGTCCTCCTGGTGGAACAAGTGGTGGATCTAACTGACCTCGATTGTCTTCCATAGCTCTTCTTAAGGCTGTTTCCCCTTGAACACGTCTGTTATAAGATCTAAAGCACCTCTCGGGCTCCGGTAAAGGAGGCAAAAGATTCACTGTTAAAACCTGAAAAAAAGACTAAAGCAAACCACAAGCGTAAATCCGGAAAAATAAAAACTAAAACTGAGAAATAAAAATTAACTAATAACCACTACTCGAAATAGATAGCCCACACGCTAACGAGACACAAGTCCCCGGCAGCGGCTCCAAAAACTTGGTGTCGCCTAGGGTGTTAGAAAAATAAGATAAATATGAGCCAGAAAACAATGCACTTTCACCCTAGACAAGCACGGTACTGCAAGTATTACAGGACGTATGCAAGTTTTAATGATAAGTGAAGTTTGTTCTCAGGGACTTAGTGTGTTATACGAATGGGTAAATAATGACGAGTAAGAAGCAATTAATTAAAAGACAGGAAATAGAAGAGATAAATTCGAAATTACTAATTAAACTAAGGAAAATTAAAGACAATAAAATAAATACGAAGAAGTATGAGATGAGAAGTATAGCTTAGGTTTGCTAGTATGCACTAATCCTTCTAATTCTTTCTATCAAATCTAGTTAATAAGGTAGATAATTAGCTCTTAGATACTTAGTCAGGATTCTAAATTCCCACACCTTAGACCTTAAGAGCGACTAAGGGGGCTATGGACACATCATGAGGCAGCCTAAACCTAGGGTAATCAGTGCCACCAAGGCCCTAAGCGATTCAATTCCAAACATGATGATAGTGATTAAATTATACCCTAATGACTATCTAGCTAGAATTTGTGTTGTCAAGACTAATATTGACACTAGACGTTATGTGGTGTTTCAATAATTAGACACCAAGTTATGGTGAACATCTAACTACTATTAAGAAATCCTAAAGTGATCAGTTCTAGGACAATCAATAAATCAAAACACATAAACAAATATATAGGCAAGAAGCTAATATCAAATTAACACATATAATTCCCAAAGAAACTTAGATAGAAAGAAATTAAAATTCATAGTTTTTACATGATGTGAAACCCAAGCTATGGGAAAATTAGTTCATACCTGAAGGAAATAAACTAAAAAAATAATAATAAAAGACTTCATCTTGCTCTCTATAATAATTCTGATGAATAAAACCCCAAGGTCTAATTACTATGAGGCAAGGATGATTTTACAAGTGATATAAGGGTGTATTTATAGGTTTTTAGAAGACCTAATTCGTTTTCTTGAAGGAGAAGGTAAGTAGTGGACTCCAAGCCCAATTCAAATTCGTAACCTTAAAACATGAAATCAGGCCCGTTTTTGTTTTGGTCCTAACAACTTCAATATTTATCCGTTTGACGCATATGAGTAGTCGAAATTCATCGTCTCAGAAAGATCACTAACTTTGCTCTTGACTGTTTCTCCAAATTCCACACCGATTTCGAGATATAAGCTAAATTGTGGTCGTGGGTGGTGAAATTCAGGATTATGGCAGTTCTTCCTTTTCCATGATTTTAGCTTTTCTTTCCTTATCTCCAATTATTATGCTAATCTCTTTCCATATCTCTTATGTATTGTTTGGATTCATTTTTTTTAAAGGAAATGATAGGAATAAATATTCTTCTCCTTTGTTTGAATTCGATTTTTAATTAAAGGAAAGTAATTCAATGGATTGCAGAATTATTTCTTTTCCTTTAAAACGTCAATTAGTTCATCCTCCCATTTTAGAGTCATTTCAAAGGAAAGAAAATGATTATTTTTTTGAATGTCACAACTAACCTTATAATTTTAATATATAATATTTGTACATAACACAAAAAGGGTATAAAGGTACTTTTGTGTAAAATAATCCTTTCTTTTCCTTTAATAATGTGAATCCAAACAAGTGATTCCTTAACCAATTACTTTCTTTTTTTTTTATTAATTTTTTTATAATCCAAACACGGTTAACACTTTTCTTTCCATTCCTTTAATATTTTTATACTCCTATCATTTTCTTTC
Source organism: Nemophila menziesii (assembly GCA_029959085.1). Classification (NCBI taxonomy): domain Eukaryota; kingdom Viridiplantae; phylum Streptophyta; class Magnoliopsida; order Boraginales; family Hydrophyllaceae; genus Nemophila; species Nemophila menziesii. The sequence goes on from JARWIR010000030.1 coordinate 6,004,332, forward strand.
CTTTGATAATCTGAATCCAAACAATGCATTAGTCTTTGACTTGGTATCTAATTAATCTCCATAATTATCTTTAAAGCTTCACACTAAATAAATAATTAAACCCAGTATGCTCTAAAAACAATAATTTACTAAATCAAGACTCAAAATAGGAAAGTGTAGCATTTCTCAAGAAAATCGACTAGAATGACTTCTAAATAACTAAAAATGATGTGTCAACTAGGATTAATTCATGACAAATAGGGAGACATCAGTGTCACACAAGGTGAAGATATGCGGCGTAAAAGGGTAATTTTGAAGATCAGGGACGGCGCGTACACTTTGGGCATAGTTAAGGGGCCACAAGAGGGCTTAACCCTTTAAATTTTAAGAAAATGAATGAATAATATCACATAGAAGTTCAAAACTAAATAGTTTTGATATTAAAAATAAGTGGGTCTTAGATAATGTGGCTCAAATGTAGAAGTTCTGTTTCACTCGGAATTAAAAGATGACCAAATCCAATCGTATATATTGTTACATAATAATGAGCATCTCTGAGAACCATTGAGTCAAGGAAGACTACTCTAACCACTAGAACTATCAATCTAATACTAATATTTGACCAAAAAAAGATGGTCTCAAGACTCACTATTTGCAAATGACAGTGCCCTCCACATGCATCTTCTTTGCTCAGATCGTATCGGCATATGTATCCTCTTGTTCTTTTCCCATTAACACACCTTCTTAGCCCTAATTTATATGAAAATTTAGACAATCTTTCATAAATTTAATAGTTAAACAAGCAAGATATGTAGTTTGGTTATTCCTGAATTGCCATCGTTCTACCACTTTTACAAATTCTCGTTTTCAAACTCTTCCTTTACCTTTATATGAATTTAGTTGTGGAAATGCTCCACTTAAATTCATGTTGCACTAACAGCAAAAGGCCTTAGTAAAACACAAAAACACAATTCCTAAAATAGGATTTCGCCAGCAAAAGAATTTCTTTTATAGGTCCCTATATTACGCAAAGTTACACTACAGGCCTTCACATTAATTTTTTTATTATTATTTACACTATAATCCCCTATTAAACCAATTAACCTAGAATATAAAACATTTTTTTTTATTATGGTTAAAAAATGTTCAAAATCGGGGGGGCTTGCAAATGCAAAATGCAAATGAAACATGTTGTCAAAAATGGACATACCCAATTTCTGAAGGAAAGACTGGTCAGTAAGCAACAAAGTTTTTAGTTGAATTAAGCCGGGGAAGGATTTGTGTATGTGATCAGCAAGTGACTCCTTTAGAGATGCTATTTGTGAAACAAAGCAATTAATTAGTAACTTCATAATATCATCAATGGAGTATGTAAGCAATTAATATATATATATATATATATATATATATATATATATATATATATATATGTATGTAAAGTATGAAGTAGATCTTACCATGGAAATTATGAAATGACATGGTTAACGATTTTCATGTGGAACAATTCACTTTACACTAAAGATAGTTTTATCGTACGAGAAGGCGTTACAGTTGATGGAATGCTATTCGTTATGAGCGGAAAATTACTCACCCATGACCACTAATAGAGGCGTTATTCTAGGACGAATCTCGAGGAATTACAAGATGCTTTGGATAAAGGTATTGGGAAGTTCACCAAGTTTATTTTATGTGTCGATATTTGCTGCTAATGTGCGTAATCTTTGAGGCGTAATCTTTGAGGCGTAATCAGTCCACGAGAGAATTTTACCTATTCTGCTTCAAAGACCAGCCAGACCCGGATTTTACTATAGATAAATGATCTAGTAAAAAATCACACACAGTAAATCAATATTAAATACATAACACCATGCATTAAACACCCAACAATTCTAAATACATCCACAGTAAAGTAAACTACAAACTAAATCTTACCATGGAAATTACTAAACCTTCATGGTTAGCTGAAATGTCATGGCCATGTCATGGCCAACGATCTTATTCGTTTTTTTTTTTTTTGTTCAGTAATGATATTTTTCTTGACATGACATCCTGCTGCCTGTGTGCCAAATATAAAAAAATCATTATTAATTTCTTCTAAATAAATAAGCATTATTTCTATGTTAATATTTTTAATTATCAAGTAAATATGTAAAAGTAAAGAGTAATTAGTTCAAATCTAACTCAAATTAAAGCTAGAATCCCATTTTAATGACTAAAATTATGGATAAAATGTAGTAACTATTATCCATAAATAGCATATATAGAGAAAAAGACATGTTGGGAGGGCTATTGGTGGGTGGAAGTTGATGAGATATCTTCCGGATTGTGATAATGTTTCAGCCAAATCCACTAACCCAACAAATGTTTTGTCATGAGTAATACATGCTCTTAAAAGCATATTTACAACTTACACGTGAATATGGCTTTATAAAACTATAAGAACCCAAATTCAACACACTTTTGAAACTTGTATGATTCTTTTTGTGAAGAAACCTTGACTATGTTAAACAGGAAATCCTTGAGGAAAAATAAAGTTGAATTTAATAGTGTCTCACCAGGTCACTCATTTGTACTCAACCTAGTTAATTTACTGGAAACTCCAAGTCTCCAACCAAGATGAAAGACAGGAAACAAACCAAGCACCAAGCAACAACTAAAGAGCAGAAAAATACACTAAGCACAAATAATCACACGGAACACCAAATCTTTAATACACTTATAGCACTACTACAGCGCCTGCTTCTCACGACTAACTTTCTAGCAACTACGCGATGTAGTCGCTAAAGATAAGCATCACTAGCGACTACAAATCTTTAACGACTACGTGGTATGTTTCTCGACTACCAAGTAGTCGTTATTGAGTAATAAGTAGTCGCAACAACTAAGGAGCAGAAAAAGGTAAGCACAAATAATCACACGGAACACCAAATCTTAATACAATTATAGAGAGAAACATGAACCACGCATATAATGTGAGTTTTAAATTAAAAACGAAAAAACCACATCCTTTAATATGTAAGTACAAAAAAAATATCTATAGTAATTAAATTTAACATTAATAAAATAAACTAAAAAGTAAGAAAATCTTGTAAGATATGTGAGATTCGGCTTAATGCTTTGCAGGGAAAAGTACTCCCCTGGCCTCTATGTTGTCAAAATATGTCTACCTATCCACTTTACAGACCGCTTCTAAACTCCTCCAAAGTAACAATCGCTTAATAGCTTCCGTCTTTAATAAGTACCATTTTCCTAGAAAAAAGAAAAGGAAAAATGAATTAAACCAAATTCAAAAAGAATATAATTTTGGACGAGAGAAGTTAAAGTTTCCAAACCTTCTGTATAAAGCAGCAACATCTTCCTTTAAGCAATAAGTTTCTAGAAACCTTGTCACCACAGTTGTCCACATGCACATATTCAATCACAAATTCTTGATAGCCTGAATATTCATTCCATTCCATTCGAACCACAATTTAGCAATTAGTTCCTTTCTAAAGCTTGTTTCGTGATCTTCCTCCTCTGGTGATTCAGAGGCAACCAACCTATACACATAAACCTTGCGGACCTGACGTGGCCGGAATGAACATCCAATACGATGATACAAGATGCTCCCACGAGTGATATCCCTTCCCCACAAGCTTTGATGGATCCAAAGAAGGCTCGAGCATCTGGAGAATTGTTAAACTGCTCCATTGATGCCTATGGAATATCAGCATCAGAGTTCCATGTGATCATGAACATTTCCTTTCCATTGCTATAGCCTTTCACATTTATAGTTAATTTCTCCAGGAATTTCAATGGAAGGAGATATTGGCTAAATATTGAAAAAATCTGGCTTTTTCATCTTCCCTGGGATAGTTGCTCGACTCAAGATACGTCTCTTGATCACTTTAGGAATATCCATCTTTAGTAAAAAGCACACACAGTAAATGATCTAGTAAAAAGCGCACAGAGTAAATCAATATATTAAATATATAACACCATGCATTAACCACCCAACAAAATCTAAATACATCCACTTAATAATAAAAAAGTAAACTACAAACTAAATCTTACCATGGAAATTATTAAACCTTCATGGTTAACTGAAATGTGATGGCCAACGATCTTATTCTGTTTGTTTTTTTGTTCAGTAATGATATTATTCTTGACACGTGTTTCTGCCTGTGTTTAAAATATAAAAAAATCATTATTAATCCCTTCAAAATAAATAAGCATTATTTCTATGTTAATATTTTTTACTTATCAAGTAAATATGTAAAAGTAAAGAGTAATTAGTTCAAATATAACTCAAATTCAAGCTATAATCTCAATTTAATGATTAAATTTATGTATAAAATACATTAATGATTATCCATAAATATCACAAATAGAGAAAAAGACCAGTTGGGAGGGCTATTGGTGGGGTGGGAGTTGATGAGATACCTTATGGATTGTGATAATGTTTCAACAAAATCCACTAATCCAACTAACCCAACTCATTCTTTACCGGCCCTCTATGGTGCAAATGTATTTTATAAGATACGATTCTGATTTCTCTTACCGGTCAGGAAATCCATAATAGAGCGAGCATCTACATTGAAATTGTTCAATGGACTAGAAATCCAGAGTTTTACACAGCAAACCGCATAAACATTATTTCTTAATTGTAACACTTCCTCAATATCTCCTACTTTTTTTCTATCTTAGGTTTTGCAGATAGATTGTATATTTCATCGTTATTACAACTTAGTAAGTGGGAAATATGAAAGAATTGGGGAGTCGAGTGTACCTGATTTAAACATCACTCATAAAAAGGTCTTGATAATATCTATTCGTAAGAGAAGATGACTATTGTCGAATATCTTACTCTGCTCCAAGGAACTTTTCCTATTACTTTAGATTTATGAAGAAAAGGTAACGAAATGAGGGTTTTATATAAGTTTGAGGAAATACCCCTTTTGCTCCTAGTTTTTTACGCGATTGACAGGTTGCCCCATTGTTTAATGCAACAAGATACCCCTAACTTTTGTTCTCTTGACTCATGGCCCCCTACTAACGTTTTCCGTCCAAAATCACCATTAAGTGTTCATTTTTTTTATTCTTAATCCGTTTTAATTAATTAATTAATTAATTATCATAACCCTATATTTTTAAAATGGCAAAATAGGTAATTTTTAAATGTCAACCCTATATATACCCAAAACAAAACAAAAAAATAAAACAGAATCAAAATCAAAAGACTAGGGAGGGTTTGGTTAGGGGAAGAACAAGAAGACGAAGAACCCATATTGCATAAGCCGATGTACTTTAGCTCGAAAGATAATCAATGGCGACGTTTACGTTATGGAGTAAGTGTGTTTATTTATTACCCCTAAATCTTTGCTTGTTGGTTAAGACCTTTTAATCCGTAAATGTAGGATTTTCGAGTATATTTATTACATTTTTAGATATCACGCGTGAAGGGCGGGATTTAGTTAGTAATAGGAGTAGATTTTACGGGATTTGGTTCCCATATTGATAGTGTATCCATATTTGATAAATATTTTTTCATTAATTGATTCCTAACGTAATGGGTAACTAATTTATTCGAAATTGATCGTGTAACAGAGAAATTTGCACTGAGGATTCGCTTTGGTGGGATATTTAATGAAGACAAGAGCAATTACCATGAAGTAAAGATTGAGTATGTAGATGGTTGTGAATATGAAAAATTTAGTATACCTGTACTTAAGAAGACTGTTTCGAAGTTAGGGATAAAAGGTAACTTGGAGTACTACTATTTGAAATTGGGGAAAAAACTACCTGATGGTCTAGTATGTTTAGATAGCGAGGATAAATGTATGGAGATGTGTTGCATTGGAGAGAACACCGTAACTATTGACCTGTTTGTTGTTAGTAAACCAGTAATACATGAAAACCAGAAAATTCAAACTCCTTATTTCATGCCTTTGTTATTTACTTGGAATAAGGTTGAAGAAATAGTTCAGCAACGAGAAGAAGAAAAAGTTCATACCAATAATGGCTATGATGAGATGGAAGTTCAGAATGTAATGAAGGGCAAGAAGAAGTAGTTAAGGCCTGTGATGAAAGACCTGATATGAAAAGCGTAGAAGAAAAGAGTGATGAAAGACATGACAAGAAAAGCGTGGAAGAAAAGATAGTTGAAGACGAAACAATAAAGGTACACAGTCATTTGACATTTTAGCCCTTAACATTTATATTGATTTACAATTTAACCCCTAATTTACATATATTTGACTATATATTTCTTTTAACTTTATAGGTAGTTTGTGAAGATCAAAACATAACTGATGTTAATGTAATTGAAGGTGAGAACGACGAAGTAAAAAATTTAGTTTCATAGACTGTAGAGAAAGTAGTTGCTGAGAAATAACTAAACAAGGTAGGTAATGTTGGTTTGGAAGAAGGAGGAAAACCCTGTGATGAAAGGCCTAATATGAAAAGCGTGGAAGAAAAGAATGGGAAAAGGCATGATGGGAAAAGCGTGGAAGAAAAGATAGTTGAAGAAGAAACAATAAAGGTACACAGTCATTTGACAGTTTAGCCCTTAACATTTCAGTTGATTGAGAAATCACCCCCTTAATTTACATATATTTGATTGTATATTTCTTTTACCTTTTCAGGTTGGTTGCGAAGAGCAAAACACACCTAATGTCAATGTAACTGAAGGTGAAGGTGAGAAAGAAGAAGTAAATAATTTTGTTAATGAGACTTTGATAGAACAACTCTCTGATATTGGAGAGGAGAAGTCTGTTAATGATATATTGGATAAAGTGTTGAAGTTTTTGAAGTCTGGCGAGAAAGAAGGTAAGAGGAGATCTAAAAATAAATCCCCATTGAGGCCTTTCAGGCTTATAGATGAAAACCTAACAGTTGATAAGATTGAATCTTTATAGTAATTTGATTGATTTTCAACAGTAAGTGCACCGGGAATATGAAGTTAATGTTAGTACCAGAACATGCTACAAGGCATATCACTTAGCCAAATGCATGACAGAGGTTGAATACAAGGATCAATACAAGAAGATTTATGATTATTCAGTAGAAATCAGGAGAAGTAACCCTGGAAGTACTGTAGCTATTGAAACCACTGTTGATGAGCTCAGTGGAGTAGAAAGATTTCATAGACTTTATGTTGGTCTTAGAGGTTGTAGAAGAGGGTTTTTAGATTGTTGTAGAAAGGTTGTTGGGGTAGATGGATGTCACCTAAAAGGTCCACAGCCAGGTGTGATTTTAACAGCAGATGGAATTGATGGGAACAACTGTATAAGTAATCAACAAGAATGGACTTTCATATTTGATATACAAAAGGTTGGTTATCTTTGATGGGTATAAATATATAGTTTTTGTAAAGAATACTAACTGTTTTTTTCTTTGTTTGTGGTTATAGGGATTACTCCAGGTTATGAGTGACATGCTTCCGGATATTGAACATCAGCATTGTGTAAGGCATGTGTATAATAATTTAAAGATCAAGCATTCGGGTTTGGCTTTAAAAGACAAAGTGTGGGAAGCTGCAAGGGCCCCATCAATTTATAGATTTGATGAAGTAATGGATGAAATTAAACACATAGATGAGGATTCTTTCAAATGGATCTCTAACCTAGATCCTAAGGCGTGGTCAAGGTCTCATTTTAGTACATTTACAAAATGTGATCTTCTACTCAACAACACCTGCGAAAGCTATAACAGTCCCATAAGAAAATTCAGGTATTTTGTAAGCTTTCTCCCTAAACAGTTAACTATTATGTCTATTTACCCCCTACAAAGTTTCATATTTTGTCTACTTATCCCTTACACAACCAAAACAATTGTCTATTTACCCCTATAGAGTTTCTTATTTCGTCTACTTACCCCCTAAAAAAGTTAACTATTTTATCTACTTACCCCCTAAACAGTTAACTATTTTATCATGTTTGTAACAGGGACAAGTGTCTCATTCTCATACTTGAGGGTCTAAGGATGTATAGTATGAAGAGGCTACAATCTAAGAGATCATGGATGTCAAAATACGAAGGTGATATATGTCCCAATACCAGACACTTGGTAAAAAAATGGTATGTTAATGTTCAAACTTCTCACCACATTCATAAATCTCTGATAGTTAGCCATATCTCCTTTCTTTTGAATTCTGGATGGAAAAGGTGGAGGAGGACGGGTTTCTACAACATCTTTCTTCTTGGGTATTTCCGAAATCTTCTCCACTTCCACCACTTCATCATCTTTTTCTTCCACATCCTTTACCGGTTTTTCTTTTCTCGTTATTTCTTTTTCTTTCATAACCGGAAAGGGTGGTGGTTGTAATAGCTTACCACTCATTTTTCTGATCGCGTTACAATCCTCCATTTGTTTAGGAATTTCTGTGTCACTTGGGAGTTGACCTTGACCTCGAACATTCAAGCTATTGGGGATTTTTGATATTTGACTCTCTAAGATTTTTAACGAAGCAAAATGTGAATTTAAAGTTTCTTCCATCTTGTTTTCCTTAACGGTTGTGGTGTTTATGAATCGAGATAGCTGATCCTCAAGTTGGGATGACTTACTTTGGGAAGAAGATATGTATTGCGTCAAGGTAAGAGCTAAATCAGCTTTGGTGAGTGCACCTTCTTGAGGTCGGGCAAGAAGTACTTTTTGAACTAATGTATCGGAATAAGCTTCATGATCGGCACTAGGTTAATTTCCTTGGTAGTAGTTTTGCGGCTTGAATTGATACTTGTTCCCTTAGGGCCTTGGTTGATAAGTTCCTGGATTGGCTGCCCCATGTGGATTTGAATATTGAAAGCTTGGAAGATTTCTAATTTAGTTACCATACCCTTAACCACCTAAATAGTTATTACCTCGATTATTAACAAAACACACGGATTCTGGGTTATTAGCACATTCTTCCCATGTATGATCAATTGCCCCACAACTAGGACATATCTCTGGTTCTTTTACCACATTCACAATAGCTTTTTTCGACATAGATAACTGTTTTAATTTATTTTCAAGTGCAGCAATTTTAGTATTCAAAGCAGTTTCTTCGTCTACATTCAAAGTACCTTTTTCAGAAACTCTAACTAATCATATCGAAGGTGGCCAACTCGTTTCATTCTTCACAATTCTATCTATAATAGCTAAAGCTTGATTAGTTGTGACCATCATGAGGCACCTTGACACATAGTATCTACCTTCTCTTTTGAAGCTTCATCTAAACTTCGATAAAATATCCCAAGCTGTAACTCAAATGAATACCCATGTAATGGGCATTTCCATAGTAATGATTGAAAACGAGTCCAAGAAACTCCTACAATCTCTTCATGTTCTTGACGGAAACTAGCAACATCTAATTTGCTACTAAGTCTGACACTTTGAGGATAAAACCTGTCGAAAAATGATGTCTGAATTTGATCCCAAGTCAAAATCTCACCCTGTTGTTGCTGATCATACCATTCACTTACTCCTCCGGCGAGGAAAAACGGAAACATATGAAAGTACATTTGTGCTTTGGTTACTCCAAAAGTGACATATGCATAAAAAATTTGCATAAACTTGTACATAGCCCGAATAGGATCTTCACGAGCTGCACCACTATATTACCCGATATTGATAAATTGATTAATCATACATGCGTCTGATCTGAATCGGATTCCTTGAATTACGGGTGGGAGAAGTCTTAGTGGTGGTAGACGAAACTGTCTATATTCGTTAAGGTGGACGAAGCGCGGAACATCTTCTTTAATTCTTGCACCATTATTGTTGAGCGGTTGTTGACCTGCCGGAGGAATCTGGAATTGAGCGTTCTGAGCTCCTACCGGTGGGTCTTGCATAACTGGTGGCACTATAGGATCACCGGTGGGTCTTCAACATTATGAATTTTTAGACTCTCCATTTTTCTTTCTAGCTTTTCTTTTTCTCTCGCTTCTCTATTTTTTTTATCACCAAAAAACCTCTCGGCGTTTGAGTACATGCACTACCTGTAGAACCTGAGAAGAGACAACACAAAGAAAAGCGTAAAACTGAAATAAATAAAACATAAATTAAAATAACAACTAAAACACTTACGGATAACACCGTGGTCACACGCTACCATCCCCAACAGCGGCGCCAAAAACATGGTGTCTCCTGGTGTGTTATAAAATAACACCCCTAAATTGGAAGGACACGTACCGCAAGTGTACGGGTCCTCCAAGTAATATCTGGTCAATTGGAATTTGATCCCAGGGACTGATTGGATATGACTTTAGATGTTATGTAATAAGTGTAAATAATTGTTATATGATGCGGAAAGTAATATAGATGAATATTTGTTTTGATTTTGTTTAAGGACTAAAATGGAATCAATATAAAATACTAAATTAACTAATGCAAATAAATGAGACACAAGTAAATAAAATATGAGTAGACGCAAGGATGAGAAGTAGTACTTGAGTTTCGCAAGGTTTCGCCTAAGTCTATCCTATGGTATTACAAACCCCGTCAGGGTGATTATAAGCTACCTTTGAATGTTCAAGTGTTTTACCCAATTGACTATAAGATTAACTAAGTTCGTCAAGATCAATAATTTATATCTTACATCTATTACCTACTTCAGTATTTAAACCCCCCGTCAAGGTGATCATTACTCCACTATAATAAATAGCTTAATTACTAATTCCTATATTTGATTCATGACTTCAAAGACAGTAAATAAATTCACGATAACAGGAAATACTAAATTACCCAATTCAAATTAAATCTTTTAATTCCAAATTCAGAAACATTAACTAAATAAATTGGGGCTCAACCCATTAAAGCGATTCTCAAGCACTTAGATTATTTAGCTCATAATAGAAATTAAAACTAAAGAAATAAAAATAAAGGAACTCATTGTTTTACATAAAGAAATAATAAGAACGTAGTTTAAGAGTTGTTGAATTGACTGTAGTTGGAAGAATCTCTTCTAAAATTTCAGTTTCTTCTCTCCTCTTGCTTTTGTCTTTTCTCTCTGTCGTTCTGACTTTGGAAAATTGAGTTTCGTGTAAAGATAAAGTCAAAAGGTCTCTGTATACTCAAACATTCGGTATTAGGCTTATATTAAGTGTGTAAATAAAATATTAAATGGCCCAAGTCCACTTTTCAAATCATAATCTCGTAACTGGTATACACCCACCACTAAAATGGATGTAACTTTCTAAATTTAACTCCGAATTGACCCGTTCAACTTGCAAAATCTTTGTAACTCGATAAGGAACGAATCTTATTTACAATTCAGAGGCTGAATCCATGTATAAGTAGCTCGAAATTAGAAATTACCATCAGCCTTCCAGATTTGCAGCTTCAACTTGTTAACTCTTCGGGATATTTCTTTTCGCCTTTGACTTCTTTACACGATCTATGACTTTAATTCTTGATTCCTCTTTGCTAGCATTAAGAAACTACAAACTTTGCACTAAAACAAACCATTTAATGTGCAAAAGCTTGATAAATGAAAAATACTAAAATTCAAGGAGAGAAAATGAAATATAACAAATTAACACTAAAAGTCTATCGAATCAATTAAATAATCACCGAAAATGATGTCTCCTAAGGACATATGATTAGAACAAAATAGGAGACATCAGACTCCGGCATGAATATGATGACATCCTTGACGTCAATATCTTCCCATCATGCGTTCTGGAAATTGATTTATTTTTCACGAACAACACTGCAAACCCAAGCCTTCAAACTGGAGTTCCACCCTAGCCTTCGAACCATAATTCTGAAGCAACCTCGATCTATATCACATGACATGACTACGAACCCTAGCTCATCCATATTGTGGTTGCGAACATAGATCTCTGGCTCCGTGAAGCTTGTGAAACCGTGAATCTCTATTGTCGTATCTTTCGCCACGAATCTCTACCATTGTCTCAAACACAAATCAGCCTTGAAAGCCATCGTTTGAAACTCCATTAATGGATATTCCATGACACGAACAGATAATGGACTTAATTCATCTTGAAGCTACATTAAAGATCGTCCTTGAAAGCTCTGGCATAAAACCGCTAGTGTTCCATCGTAAATTTGGCCTTGCTCCGCCATGGCTCGCAAGAATTAGAGAAGGTGGGAAAGGGTTTGAGAGAATTTTTTAAAACGAGTAGGGTTTGTGAAAATATTTATGTTATAGGGTTATATGTAGATGTATATATAGGGATAGTTATACATAAAAAATAAAAATTGTTTTGATTTAATTTTATTAGTTTTTATTCTATTTTGGCCTCTTCCGGAGAAAACTCCATTAGCTGGGGTACAAGAGTCTTCACGAGGAGTTTTATAAACCCGTTCGTAAAAATATTTGTTTTAATCTTCTGTTAGAAGGTTTCAATTAACAGTTATGGAAATAGTATCAATTAACTTATTAGAAGTTTGTTTGACACGATACACCTAAACCACAGATGTTATTACATATAATGACAATTTCCTTTAAGCATATGATTAATGTCTCATCGAGTTGTAAGTAAAATTGTGCAACCTTGCAAATTCAATGTAGACCGAGAAAAGAATTGTTGTAGTTGGATCTTCATCCTTAGCAGGCATACCAGCTCTCCTAAGAGCTAGAGCCAGACCTTCACGACTAGAATCGACCCAAATTTTCTTGATATAGAAATTAATGATGAAGCCTTTGTCATTCACCATAACTATCAAAATAAATTATTGTTCTCGATGCTTAGTGAAGGAAGTTACACAGAATATTCATTTATGAATACCCTACATGTTCGGCGGTGAGGAAATCTCGGCGTTATTACTCGTAGTTTCCATAGTTCTCTATAGGGTCATTAAAATACTCTTGGTCATGACAAATAAGAAAGGTGGTAATGTCGCTTAAGTGTATCGTTCTGTTTTAAATAAGGACGGTGTGTAAATTTCATTCCAAATTGAAGAGATTCATTTCGAATTGAAGAGATGATCAAATCCAACTTATTATAGTGGTACATAATAATGAGCATATAATATTATCAAATTTATATCATAATAAAGGTCAAACTATATAATATCTTATCAAACTCTAAAATGGGTTGACAAAAAAAATCAAACTCTAAAATGCAAAATGAAAACTTTAAAGTATTAGATTTTGAAAGACGGACAACATAAGAACATAAAATTAACACAACATTGGTTAATCGGCTTTAGTTTTTTACTAATACAACCAATTATATCAACATTGATTACTAATATTTTACCATAAAAATGTTCCCAAGACTAACATGTGTTGCTTAAGACAGTTCGCAAACTTCAACACTAGACAGTTGCTTGCCTGCCTGATCTAATGTCATATATTTGAGTTTGAAACTCAGTCATTTTCTTTCGAGGGGAAACTAATCATTAATTCAATCCAACATATGAAACCTCTTGTTCTTTTTCCATATACACATCTTCTTGGCCCCAATTAATATGATAAATTAAACAACGGTTCATAAATTTAAAAACTAAACAAGCAAGATATTTAGTTTGTTTCATACCTGAATTGCCATCGTTCCTAATTTGAGATCCTCATTCTCAACTCTTATTTTACCTCTATAGGAATTTATTCTCCAATGTAGTCCACAAAAATTCATGCCACACTAACAACAAAATGCAGTAACAGCAAGTGGCTCCTTTGGAGATGCTATTTGTGAAACAAAATAGTTAATTAGGTCGATCCAAAGCTCCTCCCTCTCCACGAAGATCCAGTTTCTGCATTTATGGACCTCCAGGGATATCCTCGTTCGTGAGGATATGTACTCGTTTGATCCAAACGCTCAACATATCTCCACTTGCTCAACCCACAGTAAATATTAAATACATAAAACCACCCAACAACTCAAAATACATCCACATAACATTATATCACACTAAAAGTATACTACAAACTAAATCTTACCATAGAAATTATTAACCTTCATGGTTAACTGAAATGGCATGGCCAATTATCCTATTTCTTTTGTTTTTTCGTTCGGTAATGAAATTTTTCTTGAAATGATCCTACGTGTGTGCAAAATAAAAAAATATATTATTAATTCCTTCCAAATATATAAGAATTAATTCTATGTTAATATTATTTATTATCAAGTAAATATGTAAAAGAAATGAGTAATTAGTTCAAATCTAGCTCAAATTCAAGCTAGAATCCCATTATAATGACTAAATCTATGGAAATATATTGACTACTATGCATAAATAACACATATAGAGCAAAAGTCCTGTTGGGAGGGCTATTGGTGGAATGGAAATTGATGAGTTATCTTCCGAATTGTGATGATGTTTCAGCCAAATTCTCGGTCCCTTAGTCGACCCATTAACCTATCCCCACTCATGCTTCACCACTGTGGGCCCCTCGCTCTTAGCAATCCGGATGCACCAAATTTATTTTCTTCAATAAAATTGTTTAATGGGCTATAAACCTCCTATTAGCGGTCTAATTTAACTCTTAGGCGAATCCAGAGTTACACCCAGCAAACCGCATAAACTTTCTTTCCTAATTGTAACACTTCCGCACTATCTCCTACTTTTGTTTTTCCCTTAGAATTTTGCAAATCGATTGTATTTTTAATCTTTATTACAATTTAACAAGGGGGAAATATGAAAGAGGGGAGGAGTCAAAAGAATATATGATTTAAACACCACTGATAAAAGACCTTGCTACCTTCTATTCGGAGACAAAGACGGCGATAGTCGAATCTCTAACTGCTCTTTTCCTCATGTGAATTATAAATCACGTCCCCCCGCATGTTGGACTTATTAATAAAAGTCCTCCTAATTATAAGATCAATAAATAGCTAGTTACAAAAGCCCAAAATCCCACAAATGCCCTCTCCATTAGCTCTTATTACACTGAAACAAAAAACCCACCCCAAAACACTATTAGGGTTACGAAAACCCAATTCACATCTCATTCTTACCCAACCCCAATGTTATCTCTCCTCTCCCTCTATGTTCTCTCTGCATTATTCACCAGCCCCCCTCTCCTGCACTATTAACCACCCTCCTCATATGGTATTCTACAGAAGGAAACCACCTCCATTCGTAGGCCACACCACCAGCAGGGTATCACGTCAGCAAACGAGAACAACCTCTATTCGATAATAATCTCATGGTCGCGCCTCCAGATCCGGCCAGTTCAAGGCTGTAGCGAACCATTTCCACCACCATATCAATGTTCTGCACCACCAAGGATCTAACCTTCCCTCTATTGGTGGGCCACACCACCAACGTGGTATCATAGCAGCAAAAGAGAACCACCTCCATTCGTAAACCATCTCATGGTCTCGCCTCTGGATCCGGCCATTTCAAGCATCTAACAAACCATTTCCACCGCCATCTGGTGGTCCTTTGTGTGTTATAAAATAAATGCAATAAGGAAAAGAGAACCACAACTGCAAGTGTACAGTTGTTCCAAGTAATATATGTGATAAAACAGATTCGTTCTCAGGGACGGATTGGTTGACTCTAATGCTTACCAAATAGTGATTAATTTCACGTGAAAACAAGTAAATGATAATGTTTGTTTGGTTTTCTAATACTAAGACAATAAATTAAAATACTAAATTAATGCAAGTATTAACTAGATGCAAGAAAATAAAGTGTTTACGCAAGGTAGGAAAGGCAGTACTTGAGAGACGCAAGGGTTTCACCTCATTATCATTCATTTCATGTCATGTTTAAGGGACAAATCATAAATATGTATTGGTCAGGATTCGGAATTCTCCTTAACCCCGTCAGGGTGGACTATGGAGCTACACTCAAGTGCTACAAACCCCGTCAGGGTGATCATAGTCCACTCTCAAGTGATTAAGTCTATTCAACCCAATTGGTCATAGGATTAATTAAGCTCGGTAGAGTCTTTAATTTCTATCCTACATTCATTAATTATTTCTGTACCCAGACCCCCCGTCAAGGTGATCCATTCGCCACTAAATGGAATAGCCGAGATACTAAATCCTATGATTGGTTAATTACGTCATTCATAGTAAATAAAAGAAAATTAATGAAAAATACAATCTACCCAATTTTGATTTCAATTATTTAAATCTCAAATCCAAACACATTAAACGAAATCCAATTGGGATTAACCCATTATGCGTTCTCAAGCACTATTTAAGTTTATCTCATAATTATTGAAAAGACAAAAACTAAATAAATAATTGGGTTCATAATGTTTTCAGAATAAAATAGAAGAACCTAATTACGGAGTAGAATTGGCTGAGAATTGGAGATATAGACAGTCTCCAGCTCTTGCTTCTTCTCTTCCTTTGCTCTAGCTTCCTCTCTGGTGTCTGACTCTTTTCTTTTCTTAAGCGTATGAATTGGTGTGTAAAAATGAGAGTTCAAAGTCTTTTTATAATATTAAAATCGGATTAGGGCTTTTCCTTATGGATTAAGTGAAGATAAGAAAAGCACAAATCCCGTAATAGCTGCACCACCTCCACTAAAACATCTCTAACCGGCTTATTTTAACTCGGATTGACCTCATTCAAGTTGCTAAATTTCCGTAACTCAATGGGAAATAAGTTCTCATAACAAGTCAGAGGCTAAATCAACTCTTAGATGGCTCGGAATCAGCAATCTTTATCAAATTTCCAGATTTACAACTTCAAATTATAAATTCTTTCGTGATATTTCTTCTTGCTTTGACTTCATTACATGATCTTTGACTTTATTCTTGGATTACTCTCCTAGCTAGTATTCAAAACCTACAACTTTTCACTCAAAACAAACCATATTACGCGCAAAAGTTTAATAAACAAAAAATACTAGAATTAAAAGAGGAAAATCGATTTATTGCATATTAACACTAAAAGTCTATCTAAATAGTCGAATAAAAACCAAAAATGATGTCTCCAAAGGGCATAAAATTATAACATTTAGGGAGACATCAAGACCCCCAACTCAAACCTTTGTCGTCCCGACAAAGCAAAACTAAAATCAAGGGGAATGAAGTAGATGCAAGAGAAAATAGAAGCTAGTAAATACACCTTAAAACAATTCTTAAAATAAATCTCATATAGCAAATATTAATAACTAACATACACATACACTAATCATGCAACATCAAACATAAATAACTTCAATCATAAAATTAACTTTGCAATGCTAGAAGGTTACACTTGTACTTATCTCAATATGATGGTTATAGTTTGTTCCTTGATCCTTACTCGCTTTGAACGCTCCACTTAGTATATTCCCTATAACTTACTATGCATCTAGGAATCGCGAGGACATTATTGTTTTAGCGTAGGCTTAGGGACGGTGTGGTATGTATATTTGGTAAATTTGAAGTGAGCTTTTGGCTCTCTCCTCACTTACCATCAAAAACTATCCACGAGCTTGAGTTTACAATCATATAATCTTCTCACTCAACCCATTTTACGCTCTAATATTGCGTCCCCATGTCAACCCAATTAATCTAAGATGATTTCCAAAAAATATTCCACTTTGCCGGCTATTTTTATTCTTTCATTCTTTTTATTTTCTTTTTCATTTCTTTTCTTCTTTTTTTGTACAAGATACCCATGACCATCCTTTTGATGTGAAAGGTCATGTCTCTTATAATTTTTTTTTTCAAATCCCGGCAAAGGGTTACAAATAATAATATCATCTTTTATTTTTGTGCCTCAATACAAACACATAAGTTCCCACCCAATGAATTTCCCAAATGTGGACCCTCCACCCCAAACTCAAGCTCGAGACAGGTCTCAGGATTTTGATTCAAGTGCGGGTCATTTGGTCATGCCTAATAATCTAAGGGGATATGGGCTTATATCGTGCCGACAAAAGAAAAGGCTTAAGGCTCAAAATTGGGCTAAGACGGATAATATTCATATAAGGGATAACAAGCTAAAAGGCTCTAAATGGCTAACAAAGAACTGCCCCTATCATTTTCCTTGTTACATGGTTCGTCTCTAGTTCATATCTAAGTGGGTTCTCTACTATTTTAGATCTCACGTTCTACAAACCAAACATTTTCCTTAAGTACAAGGTTACTTCTTTTGCATTGTTTATTAATTTTTCCTATTCATTATCTATGTTTGCATGCAAGTAAAGCGCATTTTACGTTATTCCCTAAAGTCACTATTTACTATCATAGATTCATCAAAAGTATGCTTAAAGGGTCATTTAAAAACTTCTACAATCAAACGCAACTCCTAATTGTTTTATTGAAAGCAATTAAAAACAAATAACACATAAAAACTAGGATAAGGCAATGGACCCCACCCCAAACTAAAAAATGAGTCGTGTCCCCACGACTCGAAAAGACGCAAAGAAATTAAACTAATCTACACTAAAACGCGAAAGGGATAGAAAACGTAGCTTAACCAGCGCGTGGCTGGTCATCGGTGTTGCGTCCATGGACCTTATCCTTCGTAAGTAGACCATAGGTGGCGTGTTGAATGGTGCTCATCCCAAGTAGCATGTTTCGGATAAGGTCCAACTCTTTTGCAACATTCCCTAAAGTAGCAATCATCTTCACTTGATTCTCTTCCAACACTTTGATCTTCGATTCCAACTCGTTATCGGTAGGTATCTTCCTCTTTGGAGGAGGAGCTCTAGGATTCCTTATAGCTTGTGTGGCTTCGTCATGGGCATTATGAATCGAGACTAACAATATATGTTCCCCAACCACGGTTGGTTCAGCTTCGTCACATTTACGCGGAATCTTAGCGTCTAAACACAAGGTAGTGATGGTACACGGGAAATTAAGATTTTGCTGAGTAATAGGAGCTTTCTCGAATTTGATAATATTATCATAAAGCACACGAGCCACATCCATATGTTTGTTCTCCATAATAAACTTGATGAATATAATATGTTCCTTTTTCAATTCTGAAGTGTGTGTAATACCAAAGAAGGTAGGGACTATGAAATAGGACCAAACCTTAGCACAAGGCAATAAATTGTTGATATGAATTTGTCCATGATAACGCTCTCCTGCTGGAATTGGGCGGGTCTCAGGAATAAGTACTTTTCCGCAAAGAGATTCGATATCGAATGAGGGATCGGTAAGGGTTTCTTGGTAAGGACAAGGGCCGGTGAAGTTTGGCAATTTTAAGGATTGTCGAATAACTTTAACAGAGAGGGGAATTACCTTTTTGCGTACAATAATGGCTTCTTTTGAAAAAGCTAATCCCTCGTAAAAATCACGCACCAAGGTAGGAATATATTCAAGCTTTCTTCCTCTCAATTCTTTCCACCCAAACTTGTCACAAGTAGTAGCATAATCCTTAAAAGCACTGTTCATAATACCCTTTGGAAGTCCCTTCTAAACACCAAATTTAAAGTAATCAATTATGTCACAAACCTGATCATTCCAAGTCATGGCAACTCTCTTCGGTTTCTGCGCCCACATCTTTCTTCTTGTTGATCTTTGTTCTTGAACGGGCGCTTGTGGAATTTATTTTTCAATCTCTTCCTCACTTTATGGCTCATCAATTAATCTACTTTTTATATTAGCCTTAATCGAATTCTCTTTCCTTTTCGGAGCAGCTGGGATTTCTTCAGTCTTGCGTTTCGAACGCGATTCTGGAATCTCAATCGCTTGTTCTGGGCTAGCACCAACAATGTTTCTGTTTCTTGGAAAGTTCCTTCAATAAGAACACATGGAATCGGTTATGTTAGTCATCTCTTTTCACCCCAAACTCAAAACTTCAAATAGTGACAAAGCTAGAGAAAAGCTTAGAACTTTGATGTTTTGAGGTTTAAAACTTGAAGAATATCGTGGAATATGAGATGGGTAAAGACTAATTGAGAAGAATTAGGAAGGAATGGTTTAATTTGAAGGGTAGGAAGAAGAAATTACTGGAGAAAAGTGGGAATTTGATGATGTTTTGGAGAGGATATGAGTTGATTGTGTGTTTTTGTGATGAAAGAGGGTTTGTTGAGATGATTTTATAGTGTTTTGATGAAGATTTTTGGAGTAGGTGGAGGCTAGGATTTGGAATAAGAGGTTAGCTTGGAAAAGAAGGAAAAAATCTAGGTTTAAAGCTTCAAAAACCGCCTCTCGCAACAGCAGATCGGCAAGCCGGTGGCTGACTGGCATGCCGGTCGCGATGGCGGCGCAAAATAAATTTCCAAATTTGAATTTTTTTTACCTCGAATGCAATCCTTCTTGCGTCATAGCTGACACACTAACCAGAGAATTCCTTCGCCACGGACCAGAAAGCCGGTGAGATGGGCGGCATGCCAGTCGCGTCTCGCTGGCGCAACCTCAAATGTAGCGCCTTGCGTCAAACTCGACGCACTAATCAGAACTTTTCTTCGTTGCTGGCCGGCATACCAGTCAGCCACCGACATGCTGGTGGTGTCACGCTGGCGCAAACGTGGACGCTACGTCGTGTGTCAAAGTGGACGCACTAGTCAGAGTTTGGGGAGTTCTTCAGCGTGTTTGATCGCTATGCCGGTTAGCTCGCCGGCTAGCCGGTCATGCCTGTCTTTGAACTCCAATTTTTTCGTTTTGTCATCGTTTAGACCCCAAACTCATGACTATTTAACCCCTGAAATCATAAAAAACAACTACCCTTCCTTATTTCTTAATAATAAACACTAAATTAACGAAATTTATCTAATATACACTACTAAAATCAAAAGACTTAGACTAATATACAATGAAGTGGCTTTTGTTTATCGTCGTTAAGCTCGACGGGTTACCTGACACTTTCAAGGAGCTTCGAAGAGATACATGACCTCTCCGGGATGTGGATCTTCTAAGGGATTGGTATCTTCACCTCTATGGTATATGTTTAATCGATGACCGTTCACCATGAAAGTACGGTTCTCGAGTGGATGTTCTATCTCTATCGCTCCATGAGGTGTAACTTTGGTCACAACATAAGGACCTAACCATTTCGATCTTAATTTACCCGGATAATTGCTGAACTTTGAGTTATTAATACTTTTTGTCCCACTACAAAGTTCTTTTCACGAATACGATTATCATGCCACCTCTTAGTGTTTTCTTTGTAAAGTTTAGCATTTTCATATGCATGTAATCGGAATTCATCAAGTTCATTAAGTTTCACCATTCAATTCTGACCGGCTAAAGTAGGATCTAAGTTTAACTACACAATAGCCCAATATGCACCCATTTCAAGCTCAAGAGGTAAGTGACAAGCCTTACCATAAACCATTCGATACGGGGATGCACCAACTTGAGTTTTGAACACAGTACGATAAGCCCATAATGCATCGTCTAGCTTCATTGATCAATCTTTTCTTGTGGGACCAACAGTCTTCTAAAAAATAGATTTTACCTCACGATTCGATACTTCAGCTTGACCATTGGCTTGTGGATTATAAGCGTTAGATACACGATGTCTCACTCCATACTTCTCTAAAACGGTCTTCAAGTATTTATTCACGAAATGAGAACCTCCATTGCTAATAATTACACTCGGTGTACCAAGTCAAGTGAAAATGTGTAATTTCAGAAACTTAATCACTACTCGTGAATCATTAGTTGGTAGAGCAATGGCCTCTACCCATTTAGACACGTAATCAACAGCTAATAAGATGTAAAGGTTACCATTAGAAGGAACAAACAGACCCATAAAATCTATACCCCATACATCGAATATCTCTACTTCAAGAACATTATTACGTGGCATCTCATCCCTCTTAGATATATTTCCCGTAAACTGACATCTTTCACATCTCTTAACATATTCATGACAATCTTTCATTATTGAAGGCCAGTAAAAACCTGATTGTAATACCTTAGCAGCAGTTCGATCTCCTTTGAAATGTCCTCCATAAGGTGAATCATGACAACCAGCTATAATCGCTTCCGTTTCTTCCTTTGGTATACATCTTCTAACCATTTGATCGGCACATACGTTGTAGAGGAAAGGATCCTCCAAAAAGAATTGTCTAGCACTGTGAGCTAATAATTTTCTCTCTTGATAAGTAGAACCTTCAGGGAAAGAACCACTGGTGGGTCCTAGGGTGTTATAAAATAAAGTGCAAAATAGAGGAACCACTTAACCGCATGTGTACGGTTGTCCCAAGTAATATATGATAAACAAGTTCGTTCTCAGGGACGGATTAGGTTCAACCCAAATATCAATCAAGTAGTAGGAATAATTGCTAAACAGAAAAATAAAAGATAGAATTTTTGTTTGGTTTTTATAAATTAAAAGATGCAAATAAAATAAAGACTAAATTAAATTAACAGAAAGGAAATAAAGCAAATAACGACTAACTTCAGATAAGAAAGATACTTGATCCTCGCAAAGGAATCCACTTAATCAATATAATCTATGCTATGTTTAAGGGTAGAATTGGAATTAGTATATTAGTCGGGACTCTAATATCTCCTATCCCCCTGTCGGGTGGACCTAGAAGCTATCCTAAAGTATCACAAACACCTGTATGGTCGAATATGGCTTTTCGGATGATAAGATTTTACCTCTTTGGCTATGTAACTAGTTAAGCCTGTCGGTCAATAACGGACATTACACGGGTATTACCTAGATTTGTATTCAAACCCCCCTGTCGGATGATCACTTCGCCACTAAAGTGAATAGCCCAAATACTATCAGCTAATTCTAGTTGTTCCTAAAAGAATTAGTAATGAAAACAAAGTAATATCCAATACCTAAAACTCAATTCAATTTAAATCTAAACAATCCCAAATTCAAAACATAGATTAATTAATTAAGGTTCATCCCTTTTAATGCGATTCTCAAGTATAAAGAAATTTAGCTCATAATGAAATTAAAGACTAACATAAAAGAGAACGAATTCATGTTCAAATACAAAAGATAAATGAAAAACCTAAAGGGTAGAATGACTATGGTTGGAAGAACAGGATTCCTCCAGCTTCTAGCTTCTTCTCTCGTTCGTGCTCTGACTTGAAAACCTTAAGCCTCTTGTTTAATTATCTGAAGTGTGTGAAAGTAGGAGGTTAAGGGGTGTATTTATAGGTGTTGGAGGAACCTAGGTTGAATTTTGCTTGGAGTGGAAGACAAGTCAAAGACTCTCAAATTCGTAGCTCTAAAAGATAAGATTCTGCTAAATTGATTTGGTCATATCTTTTCCAATACTTATTCGTTTGAGAAGTTCCAATATATGAAGCTGCTTGTCTTTGAAAGCTCTTTCTATTGGTGCAGACCACTCGTCCAGAATCCCAGCCAATCTTTTATTATGATTTAATCTCTAAAACGTGGCTGAATTTCAGATTTCAAAAGGCAGCTTTATCTTTTCCTCCTTTGAATAAATCTTTTCTAAATCTTCTTATTTCCATGTAAATATTCTTTCCTTTCATCTTTATCTTGACTTGGCCTCTAAGTAATTACCATTTATCTTTTAAAAGCTTCACATTAAATAAATAATTAACCCGCATATGCTTAAAAAGAATAAATCAATAAATCAAGAAATCGAAATAGGAAAGTGTACTCTAAAAATAGAAATTCAACTAGAAATCACTTCCTAACACTCTAAAATATACTAAGACTTTATTCTCACTTTTTCTCCTTGGATTGGTCTTTCATGAGATTCAAGAACCAATTAACTTTGCATTAAAAATAGTCAAATTTACGCACAAAAGCTCAGATTCTGCAATTAGTTAATTTCCAAGGGGAGAAAGTGTAATATGGTCAAATAAGCTTAAAAGTCTATCAAACAAGTCATTTATTCACCTAAAAGGATGTCTCCAAGGGGCTAATAATTAGAACAAATCGGGAGACATCAAGACCCCAAACTCAAACCTTTGTCGTCCCGACAAAGTAAAATAAAAACAAAGGATCTTTTAGGTGAACGCAGAAGGTAGAATCTAGAAAATAATCCCAAAGCAAAGCTTAAAACAAATTTCATATAGTCTAATCTAGGAATTAATATACACCTACACTTATCATGCAAAATCAAATACAAAACAATATCAATCCAAAATTAATTTCACAATGCTAGAAGGTTACGCTTAATACTTATCTCAAGATGGTGGCTATAGGGTATTCCTCGATCCTTACTTGTGTTGAATGTTCCAATTAGAATAATCCCTATTAACTCACTGTGCATCTAGGAATCACGAGGTCTTTACGGTTTTAGCGTAGGCTTAAGGACGGTATGGTATGTATATTTGGTAAATTTGAAGTGAGCCTTTGGCTCTCTCCTCACTTACCATCAACAAAACTGTCCAAGAGCTTGAGTTTACACTCGAATTACGTTCTCACTCAACCCAATTGACGCGCTTAATTAGCGTCCCCAAATTAACCCAATAAGCACTAAGGACGATTCACCTAAAAAATTCCATTTTGCCGGTCCGAATATGTATATTCTTTTCAAATCATTCGTTTTTTCTAATAGCTATGACTCTCTTTATGATGTTGAGATATCATGCTATTTTTTATAGTTATGCCTATTCATAACTTGAGCTCGAAGCTTCTTTTCCATTAACTATTACCCCGACAAAGGGTTACAATACAATAAACCTGTGAATCATCCTCATGTATAGCACAAAGCATCATTGATAAGCTCAAAAATTCCCAACCCAATGTAAATTCCCATATAGTGGACCCACCACCCCAAACTCAAGCTCAAGACAGGAAGTCTCAGGATCGTGATTCAAGTGCGGGTCATATGGTCATGCCTAACAATCTAAAGGGAAATTGGCTTATAATGTGGTGAGAAAAGAAAGGCTTAAAGGCTAAAAATTTGTCTACGAAGGATAAAATTACTTCAGGGATAGACAGCCAAAAAGGATTCAAAGGGCTAACAAAGAACTGCCTCTATCATCTTCCTATTTACACAACTTGTCTCTAGCTCATACCTAAGTGGGTTCTCTACTCATTTAGATCTCACGTTCTACAAACCACCTATTATCCCTAAGCACAAGTTTACTTCTTTTGCATTGTTCATTAATTTTTTCCTATCAATTATCTCATACTTGCATGCAATTAAAGTTCAGCTTCATACTAACTCCTAAAGTCAACTATTTTCTATCATTAATTCACAAAAAGCATGCTTGATGGGGGCATTTAAAATTCTCTACAGTCACGCAACCCTAAGATTAATTTTATTGAAAGCACGTAAAACACAAAAAATTGGGATGAGGCAACGAACCCCACCCCAAACTCAAAAGTGAGTCGTGTCCCCACGGCTCGAAAAAGACTCAATAAAGCAATAAAATTAAACTAACTACCTAACTAGTGTCTACCATCAATTAAGAAGAAGAATTAGAACGGGGTACCTGGCCATGAAGATCCATAGTGTCCTCCTCCGAAGGGGGAGTATAATTATCAATATCCATGAACAAAGTTACCTCTTCCAATGTTGACTTAATCTGTGTAATTTCCTTCCATAGTGCTCCGATGTCTAATCGTAAAAGTTCGAACTCTTGTTGCAAATTGTGAGCCCATGGAGGAATACCAGAATCAGTTTGAGAAGAAGAAGAACCTTGAACTTGAAATTGTAGCTTGTCTGTAGGCTTTGATGATACCCTCATCCTTGCTGTTAATTTCCCTTGTTGTGGTGGTGCAGGTGCCTTTTCTTCTTGTGTTTCTTCAGTAGGCTCATCAAGATTGATGGCCTTTTCAAGTGTAGAACCAGGCAAATTCTTTTTCTTCCCTATGATATAACACCTCCTTTTGTAATCCAATGCATCTGTTCTGTTTGTCATGGTTGAATTGACCCCAAACTCAAGTTTATACCAAGGATAGAATAAAGTTAAGAAAACTTGGTATAGCTCGAGTTTCTTGCTTGGATTATATGAAGGAAGTTGTTTTCTTGATGAATCTTGGAAGAAATCTTGAAATCTTGATGATCTTGATTGTGTTTAATGGTGTTTTGTGATGAATTTGATGAAGAGGTTGTGTTTATGGAGGATGAAGGAGAGATTTGATGATGTTATTGTGTTTGTTGTGGAGGTTTGATCAAGCTTCAAGGTGTTTTTATAGGGTTGGGAGCTGGAAAATTCGTATGGGAGAGGCTAGGGTTAAGTTGGTAAGGTAGGAGTTCGATTAGGAAAGAAACTCTTCACAAACCGCCTCTGGGCGGTATACCGGGAATAACCTCCGGTATACCGGACCCAACAGCTCCTCAATTTTTCGTCTCGGCCACGACCCCGTGGTATAGAACCCGTGGCACGGGTTTTTGCCACTGTTTTAATTTCTCGTCTCTGTCCAAAAACCCGTGATATCTAACCCGTGGTACGGGTTTTTCAACCAGCGGTATACTGGAGGAATGGCCCGGTATACCGGACCGCGCATCGATTTTCTTCTCGTCTCGGCATACAACCCGTGTTAGTAACCTGTGGCACGGGTTT
Source organism: Nemophila menziesii (assembly GCA_029959085.1). NCBI lineage: Eukaryota > Viridiplantae > Streptophyta > Magnoliopsida > Boraginales > Hydrophyllaceae > Nemophila > Nemophila menziesii. The sequence continues at coordinate 6,030,544 of JARWIR010000030.1, forward strand.
TTGCCACTGTTCAATTTCTCTTCCAGCGGTATACCGGGGTTCTGGGGCGGTATACCGGACCTCGCGCCGAAATTTTTACCTTGAATTTCCTAGCACCCCAAACTCGATTCCTGCACCATTAACACACTACCTTTCTCATTTCTTTTTAAAAGTAGACACTAAAACTTGACACTAACTTAGAATTATACACTAGAAAGAAAAAATAACTTAAAGCACTAAACTAATATACAATGAATTGGCTTTTGTTTAACGTCGTTAAGCTCGACGGGTTACCTCTCGAATCATTTTTTACGTAACCTCCCCAGCATTTAGTGAGGTCATCAATGTTTGCTACACGGAACATGCATCCCTTAGCTTTTATTACCACCAATTGATCAGAGATAACTCTTGTGACCATGAACGGTCCTTGCCAAGAACTCTTGGCTTCGCGCGCTTTCGGAGGGGAATCAGGCTTCTTCATTGTGACCTCTTCGCCTACACTGAACTCCCTCTTCTTTCTTTCTTTCTTAGGTTCTTTTGGAACCTTCGTAGCTCGCACCTTTTCTTTATTTTTAGCATGGTCAAGGTGTGGATTTTTCTTAGGATATGGAGGATTTATGTTAGGTGGTTTCTTTCGGAGCTCTTCTTCCTCCATTCCTAAGGTTCCCATAACCTTGGTTGGCTCTTGTTCAATCACATCCATCCGGAAGCACTCCTCCTTGGATTCCGGAAACTTCATTGGTCTGAACACGTTAAACCTCACTTCCTCGTCTTGGATTCGCATCGTTAATTCTCCATTCTCTACATCAATTATAGTACGCCCCGTGGCTAGAAATGGTCTTCCCAAAATAATGGGGACATTCCTATCCGCGTCGTAGTCAAGTATAACGAAATCAACTGGAAAAATTAACGTATCTGCCTTGACGAGTACATTTTCTACTCTTCCTTCTGGATGTACGAGGGATCTGTCAGCCATTTGCAAGACCATAGAAGTTGGTCTTGCGTCTCTTATCTTCAACTTTTCAAAAACTGATTTGGGCATAAGATTAATACTCGCTCCCAAATCACACAAAGCTTTCGCTTGCCACGCATTACCAATAGATATGGGAATAGTAAAACTCCCAGGATCAAGTAACTTCGGTGGTAACTTACTCTGACATATCGCACTGCATTCTTCTGGCAAGCCCACCATTTCATTCTCAAGATATCGGCGTTTGTTTGTGAGAGCTCTTTTCAGGAATTTCAAATACTTTGGTACCCCCTTGATAGCCTCTAAGAAAGGTATATTAATATTGAGCTTACTCACCATGTTCATGAATCTTTCATATTCAGCCGTATCTCCTTTCTTCTGAACTCTGGAAGGGAATGGTGGAGGAGGACGGGTTTCTACAACATCTTTCTTCTTTGGCTTTTCCGGAGTCTTCTCCACTTCTACCACTTCAGGTTCTTCGTCCTTCTCTTCCACCTCCTCTAACGGTTTTTCTTTTCTAATCACTTCTTTTTCTTTCATAACCGGGAAAGGTGGTGGTTGCAATTGCTTACCACTTCTGAGTGAGATAGCGTTACAAGCTTCGTATTGTGTAGGAAGTTCTGTGTTACTCGGGAGTTGGCCTTGACCTCGCACATTCAAACTGTTGGCGATCTTTGATATTTGAGTTTCTAAGACTTTTAACGAATCAGAATGAGAGTTCAATGTTTCTTCCATCCTATTTTCTCTCTTGTGGGTTTCCTCCATGAATCGAGATAGCTGGTTTTCAATTATCTCCGACCTCTTTTCTGCATGGGACATGTATTGTGTCAAAGTAAGTGCTAACTCACTTGCGGTAGTCGCGCCTTCTTGAGGTCGAGAGGGAAGTGCTTTTTGAGCTAATGTGTCGGCATATGCGTCTTGATCGGCTCTAGGTTGATTTCCTTGGTATTGGTTTTGCGTTTGAAACTGATAATCGTTCCCTTGAGGCCTTTGTTGATAAGTTCCAGGATTGGCTGCCCCTTGTGGATTTGAATACTGAAAGCCTGGATGATTTCTGTTTTGATTTCCATACCCTTGACCACCTGAATAGTTACCTCGCTGATTAACGAAGTATACGGATTCTGGGTTGTTGGCACATTCTTCCCATCCATGATCATCTCTTCCACAACTAGAACATAATTCTGGTTCATTAACAACATTTACCATAGCTTTATTCGACGTAGACAATTGTTTTAGCTTGTTCTCAAGTGCGGCAATCTTAGCGTTCAACGCGGTTTCTGTATCCAAATTCAAAGTACCTCTTTCCGAAGCTCTAACCGATGATTTCGAGGATTGCCAACTCATTTCATTCTTCACAATTCAGTCCATGATAATCAGAGCTTGATCAGTTGTGACCATCATGAGACCACCTCGGCACATAGTATCGATTTTATCTTTTGCAGCATCACCTAAACTTCGATAAAATATTCTAAGTTGTAATTCAAGAGAGTACCCATGTAATGGGAACTTGCGTAACAATGTTTGAAAACGAGTCCATGCAGCACCTACAGTTTCTCCTGGCTCTTGGCGAAAATAAACAATATCTAGTTGCCCACTGAGTCGAACACTTTGAGGATAGTACCTATCGAAAAAGGCTGTCTGAAGTTGATCCCAAGTCAAAATCGCAGTGTGTGGCTGTTGATCATACCACTCACTTGCTCCTCCGGTGAGGAAGAATGGAAACATATGAAAGTACATTTGTTCTTGGGTTACTCCAGGGGTGACATATGCATCACAGATTTGCATAAACTTGTACATAGCACGAATAGGATCTTCACGAGCTGCACCACTATACTGTCCCACAGTTGTAAACTGGTTGATCATCCCTGCGTCTGGTCTGAATCGAACTCCTTGAATTGCAGGAGGACGGAGTCCTAGTGGTTGTAGAAGGAAAGGTCCATGGTTGTTCGGTTGGAAGATCTGCGGTCCATGATCGTGTAGTACTCCACCATTATTATTGACTTGCTATTGATTTCCGGGAGGAGCTGGTAATTGGACTCCTACCGGTGGAAATGGTAATTGAACTCCTACCGGTGCAGCTATTGGGAGACCGTTGTCATCTAACTGAATCGCGGGATCTTGAATCACGGGATCTTGAGCATTATCTTCTGCCATTGCTTTTTCTAGCTTTGCTTGTTTTCTCTTGCTTCTTTATCTCTTTTGTTTTTCTCTCGTAATAGGCGTTCGGGATTATCAAGGATCACGATATCTCCAAGCATATACCAAAGCCTGTAAATCTGAGAAAACAAGAACAACCCAAAGCGTAAAACTGAAAAATAAAAATTAAAACTAAACTAACAATTAAACTACTAAAGATTAACACCTGGGTCACACGCTACCGTCCCCGGCAGCGGCGCCAAAAACTTGGTGGGTCCTAGGGTGTTATAAAATAAAGTGAAAAATAGAGGAACCACTTAACCACAAGTGTACGGTTGTCCCAAGTAATATATGATAAACAAGTTCGTTCTCAGGGACGGATTAGGTTCAACCCAAATATCAATCAAGTAGTAGGAATAATTGCTAAACAGAAAAATAAAAGATAGAATTTTTTTTTGGTTTTTATAAATTAAAAGATGCAAATAAAATAAAGACTAAATTAAATTAACAGAAAGGAAATAAAGCAAATAACGACTAACTTCAGATAAGAAAGATACTTGATCCTCGCAAAGGAATCCACTTAATCAATATAATCTATGCTATGTTTAAGGGTAGAATTGGAATTAGTATATTAGTCGGGACTCTAATATCTCCTAGCCCCCTATCGGGTGGACCTAGAAGCTATCCTAAAGTATCACAAACACCTGTATGGTCGAATATGGCTTTTCGGATGATAAGATTTTACCTCTTTGGCTATGTAACTAGTTAAGCCTGTCGGTCAATAACGGACATTACACGGGTATTACCTAGATCTGTATTCAAACCCCCCTGTCGGATGATCACTTCGCCACTAAAGTGAATAGCCCAAATACTAACAGCTAATTCTAGTTGTTCCTAAAAGAATTAGTAATGAAAACAAAGTAATATCCAATACCTAAAACTCAATTCAATTTAAATCTAAACAATCCCAAATTCAAAACATAGATTAATTAATTAAGGTTCATCTCTTTTAATGCGATTCTCAAGTATAAAGAAATTTAGCTCATAATGAAATTAAAGACTAACATAAAAGAGAAGGAATTCATGTTCAAATACAAAAGATAAATGAAAACCTAAAGGGTAGAATGACTATGGTTGGAAGAACAGGATTCCTCCAGCTTCTAGCTTCTTCTCTCCTTCGTGCTCTGACTTGAAAACCTTAAGCCTCTTGTTTAATTATCTGAAGTGTGTGAAAGTAGGAGGTTAAGGGGTGTATTTATAGGTGTTGGAGGAACCTAGGTCGAATTTTGCTTTTAGTGGAAGACAAGTCAAAGACTCTCAAATTCGTAGCTCTAAAAGATAAGATTCTGCTGATTTGATTTGGTCATATCTTTTTCAATGCTTATCCGTTTGAGAAGTTCCAATATATGAAACTGCTTGTCTTGGAAAGCTCTTTCTATTGGTGCTGACCACTTGTCCACAATCCAAGCCAATCTTTTATTATGATTTAATCTCTAAAACATGGCTGAATTTCAGATTTCAAAAGGCAGCTTTATCTTTTCCTCCTTTGAATAAATCTTTCCTAAATCTTCTTATTTCCATATAAATCTTCTTTCCTTTAATCTTTATCTTGACTTGGCCTCTAAGTAATTACCATTTATCTTTTAAAAGTTTCACATTAAATAAATAATTAAACCGCATATGCTTAAAAAGAATAAATCAATAAATCAAGAAATCGAAATAGGAAAGTGTACTCTAAAAATAGAAATTCGACTAGAAATCACTTCCTAACACTCTAAAATACACTAAGACTTTATTCTCACTTTTTCTCCTTGGATTGGTCTTTCATGAGATTCAAGAACCAATTAACTTTGCATTAAAAATAGTCAAATTTACGCACAAAAGCTCAGATTCTGCAATTAGTTAATTTCCAAGGGGAGAAAGTGTAATATGATCAAATAAGCTTAAAAGTCTATCAAACAAGTCATTTATTCACCTAAAAGGATGTCTCCAAGGGGCTAATAATTAGAGCAAATCGGGAGACATCAACCACTTACAATTAAATATGCAATATCCGCATACCAAGGAGTATTTTCCAAGTGAATCGCGAACAAGCTCTCTTCAGGAAATTCTTCTCTAACTACCTCAGGTCCACCATTTGATTCAGATCCTTCAAGACGGGATAGATGATCTGCAACTTTATTCTCACAACCCTTTCTATCTTTAATCTCTAAATCAAATTCTTGTAGCAATAAAACACATCTTATCAACCGTGGTTTAGCATCCTTCTTTTCCATAAGATATCTAATAGCAGAATGATCTGTGTAAACAATAACTTTCACTCCAAGAAGATAGGAACGAAACTTATCGAATGAATAAACAACAGCTAGCAACTCTTTCTCTGTAATCGTATAATTAACTTGAGCACCATTGAAAGTTTTACTTGCATAATAGATCAAATGAAATATCTTATCTTTCCTTTGGCCTAAAATAGCCCCCATAGCTAAAGCACTAGCATCAAATGTAACTTCGAACGGCAAATTCCAATCCGGTGGTAAAAGAATAGGAGCGCTAATGAGTTTTTATTTGATTTCTTTGAAGGCCACCATGCAAGCTTCATCGAAAAGGAATTTGGTGTCCTCAATAAGTTACATAGTGGTTTAGCAATCTTAGAAAAATCTTTAATGAACCTCCTATAAAAACCAGCATGGCCAAGAAAACTTCTCACCCCTTTAACATAAACAGGAGGTGGAAGCGTTTTTATTACCTCTATCTTTGCGTGATCAACCTCTAAACCAGCACTCAAAACCTTGTGACCCAATACGATACCTTCTCGAACCATAAAATGACACTTCTCCCAATTTAAAACCAAATCACTTTCCTTGCATCTAATCACAACTCTCTCCAAATTTTGTAAACACTTATCAAAGTCATCACCGAATATAGAGAAATCATCCATAAATACCTCAAGGAAGTTATCGATCATATCTTAGAAGATTGCCATCATACATCTTTGAAACGTAGCGGGTGCGTTACATAACCCAAATGGCGTTCTCCGATATTGGTGGGTCCTGGTGTGTTATAAAATTAATGCGAAATAAAAGGAACCACAATACCGCAAGTGTACGGTTGTCCAAGTAATACTCCGATAAGTCGGATTCGTTCTCAGGGATTGGACTGGTATAACCCAAGTGTTCAATAGATAAATAGTAATAATTGCAAATACAGAAAATAAAAGATAAAATATATTTGTTTGGTTTTTATATTAATCCTAAGAATGCATGAAAATAAATAATTGAAAATAAATACTAAAGGACTAAGATGCAGATATGAGCTATACTTGAGTCTCGCAAGGAATCCACTTAATCAATATAATCTATGCTATGTTTAAGGGTAGAATTGGAATTATAATATTAGTCGGGACTCTAATATCTCCTAGCCCCCTGTCGGGTGGACCTAGAAGCTATCCTAAAGTATCATAAACACCTGCATGGTCGAATATGGCTTTTCGGATGATAAGATTTTACCTCTTTGGCTATGTAACTAGTTAAGCCTGTCGGTCAATAACGGACATTACACGGGTATTACCTAGATCTGTATTCAAACCCCTCTGTCGGATGATCACTTCGCCACTAAAGTGAATAGCCCAAATACTAAAATCTATTTCTAGTTGTACGGAAAAGAAATAGTGATTAAAACAAAATAATATCCAATATCTAAGACCTAATTCAATTTAAATCATAACAATCCCAAATTCAAAACATAAATTAAATTAATTAGGGTTCATCCCTTTATTGCGATTCTCAAGTAATTAAGGTTTAGCTCATATTGAAAGTAAAAAAAATAAAGAAATTAATAATATACATGTCCTAATAACAGAAATAAAATAAGAACCTAGATAGAGGAATTGGCTTGAACTGTTGTGGGAGATATAGACAGTCTCCAGCTTCTGCTCTTGCTTCCGTCTCTTGACGCTCTCTCTAAGGATATTGAAAAAATTGTGAGAGGTACTGAATAATGAGGTCTAAGGGGTGTATTTATAGGTGTTGGAAGAACCTAGGTCGAAATTGCTTGGAGTGGAAGACAAGTCAAAGACTCTCAAATTCGTAGCCCTAAATTCTAGAAAAGGTAAGATTTGCTGCTGATTTGATTTGGTCATATCTTTTTCAATACTTATCCGTTTGAGAAGTTCCAATATATGAAACTGCTTGTCTTGAAAAGCTCTTTCTATTGGTGTAGACCATTCATCCAGAATCTATGTCAATATTTTATTATGATTTAATCTCTAAAACGTGGCTGAATTTCAGATTTCAAAAGGCAGCTTTATCTTTTCCTCCTTTAAATAAATCTTTACCAAATCTTCTTATTTCCATGTAAATCTTCTTTCCTTCAATCTTTATCTTGACTTGGTCTCTAAGTAATTACCATTTATCTCTTAAAGCTTCACATTAAATAAATCATTAAACCGCATATGCTTAAAAAGAATAAATCAATAAATCAAGAAAACGAAATAGGAAAGTGTACTCTAAAAATAGAAACTCGACTAAAAATCCTTTCCTAACACTCTAAAATACCCTAAGACTTTATTCTCACTTTTTCTCCTTGGATTGGTCTTTCATGAGATTCAAGAACCAATTAACTTTGCATTAAAAATAGTCAAATTTACGCACAAAAGCTCAGATTCTGCAATTAGTTAATTTCCAAGGGGAGAAAGTGTAATATGATCAAATAAGCCTAAAAGTCTATCAAATAACTCATTTATTCACCTAAAAGGATGTCTCCAATGGGCTAATAATTAGAACAAATAGGGAGACATCAAGAACCCAAACTCAAACCTTTGTCGTCCCGACAAAGTGAAATAAAAACAAAGGATCTTTTAGGTGAACGCAGAAGGTAGAATCTAGAAAATAATCCCAAAGCAAAGCTTAAAACAAATCTCATATAGTCTAATCTAGGAATTAATATACACCTACACTTATCATGCAAAGTCAAACACAAAAAAATATCAATTCAAAATTAATTTCACAATGCTAGTAGGCTACGCTTATTACTTATCTCAAGATGGTGGCTATAGGGTGTTCCTCGATCCTTACTTGTGTTGAATGTTCCACTTAGAATAATCCCTATTAACTCACTGTGCATCTAGGAATCACGAGGTCTTTACGGTTTTAGCATAGGCTGAAGGACGGTATGGTATGTATATTTGGTAAATTTGAAGTGAGCTTTTGGCTCTCTCCTCACTTACCATCAACAAAACTGTCCAAGAGCTTGAGTTTACACTCGAATTACGTTCTCACTCAACCCAATTGACGCGCTTAATTAGCGTCCCCAACTTAACCCAATAAGCACTAAGGATGATTCACCTAAAAATTTCCATTTTGCCGGTCCGAATATGTATATTCTTTTCAAATCATTCGTTTTTTCTAATAGCTATGACTCTCTTTATGATGTTGAGATATCATGCTATTTTTCATAGTTATGCCTATTCATAACTTGAGCTCGAAGCTTCTTTTCCATTCACTATTACCCCGGCAAAGGGTTACAATACAATAAACCTGTGAATCATCATCATGTATAGCACAAAGCATCATTGATAAGCTCAAAACTCCCAAACCAATGTAAATTCCCATATAGTGGACCCACCACCCCAAACTTAAGCTCAAGACAGGAAGTCTCAGGATCGTGATTCAAGTGCGGGTCATATGGTCATGCCTAACAATCTAAAGGGAAATTGGCTTATAATGTGGCGACAAAAGAAAGGCTTAAAGGCTAAAAATTTGTCTAAGAAGGATAAAATTAATTCAGGGATAGAAGGCCAAAAAGGATTCAAAGGGCTAACAAAGAACTGCCTCTATCATCTTCCTATTTACACAACTTGCCTCTAGTTCATACCTAAGTGGGTTCTCTACTCATTTAGATCTCACTTTCTACAAACCACCCATTATCCTTAAGCACAAGTTTACTTCTTTTGCATTGTTCATTAATTTTTCCTATCAATTATCTCATATTTGCATGCAATCACAGTACAGTTTACACTAACTCCTAAAGTCAACTATTTTCTATCATAAATTTATAAAAAGCATGCTTAATGGGGGCATTTAAAACACTCTACATCTCTACAGGCAAAACATTCCTCAAACTAAAATTAAAAAACTGTAAAACACATAAAATTGGGATGAGGCAACGAACCCCACCCCAAACTCAAAAATGAGTCGTGTCCCCACGACTCAAAAAAGACTCAAGACAGCAATTAAACATTTAAAACAAATAAGAAAGGGATAGGAAAACTTATCTGAACCAGCACGAAGCTGGTTTCCATTGTTGCGTGTAGGTTGAGCTCCTTGTGTTACGTAGGTGGCATGTGGAACATTGATCACTTTACGTAATATGATTTGCATAAGCTCCAACTCTTTTGTGATTTTTCCTATGGGTTTCAATCACCTCTTCATGATTATCCTCCAACGTTTCCATTCTTCCAACTATATCTTTCAACACCCAAAAGTAATACAAGCTTCTCCAACTTCTCTTTTCTCTTCATGGTATTCTTGACCTCCCAATCTTTGACATCTCAATGGACCCCAAACTCAAAACTTCAAATAATCAAAAACTAGAGAGGAGTTTTGAAATTTGATGTTTTGAGGATTTGTAATGAAGTATTATGGAGTCATATGAGATAGGTAATCAATGTGTAATGGCTTGGGGAAGGTTTAATGAATAGGATTGAAGCTTTGATGAAGAGGCTTAAGCTTGAAGTAGAAGATTTCTTGATGTTGTTGAAGGATTCTGGTGTTGGATGTGTGTTTGGAATGGATTAGGAGGAAGGATTTGATGTTCTTTGGTGTTGTAGTGGTCTTTGTGCAGGTATATAAGGTTTAAGGTCTGGAAAATTCGTTCTAGGGTTTATCGTTAAGGTACGAAGTTGATTGGGCTTCTGGTCTTCACAAACCGCCTGGCGCGGTGCATCCCTGTGGTGCATGGGGTATACCGCGGGGTACACCGCAGCGCTGTTGATGTTAATTTTTCGCCCCTGTCTTGACCCCGTGCTAGCACCCCGTGGCACGCGTTTTTGTCGTGCGGTGCATCGGGTAGTCCGCACGTTCTCCGTCAAAAAACCCGCGGTACATACCCCGTGGCACGCGTTTTGGGTGTGCGGTAAAGGGCGCGGTGCACCGCGGCTATCAGCTTCGTTTTTTCTCGCCTCTGGATAAGACCCGTGGTAAGGACCTGTGGTACGGGTTTTTGGGGCGCGGTACATCCCTGCGGTATAGGGGGTACACCGCGGGGGTAGTCCGCGCCAGCCTTTTAATTTTCCAAAAAAATTTCTTTTGCGTTTCCTAGCACCCCAAACGATTCCTGCACCAATAACACACTACCTTTCTCATTTCTTTTAAAAGTAGACACTAAAACTTGACACTAACTTAGAATTATACACTAGGAATTTAAAAACTTATAGAAAAATTAAACATGGGTTGTCTCCCACGAAGCACTTTTGTTTATTACGTCTTTAAGTTCGACGTGTTACCTTTCATGAAGATGGTATTGAGGCCCTTGCGGTTCTCCTCCGCTTGAATTCGCCTCGTCCTTGGCATGTAAGCTTTGAAACCTTCCCCCTTAAAATTTTATTTAGTCGATCTCTGAAAGGGGGAGGGTAGTATCTCCGTTTTGCCTTCTTACTTTCACGACGAAACGTGTTCTTCACCACACAATTGTAGATAACCGTCCTCAACGGTATAAGCTCGTTTTCATTCTCTTTAATCTCGCGTTCCTCTTTAAAGTGTGGTGGGTAGGTGCTCCTCCTTTCCGCTTTACTCTCGCGGTGTAGCACCTTTCTTGCGTAGCACCTATTGATCATTTGTAGTAATAGAGGTGATTCCAATATTTTATCTCTAATGATGAGTTGTGGTGGAGATAGTGATTGGTGAACTTTTTGTGGTGGAGATTCAACTTCTATTGTATTGTGATCTTTGAATTCTTCGGTGGATATCTCAACCACTTCACATTCGTCTTCGCTTTCAACCCAATCTTCCACTATTACCTCATCGTATTCAACAATCTCGACCGCCTCTTCTTCTTGTTTGCGTTCATTATATTGATCATGTGCACGCACCATAGGAATAGCGGTCTCAGCTTCAATTTCTATGATTTTCGTTGCTACTCCTTCTTCCACCATGCTAATAGGATTGTCAAACACATGGTGGTCTTCATGTATAACTGGCATGATGGTCATATCACTATCACTAATATCTTCCTTCAACACCTCCTCCTCAACTACTTCTTCCAGTTGATTTCTTCTCTCTTCATAAGACTTGATACTATCGGCAGAATGCTGAGAATTAAGTATGGATTCTATTTCGTCTAGCTCCTTTTTCATTTCTTGCAAGCGGGAATCTTGTTCATCTGCTATCTTCTGCGATTGTTCATATAAGCCCATGAGTTCTGTAATTGATCTATATAACTGGCAAATTTGTGGTGAAGGTGGAGGTTGTTGAATGTTTTCAACCCACTGGTTGTTCCATTCATGTTCGTGCTGATAGTGATATGATGGTTGTTGTTGATTATTCCCGATCCATTGGTTGTTCCAATCCTGCTCTTGCGGGTATTGATAGGATTGTTGATAGAAGTTACTACCCCATTGTTGTTGTCCCGAAGAGTCTTCCCAATATTCGTATGGATCGGGATCTGGGTAATGTCCTCTATACATCTTTCAATAAAATCTCTTGATCATTACCTAAATAAAGAACCTGTAAAGAAAACAAAAACAAAAACCAAGCGTAAAACTGAAAAATAAAAATAAATAAACAATTAAAACTACTTAAAGATTAAACACCGGGGTCACACGCTGCAATCCCCGGCAGCGGCGCCAAAAACTTGGTGGGTCCTGGTGTGTTATAAAATTAATGCGAAATAAAAGGAACCACAATACCGCAAGTGTACGGTTGTCCAAGTAATACTCCGATAAGTCGGATTCGTTCTCAGGGATTGGACTGGTATAACCCAAGTGTTCAATAGATAAATAGTAATAATTGCAAATACAGAAAATAAAAGATAAAATATATTTGTTTGGTTTTTATATTAATCCTAAGAATGCATGAAAATAGATAATTGAAAATAAATACTAAAGGACTAAGATGCAGATATGAGCTATACTTGAGTCTCGCAAGGAATCCACTTAATCAATATAATCTATGCTATGTTTAAGGGTAGAATTGGAATTATAATATTAGTCGGGACTTTAATATCTCCTAGCCCCCTGTCGGGTGGACCTAGAAGCTATCCTAAAGTATCATAAACACCTGCATGGTCGAATATGGCTTTTCGGATGATAAGATTTTACCTCTTTGGCTATGTAACTAGTTAAGCCTGTCAGTCAATAACGGACATTACACGGGTATTACCTAGATCTGTATTTAAACCCCCCTGTCGGATGATCACTTCGCCACTAAAGTGAATAGCCCAAATACTAAAATCTATTTCTAGTTGTACGGAAAAGAAATAGTGATTAAAACAAAATAATATCCAATATCTAAGACCTAATTCAATTTGAATCATAACAATCCCAAATTCAAAACATAAATTAAATTAATTAGGGTTCATCCCTTTATTGCGATTCTCAAGTAATTAAGGTTTAGCTCATATTGAAAGTAAAAACAATAAAGAAATTAATAATATACATGTCCTAATAACAGAAATAAAATAAGAACCTAGATAGAGGAATTGGCTTGAACTGTTGTTGGAGATATAGACAGTCTCCAGCTTCTGCTCTTGCTTCCGCCTCTTGACGCTCTCTCTAAGGATATTGAATAAATTGTGAGAGGTACTGAATAATGAGGTCTAAGGGGTGTATTTATAGGTGTTGGAAGACCCTAGGTCGAAATTGCTTGGAGTGGAAGACATGTCAAAGACTCTCAAATTCGTAGCCCTAAATTCTAGAAAAGGTAAGATTTGCTGCTGATTTGATTTGGTCATATCTTTTTCAATACTTATCCGTTTGAAAAGTTCCAATATATGAAACTGCTTGTCCTGGAAAGCTCTTTCTATTGGTGCAGACCATTCGTCCAGAATCCATGCCAATCTTTTATTATGATTTAATCTCTAAAACGTGGCTGAATTTCAGATTTCAAAAGGCAGCTTTATCTTTTCCTCCTTTAAATAAATCTTTACCAAATCTTCTTATTTCCATGTAAATCTTCTTTCCTTCAATCTTTATCTTGACTTGGTCTCTAAGTAATTACCATTTATCTCTTAAAGCTTCACATTAATTAAATCATTAAACCGCATATGCTTAAAAAGAATAAATCAATAAATCAAGAAAACGAAATAGGAAAGTGTACTCTAAAAATAGAAACTCGACTAAAAATCCTTTCCTAACACTCTAAAATACCCTAAGACTTTATTCTCACTTTTTCTCCTTGGATTGGTCTTTCATGAGATTCAAGAACCAATTAACTTTTGCATTAAAAATAGTCAAATTTACGCACAAAAGCTCAGATTCTGCAATTTAGTTAATTTCCAAGGGGAGAAAGTGTAATATGATCAAATAAGCCTAAAAGTCTATCAAATAACTCATTTATTCACCTAAAAGGATGTCTCCAATGGGCTAATAATTAGAACAAATAGGGAGACATCAGATATGCAAACGTACCAAAGGGGCATGTAAAGGTTGTCTTATGTTGATCTTATGGAGCCACATAAATTTTATTATATCTGGAATATCCATCTAAAAAGCAGTAATACTCTCTACCAACTAACTTGTCTAACATTTGATCTATGAAGGGAAGCTGAAAGTGAACTTTTCTGGTGGCCTTGTTCAATTTGCGGTAATCCATGCATACTCTCCAACAACCAACAGTTCTTGAAGGAATAGCTTCGTTTTGATCGTTGAGAACAGTAGTAATTCCTCCTCTCTTAGGCACACATTGAACCGGACTCACCCATTCACTACTCGAGATGGGATATATAATCCCTGCGTCTAACAACTTAATCACCTCTTTCTTTACAACTTCCTTCATGGCTGGTATTAATCTCCTTTGACCTTCAACTGAGCGTGCGTTATTATTTTCAAGAATGATTTTGTGTTAACAATAGGAGGGGCTAATGCCTTTGATATCGGCAATAGTCCAACCTATCGCATCTTTGTTAGCTCTTAACACATGCAACAGTTTATCTTCTTGCGGACTTGTTGAATTTGCTAAAACAATAACAGGTAGAGTTTCATTAGTACCTAAATACGCATACCTCAAGTGTGATGGAAAAGGATGTTCTTCCAATTGCGGAGGAGATTCGATTGAAGGTTTCTTTTGAGTGACAATCTCCCCCGGTTGTCTCATAGGTTCATAGGCAGGACGCCTATATTTTGGATTCTCAGAGTTAAGAGCTGCTACTGTTTCGGCAAACTCTTCCAATAATTTAGGTAGATCAAGTGTCAAAGCTACCTACAAAACATCATCATAAGTAAATTCATTGTATACCTCCTTTTTGGCATGCTCAATTACATCTATTTGGAAACAATCCTCTTGAGAATCTGGAAACTTCATAGCTCAGAACACATTGAACTTCACTTCCTCGTCTTGGATTCGCATCGTTAATTCTTCGTTTTCTACATCAATTAAAGTACGCACCGTGGCTATGAATGGTCTTCCCAAAATAATGGGGACATTCCTATCCGCGTCGTATTCAAGAATAACAAAATCAACGGGAAATACTAAGGTACATGCCTTGCCGAGGACATCTTCTATTCGACCCTCAGGATAAGAAAGGGATCGATCCGCCATTTGCAAGACCATAGAAGTGGGTCTTGCTACTCCAATTTTCAATTTTTCAAAGATTGATTTGGGCATAAGATAAATGCTTGCACCCAAAACGCATACTGCTTTACCTTTCCATTCTTATCTAATCGATATAGGAATTGTGAAACTCCCAGGATCAAATAACTTCGGAGGTAGCTTACTTTGACAAATAGCACTACATTCTTCCGGTAAACCAATCATCTCATTATCGCAATATGACCTTTTGTTGGTGAGAGCTCTTTTCAAAAACTTTGTATATTGTGTATATCATTGATAGCTTCTAATAACGGAATATTAATACTAAGGCTTCTCACTATATTAAAGAACTTTTGATATTCAGCTATATCACCCTACTTTTGAACTCTAGAGGGAAATGGTGGGGGGGATGACTTACAACATCATCTTTCTTTTTAGGAATTTAAACAGGCCTCTCCACTTTCTCCACTTCCTCTACTTCATCATCTTTATTCTTATCCACCACATCCTTTTTTTCTAGTAATTTATTTCTCTTTCATAATAGGAAGAAAAGGTGGAGGAAGATTCTTACCACTTCTGAGAGTCAAAGCATTACAGTGTTCTGTCTGTTTCGGATTTTCTGTGTCACTAGGGAGTTGCCCTTGTGGACGCTGATTCAGTTGTTTTACATTTGCGAGACTTGATTTTCTAACATCTGAATGTGTGCTTCAGAAGCTTGTTGCCTTTGGGCTGACTGTGCTTGAAGTGCAATCAAAGCTTCTACAGTTTTCTGAAGATTATTTGTACCTTCTTGTGGTTGAGCAGGTAAGGCTTTCTGATTTATGGTGTCATTATAATTGTCTTGAGGAGGTTGTCTCTGAACATAATTTCCTTGATTTTGTCTCCCTTGATAATTATTCTGAGGTCTTGGATTATAGTTGTTACCTTGGGGATGCGGCTTATAGGCGTAAGTCGGATTTGCTGCCCCATCAGGATTTGAGTACTGAAACCCATGATGGTTTCTATTAGGTTGATATCCTTGACCATTCGAATTGAAATTCCTTTGGTTGGAAACCAACATCACGGATTCTTGATTATTCTGACAATTCTCCCATTCATGATCATTCACAGCACAATACGAACATCCATAAACTTCTTGCATAGCGTTCACTTCAACCCTTTTATTCGAAAAACCTTCTTTCACGGCTAATGTAAGTTGCTTCAATTGTTGTTCCAATGTGGTTTGTATTTTGTTCTCTAAGGAGGTGAACCTTTCTTCAATGTTGACATTATTAACTCCCCCTTTAACAGGTGTTCTCACAGTATTCCAACCCACTTCATTAGTTACCGTTCTACCCAAAATAATCCTCGCGTGAACGGGTAGAACCTGTAAAAACGCACCACCACATAATAAATCTAAATCTTTTCTCGATTTCCCATCAAGACCAGTATAAAAAAATTTCAATTGTTGTTGTTTTGAAAGGTCATGATTGGGGACTCTTCCTAAACAATTCTGGAATCTTGACAAACATCTACCCAATGCTTCATCAAATTCTTGTCGGAAATGTGTTAACTCGAGTTGAGCATCTAACCTCATGTTGGATGGATATTATCTGTCGAAAAACGCAGCCTGTAACTGTTCCCGATTCGTAATCTTTCCTGGCTCTTGTGAATCATGCCAATCACTCGCTCCATCTATCACGAAAAATCTGAATGTAGCAAAATACATTTGCTCTTTTGGTACTCCTTGAGTGATGTACGAATCGCGGATTCGCATAAATTTTTGTACTGCGCGAATAGGATCTTCTCCGGGCTTGCCACGAAAATTCCCGAAATTCTGAAATTGAGCTAACATATCCGAATCTAGACGGAATCTCAGAACATCAATATTGGCTGGGCCAATCCCAAGAGGAGGAGCAAGGAATGGTTCTTGTGATGGACCAGTACGGAACCATGCGTCAGCTACTTGGATTTGAACTGGAGGATTAGGAGGATTAAGAGGTGGGACTAGGCCGTTCTGACCATTCTGACCATTATTCTCAACTGGAAGGTCAGTCATCTCTCTAGCTAATCTCTCTTCTAACTCTTGTGCTTCTTGTTCTCTTTTTTTCTTGTTAGCAAGTCTGACTAATGACTCAGGATTATCAAGGATCGGAGGTAATGTCTCAAGATCCTTAAAGAGCCTCCTTCGCATACACCAAACCTAAAAACCTGAAAAAGATGAACAAACAAAGCGTTAAACTGAAAAATAAAAATGCAACTAACACTAAAGGATAAACACCGGGGTCACACGCTACTGTACCCGGCAGCGGCGCCAAAAACTTGGTGTTCCTTTGTGTGTTCTAATATAAATGCAATATGGAAAAGAGAACCACAACTGCAAGTGTACAATTGTCCCATGTAATATATGTGATAAAACAAATTCGTTCTCAGGGACGGATTGGTTGACTCTAATGCTTACCAAATAGTGATTAATTGCACGTGAAAACAAGTAAATGATTTTTAGAATGTTTGTTTGGTTTTATAATACTAAGACAATAAATTACAATACTAAATTAATGCAAGTAATAACTAGACACAAGAAAATAAAGTGTTTACGCAAGGTAGGAAAGGAAGTACTTGAGAGACGCAAGGGTTTCACCTTATTATAATTCTTTTCATGTCATGTTTAAGGGACAAATCGGTAAATATGTATTGGTCGGGATTCGGAATTCTCCTTACCCCGTCAGGGTGGACTAAGGAGCTACTCTCAAGTGCTACAAACCCCGTCAGAGTGATCATAGTCCACTCTCAAGTGATTAAGTTTATTCTACCCAATTGGCCATAGGATAAATTAAGCTCGTCAGTGTCATGCCCCGAAAAACGCGACTATTGTATCTAATTTAGAATAGAGTAATGATATATGTCACCCATTTTCATGTCACCCTTTTATCACCCTTCTATATATATGTATTGATTTCCTTGAATAAAAGATAGAGAAAAATTAAATAGGATAGAGAAACCAATTCATTGGTCCATGTAGGCATACACATAGGAGGTGATACAAAAAGGGTGACAAATATCATTACTCTTTAGAATAAGTAAAAGTACATTTTATTACAATAAATAATCATTTATTACATTATATTACAATAAATAATCATTAATTACATTATATTACATGATTTAAAATAAATAATTATAAGCTAATAAATAGAAATATATATTCTTCCTCTTTAACTCGTCCTGTGCTACTAACCACTACCCAAGTCCTTAAGTTATCTAGCACCTGAAATGGTTGGGGAAAGGGGGGTGAGCTTCCACTAGCTCAGTGAGAAAATAAATAATGGTCATATGTTGATTTAACCTTGGGCAGTAATTATATTTAAATGCTGTCATTGAACTGGTAAAGGTCAAAATGTAAAATAAGCATTCATTAAGCGATAAATAAATCAGATAAGTGTATATATCAAACTAGGCAGCCCATATTACCCAGTAGGCTACATACACTAGCAAGTAATAAACACGTTGCAAAGGATACTGTGGTCTTGCCCTTATGACTCCCGCCGCAACACTCGATCCCTTATCACTCCCACTGGTAATACCCTGGGTAAACTGAACCTACGACCCACTGGCCAAGGAACTCTCCGTCACATGCGCCAGGTGGGAATAGATCATGATAGTCGTGTAAACCCTGGCAAGCCCGCTGCCGCCCAGTGCAACACGATTGTATCATGTCGAACGATCGATTGATAGATATATCAAATATGAGACGACTATGTAGGTCGATTCAACAACGATAACAATTAACAATCAATGGATAGTAGGCAAGGTAGGTCGTACTATCCCAATTATACAATTAATCATACGATGACAAATAATGCAATTAATCTAATAATAACGAGACAATATAATTCAGATAATAGATAGAGTCCAAATTATCGAATTAAATATATTATTGAATAATTTAAAATAGGGTTAAAGATAAACATATTAAAGATTATTTAAACTCTCACCTAAAAATAAGGCAATTTACAAGTATTCTATCAGGTGGCCGCCTTTTTACCCAAAATGGTTATAATTTCTCCATCTTCAAACGAGCCCGCTAATTTATTATATAACTCATCTATTCAATATTTAGTATATTTATTTATAAATAGTACTAACTTCTATTTTCTTTCGTTGTATGTGTTTTCTACTACCCATGCGCATATATATAGGTGAATAGGTTAATACTGATTAGTTGAGGTAGGACAAGTGTCATAAGAGAGTAATGACTAATCTAAATAAAATAGATGAGGTGGGACTGAATGGTGTTATTTGGGAAATATGTGGGTGAGGTGTAATTGGAGAGAGCGAATAGTAAGTGTCAATGCATGTGAGTATGTTATTTATCTATCCCTTGTAATGTTAATAGTTTTAAGTGGTTTGCTAAAAAAAAATGATTGTTTGAGTGTAACATATAAAATGGAGAATTGAGGGTTATGATTCGACAGGTGTAAAGGGTAGTTTATATAGTGATCAATTTTAATGTTTTTTTGACTTTTCAATACTTTCATTTAGTCTTAGTAACTTTTTTTTTTTTTTTTTTTTTTGGACATTGTGGGGTGCTAACGCACCCAAAAACAAAAAACAAAATTAACCTATCCCTAATTTCCTAAAAGCTAAAGATAAATCGAAAATACTACACGTATTTCGATAAGCCAAAGTTGCCGCGTGTCTAGCCTCCTTCGCCAATTTATCCGCATTCCTGTTGAGCTTCCTACTAATGTGTTTGAAGGAAATATCTCCGAGCTCTTCAGACTTACGGGTAATTCTTTGTAGGATGGGTTGGATATTCTAACGAGCTGCTGACACTAGCTTGATACCTTGAATAATCTCAAGGTTGTCTGAGTGAATAGTAATTTTTTTCCCCGGAAAGTAAGCACCAATCTGTGTTGCTTTAAAGACCGCTTCTGCTTCTCCTTCCAGGGCTGAGTCACAGTCCATAGTCATGCTGTGCTTGATTGGCGTATTATTTTCTTTTTGTTCACCCCATATTGCTATCCCTGTTGGTTCCCATTTATTTGAGAAAGACGCATCACAAAATAAATTAATATCTTGTTCTTGTTCCTCTATACTTGACTCGGCGTTTGTTTCATTATTATTCCTAAAACCTTCATATCCTTTGCTTATCCAGTTAATCCCATGAATCTCTTGCATCAATTTCTTCGATGTATAGTTGATTCCTGTTCCATCTACAATTGTTCCTTCATGTGTAGCCTTCATTTTCGCTTTCCATATATTCCATAAGTTTATCATTAAGAAGTCTCGTACAACATTATCGTCCCATCCTCCTTTAGTATAGACCTTAATTATTTTCATGAACCATTCTCCTATATCTTCCTCCTGTTTTTCCATAATCTTTATCTGTAGAACTGAACCTGCCCAAATATCCTTACACATTGTACATTGGAGAAGTAAATGTTTGACATCTTCTTTTTCATTGTTACACCACAAGCAATTTTTCCCGTCCGCACATTACCTGTTGAATAAGTTCACTCTAGTTGGAATTGCATTGTTGATTATTCGCCGCATAAAAAGTTTAATTTTTTTTGGTATGTTTGACTTCCATATTATTTTCCATATTTCAGAATCTTCCATAGCTTTGGTATCTATTGTTGAGGCTTTCTTCTCATTTTGTTCTTCAATTATGACTTTATAACCTGTTTTGGTATCATATTCCCCATCTTTTGAGAATGGCCAGATGTACTTGTCATGTATCCCATGTTCTTTAATTTTTGTTTTTTTTATGATTTGTATAATCGGTTTTGGAAAAAGATTATCTAAAATCTCTGTGTCCCATTCATCTTTGTCTTTTTTCATTAAATCACTAACTTTCATTAACGTAGTCCCTTTTGGCTTCTCTAATTCCCATTTAGTATCTATCCACCTTTCATCCCATATATTCGTTTCCTTTCCATCACCTATTATTTTAATACCATGTTTCTTTAAGAAATCTCTTCCTTCTATAAGGCTTGACCAGCTCCATGTCCTACTTTGTTTTAATTTACATGTTAAGAAATTAGATTTATTGAAGTAGATACCTTTTAACAGCTTTGTTGCAAGGTTATTAGGGTTATGCATTAGACGCCATGCTTGAGCCGCAAGAAGAACTGTATTCATTTTCTTGAAATCTTTAAAACCCAATCCTCCTATAAGTTTGCTTACCGCAATCTTCTCCCAGGCTACCCAGTGTATTCTATTTCTTTCACCTGAATTCCACCAAATATTTGCTATAGCTGAAATAAGTTTGTTACAAAAGGAAATTGGAAAAGAAAAGATAGACATATAGTAGTTAGGTATAGCTTGTAAGATAGCTTTAATAAGTACTTCCTTTCCTCCTTCAGAAAGAAGCTTAGCTTTCCATCCTTCCGTATTTTTGAAAACCTTTTTTGCTATCCATTCTAGAGATTCCACTTTTGATCTCTTGTGACAAAGTGGAATCCCTAGGTAATAACCTAAATCCTGTGTTTCTTCAATCTTCATAATCTCAACTACTTCTCTTTTAATTTCCTCTGGAGTTTCTTTGCTAAAAATCATCGCTGATTTATGCAGGTTTATTCTCTGTCCAGAAATATGACAATAGGTATCCAAGCATTCTTTGAATTTATTAACATCTGTATTCTCGAGATCGATGAAAAAAAGAGAGTCATCTGCAAAAAGAAGGTGAGATATCGTGGGGCAGTTTCTGTTAATCCTTATGCCATTGATGAGTTTATTCTCGACATAGCTATCCATTAAACTAATTAAAGATTCTGTCATAATAGAAAAGAGAAAAGGGGAAAGGGGGTCACCTTGTCTAATGCCTCTGTCCGGTTTAAAGTTTTCAAGTCTTTCACCATTAAAATTAATATAAAAAGAGGAGGAGGTAATGCAATTCTCTATCCATTTTATCCAGGTGTCGTTAAAACCCAGTTGCCTTAGTATCTTAAAAAGGAAAGACCATCTGACTTGGTCATATGCTTTAGCCATATCAATTTTGACAGCAGCCATGTTTTTCCCCTTCTTCCTTTTCCTGCTCATATAGAAAGATATTTCTTGTGCAATTATGATATTGTCTTGTATAGCTCGCCCTTTAATAAAAGCCGATTGTGTAGGTGAAATGATTTGATTCATGATTACTTTCAATCTATTTGAGAGAATCTTTGTAATAATTTTGTAAATAAAGTTAACACACGAGATGGGTCTAAAATCTCCCAAATCTTCTTGGATAACCCCTTTCGGGATAAGTGTTTTCAATGTATCATTAATAGATTCTACTGAGTAATTGTTTTCAAAAAATTCCATAATAACTTGTGTAACATCGTCTCTGATAATATCCCAAAATTCTTTGTAAAATTTACCATTTAAACCATCTGGTCCCGGGGCTTTTGATGCCGATAATTCCTTAACAGCCTTCTCAATCTCAGTGATATCCGGTTTTTTTGTTAATTCTTCGTTCATACTTTCTGTAATTCGAGGTTTAATCAATGCAATAGCTTCATTAGTGATACTCTCATCCACTTCGTTATCTTCAAAAAAATTTTTGTAAAATTCTTGGAAACAACCTTTTATATTATCAGTGTCTTCTATCCAAATACCATCCTTATTTTTAATTCTTGTAATCCTATTTAATTTTCTTCTTTTAATAGTTGCTAGGTGAAAAAATTTAGTATTTTTATCTCCATAAACTAGCCAGTTTTGTCTTGCTCTATCGCTCCAGTATTTTTCCTCTTTGTCATATTCTTGTTTAATTTTTTCTTTAATTTCCATTTCTTCTTTAGTGGAATCAGTATCATTCTTTAAGTTTAGCTTTATGAGTTTGTCTTGTAAATTTCTAATAATATTCGCATGATTCTTAAAGTTTTTGTCGCTCCACTTCTTAAGTTTCTTTTTAGTATATTCTCTCTTTTTAACAAATTTATTAATGGGGATATAATCTTTAGGTATTATCCAACTATCACTAACAATATTTCTACAATTTTCATCATCAAGCCATCTAGTTTCAAACTTAAAGTGTTTTTCACCAATTTTCATATTTATATCGAAATGAAGAATTAAGGGAGAGTGATCCGACCCTATTGCCGGGGGAATATGAATTTGAGATCTTGGGTATCTTTGTATCCACTCGTACGTTGCAAGTCCTCGGTCAATTCTTGTTTTAACATTTTTCTCCCCTTCCATCCTGTTTGACCAAGTAAAGAAACAGCCATTAGATTCTATTTCTGCTAATGAATTACTATTTGTAAAGTCAACAAAAGCATTAATATGATCAATATTAGCTTGGTTCTTGCTTTGTTTCTCCGTTATGTTAAGTATCTCATTAAAATCACCCATAATAATCCATGGTAGATCAATGTCATTACTCCAATTGGTTATATCTTTCCAAATGTTAAGCCTTAGATTAAAATCATTAGGTGCATGTAAGAAAATTAAATAATACGAGAAAGACAGTTCATTAATAAGGACAATAACATACGAGCTACAACTAGAAACGACAAGCAAACGCACATAAGAGTGCCACAAAACCAAGAAACCCCCGGAATGAAAAGCATTTCCAGAGGGTTCCACAAAAAAGGAGTTTTCAAAACCCAAACGAGCCAACACATTCTGAGAGTCCACCTCTCGCATCATAGTCTCACAAAAAGCCACAACACCAGGTCTAAATTGAGCCACCATCGAGCAAGCTTTGGATAATGTCAAGGGTGCTCGAATACCCTGGACATTCCAAAAGATGGTCGTCATTTTGCTTTTGCGGCTTTCCTGGAGTAGCCGCCTCCACTTTTGCTTTCCAACTCTTCATCCCCATCCTCCAGTGCATCTTCATACTGAAAATTCATATCATGGTCATCTCCCCCTCCTATATAATCTTTCTCAAAATAATTCTCACTAGATTCAAAGTTCCCTTCCTCCTCTTCTGGTTCAAACTGTGAGTTGAATTCCTCGTCAAGTTTAGAACTGTTTTCTGACTCTTTACCTTTGCCTTTCACTGGGTAGATTCCTTCCTCGCCTTCTTCCTCATTTTCCAACAGATTAAATTGATTATTGTTGACGAAATTCTCAATTGGGTCCACCACTCTGAGTTTTTTAAAATTCCCTGTAACTTTGGATCCAATCTCACCACTTCCTGTCTCGATTCGAACTCCTTTCCCATCTCTTCTTCTCTTTATATTATTTTGGGAGTTAGACGAAATATCCATGTGGTGATCAGTAGAATTGCTGTTACTTGCAACATATTTCCCTTTAATCTTTTTCATCTCTTCTTCAAAAGCGAGAAGCGCAGCTCTTATGTCACCTTCGTTTCCGTCTTCACCTTGTTGTGCTATACCATGATTTTTTTTAAAAGCCTCCATTTTTAGTGTTGATTCATGCAAGTCGTTGCGTATGTCATGCATCTGCTTATTCCAAACCTCCCAATCTTGGTTCTCTTTCTCTTTTTCTTCTTCAGTTTGATTAAGATTATTATTCTTCTTGCTAGTACCTCCCCTTTTAGTATAGTTGAATTTGCTGAGGACATCTTCTTCATCGTCTTGAATTTGTCTCCCTTTAGCTTGATTATTAATCCTGACACTCGAACCTGCATTTTTTACATAGTTCCCACCATATAAGAAGTTAGAAAATTCACCATTAATTTTAATATGTAATCCATAAATAGGATTAAAGGGTGGGAATTTTGCCACGTTGTCTATGCTCCATGATATTTTCCTGCGTTCATCTATATCTTCAGTTTGTTTTATGACTTTAACTGGGCAGTCACCATATTGGTGACCAATTCTACCACATCTAAAACACAAGAGGCCCGTATTCTCATATTGGAAAAGAACCCAGGCAGGACCTTCTTCCTGATAAAGATAAGCACCAGGTGGTAAAGGTTGTTTGGTATTGATTCTTGCTCTAAACCTCAGGACTTTCACATCACAGTTCTGGGTAGTTGGGAGATCAACAGCTTCTATTTTGATAAAACACACCTCAAGGGCTTTGACAGTCTCCACATTGTTCTGTATGAAAGCTAGACCTCTGACTTGTACCCATATGGATGAGTAATCAGTATTGAGATCATTGAAATCCACCGTGAGAGGCCATAAGGTTAGGCTGAGGTGAAGCTTCTGGTATAATCCCGGCCTCATTTCCCAAACTCTTCTGAATTCCTTTTCATTGAAGATCTCCAATTTGAACATATTGTTCTTCACATCTGTTAGCCTATAGTGTCCTTGAATACCCCACCTATCTTCAATGTAATTTCTCAGCTGAACTGCATAGATTGGTGAGGTTCCAATGGCTTTAATGAGAATAGCCTTTTCTTCTTTCATGCTTTCTGAAAGCCTTGCCTTCGATCCAATATTGATAACCCCAAGCTTCCTATCTTTATGATCATTCAGAGGGATGATAGGGAGGGCATGGTGTTCTCTAGAGGCCATGTTAACACCTGTAGATAAGATCAAAACAAACACAGAGCACACACCGAAACAACAAGAGCACAGAACAAGGGTTATGAAAACTGAAACGTAAAGAATAGGAAGTAAAAGGGAGGACTGAGAGTAAAAGCAAGTGAGGAAATGAAAGTATTGAGTGATTAACCGAGGTGAGATAACAGTCTTATATAGGCAATAGAAATTGTCTGTGTTGATTACCTTAGTTCTGCTAGTTTGAGGCTCACTGTTACAACACCATTCTTGAAAAGTGCAATAGACTCTCACGCTTCTTCTATTCTTGTACTCCTCATCCAAATTATTACTCACAGTAATAATTGCTCTTGAGATAATCAAAGAAATTAGCCCAAATTTTTGTTTATTATTTTGGCGTCTAATGTTGTTATCTTCTATAGCGTCTCTTCGATTTCTTATTTTTATTCTTCTATTGATTTTGATTAAATCCTGCACGCCATATAAGATAAAACCAAAAATGATGGATTTTGGAGAGAGACTCACCTCGGAACTCGGTGAAGCCACTCCTGCAGCCATTTTCATCTTGATAATCCCAAACCACAGTTTGGTTTCTTGCTTAAGCCACCCATTATTACTCTTGATTATCTCGTTTCTCCTCACGAAAGGGTTTCGCCCAATAGTGGAGATATGCTTTCGATCTAAACGCTTTATCCCTAAAATGAAATTATTGAACCCTAACCCTAGCTTACCTATGCCATCAGATGAGACCCCCATCACCGCTGAGACCTTAGGAAGCGTGTAAGATAAACTCCACGCGTGAAGAAGATCAACAGATTATGACAGCAGCTCGTGAATAACGAAAAAATTAGAAATTTTTCGATCAGAAGATCGTATGGAGAAGAGAGAAGGGAGAGGGCGTGATTTTAGAGAGAGAAAGTATTGACTGCTTACTTATCCTTTTTTTAGTCTTAGTAACTAAAACGTGATATTGTAGGATTATGTCATTCTTATCCTTGTTATTTTTCTTATTTATACCTTTTCAATTTAATAGATAAAACCTTTTTATTTATTATAAAACTATTTTATACATATATCAAATACTTTGCATATATAGATAAAAATATACATAAGGCGATAAAGGCGACTAGGGTTTCCTGACTGACGTCATCAATTAATTCAATCCAATCGACGACGAACGCAGCCACCGTAATACTGACTGCTATCAACAATGGGTACAAATGAGGTTGGAGAGGTCCACTGGGCTTTGTGCCTTGTTGGAAGGCCAGAAGTCGGAGAATATGGGGTTACTCTGATGGCGGTTTGAGCTTAGGGTTAATACTGGGTAATTGTTCGGTTCGCACAGACAACGGAGCGCGGGTTGAGAGAGCCGGAGATTGGTGGCTTTTGCGAATTAGATCAGCTCCAAAGGATAGCAGAGAATGGAAGGTGTGCGACGGTGATAGGCGGCGGAACGGGGGTAGTTTCAAAACTGTGACAATATCTATAAATCATACGATGGCGACATGGACAACGAGATCTAAGGCGGAAGACAACCGGAGGGTTTTGATTTTGGAAGGGTTGGACAGTATAGAAGGGAGGAAAAAGACCTACCTCTTTTTTCATCACGATGGGGGAAGAGTTCTGGGTGGAAAACTGCGGCGAGTCAGAGGGACGACGGTTGGATTTCTAAATTTGATTGCTATTAGGAGACGGAAAGGAGTGCATAGCAAAAGGAGGATCATAGACATTGGGACAAAGATAACCGTTTGGATAAGGTTTTAATTCGTGGGTAAAGAACGGTTTGGTTTCAAAGCTTAAGGAAGTGAGGGATTAGCTGTCACGCATGAAAACATGCTCACCCATTTTCAAGAAGAAGTGATAACAATTGGCAAGTTTCAAGATAACGAAGACGCTTCATTTTTCACTCGGCAGTACACGCGGTAAAACAAAAAAAAAGTAAAAGAACATTCGAAAACGTTACACCTGGCTCACTATCGAGGTGAATCATACTGCATCGTGAAGATCAACGCCAAACATCACCTTTATACTTCTAAGTCTATTTTCATATGGTCATTTCTGATAACCTCTTTATCTTCTATACTCCTTCTTCTTCTCTCTCACTTTCTTTTCAAGAAACAAAAAAAATCTACGGCTACGTATTCTAGACATGCGCTTCCGGTGACCTTTCTACACCCGGAAGAGGAAGAAGAACTTAGTGTCATTGAATTAGACATCAAAGTGCACCGAGTGGAGAACCTAGATTGAGGAAGAGTGCTGATGGTCAGAATCATGGGTGAGGATAAGATCAATTTAGCAGGGTTTAGACGGTGGGTATTTGATCGTTGGATGGTACGAGGTAATGTTCTTATTTCTGAAATCTCCACTAATTACTTTAAACTTAAGATTGATAACCCTAAGGAGAGGGATCGATTGTGGAACCTTCGTCCTGGGATTATGATTGGTTTGCATGCGGGTCTTACTAAAGGGGATGGAAGCTTTAATGGCACTTTCACCCCTTCCAACTATTCAGCTGCCTGGATACAGGTGGGGGGCTTAGCTCATATTCAGAATACGATTTGAACCATCAGAAACATAGCGCGCACCTTTACTGACTTGGAGGAGATAGATTTTCCTGAAGACGATATGGCGGTGGTACCGGTTCTTTGTTTTCGTGCTGGTTTTCGAGTTGTGGACCAACTCCCACCTGGTAAGTTTCTCAGAAAGCAAGACGGTGTAGGGTGGGTTACTTTCAAATATGAGAACATTGGGTTATTCTGTTTCGCTTGTGGAAAACTTGGCCATAAACGAGAAAACTGTGATGAGCCAGTGGATCGGGAAGGACTTTCAGCCCCAAAGCTTAGACTTATTACAAGGGGTCCAGAGAATATCACTAAGTTATTCGGAAAATCCGTTATATGGTATTCGGAAACGAGTTGGAGACTCGTTTCTTTCACTTGCAAGTTATTTTAATTGGGATAGGGATGAAGATGGTTCACCAGATAATCCAAATGAAGGTCAACAAAGAGAAATTCGTTCAAAAAGGAGAAACGATAGCAGGTTTCAGTTTGGTAGGGAGAATTTGGGTGATAGTTCAGACACGAGGGGAGACGTGGACATGGGAGGAGAACAAACAGGTCATCAACATCAGGGGTTAGATGAGGTTATTAAGGAAGCACAAAGAAAAGGGACTTTTATGCAACAGGTTGTTAGGACATTTTTCCTTAGTGATGATGATAATGATAACACACATAATACTGGAGATGGAGTGAGGCAGGATACTGAGGAGAATCACGAGGATAGTGCGAAGAAACAGGACCTTTCCAGTGACACAACTGATTCCGATAAGACCAGTACTGCCAGGTTTAAAGGGATGTCAAATGCGACAGCTAAAAAGAGAAGGAATGAATACATGAGATTTCATACGGTGTCTAATAAAAGACAGAAAACTCAAACAAGTGTGTACAGTGTGGAGGGTAATAAATTACGTAAACTTAGCCTGGAAGAAAGGATTGCGCTCTGATGTCTCCTCATTTGTGATAGTAAAATATACTCTTGAGACATCATTTTAGGCTTATTTATTAGTTTATAGGTTGATTTTAGCTTAATTTAGTACACTTTCCTATTTTGGGTCTTGATTTGTAGAATTATTATTTTTAGAGCATATTGGGTTTAATTGTTTATTTAGTGTGAAGCTTTAAAGATAATTATGGAGATTAATTAGAGTCCAAGTCAAAGACAACAACTTATGGAAGGAGATATGCATGGAAATTGGAGATAAGG
This sequence comes from Nemophila menziesii, assembly GCA_029959085.1. Lineage (NCBI taxonomy): Eukaryota > Viridiplantae > Streptophyta > Magnoliopsida > Boraginales > Hydrophyllaceae > Nemophila > Nemophila menziesii. Next base: position 6,059,514 of record JARWIR010000030.1, read on the forward strand.
AAATAATTGCTAAAAAGATGGAAAAGGAAAAGCTGCCTAAATCTGGGATTCTGCAAAGATAGGCGTTTTTACCTAATAAAGAGGCCGAATTTGGTAAATTACTCCTAAAGGGTCTAGATAATTCTGTTGCGATTCTTTTGGTATCTTGTGGAGCAAAATCGGACCAATAATAAAGAAGTTATGACCAAAACAACGCAGCAGTGTTTATCTTTATTTCCATACGAATTTGAGTTGGGCTAGGAGTCTATTACTTAACTTATCTCTAAAGAAACGAATTAGGTCAACCTCTAACCTATAAATACAGCCTCTTAACATTCTTAAATCATCCTTGGTGAAACCTTAAACCAAGAGGAAGCTTAGAACACAAGAGAGAAGTCTGGAAGGAGCTGTCATCAACAATGTCTTCTTCTACCTTTAGATTTGTAATTTCTTTCTTTTCTTTCATGAACTAAATTTCTTTAGCTTAAGTTTTAGCATATATGTATGAACCCTAGTTTTGATTGACATCTATCTAATTTGGGAATTTAATGTTTTAAATAGAATTATAGTTTTTATTCTCTGTTTATGTGTTTGAATTTATATTCTGTGTTCTTGTGGACGGCCGCCATTAGAATTACCATCTAGTAATTAGGATACCATTGACAACGGTGTTTAATTGCATGTTTAGCACATAACGTTTAGTTTTAGGTTTGACCTGACAACCCAACCTAGCTAGATAATCACTATGGTTGAGTCTTGTGACTCTTTACCAATTACAGGAAAAGTTTGCTTAGGAAGCCTTATTGACACAGGTAAATCCTATTTTAAGCTACCGATAGCATATTGGGACCGATTAGGGAAATACTACATAATTCACCCTTACATGTTTAGAACGGCAAAACTAGTGGGGATTACATGCTAATAACTTAAGCTATATTCTCATATTACTTCTCTTTCATATTTAATTTTCTGTCTTTTAATTATTCTTAGTTTGATTTAGTTATTTAGAAAACCAAACAAAAATCTATTTATTTTTACTTTTATTTGCGTTTACTTGTTCTAGCTTTGATTATTTGCACTTGGTATTTGCATAAGATTCTCCTAACCTCTGTAGTCTCTGCGGAACGAATCTTTATCTAAAACTTGCATACGATCTGTATACTTGCAGAACCGTGTAGTTTAGGGTGTTATTTGCACGTTAATTACATCTTATTTTATCACACCCTAGGCCCCGCCAAGTTTTTGGCGCCGCTGCCGGGGACTACATCGTTAGTCCTTGTGCATATATCTTGTGCTTTTATTTTTAGTTAGTTCTATTTTACGCTTTTTGTTTTTAGTTTTTGTTTTTCAGATTTAGTTACAGATGGAGAACCCAAGGAGACTTGAGCTACCCATCGAATTTAGAGTAGAGCCACGAGGAATTCGCGCTCCAGAAATCCAAGCCGCTAAATTTAAACCTGATCCTGGGATGTTAACTCAGTTTGCGTCTCATGGATTATTCAGCGGAGATGCACATCAAGATCCGATCCGATATATTCAGAAGTTCATGCAGATCTGTGATGCTTATATCATAAGAGGAGTTACTAGGAAGCAAGTATATTACTTGATGTTCCAGTTCTTCTTGACCGGATGTGCAAGCGATTGGTACGATGCCCAATACCCTCATGTTATTCCAGATTGGGACAAGCTTCAAACAAGATTCCTAGACCGTTTTTATCCGGTTAGTAGACGTTTAAAAGACATGTTGGAGCTTGAACAATTTATACAAGAAGAGGAAGAGAGTTTGGGTGAAGCATGGTTACGATTTACAGAGAAGAAAGCGAGGTGTCCATATCATAGATCCTCGCCAGAATATTATTTAACCTTGTTTTATGGAGGCCTTAATGACAAATCAAGAGAGAAAGCAGATTCGGTAGGAAACACAGGTTTTGTGTTGCTAGATCCTGTAGAAGCTGAGTTGGGGATGGAAAGAATTCTTGAGAACGAGAGAAGTTGGCCAAGGAAATCAGTAAAGGAGAACAATTCAGAATCTCTAAAGCTTAAGGAATTGGCTAAACAACTCGAAGAGCTGACAGAACAAGCCCGAACAATTGCTCAGGTAAATATGGTACGCACAATTCCTTCGTGTCTTGGTTGTGGATCAAGAAATCATGTGTGGGCAGGATGTATGAATAATCCAGCAGTAGCTTCCGTTCAATATCCTCAAGATAACTATTACTCGAATAGTTACAATCAAGAAAGCTACACTAATTATCAAGAACCTCCACAAAAGAGTTGGGACAGAAAACAAGAAACTAGTCAGCAACCCCAACTTCAATCTTATAATCCTCCACAACCTATTCAGAAAAAGGCACCCATTGTTAAGAAAACTTGTCAAGAACCGAAGAAAGATCCACCTAAACAATCAATGCAATTGGCAAAACAAGAACAACTCCAGAGTTTGACTTCAAGTATGACTAAATTAATGCAAAACGTTGAGAAGAAAATAAATTATAGCCAACAGAGAGTTCGAACTCAGGAGAAGGTTATAAAGCAACTAGAGCATACTATATCACAGATGGCGAGTATATTACAAACTAGGCCGAAAGGGCAACTCCCAAGTGACACTATTGCTCCTAGAGACGATTCTTGCCATGCAGTTGAATTGCGAAGTGGGAAGCAACTGCCTCCACCAAGACCAGAACCAGAGCCTATCCCTATTCCAGAACAAAGGGGGGAAGAAATAATCAAAGATACAGTCAAAGAGGTAGTTCAACCAAAAAGTGTCCAAGCCGAGACACCTGATAAGACAAGACAACCAGTGGAACTCAGTACACGCCCTCCACCACCATACCCTTCACGTGTCAGAAAGAAGGACAATGACCTGGAATTCAAGAAGTTCATTGACATGTTGAAGAAATTAGAAATCAATATACCCCTTGTTGAAGCTCTCAAGAGAATGCCAAGCTACATGAAATTTATGAAAGACATTCTCTCCAACAAGCGAAGTATAGAGACTGGGGAACCAATTGGATTACCTAGGGAGTGCAGTGCTATATGTCAAAATGAGTTGCCACCAAAACTAGAAGATCCCGGAAGTTTTACAATTCCCATCGGCATTGGAGAAAATTGGACCGGGAAAGCATTATGTGATTTAGGTGCAAGCATCAATCTCATGCCTAAATCCCTGTTCGAGAAGCTTAATATCGGAGAAGTAGTACCTACATCTGTGGTACTACAAATGGCGGATCGCTCCCTCTCACGACCAATAGGTAAAATTGAAGATGTTTTAGTTAACGCGGGCTCTTTTATTTTTCCTTGTGATTTTATTATCCTTGACTACGACGCGGATAAGAATGTCCCCATCATTTTGGGTAGACCATTCTTAGCCACGGGGCGTACACTAATTGATGTTGAGAATGGTGAGTTGATCATGAGAGTACAAGGCGAACAGATACGATTTAATGTGTTTCAGGCTATGAAATATCCTAAAGCGAAAGACGAGTGCTTCAAGGTAGATGTCATCGAAAAGATTACGCAAGAAGTCTTCAATGAAGAGAACTTAAATGATGATCTTGACAAAGCCTTAGCACCTGAAACACCAGAACTCGAGATTCCCCCTGAAGATGTTGCTGCATTAGGATTAAACGTACGAGAATTACTTCGAGAGCCAGGTGACATTGAACCAATGAAACAACCATCTATAATATGTCCACCTGTTCTCGAAGAAAAACCACTTCCAGATCACTTACGCTATGCATATCTAGGTACGAACAAAACTTTGCCTGTTATTATTTCTGCTAACCTTTCAGGTCCTCAAGAGGAGAGGCTACTTCAAGTACTTCGTGCAAACAAAGAAGCAATTGGATGGACTATTGCCGACATCAAGGGAATTAGTCCTTCCGTTTGCAAACACAAAATCATTCTTGAAAACGAAGGTGGGCGATCTATAGAGGGACAGAGAAGACTCATGCCAGCTATGAAAGAAGTGGTGAGGAAGGAAGTTATCAAGTTGTTAGACGCAGGAATTATCTATCCGATTGCTAGCAGTGATTGGGTCAGTCCAGTACAATGTGTTCCAAAGAAAGGAGGTTTTACCACCACCCTTAATGATCAAGGCGAAGCCATACCATCAAGACCAGTTGTGGGGTGGCGCGTGTGCATGGACTACCGGAGGCTGAACAAAGCAACAAAGAAAGATCACTTCCCGTTACCTTTCATTGATCAGATGCTAGACAAGCTTGCAGGGAGAGAATATTACTGTTTCCTAGACGGATATTCGGGTTATAATCAGATTTGTGTGGATCCCCTTGATCAACACAAAACAACTTTTACATGTCCGTTTGGTACTTTTGCTTATAGAAGAATGCCGTTTGGTTTATGCAATGCACCTGCCACGTTCCAGAGGTGCATGATGGCTATATTTTGGGACATGATTGATAAATATTTGGAGGTTTTTATGGATGATTTTTCGGTGTTTGGAGACAGTTTTGATGATTGTTTGAGGAATCTTGAGAAAGTCCTTGTGAGATGTAGAGAAAAAGATCTTGTGCTTAATTGGGAAAAATGCCACTTCATGGTTCAAGAGGGAATTGTGTTGGGACATAAAGTTTCGAAAGCAGGGATGGAGGTTGATCGTGCTAAAATTGAAGTTATCAAAACACTACCACCTCCGGTTTCTGTTAAAGGAGTGAGAAGTTTCTTGGGTCACGCAGGATTTTATCGACGATTTATTAAAGATTTTTCCAATATCGCCAAACCGCTCTGCTCTTTACTTGAAAAGGATACTCCTTTTAATTTTACTGAAGAATGTCTTCAAGCGTTTTTGACGATTAAGGAAAAACTGATCTCTACACCTATTGTTATACCTCCTGATTGGAACGCTCCGTTTGAACTTATGTGCGATGCTAGTGATCACGCTATGGGTGTTGTGTTGGGACAGAGGAAAGACAAGATTTTCCACACGATTTATTATGCAAGTAAGACTTTCAACGCTGCCCAGATGAATTATACAGTAACGGAGAAAGAGATGTTGGCCGTGGTTTACGCTTTCGATAAATTTCGTCCCTATCTGGTTGGAAAGAAAACTATTGTATACACGGACCATTCAGCTATTAGGTACCTCATGGAGAAAAAGGACGCTAAGCCGCGCCTCATTAGATGGGTACTATTGCTACAAGAATTCGACATAGATATTCGAGACCGAAAAGGATGCGACAATCAAGTTGCTGATCATTTATCAAGGCTCGAAGGATCTGATGCGAACAAGGAACCATTATCGGTTAAAGAGGTATTCCCTGATGAACAACTTTTTGCTATTAAACGTGCTTTTGTGCCGTGGTATGCAGATCTAGTCAACCTCATTGTGAGTGGTGTCTTTCCCAAAGATTTCCACCCACAACAAAGACAAAGATTGAACCACCAGGCCAAACAGTATTATTGGGATGAACCGTACCTCTGGAAGATATGTAGTGACCAAGTGGTTAGAAGATGTGTACATGAAGGTGAGATGGAGAAAATTATTGAAAGTTGTCATAGTTCACCTTACGGAGGTCACTTTAAGGGCGATAGAACCGCAGCTAAAATTCTTCAATCTGGGTTCTATTGGCCAACCATACACAAAGATTGTCACAGTTTCGTCCAATCATGCCACAGATGCCAAAAAACTGGCAACATATCGAAAAGAGACGCAATGCCGCTTAATAATATTCTTGAAGTTGAAATCTTTGATGTATGGGGAATATATTTCATGGGACCTTTCATCACTTCCTATGGAAATGTTTATATTTTGCTTGCAGTAGACTATGTATCAAAATGGGTAGAAGCAGTGGCAACACCAAAGAACGATGCTCAAACAGTGATTAAATTCTTAAAATCAAACATCTTTTCAAGACATGGTACGCCACGTGTTCTCATCAGTGATAAAGGTACCCATTTTCTTAATGCTCCCGTGAGACATTTTCTTAAAAAGTTTGGAGTGAAACACCGTACTTCAACCGGTTATCACCCACAAACTAACGGTCAAGCTGAAGTTTCTAATCGGGAAATTAAATCTATTCTGGAGAAGACCGTGAACAAATCAAGGAAAGACTGGTCTTTAAAGCTAGATGATGCTCTCTGGGCATACAGAACAGCATTTAAAACACCAGTTGGGGCATCTCCATATCGCATGGTCTACGGCAAAGCGTGTCATCTACCGATTGAACTAGAAGCTCGAGCCTACTGGGCTATTAAAACTCTGAATCTAGACCCAGATTTGGCCGGGAAACAAAGGATGATGCAATTGAACGAATTGGAGGAGCTTCGTTATCATGCCTATGAAAATTCACGTCTCTATAAGGAGAAAACAAAGCGATGGCATGATAAACGGCTCCGTCCGAAGAATCTCGAGATTGGACAGAAGGTTTTATTATACAACTCTCGATTTTCAAACTACCCAGGAAAGCTTAAATCCCGTTGGGGAGGACCTTACATTATCACCAAAGTCACACCGCATGGAGCAATTGAGATTGAAAATCCAGCCGAGCAACGGACATTCATGGTGAATGGCCAGCGTTTGAAGAGATACTATGACAGTGAGGACTTTGAGCAAGGAGAGAAAATCTACCTTGTCGAATGCGATTAGCCTGAGGTACACGTCTAACTCAAAGACGTTAAACAAAAGTGCTCTTGGGAGACACCCCTTGTTTTAATTGCTTTTTAGATTAGTTGTTTTTGCTTTGTAGTGTTTAATTTTAAGTTAGTGTATATTTTTAATTGTGTTTTCAAGCTAATGGGAGAGAAAGGTAGTGTGTTATTGTGCAGGAAACGAGTTCGGGGTCAAAAGGAAAAATCTGGAGGAACTTCAAGTCTGGCGCGGACTACCCCGCGGACTACCCCATGGTCCGCAGGGATGCACCGCGCCCCAAAAACCCGTACCACGGGTTGGCTATCTCGGGTTTTATCCAGAAGGTCGAAAAAAATCGCGGGGCATGGCGCGGTACACCGGACCCTAGTCCGCGCGCCTAAAACCCGTACCACGGGTTGGGTACCTCGGGTTTTTTGACGGACATGCTGCGGACTACCCCCTGCACCGCACCCCTGGTCCGCAACCCAAAAACCCGTACCACGGGGTGCTAGCTCGGGTATTATCCAGTAGGTAAAAATTTTGGAGCAACAGAAGCTGCGGTACACCGCGGAATATGTCCGGTGCACCGCAAGAGGCGGTTTAAAGAAGGAATTCTTTTCCTAATCAAACTCTTACCTTATGAGATTAACCCTAGCCTACCACCCACGAATTTTTCAGACCCAAACCCTATATAAACATCTTAAAGCTTGTGCAAACCTTCACAATTAACACAACAACTCATCAAATCCTCTCCATCATCTTCCATAAACACAATCCTTCACCAAATTCATCACACTACACCATCAAAACACCATCATATTCAACAAGCTTTAAAGAGTTCTTCCAAGAACAATCCAATAACCTTTCTCTTTCATCAATTCCAAGCAACAACATCAAGCTAAACCAATTTTCCTTAAACTTTTAATCCATCCTTGGTATAACTTGAGTTGTGGGTGAATCAAGTATGACTAACAGATCTGAAGCTATGGAATACAAGAGAAAGTGTTCAATCCTTGGGAAGAATAAGAAATTGCCTGGAGCTACCATTGAAAAACCCATCAATCTTGATGAGGTTTCTGAAAAATCAAAAGAACAGGCACCTGAACAACCACTACCAAAGAAGAGATTAACTGCTAGAATGTCCACACCATCAAGGAGGCCTTTAGACAAGATAAAAATCCAAGACCAAGGTTCTTCTACCTCCTCTGCCAAAATTGCTTATGATCTTCCTCCTTGGGCTATTCAGTTACAGAACGAAGTTGAAAGATTACGTGAAGATAACAAAGACCTTTGGGTAGAAATTATGCAATTGGAAACAAGGGTAGATAATTCGACCTTGTACAAGGATATAGATGATTACACCGATCCCTCAGCTTCAGAAGATGAGGATGATATGATGGATCTCTATGGCCAGCCAGGTAAGTCATTCTAATTTTTTTCAATAGCTTGGATGCATTAGGTAGTTTAGTTAGTTTTATTTTAAATTTTATTTCATGCTTGAGTCTTTTTCGAGTCGTGGGGACACGGCTCATTTTTGAGTTGGGGGTGGGGATTCGTTGTCCTCATCTTCTTTTTGTTTTTGCATAAAATTTAAAATTTTTAGGTTGAATTAAGGCATAGAATATCTTGAATGTACCTATGTGAGCATAATTTTATTAGGTCAATGATAGTAAGTAGTATGCTTTTGAAAGATGCAACAAAATTGTTTAGCATGCATGCATGAAAACATGAAATAAAGGATAGAAAAGTTAATGAGCAATGCTAAGAAGTATGTTGAAACTTAGGAATAGTTATTTGGTGTGTAGAACGTGAGGTTTAGAATTAGTTGAAAACCCACTTGTCTATGAACTATTAGTGAAAACGTAACAAAATCCGGTAGTTAGAAAAATGAATAAGGCAGTTCTTTCATGATTAAAACACTTGAAGCCTTTATACTTTCTCACCCTTTTATTTGATTATGTTATTTATCCGTCTTAGCCCCTCTGAGCCTTTTCTAAATCCTTTTTATTGAAACACATTATAATCCATACCCTAGTTTTAGGACTTATCTATATGACCCGCACTCGAATCGCAAAACCTGAGACAACTCGTTTTAGAGCTTGAGTTTGGGGTGGTGGGTTTCATCATTAGGGAACTTTGGGATTTGGGTATTATATTTGTGATTTTATTGATGATGAAATTGTTATTATTGTAACCCTTTGCCGGGGTAATAGTGAATGAAAAAGAAGCTACGAGCTAAATTTGCCAACAAGGGCATAAAAAAGAAAAAGAATATATATATATAAAAAATAGTATGATATCTCGAACATCAAAAAAAAGAGTCATAGCTATACAAAAGAAAAAAATTGATATGAAAAGAATATATATTCGGACCGGCAAAGTGGATTTTATATCATCAAAGGTGTTAATTAGGAATATTGGGGATGCAAGTCAAAAGCATCAATAAATTGGGTTGAGTGAGAACATCTTCGAGTGAAAACTCAAGCTCTAGGGCGATTCGTTGATGGCTAGAGAGCCAAAAGCTCACTTTTTATTATCCAAATATACCACACCCGTCCTTAAGCCAAGTTATAACCAAGACCTTAGGATTTCTGACTACTAGATGGAGAAACAATTGAGCTATTAGGTAGTAGGTAAGTGGACCATTGGATGCTGTATTTGGGACCTATGAACAGCCTATAGCCATTAACCTGAACTAAGTTATCATCCTCTCCTTCTGGCATTGCGAAATTAATCTTAACTTGAACTTATGGATTGTTGATTACATGTATATTAGGCATATTTGTGCATTATTTCTTGAACATTACTACATGAGATTTTTTGGATTTTATGCTCTAGGATCATTCATTATATTTTGTTCTTGTTCTCCTCCGACTTCTTCTTGTTTATTTTGACTACCCTACTGTTCTTTACTTTTATTGTATCGGGACGATACAACTTTGAGTTGGGGGTCTTGATGTCTCCTCATTTGTGATAGTAAAATATACTCTTGAGACATCATTTTAGGCTTATTTATTAGTTTATAGGTTGATTTTAGCTTAATTTAGTACACTTTCCTATTTTGGGTCTTGATTTGTAGAATTATTATTTTTAGAGCATATTGGGTTTAATTGTTTATTTAGTGTGAAGCTTTAAAGATAATTATGGAGATTAATTAGAGTCCAAGTCAAAGACAACAACTTATGGAAGGAGATATGCATGGAAATTGGAGATAAGGAAATAATTGCTAAAAAGATGGAAAAGGAAAAGCTGCCTAAATCTGGGATTCTGCAAAGATAGGCGTTTTTACCTAATAAAGAGGCCGAATTTGGTAAATTACTCCTAAAGGGTCTAGATAATTCTGTTGCGATTCTTTTGGTATCTTGTGGAGCAAAATCGGACCAATAATAAAGAAGTTATGACCAAAACAACGCAGCAGTGTTTATCTTTATTTCCATACGAATTTGAGTTGGGCTAGGAGTCTATTACTTAACTTATCTCTAAAGAAACGAATTAGGTCAACCTCTAACCTATAAATACAGCCTCTTAACATTCTTAAATCATCCTTGGTGAAACCTTAAACCAAGAGGAAGCTTAGAACACAAGAGAGAAGTCTGGAAGGAGCTGTCATCAACAATGTCTTCTTCTACCTTTAGATTTGTAATTTCTTTCTTTTCTTTCATGAACTAAATTTCTTTAGCTTAAGTTTTAGCATATATGTATGAACCCTAGTTTTGATTGACATCTATCTAATTTGGGAATTTAATGTTTTAAATAGAATTATAGTTTTTATTCTCTGTTTATGTGTTTGAATTTATATTCTGTGTTCTTGTGGACGGCCGCCATTAGAATTACCATCTAGTAATTAGGATACCATTGACAACGGTGTTTAATTGCATGTTTAGCACATAACGTTTAGTTTTAGGTTTGACCTGACAACCCAACCTAGCTAGATAATCACTATGGTTGAGTCTTGTGACTCTTTACCAATTACAGGAAAAGTTTGCTTAGGAAGCCTTATTGACACAGGTAAATCCTATTTTAAGCTACCGATAGCATATTGGGACCGATTAGGGAAATACTACATAATTCACCCTTACATGTTTAGAACGGCAAAACTAGTGGGGATTACATGCTAATAACTTAAGCTATATTCTCATATTACTTCTCTTTCATATTTAATTTTCTGTCTTTTAATTATTCTTAGTTTGATTTAGTTATTTAGAAAACCAAACAAAAATCTATTTATTTTTACTTTTATTTGCGTTTACTTGTTCTAGCTTTGATTATTTGCACTTGGTATTTGCATAAGATTCTCCTAACCTCTGTAGTCTCTGCGGAACGAATCTTTATCTAAAACTTGCATACGATCTGTATACTTGCAGAACCGTGTAGTTTAGGGTGTTATTTGCACGTTAATTACATCTTATTTTATCACACCCTAGGCCCCGCCACGCTCCAAGATGTGGATACGGAAGGAAACTTAGGTAATGTGTTGGATGGTGTCCAGTCCCTAGTGAACCAGGATCAGGCAGAGAATGTGAAGTCTGGGAGGGTTGTTAGTGATGTTGGTGAGGAGAATGTGGTTCAAAACTTGGGTAATACAGGTGATGATGATGGAGGTCTTTCACGTGGTAAGGAACATTTAGATGGTGTGGTGTTTAGTGGTATGGATCAGGAGGACGAGGCTAATGTTGAAAAATACATGTCAAGAGTGCGTGGTAGAGGAGGAGCTAGGGTTCGAGGAAGAGTCCGACGTGGAGGTAGGAGCAGACGAGGCAGCATCCACCCGGAGATGGCTGCAGATTGAAAATGAATACAATCTTCTGGAACTGTCAGGGAATCAGGGCCCCCCTGACAGTCCAGGTGCTTCGTGCCATGTGGGTGGAACATAAACCCTCGTTGGCATGTTTTTGTGAAACTATGTTGAATGATGTGGATGTTGTAATTTTTGTTAGAACTTTAAATTTTGATAACTATTTTGTGGTAAACCCCCAAGGTAGCTTGGAGCATTCTGGGGGTTTCTTGTTGGTTTGGAATGACCCCCTGATAATTAGTATGTTGAACTTAGGCCCCTATTATATTAGGATTGTTATTAATGATAATGGTACTTTATATTACTATGTGTTTGTGCATGCCCCATCTGAATTTCAGGAAAGGCAAATCTTGTTCAACCAAATTACGGAATGGAAAAGCAACCAGACTAATCCATTAGTGGTGATGGGTGATTTCAATGATATTAGCAACGTAACACAAAGACAAAGCGCGAACCCTCCAAACCTTCACTACATTTTTAATTTTAACCTCTTTATTACAAATAATATGCTCACTGAAATTCAGACCTACGGAAGCTATTACACCTGGAATAATAGGTGCCAAGACGCAACCGTGGTCAAATCGAGGATTGACAAAGTGTTTGCTTCTACGGAATGGACGGATAAATTTCCAAATGCAACGGTGTACCTCCCCCTGGCAGTGGTGTTTGACCATTCACCCATTATTCTACTCCCAAATGGCAAGGGGAGTAGAAATATGAGATATTTTCAAATTTGAAACTAATTGGCTAGAACATGATCAATGCAGGCATATTATTTACAATGCATGGATATGAACAATTCCACGATACACCTTTTCAAATTGTAATCCAAAAGCGAACAAAAACCACTCAAGCATTCACTATGTGGAGTAAGGTGACTTTCCCTAATAATAAAACAATAATTAAGGAACTTGAAAAACAACTTATTTAAACCGGGAACAAACCTATGACTGAACAACAACAAACTGAAGAACTGGTGCTTAAGAACCAACTTGAAATGTACTGGAATAGGGAAGAAATTTATTGGGCAGATCGAGCCAGAGACCAATGGATCAAATACGGGGATAAAAACACTAAATACTTCTCAGCAATAACAGCTCACAGACGCAACTTAAATAGAATTGCTGGGATTCTAGGCCCAAATGGGGAATGGATACAAAATGAAACAAGCATTAAACAACAATTTAATAATTACCATACTACCCTTTTAGCTGAACATGAACCTAATGAGCTTGAAGAGACACTAAGAAACATCTCTACGAAAGTCACACTGGAAATGAAAGAGGCATTGACCAAGATACCCGATCGGGAGGAAGTCAAAAAGGCGGCTTTTGACCTCAGCGCTTCTAGGCACCGGGACCCGATGGGCTCAACGTTAAATTCTTTCAGGAATACTGGGATATTATAGGAGACGACCTGGTAAAGTTGGTTATTGACTTCTTCAAGAATAATACCTCGCTTACTACGCTCAATGAGACATTAATTACACTTATTCCCAAAGGAGACAATCAAACTGGCGTTGGGGATTATCGACCCATTTCCAGTGTTAACTTTGTCTATAAAGTCATTGTAAAAATATTAGCAAACAGACTCCAAAATATTATCAACCAGATTACGTCAACAACACAATCGGCTTTCATAAAAGGACGGTATATCCAAGACAACATCCTTATCGCTCAGGAAATTTCCTTTTTTATGAAGCGTAACCTTAAGGACCAGAGGTGTTTTGCAACTGTTAAATTAGATATGGCTAAAGCATACGATCTAGTCTGGTGGGATTTCCTCCGACTTTTGCTGATTAAGCTTGGATTTGCTCAACAGTGGGTTGACTGGATCTGGAACTGTATCTCTACGGTAACATTTCAACTGAATATTAATGGACAAAGGCAACCCCCTTTCCATTCTGGATAGGGGCTTCGCCAAGGAGACCCATTTTCACCCCTACTTTTTGCATTATTAACTGAATCACTGATATCTTTAATTGAAACTAAAGTGCAACATGGATGTATTTCGGGTGTTAAAATTACACGTAACTGTCCCGTTATCTCCCATTTACTGTTTGCGGATGACTCACTTTTCTTTTTATCCTTACATGGTACTGAATTGGAAGAATTTCAGGAATGTATAGACACGTACTGCAGATGTTCAGGTCAGCGAGTTAACTTCAATAAATCCTCGGTCTACTTTAGCAAACATACACCGGATAAAATAAGGATACAAGTTACAACTCAGTTACAAATTCAGGAAAATCAGGATCTAGGGAAATATCTTGGCATTCCATTGTGCCATAAAAGATCAAGGATGGAGACGTTGAATTGGATAGTGGATAAGGTTTTTAATAAAACACAAGGATGAATTGCGAAACTCCTCTCCGAAGGAGGAAAGGAGGTTTTAATTAAAGCGGTACTACAGGCTATACCCAGTTATGCTATGTCTATTTTTTTGTTTCCCATTGGCTTCTGCAGGAGACTAACGTCGATTATAGCATGATTTTGGTGGAACTCATTGGAAAAAAGGAGAATTCACTGGCTAGAATGGGAGAAGATGACAATTGCAAAAGTTGTTGGTGGAATGGGATTCAGGGATTTAAAGAAGACTAATACCGCACTTCTGGCAGCACAAGCCTGGCGAGTGTTGAGTAATCCGGACTCGCTGGTGGCACAACTTCTGAAAGGTATATATTTTCCCCACTGCTCCTTTTTGGAGGTGAAACTTAGGCAAAATAAAACCTGGTCCTAGGCCAGCCTTCTTGAGGGGAGGGACTTATTAGTTCACGAAGGGATTTTCCAAATTGGCAATGGTGAATCTACGAATATATGGAAACATAGATGGCTCCCTTCTGGAATTATAAAATAGAAACCGCAAAATACGAATTTGGAAACAATGGACCAACTAATGAATGAACAAAAGAACGATTGGGATTGGGAGAAGATTGATAATGAAATACCGACACTAGTTCATGGAGAAATTCGAAAGATTCCGTTACTTAATACAGAGGCTCAGGATACTTTTTTGTGGCCTCATTCAAAATCAGGTACATATACAACTAAGACAGGATACAAAACACTTATGAAGGTTTCAGCAGGGGAACAGGCACAAACTTCTAGCCAAGCGGAGAGTAGTAATCCGAGGCTTTGGAAGCGGGTGTGGAAATCTAATGTTGCTAACAAAGTTCGATCGTTCACATGGAAGGCATGTTGGAACCTTTTACCAACAAAACAAAACTTGTATTACCGACATTGCTGTGATACTAACAAGTGCAATTGGTGCGAAAATCAGACGGATACAGTGGTACACTTGTTACTTTGTTGTAATTTTTCTAAACAGGTATGGGCAGGAACGACAATGCAGATTAGGATTCCTGAAGAGGAACCTTTTTCTATTGGAGACTAGATTATTTGGAAATCAGTGATAACATTGACAGTTCGTCCTGGGATCCTGACATCTTCATGGCATATATACAAGTTACGTTGTGGAATATTTGGAAATCTAAAACGAAAATGGTCCACGAGAACACTAACATTAAACCGAATACGGTTATTCAAACTATCCTTGCATGAATGAAGGATCTTTTTGGTCCCACTTGGACAAAACAGCCTCAACTGAGGCAACATATGACAAAGGAACCAGCACCAGACATTTGGAACACTGAGGAGCTACGAGATACCCAATATGTTTATACGTGTGACACCTCTTTTATATCACCATCGGAGATTGGAGGGATAGGGATTGTTCAGCGACATACACAGACGGGGAGACGAGTCACTTTCACCAAGCCAGTCTGGACGGACTCGGTTGTTGAAGGGGAGGCATCAACAGTCTTGGAGGCTACCAAGCTTAGTATTAGTCACCAGAACTGCAAGACCTTTCGTAATACAAGGTATCAAGTCGTTGCCAGTAGCGTGGTGGAAGGTTAGGCCTTTCATCAGTCGGATCCGCAAGATAGCTGAGGGGCATTATGATTTGACTTTCACACATATCCCTTGGTGTCAGAATGGAATGGCTGATAAAGCTGCGCGTACTGCTAGGCAAGCGGCGTCGACTCTCTCTAGAAGCGTGGGACTTCCCCACAGCTTTTCGAGACTTGGTATCGGTTAATTTGGTTATAGCCTTTGGTGATTCCAGTTGACCCAAAAAAATACATATATCAAATAAACATTTAAATTCAATAAATAACAATTCAAACTTGATTAGTATTTTTAAATTTAAACTAATTATTTGGGGCATCACAGTCACGGTCTCTATTTTCTATCCTACATATATTAATTGGTTCTGTACCTAAACCCCCCGTCAAGGTGATCCATTCGCCACTAAATGAAATAGCCTGGACACTAAATCCTATGATTTGTTAATTACGTCATTCATAGTAAATAAAAGAAAATTAATGACAAATACAATTTACCCAATTTGATTTCAATTATTTAAATCCCAAATCCAAACACATGAAACAAAATCAAATTGGGATTAACCCATTATGCGTTCTCAAGCACTAATTAAGTTTACCTCATAATTATTGAAAAGACAAAAACTAAATAAATAATTGGGTTCATAATGTTTTACAGAATAAAATAGAAGAACCTAATAACGGAATTGAATTGGCTGAGAATTGGAGATATAGACAGTCTCCAGCTCTTGCTTCTTCTCTTCCTTTGCTCTAGCCTCTCTGGTGTCTGACTCTTTTCTTTTCTTAAGCGTATGAATTGGTGTGTAAAAATGAGAGTTCAAAGTCTTTTTATAATGTTAAAACCGGATTAGGGCTCTTCCTTAAGGATTAAGTGAAAATAAGAAAAGCCGAAATCCATAATTAAGCCCAAATCCCGTAACAGTTGCACCACCTCCCATAAAACAGCTCTAACTGGCTCGTTTAAACTCGTATTGACCTCATTCTAGTTGCTAAATTTCTTTAACTCAATGGGCAACAATTTCTCTTCACAAGTCAGAGGCTAAATCCACTCTTAGATGGCTCGGAATTAGCAATCTTTATCAACTTTCCAGATTTACAACTTCAAATTATCGATTCTTTCGGGATATTTCTTTTTGCTTTGACTTCATTACACGATCTTTGACTTTATTTTTGGATTCCTCTCTTAGCTAGTATTCAAATACTACAACTTTTCACTCAAAACAAACCATATTACGCGCAAAAGTTTAATAAACGAAAAATACTAGAATTAAAAGAGGAAAATTGATTTATTGCATATTAACACTAAAAGTCTATCTAAATAGTCGAATAAACACCAAAAATGATGTCTCCCAAGGCATAAAATTAGAACATTTAGGGAGAAATCGCCATCTCACTGTTCTGCACCACCATTTCCACCGCCATCTCTCCGCCGTTGCTTTGAATCGGAGTTCCAGCGCTATCCGTGGCCATTCCGCCGCTTGTCGTGGCCATTCCACCGTCCTACCGAGCTGATGTGACTCAACGGGTTTTGTTTGTGTGTTTGAATTTTGTTGGTATATATTTTAGGTGATGTTATATTATTTTGCAGATGGATTCCTTGTGGTACAACCCCTTGACCTCTCGACCTGGGCACATCCCCTTGATCACTGGATCTGGGTTCACTCTTTTGACTACCAGAGCTGTGTACAATCTTTTGACCACACTAAGTGGGTACAGACCCAATGGGTACAAACCCCAATTTCCCCTATTTTGTTTTCTCAATAGATGTATTGTGAGAAACTGACATAGAGCTATTCTCGAGATGGGTACGTACCCATCATTGTTCGAGATAGGTCAGGACCCATATGGAATTTTAACCCATTCAAAGGACTTTATAAAATTGAAACACAACTTAATAAAAAATATCAAACAGATACGCGTCCGTCCGAAAAAGAGTGGGAGCGTAAATGGGTCTGTACCCACTTAGCGCGTACCCATATCGAATATGAAACCTAATACAAATACAACAATAAATAAAACAAGTTAAATTAAATAGAATTGGTGTATAGGTAAATTGGGCAAACCAGAAATGAAACTAAGGACTTTGTAAGAAGAAGTAAAGAGATGGGACTTAAAATATAAAGTTTGAGTTATGTGGGCTCATTTTTGTAAGTTCCTCCTTTTCCTCTTTCTTTTTAATTTATACTTTTGATTTATGAAGAAAAGGGAACCAAAGGGAAATGAGGATTTTATATAAGTTTTAACGTATAGTATGTGCACACACATGAACCGGCTTCCAATAGTATTGCCACGTTTGTCCATTTCCACGTCGATCGTATTCATATAGTATTGAAATGTTTGTGCACCTCCACACAAGTGTGATGAGTCGTCAACAATTCTGAATAACACTTGGATCCAAATAATAGAGTGATCCTTATAGATGAAATAAATCAAGTTAGTAATAGACAATAATATAGAGAAAAAACAATAGTAGTAATATAAAATAAAAAGAGAGATGGAAAAATCCACCTCCGAACAAATATAAAATACATTTTGTGATGCATCTTTTTCGGATAAAGGAGCAGCTATTGCGTGTTTAATAAGAAATTCTAATGGTAAATTTATATCAAGAAAAAGTTAAAAAATTAAAGCAGATTTAGTATCGGAAGCAGAACCCCTGGGGATTTTGTGAGTTACGGAAATAGCATCAGAGTTTCCTTTTAGAAGTGTTATGATTGAGAATTACGCGGAGAAGATTATGCAGCTACATTCTTCTAGTCAATACATTCCAAGTAATTCAATTTAAAATATTTTTTGTAATATTTATTTTTTTGCTGAGTTATCAAACCTTTCTTCTACTCTTATTTTCTAGCAGTAGAAACGAGGTAGCCCACTAGGTTGCCAAACAGGAGTTTCTTAGCACATTGTTTGTCAATTAAGATACCTGTATCCCTCCCCAGTTAGCTACGATTTTAAGATGTGATAACGAGCCTATAGGGGTAGGCTGACCCTTTTAATGTTTTAGAACTTTTATTTATCTATATATTATGCATTGGAAAAAAAGTTATCCTTGATTCGAAATTCAAATGACGTGGATTTATATATCAAAGTTATTACTTTGTTGACCAGATTCACGAAAGTCCAAATCAAAATGTATTTGATAAATTTAAGGGGTATTTAATAACATCTATAATTCCCTTGTATATTTTTAATGTCATGGTTTTGAATTGTATTGAATGCAAGAGCATCTGAACCATACAACCTTGCATATGTACTTCACCTAACAAAAATCACGCGGGTAGTATAGATATTTAGACAATATGTACATAGTGATAAGTTTAAGGTGTCATTATCCCACACTATTTTTTCTAGTAAGTAATTTTGCACAATATCCTATATTTTATCGAGTAAAAAAAATCTCTTAATACAATGAAAATAAACGTACACTTTACAAGAATTACAAAATAGCTCTGGTGAAAAATCCCTTTAACTTGAAGCTAACAACAATCTAGCTAAAAGGTAAAAATATTTTTCTCCACATAAACCTATACAATGAATTTAGGTGGATGTAAACGAAAATCCACTATCTCCCAAGAAGGCACGACGAGAATGCAAATGAAAAAAGTACGAAAAACAACATATTAACGTTTCACGATGCTCTTCTGTGTGGGGTTGGGTGGGCAATGCCATCAAAGCTAATCTTGTTTTAGGCTAACCAAATAAGTTTGTGGTCGATGTAAAAGTGATCTTCTATGCCTTTGTTTTCCAAGCCAGTCGAGTCTCCTCTTTCTTCAACCACATAAAGGTGCTTTGAATAGTGGACATAACTTTCCCCAATGCCCACTTAATTCCTTATAGTGGTCGATATTTTGACGGTGATATTTCACTAATAAACAAGCATTTTTTTCGTTTCATAACACACATTTTTGGTCGAGTTCTATTTATGTTATTCAGTCTTTGATGTTGATTTTGCCATGTAGGGTGAGCCAAACAATGATTGAATGTTTTGGGTGTTACACGCACCCCAAAATAGTTTGTCCAAGTTCTAACGTGGTCTTTGAGGTGGAAGAACTCATATTCCCTTTTTGGTTGATTTTGTATACAAACCCGGTGACCGCTTGTAGTCAAAACCGCGTACCCGATGTCGGTGTTGTGACTGAACGATTTTCAAACATCACACATGCTTAGTCAAGTCCATATGCATTAAGTATATGTTTTTTATTTGATGTAGTCTTTTTAAGAGTGTTAAATCATTCTCTTGAACTACCAAATCCCACACATTTCGATGATGAAAGTACTCTCTATGGATCCATTTTGTCCAAAGCGGTACCTTATTCTCGTTAATATGCCATAGATGTTTTGAGAGTAAAGCATCATTTCAAAGGACCAAATTTTAAGACCAAGTCCTCATTTGTTTTTTACATGCAAATCTCTTTCCATTTAACCTTATTTGGTGTTGTGCTCCAAATAAAGTGCGACAAATGCGAGTAATGCTCTTGATCCCCCAATCAAAACCATAAAAAATTAAAAGCCGAAAACAACAAACCATTTGTAAGACCAATCGAAATAACTCCAATCTTCAAACATAAGAGAGCAGAAGGAGTTTACCATGACTCTCAACACATTCGATATGTTTTCTCGTCAAGGGGCCGTAACTGCCATTCCTTAACCTTTTAAACATGAGGAGATACCAAGGTATATAAAAGCCATACTACCCTCTAAATGGTATGTAGGTTTTTTAATGATATCAAGCTCCCTCTATTTGATCCACATAATATAGAAGTTTGACTTAGCCACGTTGAGTCGGAGAGCCAAACTTTTTTTTTAAAACTTTAAGCATCCCATAAGTATGTCAAGTGAGATCGAGTCACTCTGAGAGAATAACATGGGATCATCCACAAATTCCAAGTGTGTAATATTTAATCCTTCGCATTTGGGTGGAATTTGAACGAAGCTTTAGACATAGTTTTCACAATAAATCGAGAAAGATACTCCGAATAATGTATATTAAGATGTGGTTGCATCCTTCCATTAGATGACATGAGCCTACCCAGGACAAATATCGATCGAGCCTTATTTACAATATCATCAAGACGCGGTTGCATCCTTTCATAAAGATAATGGTAATTGCCTTGAGATCATATTGCAACATGAAATGGGTCTATGCTTATCGATGGTAGTTTCATTTTACGATTTTGGGACAAGAATGATGATAGTGTTGTTAAGTTTCTTTAAGAGAAATCCTTATAAGAAAAATTTACTTATTTATATGGTCAACTCTTCACCTACTACATTCCAAGACTTGATGAAGAATTTGGATAAATAATTGTCGGGTGACGGGGACTTATCGGTTTTCATACCAAATATTGCATCTTTGATCTCTTTATCGGTTATCTCGGAGCAAAATTATCGACCTAAAGGTCACCACGTTCGCAAATATCTTCTTATACATGCAAAGTGTTTTTTCCTTGACCGGATAAAGATGTCAAGTAGTCAAACAAGGTCGCATGTACTTGCTTTCTTGAAGTGATATATGTGTCTTTGGGATTTTAGATAAATGAAATGAACTTTCACCGATTATTTCTCTGACATGGTCGTGAAATATTTTAGTGCATCTATCGTTTTTTCGTCGTGTATCCATATTTTTCCCTTTTGCTTGTGGAAACTCTGCTCAATTTTTTAGAAGTGGATCGATCTCTTACGAAGTTCCCCAATTTTTTCAATGATTATCGTTTACCCACATTTTGAGGTCAAATTTACAAAAATATCGGTGGTGGTGATAAGGGTGGGGTGTTAGATGCATAAGGTAGTTGTTGTGTTGTGAGGTTATGGGCGATGGTTGTGGTAGTGGTTGATGGAGAATGTATTAGGTGGTGGTGGTAGTCGGTTGTGAAATGCCAGAGGTGGTGGTGGAGGTAGTGGATGGTAGAGGTGGTCGGACTTAAAAATATAGTTAAAATAAATAAATAAATATTATATTAATTATTATATAATAAAAAAATGACATCAAGGATAATTGTGAAGGTAAATATGTCAGAGTGTTTAATTGAAAATTAATCCTTTAAAGTATGATCCTCCTTCCTTTTTCTATGAATATAATTTGAAATAATTGTAATTAATTGAAATTATCCCTTATAATTAGTTATATTCCATATCGGTTTAGCAGGTATATAATTGTCGGGATGCCCCAAAACATTAGGAACATAAAAAACAAAAATGGAAAAAAAGATAGCAAAATCTACCAAACTTACTAGATCATTTACATAAAAATAAGGGTTAAAAGCTATTTCACCCATCTCTGAATGTACACCCAATAGATTATTTGATCCATATTGATGTAATGCGGCCAGATGAAAAAGACTGGCACCTACTAAAATAAAGGGGAGTAAATGATGAAGACTAAAAAACGATATAAGTTGGCATTGTCCATGGAGAAACCACCCCATAGCAATGTTACTATGGTATCTCCTACTACAAATATAGCGCTAGCTAAGCTTGTAATAATTGTTGTGGTTTCTGAACCCATTGAGATGACCCAAGAATTTCGCTATTTCGATTTCGCTAGTCCTTGGGAACAACGTAGTGACGGATAATTAAGAATCATAATAGGTCTAGTCCACGGTTATTCTTGTTATTATTATTCTATCTTAGAAGTCGTTCCTATATTGTCCTTCTTTTCTTGTTGGAGTGCGCTAACGCTTTAATTTTCTTGCTTGTTCCTTTCATGGGAGATCAAGACTATAGGAGGAAAAAGAGTTCATTATCCAACATTCTGTCAAGTCAGACCAATGATCGAACTTAAAGATATGAAGTGAGTGCCATTTGATGAGTAACTGAGAACAAAGGAGAAGGATATAGAAAGAATGAAGTAATGAAAGAGGAAGTCATGGCTAGTAGTAACGACTTGTCATGATCCATTGGTTTATATAGAATCCATGTCCTAGGTGTATCAAAAAACATTCTTTTCGCTAACCGTATATAATAAAATTGAGTGAAAGGGTCCACCCCGAAACAAAATGGGTACTAACTAACATTATCAACTGAGTCCTCTCCGAACCGCAGGAGATAGTTACCCATCATACGACTCACCAACTTCATTTTCCTCTATAGGAGGCTCGCTCCGGGAAGGTCTAATCACTTACAATACACAGCTCTACGAAGGAAGGGGTTGGGTTAGGAGCGCTTTCAATATGATTATTTTTCGTCGTTAATAAATGCGAGTTTGTTTTGTCAACTTTCTTCACCCCCCTCTATCAAAATGATCAAAAAGGAAGGCGAGCTTGCTTCTTATTCCCATTTTTGATCTCTTCCATCTCTGCCTCGCTCGTTGTCACCTATGTTCAAGAAAGATTTAGAACCCTGTAGAGAATGAAGAGGGGCCAAGGATTTTCCTCTCAACATTGCTTTACGAGGCTCCACTCCCCCTGAATAAGTAAAGCGCTGTTAGCCTGGGCGAAGATGGGGATAAAGAGTAAGAATATAATATTGTTATGTTGTTATTATAATTATATTAAATAATTTTTACATATATGAATAATAAATACTTACATTATAGGCAATACATAATTAACCTAATGATATATTTTTATACGTAAATATCAAATCTTCCATACGAATAATGCTCATTTTATATAGATAAACTAATAAATTATACATTTAATGAAATGTTAAAATTACTTACCTCTTTATATTGTTCCTTACACAAAATCTTCTTTCTATCATCAGAATTGCTTCAAACATAGTATATGTCTAATTTCTAGAATTTTTTATTTCACACCCTTTGTATAGTGATCAAGTGTATGTATAGCCAATTTCTAAATATTTGATTATTAAGAAATCAAATATTTATTAAAATTGTCATTTAAACTCAACAACTCATATATAATTACATCAACTTCTATATATTTTAAATTAAATCTAATTCTTATTATATAATGCAAAGAAAAATTGTTACTAAAATTATTACAATAAAAATAAATAATAAACAATTACAAATTATTAAATAATCATAATAAATAATGAGGCAATTTTTTTTTAATACATATGAGAGCCACTTTGGACTCGGGAATCATTTTGACTCTGATAAGATTCGATATCATGACCTCTCGGTCTCTGCAGAGTAGCCTAACCACTAGACCAGCTATCGATCTTGGTAATAATGAGGCAATTACCAATAGCATCCTAGGACGGGTGGATATTGACCTTAAAACTTATTTATAATAATATTAATAACATAATAGAAAATAATACCCTTGAATTAGTTTCTTCTCACTGATTTTTCCCACCAAAAAATTCCTAAGAAAATTTTCCCGCCAAAAATTTTTCGGCCAAACTTTTTCCAGCCATTTTTTTCCACCAAAGTTTTCCGCCAATTTTTTTCCCATCAAAATTTTTCCAAAGAATTTTTCCACCAAAAAATTTCATGTCAAATTTTTTCTCACCAAACAAACTTCTCACCAAATTTTTATATTGTTATTTGGTGGAAAAAATCGGGGTTTATGTTGTTTGGTAGACAAAAAATTCACCGAACTATATTTTGGTTTATTTTGTTATTTTCCACCAAATTATTTTTGGTTTATATATAAGGGTTTATGTTGTTTGGTGAACCAAATCCCAACAAACTATATTTAGAAGTTTATGTTTTTCGTTTAAAAATCCCACCAAATAATATTTGGGGTTTTATATTGTTTGGTGGGAAAAATCCCACCAAATTTTCTATTTTTTAGTGTTTTTGAGACATCTATTGGGGCATCTAACGAGCTGGTTCCTCTATTCCGAAACTTCATGCGAAACTACAATATATGGTTTACTCCCGGAAAAAAATATGGCCAAAAATATCATCCTTTAATCCTCCATTTAATCACCCAATCATGACTATATACTAAGTTTTTTTGCCGAATTTTCATTTTTTAGTGTTTTTGAGACATCTATTGGGTCATCTAACTAGCTGGTTCCTCTGGTCCGAAACAACATACGAAACTAGAATATATGTTTTACTCCCGGAAAAAAATATGGCAAAAAATATCATCATTTAGTCCTCCATTTAATCAACCAAACATGACTCTATGCTAAGTTTTTCTGCAGAATTTTTATATTTTAAGCTATTTGAAACATCTATCGGGGCATCTAACGAGCTGGTAACGAGCGGATTCCTATGGTCTGAAACAACATACAAAAACTAGAATATATGTTCTACTCCTAGGAAAAAATTTGGCCAAAAATATCATTGTTTAGTCCGCCATTTATTCACCAACACATGGCTCTTTGCTAAATTTTTCTGCAGAATTTTGAAAAAATTGCAAACAAGTCCCTGCGTTTTTTTATTTATTTCTATGCTATAAAATTCAAAATATGCAGTTGAATCTATTGTTAGCCCACGGAATGAAGAAAGTGCTTGTTGACTCCGTGCCTTCAAAGTTTGACTCACCAGGAAAGTTTTTCTTCATTAAAGGCTTCTTCTCCTTCATAGATATACAAACTTTGGTTGAACAAGTGATTAATAAAAATCGCCTAAAACCTATGCAAAACATAACCCATAAACATTCAAAGAGCCAGAAATATCATCATATGTACAACTAAGCTAAACACAGATATTACATATCCACATCACAATTATCCAGTAAAAATTCATTATAAAAAATAAAAAAAGGTTGATGTACAACAAATAATCAATGCAATTCCATACTTATTAATCTCAATAACCCTAATTTCACATCCCAACAAGAAGTACTAAGTACTATTGCTGAAACAAAATTGTACAATATCCATATGTATCACCACCAAAACAAACAAATGTTTTCCTATTCAACATTTTATGATCTCCAACAAGATTATTATTTCTTTTATTATACCCCTCAATCCTTTTCAAAATTTCATCATAAACTTTAACGGAATTACTAGCAAATATCTCCATAGCTTCATATAGATGTTGTAAACCCACTTGAAGGCTACCACTTTTAGTAGTATCACTTTGATACACAACATAATTATTATCATCACACGAAACTAAAGCCATTCTTTTATCCAAAGCTTGAATCTCCTTTCGTATTTTCGAATCTTCTTTCTCCTAATTCTTCATTTTCCTCTCTATTTCCTTATATCATAATTACTTGTATAGCATCAACAAAATATCCAGACAAAACAGAGATCCAAAAGTCAAATAGAAAGCCATGAAATACATTCCCATAAAGTCTATAATTTATTTGATTTGAGTACTTACTTCTTCAGTTAGTTTATGAATCTCAGAAGTATAAAACTCAATTGTGTCAAGCTTCAGTTCTGCTAAGTATACCATGAAAATGAAAAAGCTTTGTTCCCAACTTTAGGTACACTTATTCTTTCTCGAGCAACCTACAAACCGATAACTTAATCAGTTGTTCATTTTATGGACAATATCTCATAACAGTAAATGTCAATGCTTGGAGATTACCTTGATAATAGTACAAACATGAGCATGGGCTTTACTAGTTGACCCCTTATGTTACTATATATAAACCACATCCCCAAAAACCTCTTGTATTTGCACTTTCTTGTAAGAATAATTATATTCTTATGTGACATATGTGTCTAACAATTTAATAATAAAGTTTAAATTTATATTATAAGTTTAAGATTATAATATAAAAGATGATACCATGATGTATTGGTTTCCACTAAAGCATTATAATTTTGGTGTATTAATAACCTTCTTCTCTTACCTCATTAAAATAATAATATTTCTCCTTATATGACCGTAATTAAAGTATATTTGATTGAGTAAACGTTACATTTTTTTCTATATAATCATCAGCATTATCATTACATGATAACATATCATTTACATTTCATAAAAACAAAATAAGAAAAGAGACGGTTATAGTGATTGGATACAAAAATTATTTAATCACTGAAGGAGAATTTGATCCTTTATCCATCAAAAGGATTATTCAAAGAAAGAGGTAAAAATGATCAATTAATTTATACTAATTGTCATTATCAATGGATCAAGGTTAGTATCTTCTATAGTTGTTTGTTAAATTAATTACGGTTAAATTAAACAGTGATCTAGATATAAAAGTTAAATTTAACAATTGGTATCAGAGCCAATTTAGATCTATTTAATTTACCGATTATATCAATGCTTTTACAAATTTTGATTTTGTTTATATTTGTGATGAACTTTAAATATGTGAGATAGAATTGTGTAATATTTGTTTAAATATTATTAATTATGTCTATAGTTACCTTCCGCTGTTATTATGTTTTTGGGTATTGTGTTTATAGAATTCTAACACAGTATAAAATCATTTTTACCCATAAAAGGATTTAATATTTTGTTTGTAATTAACATGTTAGTCACCAAAGTGGTCTTGTTATATTACTATTAAATTATGATTAATTATAAATAAATGATGCATAAATGATATAATTCGTTTTATTAATCAATTGTTTTATTAATTATATTTTGAGAGATCACCCAAAGGTGGATCATTGAATATAATTAGTAACATGAATAGTATTGTTTTTTTCTCACTAGTCAATGACATGTATTGCCCAAAGGTTGCATGATTAATTGATTTATGGTTGATTCGATTAATTGTTAAAGTAATTTATTTTGCATCACTGAAAGTGTATATGTTTGAGTATTGCTCAAAAGTTTCTTAAATATATGCTATAAAGTTTCAATAGAAAATATATATTATGAATATGTATTAATTTTATTTTAGCACTAATAGATAAGCATGTATAAATGTTGCAGCGTTGTGGTGTGATGTCGTTGGACTTTGCAATCCTCTCTGATGAAGAACCACTAACCATTACAGATGATAGTTCTGACGCTGACAAATCTCGCCGTGAGATTTGGGAGCGATCAAACAGGTTGAGCTTGAATCTCATGAGGATTTCGATGGCCGAGAGTATTAAACCATCAATGCCCAAGACAGAAAATGCAAGGGAACTCATTAAAGCAATTAAATAGTGTTCGCAATCGGATTTGGCTGAAAAGTCTTTTGTAGGAAGCCTTATGAGTGAGCTTACTACAAAGAAAGATGACTGGTCTCAGTCAATCCATGATCATGGGACACACATGTCAAACTTGGGATCAAAGTTAACGACCTTGGGAATGGAAGTTCACGAGCAATTCTTGGTCCAATTCATTATGAACTCTCTACCTCATTAGTTTAGCCAGTTTCAAGTGAACTACAATACCATTAAAGATAAATGTAACTTTACAGAATCGAAGGCTATGCTGATTCAAGAGGAGGGGAGATTAAAGAAGTTCAGTGACAAAGTTGTTAATCTCGTAGGTCTTGAAAGAGCCCGCAGCAGTAAAGCAACACCAAGTAAAAATGGAAAAAAAGAAGGATAAGACGTTTATGAAAAGTACTGAAAGTCAAATCAGTAACGGAATTAAATGTTTCTTTTGCAAGAAAATGGGACACTTCAAGAAACACTGTCTGAAAAGAAAGGCATAGTTTGATAAGAAAGGTAAACATAACCGTTTTTGTTTTCTCTGAATTGAATCTTATAGAAGTGCCTAATAATACTTGGTGGTTAGATTATGGTGCTACTACTCATGTGTCTCATATTGAACAGGGATTCAGTTTGATCCATCCCATAAAGAGGAGCTGAACAGTACTTGTTCTTGGGAAACAGGATGAAGGCACAAATTGAAGGCATTGGGACTTATAAATTGATCTTGCAGACTGGTTGTCATGTCGATCTTGAAGGGTGTCTTTATGTACCTGAATGTGCAAGAAATCTTGTTTCTGTTAGTAAATTAGATAATGTAGGTTTTAATTTTATGATTGGACATGGTGTATTTTCATTGTACCTAAATAATAAATTTTATGGTAGTGGTACTTTGTTTGATTCACTTTATAGGTTTAATCTTGATGCAAAGATTTCTGAATCCTTATTTAATATTGAAATTCGAGGCACTAAACATAGTGCATCTAATGAAAATTTGCTTTCTTGTGGCATCAAAGACTAGGTCACATTTCCAAGGGAAGAATTATAAGGTTGGTAAAGAATAACATTCTACCTCAGTTGGACTTTAGTGATCTAGATGTGTGTATATACTGTATTAAAGGAAAACAGACTAAACATATTATAAAGAAACTAGCCACAAATTCACACTGATATTTGTGGCCTTTTTGATGCTCCTTCATGAAACAGAGAGAGATATTTTATCGCCTTTATTGATGATTATTCACGTTATGGTTACACTTATCTTTTGCATGAAAAGTCTAAGTCAGTGAATGTCCTTGAGGTGTTCATTGATGAAGTGGAAAGGAAATTAGATAGTAAAGTAAAAGTGGTGAGATATGATAGAGGTGGTTAATTTTATGGAAAGTTTAATGAAAGTGGACAATGTACAAGTCCATTTTCAAAGTTACTTCGAAGTAAAGGTATTTGTGCACAGTACACAATGCCTGGAACTCCTCAGCAGAATGGTGTAGTTGAAAGGCGAAATCGTACTCTAATGGAAATGGTTAGGATCATGTTAAGTAAAAGTTCTTTACCCATTTCCTTGTGGACATATGCATTAAAGACTGCAACGTATGTGATTAACAGGGTTCCTAGTAAAGCAATTCCTAAGACCCCGTTTGAATTGTGGGTGGGAAGGAAACCTAGTTTGAGACATCTATGTGTTTGGGGCTGTCCAGCAGAGGCAAGTCTATGTAACCCATATGAAAAAAAACTTGATTCTAGGACAATCAGTTGTTTTTTATTGGAAATCCTGAAAAATCAAAGGGGTATGTATTTTATTGTCCTAAACATAGTACGAGAATAGTTGAAACGGGTAAAGCTAGGTTTATTGAGAATGATGAAACTAGTGGGAGTGGTGAACTACGAAATGTGGATTTTACAGAAGTCCAAGATAAGGTTGATTCACCTATTGTTGTACCTAAGGTTGTTGTTCCCATAATTGTATCACATTCAAATGATACAATAGAAAAACATGATGTTGTGCAAACACCACTGGCAGAAATTACAGCTGATGAACCTGTCACAAATCAAGAAGATAATAGTGTACCATGAGAAATATTAAGGAGATCTGCAAGAGAAAGAAGATCTGCCATTTCAAATGATTATATGGTATATGCTATCGAAAATGAATGTGACTTAAGCAGTGACGAAGACCCGAACACTTTCCGAAAAGCCATGGAAAGTAACACTTTAGAAAAGTGGTTGATTGCTGCAAAAGAAGAAGTGCCCGTTTGGGATTGCTTTTTAAAATAATCACTTAAAGTGATTTTAGATCCATAACAATATTTTAGACTCTAAAAATCACTTTTAGAAAAAGCACTGAATTAGTGATTATTAAAATAATCACTTAAAAGTGATTTTAGATGTCAAAATATTTTTTAATATTTTTTACAAATATTTTAATTTTAATAAAAAAGCGCTTTTAGCTCCAAAATAATCAATCCCAAACGGGCACGAAATAAAATCCATGGATGACAATAGAGTTTGGGACTTAGTAGAGTTGCCTAACGGTTTCAAAACTGTTGGATCAAATTGGGTGTTAAAGACCAAACACGACTCGAAAGGTAATATTGAAAGGTACAAGGCTCGCCTTGTTGCTAAAGGATTCACCCAAAAGGATGGAATTGACTATAAAGAGACTTTCTCTCCAGTTTCAAAGAAAGACTCTCTAAGAATTGTTTTAGCTTTGGTAGCTCATTATGATCTCGAGCTTCACCAAATGGATGTGAAAACTGCCTTTCTTAATGGAGAGCTTGAGGAAGAAGTATATATGGATCAACCCTGAAGGTTTTTTTGCCACAGGAAAAGAACACTTGGTGTGTAAGCTAAGAAAATCAATATATGGGCTGAAACAAGCTTCCAGACAGTGGTATTTAAAGTTTAATGATGTTATCACGTTATATGGTTTCGTAGAGATCGTTGTTGATCGATGTATCTACATTAAGGTCAGTGGGAGAAAGTTTATAATTTTAGTCCTATATGTTGATAATATTTTGCTTGCTGCAAATGACAAGGGCATGTTACATAATGTAAAGAAGTATCTCTCTAATAACTTTGAAATGAAAGATATGGGTGAGGCATCATATGTGATTGGAATAGAAATATTTCGAGATAGATCACAAGGATTGTTAAGTTTGTCTCAGAAGGGCTATACAATAAAATATTAAAGAGATATCAAATGGAACAATGCTCTGGAGGGATAACTCCAATTCAGAAACGGGACAAGTTCAGTAAATTGCAAAGTCCTAAAAATGAATTGGAGCGTAAAGAAATTGAACAAATTCCATATGCATCAGTGGTTGGGAGTTTGAACTATGTTTAGACATGTACTCGACCAGATATCACCTTTTTTGTAGGTATGTTGGGTTGATATCAAAGTGATCCTGGAATGGAACACTGGAAAGCTGCAAAAAAGGTTCTTAGGTACTTGCAAGGCACCAAAGACCACATGCTTACATACAAGAGATCTGATCACCTCGAGGTCATTGTATATTCAGATTCAGACTATGCTGGATGCGTTGATACTAGAAAATTGACATTTGGATATGTGTTTCTTTTAGCAATGGGAGCAGTATCATGGAAGAGTGGAAAGCAGTCTGCCATAGCCACTTCCACTATGGAGGCCGAATTTGTGGCATGCTTTGAAGCCACTGTCGTGGATTGTGGCTGCGAAACTTCATCTCAGGGTTTGGGATTGTTGACTCTATAGAAAAGCCACTGAGAATTTATTGTGATAATTTTGTAGATGTCTTCTTTTCAAAGAATGACAAGTACTCGAAAGGAGCTAAACACATGGAGTTAAAGTATCTGTATGTCAAGGAAGAAGTGCAGAAACGTAGAGTGTTTTTCAAGCACATAAGAACGGACATGATGGTTGCAGATCCGTTAACTAAAGGATTACCACCCAAGGCGTTCATTGGCCATGTGGAACGTATGGGTGTTATTGATAAGTCTTTGCTATTCTGATTTAGTTATCCTCGTTATGTCTAACACTATGAATTCAATTATAGTTCTATTTCTGCAATATTTATCAAATATGTTATTATTAGAGTATATGTATACATTTATGGTTCAAGTATAGCATATAGTAGTTTTGAGAATTAATTTTCTCAATATTAGGATCATTTAGAGTTGAGATTGATTCGTTATATGTGGAAGGGATCAGATCGATTAAATGGTGTGTAACCGCCACGATTCAATTAGTTTCAACTTTATTATGTTTTTGTTTATAAACTTGATGTAAGAGTGCACATTATCGATAATTAAATCATTAAGTCGACACAATAGTCAAGTGGGAAAATGTTAGAATATTTATATTCTTATGTGACATATGTGTCTAACGATTTAATAATAAACTTCAAGTTTATATTATATGTTGAAGATAATAATATAAAATATGATACCATGATGGATTGGATTCAACTAAAGCATGATAATTTGGGTGTATTAATAACCCTCTTCTCTTACCTTATTAAAATAATAATATTCCTCCTTATATGACCGTTATTAAAGTATATTTGATTGAGTAACCGTCACATTTTTTTTCTATATAATCATCAGCATTATCATTACATTATAACATATCATTTACATTTCATAAAAAGAAAATAAGAAAAGAGACGGTTATAGTGATTGGATACAAAAATCATTTAATCACTGAAGGAGGTTTTGATCTTTTATCCATCAAAAGGATTATTCAAAGAAAGAGGTTAAAAATGATCAATTAATTTATACTAATTTTCATTATCAATGGATCAAGGTTAGTATCTTCTATTGTTGTTTGTTAAAATAATTACGGTTAAATTAAACAATGATCTAAATATAAAAGTTAAATTTACCATTTCTTTTCTTTACTTTTATACAAATGCACAGTGACCCCTGAATTATATACACCTCCCGTAGCTACATTCTAATACTTCAACATCTTCCACTAATTACCCTTCCTTGTTAACTCTCCAATAAACAAAGTGTACAGAAACACATTCCCATAAAAACCTCTCTTAACCTCTCTTAAACATTTCCTCAAATATTTTTCATGCAGATTCCAATTCTTCAACTTACCAAAAACCGCAGAATAGTAATCAAAATTTACCACCTTCGGTCTAATATCCCAAAAATGATTCGATTAGTTCTGTTTAACAATAGATTGATTAAGCCCAAAATTTCGACTGCTCTTAATTTTATTTCTATCGCATGTCCATATATCTATTTCTGGGCCTAGCCTTGTGTCACAGGAGCCCAAATCAATGCGGGTTGAGATCTCTTATTTTAAGGGTTGCACTAAAAATTTGACAATAATTCAATGTTTTAAGAATAGAGAAATCTAGTAAATAAGCGATTTACAAGAGCACTACCAAAGAGAAAAAAGCTATGTCGGCAAATCGAATGATGAGAATTTTGTTCAACGAAGAGTGTTAGGAGATGATGTAGGAGAACCGCCATTAGTGGCAGAGCTGGACAAAAAAGGAGAGCATCAGAGAGAGAAGTCGTTGTAAACAACATAGTTAGAGCAGGCGGAGAAGAGAAAGGATTCGGATGGTGGCGAAACTGTAGGAGAAGCAGTAGGTAGGTGAGGACACTGGTGGTTTGCAGAGGACTAATTAAAATTAAAAAAAGGGGTATAATAAGTATAATTTTCTTTTTTTAGGACTTTTATGGACAATATAATAAATAAAGATGGAAGAGAGATAATAATATAAGATTTGAGATGTAAATGGTAATAAATCCATAAATAATATACAATTACAAATTATTAAATATTTACAATAAATAATATACAATTAAAAATTATTAAATAATTACAATAAATAATATACAATTACAAATTATTGAATAATATATATATATAAAAAATAGGCTACCATATAATGCACTCCAACCTACTTACCATTTTAAGAGTTTTGGGGTTTTTAATGGTCCTCTAACTTCTTCTTCTTTTGCATATATGAGGCTTTAAAGCCGAAATTAGTAACAACTAACTAAACCCTCACGAGAAAACTATAACTAGTCTATGAATTGCGCAACCACTCCTATCTCTCGTTAAGCTGCTCTTCAAGTACTCTGGAGGATCTGCATACACGCATGGTTCCCAAACAATCTCCGCACCTCCCTTAGCTAACAAATCCGCACATATATTTGCTTCCCATTCCCGTTACGTAGAGTTTACTTCAAATCCCGGGTTACTCCGTAATGTCTAGAAAAATATACCTATAATCTCATACCGAGATTGCAACTTTTTATTTCTATAATAATCACTATGGTTGAATTTGGTTTAGCATCAGAAAAAAATTCAACACTCTGAATTAAAGCAAGTTACATTTAAATTTTAAGGAAATGAATGAATAATATCACATAGAAGTTCAAAACTAAATAATTTTTATATTAAAAATAAGTGGGTCTTAGATAATGTGGCTCAAATGTAGAAGTTCAGTTTCACTTAGAATTAAAACATAACCAAATCCAATCGTATATATTGTTACATAATAATGAGCATCTCTGAGAACCATTGAGTCAATGAAAACTCTCTAACCACTAGAACTATCAATCTAATACTAATATTTGATCAAAAAAAGATGGTCTCAAGACTCACTATTTGCAAATGACAATGTCCTCCTCACGCATCTTCTTTGCTCAGATCCTATCGGCATATGAATCCTCTTGTTCTTTTCCCATTAACACACCTTCCTAGCCCTAATTTATATGAGAATTTAGGCAGTATTTCATAAATTTAATAATTAAGCAAGCAAGATATGTAGTTTGGTTATTCCTGAATTGCCATCGTTCTACAGTTTTTACAAATTCTCGTTTTCAAACTCTTCCTTTACCTTTATAGGAATTTATTTGCGGAAATGCTCCACTTGAATTCATGCTGCACTAACAACAAAAGGCCTTAGTAAAACACAAAAACACAATTCCTAAAATAGGATTTCGCCAACAAAAGAATTTTTTTTATAGGTCCATATATTACGCAAAGTTACACTACATGCCTTGACATTAATTTTTTTTATTATTTACACTATAATCCCCTATTATACCAAATAAAAACATATATTTTTTAATATGGTTAACAAAAATGTTCAAAGTCGGGGGGCCTGCAAATGCAAAATGCAAAATGCAAATGAAACATGTTGTCAAAAATGGACATACCCAATTTCTGCAGGAAAGTCTGATCAGTAAGCAATAAAGTTTTTAGTTGAATTAGGCCGGGGAAAGATTTTTGCAGGTGATCAGCAAGTGACTCCTTTAGAGATGCTATTTGTGAAACAAGGCAATTAATTAGTAACTTCATAATATCATTAATAGAGTATGTAAGCAATTAATATATATATATCAGTAAAGTAGAAAGTAGATCTTACCATGGGAAATATGAAATGATATGGTCAACGATTTTCATGTGGAACGATTCACTTTACACTAAAGACAGTTTTATCGTACGAGAAGGCGATCCAGTTGATGAAATGCTATTTATTATGCGCAGAAAATTACTCACCATGACCACTAATGGAGGCGTTATTCTAGGAAGAAGCTCGAGGAATTACAAGATGCTTTGGCTAAAGGTGTTGGGAAGTTCACCTAGTTTAGGTTATGCGCTTCGTGCTTTGAGGCTTAATCAATCCAGGAAATGATTTCACCTATTCTTCTTCAAAAACCAGCCGACCTGAATTTTACTATAGATAAATGATCTAGTAAAGAAGTACACACAGTAAATCAACATTAAATACATAACATCATGCATTAACCACCCAACAATTCTAAATACATCCACTTAACAGTATATAACATAACAGTAAAAGTAAACTACAAACTATATCTTACTATGGAAATTATTAAATCTTCATGGTTCATTGAAATGTCATGGCCAACGATCTTATTCGTTTTGTTTTTTTGTTCAGTAATGATATTATTTTTGACATGATATCCTACCTGTGTGCAAAATGTAAAAAAAATCATTATTAATTCCTTTCGAATAAATAAGCATTATTTCTATGTTAATATTTTTTAATTATCAAGTAAATATGTAAAAGTAAAGAGTAATTAGTTCAAATCTAGCTCAAATTCAAGCTAGAATCTCATTTTAATGACTAGATTTATGGATAAAATGTACTAACGATTATCCATAAATAGCATATGGAGAGAAAAAGGCATGTTGGGAGGGCTATTGGTGGGGTGGCAGTTGATGAAATATCCTCCGGATTGTGATAATGTTTCAGCCAAATCCACTAACCTAACAAATTTTTTGTCATGAGTAATACATGCTCTTAAAAACCATATTTACAACTTACACGTGAATATGGGTTTATAAAACTCTAAGAATCCAAATTCAACACACTTTTAAAACTTGTATGATTCTTTTTGAAGAAAACTTGACTATGTTAAACAGGCAATCTTTGAGGAAAAATAAAGTTGAATTTAATGATGTCTCACCAGGTCACTCTTTGTACTCAACCTACTTACTTTACTAGAAACTCCAACCAAAATGAAAGACAGGAAACTAACCAAGCACCAAGCAACAACTAAGGATCAGAAAAATACACTAAGCACAAATAATCACACAGAACACCAAATCTGCTGGAAGCAACAGAACCACTAAGAACAACGTGAATGAGCTGCTCCCATGTGGTTGGAGCAGCGTAATAAAGAATTCAGAGAAATCAAAAACAAAAACAAATAAATAGAAAAAGAGATCTTAATAGACTTATAGAGAGAAACACGACCCACGCATATAATGTGAGTTTTAAATTAAAACTAAAAAACCACAGCCTTTAATATGAAAGTACAAACAAATTATCAATAGTAATTAAATTGCACATTAATACAATAAACTAAAAAGTAAGAAAATCTTGTAAGATATGTGAGATTCGGCTTAATGCTTTGCAGGGAAAAGTACTCCCCTGGCCTCTATGTTGTCAAAATATGTCTACCTATCCACTTTACAGACTGCAGCTAAACTCCTCCGAGGTAACAATCGCTTAATAGCTTCCATCTTTAATAAGTACCATTTACCTAAAAAAATAAAAGAAAAAATGAATTAAACCAAATTCAATAAGAATATAATTTTTGTCAAGAGAAGTTAAACTTTCCAAACCTTTTGTATAAAGCAGCAACATCTTCCTTTAAGCAATAAGGACCTGTCACCACAATTGTCCACATGCACAGATTCCATCACAAATTCTTGATTGCCTAAATATTCATCCATTCATTCGAACCACAATTTGGCAACTGATTCCTTTCTAAAGCTTGTTTCGTGATCTTCCTCCTCTTGTGATTCAGAGGCAACCAACCTACACAAATAAACCTTGCGGACCTGACCTGGCCAGAATGAACATCCAATGCGATGATACAAGATGCTCCCACGAGTGATGTCCCTTCCCCACAAGCTTTGATCGATCCAAAGAAGACTTGAGCATCTGGAGAATTGTTAAACTGCTCCATTGATGCCTCTCAAAAATCAGCATCTGAGTTACCTGTGATCATGAATATTTCCTTTCCATTGCTATATCCTTTAATCTTTATAGTCAATCTCTCCAGGAATTTCAATGGAAGGAGATATTGGCTGAACCTCGAAAAAATCTTCTTCCCTGGGATAGTTGCTCGGCTCAAGAAAACTTTAGGAATATCCATTTTTAGTAAAAAGCACACACAGTAAATGATCTAGTAAAAAGCGCACCGAGTAAATCAATATTAAATACATAACACCATGCATTAACCACCCAACAATTCTAAATACATCCACTTAACAGTAAAAGTAAACTACCAACTATATCTTACCATGGAAATTATTAAACCTTCATGGTTAACTGAAATGTGCCAACGATTTTATTCTGTTTGTTTTTTTGTTCAGTAATGATATTATTCTTGACATGAGTTTCTGCCTGTGTGCAAAATATAAAAAAATCATTATTAATCTCTTCCAAATAAATAAGCATTATTTCTATGTTAATATTTTTTTAATTATCAAGTAAATATGTAAAAGTAAAGAGTAATTAGTTCAAATCTAGCTCAAATTCAAGCTATAATTACAATTTAGTGATTAAATTTATGGATAAAATACATTAATGATTATCCATAAATATCACATATAGAGAAAAAGACCTGTTGGGAGGGCTATTGGTGGGGTGGAAGTTGATGAGATACCTTCTGGATTGTGATAATGTTTCAACTAAATACACTAACCCAACTCGTTCTTTACCGGTATTGTCCCCTATGGTGCAAATGTCTTGTATAAGATACAATTCTGATTTCTCTTAGCGATCAGGAAATCTATAACAGAGCGAGCATCTACATTGAAATTGTTCAATGGACTAGAAATCTAGAGTTTTACCCAGCAAACCGCATAAACTTTCTTTCTTAATTGTAACACTTCTTCAATATCTCCTACTTTTTTTTCTATCTTAGTTTTTGTAGATAGATTGTATATTTCATCGTTATCGCAACTTAATAAGTGGGAAATATGAAAGAAGTGAGGAGTCGAGATTGTACCTGATTTAAACATCACTGATAAAATGTCTTGGTACCTTCTATTCGTAAAAGAAGACGGCGATTGTCGAATATCTTATGCTGCTCCAAGAAACTTTTCCTCTTACTTTTGATCGTCGGATATCTTATTGACAAGTTGCCTCATTGTTT
This sequence comes from Nemophila menziesii, assembly GCA_029959085.1. Lineage (NCBI taxonomy): Eukaryota > Viridiplantae > Streptophyta > Magnoliopsida > Boraginales > Hydrophyllaceae > Nemophila > Nemophila menziesii. The sequence continues at coordinate 6,097,353 of JARWIR010000030.1, forward strand.
AATGTAACTAGATACCCCTAACTTTTGTTTTCATGACTCGTGGCCCCCTACTAACGTTTTCCGTCCAAAATCATATGTCCAAAATCACCACGGCACAACATCTTTATTATTTTTTATCCTTAATATGTTTTAATTAATTAATTATCTTAACCCCATATTTTTAAAAGGGCAAAATAGGTAATTCTTAAATGCCTACCCTATATATACCTAAAACAAAAAAAATTAAAACAAAATCAAAATCAAAAGACAAGGGAGGGTTTGGTTTTGGGAAGAACAAGAAGACGAAGAACCCAGAATTGCATAAGCCGATGTACTTTGGCTCGAAAGATAATCAATGGCGCCGTTTATGTTATGGATTAAGTGCGTTTATTTATTATCCCTAAATATTTGCTTGTTGGTTAAGATCTTTTAATTCGTAAATGTAGGGTTTTCGAGTATATTTATTACATTTTTAGATATCATGCGTGAAGAAAGGGATTTAGTTAGTAATAGAAGTAGATTTTACGGGATTTGGTTACTATATTGATAGTGTATCCATATTTGATAATTTATTTTCCATTAATTGGTTCCTAACATAATGGGTAACTAATTTATTCGAAATTGATCGTGTAACAGAGAAATTTGCACTAAGGATTCACTTTGGTGGGATATTTAATGAACCCAAGAGCAATTACCATGAAGTAAAGATTGAGTATGTGGATGACTGTGAATATGACAAATTTAGTATACCTGTACTTAAGAAGACTGTTTCGAAGTTAGGGATAAAAGGTAACTTGGAGTACTACTATTTGAAATGGGGAAAACTGCCTGATGGTCTAGTATGTTTAGATAGCGAGGATAAATGTATGGAGATGTGTAGCATTGGAGAGAACAACGTAACTGTTGACCTATTTGTTGTTAGTAAACCAGTAATACATGAAAACCACGAAATTCAAACTCCTTATTTCATGCCTTTGTTATTAACTTGGAATAAGGTTGAAGAAATAGTTCAGCAACGAGAAGAAGATAAAGTTCATACCAATAATGGCCATGATGAGATGGAAGTTCAGAATTGTAATGAAGGGCAAGAAGAAGTAGTTAAGACCTGTGATGAAAGGCCTGATATGAAAAATGTAGAAGAAAAGAGTGATGAAAGGCATGATGAGAAATCGTGGAAGAAAAGATAGTTGAAGACGAAACAATAAATGTACACAATCATTTGACAGTTTAGCCCTTAACATTTTAGTTGATTGACAATTTAACCCCTAATTTACATATATTTGACTATATATTTCTTTTAACTTTATAGGTTGTTTGTGAAGATCAAAACACAACTGATGTTAATGTAACTGAAGGTGAGAACAACGAAGTAAAAAATTTAGTTTCATAGACTATAGAGAAAGTAGGTGCTGAGAAAGAACTAAACAAGGTAGGTAATGTTGGTTTTGAAGAAGGGGGAAAGAACTGTGATGAAAGGCCTGATATGAAAAGCGTGGAAGAAAAGAATGGTGAAAGGCATGATGGGAAAAGCGTGGAAGAAAGATAGTTGAAGAAGAAACAATAAAGGTACACAGTCATTTCACAGTTTAGCCCTTACATTTCAGTTGATTGACAAATCACCCCCTCAATTTACATATATTTTATTTTATATTTCTTTTACCTTTTCAGGTTTTTTGCGAAGATCAAAACACAACTGATGTTAATGTAACTGAAGGTGAAGGTGAGAAACAAGAAGTAAATAATTTTGTAATGAGACTTTGGAAGAACAACTCTCTGATATTGGAGAGAAGGAGAAGTTTGATAATGATATATTGGATAAAGTGTTGAAGGTTTTGAAGTATGACGAGAAAGAAGGTAAGAGGAGTTCCAAATATAAATCCCCATTGAGGCCTTTCGGGCTTATCGATGAAAACCTAATAGATGATAAGATTGAATCTTTATAGTAATGTGAGTGATTTTCAACAGTTAGTGCACCGGGAATATGCAGTTAATGTTAGTACATGAACATGCTACAAGGCATATCACTTAGCAAAAGGCAAGACAGAGGTTGAATACAAGGATCAATAAAGAAGATTTACGATTATTTAGTAGAAATTAGGAGAAGTAAACCTGGAAGTACAGTAGCTATTGAAACTACTGTTGATGAGCTCACTGGAGTAGAAAGATTTCATAGAATTTATGTTGGTCTTGGAGGTTGTAGAAGAGGGTTTTTAGATTGTTGTAGAAAGGTTGTTGGGGTAGATGGATGTCACCTAAAAGGTCCACATCCAGGTGTGATTTTAACAGCAGTTGGAATTGATGGGAAAAATTGTATATTCCAATTGTGTATTGCCTAGCACAGAGAGAATAGTAACTCTTGGAGATGGTTTTTTAACTTGTTGGTACAAGATCTTGGTATAAGTAATCAACAAGAATGGACTTTCATATCTAATAGACAAAAGGTTGGTTATCTTTGATGGGTATAAATATATAGTTTTTGTAAATAATACTAACTGTTTTTTTCTTTGTCTGTGTTTATAAGGATTACTCCAGGTCATGAGTGACATGCTTCCGGATATTGAACATCGGCATTGTGTAAGGCATCTATATAATAATTTCAAGATCAAGCATTCAGGTTTAGCTTTAAAAGACAAAGTGTGGGAAGCTGCAAGGGCCCCATCAATTTAAAGATTTGATGAAGTAATGGATGAAATTAAACACATGGATGAGGATGCTTTCAAATGGCTCTCTAACCTAGATCCCAAGTCGTGGTCAAGGTCTCATTTTAGTACATTTACAAAATGTGATCTTCTACTCAACAACATATGCGAAAGCTATAACAGTGTCATTAAAAAGTCAGGCATTTTGTCATCTTACTCCCTAAACAGTTAACTATTATGTCTATTTACCCCCTACAAAGTTTCATATTTTGTCTACTTATCTTTTACACAACCAAAACAATTGTCTATTTACCCCCTACAGAGTTTCTTATTTTGTCTACTTTCCCCCTAAACAACTACAAAGGTTGTCTACTTCCCCCCTAAAAAGTTAACTATTTTATCTACTTACCCCCTAAACAGTTAACTATTTTATCTACTTACCCCCGAAAGAGTTAACTATTTTATCATGTTTGTAACAGGGACAAGTGTCTCATTCTCATACTTGAGGGTCTAAGGATGTATATTATAAAAAGGCTACAATCTAAGAGACCATGTATGTCAAAATACGAAGGTGATATATGTCCTAAGATCAGACACTTGGTAAACAAACGGTATGTTAACGTTCAAACTTCTTACCACATTCACAATTCTCTTATAGTCAGCCATATCTCTTTTCTTTTGAATTCTGGATAGAAAAGGTGGAGGAGGACGGGTTTCTACAACATATTTCTTCTTGGGTATTTCCGAAATCTTCTCCACTTCCACCACTTCATCATCTTTTTCTTCAACATCCTTTACCGGTTTTTCTTTTCTCGTTATTTCTTTTTCTTTCATAACCGGAATGGGTGGTGGTTGTAATTGCTTACCACTTCTTTTTCTGATCGCGTTACAATCCTCCCTTTGTTTAGGAATTTTTGTGTCACTTGGGAGTTGGCCTTGACCTCGAACATTCAAGCTATTGGCGGTTTTTGATGTTTGACTCTCTAAGATTTTTAACGAAGCAGAATGTGAATTTAAATTTTTTTCCATCTTGTTTTCCTTAATGGTTGTGGTGTTTATAAATCGAGATAGCTGATCCTCAAGTTGGGATGACTTACTTTGGGAAGAATATATGTATTGCGTCAAGGTAAGAGCTAAATCAGCTTCGGTTAGTGCACCTTCTTGAGGTCGGGCAGGAAGTACTTTTTGAGCTAATGTATCGGAATAAGCTTCATGATCGGCTCTAGGATGATTTCCTTGGTAGTGGTTTTGCGGCTTGAATTGATAAGTGTTCCCTTGGGGCCTTGGTTGTTAAGTTTCTGGATTGGCTGCCCCATGTGGATTTGAATATTGAAAGCTTGGATGATTTCTATTTTGGTTACCATACCCTTAACAACCTGAATAGTTATTACCTCGATTATTAAAAAAACACACGGATTCTGGGTTATTAGCACATTATTCCCATGTATGATCGATTGCACCACAACTAGGACATTTCTCTGGTTCTTTTACCACATTCACAATAACTTTATTCGACATAGATAACTGTTATAATTTATTTTCAAGTGCAGCAATTTTAGCATTCAAAGCAGTTTCTGCGTCTACATTCAAAGTACCTTTTTCAGAAACTCTACTAATGATTTCGAAGGTTGCCAACTCATTTCATTCTTCACAATTCTATCCATAATAGCTAAAGCTTGATTAGTTGTGACCATCACGAGGCCACCTTGACACATAGTATCTACCTTCTCTTTTGAAGCTTCATCTAAACTTCGATAAAATATCCCAAGCTGTAACTCAAGTGAATACCCATGTAATGGGAATTTCCGTAGTTAAGATTGAAAACGAGTCCAAGAAACTCCTACAATCTCTTCATGTTCTTGACGGAAACTAGCAACATCTAATTGCCCACTAAGTCTGACACTTTGAGGATAATACCTGTCGAAAAATGCTGTCTGAAGTTGATCCCAAGTCGAAATCTCACCGTGTTGTTGCTGATCATACCATTCAATTGCTCCTCCTGTGAGGAAAAATGGAAACATATGAAAGTACATTTGTGCTTTGGTTACTCTAGGAGTGAAATATGCATCACAAATTTGCATAAACTTGTACATAGCCCGAGTAGGATCTTCACGAGCTTCACCACTATATTACCCGATATTGATAAATTGATTAATCATACTTGCGTCTGGTCTGAAACGGATTCCTTGAATTGCGGGTGGGATAAGTCCTACTGGTGGTAGATGAAACTGTCTATATTCGTTAGGTTGGATGAACCGCGGAACATCTTCTTGAATTCCTGCACCATTATTATTGAGCGGTTGTTGACCTCCCAGAGGAATCTGGAATTGAGCATTATGAGCTCCTACCGATGGGTCTTGCATAACTGGTGGCACTATAGGATGACCGTTTTCATCCAACTAAATTTCGTGATCTTCAACATTATGAATGTTCAGACCCTCCATTTTTCTTTCTAGCTTTTCTTTTTCTCTCGCTTCTCTGTCCCTCTTGTTTTTATCACCGAAAAAACCTCTCGGGGTTTGAGTACATGCACTACCTGTAGAACCTGAGAAGAGACAACACAAAGAAAGGCGTAAATCTGAAATAAAAATAAAAACTAAAACACTTACGGATAACACCGTGGTCACACGCTAACGTCCCCGACAACGACGCTAAAAACTTGGTGTCTCCTGGTGTGTTATAAAATAACACCCCTAAATAGGAAGGACACGTACCACAAGTTTACGGGTCGTCCAAGTAATATTAGGTAAATGGGAATTCGATCTCAGGGACGGAGTTATGTAATAAGTTTGAATAATTGTTATATGATGCGGAAAATAAAAAAGATGAATATTTGTTTTGAATTTGTTTAAGGACTAAAATGGAATCAATATAAAATACTAAGTTAACTAATACAAATAAATGAGACGCAAGTAAATAAAATATGAGTACACGCAAGGATGAGAAGTAGTACTTGAGTTTCGCAAGGGTTTCGCCTAAATCTATTCAATCAATGCTTTCGTTTAAGGGTCGAATTTGGTAATTAATATTAATCGAGATTCGAGTTTCTCCTAACCCCTGTCAGGGTGGACTTAGGAGCTATCATAGGGTATTACAAACCCTGTCAGGGTGATTATAAGCTACCTTTGAATGTTCAAAGAATTTGCCCAATTGGCTATAAGATTAACTAAGTCCGTCATGATCAATAGTTTATATCTTACATCTATTACCTAGTTCAGTAATTTCACCCCCCGTCAAGGTGATCATTACCCCACAATAATAAATAGCTTAATTACTAATTCCTATTTTTGATTCATGACTTTAAATACAGTAAATAAATTCACGATAATAGAAAATACCAAATTACCAATTCAAATTAAATCTTTTAATCCCAAATTCAAAAACATTCACTAAATAAATGGGGGTTCAACCCATTAAAGCGATTCTCAAGCTCTTAGAGTATTTAGCTCATAATAGAAATTAAAACTAAAGAAATAAAAATAAAGCAACTCATTGTTTTACATAAAGAAATAATAAGAACCTAATTTAAGAGTTGTTGAATTGACTGTTGTTGGAAGACTCTCTTCTAAAAATTCAGTTTCTTCTCTCCTCTTACTTTTGTCTTTTCTCTGTGTCGTTCTGACTTTTGTAAATTAAGTTGTGTGTAAAGATAAAGTCAAAAGGTCTCTTTATACTCAAAAATCGGTCTTGGGTTTATATTAACTGTGTAAATAAAATATCAAATGGCCCAAGTCCACTCTTCAAATCATAATCTCGTAACTAGTGTATACACACGACTAAAATGGCTGTAACCTTCTCAATTTAGCTCTGAATTGACCCGTTCAACTTGATAAATCTTCGTAACTCGATAAGTAACAAATCTTCTTTACAACTAAGAGGCCGAATCCATATATAAATAGCTCGAATTCAGCAATTACCATCAGCCTTCCAGATTTACAGCTTCAACTTGTTAACTCTTCGGGATATTTCTTTTCGCCTTTGACTTCTTTACACGATATAAGACTTTAATTCTTGATTCCTCTTTGCGAGCATTAAGAACCTACAAACTTTGGACTAAAATAAACCATTTAACGTGCAAAAGCTTAATAAATGAAAAATACTAAAATTCAAGCAGAGAAAATGAAATATAACAAATTAACACTAAAAGTCTATCGAATTAGTCAAATAATCACCCAAAATGATGTCTCCTAGGGACATATAATTAGAACAAAATAGGAGACATCAAACGACGACATGAATATGATGACATCGTTGATGTCAATATCTTCCCGACATGCGTTCCGGAAATTTATTTGTTTTTCACGAACAACACTGCAAACCAAAGCCTTCAAACTGGAGTTCCACCCTAGCCTTCGAACCATAATTCTGAAAACAATAACCGAAGAAACCTCGATCTACATCACATGACATGACTACGAACCCTAGCTCATCCAAATTGTGGTTGCGAACATAGATCTCTAGCTCTTTGAAGCTTGTGAAACCGTGAATCTCAGTCGTAATATCTTTCGCCACAAATCTCTAATATTGTCTCAAACACAAATCGGCCTTGAAAGCCATGTTTTGAAACCCCATTAATGGATATTCCATGACACGAACAGATAATGGACTTAATGGATCTTGAAGTTACATTAAAGATCGTCCTTGAAAGCTCTGTCATAAACCGTTAGTGTTCCATCTTAAATTTGGCTTTCCTCCGCCATGGCTCGCAAGAATTAGAGAAGGTGGGAAAGGGTTTGAGAGAAATTTTTAAAACAAGTAGGGTTTGTGAAAATATTTGTGTTATAGGGTTATATGTAGATGTATATATAGGGGTAGTTATAGTTAAAAAAACAAAAATTGTTTTGATTTAATTTTATTAGTTTTTATTCTTTTTTGGCCTCTTTTGGAGAAAAATTCCATAAGCTGGGGTACAAGAGTCTTGACGAGGAGTTTTATAAACCTGTTCGGTAAAAATATTTGTTTTAATCTTCTGTTAGAAGGTTCCAATTAACAATTATAAAAATAGTATCAACTAACTTATTAGAAGTTTGTTTGACACGATACACACCTAAACCACAGATATTATTACATATAATTACAATTTCCCTTAAGCATATGATTAATGTCTCATCTAGTTTTAAGTAAAATTGTGCAACCTTGCAAATTTAAGGTAGATTGAGAAAAGAATTGTTGTAGTTGGATCTTCATCCTTAGCCAGCATACCGGCTCTCCTAAGAGCTAGAGCCAGACCTTCACGACTAGAATCGACCCAAATTTTCCTGATATAGAAATTAATGATGAAGCCTTTGGCATTCACCATAACTATCACAACAAATTATTGTTCTCGATGCTTAGTGAAGGAAGTGACACTGAATATTCATTTATGAATACCCTACATGTTTGGCGGTGAGGAAATCTCGGTGTTATTACTTGTAGTTTCCATAGTTCTCTATAGGGTCATTAAAATACTCTTGGTCATGACAAATAAAAAAGGTGGTTATAGTTCTGTTTTAAATAATGACGACGTGTCAATTTCATTCCGAATTGAAGAGATTCATTTGGAATTGAAGAGATGATCAAATCCAACTTATTATATTGGTACATAATAATGAGCATATAATATTATCAACTTTATATCGTAATAAAGGTCAAACTATATAATATCTTATCAAACTCTAAAATGGGTTGACAAAAAAAAATCAAACTGTAAAATGCAAAATGAAAAGTTTGAAGTATTATATTTTGAAAGACATACAACATAAGAACATAAAATTAACACAACATTGGTTAACCGACTTTAGTTTTTTTACTAATACAACCATTTATAACAACATTGATTACTAATATTTTACAAAAAAAAGATGGTCTCAAGACTAACATGTGTTGCTTAAGAAAGTTCGCAAACTTCAACACCGGACAGTTGCTTGCCTGCCTGATCTAATGTTAGATATTTGAATTTGAAACTCAGTCATTTTCTTTCCACGGGAAACTAATCATTAATTCAATCCAACATATGAAACCTCTTGTTCTTTTCCCATATACACATATTCTTGGCCCTAATTAATATGATACATTAAAAAACGTTTCATAAATTTAAAATTTAAAAACTAAACAAGCAAGATATTTAGTTTGTTTCATACCTGAATTGCCATCGTTCCCAATTTGAGCTCCTCATTCTCAACTCTTCTTTTACCTCTATAGGAATTTATATGCCAAAGTAGTCCACAAAAATTCATGCCACACTAACAACAAAATGCAGTAACAGCAAGTGGCTCCTTTGGAGATGCTATTTGTGAAACAAAACAGTTAATTAGTATTGTATTTACGCATTTAAAATATTAATAAAGTATGAAGTATATCTTACGATGGGATTTATGAAATGACATAGTCAACAATGTTTTGTGGAGCCAAAGGTTCTCCCTCTCCACGAAGATCCAGTTTCTGCATTCATGGACCTCCAGGGATAGCCTCGTTCGTGAGGAAATGAACTCGTTTGATCCAAACGCTCAACATATCCCCACTTGCTTAACCCACAGTAAATATTAAATACATAAAACCACCCAACTATTCAAAATACATCCACTTAACATTATATCACACTAAAATTATACTACAAATTAAATATTACCATAGAAATTATTAACCTTCATGGTTAACTAAAATGGCATGGCCAATTATCCTATTTCTTTTGTTTTTTCGTTCAGTAATGAAATTTTTCTTGACATGATCCTAACGTGTGTGCAAAATAAAAAAAAAGTATTATTAATTCCTTCCAAATATATAAGAATTAATTCTATGTTAATATTTTTTATTAACAAGTAAATATGTAAAAGAAAGGAGTGATTAGTTTAAATCTAGCTCAAATTCAAGCTAGAATCCCATTATAATGACTAAATATATTGATATATATTGACTACTATGCATAAATAATGTGAGTAAAAAAATTCACTGTTTGAAACGAAATAGAAAGAAAGGCAATTCAAAACAAAAAGTGTAAAATCAGTTTAAAGGTAAACTAACTATTACACGAATTGAGATTACAAACGAAAAATCAAACTTACACAGAATGAAAAGCGAAAACAACAGTACACGGAAATAATCCTAGCGTTAAAAAGATATTCCGGCGTACCGGTATCTCTAAACGGAAAGACTACTAGTTCTTATCTCGGAGAAGAGAAGTAGAGAGAGTGTTTTGCTTCTTGTGATTTTCGTAGTCAATACTGGTGGAGAATGAGCTCTATATATAGGGGAGAGGGGGGTTTGAAACCTTGGTCAATTGTAACTGACCAATCAAGTCCATGATTGCCTCCATTGATTAATTGACGGTTTTCTGACTGATTCTTTCAATCACACGTTTTAGTTGACTTATTATACTACACGTTTTGGAAGCTTGTATAACCGCTGGTTGACTTGGCGAGAAAGTGATCAGGTTTCCATGACTTTCAGCGTTTGGGTGAATTGTACTTAAGTGCCAATATCTTTCAATTTGAATTGTCACGTAGTGAAGTGAGGCAACCACTGAATTCCGTTTAAGTGAACATACTCTTGAACTTTAAAGATTTTCGATCGAGGCCCTCACAACACATACTCTACCCTACTGAAAGTTATGGTTTCCTCGAACCTCACCTTTCAGTTGAGTTCATCAAGTCCTTCTCTAAGAACCACCCTTGCGGGCTATGAACTTTGTGGATACCTTTATTTGCATTTGTTCAAGGACGTCTCCTTAACATTCTGTTTATAAAGGTTTGGGTTTTGCTATTACCCTTGAATTCGTCAAGTCCTTCTCGAAAGGACCACCATAGAGGCTATGAATTCTGATTTCATCAAGTCCTTCTCAAAAGGACCACCACAAGTGGCTATGAATCCATATTACTTTAGTGTTATGCCATAGGAATGGATGGAGATCACCTTGACTCACGAGTCACATGTTCCCCATTGACGGGTCTCAACCCCATCCCCCTCGACGTTTCCAGGACTACTCTCCTGGGTAGGCCTTTGGTAAATGGATCAGCGAGATTTTCCTCTGATCGTACATACTCTAAGGCTATCACACCATTCTTCAGTAACTGTTTTACTGAGCCATGTCTGATGCGTATATGTCTCTTCTTTCCATTGTAGACACTTTGATGAGCGACTGCAATGGCTGCTTGTGAATCACAATGGATGCACATAGGTGTGGCCTTACCTTCCCAAAGGGGCACATCTGATAAGAGACTTCTCAACCACTCAGCTTCTTGTCCAGCCATTTCTAGTGCTATAAACTCAGACTCCATGGTGGAGCGTTCTACACGAGTCTGTTTAGAGGACTTCCACGATATAGAACCTCTTCCGAAGGAGAAAACATAACCACTGGTGGAGTTAACTTCGTCATTGTCAGAGATCCAGTTTGCATCACAGAATCCCTCAACAACTGCAGGAAATGAGCTGTAATGCAGGCCTAGATCCATAGTACCTCGCAGGTACTTTAGAAGACGACGAAGTGCAACCCAGTGGTCATTACTCGGGTTATGAGTATAGCGACTAAGTCTACTAACGGCGTAGGCAATATCGGGTCGAGTGTAGTTCATTAAGAACATCACACTGCCTATGATTTTGGCATATTCATTTTGGGATACAGCATCCCCAGAATTTTTAGACAAATGAATACTAGAATCATAAGGAGTATTTACAGGTGTCACCTCAAAGGAGTCGAATTTCTTCAACATCCTTTCTACGTAATGAGACTGATTCAGGGAAATACCATTACTTCTTCTAATGATTTTTACCCCAAGAATTACATCTTCTTCTCCCATGTCTTTCATGTCAAACTTAGAAGACAAGAAGCGTTTGGTCTCATTTATGGTATGAAGGGAAGTGCCGAAGATGAGCATGTCATCTACATATAGACAAATGATGGTACACTCTGATCCTGTTACTTTGGAGTAAACACACGAGTCAGAAGCGTTGACCACAAACCCATTTTAAATTAGGGTACTATCGAGTTTTTCATACCATTTTTTGGGTGCCTATTTTAAGCCATACAAAGACTTTTTCAGCTTGCACACTTTATCCCATTGACCAGGAACCACACACCCTTCAGGCTGGGCCATATAGATCTCTTCATTTAGGTCCCCATTCAGAAACGCAGTCTTGACATCCATCTGATGTATGACAAGTTTGTGAATGACCGCAACAGCGATGCGGGTCCTAATGGTGGCGATTTTGGTCACAGGGGAATAAGTGTCGAAGTAATCAAGGCCTTTCTTTTGGGTGAAACCCTTAATAACAAGCCTAGCTTTGAATTTTTCTATTGAGCCATTTGGTCTCAACTTTTCTTAAAAATCCAATTGCTGTCGATGGGTTTGCTGCCTTTAGGTAAGTCAGTCAATTCCCACGTACGATTACTTCTAATAGACTCAAGTTCGCTATTAATAGCTTCTTTCCAAAAACTAGCATCTACCGATCTCAAAACATCAGCATAAGTTTTTGGGTCTTCCTCCATGAGGAGACATGTGACAACCTGTTCACTTATCAGGTCAATGTGAAGACCTTCGGTTAAGAAGGCTGTGATAAAGTCAGGTCTGAAGATGGACTCGGTCCTACGCCTATTACTCCTCCTAAGTTCTTCCTCAGGAATACTACTAGGTACATAGGAGGTAGAGGGGCTAGGGGCACTATCACACAAAGGTACATTAACATTATCAGATAAGTTACTATAAGTCAAAGAAGCATCAACAGTATTCACAGTTTTCAAAGAGAAAATGTTTTCAAAGAATTCAGCATCTCTAGATTCAAAAACGGAGTTATCATCTAATGATAGGAATCTATAGGCTGCACTATTCTGGGCATACCCTACGAATACAGAGTCTAATGTTTTGGGTCCAACAGTGACTGTTTTAAAATCGGGTAGTTTGACTTTGGCCAGACACCCCCACACTTTTAAAAATTTCAGGTTAGGTGGAAAGCCTTTCCACATCTCATAGGGGGTCTTATCCACGGATTTATGGGGTACCCTATTAAGGACATAACATGCTGTCAAAACAGCTTCCCCCCACATGTTCGTTGGTAAGCCTGAACTTATTAGCATAGCATTCATAGTCTCTTTAAGGGATCTAATTTTTCTCTTGGCTATGACATTTTGTTGGGGTGTATAGGGGGCACTAAGTTCGTGGATTATCCCATTTGTTTCACAAAACTCTTTAAGTGAATTAGAACTATATTTGTCTCCTCTATCTGACCTAAATCTTTTGATTTTACAATCTAGTTGATTTTCTACTTCAGCTTTGTATTTTAGAAACGCGTTTTCCGCCTCGTCTTTAGTTTTAAGGAGATACACTTTAGTGAACCTAGAGTAGTCATCTACAAAGGTTACATAGTAACGTTTTCCTCCTCTACAAGCGGAGGTTTTAAAATCAGCTAAGTCAGAATGCGCTAATTCTAGTAGTTTAGTCTTTCTCGTGGTCACAGGCTTAAAGGGTTTCTTCGCAAGTTTGGACTCTACACATATTTGACGTTTGGAAAAGTCATCTATTTTATTGAGGGGTATTAATCGAAGTTCTTTAAGCCTTTTAATAGAGGAGATATTAAGGTGACCGAGTCTACCATGCCAAGTGTCAAGAGATTCAACGACATAAGCAAAATCAGAGGCATTCTCATTCATTGGTACAGTATTTAAAACAAACAAACCACCATTCATGTACCCTTTTCCCCACAAACTCATCATTTTTGGAAATAACCATTCCCCCCCCCTTCAAATACAAGTTTAAGGCCTACTTTATTAAGAAGAGCTCCGGAAACTAGGTTCCTACGGAGACAGGGGACGAAGAGAACATCATTTAACTCTAAGATTTTACCAAAAGTGAGTTTTAGAGAAACTTGTCCTTTACCGAAGACCATGGCGGTTGAGGAGTCACCCATGTAGACAAATTCACCATTTGTTGCTTCTTTGAATTTCTTGAACATGGATCTCGTTGAGCAGAAATGACGAGAAGCTCCAGTGTCAAGAATCCACTTGGTTTTGTTCTCAATTAAGTTTACCTCAACCATTACTGCAGCGATAACCTCTTCGGCCTCGACCAGATTTGTGGCAGGTTTGGGACCTTGATCAGCTCTAAGTTTGCACTCGAAAGCCATATGTCCTTCCTTCCCACAACAGTAAAAAGCTCCTTTGGGTTTCTGAATCTTACCAGAGGTTTTGAACCCACCACCTTTGGAGTTGCCGCGGTTCTTGTTTCCCCCAGATTTGGATTTGTTCTGGCCCTGTTGCTTTCCCTTCCCTTTGAACCTGTCTTTGTTACCTTGACCAGAAATTTCGACAAGATTAGATTTGGATGATTGAGGAGGGAAAGAGAAAGACATGTCTTTGAGTCGATTTGCCTCCTCGACTTGCATATTACTAATCAACTCTTGTAGTGTCATTTCCTTCTTCTTATGCTTCAGGTGATTGCGGTATTCGCTCCATGAAGGTGGGAACTTTTCTAATAAGACATTGGCTTAGAGCACTTCACACATTTTCATACCTTCAGCAATCACATCCGCGCAAAGGTTCTCATAGACATGGAGTTGTTCGGTCATGGGTTTCTGATCGGTGGACGAAAGTTGTACCAAACCTCAGTGACATATTTCTTCTTACCCGAATCCTCAGCCCCATATTTTTTCTCAAGTGTCTCCCATATGATCTTCGCCGATTTTTCTTTGGCAAGAAGATCAAAGATGAGGTTCGAGACATTGTTTAACATCCTACCCCGAGCCATAGTGTTGGCCCGTTTGAATTTGGCATCAAGAGCACGATACCTAGCCTGTTCTTCTTCAGTGGGAACTCCCTCGTCCACTAAAAGTGGAGGATCTTCGTATAAAGTGAAGTCCAGTTCGTACTGGTCAAGACAGATTAGGATCTTTTATGCCCAACGCTTGTAGTTGGAACCATTAAGGGGCTCCAACTTGTTAGCAACGGGGAAGGCCTTTGCGTTCAATTGTGAAGCAACTGCCGAGTTTTGAAAAGCCATTTCAGAAAAAGAGAACGGTGATAAAAACAGAAATATCTTTTTAAATTGTGAGTAAAAAATTCACCGTTTGAAACGAAATAGAAAGAAAGGCAATTCAAAACAAAAAGTGTAAAATCAGTTTAAAGGTAAACTAACTATTACACGAATTGAGATTACAAACGAAAATCACACTTACACGGAATGAAAAGCGAAAACAACAGTACACGGAAATAATCCTAGCGTTAAAAAGATATTCCGGCGTACCGGTATCTCTAAACGGAAAGACTACTAGTTCTTATCTCGGAGAAGAGAAGTAGAGAGAGTGTTTTGCTTCTTGTGATTTTCGTAGTCAATAAATGTGGAGAATGAGCTCTATATATAGGGGAGAGAGGGGTTTAAAACCATGGTCAATTGTAACCGACCAATCAAGTCCATGATTGCTTCCATTGATTGATTGACGGTTTTCTGATTGATTCTTTTAATCACACGTTTTAGTTGACTTCTTATTCCACATGTTTTGGAAGCTTGTGTAACCGCTGGTTGACTTGGTCATTGATGTCTCCCTAATTGTTCTTATTTTCGACCCTTGGGAGACATCATTTTTTATGTTTAATTGAATATTTTGATAGACTTTTGAGTTAAAAATGCAATAATCCGGAATTCCCATTTTATTTCTAGTATTTTTGATTTATTAAACTTTTGCGCGTAATCTTGTGTATTTTAGTGAAAAGTTTGTAGGTTTTAAATATTAGCTAGGAATGGAATCCGAGAAGAGAGTCAAAGATCGTGATATGGAGTCAAGACTTGAAGATTTATCCCAAAGGAATTTTATTTTAGAGCTGCAAATCTGGAAAACAGGCCAAAGATTGCTGATTCCGAGGCACTTAAGAGATGATTTAGCCACTGACCTTTGAAGAGAACTCGTTCCTTATCGAGTTACGGAAATTTTGCAAGTGATTTCAGGTCAATCGGGGTTATAACGAATCGGCTAGATCCGTTTTAGTGGAGGTGGTGCAGCAGTTACGAGATTTTTGGCTAAGTTAGTGGACTTGGGCCTTCAATATTTCATTTAATTAAAACCTAGGTCCAAGTCCGAATTTGAGCATATAAAAGGAGCTCTTGACTTCTATTTTTCACACAATTCACTTTTTACAAATTAAAACATCATAGAGAAGCAACAGAAAGAAGAAAGAAGAAGTTGTAGATCTGGAGAGGGTCTATATCTCTATTCTCAGCCAAATCCAATTCCGGAAATTAGGTTTTCTTTATTTTTAATTTTGTAATACATTATGAATTCCATTTCTTTTAATTTAGTTTTCTTTTTAATTAGTATGAGCTAATGACATCATAGTACTTGAGAATGTTTTATGGGTGAATCACAATTCTATTGAATTTCTATGTCTGAATTTGGGTTTCTGTTAAATTAAATTAAATTGGGTCTTTTACTCTTTTCGATAATTTGAGAATATTTACTGTTTTTAGAGTTATGAACTAAGAACAGGTATTAGTATCTAGGCTATTCCACATATGTAGCGTGTGGGTCATCCTGACGGAGGGTTTAGGTACAGAATTAATTATTCAATCTAAAATAGAAGCTATTGATTCTGACAAACTTAGCTAATTTTAGGGCCAATGTGGTAAAATAAACTTTAACATCTAAAAGTGGATCATATTTACCCTGACGGGACTAGTGAGACTCTAGGATAGCCTTATAGTCCACCCTGACGGGGGTATAAGGAATTTAGAATCCCAACCATTGTAATTGACCGATTTAACCCTTAAACATCATAGGTTATAAAATAGAATTAGGAGGATCCCTTGCGTTCTCAAGTGCTACCTTCTCATATTTGCGTTTCACATTCATTTCCTTGCGTCTTAGTATTTAATTGCATTTTCCATTTAGTCTTTCATTACTTAGAATTAATAAAATCAAACAATCAATCATTCTATCTTTATTTGCTTTCATAAGTGCAACCATTCATTATTTGATAAGCATAGTAGTTAACCAAACTGTCCCTGCGAACGACCCTAGAATCATTATTACTACTTGGGACAACCGTACACTTGCGGTTGTGGTTCGATTACTTTTGCATTTATTTTAGAACACACAAAGGATCACCAAGTTTTTGGCGCCGCTACCGGGGACGGTACTGTGTGACCACGGTGTTTATCCTTTAGTGATAGTTGCATTTATTTTATTTTATCAGTTTTACGCTTTTTGTTTGTTCATTTTTTTCAGGTTTTTAGGTTTGGTGTATGCGAAGGAGACTCTTTAAGGATCTGGAGCTAGCACCTCCGATCCTTAATAATCCAGAATCATTAATCAGGCTTGCTAACAAGAGAAGGAAAGAACAAGAAGCTTTAGAAGTAGAAGAACAAGCGAACAGAATGGAGAACATTAATATTCTGAATCAACAAAACAATAACGGACAAGTTAAGCTAGATGCGAATGGCCAACCCATAGCGCCACAAGTTCTTAATCCTCTAGTTCCACCTGGCATTCCTAATCCTCAAGTCCAAGTTCAAATGGCAGTTAATCAAGATCCATGGTTTGTTAATGGTCCATAAGAAGTTCCATTCCGTGCTCCTGCTCTATGGGTAGGTGCTCCAAACATAAATGTTCCGAGGTTTCGTTCAGATTCGGGTATGTTAGCTCAATTCCACAATTTTGGAAATTTTCGTGTTAAAGCTGGAGAAGATCCTCTTCGAGCGGTACAGAAATTCAAGCAAATATGTGATTATTACATCACACAAGGAGTTTCAAAAGAACAAATGTACTTTGATGTGTTTCGATTTTTCGTTATAGATGGAGCGAGTGAATGGCACGATACACAAGATCCTACGAAAATAACAAAATGGGAACAATTAGAAACTGCGTTTTTCAACAGGTATTATCTGTCTAATATGAGGTTAGATGCTGAGCTAGAGTTGACACATTTCAAGCAAGAGTATGATGAAACGTTAGGTAAAAGTTGGGCAAGATTTCATAAATGTTTGCGAAGAGTCCTGAATCATGACCTTACTGAACAACAACAGATGAAGATTTTTTATAATGGCCTTGAAGGTGGCTCTAGGAAAGATTTAGATTTGTTGTGTGAAGGTGCGTTTTTGCGAGTTCAACCTGCGTATGCAAGAATTATTTTGGATAGAACAGTTGATAATGAAGTTGGGTGGAGCACTGCAAGAACACCAGTTAGAGGAGTTAATAATGTCAATATTGAAGAAAAGTTCAACTCCTTAGAAACCAAGATTCAATCCACACTAGAACAACAATTGCGACAACTTACTTTAGCCGTGAAAGAAGGTTTTTCGAACAAGAGAGGTGAGGTAAAGGTTGCACAAGAAGTGTATGGATGTGAGTATTGTGGTGTGAATGATCATAGTTGGGAGAATTGTCAGAATAATCAAGATTTCGTGATGTTTGTCTCCAATAGAGGTAACTTTAATTCGAGTGGTAATGGATATCAGCCTAACAGAAACCATCCGGGGTTTCAATACTCAAATCCTAGTGGGGCAGCCAATCCTACATATGCGTATCATCCGCGTCCCCAAGGTAACAATTTCAGTCCAAGACCACACAACAATTATCAAGGAGGACAGAATCAGGGGAATTATGTTCAGAGACAAGCTCCTCAAGACAGTTATAACGAAACCATGAACCAAAAAGCCTTACCTGCCCATCCACAAGAAGGTGTAGTTACCCTTCAGAAAACCGTTGAAAGCTTAATTGCTTTTCAGACGCAAGCTATGGAACGTCAACAAGCGTCTGACGCAAATATGAAGCTATTACAGAATCAAATGGATCAATTTGCAAAACAGCTTAATCAGCGTCCACAAGGGCAACTCCCTAGTGACACAGAAAATCCGAGACAACATGAAGATTGCAAAGCTGTTACTCTTAGAAGTGGTAAGAACCTCCCTCCACCTCTTTTTCCTGTAATGAAAGAGAAAGAAGTTCACTGAAAAGAAAAGGATGTGAGTGAGAAAGAAAAATATGTTGAGGTTGAAGAAATAGAGAGGCCAAGTGAAATTCCAAAGAAGAAAGATGATATTGTGAGTAATCGCCCTCCACCACTGTTTCCATCTCGAGTTCAGAAAAACGGTGATTTGGCCGAGTTTCAAAAGTTCTTTAATAGATTGAGGGGCCTTAGTATTAATATTCCGTTACTAAAGGCTATTCGAGATATTCCTAAGTATACGAAGTTTTTGAAGAGAGCCCTCACTAATTAAAGTCCATACTGTGACAATGAGATGATTGGTCTTCCTGAAGAATGTAGTGCTATTTGTCAAAGTAAATTGCCTCCAAAGTTAGTTGATCCGGGGAGTTTCACAATTCCGATATCGATTGGAGAAGAATGGAAAGGTAAAGCACTATGTGATTTGGGTGCGAGCATTAATTTGATGCCCAAGTCGATCTTTGATAAGCTAAAAATTGGAGAAGCAAGACCCACCTCTATGGTCTTGCAAATGGCGGACATGTCTCTTGCACATCCAGAAGGCCGAATTGATGATGTCCTTGTTGAGGCAGGTACGCTTATATTTCCCGTTGATTTCGTTATACTTGAATACGACGCGGATAGGAATGTCCCCATTATTTTGGGAAGACCATTCCTAGCCACGGGGCGTACATTGATTGATGTAGAAAATGGTGAATTAATGATGAGAATACAAGACGAGGATGTCAAATTCAATGTGTTCCGAGCTATGAAATTTCCAGATTCTCAAGAAGATTGCTTCCGAATGGATGTAGTTGAGCAGGAATCGCAAGAGGTATTTGATTGTTTTAATTATGATGATATTTTGCAGGCCGCTTTAACATTAGACTTACCTGAGATGATGGAAGAGCTTGCCGAAACAGTGGCAGCTCTTAATTCTGAGAATCCAAAGTATAGGCGTCTTGCCTATGAACCGGTGAGAGAACCGGGGGATATTATTCCTAAAAAGAAGCCTTCAATTGAATCTCCTCCGGAATTGGAAGAAAACCCGTTACCAGCACACTTGAGGTATGCGTATTTAGGTACTAACGAAACTCTACCTGTTATTGTTTCAGCGAATTTAACAGGTCCTCAAGAAGATAAATTGTTGTGTGTGTTAAGAGCCAACAAAGAGGCAATAGGTTGGACAATTGCTGACATCAAAGGCATTAGTCCCTCCTATTGTCAACACAAACTCATACTTGAAGATGATAACGCACGCTTAGTTGAAGGTCAAAGGAGATTAATGCCCGTTATGAAGGATGTAGTGAAGAAGGAAGTTATCAAGCTTTTAGATGCGGGGATTATTTATCCCATCTCGAGTAGCGAATGGGTGAGCCCAGTTCAGTGTGTACCGAAGAAAGGAGGAATGACAACAGTTCTTAATGATGAAAATGAAGCGATTCCTTCAAGAACGGTAGTTGGTTGGAGAGATTGCATGGATTACAGAAAGCTGAACAAAGCCACCAGAAAAGATCACTTCCCTTTGCCCTTCATTGATCAAATGTTAGATAAGTTAGCCGGAAGAGAGTACTACTGTTTCTTGGATGGTTACTACGGGTATAATCAGATTTACGTGGCTCCAGAAGATCAACATAAAACTACATTTACATGCCCCTTTGGTACTTTTGCATATCGCAGAATGCCATTTGGGTTGTGTAATGCTCCTGCTACCTTTCAAAGATGTATGATGGCCATCTTCTGGGATATGATCGATAATTTTCTTGAATTTTTTGCGGACGATTTCTCCGTGTTTGGTGATGATTTTGATAGATGTTTAGATAACTTGGAGAAAGTGTTAATCAGATGCAAGGAAACAGATTTGGTCTTAAACTGGGAGAAGTGTCATTTCATGGTTCGCGAATGTATCGTTCTGGGTCACAAAGTTTCGAGTGCTGGATTAGAGGTCGATAGAGCGAAGATCGAGGTAATTAAAACTCTTCCCCCTCCTGTTTTTGTTAAAGGGGTAAGAAGTTCTCTTGGTCATGCTGGCTTTTATAGGCGTTTTATTAAATACTTTTCTAAGATTGCTAAACCGTTATGCAACTTACTCGAAAAGGATTCCAAATTCCTTTTTGATGAAGCTTGTTTAGCGGCCTTTCAAGCAATCAAGGAAAAGCTTATTTCTGCTCCTATAGTATTACCTCCAGATTGGAGTTTACCGTTTGAGGTAATGTGTGATGCGAGTGATTTGTGTATGGGAGCTGTATTGGGACAGAGAAAAGAGAAAGTTCTTCATTCGATTTACTATGCTAGTAAAACTTTAAATGGTGCTCAAATTAATTACACAGTTACATAAAAAGAGTTGCTAGCAGTTGTATATTCATTTGATAAATTTCGCTCTTATCTTCTTGGAGCGAAAGTTATTGTTTATACAGATCATTCTGCGTTTAGATATCTTATGGAAAAGAAGGATGCTAAACCGAGGTTAATCAGATGGGTTTTATTGCTTCAAGAGTTCGATTTAGAGATCAAGGATAGAAAGGGTTGTGAGAATCAGGTGGCAGATCATCTATCGCGTCTTGAAGGTTCAGAGATGAATAGTGGTACCAAAAGAGTTAGAGAAGAGTTTCCTGATGAGAGTTTATTTGTTGTTCGTGATTATGAAGCTCCTTGGTATGCAGATATTGCGAATTTAGTGGTAAGTGGTTCTTTTCCTGAAGGATCTACCTATCAAGAAATAAAGAGGTTAGCTCATCGTGCTAGACAGATCTTTTGGGAGGATCCCTTCCTCTACAAAGTTTGTGCTAACCAAATTATACGAAGATGTGTAGCAAGGGAGGAAACTGAAGCTATTATAGTTGGATGCCATGATTCACTCTATGGAGGAAATTTCAAGGGAGATAGAACGGCTGCTAAGGTATTCCAATCAGGTTTTTACTAGCCTTCTCTTATTAAAGATTGTCATGAATATGTTAAGAGATGTACGAGATGCCAGTTTACCGGAAACATCTCCAAGAGGGATGAGATTCTGATGTCTCCTCATTTGTGATAGATTTTTGTTAGGATGAGACATCATTTTTAGTGATTTAGAAGTCATTATAGTCGATTTTCTTGAGAAATATTGCACTTTCCTATTTTGAGTCTTGATTTAGTAAAATAATATTTTTAGAGCATATTGGGTTTAATTGTTTATTTAGTGTGAAGCTTTAAAGATAATTATGGAGCTTAATTAGAGTCCAAGTCAAAGATTACAACTTATGGAAAGAGATTTGCATGGTAATTGGAGATAAGGAAACAAAAGCTAAAAAGATGGAAAAGGAAAAGCGGCCTAAATCTGGGATTCTGCATACACGTCCAAAGATATGCGTTTTTACCTAAGAAATAGGCCGAATCTGGTGATTTCCTTAGAAAGGGTCAAGATAATTTTGTTGCGATTCTTTTGGTATCTTATGGAGCTCAAACCGACCAATAACGAAGAAGATATGCTCAAAACGGTCCAGCAGTGTTTATCTTTATTTTCATACGAATTAGAGTTGGTCTTGGAGTCCACTACTTACTTCTCCTTCAAGAAAACGAATTAGGGCTTCCAAGACACCTATAAATACACCCTTATACCATTGTAAACATGTCCTTGCTTAGTTCTAAACATTAGATTAAATTATAATACAATAGCTTAGTCCTTTACATTAATATTCATCCTTAGAATCAAGCTATTCATTCAAGAAGCAAGCTGACCTGTAGAAGAAGACAAGAAGAAGAAGATTGGAGACTGACAACTCCTCTTCTACATCTCACCTTCTCTATATTTAGAGTAATTAGCTATAGATCTATTCTCAACCATATTTCTAAGCTGTTATTCTGTAAGTTTACTTTTAATTGTTGGATTATTATTTTGTCTTTAAATACTATTTGTTATTTTAATTGATTGAGCTTGGCGTATATTGTTATTATGTGTTTTGACTTATTGTTACACCTTAGATTTGGCCAATCTTAGGATTATTCTTAGTTATTGACAACACCACATAATCGTCTAGTTTTGATCACTTGCCTAACTAGATAGCCATAAAGGTTTGATTTAATCACCAATCATTACTTAGAAATCCTTAGTAGTGGAGAGGTTGCTCCTAAGCCTAGAGAAGGCTAGGTAGAATTCAGAATCCTGGTTAATATATAATGCTTAATCTGTGACAGGTTAGAATAACAATTTAGTAATAGACTCATATTAGTAATCCTAATCTATTTGACTTACATTCATATTTAGTTATTTGTTTTGTTTATTTGTCTTAATTATTTAATTTCGTAGATTGTTATTTCATCTTTTTATATTTTTATTTAAAACATCTAAATTCATCTACGCTTGTTAAACATAATTAGATCTAACGGATACAATCCCTGCGAACGAACTTGACTTATCATTAAAACTTGCAAACGATCTGTGATACTTGCAGTGAGTTCCGTGGTTCTCAAGGGTGTGTGATCTTTATTATTATCTTTATTTATCTATTATTTTATCACACCTTTGCCCCCACCAAGTTTTTGGCGCCGCTGCCGGGGATTTATCTTTAAGTTAAATCTATTTTGTGTTTATTTAGTGTAGAAGTTTTTATTTGTTTTCAGTTTTACGCTTTCTTTTTGTTTTAGTCTTTCTCAGGATTTTAGATGGATAATCAACGGTTAGAGCTAGGTTTACCTAGTAAATTTCGAGTTCAACGCATTGGGATTCGCGTCCCAACTATCCAAGCCGTTAGATTCAAGCCTGATCCTGACTTAATTAATCATTTCGCGAGCTATGGGAAATTTAATGGTGATACAAATCAAGATCCAGTCAGATCTGTTAAAAAATTCATGCAATTTTGTGATGCCTACATTAATGAAGGTGTTACACAAGAACGGATGTATTATTTAATGTTTCAATTTTTCTTGACCGGGAAAGCAAGCGATTGGTTCGATGATCAACCTCCCGAGTTAATAACCGATTGGGACAAGCTTCAAGAAAGATTCCTTGATAAATTTTATCCTACAAGTATGCGAGTGAAGGAACTATTGGAGCCTACAAATTTCTTACAAGAAGCCGGAGAGAGTGTTGGCGAAGCATGGACGAGATTTCAAAAGATGTTGGCAAGATGTCCACTACATGGATACACGCCACAATTACAATTATCCATGTTCTATAATGGACTCAATAGAGAGTCAAGGCTGAGAGCAGATAACATGGGTCGTGGAAATTTTGTCTCTATGGATCCAAAAGAAGCAAAAAGTGGTATGGAAACAATCATTGAGAACAACATGAGTTGGCCACAAGGAAAAACTCCTACCACTAACGAAGAAGAAGACGCGAGGATTTCAAGCTTGCAAGATCAAATACAACAACTCGCTATAACTGTTAAGGAAAGAATCCCAAAGCCACCTCAACAGTTATACCTACAAGAGCAAGCCTATGAAAATCAAGCTGATCAACCACCGAGCTATACTGTGCATAATGTAAGTCAAGCTCAATCACGTCCTCAAGAAGAGATTACTGAGTTAAAAGAGACTATTAGTAAATTCATCAACTTCTCGAAGGAAAATATGAGCAGACTTTAATCAAAGATCGATGCATCAGTAGTGCAAAGCCTGCAACAACAGAACCAAGATCTTAAACAACATAATCAACTTTTAGAGAAGAATGTGATGCGGCTCACTACAATCATAGAACAAATGCAAAGACAACTTCTACAATTGACCCAAGATACAACATCTAACATGAAGAAGATCCAATACGTTGACGATAAGGTTAACACTATTAGTCTTCAAGCTCAAAAGATAAAAGAACACGGTGAGATAATCACCGAAGCGCTACCATCTCCCTCAAAAGGGGATGTTCTACCAAACAAGTCAAGCGTAAGTCGGATGAACTTAGATGAGATAATTGTTGAAGATTGGGTTGAAGAAGTTGAAGCAGATAAAAGAAAGAAGCCAAGAGTGGTTGATGAACCAAGAATTGAAGAGAGAAGTAGAGCAAGACAAACACCCATACATTGCCACTATCCCACGGAGCAACATCAGAAGTGTATTGAGGCGTTAAAACAAGTGAAAATTAACGTCCCTTTACTTGAAGCTATGGAAGGAAGGAGAAACCATGATCGATTATTTATGGAGGCACTATCCAATAAGAAAAGATTCACAAGAGCCAAGTCTGTAGCAATCAACGAAGGGGTATCAGCACGAGTTCAAAGAAGATTACCACCAAAGCGTAAAGATCCAGGAAGTTTCAATCTCCCAATCAAAATAGGTCGTATATTTCATGGAAAAGCCATGTGTGATTTAGGGGCAAGTGTGAATATCATGCCCAAAAGTGTATTCAAGAAGATTGGTATTAGTGAAGCGAAACCGACATCCGTAGTCTTACAACTTGCGGATCAATCTACTGTTAAGCCGTGGGGAGTAATAGAGGATGTACTCGTTCAAGTAGGTAACCTTGTTATTCCAACAGACTTTATTATTCTTGACTACAAAGCGGACAAGAATGTCACTTTCATTCTTGGGCGTCCATTCCTAGCCACCAGCGATACTATAGTGAATGTGAATGAAGGAACCGTGACTCTTAGTATTGAAGATAACTCTGAAACATTCTATGTTTCGGGAAAGAAGAGGAAAAAGAAGTCAAAAGAACTATATCCAATCAGAGCAGTAACCAAGAAGCCAGAACCTGAAAGTCTCCAAGAAACCATAGAGAAAAAGATTGAGTTTGGGGTAGGAGACGAGGTGGCACGGAAACCTCCCAACCACAAACAAAGCAGTTCTTGGAAGGGACCTTATGTTATCACGCAAATTATCTCAGAAGGAGTGGTCGAAATCAAGGCTATCAAAGGTTGCAAGCTCGAGTTGGTAAGCGTTAATCATATCACTCACTGCTGGGGAGGCTATAAAAAGAAATAACCGAGGTAACTCGTCTAACTTTGAAAGACGTTAAACAAAAGTGCCTTTTGGGAGACATCCCATATTAAATTTTATGTTTTTATGTTTTAGTTTTATTTTAGTTTAGTTATTTTTAGTTGATATTGCATATTTGAGGAAGGTATTAGTGTTTTTGATGTTCAGGTAATGGAGAAATCGAGTTAGGGAAGAAAACGAAAAAATTTCGAGCGAAAGAATGCCCTGCGCGGACTACCCCCGCGGACTACCCCTAGTCTGCAAGTATGCACCGCAGGGTCAAAACCCGTACCACGGGTGGAACCACGGGTCGTGTCCAGAACCGAGAAAAAATTGACCCACGGACTACCCCCTATACCATGCCATGGTCCGCGAGGTCAAAACACGTGCCACGGGGTAGGTCCACGGGTATTTTGACGTGAAAAGCTACAGAAGGCGCGGGGTACCCTCCGGTGTACCGCGCCATGGTCCGCAAGGTCAAAAACGCGTGCCACGGGTTGTACCAAGGGTATTATCCAGTGGGTAAAAATTTTCGAGCAACAGAAGCTGCGGTGTACCCCGCGGTACACCCATGGTCCGCAGGGATGGTCCGCACGAGCCGCCAGAGAGAGAAAAGAAAGGGTTTCAAGGTTATAAGAAGATGTAATGCTCATAATTCCGAATTTCATAAACCTTAAGCCTCTGTCTCTTCTCCAAAACTCTCCTAACTCCATTGAAGCTCATAAAAACCTTCACCTAACATCAAAACACCACCAAATCACCATGAATTAACATCCAAATCCTTCCCTACATCATTACAGAGAAGACATCAAGAATCATATCAATACACTTAGAATCCAAGAATCAAAACCATGAATTTCAAAATCTTTTCCCAAAATTCATTAAACCCATATCATCAAAGCTTGAGTCAATCATACCCACATGGAGAATTGTCATTCTAACACCTTTCCTAACCAAAATAAAGCTTGTTCCACCTATGATCATGAGTTACAAATTTCAAGAGTGTTTAAAGCTTTGAGTTGGGGGTCAAAAGAGATGATGAAGAGAATAGAGAAATTATCAAGTGTTATGGGATATGAAGAATCAAAGCAAGGTATTGGGTAAGTTCTAGATGAAATCAATTGAGATGGGTACTAGTTTGGGAATAATTACAAGATAATTCGAGTCAAGCAATTAGAGAGGAACCGGTTTTTGGTGAATTCAAATCCTAAAACGCAAGCAATTGTAATTAAGGAGCAGAAGATGCCAATACCTCTTCTAATCAAAGATTACTATATCAGAGATGAATAAAAGCTTCTGGGACGCTAGTAGCTGTGTTCAAAACATATTCATGGATGAACAACTATCTCATGAGAGATTATTCAAAGAGCAAAGTTGGAAGAAGATTAACAAGAGAATTCTAGAGTGTGATTGATTGGGATGGAGTATACGAAGATGTAAGGGAAAGCAAAATTGGTGATACATGAAATTTGCATACATGAAAGCACTGCACCCTATTCCAAGTATTGATCAGGCGAGGTAAATAGCCTCGAAGAGTATGTTTTCTTTCTTCCTTACCTTTTCTTTTATGTGCGATATCTGTAAAATTTTAATTTTCTTTTATTTTATTTTCGAGTCTTTTCGAGTCATGGGGACACAACTCATTTTTGAGTTGGGGGTGTTGGGATTCGTTGTTTCTCATCTCCATTTTTCTGTTTTTTAGGTAAAATTAAAATTTTTATGAGAAGGTTTAGATGTATGTAGAGTGTGTTTAATAGCTTGAAAGCATAATCTCAGCAAGTTAATGATAGGAAGTAGTATGTTTATGAGCTATTTTATTTTGTATGCTTTGAGTATTTGCAGGAAAACACACATTGATAGTAAAGAAAAGATTAGTTAGCAATGCCATAGAAAGTATGTTCGATCTCAGGGAACCTTGAGAAGTGTGTAGGCCGTGAGATCCAAGCTAGTTGACAAAACCATTTGATGAAAGTGCTAAAGGTAAGAAAATAACGAAATTACATGGTGTAGAAAGTGATTAAGACAGTTCTTTCATATTGAAGCCACTTGAAGCCTTTTTATACCTTCCCACCTTGTTATTTTGATTTTATATGCTATATCTTTCTCAGCCCCTTCTAGCCTTTCTGAAGCTTTTTATTGAAACACATTATAAGCCATATCCCTTTAGATTATAGGACTTTTCCATATGACCCGCACTCGAATCGCGATGCATAGACAGTTGTTTTAGAGCTTGAGTTTGGGGTGGTGGGTCCACCATTATGGGAATTTTTATTGGGATGGGATTTTTGAGCTTATTAATTGTGCTCTGTTCTTAAGATTGATGATGATTCACGGATTTTTTATTGTAACCCGTTTCCGGGGTAATAGTGAATGAAAAAGAAGCTACGAGCTAATTTTGCCAATAAGGGCATAAAAATATATATATGAGGAAAATAGCGTGATATCTCAACATTAAAAGAGAGTCATGGCTATACAAAAGAAAAAAATTGATTTGAAAAGAAAATATATATATTCGGACCGGCAAAGTGGAATTTTTATGTGACATCTTATGCTTTAATTGGGTTATTGGGGATGCTAAATTATGCATCAAAGAATTCATTGGGTTGAGTGAGAAACGTTTTATGAGAGTAACTCAAGCTCTAGGGCGATTCGTTGATGGCTAGTGAGGAGAGAGCCAAAAGCTCACTCTAAATTATCCAAATATACTTATCATACCGTGCCTAAGCCTACATTACAACCTTAAAGACCTTTTGATTCTTTTCTATGTAATCGAGAAGTAATTGAGCCAATAGAGAGTAGTTAAATGGATCTTTGGATACTAGTGAAGTTCGATGAACAATCTATAGCTTCCTTGGTGAACTGAGTAAAGTCCCAATCCTTCTTACATTGCGAAACTAATCTAATCTTGAATTCAAGCCGTGTTGATTGTGGATATGAGAAGTGTACAGGTATGTAGTTTTTAAATAGTATTACATGAAATTTTCTGAGTAGTTGCTTCGAGTCTATTCTCCATATTCTTCTATCTTCTGTCTTATGTGCTTAATTGACCTAGGTGTGTATTTAGAGACTTCCCTTTGTTTTTATCTTTATTGTATCGGGACGATACAACTTTGAGTTGGGGGTCTTGATGTCTCCTCATTTGTGATAGATTTATGTTAGGATGAGACATCATTTTTAGTGATTTAGAAGTCATTATAGTCGATTTTCTTGAGAAATATTGCACTTTCCTATTTTGAGTCTTGATTTAGTAAAATAATATTTTTAGAGCATATTGGGTTTAATTGTTTATTTAGTGTGAAGCTTTAAAGATAATTATGGAGCTTAATTATAGTCCAAGTCAAAGATTACAACTTATGGAAAGAGATTTGCATGGTAATTGGAGATAAGGAAACAAAAGCTAAAAAGATGGAAAAGGAAAAGCTGCCTAAATCTGGGATTCTGCATACACGTCCAAAGATATGCGTTTTTACCTAAGAAATAGGCTGAATCTGGTGATTTCCTTAGAAAGGGTCAAGATAATTTTGTTGCGATTCTTTTGGTATCTTATGGAGCTCAAACCGACCAATAACGAAGAAGATATGCTCAAAACGGTCCAGCAGTGTTTATCTTTATTTCCATACGAATTAGAGTTGGGCTTGGAGTCCACTACTTACTTCTCCTTCAAGAAAACGAATTAGGGCTTCCAAGACACCTATAAATACACCCTTATACCATTGTAAACATGTCCTTGCTCAGTTCTAAACATTAGCTTAAATTATAAACAATAGTTTAGTCCTTTACATTAATATTCATCCTTAGAATCAAGCTATTCATTCAAGAAACAAGCTGACCTGTAGAAGAAGACAAGAAGAAGAAGATTGGAGACTGACAACTCCTCTTCTACATCTCACCTTCTCTATATTTAGAGTAATTAGCTATAGATCTATTCTCAACCATATTTCTAAGCTGTTATTCTGTAAGTTTACTTTTAATTGTTGGATTATTATTTTGTCTTTAAATACTATTTGTTATTTTAATTGATTGAGCTTGTCGTATATTGTTATTATGTGTTTTGACTTAGTGTTACACCTTTGATTTGGCCAATCTTAGGATTATTCTTAGTTATTGACAACACCACATAATCGTCTAGTTTTGATCCCTTGCCTAACTAGATAGCCATAAAGGTTTGATTTAATCACAAATCATTACTTAGGAATCCTTAGTAGTGGAGAGGTTGCTCCTAAGCCTAGAGAAGGCTAGGTAGAATTCAGAATCCTGGTTAATATATAATGCTTAATCTGTGACAGGTTAGAATAACAATTTTGTAATAGACTCATATTAGTAATCCTAATCTATTTGACTTACATTCATATTTAGTTATTTGTTTTGTTTATTTTTTTTAATTATTTAATTGCGTAGATTGTTATTTCATCTTTTTATATTTTTATTTAAAACATCTAAATTCATCTACGCTTGTTAAACATAATTAGATCTAACGGATACAATCCCTGCGAACGAACTTGACTTATCATTAAAACTTGCAAACGATCTATGATACTTGCAGTGAGTTCCGTGGTTCTCAAGGGTGTGTGATCTTTATTATTATCATTATTTATCTATTATTTTATCACACCTTTGCCCCCACCAGATGCCACGTAACAATGTGTTAGAAGTTGAAATATTCGATGTTTGGGGTATAGACTTTATGGGTCCTTTCGTTCCTTCAAATGGTAACCTCTACATCTTATTAGTTGTTGATTACGTGTCTAAGTGGGTAGAAGCGGTGGCTTTACCTACCAATGATTCACGAGTGGTGATTAATTTCTTGAAGTCACATATTTTCACTAGACATGGTACACCTAGAGTGATTATTAGCGATGGAAGATCCCATTTCGTTAATAAGTATTCGAAGACTGTTCTAGAGAAGTATGGAGTTAGACACCGTGTATCTACTGCATATCATCCACAATCCAATGGTCAAGCTGAAGTATCGAATCCTGAAGTCAAGTCAAACCTAGAGAAAACCGTTGGTCCTACAAGAAAAGATTGGTCAATGAAGTTAGATGATGCGTTGTGGGCCTATCGTACTGCGTTTAAGACTCCAGTTGGTGCATCTCCCTATCGTATGGTGTATGGTAAGGCTTGTCACTTACCTCTTGAGCTTGAAATGGATGCCTATTGGGCAGTTGCGCAGTTAAACTTAGATCCTACCTTAGCCGGAAAGAATCTTATGATGAAGCTTAATGAACTTGACGAATTTTGATTGAATGCCTATGAAAATGCTAAACTTTACAAATAAAACATGAAGAAATGGCATGACAATCGGATTTGTACAAAGAACTTTGAAGTGGGACAAAGAGTATTGAAGTATAATTCAAAGTTCATCAATTATCCGGGTAAGTTAAGGTCTAAGTGGTCAGGTCCATACATTGTGACCAAAGTTACACCTCATGGGGCGATAGAAATAGAACATCCGCTCGAGAACCGTACCTTTATGGTGAACGGTCATAGATTAAAGATATACCATGGAGGTGAAGATACCAACCGCTCGGAAGATCCACATCCCGGGGAGGTCATGTATCTCCTCGAGACTCCTTAGAAGCGTGAGGTAACCCGTCGAGCTTAACGACGTTAAACAAAAGCCAATTCTTTGTATATTAGTTGAGTTTTTTAAAATTTTCGCAATGTAAAATAGTTTGATTTTCATACTTTTAGTGTTTATTATTAAGAAATGAGGAAGGGTAGTTGTTTTTGATGATTTTAGGGGTAAAAAGGTCAAGAGTTTGGGGTCGAAAGGGCGAACAATAGAAGAAAAAGAGGTTGGTGTCCAGGGGAAACCGGGTACCCGGTTTCGCAAAAACTGGGAACCCGGTTCCGACGCTGTAACCAACCCCCATGACGCAAGGAGGCGCGTCATCACTCGTGCAATCGACGAAAACCAGGGCCCTGGTTTGTACAAACCGGGTACCCGGTTTTGGAACTGTACTTTTTCAACTTCTCTGACCCAGCGTCTTGGAAGGTAGCGTCTCACTACGTGTTCATTCGCGCCATCTACGAAAAACCGGGAACCCGCATTTCTCAGAACCGGGTACCCGGTTTCGGAGCTGTAAAATTCTGAATTTCTCTGACCCAGCGTCGTGGGTCCCGCCTTGCGCTGCGTCACCATCCTGCGTGTCCACACAATCAGCGTTACAAACCGCGAACCTGTATTTCTCAAAACCGGGAACCCGGTTTCGAAGGGTGAAGCTCTGACCCAGCGTCTGGGGTCCAGCATTTGGTTGCGTTTTGAGGTATAAAAAAAATTAATCAAGTAATTTTCTGCGCCGTCACAGCGACGCGGAACCGGGTACCCGGATTTTCGAAACCAGGAACCCGGTTTTCAAGCTGTGATGTCGGTTTTTGAGTTCTTAACCTAGTTTTCTTAGTCTCTTCTGCAAGTTTTTACCTAAAATGCACCAAAAGCCTCTACACCTCCGAAAATCATCATCAAAACCGTTATATATCATCAATTCCTACCCTCTTTCATCACAAAAACACAAAAATCAACTCACCTCTTTACCAAACTAACATCAAATCCTTAGTTTTTTCCCAAAGATTTTTCTTCACCCAATCCTTAAATTAAACCCTATTCTTTCTTCTCCCATTTAAATTGAACAACACCCATCTCATATTCCACCTTGTTCTTCAATTCCTAAGCCTCAAAACATCAAAGTTCTAAACTTTTCTCTAGTTTCTCACTATTTGAAGTTTTGAGTTTAGGGTGGAAAGAGATGACTAACAGAATTGGCGATTTCCGAAGAACTGCTCCTAGAAAGAAAACCACCATTGGTGGTACTCAAGAACAAGCTATCGAGATTCCTGATTCCCGTCCTAAACAAAAAATTGATGAAGTTAAGCTTGTTCCCAAGAGAAAAGATATCACAGGTCAAAAGAGAAGATTAATTGATGAACCAGAAAGTGAAGAAGAACATGAAGATAAGATTGAGAAGGAAATTGAGGATGAAAAAGAACAATAAGTTCCAGAAGTACCAGTTCAACAGACACCCCCGCGTATGAAGATGTGGGCCCACAAGCCTAAGAGGGTTTATTCTTCGTGGAATGATCAGGTTCGTGAAAGAATTGAATTTTTTAAATTTGGTGAGGAGACAGATTTTCCTAAGGGTATTATGAGTAGTGCTCACAAAGAATATGTTGTGGCTTGTGACAAGTTTGGTTGGAAAGAATTAAGAGAAAGGAACCTTGAGATTATTCCTACTTTTGTGCGAGAATTTTATGAAGGATTAGCTATTTCCTGTGAGGTAATTGAAATTCGCAAAAAGGTAGTTCCTTTCTCTATTGAACTTATTCGGAAATATTTAAAATTACCCAACTTTTCTGGATTATGTCCATTCCAAGAAACTCTTAATGACCCTTCTTTCGATTTTAAATCCCTTTGGGGGACCGTTCTTGTTAATGGGGCTAGCCCAATTCCTGAAGGAGAAAGATATCCTGGATAATTTTACAGCAGTAATTTGACACCTAGTGCGAAGGTTTGGTCTCGTTTCATAATACCTACTTTCTTTGGAATTAAACACACATCCGAGTTGAAGAAAGAGCCTACCATTATTATTAAGTGTGTTTTGGAGAAGAAACCAATGAACGTTGCTAAAATTATTTATGACACAATCATGGAATTCGCGAAGTCTCCAATGAAACAACAAAATCTCAAGTTCCCTTGTACTATCACTACCTTGTGCTTAGACGCAAAGATTCCGCGTAGGAACGCAGATATTGATGGTGTTTCAGTTGGTGTGAGCATGGCATTGAGGATGATTCAGAATATCCATGATAAAGCAATACGAGCTACGAGGACTCCTAGAGCTCCTCCATCAAAGAAAGCGAAGACTGTTCCTGAGTTAGAATCGAAGATTAGGGTGTTGGAGGAGAATCAAGAGAAGATGATTGCTACCTTGGGAAACGTTACAAAAGAGTTGGACCTTCTTTGAACTTTGATCTTAGGCGTAAACACACTTCAAAACGCGATTTATGATGATGTTACGCGAGATAAACGTCCAGAACTCAACACCGATAACCAGCCACGCACTGGTTAAGATACGTTTTCTAATCCCTCTTTTAGTGTAGATTAGTTTAAATGCTTTATTGAGTCTTTTCGAGTCGTGGGGACACGGCTCATTTTTGAGTTTGGGGTGGGGTTCGTTACCTCATCCCAATTTTTATGTGTTACTTGTTTTATTTGCTTTCAGTAAAATAATTTTCGGAGTTGCGTTTGACTGTAGAAAATTTTAAATATCCCTTTAAGCAATCTTTTGATGAATAGATGATAGTAAAAGGTGGACTTTAGGGATTGATATAAAACACATTTAGAATTGCATGCAAACATAGGTAATTGATAGGAAAAATTAATGAACAATGCAAATGAAGTAAGCTTGTACTTAAGGAATATGTTTGGTGTGTAGAACGTGAAATCCTAATTAGTAGAGAACCCACCTAGATATGAACTAAAGACAAGCTATGTACTTAGAAAAATGATAAGGGCAGTTCTTTGTTAGCCATTTGTAACCTTTTAGCCTTCAATCCCTTGTATTAATTATTATCCGTCTTAATCCACTTTCAGCCTTTAGCCTTTCTTTGTAGCCACGATATAAGCCATTATCCCTTAGATTATTAGGCATTACCATATGACCCGCACTTGAATCACAATCCTGGGACATGTCTCGAGCTTGACTTTGGGGTGGTGGGTCCACTTATGGGGAATTTAATGGGTTGGGATTGATGTGCTTTGTATTGTAGCACAATTGCACATGATATATACTCGTAACCCTTTGCCGGGAATGAGAAAAAATGAAAAAGAAAGAAAAAATAAAAATTTTGAAAATTCATACAGTAGAAACCGGGTACCCAGATTTCACAAAACCAGGAACCCGGTTTGCGTCTGTACAAAAAAAAAATACGAATGAATAAAACACCCGGAAAAGTGGAAATTTTCTGAAAAATCATCTTGTTTATAGTGGGTAGACATGGGACGCTAAATTGTTGCGTAGATGGGTGAGTGAGAACATCTTTTGAGCGTTAACTCAAGCTCGAGGACATTGTTGATGGTAAGTGAGGAGAAAGCCAAAAGCTCACTTCAAATTTACCAAATATACATCCACACCGTCCTTAAGCCATTAATAAAACCATAAAGACCTCGTGCTTCTTAAGTACATAGTGAATTTATGATTCTGTTGATAGGGAATATACTAGGTGGAGCGTTCAAAGCGAGTTAGGATTGATGACCACCCTATAGCCATCATACAGAGATGAGTACAAGTGTAATCTTCAAGCATTGCGACTTTAATTTTATGATTGAGATTATTTATGTTTGATTTTGCATTTTAGATGTATGTGTATATTAGTTTCTAGAGTTTGCTATATGAGATTTATCTTGAGAATTGCTTTAGGTGTATTTGCTAGCTTCTATTTGTTCTTACGTTTACTTTTACCCCTTTGTTTTGTTTTACTTTGTCGGGACGACAAAGGTTTGAGTTGGGGGTCTTGATGTCTCCCTAATTTTTCTTATTTTCGACCCTTGGGAGACATCATTTTTTATGTTTAATTGTATATTTTGATAGACTTTTGAGTTAAAAATGCAATAATCCGGAATTCCCATTTTATTTCTAGTATTTTTGATTTATTAAACTTTTGCGCGTAATCTTGTGTATATTAGTGAAAAGTTTGTAGGTTTTAAATATTAGCTAGAAATGGAATCCGAGAAGAGAGTCAAAGATCGTGATATGGAGTCAAGACTTGAAGATAAATCCCGAAGGAATTTGATTTTAGAGCTGCAAATCTAGAAAACAGGCCAAAGATTGCTGATTCCGAGGAACTTAAGAGATGATTTAGCCACTGACCTTTGAAGAGAAATCGTTCCTTATCGAGTTATGGAAATTTTGCAAGTGATTTCAGGTCAATCAGAGTTATAACGAATCGGCTAGAGCCGTTTTAGTGGAGGTGGTGCAGCAGTTACGGGATTTTGAGCTAAGTTAGTGGACTTGGGCCTTCAATATTTCATTCAATTAAAAGCCTAGGTCCAAGTCCGAATTTGAGCATATAAAAGGAGCTCTTGACTTCTATTTTTCACACAATTCACTTTTTACAAATTAAAACATAAGCAACAGAAGGAAGAAAGAAGAAGCTGTAGATCTGGAGAGGGTCTATATCTCCATTCTCAGCCAAATTCAATTCTGGAAATTAGGTTTTCTATATTTTTAATTTTGTAATACATTATGAATTCCATTTCTTTTAATTTAGTTTTCTTTTTAATTAGTATGAGCTAATTGCATCATAGTACTTGAGAATGCTTTATGGGTGAATCCCAATTCTATTGAATTTCTATGTCTGAATTTGGGTTTCTGTTAAATTAAATTAAATTGGGTCTTTTACTCTTTTCGATAATTTGAGAATATTTACTGTTTTTAGAGTCATGAACTAAGAACAGGTATTAGTATCTAGGCTATTCCACATATGTGGCGTGTGGATCATCCTGACGGAGGGTTTAGGTATGGAATTAATTATTCAATCTGAAATAGAAACTATTGATTCTGACGAACTTAGTTAATTTTAGGGCCAATGTGGTAAAATAAACTTAAACATCTAAAAGTGGATCATATTTACCCTGACGGGACTAGTGACACTCTAGGATAGCCTTATAGTCCACCCTGACGGGGGTATAAGAAATTTAGTATTCCGACCATTGTAATTGACCGATTTAACCCTTAAACAACATAGGTTATAAAATAGAATTAGGAGGATTCCTTGTGTTCTCAAGTGCTACCTTCTCATATTTGCGTTTCACATTCATTTCCTTGCGTCTTAGTATTTAATTGCATTTTCCATTTAGTCTTTCATTACTTAGAATTAATAAAAACAAACAATCAATCATTCTATCTTTATTTGCTTTCATAAGTGCAACCATTCATTATTTGATAAGCTTTGTAGTTAACCAAACCGTCCCTGCGAACGATCCTAGAATCATTTTTACTACTTGGGACAACCGTACACTTGCGGTTGTGGTTCGATTACTTTTGCATTTATTTTAGAACACACAAAGGACCACCAGCCATCTGATGGAATAATCTTTAACGGATGCGTGATTGGTGGAGTCTTGTTTTACGTTTTTTTCTTTTGATTGATTGACAGCGACCCTATAATAGCTGATAGTAAAACTTGTTTCATTTTTCATTTTTTGACTCCCCAAACTCCCCGACGAACCACGAACCACGAACACGCCCACGCCCTCGCCTTCGCCGCCGCTGTCGCCGGTGCCGGGCCGGGCGGGTGGTTGCTGGTGGTGGTGGTGGTGCGCGTGTGTGGGATTACCTTTTCATGTGCATGGGGTTATGATCTTTGGAAGCTAATTCCATCACAATGGCTAAAAGGAGCTTAGTCTCCTTTCTACCCACCGATGTAGGAAATGGAAAAACCAACTTTCCACTTTAAATGTTCCAACAAATAACATATATAAAGCAAAAGGCCTGTTGGAAGGGCTATTGGTGGGATTGAAATTGATGAGTTATCTTTCGAATTGTGATGATGTTTAAGCCGAATTCTCGGTCCTTATTCAACCCATTAACCTATCCCTACTCTTGCTTCCCCACTGTGGGCCCCTCGCTCTTTGTAATCCAGATGCACCAAATTTATTATCTTCAATAAAATTGTTTAATGGACTATAAACCTCCTATTAGTGGACTAGGTTAACTCTTAGGCAAATCCAGAGTTACACCCAGCAAACCGCATAAACTTTCTTTCCTAATTCTAACACATTCACACTATCTCCTACTTTTGTTTTTCCCTTAGAATTTTGCAAATCGATTGTATTTTTCATCGTTATTACAATTTAACAAGGGGGAAATATGAAAGAGGGGAGGAGTCAAAAGAATACATGATTTAAACACCACTGATAAAAGACCTTACTACCTTCTATTCGGAGACAAAGACGGCGATAGTCGAATCTATAACTGCTCTTTTCCTCGGGTGAATTATAAATCACGTCCCCCACATGTTGGACTTATTAATAAAAGCCCTCCTAATTAGAAGATCAGTAACTAGCTAGTTACAAATGCCCACAAATGCCCTCTCAATTAGCTCTTATTACACTGAAACAAACAACCCACCCCAAAACACTATTGTTTTTTCTCAATATTATTAGTAATAGACAATAATATATAGAAAAAACAATAGTAGTAATATGAAATACAAAGAGAGAAGGAAAAATCCACCTCTGAACAAATATAAAATACATTTTGTGATGCATATTTTTCGGATAAAGGAGCAGCTATTGCGTGTTTAATAAGAAATTCTAATGGTGAATTTATATCAAGAAAAACTTAAAAAATTAAAGCAGATGTAGTTTCAGAAGCAGAATCCCTGGGGATTTTGTGAGGTACGGAAATAGCATCAGATTTTCCTTTTGGAAGTGTTATCATCGAGAATTACGCGGAGAAGATTATGAAGCCACATTCTTCTAGTCAATACATTCCGAGTCATTCAATTTAAATTTTTTTTATGATATTTTTTTTTTTGCTGAGTTATCAAACCTTTATTCTACTCTTATTTTCTAGGAGTAGAAACGAGGTAGCCCACTGATTGCCAAATAGGAGTTTCTTAGCACATTGTTTGGCAATTCATCTACTTGTATCCCTTCCCAGTTAGCTACATATTTAAGATGTGATAACGAGCCTGTAGGGGTAGGCTGACCTTTGTAATGTTTTAGAACTTTTATTTATCTATATATTATGCTTTGGAAAAAAATTTATCCTTCATTCAAAATTCAAATGACATGGATTTATAAATCAAAGTTATTACTTTGTTGACCGGATTCATGAAAGTCCAAATCAAACTGTATTTGATAAATTTAAGGGGTATTTGATAACATCTATAGTCCCTTGTATATTTTTAATGTCATGGTTTTGAATTGTATTGAAAGCTCGAGCATCCGAACCATACAACCTTGCACATGTACTTCACCTAGAAAAATCACGCAGGTAGTATAGATATTTAGACAATATGTACACAGTGATAAGTTTAAGGCGTCATTAGCCCACACTATTTTTTCTAGTAAGTAATTTTCCACAATCTCCGATTTTTTTATCTAGTAAATAGGTCTATTAATACGATGAAAATGAACGTACACTTTACAAGTATTACAAAATAGCTCTGGTGAAAAATCACTTTAACTAGAAGCTAACAACAAGATAGCTAAAAGGTAAAACTATTTTTCTCCACATAAACCTATACAATGAATTTAGGTGGATGTAAACAAAAATCCACTATCTCCCAAGGAGGCACGACAAGAATGCAAATGAAAAAAAAAGTACGAAAAACAACAATGTTAACGTTTCACGAAGCTCTTCTGTGTGGGGTTGGGTGGGCAATGCCATCAAAGCTAATCTTGTTTTAGGCTAACCAAATAAGTCCGCGGTCGATGTGAAAGTGATCTTCTATGCCTTTTTTTTCAAGCCAGTCGAGTCTCCTCTTTCTTCAACCACATAAGGGCGTTTTGAATAGTGGACTTAACTTTCCCTAATGCCCACTTAATTCCATATAGAGGTCCATATCTTGATGGCGATCTTTCACTAAAAACAAGCATTTTTTTGTTTCATAACCCACATATTTGTTCGAGTTCTATTTATGTTATTCGGTCTTTCATGTTGATTCTGCCATGTAGGGTGAGCCAAACAATGATTGAATGTTTTGGGTGTTACACGCACCCCAAAATAGTTTGACCAAGGTCTAACGGGATCTTTGAGGTGGAAGAACTCATATGACCTTGTTGGTTGGTTTTGTATACAAACCCGGTGACCGCTTGTAGTCAAGACCGCGTACCCGATGTCGGTGTTGTGACTGAACGATTTTCAAACATCACACACGCTTAGTCAAGTCCATAGGCATTAAGTATATGTTTTTGATGTGATGTAGTCTTTTTAAGAGTGTTGAATCATTCTCTTGAACTACCAAATCCCACAAATTTCGATTATGCAAGTACTCTCTATGGATCCATTTTGTCCAAAGCGGTACCTTATTCTCGTTAATCTGCCATAGAAGTTTTGAGAGTAAAGCATCATTTCAAAGGCCCAAACTTTTAAAAACAAGTCCTCCTTTGTTTTTACATGCAAATCTCTTTCCATTTTACCTTATTTGGTGGTGTGCTCCAAATAAAGTGCGACAAATGCGAGTAATGCTCTTGATCCCCCAATCGAAACCAGAAAAATCAATAGCCGAAAACAACAAACCACTTGTAAGACGAATCGAAATAACTCCAATCTTCAAACATAAGAGAGCAGAAGGAGATTACCATGACTCTCAACACATTCGATATGTTTTCTCGTAAAGGGGCCGTAACTTCCATTTCTTAACCTTTTAAACACGAGGAGATACCAAGGTATCTAAAATTTATACTACCCTCTTAATGGTGTGTAGGTTTTTTAATGATTTCAAGCTCCCTCTATTTGATCCTCATAATATAGAAGTTTGACTTAGCCACATTGAGTCAAAGAGCCAAACTTTTTTTTAAAACTCTAAGCATCCCATAAGTATGTCAAGTGAGATCGAGTCACTCTAAGAGAATAACATGGGATCATCCACAAATTCCAAGTGTGTAATATATAATCCTTTGCATTTGGGTGGAATTTGAACAAAGATTTAGACATAGTTTTCACAATAGACCGAGAAATATACTCTGAATAATGTATATCAAGATGCGGTTGCATCCTTCCATTAGCGGACATGAACCTACCCGGGACAAATATTGATCGAGCCTTATTTACAATATCATCAAGATGCGGTTGCATCCTTTCATAAATATAATGGTAATTGCCTTGAGATCACATTGCAACATGAAATGGGTCTATGCTTATCGATGGTAGTTGCATTTTACGATTTTGGGACAATCATGATGATAGTATTGTTAAGTTTCTTTAAGAGAAATCCTTATATGAAAAATTTACTTATTCATATGGTCAACTCTACACCTACTACATTCCAAGAATTGATGAAGAATTTGGATAAATAATTGTCGGGTGACGGGGACTTATCGGTTTTAATACCAAATATTGCATCTTTGATCTCTTTATCGGTTATCTCGGAGCAAAATTATCGACCTAAAGGTCACCACATTCGCAAATATCTTCTTATACATGCAAATAATTTTTCCTTGACCGAATAAAGATGTCAAAAAGTCAAAAAAGGTCGCATGTACTTGCTTTCTTGAAGTGATATGTGTGTCTTTTGGATTTTCGATAAATGAAATGAACTTTCACCGATTATTTCTCTGACATGGTCGTGAAATATTTTAGTGCATCTATTAATTTTCGTCGTGTATCCATATTGATATGGTCGTGTATCCATATCAATTTACGAAGTTCCCCAATTTTGTCAATCATTATCGGGTTACCCACATTTTGAGGTCAAATTTACAAAAATATCGGTGGTGGTGGTGGATGCATGAGATGGTGGTAGTGATAAGGGTGGGGGTGGTGGATGCATGAGGTAGTGTTTGTGTGGTGGGGTTATGCGTGGTGGTTGTGGTGTTGGATGCAAGAGATGGTGGTAGTGATGAGGGTGAGGGTGGTGGATGCATGAGGTAGTGTTTGTGTTGTGGGGTTATGGGTGGTGGTTGTGGTGGTGGTTGATGGAGAATGTATTAGGTGGTGGTAGTATTCGGTGGTGAAATGCAGATGTGGTGGTGGAGGTAGTGGACGGTAGAGGTGGTCGGACTTTAAAATATAATTAAAATAAATCAATAAATATTATATTAATTATTATATAATAAAAAAATGACATCGAGGATAATTGTGAAGGTAAATATGTCAGAGTGTTTAATTGAAAATTAATCCTTTAAAGTATGATCCTCATTCCTTTTTTTGTGAATAGAATTTGAAATAATTGTAATTAATTAAAATTATCCCTTATAATTAGTTATATTCCAAATCGGCTTAGCATGTATATAATTGTTGGGATGCCCCAAAACATTAGGAACATAAAAAACAAAAATGGAAAAAAAGATAGCCAAATCTACCAAACTTACTAGATCATTTACATAAAAATAAGGGTAAGAAGCTATTTCACCCATCTCTGAATGTACACCCAATGGATTATTTGATCCATATTGATGTAATGCGGCAAGATGAAAAAGACTGGCACCTAATAAAATAAAGGGGAGTAAATGATGAAGACTAAAAAAACGATTCAAGGTGGAATTGTGATGTCTCCTCTTTTGTTCTTTATTTATATGCTTAGGAGACATCAAATTAGGTGATTATCTGACTATTTTAATAGACTTTTAGTAATAATATGCAATATTCCAATTTCTCTCGTTCGATTTTAATATTTTTGATTTATTAAGCTTTTGCCCGTAATATTGTGTATTTTAGTGAAAAGTTTGTAGGTTTCGAATATTAGCTAGGAGAGGAATCCGAGAATAAAGTCAAAGATCGTGATATGGAGTCAAAGCGTGGAGACAAATCCCGAAAGAATTGATATTTTAGAGTTGCAAATCTGGAAAGTTGCCAAAGATTGCTGATTTCGAGCCATCTAAGATTAGATTGAGCCGCTTACTTGTGAAGATAAAACGTGCCCCATTGAGTTATGTAACTTTAGCACCTGGAATTAGGTCAATCGGGCTTGAAACGAGTCGGTTAGAGCTGTTTTAGTGGAGGTGGTGCAGCAGTTACGGGATTTTGGGCTAAGATAATGGACTTGGGCCTTTATTATTTCATTTAATTATTAGCTAAGGTCCAAGTCCGATTTTCTTAAGTATAAATAGGGTTTTTGACGTCTATTTTTCACACAATTCATTATTTTTAAAAGTCAGACAAGAAGAAAAGAAGCAGAAGCAAGGAAGAGAAGAAGCTTAGAGCTGAAGACTGGCTATATCTCCATCTTTCAGCCGAATCAACATTCTAATTAGGTTTCTTAATTTCATTTCTGTAAAACAATTATGAATTCCTTTTTATTTATTTTCTTAGTTTTTCCAATTATGAGCTAATTTTATTCAGTACCTGAGAACGCGTAATGGATTGAACGATGATTTATTTCATTATGTGTTATTGAATTTGAGATTATTTTAATTTAATTCAAATTGGGTATTCACTATTTTTCCTTAATTTACATTTATTTACTTTTATTGAATTCACGAATCAATATTAGTATTTAGTACTTAGGCTATTCCAGTTAGTGGCGATTGGATCACCTTGACGGGGGTTCTAGGTACATAACTAATTAAGGAAAGTAGAATATAAATTATTTGACCTTGACAGGTTTGATTAATCTTACGGCCAATTGGGTAGTTAGACTTGAACCATTCGAAGGTGGACTATATTCACCCTGACGGGATTTGTAGCACCTAAGAAGAGATCCTTAGTCCACCCTGACGGGGGTAAGGAGATAATTGAATCCCGACCAATAGTAATTACCGAATTTGTCCCTTGAACAATATATGGAATGATTTGAATTAGGTGAAATCCTAGCGTTACTCGAGTACTCCTTTCTCATATCTTGCGTCCAACTATTTTTACTTGCGTCTAGTCTTTTATTTGCATTAATTTAGTCTTTTTAATTATTGCTTTAGTTTTTAGAAAACCAACCAACAAACTTATAATCATTTATCTGCTTTTCCGTGCAATTAAACACTATTTGATACGCATTAGAGTCAATCAATTTGTCCCTGAGAACGAATCTGTTATCACTATTATTACTTGGGACAACCATACACTTGCGTTTGTGGTTCTCTTTACTTATTGCATTATTTTAGAACACACTAAGGACCACCAAGTTTTGGCGCCGCTACCGGGGACGGTAGCGTGTGACCCCGGTGTTTATCCTTTAGTGTTAGTTGCATTTTTATTTTTCAGTTTTACGCTTTGTTTGTTCATCTTTTTCAGGTTTTTAGGTTTGGTGTATGCGAAGGAGACTTTTTAAGGATCTTGAGACATTACCTCTGATCCTTGATAATCCGGAAACATTAGTCAGACTTGCTAACAAGAAAAGGAAAGAACAAGAAGCACGAGAAGTAGAAGAACTAGCGAACATAATGGATAATATTGCCCTTCATAACCAAGAGAACCCAGGAGTTCAGCTAGATGCGAATGGTCAGCCACTAGAGCCTCCAAGCATTACTAATCTTCCAGTTCCACCTGTCATTCCTAATCCTCCAGTTCAAGTTCAAATAGCCGACCCATGGTTCCTTACCGGTCCAGCACAAGAACCATTCCTTGCCCCTCCTCTTGGGATTGGCCCAACTAATATTAATGTTCTGAGATTCCATCCAGATTCAAGTATGCTAGCTCAATTTCAGAATTTCGGAAATTTTCGTGGCAAGCCCGGAGAAGATCCACTTCGCGCAGTACAAAAATTTATGCAAATATGCGATTCATACATTACGCAAGGGGTAACATGGGAGCAATTGTGTTTTGCTACATTCAAATTTTTGTTAATAGATGGAGCGAGTTATTGGCATGATTCGCAAGAACCAAGAAAGATTACGAATTGGGAACAGTTACAGGCTGCGTTTTTCGACAGATATTATCCGCCCAACATGAGGTTAGATGCTCAACTCGATTTAATACATTTCTGACAAGAGTATGATGAAGCGTTGGGTAGAAGTTGGTCGAGATTTCAGAAATGTTTACGAAGATCCCCAATCATGACCTTTCGGAACAACAACAATTAAAAATTTTCTATAATGGTCTTGAGG
Source organism: Nemophila menziesii (assembly GCA_029959085.1). Taxonomy (NCBI): domain Eukaryota; kingdom Viridiplantae; phylum Streptophyta; class Magnoliopsida; order Boraginales; family Hydrophyllaceae; genus Nemophila; species Nemophila menziesii. Next base: position 6,141,451 of record JARWIR010000030.1, read on the forward strand.
GGAGTTCATGAAAAAATTTAGATTTGTTATGTGGTGGTGCGTTTTTACGAGTTCAACCTGCTTACGCGAGAATTATTTTAGATAAAACAGTTGATAATGAAGTAGGATGGAATACCGTGAGAACACCAGTTAAAGGAGGAGTTAATAATGTCAACATTGAAGAGAAGTTCAACTCCTTAGAGAACAAGATACAAACCACATTAGAACAACAGTTGAGACAACTTACATTAGCCGTGAAAGAAGGTTTTTCGAATAAAAGAGTTGAGGTAAAAGCTGCACAAGAGGTGTATGGATGTGAGTATTGTGGTATGAATGATCACGATTGGGAGAATTATCAAAATAATCAAGAGTCCGTGATGTTTGTCTCCAATAAAGGAAACTTTAATTAAAGTGGTAATGGATATAAGCCTAACAGAAACCATCCTGGGTTTCAATATTCAAATCCTAATGGGGTAGCCAATCCTACATACGCATATCAGCCGCGTCCCCAAGGTAACAACTTCAATCCAAGACCTCATAATAATTATCAAGGGGGACAAAATCATGGAAACTATGTTCAGAGACAAGCTCCTCAAGAAAATTATAACGAAACCATGAACCAAAAAGTCTTACCTACTCAACCACAAGAAGGTGCGAATAACCTTCAGAAAACCGTAGAAAGCTTGATTTCCCTTCACACACAATCAGCCCAAAGACAACAAGCTTCTGAAGCACACATCAAAATGTTAGAAGATCAAATTGCACAAATGTCAAAGCAACTAAATCAGCGTCCACGGGGAAGACTTCCTAGCGATACAGAGGTCCCAAAACAAACCGAAGATTGTAATGCCATAGCGTTGAGAAGTGGTAAGAAACTTCCTCCTCCCCCATTTCCAGTCATAAAAGAAAAAGAAGTGATAAATAAAGAAAAACTGGTAGTGGAGGAGGTAGAAAAAGAAAGTGAGCCTGAAGTAGTAGAGGTGGAGAAAATTCCAGAAGTTCAGAAAAAGAAAGATATTGTGGAGAACCGTCCTCCTCCACCTTTTCCTTTGAGATTTCAGAAAAAAGGAGATATGGCCGATTATCAGAGATTCATCAATAGGGTAAGGGGTCTCAACATAAACGTTCCGTTACTTGAAGCTATTAAAGATATACCGAAATACGTGAAGTTTTTGAAGAGAGCCCTAACCAACAAAAGGCCATATTGTGATAATGAGATGATTGGTTTACCCGAAGAGTGCAACGCTATTTGCCAAAGTAAGTTTCCACCTAAGTTGCTTGACCCTGGGAGTTTCACAATTACGATATCGATTGGTAAGGAGTGGCAAGGAAAAGCATTATACGATTTGGGTGCAAGTATTAATCTTATGACCAAATCAATCTTTGATAAGCTGAGAATGGGAGATTTGAGACCTGCCTCTATGGTCTTGCAAATGGCCGATAGATCCCTCGTTCATCCGGAGGGACGAATCGAAGATGTCCTCGTAAAGGAAGGTACTTTAGTTTTTCCCGTTGATTTTGTTATTCTTGAATACGACGCGGATAGGAATGTCCCCATTATTTTGGGATGACCATTCCTAGCCACGGGGCGTACCTTGATTGATGCAGAGAACGGAGAATTAACCATGAGAATCCAAGACGAGGAGGTGAAGTTTAATGTGTTCAGAGCTATGAAATTTCCAGATGTTCCAGGAGATTGTTTTCGAATGGATGTAGCAGAAGATGCCACGCGAGAGGTATTTGATTGTTTTAATTATGATGATATCTTGCATGCCGCTTTGACATTAGACTTACCTGAGATGATGGAAGAGCTCGCTGAAACAGTGACGGCTCTCAATTCCGGAAACCCAAAATATAGGCGTCCTTCCTAATAACCTGTGAGAGAACCGGGGGAGATGGTCATTAAAAATAAACCATCCATTGAATCTCCTCCGAAGCTAGAAGAGAAACCATTGCCAGCTCACTTGAGGTATGCGTATTTGGGTACTAATAATACTTTACCTGTTATTGTTAAAGAAAATTTAATAGGTTTCAGAGAAGATAAACTACTACGTGTACTAAGGGCGAACAAAGAGGCGATAGGTTGGACCATTGCTGATATCAAAGGCATTAGTCCATCCTATTGTCAACATAAAATTATTCTTGAAGATGATAGTGCACGTTCAGTTGAAGGTCAAAGAAGATTAATGCCAGCAATGAAGGAAGTGGTGAAGAAAGAAGTGATTAAGCTACTAGACGCGGGAATCATCTATCCCATAGCTAGTAGTGAGTGGGTTAGTCCAGCTCAATGCGTACCGAAGAAAGGAGGAATAACTACCATCCTCAATGATCATAATGAAGCCATCTCCACGAGAACAGTTGTTGGTTGGAGGGATTGTATGGATTACCGCAAGTTGAACAGGCAACCAGAAAAGACCATTTTCCTCTTCCTTTCATTGATCAAAAGTTAGATAAGTTGGCTGGTATGGAGTATTACTGTTTCTTGGATGGTTATTCGGGGTATAATCAAATTTATGTAGATCCAGTTGATCAACACAGAACCACATTTACATGCCCTTTTGGTACCTTTGCCTATCGAGGAATGACTACCATCCTCAATGATCAGAATGAAGCCATCTCCACGAGAACAGTTGTTGGTTGGAGGGATTGTATGGATTACCGCAAGTTGAACAAGGCAACCCAAAAATACCATTTCCCTCTTCCTTTCATTGATCAGAAGTTAGATAAGTTGGCTGGTAGGGAGTATTACTGTTTTTTTGGATGGTTATTCGGGGTATAATCAAATTTATGTAGATCCAGCTGATCAACACAAAACCACATTTACATGCCCTTTTGGTACCTTTGCCTATCGAAGGATGCCTTTTGGGTTATGTAACGCACCCGCTACCTTTCAGTGATGTATGATGACGATTTTCTGGGATATGATAGATGATTTCCTCGAGGTATTTATGGATGACTTTTCCGTATTCGGTGATGATTTTAAAGAATGTTTACAGAATTTGGAAAAGGTGTTAATAAGATGCAAAGAAACAGATTTGGTGTTGAATTGGGAAAAGTGTCATTTTATGGTTCGAGAAGGAATAGTTTTGGGTCACAGAGTTTCAAGTGCAGGGTTAGAAGTTGATCGCGCAAAGATTGAGGTGATAAAAACTCTCCCCCCTCCCATTTCTGTAAAAGGGGTAAGAAGTTTTCTAGGCCATGTTGGATCTATCGTCGTTTTATTAAGGATTTTTCAAAGATTTCAAAGCCTTTTGTGTAACTAACTCGAGAAGGACACCAAATTCCTTTTCGATTAAGCTTGCATGAAGGCATATAAAGAGTTGAAGGAGAAGCTGATTACTGCACCAATTGTATTACCTCCTGATTGGAAAATTCCTTTTGTAGTTATATGTGATGCAAGCAATTTAGCTATGGGTGTTGTGTTGGGTCAAAGGAAAGACAAGGTATTTCACTCTATCTATTATGCGAGTAAGACATTCGCCAGTGCTCAAGTTAATTATACAGTGACTGAGAAGGAACTTTTAGCAGTAGTTTATGCTTTTGACAAGTTTCGTTCCTACCTTCTGGGAGCGAAAATTGTTGTATTCACCGACCACTTCGCTATAAAGTACCTTATGGAGAAGAAGGATGCTAAGCCGAGGTTAATCATATGGGTTTTATTGCTCCAAGAGTTTGACTTAGAGATTCGAGATCGAAAGGGTTGTGAGAATCAGGTTGCAGATCATTTGTCTCGTCTTGAAGGTTCTGAATCAAACACTAGTCCAGAGTTAGTTCGAGAAGAATTCCCAGATGAGAGTTTATTTGCTCTCTTTAGTGGATCACTGTGGTATGCTGATATTGCAAATCTTGTGGTAAGCGGTTCTTTTCCTGAAGGAGCTACTTCCCAAGACAAGAAGAGGTTAATTACACGTGCTAGACAGTTCTTTTGGGAGGACCCTTTCCTCTACAAACTGTGTGGTGATCAAATGGTAAGAAGATGTATACCTGAGAATGAGATTTGTGGGGTTATTGCAGGTTGTCACGATTCACCCTATGGAGGACATTTCAAAGGTGATCGCACAGCTGCTAAGGTACTTCAATCTGGTTTTTATTGGCCTACGTTACATAAAGATTGTCATGAATATGTAAAGAAGTGTAATAGATGTCAATTTACTGTGAATATATCTAAGAGGGATGAAATGTTGCGTAATAACATTCTTGAGGTAGAGATATTCGATGTGTGGGGTATTGATTTTATGGGCCCAATTGTACCATTAAATGGGAATTTATATATCTTGTTGGCTGTTGATTATGTGTCTAAATGGGTAGAGGCTGTAGCTCTTCCTACGAATGATTCATGAGTGGTAATTAAATTTTTGATATCTCATATTTTCACTAGACATGACACACCTCGAGTAATTATAAGTGATGGAGGTACACATTTTGTGAACAAATATTTGAAGACTGTTCTGGAGAAACATGGGATTAGACATCGTGTTTCCACTTCTTATCATCCTCAAGCTAATGGTCAAGCTGAAGTTTCAAATCGAGAGGTAAAGTCTATCCTTGAGTAGACTGTTGGTCCTACTAGAAAAGATTGGTCTTTAAAATTAGATGATGCACTATGGGCTTATCGTACTGCTTTCAAAACTCCTGTTGGTGCATCTCCGTATCGAATGGTGTATGGTAAGGCTTGTCATTTACCTCTTGAACTTTAGGTGCATATTGGGCCATAGCTGAATTGAATTTAGATCCTACCTTAGCCGCTGGGAATAGAATGATGAAATTAAATGAACTTGATGAGTTCCGATTACAGGCTTATGAGAATGCTAAATTCTACAAAGAAAACATGAAGAGATGTCATGATAATCGGATTAGAGTGAAGAAATTTGAAGTTAGACAAAAGGTCCTTAAATATAACTCGAAGTTCAGCAATTATCCGAGTAAGTTGAGGTCTAAATGGTCGGGTCCTTATATCGTAAGAAAAGTCACACCTCATGGAGCTATTGAGATTGAGAATCCGATCGAGCACCGTACCTTTATGGTAAACGGTCATCGATTGAAGATTTATCACGGAGGCGAGGATATTAATCGCGCGGTGGAACCACATCCCAGAGAGGTTATGTACCTCCTCGAAGCACCTTAGAATATGAGGTAACCGTCGAGCTTAACGACGTTAAACAAAAGCCAATTCCTTGTACATTAGTTTCATATTTTCGTAGTGTGTATTAGTAATTTTCGGTGATTAGTGTTTATTTTTAAGAAATGAGAAAGGGTAGTTGTTTTTGATGATTTCAGGAGTAAAAAGGGTCATGAGTTTGGGGTAAAAATGTTAGAAGCAAAAAATTTCAGAAACCGAAGTCAGAGAAAACCGGGAACCCGATTTTGCACAAACCGGGAACCCTGTTTCGAGCGCTGTGACACCCCAACCTTCTGACCCCTGCGTGGCTCGAGACGCAAGACGCTGCGTCTAGGATTCGCGAGTCGACGAGAACCGGGGCCCTGGTTTTGCACAAACCGGGTACCCGGTTTCGAGAGCTGTAGAGATCGAAGTTTCTGACCCCTGCGTGGCTCGAGACGCAAGGGGTTGCGTCCAAGCCATTCCACGCTGCTGCACCAGACGCAAACCGGGAACCCGGTCTTGCACAAACCGGGAACCCGGTTTCGAGAGCTGCTGTTCCAAACTCTCTGACCACTGCGTGGCGCGAGACGCATGTCAGCTGCGTCCAGGGTAAAAAAAATCGAATTTATAATTTTTCTCGCCGACATAGCGACAAAAACCGGGAACCCGGTTTTCACGAAACTGGGAATCCGGTTTCGCCGCTGTATATGTCGGTTTTGTGCTCTTTAAACCTATTTATTTAGCTTCTTTCTCAAGTAAGCCTCCACATCCGATTCCAGCTATAGCCAACTCCGAAAATCATCATCAAAACAAGTTTTATTCACTAATTCTTGCTACTTTCTTCACAAAAACACATAATCAACCCAAACTCTTTTCAAAACTTCCCCAAAATTCATACTTTTTCGTCAATTCCTTCTTCACCCAACCCTTAAATTGAACCACTAAACCTTTCAAATCCTTCAAATTGATCCTTACACATCTCATAACTTACACTAATTCACCTTAATCTTCCCTCAAAACATCAAAGATTGTAACTTTTCCTTATTTTTCAACTCTTTGAAGTTTTGAGTTTGGGGTCGAAAGCCATGACTAACAGGACAGATTCTTTCAGTTACACAAGAATAAACAACCCAAGAACAAGAAACAATCCCGGTGCTACACAAGAGAAAGCTATTGAGATTCCAAATTCGGGTCCTAAACGAAAGATTGAAGAGGTTAAGACTGCTATGAAGAGAAAATAAAACCCAACTAAGGCCACTCATGCTAAGCCTACTTTGGTTGATGAAGAAGAAGAGGAAGAAGAGGAAATTCCAAAAGAACATGTTCCAGAACCGAGAGCTCCGAGAAGAAAAGCTATTGCACACAAACCAAAGAGGCCATTCACACCGTGGGATGAATAGGTTCACGATCGAATTAATTTCTTGAAGTTTGGTATTGAGAAAACATTCCCTTCTGGTATTATGACTAGCGAATTTAAGAGTTATGCTTATACTCGTGATAAGTTTGGGTGGACTGAATTAAGACAGAGAAAGCTTACATTTATCCCCACCTTGGTCCATGATTTTTATGAAGGCGTAGCCTTTTCGAATAAACAAGCAATTATCGTCCGTAAAAAGGTATTACCCCTATTAGTTGAACTTATTCGCAAAGCCTTGAAACTCCCCGATTTTACTGGTCCTTGTCCTTATTTCGAAACGCTAAATGACCCTTCTTTTGAGTGGGAATCTCTGTGGGACACAGTCTTGATTCGTGGGAAACACCCTATTCCGATTGATGAGAGATATGGTGGGCAGATTTATAGTAGTTGTTTGTTACCTTGTGCTACGTTATGGTCTAGATTCGTAGTACCTACATTCTTTGGTATTAATCACACTTCCGAGTTGAATAAGGAGCATGTTATTTTTATTAAGAACACTGGTGAAAATCGAGATATGGATGTTGCGCATGTAATTTACGAGACAATAATGGAGTTTGAGAAAATCCCTACTAGTCAACAAAAACTCAAGTTTCCTTGTACTATCACTACCTTGTGTCTAGACGCAAAAATACAGCGAAGGAACGAAGAGGTTGACGCGTCCGAAGAGGGAGACGCAATGACATTGACTTCCATTGACAACGCCCACAATGAAGCAACCCATCCAATTAAGAACCCTAGAGCCCCTCCACCAAAGAAGAAGATACATACTGATAATGGGTTAGAGGAAGAGATTCGAGTGTTGAAATAGAATCAAGAAACGATGATTGCTACTTTAGGGAACGTTACAAAAGAGTTAGAACTCCTCCGGAACATGATAATGGGGGTGAGCACTATGCAACACGCCACCTATGGTTTACTTACGCAAGAGAGAGTTCATGGACGCAACACCGATGACCAGCCACGCGCTGGTTAAGATACGTTTTCTTTCCTTTCTCATTTAGTGTATATTAATTTTATTGCGTGGAGTCTTTTCGAGTCGTGTGGACAGGACTCATTTTTGAGTTTGGGGTGGGGTTCGTTACCTCATCACAGTTTTATGTGTTATGTGTTTTATCTCTTTCAATAAAATTAATTAGGAGTTGCGTTTGACTGTAGAAGCTTTTAAATGTCCCCATTAAGCATACTTTTTGATAAATCAATGATAGTAAATAGTGAACTTTAGGAATTAGTATAAAACGCGCTTTAATTGCATGCAAACATAGAAATAGGATAGGAAGAATTAACAAACAATGCAAAAGAAGTAAGTTCGTACCTAAGGAAAATGTTTGGTGTGTAGAACATGATATCTAAATTAGTAGAGAACCCACTTAGATATGAACTGGAGACGAACCATGTAACTAGGAAAATGATAGGGGCAGTTCTTTGATAGCCATTTGAAGCCTTTTAGCTTTCTATCCCTTGAATTAATATTATCCGCCTTAGCCCAAATTTTGAGCCTAAAAGCCTTTTCTTTTGTCGCCATGTTATAAGCCCATATCCCCTTAGTTTATTAGGCATTTCCAAAATGACCCGCACTTGAATCACGATCCTAAGACATGTCTCGAGCTTGAGTTTGTGGTGGTGGGTCCATCTTTTGGGAAATTACACTGGGAGGGGTATATATGTACTTGTATTGAGGAACGAAATGAAAAATTCAGATGATATTGTTAATTGTAACCCTTTGCCGGGATTGAAAAAAAAAGTGAAATAAAATTTTCAGAGTCAGTAAGATCCGGGTACCCGGATTTCATAAAACCGGGACCCGGTTTCTTCTGACTTCAATTTTGAGAAAAAGAAAAATAAAGAAAGAATAAAATACCCGGCAAAGTGGATGTTTCTGAAATCATCTTAGTATATATCGGGTTAACTTGGGGATGCTGACGCATCAAAAGGGTTGAGTGAGAACATTATATGAGTGTAAACTCAAGCTCGTGGACATTTGTTGATGGTAAGTGAGGAGAGAGCCAAAAGCTCACTTCAAATTTACCAAATATACATATCATACCGTCCCCAAGCCTACGCTAAAACCGTAAAGTCCTCGTGATTCCTAGGTGCATAGTAAGTTAATAGATTATATACTAAGTGGACGTTCAAAGCGAGTGAGGATTGAAGAACAACCTATGGCCATCATATTGAGATAAGTACGAATGTAACCTTCTAGCGTTACGAAGTTAATTTTATGATTGAATTTATTTATGTTCGATTGTTGCATGATTAGTGTATGTGTATATTAGTTCCTAATGTTTGCTATATGAGATTTATTTTTAGTAATGCTTTGGGTGTTGCTTCTATTTCTTCGTAATCACCTTTTCCCTTTGTTTTTAATTTTACTTTGTCGTGTTGACAAAGGTTTGAGTTTGGGGTCTTGATGTCTCCTCTTTTGTTCTATATTTATATGCTTAGGAGACATCAAATTAGGTGATTATATGACTATTTTAATAGACTTTTAGTAATAATATGCAATATTCCGATTTCCCTCCTTCGCTTTTAATATTTTTGATTTATTAAGCTTTTGCGCGTAATATTGTGTATTTTAGTGAAAAGTCTGTAGGTTTTGAATATTATCTAGGAGAGGAATCCGAGAATAAAGTCAAAGATCGTGATATGGAGTCAAAGCGTGAAGACAAATCCCGAAAGAATTGATATTTTAGAGCTGCAAATCTGGAAAGTTGTCAACGATTGCTGATTTCGAGCCATCTAAGAGTAGATTGAGCCGCTGACTTGTGAAAAGAAAACGTGCCCCATTGAGTTATGGAACTTTAGCAACTGATATTAGGTCAATCGGGTTTGAAACGAGTCGGTTAGAGCTGTTTTGGTGTAGGTGGTGCAGCAGTTACGGGATTTTGTGCTAAGATAATGGACTTGGGCCTTTATTATTTCATTTAATTATTAGCTAAGGTCCAAGTCCGATTTTATTAAGTATAAATAGGGTTTTTTACTTCTATTTTTCACACAATTCATTATTTTAAAAAGTCAGACAAGATGAAATGAAGCAGAAGCAAGGAAGAGAAGAAGCTTAGAGCTGGAAACTGTCTATATCTCCATCTTTCAGCCGAATCAACATCCTAATTAGGTTTCTTAATTTCCTTTCTGTAAAACAATTATGAATTCGTTTTTATTTATTTTCTTAGTTTTTCCAATTATGAGCTAATTTTATTCAGTACGTATTAAACCATGATTTATTTCATTCTGTGTTATTGAATTTGGGATTATTTTAATTTAATTCAAATTGGGTATTCACTATTTTTCCTTAATTTACATTTATTTACTTTTATTGAATTCGCGACTCAATATTAGGATTTAGTACTTAGGCTATTCCAATTAGTGGCGATTGGATCACCTTGACGGGGGGTCTAGGTATGGAACTAATTAACGAAAGTAGGATATAAATTATTTGACCTTGACAGGCTTGATTAATCTTACGGCCAATTGGGTAGTTAGACTTGAACCATTCGAAGGTGGACTATATTCACCCTGACAGGGTTTGTAGCACCTAAGAAGAGCTCCCTGACGGGGGTAAGGAGATAATTGAATCCCGACCAATAGTAATTACCAAATTTGTCCCTTAAACAATATATGGAATAATTTGAATTAGGTGAAATCCTAGCGTTATTCGAGTACTCATTTCTCATATCTTGCGTCCAACTATTTTTACTTGCGTCTAGTCTTTTATTTGCATTAATTTAGTCTTTTTAATTATTGTCTTAGTTTTTAGAAAACCAACCAACAAACTTATAATCATTTATCTGCTTTTCCGTGCAATTAAACACTACTTGATAAGCATTAGAGTCAATCAATCCGTCCCTGAGAACGAATCTGTTATCACTATTATTACTTGGGACAACCGTACACTTGCGGTTGTGAATCTCTTTACTTATTGCATTATTTTGGAACACACTAAGGACCACCACATTGTCCACGGAGAAACCACCCCAAAGCCATGTTACTATGGTATCTCCTACTACAAGTATAGCGCTAGCTAAGCTTGTAATAATTCTTGTGGTTTCGATTTTGCTAGTCCTTGGGAACAGCGTAGCGATGAATAATCAAGAATCAGAATAGGTCTAGTCCAGGGTTATTCTGGTTATTGTTATTCTATCTTAGAAGTCGTTCCTATATTGTCCTTATTTTCTTGCTGGAGTGCGCTAACGCTTCAATTTTCTTGCTTGTTCCTTTCATGGGAGATCAAGACTATAGGAGGAAAAAGAGTTCATTATCCAACATTCCGTCAAGTCAGGCCATTGATCGAACTTAAAGATATGAAGTGAGTGCCATTTGATGAGTAACTGAGAACAAAGGAGAAAAATATGGAAAGAATGAAGTAATGAAAGAGGAAGTCATGGCTAGTAGTAACGACTTGTCATGATCCATTGGTTTATATAGAATCCATGTCCTAGGTGTATCAAAAAAAATTCTTTTCGCTAAGCGTATATAATAAAATAGAGTGAAAGGGTCCACCCCGAAACCAAATGGGTACTAACTAACAGTATCAACTGAGTCATATCCGAATCGCCGGAGATAGTTACCCATCATACGGCTCACCAACTTCACTTGCCTCTATGGGAGGCTCGCTCTGGGAAGGTTCTAATCACTTACAATACACAACTCTACGAAGGAAGGGGTTGGGTTAGGAGCGCTTTCAATATGATTCTTTTCCGTCGTTAATAAATGTGAGTTTGTTTTGTCCACTTTCTTCATCCCCCTCTATCAAAATGATAAAAAAGGAAGGCGAGCTTGCTTCTTATTCCCATGTTTGATCTCTTCCATCTCTGCCTCGCTCGTTGTCAACTATGTTCAAGAATGATTTAGAACCCTGTAGAGAATGAAGAGGGGCCAAGGATCTTCCTCTCAACATTGCTTTTCGAGGCTCCACTCCCCCCTGAATAAGTAAAGCCCTGTTAGCCTAAGCGAAGATGGGAATAAAGAGTAAGGATATAATATTTTTATGTTGTTATTATAATTATATTCAATAAATTTTACATATATGAATAATTAATACTTACATTATAGGCAATACATATTAACCTAATGATATATTTTTATATGTAAATATCAAATCTTCCATACTAATAATGCTCATTTATATAAATAAAGTAATAAATTATACATTTAATGAAATGTTAAAATTACTTACCTCTTTATATTGTTTCTTACACAAAATCTTCTTTCTACCATCAGAATTTCTTCAAACACAGTATACGTCTAATTTCTAGAATTGTTTATTTTGCACCCTTTGTATAGTGATCAAGTGTATGTATAGCCAATTTCTAAATATTTGGTTATTAAAAAAATCAATTATTTATTAAAATAGTCATTCAAACTCAACAACTCATATATAATCACATCAACTTATATATATTTTAAATTGAATTAAATTCTTATTTTATAATGCAAAGAAAAATTGTTACTAAAATTATTACAATAAAAATAAATAATAAACAATTACAAATTATTAAATAATCACAATAAATAACGAGGCAATTACCAATACCATCCTAGAAGGGGTTGATATTGACCTTAAAAGTTATGTATAATATAAATGACATAATAGACAATAATACCCTTGAATTATGTTCATCTCATTGAATTTTCCCAACAAAAAATTCCTAAGAAAAATTTCCCGCCAAAAATTTTTTGGCCAAACTTTTTCCGGCCATTTTTTTCCCACCAAAGTTTTCTGGCCAAATTTTTTTCCCACCAAAATTTTTCCAAATAAGTTTTTCCACCAAAAAATTTCATGTCAAATTTTTTCCCACCAAACAAACTTCTCACCAAATTTTTATATTGTTATTTGGTGGGAAAAATCGGGGTTTATGTTGTTTGGTAGACAAAAATTTCACCGAACTATATTTTGGTTCATTTTGTTGTTTTTCACCAAATTATTTTTGGTTTATACATAAGGGTTTATGTTGTTTGGTGAATCAAATCCCACCAAACTATATTTGGAAGTTTATTTTTTTTCGTTTAGTGGGAAAAATCCTACTAAATTATATTTTGGGGTTTATATTGTTTGGTGGGAAAAATTCCACCAAATTTTCTTTTTTTTAGTGTTTTTGAGACATCTATTGGGGCATCTAACGAGCTGGTTCCTCTAGTCCGAAACGACATGCGAAACTAGAATATATGTTTTACTCCCGGAAAAAAAAATGGACAAAAATATCATCGTTTAGTCCTCCATTTAATCACCCAAACATGACTATATGCAAGTTTTTCTACAGAATTTTTATTATTTAAGCTATTTGAAACATCTATCAGGGCATCTAACGAGCTGGTAACGAGCGGGTTCCTCTAGTCCGAAACAACATACAAAAACTAGAATATATGTTCTACTCCTGGGAAAAAATTTGGCCAAAAATATCATCGTTTAGTCCTCCATTTATTCACAAACACGTGGCTCTTTGCTAAATTTTTCTGCAGAATTTTGAAAAAATTGCAAACAAGTCCCTGTGTTTTTTATTTATTTCTACGCTATAAAATTCAAAATATGTAGTTGAATCTATTGTGAGCCCACGAAATGCAGAAAGTGCTTGTTGACTCTGTGCCTTCAAAGTTTGACTCACCAGGAAAGTTTGTCTTCATTAAAGGCTTCTTCTCCTTCATAGATATACAGACTTTGGTTGAACAAGTGATTACTAGACGTCGACTAAAACCTATGCAAAACATAACCCATAAACATTCAAAGAGCCAGAAATATCATCATATGTTCAGCTAAGCTAAACACACATATTACATATCCACATCACAATTATCCAGTAAAAATTCATTATAAAAAAAGGTTGATGTACAACAAACAATCGATGCAATTCCATGCTTATTAATCTCAATAACCCTAATGTCACATCCCAACAAGAAGTACTAAGTACTACTGCTGATACAAATTTGTACATTATCCATATGTATCACCACCAAAAGAAACAAATGTTTTCCTATTCAACATTTTCATGATCTCCAACAAGATTATTATTTATTTCATTATCCTCTTCAAGCCTTTGAAAAATTTCAACATAAACTCTAACAGAATTACTAGAAAATCTATCCATAGCTTCAAATATATGTTGTAAGCCCACATGAAGGCTACCACTAGTAGTAGTATCACTTTGATACACAACAGAATTATTATCATCACATGAAACTAAAACCATTCATTTATCCAAACCTTGAATCTCCTTTTGTATCTTCAAAACTTCTTTCTCCAAATTATTCATTTTCCTCTCTATTTCCTTATATCATAATTACCTGTATAGTATCAACAAAATATCCAGACAAAACAGAGATCCATAAAGTCATATAAAAAGCCATGAAATACATTCCCATAAAGTCTATAATTTGTTTGATTTGAGTACTTACTTCTTCAGTTAGTTTCTAAATCATGGAAGTATGAAACTCAATTGTGTCAAGCTTCAGTTCTGCTAAGTATACCATGAAAATGAAAAAGCTTTGTTCCCAACTTTAGGTACACTTATTCTTTCTCGAGCAACCTGCAAACCGATAACTTAATCAGTTGTTCATTTTATGGACAATATCTCTTAGCAGTAAATGTCAATGCTTGGAGATTACCTTGATAATAGTACAAACATGAGCATGGGCTTTACTAGTTGACCTCTTATGTTACTATATATAAACCACGTCCCCAAAAACCTCTTGTATTTTCATTTTCTACCCTTTACTTTTATACAAATGCACAGTTACCCATGAATTATATACACCCCCCCTTAGCTACATTCTAATACTTCAACATCTTCCACTAATTTCCCTTCCTTATTAACTCTCCAATAAACAAAGTGTACAAAAACACATTCCCATCAAAACCTCTCTTAACCTCTCTTAAACATTTCTTTAAATATTTTTCATGCAGATTCTGATTCCAATTCCAATTCCAATTCTTCAACTTACCAAAAACCGCGAATAATAATCAAAATTTACCACCTTCAGTGTAACATCCCATAAATGATTCGTTTAGTTCTGTTTAACAATAGATTGATCAAGCCCAAAATTTCAACTGCTCTTGATTTTATTGCTATCGCGTGTCCATATATCTATTTCTGGGCCTGGCCTTGTGTCGCAGGAGCCTAAATCAATGTCGGTTGAGATCTCTTATTTTAAGGTTTGCACTACAAATTTGATAATAATTCAATGTTTTAAGAATAGATAAATCTAGTAAATAAGCGATTTAGAGGAGCATTACCAAAGAGAAGAAAGCTATGCCAGCAAATCGAATGATGATAATTTTGTTCAACAAAGAGTGTTAGGAGAGGATGTAGGAGAACCGTCATTAGTGGCAGAGCAGGACAAAAAAGGAGAGCATCAGAGAGAGAGAGAAGTCATAAACAACATAGTTAGAGCAGGTGGAGAAGAGAAAGGATTCGGATGGTGGCGAAACTATAGGAGAAGCCGTAGGTGAGGACACTGGTGGTTTGCAGAGGACTAATCAAAATTTAAAAAGGGGTATAATAAATATAATTTTTTTTTTTAGGATTTTATGGACAATATAATAAGTAAAGATGGGAGAGAGATATTAATATAAGATTTGAGATGAAAATGGTAATAAATCCATAAATAATATACAATTACAAATTATTAAATAATCACAATAAATAATTTACAATTACAAATTATTAAATAATCACAATAAATAATATACAATTACAATTTATTGAATAATATATATAAAAAAATAGGCTACCATATAATGCACACCAACCTACTTACCATTTTAAGAGTTTTGGGGTTTTTAATGGTCCTCTAACTTCTTCTTCTTTTGCATACATATGAGTCTTTAAAGCCGAAATTAGTAACAACAAACTAAACCCTCACGGAAAACTACAACTAGTCTATGAATTGCGCAACCACTCCTATCTCTTGTTAAGCTGCTCTTCTGGTACTCTGGAGGATCTGCATACACGCATGGTTCCCCAACAATCTCCGCACCTCTCTTAGCTAGCAAATTCGCACATATAATTGCTTCACGTTCCCATTAAGTAGAGTTTACTTCAAATCCCGGGTTACTCCTTAATGTCTAGAAAAATTTACCTAAAATCTAATACCGGACATTGAAATTTTTATTTCTATAATAATCACTATGGTCGAATTTGGTTTAGCATCAGAAAAAAATTCAACACTGTGAATTAAACCAATTGACATTTAAATTTTAAGAAAATGAATAAATAATATCACATAGAAGTTCAAAACTAAATAGTTTTGATATTAAAAATAAGTGGGTCTTAGATAATGTGGCTCAAATGTAGAAGTTCTGTTTCACTCAGAATTAAAAGATGACCAAATCCAATTGTATATATTGTTACATAATAATGAGCATCTCTGAGAACCATTGAGTCAATGCAGACTGCTCTAACCACTAGAACTATCAATCTAATACTAATATTTTACCAAAAAAAGATGGTCTCAAGACTCACTATTTGCAAATGATAGTGTCCTCCTCACGCATCTTCTTTGCTCAGATCGGCATATGAATCCTCTTGTTCTTTTCTCATTAACACACCTTCTTAGCCCTAATTTATATAAAAATTTAGACAGTCTTCATAAGCTTAATAATTAAACAAGCAAGATATGTAGTGATATGTAGAGTACAAATTCTCGTTTTCAAACTCTTCCTTTACCTCTATAGGAATTTATTTGCGGAAGTGCTCCACTTAAATTCATGATGCACTAACAACAAAAGGCCTTACTAAAACACAAAAACACAATTCCTAAAATAGGATTTCGCCAGCAAAAGAATTTTTTTATAGGTCCCTATATTACGCAAAGTTACACTACAGGCCTTGACATTGATTTTTTTTATTATTTACACTATAATCCCCTATTATACCAAATAACCTATAATATAAAACATATATTTTTTAATATGGTTAAAAAAATGTTCAAAGTCATGGGGGCCTGCAAATGCAAAATGCAAAATGCAAACATGTTGCCAAAAATGGACATACCCAATTTCTGCAGGAATGTCTGATCAGTGAGCAACAAAGTTTTTAGTTGAATTAAGCCGGTGAAGGATTTGTGCATGTGATCAGCAAGTGACTCCTTTAGAGATGCTATTTGTGAAACAAAGCAATTAACTAGTAACTTCATAATATCATCAATAGAGTATGTAAGCAATTAATATTTATATCAGTAAAGTAGGAACTAGATCTTACCATGGGAATTATGAAATGACATGGTCAACGATTTTCATGTGGAACCATTCACTTTACACTAAAGACAGTTTTATCGTACGAGAAGGCGATCCAAGTTGATGAAATGCTATTCATTATGCACAGAAAATTACTCACCATGACAACTAATGGAGGCGTTATTCTAGGAAGAAGCTCGAGGAAATACAAGATGCTTTGGCTAAAGGTGTTGGGAAGTTCACCTAGTTTATGTTATGCGTCGATATTTGCTGCTAATGCGCTTCGTGCTTTGAGGCTTAACCAATCCACGAGAGGATTTCACCTATTCTGCTTCAAAAACCAGCCGACCCCGGATTTTACTATAGATAAATGATCTAGTAAAAAAGCACACACAGTAAATCAATATCAAATACATAACACCATGCATAGACCACCCAAGAGTTCTAAATACATCCACTTAACCGTATATAACAGTATAAGTAATCTACAAACTAAATCTTACCATGGAAATTATTAAACGTTCATGGTTAACTAAAATGTCATGCCCAATGATCTTATTCGTTTTGTTTTTTTGTTCAGTAATGATATTATTTTTGACATGATATCCTTCCTTTGTGCAAAATATAAAAAAAAATCATTATTAATTCCATTGAAATAAATAAGTATTATTTCTATTTTAATATTTTTTAATTATCAAGTAAATATGTAAAAGTAAAGAGTAATTAGTTCAAATTCAAGCTATAATCCCAATTTAATGATTACGTTTATGGATAAAATACATTAACGATTATCCATAAATATCACATATAGAGAAAAAGACCTGTTGAAAGGGTTATTGGTGATGTGGCAGTTGATGAGATATCTTCTGGATTGTGATAATGTTTCAACAAATCCACTAACCCAACTAACCCAACTCATTCTTCACGGGTATGGCCCCCTATGGTGCATAATGTATTGTATAAGATACAATTCCGATTTCTCTTAGCGGTCAGGAAATCCATTACAGAGCGAGCATCTACATTGAAATTGTTCAATAGACTAGAAATCCAGAGTTTTACCTAGCAAACTGTATAAACTTTCTTTCTTAATTGTAACACTTCTTCAATATCTCCTACTTAATTTTTACCTTAGGTTTTGCATATCGATTATATAATTCATCGTTATTACAACTTAATAAGTGAGAAATATGAAAGAAGTGAGGAGTCTAGAGTGTACGTGATGTAAACATCACTAATAAAAGGTCTTGATACCTTCTATTTGTAAGAGAAGACGGCGACTTCGAATATCTTACACTGCTCCAAGGAACTTTTCCTCTTACTTTGATTTATGAAGAAAAGGTAACAGAAATGAGGGTTTTATATAAGTTTTAGGAAATACCCCTTTTTCTCCCAGTTTTTGCCCCATTGTTTAATGCGACTAGATACCCTTAACTTTTGTTTTCGTGACTCGTGACCCCCTACTAACATTTTCCGTCTAAAATTATCGTTGGAACATGTCAGCATTATTATTATTTTTTTATTCTTAATCCGTTTTAATTAATTGATTATCTTAATCCCATATTTTTAAGAGGGAAAAATAGGTAATTCTTCAATACCTACCCTATCTTAACCCCATATTTGTTGGTTAAGATCTTTTAATCCGTAAATGTAGGTTTTTGAATATATTTATTACATTTTTAGATATCACGCGTGAAGGGCGGGATTTAGTTCGTAATAGGAGTAGATTTTACGGGATTTGGTTACCATATTGATAGTGTATCCATATTTGATAATTAGTTTTCCATTAATTGGTTCCTAACGTAATGGGTAACTAAGTTATTCTAAATTGATCGTGTAACAGAGAAATTTGCACTGAGGTTTCGCTTCGGTGGGATATTTAATGAACACATGAGCAATTACCATGAAGTAAAGATTGAGTATGTAGATGGTTGTGAATATGAAAAATTTAGAATACCTGTACTTAAGAAGACTATTTTGAAGATAGGGATGAAAGATAACTTGGAGTACTACTATTTGAAATTGGGGAAAAAACTACCTGATGGTCTAATATGATTGGATACCGAGGATAAATGTATGGAGATGTGTAGCATTGGAGGGAACAACGTACTGTTGACCTGTTTGTTGTTAGTAAACAGTAATACATGAAAACCACGAAATTCAAACTCCTTATTTCATGCTTTTGTTATTAACTTGGAATAAGGTTGAAGAAATAGTTCAGCAACGAGAAGAAGATAAAGTTCATACCAATAATGGAAATGATGATATGGAAGTTCAGAACTGTAATGAAGGGCAAGAAGAAGTAGTTAATACATGTGATGAAAGGCGTGATATGAAAAGCGTAGAATAAAAGAGTGATGAAAGGCATGACGAGAAAAGCGTGGCAGAAAAGATAGTTGAAGACGAAACAATAAAGGTACACAATTATTTGACAGTTTAGCCCTTAACATTTTAGTTGATTGACAATTAAACCCCTAATTTACATATATTTGACTATATATTTCTTTTAACTGTATAGGTTGTTTGTGAAGATCAAAACACAACTGATGTTAATGTAACTGAAGGTGAGAACGACGAAGTAAAAAATTTAGTTTCATAGACTGTAGAGAAAGTAGTTGCTGAGAAAGAACTAAACAATGTAGGTAATGTTGATTTGGAAGAAGGAGGAAAGACATGTGATGAAAGTCCTGATATGAAAAGCGTGGAAGAAAATAATGGTGAAAGGCATGTTGTAAAAGCGTGGAAGAAAAGATAGTTGAAGAAGAAATAATAAAGATACACGGTCATTTAACAGTTTAGCCCTTAACATTTAAGTTGATTGACAAATCACCCCCTTAATATACATATATTTGATTGTATATTTCTTTTACCTTTTCAGGTTGTTTGCGAAGATCAAAACACACCTGATGTTAATGTAACTGAAGGTGAAGGTGAGAAAGAAGAAGTAAATAATTTTGTTAATGAGACTTTGGAAGAACAACTCTCTGACATTGGAGAGAAGGAGAAGTCCGTTAATGATATATTGGGTAAAGTGTTGAAGGTTTTGAAGTCTAACGAGAAAGAAGGTAAGAGGAGTTCCAAAAATAAATCCCCATTGAGGCCTTTCAGGCTTATCAATGAAAACCTAACAGATGATAAGATTGAATCTTTATAGTAATGTGAGTGATTTTCAACAGTAAGTGCACCGGGAATATGCAGTTAATGTTAGTACCAAAACATGCTACAAGGCATTTTACTTAGCAAAAGGCATGACAGAGGTTGAATACAAGAAGATTTACGATTATTCAGTAGAAATCAGGAGAAGTAACCCTGGAAGTACTGTAGCTATTGAAACCCCTGTTGATGAGCACACTGGAGTAGAAAGATTTCATAGACTTTATGTTGGTCTTGGAGTTTATAGAAGAGGGTTTTTAGATTATTGTAGAAAGGTTGTTGGGGTAGATGGATGTCACCTAAAAGGTCCACATCCAGGATTATTTTAACAGCAGTTGGAATTGATGGGAACAACTGTATATTCCTAATTGTGTATTGCCTAGCAGAGAAAGAGAATAGTAACTCTTGGAGATGGTTTTTTAACTTGTTGGTACAAGATCTTGGTATAAGTAATCAATAATAATGGACTTTCATATCTGATATACAAAAGGCTGGTTATCTTTGATGGGTATAAATATATAGTTTTTGTAGAGAATACTAACTGTTTTTTCTTTGTTTGTGTTTATAGGGATTACTCCAGGTCATGAGTGACATGCTTCCGGGTATTGAACATCGGCATTGTGTAAGGCATCTATAAAATAATTTTAAGATCAAGCATTCGGGTTTGGCTTTAAAAGACAAACTGTGGGAAGCTGCAAGGGCCCCATCAATTTACAGATTTGATGAAGTAATGGATGAAATTAAACACATGGATGAGGATGCTTTCAAATGGCTCTCTAACCTAGATCCCAAGGCGTGGGCAAGGTATCATTTTAGTACATTTACAAAATGTGATCTTCTACTCAACAACATCTGCGAAGCTATAACAATGCCATTCAAAAAGTTAGGTATTTTGTCAGCTTACTCCCTATAAAGTTAACTATTATGTCTATGTATCCCTTACAAAGTTTCATATTTTGTCTACTTATCTCTTACACAACCAAAATAATTGTCTATTTACCCGCTACAGAGTTTCTTATTTCGTCTACTTACCCCTAAACAACTACAAATGTTGTCTACTTACCCCCTAAACAACTAAATATGTTGTCTACTTACCCCCTAAAAAGTTAACTATTTTATCTACTTACCCCCTAAACAGTTAACTATTTTATCTACTTACCCCCAAAACAGTTAATTATTTTATCATGTTTGTAACAGGGACAAGTGTCTCATTCTCATACTTGAGGGTCTAAGGATGTATAGTATGAAGAGGCTACAATCTAAGAGATCATGGATGTCAAAATACGAAGGTGATATATGTCCTAAGATCAGACACTTGGTAAACAAACGGTATGCTGATGTTCAAACTTCTCACCACATTCATAAATCTCTGATAGTCAGCCATATCTCCTTTCTTTTGAATTCTGGATGGAAAAGGTGGAGGAGGACGGATTTCTACAACATCTTTCTTCTTGGGTATTTCTGAAATCTTCTCCACTTCCACCACTTCATCATCTTTTTCTTCAACATCCTTTACCGGTTTTTCTTTTCTCGTTATTTCTTTTTCTTTCATAACCGGAAAGGGTGGTGGTTGTAATTGCTTACCACTTCTTTTCTGATCGTGTTACAATCCTCCCTTTGTTTAGGAATTTCTGTGTCACTTGGTAGTTGGCTTGACCTCGAACATTCAAGCTATTGGCGATTTTTTGATATTTGACTCTCTAAGATTTTTAATAAACAGAATGTGAATTTAAAGTTTCTTCCATCTTGTTTTCCTTAACGGTTGTGGTGTTTATGAATCGAGATATATGATCCTCAAGTTGGGCTGACTTAATTTGGGAAGAAGATATTTATTGCGTCAAGGTAAGAGCTAAATCAGCTTAGGTGAGTGCACCTTCTTGAGGTCGGGCAGGAAGTACTTTTTGAGTCAATGTATCAGTATAAACTTTATGATCGGCTTTTGGTTGATTTCCTTGGTAGTGGTTTTGCGGCTTGAATTGATAATTGTTCCCTTGAGGCCTTAGTTGATAAGTTCCTGGATTGCCCCACGTGGATTTGAATATTAAAAGCTTGGATGATTTCTATTTTGGTTACCATACCCTTAACCACCTGAATCGTTAAAACCTCGATTATTAATGAAACACACAGATTCTGGGTTATTAGCACATTCTTCCCATGTATGATCGATTGCCCCACAACTAGGACATATCGCTGTTTTTTACCACATTCACAATAGCTTTATTCGACATAGATAACTGTTTTAATTTATTTTTAAGTGCAGCAATTTTAGCATTCAAAGCAGTTTCTGCGTCTACATTCAAAGTACCTTTTTCAGAAACTCTAACTAATTATATCGAAGGTTGCCAACTCATTTCATTCTTCACAATTCTATCCATAATAGCTAAAGCTTGATTAGTTGTGACCATCATGAGGCCACCTTGACACATAGTATCTACCTTCTCTTTTGAAGCTTCATCTACACTTCGATAAAATATCCCAAGTTGTAACTCAAGTGAATACCCATGTAATGGGCATTTCCGTAGTAAAGATTGAAAGCGAGTCCAAGAAACTCCTACAATCTCTTCATGTTCTTTACGGAAACTAGCAACATCTAATTTCACTAAGTCTGACACTTTGAGAATAATACCTGTCGAAAAATGCTATCTGAAGTTGATCCAAAGTCAAAATCTCACCGTGTTGTTGCTGATCATACCATTCACTTGCTCCTCTGGTGAGGAAAAATGGAAACATATGAAAGTACATTTGTGCTTTTGTTACTCCAGGAGTGACATATGCATCACAAATTTGCATGCACTTGTACATAGCCCGAATAGGATCTTCACGAGCTGCACCACTATATTACCTGATATTGATAAATTGATTAATCATACCTGCGTCTGGTCTGAATCGGATTCCTTGAATTGCGGGTGGGAGAAGTCCTAGTGGTGGTAGACGAAACTGTCTATATTCGTTAGGTTGGACTAATCCTGGGACATTTTCTTGAATTCCTGCACCATTATTGTTGAGCGGTTGTTGACCTGCCAGAGGAATCTGGAATTGAGCGTTCTGAGCTCCTACATGTGGGTCTTGCATAACTGGTGGCACTATAGGATCACCGTTCATCCAACTGAATTCCGGGATCTTCAATATTATGAATGTTCCGACCCTCTATTTTTCTTTCTAGCTTTTCTTTTTCTCTCGCTTCTCTGTCCCTCTTGTTTTTATCACCGAAAAACCTCTCGGGGTTTGAGTACATGCACTACTTGTAGAACCTGAGAAGAGACAGCACAAAGAAAAGCGTAAAACTGAAATAAATTAATCTGAAATAAAAATAACAACTAAAACACTTACGGGTAACACCGTGGTCACACGCTACCGTCCCCGACAGCGGCGCCAAAAACTTGGTGTCTCCTGGTGTGTTATAAAATAACACCCCTAAATAGGAAGGACACGTACCGCAAGTGTACGGGTCTTCCAAGTAATATCTGGTAAATGGGAATTCGATCTTAGTGACGGATTGGATATGACTTTAGATGTTATGTAATAAGTGTGAATAATTGGTATATGATGCGGAAAGTAAAATAGATGAATATTTGTTTTGATTTTGTTTAAGGACTAAAATGGAATTAATATAAAATACTAAATTAACTAATGGAAATAAATGAGACGCAAGTAAATAAAATATGAGTAGCCGGAAGGATGAGAAGTAGTTTTTGAGTTTCACAAGGGTTTCGCCTAAATCTTATCAATCAATGCTTTCGTTTAAGGGTCCAATTGGTTATTAATATTAGTTGGGATTCGAGTTTCTCTTAACCCTCGCCAGGGTGGACTTAGTAGCTATCCTAGGGTATGACAAACCCCTCCAGGGTGATTATAAGCTACCTTTGAATGTTCAAGTGTTTTACCCAATTGAATATAAAATTAACTAAGTCCATCAGGATCAATAATTTATATGTTACATCTATTACCTAGTTCAGTAATTAAACCCCCCGTCAAGGTGATCATTACGCCATTATAATAAATAGCTTGATTACTAATTTCTATTTTTGATTCATGACTTCAAATACAGTAAATAAATTCACGATAATAGAAAATACTAAATTACCCAAATCAAATCAAATCTTTTAATCCCAAATTCAAAATCATTAACTAAATAAATTGGGGCTCAACCCATTAAAGCGATTCTCAAGCATACCGTCTCTCCTAAGAGCTAGAGCCAGACCTTCACGACTAGAATCGACCCAAATTTTCTTGATATAGAAATTAATTATGAAGCCTTTGTCATTCACCATAACTATCACAACAAATTATTGTTCTCGATGCTTAGTGAACACTGAATATTCATTTATGAGTACCCTACATGTTCGGTGGTGAGGAAATCTCGGCGTTATTACTCGTAGTTTCCATAGTTCTCTATAGGGTCATTAAAATAATCTTGGTCATGACAAATAAACAAGGTGGTAATGTCGCTTAAGTGTATAGTTCTGTTTTAAAAAAGGACGGTGTGTCAATTTCATTCCGAATTGAAGAGATTCATTTCGAATTGAAGAGATGATCAAATCCAACTTATTATATTGGTACATAATAATGAGCATATAATATTATCAACTTTATATCGTAATAAAGGTCAAACTATATTATATCTTATCAAACTCTAAAATGGGTTGACAAAAAAAATCAAACTCTAAATTGCAAAATGAAAACTTCGAAGTATTATATTTTGAAAGACAGACAACATAAGAACATAAAATTAACACAGATTTGGTTAACCGGCTTTAGTTTTTTACTAATACAACCATTGATAACAGCATTGATTACTAATATTTGACCAAAAAAATATGGTCTCAAGACTAACATGTGTTGCTTAAGATAGTTCGCAAACTTCAACACCGGACAGTTGCTTGCCTGCCTAATCTAATGTCTGACATTTGAACTTGAAACTAAGTCATTAATTCCATCCAACATATGAAACCTCTTGTTCTTTTCCCATATACACATCTTCTTGGCCCTAATTAATATGATAAATTAAACAATGTTTCATAAATTTAAAAACTAAACAAGCAAGATATTTAGTTTGTTTCATAGGTGAATTTCCATCGTTCCCAATTTGAGCTCCTCATTCTCAACTCTTCTTTTACCTCTATAGGAATTTATTTGCCAAAGTAGTCCACAAAAATTCATGCCACACTAACAACAAAATGCAGTATCAGCAAGTGGCTCCATTGGAGATGCTATTTGTGAAACAAACTAGTTAATTAGTTACTTCATAATATCATTAATATTGTATTTACGCATTTAAAATATTAATAAAGTAGGAAGTATATCTTACGATGGGAATTATGAAATGACATAGTCAACAATCTTTTGTGGAGCCAAAGCTTCTCCCTCTCCACGATGATCCAGTTTCGGCATTCATGGACCTCCAGGGATAGCCTCGTTAGTGAGGGAATGAACTCGTCCCATTATAATGACTAAATCTATGGAAATATATTGACTAATATGCATAAATAACACATACAGAGCAACAGGCATGTTGGGAGGGCTATTGGTGGGATGGAAGTTGATGAGTTATCTTCGGAATTGTGATGATGTTTTAGCCAAATTCTCGGGCCTTAGTCAACCCATTAACCAATCCCCACTCATGCTTCACCACTGTGGGCCCCTCGCTCTTAGCAATCCGGATGCACCAAATTTATTATCTTCGATAAAATTGTTCAATGGACTATAAACCTCCTATTAGCGGTCTATGTTAACTCTTAGGCAAATCCAGAGTTACAGCCAGCAAACCGCATAAACTTTCTTTCCTAATTGTAACACTTCCGCACTATCTCTTACTTTTGTTTTTCCCTTTAGAATTTTACAAATTGATTGTATTTTTCATCGTTATTACAATTTAACAAGGTGGAAATATGAAAGAGGGGAGGAGTCAAAAGAATACATGATTTAAATACCACTGATAAAATACCTTGCTACCTTTCTATTCGGAGACGAAGACGGCGATAGTCGAATCTATAACTGCTCTTTTCCTCGGGTGAATTATAAGTCACGTCCCCCCACATGTTGGACTTATTAATAACAATCATCCTAGTTAGAAGCTCAGTAACTAGCTAGTTACAAAAGCCCAAAAGCCCACAAATTCCCTCTCCATTAGCTCTTATTACACTGAAACAAACAACCCATCCCAAAACACTATTAGGGTTACGAAAACCCAATTCACATCTTATTATTACCCAACCCCACTATTATCTCTCCTCTCCCTCTATGTTCTCTCTGCATTATTCACTATTAACCACCCCCTCATCTTGTATTCTGCAGAAGAAAACCACCTCCATCTGTGGGCCACACCACCCGCGTGGTATCACAGCAGGAAAAGAGAACCACCTCTATTCGAGAACCATTTCATGGTCGCGCCTCCAGATCCGTCCATTTCAAGGCTGTAGCGAACCATTTCCACTACCATATCACTGTTCTGCACCACCGAGGATCTCACATTTCCTCCATTTGTGGGCCACACCACCAGCGTGGTATCATAGCAGCAAAAGAGAACCGACTCCATTCGTGAACCATCTCATGGTCTCGCCTCCAAATCTGACCATTTCAAGCATCTAACGAACCATTTCCACCACATTCTCACTGTTCTGCACCACCATTTCCACCGCCATCTCGCCGCTGTTGCTTTGAGTCAGAGTTCTAGCGCTCTTCGTGGCCATTCCGCCTCTCGTCGTGGCCATACCGCTGCCCTATCGAGCTGATGTGAGTCAACGGTTTTTGTTTGTGTTTTTTAATTTTGTTGGTATATATTTTAGTTGATGTTATATTATTTTGCAGATGGATTCGGTGTGGTACAGCCCCTTGACCTCTCGACCTGGGCACAACCCCTTGATCACCGGATCTGGGTTCAGTCTTTTGACCACCGGAGCAGTGTACAATCTTTGAACACACGAAGTGGGTACAGACTCAATGGGTAAAACCCCAATTTCCCCTATTTTGGTTTCTCAATAGACGTATTGTGAGCAACTGACATAGAGCTATTTTCGAGATGGGTACGTACCCATCATTGTTCGAGATAGGTCCGTACCCATATGGAATTTTAACCAATTCAAAGGACTTAATAAAAATGAACCACAACTAAATAAAAAATTTCAAACAGACACGCGTCCGTCCGAAAACGAGTGGTAGTGTAAATGGGTCCGTGCCCACTTACCGCGTACCCATATCGAATATGAAACCTAATACAAATACAACAATAAATAAAAAACAAGTTAAATTAAATAGAAATGGTGTATAGGTAAATTAGGCAAACCAGAAATGAAACTAAGGACTTTTTAAGAAGAAGTAAAGAGATGGGACTTAAAATATAAAGTTTAAGTTATGTGGGCTCATTTTTGTAATTTCCTCCTTTTCATCTTCCTTTTAAATTTATACTTTTGATTTATGAAGAAAAGGGAACCAAAGGGAAATGAGGATTTTATATAAGTTTTAACGAATAGTGTGTGCACACATATGAATCGGCTTCCAATAGTATTGCCACGTCTGTCCATTTCCATGTCGATCGTTTTCATATAGTATTGAAACGTTTGTGAACCTCCACACAAGTGTATAAGTCGTCAACAGTTATGAATAACACTTGGATCCAAATAATAGAGTGATCCTTATAAATGAAATAAATCAAGTTAGTAATAGACAATAATATAGAGAAAAAACAATAGTAGTAATATGAAATTTAAAGAGAGATGGAAAAATCCACCTCCGAACAAATATAAAATACATTTTGTGATGCATCTTTTTTCGGATAAAGGAGCACCTATTGCGTGATTGATAAGAAATTCTAATGGTGAATTTATATCAAGAAAAAGTTAAAAAATTAAAGCAAATTTAGTTTCGGAAGTAGAAGCCCTGGGGATTTTTTGAGTTACGGAAGCATTAGAGTTTCCTTTTGGAAGTGTTATCATCGAGAATTACGCGGAGAAGATTATGAAGCCACATTCTTCTAGTCAATACATTCTGACTCATTCAATTTAAAATATTGTCTGTAATATTTATTTTTTTGCTGAGTTATCAAACCTTTCTTCTACTCTTATTTTCTGGGAGTAAAAATGAGGTAGCCCACTAGGTTGCCAAATAGGAGTTTCTTAGCACATTGTTTGGCAATTTAGATACATGTATCCCTTCCCAGTTAGATACGATTTTAAGACGTGATAACGAGCATGTAGGGGTAGGCTGGCCTTTGTAATATTTTAGAACTTTTATTTATCTATATATTATGCATTGGAAAAAAAAGTTATCATTGATTCGAAATTCAAATGACGTGGATTTATATATCAAAGTTATTACTTTGTTGACCAGATTCACGAAAGTCCAAATCAAAATGTATTTTATAAATTTAAGGGGTATTTGATAAAATATATAATTCCCTTGTATCTTTTTAATGTTATGGTTTTGAATTGTATTGAATCCTCGAGCATCCGAACCATACAACCTTGCACATGTACTTCACCTAGCAAAAAACACGCAGGTAGTCTAGATATTTAGACAATATGTACACCGTGATAAGTTTAAGGCGTCATTCGCCCACACTATTTTTTCTAGTAAGTAATTTTGCACAATCTCCTATCTTTTATCTAGTAAATAAATCTATTAATACGATGAAAGTGAACGTACACTTTACAAGTTTTACAAAATAGAGCTGGTGAAAAATCACTTTAACTAGAAGCTGACGACAAGCTAGCTAAAAGGTAAAACTATTTTTCTCCACATAAACCTATACAATGGATTTAGGTGGATGTAAACAAAAATCCACTATCTCCCAAGGAGGCGCGACGAGAATGCAAATGAAGAAAAAGTACGAAAAACAACAATTTTAACGTTTCACGATGCTCTTCTGTGTGGGGTTGGGTGGGCAATGCCATCAAAGCTAATCTTGTTTTAGGCTAACCAAATAAGGCTGCGGTCGATGTGAAAGTGATCTTCTATGCCTTTTTTTTCCAAGCCAGTCGAGTCTCCTATATCTTCAACCACATAAGGACGTTTTGAATAGTGGACATAACTTTCCCTAATGCCCACTTAATTCCTTATAGTGGTAGATATCTTGACGGTGATCTTTCACTAAAAAACAAGCATTTTTTTCGTTTCATAACACACATTTTTGGTCGAGTTCTATTTATGTTATTCGGTCAATGATGTTGATTTTTCCATGTAGGGTGAGCCAAACAATGATTGAATGTTTTGGGTGTTACAAGAACCCCAAAATAGTTTGTCCAAGGTCTAACGGGATCTTTGAGGTGGAAGAACTCATATACCCTTTTTTGTTGGTTTTGTATACAAACCCGGTGACCGCTTGTAGTCAAGACCGCGTACCCGATGTCAGTGTTGTGACTAAACGATTTTCAAACATCACACACGCTTAGTCAATTACATAGGCATTAAGTATATGTGTTTTGATGTGATGTAGTCTTTTTAAGAGTGTTGAATCATTCTCTTGAACAACCAAATCCCACACATTTCGATTATGAAAGTACTCTCTATGGATCCATTTTGTCCAAAGCGATACCTTATTCTCGTTAATCTGCCATAGAAGTTTTGAGAGTAAAGCATCATTTCAAAGGCCAAACCTTTTAAGACCATGTCCTCCTTTGTTTTTTCATGCAAATCTCTTTCCATTTAACCTTATTTGGTGTTGTGCTCCAAATAAAGTGCGACAAATGCGAGTAATGCTCTTGATCCCCCAATCGAAACCAGAAAATTCAAAAGCCGAAAACAACAAACCACTTGTAAGACCAATCGAAATAACTCCAATCTTCAAACATAAGATAAAAGAAGGAGTTTATCATGACTCTCAGCACATTCGATATGTTTTCTCGTCAAGGGGTCGTAACTACCATTCTTTAACCTTTTAAACATGAGTAGATACCATGGTATCTAAAAGCCATACTACCCTCTTAATGGTATGTAGGTTTTTTAATGATTTCAAGCTCCCTCTATTTGATCCTCATAATATAGAAGTTTGACTTAGCCACGTTGAGTCGGAGAGCCAAACTTTTTTTTTATAACTTTAAGCATCCCATAAGTATGTCAAGTGAGATCGAGTCACTCTGAGAGAATAACATGGGATCATCCACAAATTCTAAGTGTGTAATATTTAATCCTTCGCATTTGGGTGGAATTTGAACGAATCTTTAGACATTGTTTTCACAATAAACCGAGAAAAATACTCCGAATAATGTATATCAAGATGTGGTTGCATCCTTCCATTAGCGGACATGAGCCTAGCCGGGACAAATATCGATCGAGCCTTATTTACAATATCATCAAGACGCGGTTCCATCCTTTCATAAAGAATTATGGTAATTACCTTGAGATCACATTGCAACATGAAATGGGTCGATGCTTATCGATGGTAGTTTCATTTTACGATTTTGGGACAAGCATGATGATAGTGTTGTTAAGTTTCTTTAAGAGAAATCCTTATATGAAAAATTTACTTATTTATATGGTTAACTCTTCACCTACTACATTCCAAGACTTGATGAAGAATTTGGATAAATAATTGTCGGGTGACGGGGACTTATCAGTTTTAATACCAAATATTGCATCTTTGATCTCTTTATTTGTTATCTCGGAGCAAAATTATCGACCTTAAGGACACCACATTTGCAAATATCTTCTTATACATGCAAAGTGTTTTTTCCTTGACCGGATAAAGATGTCAAGTAGTTGGTGTCGCCTAGGGTGTGATAAAAATAAGATCAATTTAAGTATGGAAAACTACGCACTCTCACCCTAGACAGGCACAGTACTGCAAGTATTACAGGACGTATGCAAGTTTTAATGATAAATAGAGTTCGTTCTCAGGGACTTAAGTGTGTTAAACGCGTAGGAACAAATAACGAGTAAAAGTAAATAACTAGAAGACAGTAAATTAAAGAAACTAGATTTTGAAATTATGAATTAAAACTCGGAAAATAAAGACAGTAAAATAAAAGATTAAGAATATAAGATGAGAAGTATAGCTTAGGTTTTGCTAGTATGCACTAATCCTTCTAATTCTATCTATAAATCTAGTTAATAAGGGAGAATATTAGCTCTTGGTAATACTTAGTCAGGATTCTAAATTCCCCAAGCTTAGACCTTGAGAGTGACTAAGGGGGCTACGTCACAACCAAGAAGTGATTTCAAATAGGGTTATCAAACGCCACTAAGGCCTTAAGCAAATACTGCAATCTTGGTCATACGGTGGTTAAAACAAACCCTAATGACTATCTAGTTAGAAGTATGTTTTGTCAGAACTGCTATCGACACTAGACATTATGTGGTGGTTCAATAGTTAAACACCCTGTCAAGGAGACCATCTAACTACTCTTAAAACAATCCTAAAGTGATCAGTTCTAGGAAAGACAATAAATCAAAACACATAAACAAATATAAAGTAAGAAGCTAATATCAAATTAAAACATATAATTCCCAAAGAAACTTAGATAGAAGAATTAGAATTCATAGATTATACATATGCAAAACCCAAGCTATGGGAGGTTTAGTTCATACCTGAAGAAAATACACTAAAAGAAATTACAAAAGACATCATCTTGCTCTCTACAATAAACTGGAAGAATAAAACCTTAAGAACTAATTACTATGAGGCAAGGATGATTTACAAGTGATATAAGGGTGTATTTATAGGTGTTTAGAAGACCTAATTCGTTTTCTTGAGGAAGAGTTAAGGTAATGGACTTCTAGCCCAACTCAAATTCGTATGGAAATAAAGATAAACACTGCTGCACCGTTTTGAGTGTATCTTCTTCGTTATTGGTCGGATTTTGCTCCACAAGATACCAAAAGAATCGCAACAGAATTATCTAGGCCCTATAGAAGGAAATCATCAGATTTGGCCTATTTCTTAGGTAAAAATGCCTATCTTTGGACGTGTATGCAGAATCCCAAATTTAGGAAGCTTTTCCTTTTCCATCTTTTTAGCAATTGTTTCCTTATCTCCAATTACCACGCAAATCTCTTTCCATAAGTTGTTGTCTTTGACTTGGACTCTAATTAATCTCCATAATTATCTTTAAAGCTACACACTAAATAAACAATTAAACCCAATATGCTCTAAAAACATTATTTCTACAAATCAAGACACAAAATAGGAAAGTGCACTAAAACTCAAGAAAATCGACATTATTGACTTCTAAATCACTTAAAATGATGTCTCATATTAACATAAATCTATCACAAATGAGGAGACATCAAGACCCCCAACTCAAAGTTGTATCGTCCCGATACAATAAAAATAAAAACATAGGGAAGTCTATAAATACACACTTATAAAATTCTCAACACAAGGGAAAAAGCATAGTAGAATATATAGAATAAACCTAAGCACATAACTCAGAAAATTTCATGCAATAATATTCATAAACTACATACCTGTACACTTCTCATATCTACAGTCAACACGGCTTGAATTCAAGATCAGATTAGTTTCGCAATGTAAGAAGGATTGGGACTTTACTCAGTTCCCCAAGAGAGCTATAGATTGTTCATCGATTTTCACTAGTTTCAAAGGTCCACTCAACTAATCTCTAATGGCTCAATCACTTCTCAATTACATAGCAAAGAATCAAAAGGTCTTTAAGGTTGTAATGTAGGCTTAGGGACGGTATGATCATATATTTGGATAATTTGGAGTGAGCTTTTGGCTCTCTCCTCACTAGCCATCAACGAATCGCCCTAGAGCTTGAGTTACTCTCATAAAACGTTTCTCACTCAACCCAATAAATTCCTTGATGCATAATTTAGCATCCCCAATAACCCAATTAAAGCTTAAGATGTTCACATAAAAATCCACTTTGCCGGTCCGAATATATATAATTTTTTCTTTTCCAATCAATTTTCTATCTATGACTCTCTTTTAATGTTGAGATATCATGCTAATTTCTCATATATATATTTTTATGCCCTTATTGGCAAAATTAGCTCGTAGCTTCTTTTTCATTCACTATTACCCCGGCAAAGGGTTACAATAAAAATCAGTGAAACATCATCAATATAATAACAGAGCACAATTAATAAGCTCAAAAATCCATCCCAATAACAATTCCCATAATGGTGGACCCACCACCCCAAACTCATGCTCTAAAACAACTGTTTATGCATCGCGATTCGAGTGCAGGTCATATGGAAAAGTCCTATAATCTAAAGGATATGGCTTATAACGTGTTTCAATAAAAGGCTTTAGAAAGGCTAGAAGGGGCTGAGAAGGATATAGCATATAACTCAAAAATCACAAGGTGAGAAGGTATAAAAAGGCTTCAAGGGCTTAAAAATATGAAAGAACCGCCTTAATCACTTTCTACACTATGTAATTTCAAAAATTTCTTACCTTTAGCACTTTCATCAAATGGTTTTTCAACTAGCTTGGATCTCACGGCCTACACACTTTCAAGGTTCCCTGAGATCGAACATACTTTCTATCGCATTGCTCACTAATCTTTTCTTTACTATCAACGTGTGTTTTCCTGCAAATACTTAAAGCATACAAATACATAGCTCATAAACATATTACTTACTATCATTAATCTACTGAGCTTATGCTTTCAGGCTATTAATCACACTCTACATCTAATTTCCATGTATCAAAAATTTTAATTTCACCCAAAAAAACAGAAAAATGGAGATGAGAGACAACGAATCCCCATACCCCCAACTCAAAAATGAGCCGTGTCCCCACGACTCGAAAAAGAAACTCGAAAAACGGAAATTAAAATTAGCAGATAAACATATTTACAGAAATGGTAAGGAAGAAAGAGAACATACTCTCGAGGCTATTGCCTCGCATCATACCTTTCGTTAATTGCTCAAGGAGTTTCATGATGTGCACTTGATTAGCGTTGATTTGTGCCACATCATTGACTAAGGAAGTTTGAGCTGCTTCAAATTTCGTTAAACGCTCCTCCATCTTCTCTTGCCAATTTTCCTCCTTTTCTTCCTTCGAGACTTGCGTAGAACCCGCTCTTCGAAGAATTTCCTTGATCCAAGCATTATCAATATAACTCATTTTAAATGCGAGTTTCTCTTCTTCACCCAATGTAACATTCGCTTTTCACACAAGACACGTGATCATAGTTGGAAATTTAACATTATAAACTGATTTAGGAGAGACCGAAAATCGTATCACCTCCTCATAGATCAACTGTGCCACATCAACTTCTTCTCCTCTCAAAATACAGTCCAACAGTAGAGCGTACTTCATAGTCACATCCAAAGTTCGTGTGTTTCCGAAGATATTAGGGACAAGGAAATTGTGCCAAATTCGCGCATCTGCTTGAAGATATTTGTAAGGCCAAGGTGCCTTCAATTCTCCCTTATGTGATTTCACTTTCTCTTTGTCTAAAACATGCTCAAAAAGTAATTCCTCATCAAAGATTTTTCGCTTAGCAACTGCTTCTTCAAATTTGCTAAAACCTTTCAGTTTCTTAAACTTGAAGTGGTTCCTAATCTCCTCAACTGTGAATGGAACTAACTTTCCTCTAATCGGAACACCATTACTATCTCGGCTAAAGAGGCCTAAATAGAACTCCAAAACTAATTCATGACATAATTCAGAACGTCTTACCATGAACGTAGACCAACCCAATTTCTCACCAAGCTCTAAGATTCTCTTGTATTCTCCATCTCTAATTTCTTCCTTGAATACTTTCTCATAAGCAAAAGGTAGTTCTTTTAATTGTTTCTCTGCAGAAACCTTCAAGGCCTTTGAAGTATCCACTTTCTCTATAGGTATAGGATCTTGTTGAGGTTGTGTTCTCTCCTTTGCATAATAATAAAGCTTTTTACCATTACGATCATACGAAGGTTTCCCACTCTTTTCAACTTTCTCTTTACCCTTTGATTTAGAACTAGCACCTTTGTCAATTGATTTCTTCTTGTTTAAATCCAATCCCTTGTTACTCTTCACCTCCCTCTTGTTAGCTAAGATTGTTGTTCTATTAGTCATCCTCAATTAACCCCCAACTCAAAGCTTTAGCAACCCTTGAAATTTAAACTCTTGAATTAATGGTTGAACAAGCTTGATTTGGCTTAGGAAATATGAATTGATGATTAATCTCTATGTGGGTGAGGTGGATTTGTAATGGGTTGGCTTGGATTTATGAAATTGTAGGATGAATTTTGAAAATTTGGCTCTTTGATTCTTCAATTTGAATGGATTTGGTAAGGATTGGGTGTTTGATTCTCTCTTGTAATGATGTGGAGAGAAGGTTTGATGTGTTTTTCTTGATGATTGGGTAGTGTTTTGGTGATTGGTGAAGGTTTTGATGAGCTTCAATGGAGTTAGGAGAGTTGTAGAGAAGAGAAAGAGGGTTAAGGTTTAATAAATTCGGAATAATAAGCTTTATACCTCCTTTATAACTCAATCCTGTAGGTTTCTCTTTCTCTGGCGGCGCTGCGGACTACCCCTGCGGACCATGGGGTGTACCGCAGGGTAGTCCGCGACATCTGATGCTCGAAAATTTTTGCTCACTGGATTGGACCCGTGGTAGGACCCCGTGGCACGTGTTTCTGGAGGGTCCGGTGTACCGGAGGGTACCCCGCGCCTTCTGTAGCTAACTCCGTCAAAATACCCGTGGCACCTACCCCGTGGCACGCGTTTTTGAGGCGCGGACCATGGCGCGGTGCAGGGGGGTAGTCCGCGGGTCATTTTTTCTTGTTTCTGGATCAAACCCGCGGTGCAACCCGTGGCACGTGTTTTGACCTCGCGGACCATGGCACGGACCATGGGGTAGTCCGTGGGGGTAGTCCGCGGGGTGCATCCTTTGCTCCAAAAATTTCTCCTCGCGTTCCCTAACTCGATTTCTCCGATTCCTACACACCAAAAACACTAATACCTTCCTCAAACATGCATTATCAACTAAAAACAACTAAAATAAACTTAACTAAAAACGTAAAAGACATGAAAACATAAAAAAACTACGGGTTGTCTCCCGTACAGCACTTTTGTTTTACGTCTTTCAAAGTTAGACGTGTTACCTCTGTCAAGATTTGCGAATATAGCCTCCCCAACAACGAGTAAGGCTATGAATGTCAACTAGTCTGCGCTTGACACCAGTTTTGGGGCGAATTTCTATCACCTTGGCTAAAACAACCTTAGTGACAATGAATGGTCCCATCCATGAGTCTTTGAAACTTCG
This sequence comes from Nemophila menziesii, assembly GCA_029959085.1. NCBI lineage: Eukaryota > Viridiplantae > Streptophyta > Magnoliopsida > Boraginales > Hydrophyllaceae > Nemophila > Nemophila menziesii. The sequence continues at coordinate 6,177,423 of JARWIR010000030.1, forward strand.
TGGCTTGTTCTCGCGTTTGTGGGCTTTCCATAGGACTTCATGGCCAACCCCAAACTCAATGTTTGGCTCAGTATCCACAGGTTTTAAGTGGATCTCCTCAGGAGGGACTTTGTGATGTGAAAGGCTGTGGATGATAGGCACGGTGGGATCCAACTTCCTTGGTTTCTTACCCCAAGACATAGAAAGTCTCGGATACATTCTTTGCATGAAGGGGGATGGTCCCATCTTGGAAGTTGATCACACTTTGACTTGTGGCCATGAAGGGCTGTCCAAGTATGATCGGAACCTGCTTATCTGCATCAAACTCAAGTATAACAAAGTCAGTAGGGATGGCGATATTACCTGCACGGACTAAGACGTCCTCCACTGTTCCCCATGTCCTTTTCACTGAGTTGTCAGCAAACTGCAACTTCACTGGAGTTTTCTCTGATTTCTGAAGTCCAAGTCTTTTGAACACAGACTTAGGCATAAGATTCACACCAGAACCCACATCGTACATAGCTTTCACCTTGAGCATACCATGTAATTGAATAGGAAGGTTGAAAATTCCCGGATCTTTAAGCTTGGTAGGCAGCTCTTTCTCACTTCTTCTTGAAACCCTCAGGTTCTCTCTCGGGATCTCTACACTCGCTTCTTTCTCAGGAATAATTTGCGTATAAACTTGTTGCGGTGTAAGTCCTCTCTTCGCAATCTCAAGCATTTGGGCGTTGATGTTTTCAGGTTGGTACGCCTCTACAAATGTCTTGAGAACAGTGTCATCTTTAGGATTTGTAACAGGAATAGTTGATGACACTGGTTGAACAACAGGTGGTGATTCCACCTTCTCTTCTTCTTTCTCTTCTAGCACAGCAGGTGCCACTTCATCTTTCGATTCCTCCTTTGAGGCTTCTTCCTCTTTCTCTTTAGCCAACTCAGCTGCATATTCCACTACCGATCGAATCTCCTCTTGCACCTTCCTCAGTAACTCTATGAACTCGTCTTTCTCTTGATCGTCCTCTACATAAACTTCTAAACAGTCAGATTCCTCGGGGCTAGACTTAGTTGGTTCTTCTTCATTACTGGGAACTTCCACGGCACTAATGGCAGCATGTGGTGCTTCCTCTTTTGCTTTTTCAATCTCAAGACATATAGCCTTGCAAGCTTCGAACTCATCCTTGTCTTCACCTCCTTCGATTGCCTTCACTTCCTTTTGTTCTACAACACTTGTTAACACTTTCTTTAACTGTGTTACTTGAGTAGTTAGCTTCTGAAGTATGGCATCATGTCCTCTGACCTTCTCGTCTTGAGCATTAAGAGTTGTGTTCAAACGGTCTAGAGCTTGTACTATCTGTGTATTGTCCATAGATCCTTCTTGCGGATACTGAGGTGAAGCTTTCTGATCTAAGGACTCGGTATAGGCATCTTGAGCAGGTTGTTGTGGAGGAGCAGGTCTATTCTGATATTGGTTTTGGTACTGACCTCTCTGTTGGTAAGAGTTGTTCTGGGGTCGTGGTTGATAATGACTAGGATTAGCGGCCCCTTGTGGATTTGAATATTGCATACCCGGATGGTTGCGATTGCCCCATCGGTTGGATATAGAGTAAACAGATTGCGGATTTGATTCGCACTCTTCCCATACATGATCGTTAACTCCACATTGTTGACAACCTTGTGCTTCTTGTACTACCTTTGTAGCGGCTAAATTCTTTTCCATTGCGATCCTCAGCTCCTTGATTTGATTTTCTAATGAGGATATTTGAGCTGAGTTTGCAGTTTCTGCATCTAAACGAAGCATTCCTCGGGTCTTTGCTACAGAAGCTCGCGTTGAAGGCCAACTTCTTTCTTGTTCCATAATATTTTCCAAAACCTCGGAAGCTTCATTGTGATTCATGGACACAAAATTACCCTTTCCAATGTTATCCACCTTTTCTCTACCTTTGTCATTAAGACCTTCATAGAACATCGCAAGTTGTAGAGCAGGTGTATAACCATGGAGCGGACATCTAGTTAACTTTTGTTGAAACCTTGTCCATGCTTCTCCCACTGTTTCTCCATCTTCTTGAGAAAATCTTGCAAGCTCGGTTTGATCTTTGAGTCTCATGCTCTTCGGATAAAATCGGTTAAAGAATGCGGCTTGAAGTTCTCTCCAAGAATGAATGGTTCCATGTGGTTGTCTCTCTAGCCAATCTCTAGCTCTTCCGGTCAAGAAAAACGAAAACATATGACAATACAGTTGCTCGCGTGTAATGCCAGGAGTAATGTAGGCATCACAAATCTGCATGAACTTCTGAATCGCTTTTACCGGATCTTGAATAGCTGTACCAGTATAGAGTCCGAAACTTTGAAATTGACTGAGCATGCCCGGATCGGGTCTAAATTTGATATTCGGAATCTCAGGAGGGCGGTAACCAATTGGTTGAACATGGAATGGTACATTAAGCCCAGGAAGGTCTTGTTCAACTCGGTTTTGTTGATTATTAAGATTGTTCCCATTACCTCCTCCTGCTGGTAGTTGTTGTCCTTCTTGTCCACCAAGTGGTGGATCTTGTTGACCGAGAGGTGCACCAAGTGGTGGATCTCCTCCCGCTGGTAATCCTCCTACTGGTAATTGTTGTCCTCCTGCTGGTGGATCTTGATGAACTCCACCAAGTGGTGGCTCTTGTTGGGATGCCATAGCTCTTCTCAAGGCTCTTTCCTCATGAACTCGTTTGTTGTAAGGTCTGAAGCTCCTCTCAGGCTCCGATAAAGGAGGCCAAGAATTAAACACTGTGAAACCTGAAAAAGACTAAAGCAAACCACAAGCGTAAATCTGGAAAAATTAAAACTAAACTAAAACTGAAAAGTAAAAACTAATTAAAAACTAAAACTCGAAATAGATAACCCACACGCTAACGAGACACAAGTCCCCGGCAGCGGCGCCAAAAACTTGGTGTCGCCTAGGGTGTGATAAAAATAAGATCAATTTAAGTATGGAAAACTACGCACTCTCACCCTAGACAGGCACAGTACTGCAAGTATTACAGGACGTATGCAAGTTTTAATGATAAATAGAGTTCGTTCTCAGGGACTTAAGTGTGTTAAACGCGTAGGAACAAATAACGAGTAAAAGTAAATAACTAGAAGACAGTAAATTAAAGCAAATAGATTTTGAAATTATGAATTAAAACTAGGAAAATAAAGACAGTCAAATAAAAGATTAAGAATATAAGATGAGAAGTATAGCTTAGGTTTTGCTAGTATGCACTAATCCTTCTAATTCTATCTATAAATCTAGTTAATAAGGGAGAATATTAGCTCTTGATAATACTTAGTCAGGATTCTAAATTCCCCAAGCTTAGACCTTGAGAGCGACTAAGGGGGCTACGTCACAACCAAGAAGTGATTTCAAATAGGGTTATCAAACGCCACTAAGGCCCTAAGCAAATACTGCAATCTTGGTGATACGGTGGTTAAAACAAACCCTAATGACTATCTTGTTAGAAGTATGTTTTGTCAGAACTGCTATCGACACTAGACATTATATGGTGGTTCAATAGTTAAACACCCTGTCAAGGAGACCATCTAACTACTCTTAAAACAATCCTAAAGTGATCAGTTCTAGGAAAGACAATAAATCAAAACACATAAACAAATATAAAGTAAGAAGCTAATATCAAATTAAAACATATAATTCCCAAAGAAACTTAGATAGAAGAATTAGAATTCATAGATTATATATATGCAAAACCCAAGCTATGGGAGGTTTAGTTCATACCTGAAGGAAATAAACTAAAAGAAATTACAAAAGACATCATCTTGCTCTCTACAATAAACTGGAAGAATAAAACCTTAAGAACTAATTACTATGAGGCAAGGATGATTTACAAGTGATATAAGGGTGTATTTATAGGTGTTTAGAAGACCTAATTCGTTTTCTTGAGGAAGAGTTAAGGTAATGGACTTCTAGCCCAACTCAAATTCGTATGGAAATAAAGATAAATACTGCTGCACCGTTTTGAGTGTATCTTCTTCGTTATTGGTCGGATTTTGCTCCACAAGATACCAAAAGAATCGCAACAGAATTATCTAGGCCCTTTATAAGGAAATCATCAGATACGGCGTATTTCTTAGGTAAAAACGCCTATCTTTGGACGTGTATGCAGAATCCCAGATTTAGGCAGCTTTTCCTTTTCCATCTTTTTAGCAATTGTTTCCTTATCTCCAATTACCACGCAAATCTCTTTCCATAAGTTGTTGTCTTTGACTTGGACTCTAATTAAGCTCCATAATTATCTTTAAAGCTACACACTAAATAAACAATTAAACCCAATATGCTCTAAAAACATTATTTCTACAAATCAAGACACAAAATAGGAAAGTGCACTAAAACTCAAGAAAATCGACATTATTGACTTCTAAATCACTTAAAATGATGTCTCATCTTAACATAAGTCTATCACAAATGAGGAGACATCAAGACCCCAACTCAAAGTTGTATCGTCCCGATACAATAAAGATAAAAACATAGGGAAGTCTATAAATACACACTTATAAAATTCTCAACACAAGGGAAAAAGCATAGTAGAATATATAGAATAAACCTAAGCACATAACTCAGAAAATTTCATGCAATAATATTCATAAACTACATACCTGTACACTTCTCATATCTACAGTCAACACGGCTTGAATTCAAGATCAGATTAGTTTCGCAATGTAAGAAGGATTGGGACTTTACTCAGTTCCCCAAGAGAGCTATAGATTGTTCATCGATTTTAACTAGTTTCAAAGGTCCACTCAACTAATCTCTAATGGCTCAATCACTTCTCAATTACATAGCAAAGAATCAAAAGGTCTTTAAGGTTGTAATGTAGGCTTAGGGACGGTATGATCATATATTTGGATAATTTGGAGTGAGCTTTTGGCTCTCTCCTCACTAGCCATCAAAGAATCGCCCTAGAGCTTGAGTTACTCTCATAAAACGTTTCTCACTCAACCCAATGAATTCCTTGATGCATAATTTAGCATCCCCAATAATCCAATTAAATCTTAAGATGTTCACATAAAAATCCACTTTGCCGGTCCGAATATATATAATTTTTTCTTTTCAAATCAATTTTCTAGCTATGACTCTCTATTAATGTTGAGATATCATGCTAATTTCTCATATATATATATATATATATATATATATATATATATATATATATATATATATATATATATATATATATATTTATGCCCTTATTGGCAAATATCTTCTTATACATGCAAAGTGTTTTTTCCTTGACCGGATAAAGATGTCAAGTAGTTGGTGTCGCCTAGGGTGTGATAAAAATAAGATCAATTTAAGTTTGGAAAACTACGCACTCTCACCCTAGACAGGCACAGTACTACAAGTATTACAGGACGTATGCAAGTTTTAATGATAAATAGAGTTCGTTCTCAGGGACTTAAGTGTGTTAAACGCGTAGGAACAAATAACGAGTAAAAGTAAATAACTAGAAGACAGTAAATTAAAGCAAATAGATTTTGAAATTATGATTTAAAACTAGGAAAATAAAGACAGTAAAATAAAAGATTAAGAATATAAGATGAGAAGTATAGCTTAGGTTTTGCTAGTATGCACTAATCCTTCTAATTCTATCTATAAATCTAGTTAATAAGGGAGAATATTAGCTCTTGGTAATACTTAGTCAGGATTCTAAATTCCCCAAGCTTAGACCTTGAGAGCGACTAAGGGGGCTACGTCACAACCAAGAAGTGATTTCAAATAGGGTTATCAAACGCCACAAAGGCCCTAAGCAAATACTGCAATCTTGGTGATACGGTGGTTAAAACAAACCCTAATGACTATCTAGTTAGAAGTATGTTTTGTCAGAACTGCTATCGACACTAGACATTATGTGGTGGTTCAATAGTTAAACACCCTGTCAAGGAGACCATCTAACTACTCTTAAAACAATCCTAAAGTGATCAGTTCTAGGAAAGACAATAAATCAAAACACATAAACAAATATAAAGTAAGAAGCTAATATAAAATTAAAACATATAATTCCCAAAGAAACTTAGATAGAAGAATTAGAATTCATAGATTATACATATGCAAAACCCAAGCTATGGGAGGTTTAGTTCATATCTGAAGGAAATAAACTAAAAAAAATTACAAAAGACATCATCTTGCTCTCTACAATAAACTGGAAGAATAAAACCTTAAGAACTAATTACTATGAGGCAAGGATGATTTACAAGTGATATAAGGGTGTATTTAAAGGTGTCTAGAAGACCTAATTCGTTTTCTTGAGGAAGAGTTAAGGTAATGGACTTCTAGCCCAACTCAAATTCGTATGGAAATAAAGATAAACACTGCTGCACCGTTTTGAGTGTATCTTCTTCGTTATTGGTCGGATTTTGCTCCACAAGATACCAAAAGAATCGCAACAGAATTATCTAGGCCCTGTATAAGGAAATCATCAGATACGGCGTATTTCTTAGGTAAAAACGCCTATCTTTGGACGTGTATGCAGAATCCCAGATTTAGGCAGCTTTTCCTTTTCCATCTTTTTAGCAATTGTTTCCTTATCTCCAATTACCACGCAAATCTCTTTCCATAAGTTGTTGTCTTTGACTTGGACTCTAATTAACCTCCATAATTATCTTTAAAGCTACACACTAAATAAACAATTAAACCCAATATGCTCTAAAAACATTATTTCTACAAATCAAGACACAAAATAGGAAAGTGCACTAAAACTCAAGAAAATCGACATTATTGACTTCTAAATCACTTAAAATGATGTCTCATCTTAACATAAATCTATCACAAATGAGGAGACATCAGTAGTCAAACAAGGTCGCATGTTCTTTGGGATTTTCGATAAATGAAATATACTTTCACTGATTATTTCTCTGACATGGTCGTGAAATATTTTAGTTCATCTATCAATATTCGTCGTGTACCCATATTTTCCGCTTTTGCTTGTGGAAACTCTACTTCATTTTTTAGAAGAGGATCGATCTCTTACGAAGTTCCCCAATTTTTTCAATGATTATCGGGTTACCCACATTTTGAGGTCAAATTTACAAAAATATCGGTGGTGGTGGTGGTGGATGCATGAGATGGTGGTGGTGATAAGGGTGAGGGTGGTGGATGCATAAGGTAGTGGTTGTGTGGTGGGGATATGGGCGATGATTGTGGTGGTGGTTGATGGAGAATGTATTAGGTGGTGGTAGTAGTCGGTGGTGAAATGCCAGAGGTAGTGGTGGAGGTAGTGGATGGTAGAGGTGGTCGGACTTTAAAATATAATTAAAAAAAATATTATATTAATTATTATATAATAAAAAATTACATCAAGGATAATTGTAAAGGTAAATATGTCAGGGTGTTTAATTGAAAATTAATCCTTTAAAGTATGATCCACCTTCCTTTTTCTGTGAACAGAATTTGAAATAATTGTAATTAATTGAAATTATCCCTTATAATTAGTTATATTCCATATCGGTTTAGAAGGTATATAATTGCTGGGATGCCCCAAAACATTAGGAACATGAAAAAAAATGGAAAAAAAGATAGCAAAATCTACCAAACTTACTAGATCATTTACATAAAAATAAGGGTAAGAAGCTATTTCATCCATCTCTGAATGTACACCCAAGGGATTATTTGATCCATATTGATGTAATGCGGCCAGATGAAAAAGACTAGCACCTACTAAAATAAAGGGGAGTAAATGATGAAGACTAAAAAAACGATTTAAGGTGGCATTGTCCACGGAGAAACCACCCCAAATCCATGTTACTATGGTATCTCCTACTACAAGTATAGCGCTAGCTAAGCTTGTAATAATTTTTATGGTTTCCGAACCCATTGGGATGACCCAAGAATTTCGCTATTTCGATTTTGCTAGTCTTTGGGAACAGCGTAGCGACGGATAATTAAGAATCAGAATAGGTCTAGTCCAGGGTTATTCTGGTTATTGTTATTTTATCTTAGAAGTCATTCCTACATTGTCCTTATTTTCTTGCTGGAGTGCGCTAACGCTTTAATTATCTTGCTTGTTCCTTTCATGTGAGATCAAGACTATAGGAGGAAAAAGAGTTCATTAGCCAACATTCCGTCAAGTCAGATCAAGGATCGAACTTAAAGATATGAAGTGAGTGCCAATTGATGAGTAACTGAGAACAAAGGAGAAGGATATTGAAAGAATGAAGTAATGAAAGAGAAAGTCATTGCTAGTAGTAATGACTTGTCATGATCCATCGGTTTATACAAAATCCATGTCCTAGGTGTATCAAAAAACATTCTTTTCGCTAAGAGTATATAATAAAATAGAGTGAAAGGGTCCACCCCGAAACCAAATGGGTACTAACTAACAGTAACAACTGAGTCCTCTCCGAACCGCAGGAGATAGTTACCCATCATACGGCTCACCAACTTCACTTGCCTCTATGGGAGGCTCGCTCCGGGAAGGTTCTAATCACTTACAATACACAACACTACGAAGGAAGGGGTTTGGGTTAGGAGCGCTTTCAATATGATTCTTTTCCGCTATCAATAAATGCGAGTTTGTTTTGTCCACTTTCTTCATCCTCCTCTATTAAAATGATCAAAAAGGAAGGCGAGCTTGCTTCTAATTCCCATGTTTGATCTCTTCCATCTCTGCCTCGCTCGTTGTCACCTATGTTCAAGAAAGATTTAGAACCCTGTAGAGAATGAAGAGGGCCAAGGATCTTCCTCTCAACATTACTTTTCGAGACTCCACTCCCCCCTCCTTGCATAAGTAAAGCCCTGTTAGCCTGGGCGAAGATAAGGATAAAGAGTAAGGATATAATATTGTTATGTTGTTATTATAATTATATTAAATAATTTTTATATATATGAATAATAAATACTTACATTATAGGAAATAAATAATTAACCTAATGATATATTTTTATATGTCAATATCAAATTTTCCATACTAATAATGCTCATTTTATATAAATAAACTAATAAATTATACATATAGAACCCCATGGGCGATCAAGGATGTCTTGTTTGAAATTAACTCGTCTATGAATGATCTATTTAATAGTAAGACTACTAAAGGAAAGGAGCAGGAAAAGAATAGCACAATAAGGAATGAGAACAGTAATGAAGAAATTATTGAAAACAATCCAATACTTACAGACGATTCAGAATATATATTCATGAGCGATGCATCTTTTAAAAGGGATTATGAACCGACAGGTATAGCAGCAATTGCTATTGATAAGGAAGGCAAAGTTGCTCACAAGATTGTCTCCAGACATATAGTTAGAAGCCCCATTGAAGGTGAATGTTGGGCGGTCCTTCTTGCGATGAGAAAGGCTGATAGTTGTAATCTCCGGAGTGTCTCCTTTTACTCCGATAACCTTGAGCTCATTCAAGGTATAGCTAAAAGCACAGGTCTTCGATGGCAAATTCATCCTTTCATTGTCGAAATGAAGAACTGGCTCACGAAGTTCCCTAACTGGAAGGTTAACTTCGTTAACAGGAAGTTTAATAGTGTTACGGATCTCACAGCTAAGAGTGTTAGACGCAATATCGATACATCTAAGTGGAAGAATGGATCTTTAAGTGATTTTTATGTTTTCCTTAAGTCTTTGTATAAACGCTCGTGATTAATATATTTTATTCGAAAAAAAAACTAATAAATTATACATTTAATGAAATGTTAAAATTACTTCCCTTTTTATATTGTTCCTTACAAAAAATCTTCTTTCTACCATCAGAATTGTTTCAAACACAGTATACATCTAATTTCTAGATTTTTTTTATTTTGCATCCTTTGTATATTGATCAAGTGTATGTATAGGCAGTTTCTAAATATATGGTTACTAAAAAAATCAATTATTTATTAAAACGGTCATTTAAACTCAACAACTCATATATAATCACATCAACTTCTATAAATTTTAAATTAGATTTAATTCTTATTTTATAATGCAAAGAAAAATTGTTACTAAAATTATTACAATAAAAATAAATAATAAACAATTACAAATTATTAAATGAGACAATTACCAATAACACCCTAGAGGGTGATGGTATTGCCCATAAAAGTCATGTCTAATATAAAAAACATAATTAGACAATAATACCTTTGACTAAATATTCCCACCAAACTAAATATTCCCACCAAACTAAATTTTCCCGTTAAAAAATTTCCGACCAACTTTTCCGGCCAATTTTTTTTCTCACCAAATTTTTCCGGCCAAAAAAAAAAAAATTTCCCACCAAATTGTTCCGGCCAATTTTTTTTCCCACCAAATCCTAATTGTACAATATGAATCTTTATCCTAATAGAATGATTTATATTTTACTATCCAATCAAATAAACTAAAGCTTAACAAAAAAAATTGAGATGACCCAAGAATTTGTTTGTTTAGAATACAACCTTAAGAAACAAGTCATGGGTTTAGAAACCACAAATGCCCATGTTTTATGCACATAGTAATTAGTCATGGATATAATATTGTTATGTTGTTATTATAATTAATATTAAATAATTTTTACATATATGAATAATAAATACTTACATTATAGGCCGCACATAATTAACCTAATGATATATTTCTATATTTAAATATCAAATCTTTCATACTAATAATGCTCATTTTATATAAATAAACTAATAAATTATACATTTAATGAAATGTTAAAATTACTAACCTCTTTGTCTAATTTCTAGAATTTTTTATTTTGCACCCTTTTTATAGTGATCAAGTGTATGTATAGCCAATTTCTAAATAATTAAAAAAATCAATTATTTATTAAAATTATCATTTAAACTCAACAACTCATATATAATCACATCAACTTCTATATATTTTAAATTAGATTCAATTCTTATTTTATAATGCAAAGAAAAATTGTTACTAAAATTATTACAATAAAAATAAATAATAAACAATTACAAATTATTAAATAATCACAATAAATAATGAGGCAATTACCAATACCATCCTAGAAGGGGTTGATATTGACCTTAAAAGTTATGTACAATATAAATGACATAATAGATAATAATACCCTTGAATTAGTTTCATCTCACCGAATTTTCCTTCCAAAAAATTCCTAATAAATTTTTCCCGCCAAAAAATTTTCGGCCAAAAATTTCTGGCCATTTTTTGGCACCAAAGTTTTCCGGCCATTTTTTTTCCCACCAGAGTTTTCCGGCCAATTTTTTTCCCACCAAAATTTTCTAAAGAATTTTTTCCACCAAAAAATATCATGTCAAATTTTTCCACCAAGAGAATTTCAAAACAATGATTTAACTAAAACCCGTTAAAAATTGGGTACGCATTTAAGTGCATTTACCTCGCAATCACTTATAAGACAAAAAGTAATGTACTCAACATTAAAAAAACTATCATGCATTGAAACCAAATGGATAAAAACATGCTTTACATTTGTAGTCTTAAGAACCAATTTAACAAAATTTCCTATCAAACTTTAGCTCTACATAACTTGATCAAGCTTCAATTGATCTTACAAGCCCTGACTCCAATATTACTCGTAGTACATTCCTTTGAAAACCCAAATTATATATCTACTTTATTAAATCAACAAAACTTAATTATGCTATAATATTATGTTGATGAATCCGAAATCAATATTATTTATCAAAATTATAGCACAACAATTATTCCCATTTCAACCACTCCCCCATAAAATTCCAGATCCGCCCCTAAATTCGATTTAGCTAGTCACAATTTCACAGCCCAGAGAAAAAAAATCATTTTTTACGACAAATGCACAATACCCTTTATATATCAATGAGAAAATTTAATCATCAATTTTTCAATTATAAGTTAATCATAACTCAGTTACATAGTATTTTGCAAATTTATCTCAATAAAAACCTGTTATAATTCCAGTCGTATTAGCATAAATTTGCAATCAGACCCTAGAATTTTGGGGAATAGATTGAAGAAACAAACCTGAAACTAGTCTTTGACTTTGTTGAGACACTCACCGTACCCATAAAGGTTCTCAATTTCTTGGTCTTCATCGGAAGCTTCCGCCATTAATGTGTTGTATTACAAAAAGCTTAAAAATTTGTTAAGTAAATATAGAAATTGTATGTATAGTTGTGGTGGTTAGGGATACTGCGATTGAGATTAGTGGTGGGGTGGTTATGAAAATGATTTGCGGTGGTTATGAAGATGATTCGCGGTGACGATTATTGTCTCCGCGGCGGTGACTTGTGTGGCAACAAGGATCGGCAGAACTGGCAGAGATTTGATTTGAATAAGAAAGAGAATCTATCATATGAAATAAAAAACAGGGGTAGATCCGGTATAATTTTTTTTAAAAGGACTTTTATAGACAATGACTATTATTATTAGTTTTGTGACTTAAATGGTAATTTTCTCTTATTAGATAATCACAATAAATAATGACGCAATTACCAATACCATCCTACCAATACCATCCTAGGAGGGGTTGATATTGACCTTAAAAGTTACGTATAATATAAATGACATAATAGAAAATAATACCCTTCAATTAGTTTCATCTCACTGATTTTTTCAACCAAAAAATTCCTAATTAAATTTTCCCGCCAAAAATTTTCGGCCAAACTTTTTCTCGCCAAAATTTTCCGGCCATTTTTTTCACACCAAAGTTTTCTGGCCAATTTTTTTCCCACCAATTTTTTCTAAAGAATTTTTTTCCACCAAAAAATTTAATGTCAAATTTTTTCAATTTTTTCCCATACATAAGGGTTTATGTTGTTTGGTGAATCAAATCCTACTAAATTATATTTGAAAGTTTATGTTTTTCGTTTGGTGGGAAAAATCTCGCCAAATTATATTTGGGGTTTACATTGTTTGTTGGGAAAAATTCCACCAAATTTACTTTTTTTAGTGTTTTTGAGACATCTATTGGGACATCTAACGAGCTGGTTCCTCTAGTCCGAAACGACATGCGAAACTAGAATATATGTTTTACTCCCGGAAAAAAATATGGCAAAAAATATCATCATTTAGTCCTCCATTTAATCACCCAAACATGACTATATGCTAAGTTTTTCTGTAGAATTTTTTTAAGCTATTTGAAACATCTATAGGGGCATCTAACGAGCTGGTAACGAGCGGGTTCCTCTGGTCCGAAAAAACATACAAAAACTAGAATATATGTTCTACTCTTGGGAAAAAATTTGGCCAAAAATATTATCGTTTAGTCCTCCATTTATTCACCAATACATGTCTCTTTGCTAAATTTTTATGTAGAATTTTGAAATAATTGCAAACAAGTCCTTGTGTTTTTTTATTTTATTTCTATGCTATAAAATTCAAAATATGCAGTTGAATCTATTGTGAGCCCATGAAATGCAGAAAGTGCTTGTTGGCTTCGTGCCTTCAAAGTTTGATTCACTAGGAAAGTTTGTCTTCATTAAAGGCTTCTTCTCCTTCATAGATATACATATTTTGGTTGAACAAGTGATTACTAAACGTAGACTAAAACATATGCAAAACATAACCCATAAACATTCAAAGAGCCAGAAATATCATCATATGTTCAGCTAAGCTAAACACAGATATTACATATCCACATCACAATTATCCAGTAAAAATTCATTATAATAAATAAAAAAAAGTTGATGTATAGCAAACAATCAGTGCAATTCCATACTTATTAATCTCAATAACCCTAATTTCACATCCCAACAAGAAGTACAAAGTACTACTGCTGATACAAAATTGTACATTATCGATATGTATCACCACCAAAACAAACAAATGTTTTCCTATTCAACATTTTCATGATCTCCAACAAGATTATTATTTCTTTTATCATCCTCTTCAATCCTTTGCAAAATTTCATCATAAACTTTAACAGAAGTACTAGCAAATCTCTCCATAGCTTCAAATATATGTTGTAAACCCACTTGAAGGCTACCACTTTTAGTAGTATCACTTTGATACACAACATAATTATTATCATCACACGAAACTAAAACCATTCTTTTATCCAAAGCTTGAATCTCCTTTTGTATCTTCAAATCTTCTTTCTCCAAATTCTACATGTTCCTCTCTATTTCCTTATATCATAATTACCTGTATAGCATCAACAAAATATCCAAATAAAACAGAGATCCATAAAGTCATATAGAAAGCCATGAATTACATTCCCATAAAGTCTATAATTTGTTTGATTTGAGTACTTACTTCTTCAATTAGTTTTTGAATCTTGGAAGTATAAAACTCAATTGTGTCGAGCTTTAGTTCTGCTAAGTATACCATGAAAATGAAAAAGCTTTGTTCCCAACTCTAGGTACAGTTATTCTTTCTTGAGCAACTTGCAAACCGATAACTTAATCAGTTGTTCGTTTTATGGACAATATCTCTTGGCAGTAAATGTCAATGCTCGGAGATTACCTTGATAATAGTACAAACATGAGCATATGATTTACTAGTTGAACCCTTATGTTACTATATATAAACCACATCCCCAAAAACCTCTTGTATTTTCACTTTCTCCCCTTTACATTTATTCAAATGCACAATGACCCATCAATTATATGCACCTCCCTTAGCTACATTCTAATACTTCAAGATATTCCACTAATTACCCTTCCTCATTAACTCTCCAATAAACAAAGTGTACAGAAACACATTCCTATCAAAACCTCTGTTAAACATTTCTTCAAGTATTTTTAATGCAGATTCCAATTCTTCAACTTACCAAAAACCGCAGAATAGTAATCAAAATTTACCACCTTCGTTCTAATATCCAAAAAATTATTCGATTAGTTCTGTTTAACAATAGATTGATCAAGCCCAAAATTTCAACTGCTCTTAATTTTATTGTTATCGCGTGTCCATATATCTATTTCAGGGCCAAGCCTTGTGTCGCAGGATCCCAAATCAATGCGGGTTGAGATCTCTTATTTTAAGGTTTTTAATGGTCCTCTAACTTCTTCTTCTTTTGCATACATATGAGGCTTTAAAGCCAAAATTAGTAACAACTAATTAAACCCTCACGGGAAAACTACAACTACTCTATGAATTGCGCAACCACTCCTATCTCTCGTTAACCTGCTCTTCAGGTACTCTGGAGGTTCTGCATACACGCATGGTTCCCCAACAATCTCCGCACCTCTCTTAGCTAGCAAATCCGCACATATATTTTCTTCCCGTCCCCGTTAAGTAGAGTTTACTTCAAATCCCGGGTTACTCCGTAATGTCTAGAAAAATTTACCTAAAATCCCATACTGACATTGCAACTTTTTATTTCTATAATAATCACTATGGTCGAATTTGGTTTAGCATCAGAAAAAAAATTCAACACTGTGAATTAAACAAATTTACATTAATATTTTAAGGAAATTAATGAATAATATCACATAGAAGTTCAAAACTAAATAGTTTTGATATTAAAAATAAGTGGGTCTTAGATAATGTGGCTCAAATGTAGAAGTTCTGTTTCACTCGGAATTAAAAGATGACCAAATCCAGTCGTATATATTGTTACATAATAATGAGCATCTTTGAGAACCATTGAGTCAATGCAGACTGCTCTAACCACTAGAACTATCAATCTAATACTAATATTTGACCAAAAAAAGATGGTCTCAAGACTCACTATTTTCAAATGACAGTGTCCTCCTCACGCATCTTCTTTGCTCAAATCGTATCGTCATATGAATACTCTTGTTCTTTTCCAATTAATACACCTTCTTAACCCTAATTTATATGAAAATTTAGACAGTCTTTCATAAATTTAATAATTAAACAAGCAAGATATGTAGTTTGGTTATTCCCGAATTGCCATCGTTCTACCACTTTTACAAATTCTCGTTTTCAAACTCTTCCTTTACCTCTATAGGAATTTATTTGCGGAAATGCTCCACTTAAATTCATGCTGAACTAACAACAAAAGGCCTTAGTAAAACACAAAAACACAATTCCTAAAATAGGATTTCGCCAGCAAAAGAAATTTTTTTATAGGTCCATATATTCCGCAAAGTTACACTACAGGCCTTGACATTAATTTTTTTATTATTTACACTATAATCCCCTAATATACCAAATAACCTATAATATAAAACATATATTTTTCAATATGGTTAAAAAAAAAGTTCAAAGTCGGGGGGGGCCTACAAATGCAAAATGAAAAATGCAAATGAAACATGTTGTCAAAAATGGACATAACCAATTTCTGCAGGAAAGTCTGATAAGTAAGCAACAAAGTTTTTAGTTGAATTAAGCCTGGGAAGGATTTGTGCATGTGATCAGCAAGTGACTCCTTTAGAGATGTAAGCAATTATTTAGTAACTTCATAATATCATCAATAGAGTATGTAAGCAATTAATATATATATATATATATATGTGTATATATATATATATATATATATATATATATATATATATATATATATATATATATTGCGGAAAATCGTAAGATTATTAGGTAAATATCCAGTCATTTATGGTAGATTTATTTTCCAGAATTAGGTAGAACTAAAATAGGAATTAGTTTGACTATGATTTTTATTCTGATTCTGATTTTATTCTCTTTCTTAGAATAAATAGATAATCCTTGAATAAATAGGTTGTTTAGCCTTGTGAAGTAATATAGAAAAAAACACTTTCTCTTAAACTTACATGATATCAGAGCCCGGCTCTAAATCAACCCAACCGATGGAAAACACACATCACTCAAACAAACACCATGGAAACATCCCAGTCGGCCGTTCATTCTTCTATGCTCATCATAGGGCATATATTGAATGGAAAGAATAATCTGAAATGGTCCCAATTGGTAAAACTTGCGATTGATGGGAGGGGAAAATTAGGATACCTAATTGGCGAAGTGAAGACCGTGAAGGAAGGAGAAAAGGGCTACAACACCTGGAGATCAGAAAACTCGCTAGTAATGGCATGGCTACTCAGTGCGATGGATGCTGCCATTGCAAAGCCTCACCTATTCATGAAGACGGCGAATGAAATCTGGGTGTCAATCCGGGAGATATACTCAGATCTGGGCAATTTATCGCAGATCTTCGAATTGAAGACAAAGCTGTGGAAATCCAGACAAGGAGAAAGAGAAGTGACAACCTACTACAACGAGATGGTGTCATTGTGGCAAGAGTTAGATCAGTGCCATGATGATGATAAGTGGGAAAGCGCGACTGACTACACTCGACAACAAAAAACGCAAAGAGAATGATCGCGTATACATGTTTCTGGCTGGTGTACACAAGGATCTTGATGAAGTGAAGGGAAGAATTCTCGGAAGACGTCCGCTGCCGTCAATGAGAGAAGTCTTCTCTGAGATTCGACTCGAGGAAAACAGGAGGAAGTTCATGAGTTACACCATCGAAGATTCTACGAGCCAGACTGAGTCATCAGCCTTATTCTCACATGGGAATGGAAACGAAGGAGAGAAGAAGAAGTTGTGGTGCGATTACTGCAAGAAGTTGTGGCACACGAGAGAAACTTGCTGTGGAAACTTCACGGGAAACCGGCCGGAGACAAGAAGAAGGAGAAGGCCTTCCAAACCAGTGCCGAGACTTCTCATGAAGAACAAGTCAACTCAGAACAGCCCAATTTCACGAAGGATCAGATCGAGCAGCTCCTGAAACTACTAAACCTATCCAAAAAATCCAGCCTTGATAGTCCTTCATGTTCTTTCGCAAAAAATGGTAAATCAGTATCTTTTATCCCTTCTTCCTACTTATGTTCAAAAAACACAGACACTTGGATCATCGGTGATCATATGACATGAAACTCAAATAATTTTTCAACCTATAAATCATGTGCTGGCAATATCAATGTTTTAGCCATAGCAGGTCTAGGAAATATAAATGTTTCAGCCTCTCTACCATTATCGAGAGTGCTACATGTCCCTGTTGTGTGATGTTTGTATAAACCAGTAAAACAATATAGGAACTAATGCAGAAATAAAATAAAAGTAAATAATTAAATAACTTTACTTGTCGAGGCTCGGATTGGATCCGATGTCTTTAAGGTATTTAGGCCACGTACAGGTGTCTTACGTTTGCTGGCTTCAACCTCCAAGATACAACGACAAAACTATTTAAAAGAAACTGACACACGAATTCTTAAGAATTTCAACGAACTTAATAATGCTGCTTCTTTCTATCTCTCTCTTATAATTTTAATGCTTTTGAAAAATGAATGAAGAAAATGGTTTAGTTGGCCAACTATTTATAGAAAATGAAAAGGTGGCTTGCCAAAGGTTGTGATGTTTCATTTTGGAGTTACGTTGTATTAATTTAAGATACAACGTTTACTTAAAAGACCAAAAAACTTGGGTTGGTCCAAATGGTATGAACCTAAGGCCCAAAAGCCCAACAAAGATGATGGTACAGGTTCATACCCCACCTAAGGCCCAACAAAGGTATAGACCTAAGGCCCAAAAGCCCACAAAGCTAATGGTCCAGGTTCAACCCTAGCTAAGGCCCAACAAAGCTACGGACCTAAGGCCCAAAACCCAACAAAGCCTTTTTTTCCTTTCTTTCTTTGATATATAAGAAAAAAAGAAATAAAATAACATATATATATATATATATTATTTTTTTTTAATTTCTCCAAATTACATGACTCAATTTCTCATTCAATTTCAAATGATTTTAACCAAGTGAATATATTACGTTAATCTTCACAACTTGAGTAAACGTATTAATATCCGAATCATTTCATTAAATTGAGTCACCGACTAACATCGTAAACATGGTCAACACTTGGGTAGAATCCCATTTGTCCAACAATCCCCACATGAATGAAAATTGACTAACCACCTTAAAATATTATGCAATAGAATGCTAAACACTTGAGAGAGAGTGAGAGAGAAGCGTGGAAGAATACTACATCGAGAAAGGTAGCTTTTGGCCTTGAACCTTCTGTAGTAAGAGCTATCAGATTTACTTGCTAACTAGTGAACGTGATGTCTTGAACTATTCAGCTTTTGTGTAAACCAAGACAATAGAACTTACATAGTATACTTCCAAACATTATTTGGTTCTCACGGTTGTGTCCATTTACGGCCCTGGACAACTCCTGGTATTTCATGAATAACCGTCGGAGAATTTCGCCTTTAAAAATTCTCGTAGGGCGGCCCTACCCATGTTATTCATATAGGTGGTCTCTTGTTGAGAGTATTCTGCATTACTCTATCTTATGTTATCTAAGATGCAATAACCATTAAAAGTTTAACTTATCCTTCACTTTTACAAGTAGCACTGTTTAATTTTGTCCTAGGAATGGTTTGGGGAGGTCTCCCCACAGTGCGTCGCACCAAGTTACAGTTTCATGATTCAGTTTTCCCTTTGAACCTAGATTGTGGGATCTCCACTCTGCTAGGTAGGGTTCCCATCATGGCAACTCAGCTTTCGTAGGCTTAAGACCCATTCCCCTTGACAATACTCGCACTTGCTCTCTTTGTAGACCTTTGGTCAGTGGATCCGCTATATTATCTTTTGATCGAACATAATCAATTGTGATAATTCCGTTTGAGAGCAATTGTCTAACGGTATTGTGTCTACGACGTATGTGTCTAGACTTACCGTTATACATTTCCTTTAGTGCCCTACCAATGGCACTTTGACTATCGCAATGTATGCAGATAGCTGACACGGGCTTTGGCCAATTAGGAATATCCTCTAGGAATTTGCAAAGCCACTCGGCTTCTCCAGCAGCTTTGTCTAAAGCTATGAACTCAGATTCCATATTGGATCTGGCTATGCACGTTTGCTTAGTGGATTTCCAAGACACAACTGCTCCTCCTAACATGTAGACAAATCCACTTGTGGATTTTGAGTTGGTGGAGTCTGATATCTAGTTTGCATCACTGTATCCTTCTAGTACAGCTGGATATTCTGTGTACAACAACCCTTTGTTCATAGTGTATCTAAGATACCTTAGAATTCTTACAATAGCAATCCAGTGGTTTTTCCCCAGATTATGTGTAAACCTACTTAGCTTGCTTACTGCATGTGCTATATCTGACCTAGTGCACTTCGTTAAGTACATGAGACTCCCAATAATCCGAGAGTACTCAAACTGGTTGATCATATCACAGTGTTCTTAGAAAGATGTAAACTTACATCAACAGGTGTCTTGGCGATATGTGTGTCGCCATTACTAAATTTGTTTAATACTTTCTCAATATAGTGTGATTGAGATAGTATAATACCTTCAGATGTCCGGAGAATCTTGATACCCAAAATAACATCCGCAAGGCCTAGATCTTTCATGACAAACTTACTTGAAAGCATCCTTTTGGTGAATTTAATCACATCATTGTTACTTCCAATGATTAACATATCATCCACATATAAACAGACAATGACATATCCAATCTCATTTCGTTTTACATAAACGCATTTGTCACATTCATTGATCTTGAAATCATTCGAGATCATGAATCTATCAAATTTGTCATGCCATTGCTTCAGTGTCTGTTTTAAACCATATAAAGATTTAACAAGCTTACATACTTGCTTCTCCTTACCTGGAACTACGTAACCCTCAAGTTGTTCCATATATATCTCTTCATTTAGTTCTCCATTTAGGAAGGCTGTTTTTACATCCATTTGATGTATTTCGAGCTTGTATATTGAAGCTATAGCGATTAACATTCGAATGGATGATATTCTCGTGACTGGAGAATAAGTATCAAAATAGTCAAGTCCTTCTTTTTTACTATAACCTTTTACAACAAGGCGAGCCTTGTATTTTTCAATAGACCCATCGGTCTTTAGTTTCTTCTTGAATATCCATTTACATCCAAGTGGTTTATTCCCAGGAGGGAGATCCACTAGTTCCCATGTATGGTTTTGCATAATGGAATCTATCTCGCTATTTACCGCTTCTTTCCAGTATGGGGCGTCAGGGTTTGACATAGCCTCCTTGAATGTTCGCGGTTCGTCATCTAGCATGTAAGATAGAAAGTCAGGACCAAAAGACGTAGAGGTTCTAATCCGCTTACTTCTTCTTGGTTCTCCTTCATTTGGCAATGATTCTTTATCTTGCTTTTCAGTTGGAAATTATTCTTGATCATGCTCTTATTCAATTGCATCACGTGTTCTTTTTAAGGAACCAGATTCTGGTGTGGTCTTGTACGGAAAGGCTGTTTCAAAGAAATGTGCATTTCTTGATTCAATCACCATATTGACGTTAATGTCAACATGACAAGATTTGTGTACCAGGAATCTATATGCAGCACTGTTGTGAGCATATCCAATAAAGACGCAATCTATGGTCTTTGGTCCCGTTTTGACCATTTTAGGAGCAGGAATTGCTACCTTTGCCAAGCATCCCCACACTTTTAAGTATTTGAAGGAATGTGGTTTTCCTTTCCATAATTTGTAAGGAGTTTTATCTACCTTCTTGTGTGGTACCTTGTTGAGGATGTGATTTGCGGTGAGCAAAGCCTCTCCCCACAAGTTCTGTGGTATCAACAAGGTATTCATCATTTCCTTCAGCGTGTGGTTCTTGCTTTCAACAATCCCATTTTGTTGAGGTGAGTAGGGGGCCGTGGTTTGATGGATGATTCCATTTTTAGCGCAAAAATCCTCAAAAGGAGACATATATTCTCCTCCCCTATCTGTTCTAAGATTCTTAATCTTTTTATTTAGTTGATTCTCAACTTCAGTTTTGTATTGCATAAATGCTTCTAAGGCTTCATCCTCACTTCGAAGCAAGTATACTTGACAATACCTTGTGCAATCGTCAATAAAATTTATGAAATACTTTTTACCACTTTAAGTTTGCACAAATTTCAAGTCACATATGTCATTGTGAATTAACTCTAAAGGTACCAAAGTCCTTTCTATAGATTTAAATGAGGTTTTTGTTAATTTTGACTCAACGCATACTTCACATTCCTTTTGAGAATTGAAGTTCACATTAGATAGTAACCCGATGTTTACTAACTTACTTAATGAACCAAAATTAACATCTCCTAATCTATCGTGCCATAAATAAAGTGAGTCAAGGATATATTACTTACTCGGTTACATTTTGGTAGGTACTATGGTCATTATATTCATCTTAAATAAACCATCACATAGATTCCCTTTACCCACAAATATCCTACCTTTAGTGAGAATAAATTTATCAGACTTAAATACTAGTTTGAAGCCATTCTTACACAATAACGAACCTGAAACTAGATTCCTTCTAATGTCAGGCACATGTGGAACATTATAGAGACTCAACTCTTTTTTTTTAGAAGTCATTATAAGAATAACGATTCCAGATCCAACTACTTTTGATGTAGAGAAATTTCCCATACATAAAGTCTCTTCAGTAGTTGCAACTTTGTATGTCTGGAACATACATGTCAGGTGGCCCAAGTATCCACCCACCAGTGTTTTGTATTGCCAACCAAATTTACTTTAGAAACTGCTGTAGTAAAATCAGTCTTATTTGATCTTAATCATGGTTGCTTGGCCTTATTTTCCTTTCATGGAATTGCCTTTACCCTCTGTGATTTCAGCCGTCTGTTCCTTTACACAGATAGCCATTTCCATTTAACCTCTTAGACTCCTCAACGGGTCTATAAGAGTCGGGATCATGTCCCACAAATGTATTTTCCATAAGTGAACTTGCTGATGGTATGTTGTTACCGATTCCATCATTTCTAGACATATTGTTTATCTTGGTAGACATCATTTCAATTACCAAGGATTACATATTATAGATAATTCAAACAAACGAATTATTCAACCTTTCTCACTAAAAGACAACACAAAAACTTGATTCTTTCTTATGACAAAATGATTAAATTAATTTTAATTTCCCAAATTTTTATATTCTTGTTAGTCCCCCAAGTTTTTATATTCTTGTTGTAGAGGATCGAAGAAATTAAAGAGATAATCAATTCACGTAAAAGAAGAATCTCAATCAATTAAGAATTCTTGTAGCGGAAAATTTTCAAACCACAAGGTTCGACAAGTATGACGATACTAGCAAGATTGATATTAGTTGTTAAAAACACACTAATATTACAACGTAATATGACGTTAGTAAGTGAGTATTTTTCTAGTATGTATACACAAGCCTAGAAATCAGAATAAGAGAAAAGAAATAGAATGTAATATTCATGTTCTGTATACACAGACCCAAAAAAAATTTTCAAAAGTAAAGTTTATAAAAACATAAAAAGAAAATATTTTCTGGTTTATACCACGTGAATCATAAATACCTTAAATTGTTGTGTTATGTTTGTATAAACCAGTAAAACAATATGGGAACTAATGCAGAAATAAAATAAAAGTAAATAATCAAATAACAATAATTAAATAACTTTACTTGTCGAGGCTCGGATTGGATCCGATGTCTTTAAGGTATTTAGGCCACGTACAGGTGTCTTACGTTTGCTGGCTTCAACCTCCAAGATACAACGACAAAACTATTCAAAAGAAACTGACACACGAATTCTTAAGAATTTCAACGAACTTAATAATGCTGCTTCTTTCTATCTCTCTCTTATAATTTTAATGCTTTTGAAAAATGAATGAAGAAAATGGTTTAGTTGGCCAACTATTTATAGAAAATGAAAAGGTGGCTTGCCAAAGGTTGTGATGTTTCATTTTGGAGTTACGTTGTATTAATTTAAGATACAACGTTTACTTAAAAGACCAAAAAACTTGGGTTGGTCCAAATGGTATGAACCTAAGGCCCAAAAGCCCAACAAAGATGATGGTACAGGTTCATACCCCACCTAAGGCCCAACAAAGGTATAGACCTAAGGCCCAAAAGCCCACAAAGCTAATGGTCCAGGTTCAACCCTAGCTAAGGCCCAACAAAGCTATGGACCTAAGGCCCAAAACCCAACAAAGCCTTTTTTTCCTTTCTTTCTTTGATATATAAGAAAAAAAGAAATAAAATAACATATATATATATATATATATATATATATATATATATATTTTTAATTTCTCCAAATTACATGACTCAATTTCTCATTCAATTTCAAATGATTTTAACCAAGTGAATATATTACGTTAATCTTCACAACTTGAGTAAACATATTAATATCCGAATCATTTCATTAAATTAAGTCACCGACTAACATCGTAAACATGGTCAACACTTGGGTAGAATCCCATTTGTCCAACAGTCCCAAATTTATCTTGTAACCTATTTTCTATTAGCAAGTTAACAAAAGCCCTAAACTGTCGTGCTATATTTTACCCATCTTATTGCATATTTCAAGAACTGGACTCGGGGAAGACGATTGGCAATGCTAGAGAATGTGACGGACTCTATATCCTAGAACCAGACTCAAATAAGGGAAGTCAAGAGAGTTCTTGCCTGAATATTGTCTCATGTCCATGTAACGATGAGATTTATTTACTGCATTTTCGATTAGGACATCCTATTTTTCATTATCTTAAAAAACTATTTCCTAAGTTATTTATTAATAAAGATCTTTCCAGTTTTCATTGTGAAATATGTACTTTATCAAAGCATCATAAAAATACCTATCCACCTAGGAAATATAAACCAACTAAACCATTCTCACTAATTCATAGTGATATATGGGGAGCATCTAGAGTGTCAACATGTAATGGAAAAAGACTGTTTATAACCCTAATAGAGATCATACACGAGTAACTTGGGTTTTCCTACTAAAAGAAAAATCAGAAGTAGAAAATGTTTTCAAAATTTTTTACAGTATGGTTCAAACACAATTTAATACTCAGATACAAATGGTTAGGAGTGATAATGGACGAGAATACTTTGCAAAAAATTTAAATAATGTTTTTGAAGAAAAAGGGATCATTCACCAAAGTTCATGTGTTGATACACCACCACAAAATGGCATAGCTGAAAGGAAAAATAGGCATATCCTAGAGGTCACTCGTGCATTAATTTTTTCAAAAAGAATTCCTAATTATCTTTGGGGAGATAGTGTTCTTCATGCTACATATCAAATTAATCGCATGCCCTCAAAAGTTCTGTCTTTTCAAACGCCTATAAACCTTCTTCAAAAAGAATTTCCAAATTCAAGAGTATTTAATTCTATGCCATTAAATTTTTTTTGATGCACGGTGTTTATTAAAAATCCTGACCGAAATGCAAGTAAACTCGATCCTAAAGGAAAAAAATGTGTTTTTTTGGTGATATCCCCGACTCAAAGAGGATACAAGTGTTTCGATCCCTCTACACGGAAAACCAAAATCACAATGGATACAACCTTTTTTGAAATTACACCTTTCTTTACAACTCATCTTTAGGGGGAGTTTGAAGGTGAAGATTCTGAGGGTTGTAGGTTCATAAATTCGGGAATCAATATGCTTATGAGTCCAAACAATCAAGAAATAGAAAATATAGAAAATTCTAGAAGTATTGATATTCAAAACAATATTGAGTCAACGAGTCTTTTAAAGGATAATGAACCAAATATAACATTATCAGAAAGTAAATCCCAGGAGGACATGTACAATAATCGTGCAAGTAGTCTATTTGAAAAAACATACGAGAGAAAAGCTCGAAAGACTCTAGCTCAAGATATAGATGATGTCACATCTCCGGCAAGTCAAGAATCTGAACCGGAGAAAGAACATGAGGTAAGTGATTTTGGCCTTGAACTTGATTTACCTATTGCCTTAAGAAAAGAAAGACGTGCCTGCACTAAAACCCCTTTATATCCTACCTCTTTATATGTTTCGTATTCTAACCTATCTTCAGCTTTTTCTACCTTCACCACAAACATATCTGATATTGTCATTCCTAGTAGTATTCAGGAGGCTTTGGCTCAAACAGAATGGAAGAAGGCTATTTTGAGGAGATAGAAGCTCTTGAGAAGAATCAGACCTGGTCTGTGGAAAAACTACCGAGAGGAAAACCTATAGTCGGCTGTAAATGGGTATTCACACCCAAGTTCAAAGCTGACGGAACTCTTGAACGTCTCAAAGTGCGATTGGTGGAAAAAGAGTTTACTCAGACATACGGAATAGACTATATAGAAACATTCGCACCAGTTGCAAAACTAAATACAGTAAGAATTTTGTTATCTATTGCAGCAAATCGTGACTGGCCATTGAGACAATTTGACGTGAAGAACGCATTCCTCAACGGAAAGCTTGAAGAAGAAGTATACATGAGTCCACCGCCCGGATTTGAAGACAGCTTCAACTCCAACGTTTGCAGACTAGAAAAGGCGCTATACGGATTGAAACAATCGCCACACTCCTGGTTTGATTGGTTTACTCAATTTGTGAAAGGAAAGGGGTACACTCAAGCGCAGGCAGATCATACAATGTTCACCAAGTACTCGGAGGAAAAGAAGATTTCAGTGTTGATTGTATACGTAGACGACATAATTCTCACGGAAGATGACTATGGAGAATTAGAACACTTGAAGGAAAAGCTTGTGAAGGAGTTTGAAGTGAAAGACTTGGGAGAAATGAAATACTTCCTAGGTATGGAAGTGGCAAGATCGAAGAAGGGAATCATCGTATGTCAAAGAAAATACATCCTAGACCTCTAAAAAGCTGAAACTCCCATAGATCCGAGTCAAAAGCTCGGGAATATAAAAGATGGAGTTCCAGTGAACGTTCAACGATATCAAAGACTAGTGGGAAGGCTATTTACTTGGCTCACACAAGGCCCGATATAGCCTTTGTTGTGAGCTTAGTAAGTCAATTCATGCTGATGTCTCCTCATTTGTGATAGATTTATATTAGGATGAGACATCATTTTTAGTGATTTAGAAGTCATAATAGTCGATTTTCTTGAGAAATAGTGCACTTTCCTATTTTGAGTCTTGATTTAGTAAAATAATATTTTTAGAGCATATTGGGTTTAATTGTTTATTTAGTGTGAAGCTTTAAATATAATTATGGAGATTAATTAGAGTCCAAGTCAAAGACTACAAGATATGGAAAGAGATGAGCATGGTAATTGGAGATAAGGAAACAAAAGCTAAAATTATGGAAAAGGAAAAGCTGCCTTAATCTGAATTTCTGCAGCTACGCCAAAAGAAGTGGTGATAACTCCAAAAACAAGCCGATTTTGGAAGATTCCCTTCATAGGGACATAGATAATTCTGTGAGGATTCTTTTGGTATATTGTGGAGCAAAAACCGACCAATAACGAAGAAGATATGCTCAAGACAAGTCATCATAATTTATCTTTATTTCCATACGAATTTGAGTTGGGCTTGGAGTCCATTACTTGTATCAGGTCTTCTAAACACCTATAAATACACCCTTATATCACTTGTAAATCATCGTTGCCTCATAGTAATTAGTTCTTAAGGTTTTATTCTTCCAGTTCATTGTAGAGAGCAAGATGATGTCTTTTGTAATTTCTTTTAGTTTATTTCCATCAGGTATGAACTAAACCTCCCATAGCTTGGGTTTTGCATCATGTATAATATATGAATTCTAATTCTTCTATCTACGTTTCTTTGGGAATTACATGTTTTAATCTGATATTAGCTTCTTACCTTTATATTTGTTTATGTGTTTTGATTTATTGTCTATCCTAGAACTGGTCACTTTAGGCTTTCTTAATAGTAATTAGATGATCACCTTAGTTGGGTGTCTAATTATTGAAACACCACATAACATCTAGTGTCGATATTAGTCCTGACAAAACTGATTTTGACTAGATAGTCATTAGGGTATAATTTAATCACCATATCACCAATTGAATGAATTGTTTGCTTAGGGCCTTAGTAGCGTTTGATAACCCTATTTGAAACAGCTTCTTGGTTGTGCCGTAGCCCCCTTAGTCGCTCTCAAGGTCTAAGGAATGGGAATTTTAGAATCCTGACTAAGTATACAAGAGCTAATATTCTCCCTTATTAACTAGATCTAATAGAAAGAATTAGAAGGATTAGTGCATACTAGCAAAACCTAAGCTATATCTCTCATCTCAAATTCTTCGTATTTCAACTTATTGTCTTTATTTTCCTAGTTTTAATTAGAATTTCGAATTTCAATCTCTTTTATTTTCTGTCTTTAATTAATTATTGCTTACTCGTTATTGTTACACGTTCATATAACACACTTAAGTCACTGAGAACGAACTCAACTTACTAACTAAAACTTGCATACGTCCTGTAATACTTGCCGTACTGTGCCTGTCTAGGGTGAGAGTGCGTAGTTTTCTAGACTTTATTTATCTTATTTTTATCACACCCTAGGCGACACCAAGTTTTTGGCGCCGCTGCCGGGGACTTGTGACTCGTTAGCGTATGGGTTATCTATTTCGAGTAGTAGTTTTTAATTAGTTTTTATTTTTCAGTATTTTGTTTTTGTTTTTCCGTATTTACGCTTGTGGTTTGCTTGAGTCTTTTTCAGGTTTCACAATGTTTAATTCTTGGCCTCCTTTATCGGAGCCTGAGAGGAGCTTCAAATCTTACAACAAACGAGTTCGTGAGGAAAGAGCCTTAAGAAGAGCGATGGCAGCCCACCTAGATCCACCACTCAAGGACCCAATTGGAGGACCTCAACTAAATCCCCCACTCGGAGTCCCACCTGGAGGGAATCCACCACTTAATCCACTTGGTGGTCGACAACAAGGACAACCACTAGGACGAGGTAATGGGCAGAATAATCAAAATCGAGTACAGCAAGACCTCCCTGGTCTTCATGCGCCGTTTCTTGTTCAACCAATAGGTTACCGTCCTCCAGAGATCCAGAATATTAAATTTCGTCCCGATTCGGGTATGCTCAGTCAATTTCAAAGTCATGGACTCTATAGTGGTACATCAATTCAAGATCCGGTAAGATCGGTTCAGAAGTTCATGCAGATTTGTGATGTGTATGTTACTCCAGGAATTACACGCGAGCAACTGTATTGTCATATGTTTTCGTTCTTCTTAACCGGTAGAGCTAGCGAATGGCTAGATAGACAACCACCTGGAACATTTAATTCATGGACAGAACTTCAAGCCGCATTCTTTAACCGTTTTTATCCGAAGAGTATGAGACTGATGTCTCCTTAATTGTTCTTATTTTAGACCCTTAGGAGACATCATTTTTTATGTTTAATTGAATATTTTGATAGGCTTTTGAGTTAAAAATGCAATAATCCGGAATTCCTATTTTATTTCTAGTATTTTTGATTTATTAAACTTTTGCGCGTAATCTTGTGTATTTTAGTGAAAAGTTTGTAGGTTTTGAATATTAGCTAGGAATGGAATCCGAGGAGAAAGTCAAAGATCATGATATGGAGTCAAGACTTGAAGATAAATCCCGAAGAATTTATTTTTAGAGCTGAAAATCTGTTTTCCAGGCCATAGATTGCTGATTTCTAGGTGCTTAAGATATGATTTAGCCGCTTACCTTTGAAGAGAAAATATTCCTTATCGAGTTACGGAACTTTAGCAACCGGAATTAGGTCAATCGGAGTCATAACGAAGCGGGAAAAGACGTTTTAGTGAAGGTGTATCAGCAGTTACGGGATTTTGGGCTTAGAAATTGGGCTTGGACATTTAATTAGTGTTTTATTTTTAGGTCCAAGCCCTAATCCGTTTTTACACTTATAAAAGGAGCTCTTGACTTCTATTTTTAAAAAAAAATCATTCTTTACAATTAAAAACATCAGAGAGAAGCAACAGAAGGAAGAAAGAAGAAGCTGCAAGAGCTGGAGAGGGTCTATATCTCCGTTCTCAGTCATTCCTATTCCGGAAATTAGGTTTCTTTTATCTTTTATTTGTAAGACAATATGAATTCTTTTACTTTTAATGTAGTTTTTGTTTTAATTAGTATGAGCTAAACATTTATTAGTGCTTGAGAATGCTTTATGGGTGAATCCCAATTCCATTGAATTTCATGTCCTGAATTTGGGTTTCTGTTAATTAAATCGAATTCGGTCTTTTACATTTTTCTTTAATTTGTGCTTATTTACTATTATTGACCTGATCAATTAATAATAGGGCTTAGTATCTAGGCTATTCCAATTAGTGGCGATTGGATCACCTTGACGGGGGGTTTAGGTACAGAAATAATTACAGAATATAAAATATAAACTATTTGACTTTGACGAGCGTAGTTAATTTTATGGCCAATGAGGTAATTTAGCTTAATCATTCGAAAGTGGATCATATTTACCCTGACGGGACTAGTGACACTCTAGAATAGCCTTGTAGTCCACCCTGACGGGGGTACAAGGATTATTGAATCCCGACCAATGTCAATTGACCAATTTGACCCTTAAACAGAATAGGTTATGAAATAGAATTCGGAGGATCCCTTGCATTCTCAAGTGCTATCTTCTCATACTTGCGTTTTACATCATTTTACTTGTGTCTTGGCTTTTAATTGCATTTTCCATTTTGTCGTTTATTACTTAGGATTAATACAAAAATCAATCAAACATATTATCTTTTATTTGCTTTCATAAGTGCAATCATTCATTAGTGGATAAGCATTGTGATTAACCAAACCGTCCCTGCGAACGATCCTAGATCATTATTACTACTTGGGACAACCGTACACTTGCGGTTGTGGTTCGATTACATTTGCATTTATTTTATTACACACAAAGGACCACCAAGTTTTTGGCGCCGCTGCCGGGGATGGTAGCGTGTGACCACGGTGTTTATCCTTTAGTGATAGTTGCATTTATTTTTATTTCAGTTTTACGCTTTTTGTTTGTTCAGTTCTTTTCAGGTTTTTAGGTTTGGTGTATGCGAAGAAGACTCTTTAAGGATCTAGAGCCAACACCTCTGATTCTTAATAATCCAGAATCGTTAATCAGACTTGCTAACAAGAGAAGGAGAGAACAAGAAGTTTTAGAAGTAGAAGAATTAATTTACAGAATGGAGAACATTAATATTCAGAATCAACAAAACAATAACGGACAAGCTCAGATAGTGATTAATCAAGATCCATGGTTTGTTAATGGTCCGGAAGAAGTTCCCTTTTGTGCTCCTGCTCTGGGAGTAGGTGCTCCAAATAAAGATGTTCCGAGGTTTCGTCCAGATTCTGGTATGTTAGCTCAATTCCAAAATTTTGGAAATTTTCGCGGTAGAGTTGGAGAAGATCCTATCCGAGCAGTATAGAAATTTAAGCAGATATGTGATTCTTACATCACACAAGGGGTTTCAAGAGAACAGATGTATTATGCTGTGTTTCGATTTTTCGTTGTTGATGGAGCGAGTGAATGGCACGATACACAAGATCCTACGAAGATAACAAATTGGGACCAATTAGAAACTGCTTTCTTTGAGAGGTATTACCCAAGTAACATGAGGTTAGATGATCAACTTGAATTAACACATTTCCGTCAAGAATATGATGAAACTTTGGGTAAAAGCTGGACAAGATTTCAGATGTGTTTACGTAGAGTTCCCGATCATGGCTTTTCAGAACAACAACAGCTAAAAATCTTTTACAGAGGCCTTGATGGGACTTCAAGAGAAAAATTGGATTTGCTATGTGGTGCGGGATTTCTTCAAGTTCAACCAGTTCATGCAAAAATCATCCTAGAAAGAACAGTAAAGAATGAAGTTGGGTGGAATACTATAAGAACGCCAGTTAGAGGAGGAGTTAATAATGTCAATATTGAAGAAAAGTTCAACTCCTTAGAGATCAAGATTCAAACAACACTAGAACAACAATTGAGACAACTCACTTTAGCCGTGAAAGAAGGTTTTTCGAATAAAAGAGGTGAGGTAAAGGTTGCAAAAGAGGTGTATGGATGTGAGTATTGCGGTGTTAATGATCATAGTTGGGAAAATTGTCAGAATAACCAAGAATCCGTGATGTTTGTCTCCAACAGAGGTAACTTTAACTCGAGTGGTAATGGATATCAGCCTAACAGAAACCATTCTGGGTTTCAATACTCAAATCCTAATGGGGCAGCCAATTCTACATATGCGTATCAGCCACATCCCCAAGGTAACAATTTCAATCCAAGACCACAAAATAATTATCAAGGAGGACAGAATCAGGGAAATTATGTTCAGAGACAAGCTCCTCAAGATAGTTATAATGAAACCATGAACCAAAAAGCCTTACCTGCCCATCCGCAAGAAGGTGTAGTTACCCTGCAGAAAACCGTGGAAAGTTTAATTGCTCTTCAGACGCAAGCTATGGAATGTCAACAAGCATCTGACGCAAACATGAAGTTATTACAGAATCAGATAAGTCAAATTAATAAACAACTGAATCAACGTCCACAAGGGCAACTCCCTAGCGATACTGAGAATCCAATACAAATCGAAGACTGTAAAGCTATTACTCTCAGAAGTGGTAAGAACCTTCCTCCACCTCATTTCCCTGTTATGAAAGAGAAGGAAGTTGCTAAAAAAGAAAAGGATGTGGTGGATAAAGATAAAGAAGTTGAAGTAGAAGAAGTGGAGAGGCCTGTTGAGGTTCCGAAAAAGAAAGATGAGACTATAATCAATCGTCCACCTCCACCATTTCCATCGAGAATTCAAAAGAAGGGTGATATGGCTGATTACCAAAAATTCTTTAACAAGGTAAGAGGTCTTAGCATAAATATTCCGTTGCTAGAAGCTATTCGAGATGTACCCAAGTATGCTAAGTTTTTTAAAAGAGCCCTCACTAACAAAAGGCCGTATTGCGATAATGAGATGATTGGTCTTCCTGAAGAATGTAGTGCCATTTGTCAAAGTAAGTTACCTCCAAAGTTAGTTGATCCTGGGATTTTCACAATTCCGATCTCGATTGGAGAAGAATGGAAAGGTAAGGCACTATGTGATTTGGGTGCAAGCATCAATATTATGCCTAAATCAATCTTTGATAAGCTTAATATCGAAGCAAGACCCACTTATATGGTCTTGCAAATGGCGGATCGATCTCTTGCACATCCGGAAGGCCGAATCGAAGATGTCCTCGTTAAGGCAGGTACGTTAATTTTTACAGCTGATTTCATTATACTTGATTACGACGCGGATAGGAATGTCCCCATTATTTTGGGAATACCATTCCTAGCCACGGGGCGTACCTTGATTGATGTAGAGAACGGAGAAATGGTTATGATAATCCAAGACGAGGAGATGAAGTTTAATGTGTTTAGACCTATGAAGTTTCCGGATTCCAAGGAAGAATGTTTTCGTGTAGATGTAATGGAACCGGTAAGAAAAGAGCCAATTAATGTTGTAGACACTTTAGGGGTGGAGGAGAAAGAGCTACGAAAGAAACCACCAATTAGAGCTCCTCCATACCCTAAAAATCCACACCTCAATCATGCGAAGAAGATAGAGAAAGCACGTGTCACGAAGGTTCCAAAAGAACCTAAGAAAGAGAGAAAGAAAAAGGAGTTCAAAGTAGGGGAAGTGGTGGTCCTTTGTGTGTTCTAAATAAATGCAAATAATAATCGAACCACAACCGCAAGTGTACGGTTGTCCCAAGTAGTAATTCTGATAATCAGATTCGTTCCAAGGACGGATGGTTGATCACAATGTTTATGCAAATAGCGATTGATGCACTTATGAAAATGAAAGAGGATAAATTGTTTGTTTTGGTTTTGTTTATTATAACTAAATGAAAAAATAAAAAGATAAGACGCAAGTAAAATGTATGAAAACGCAATATGAGATGTAGTACTTGAGAACGCAAGGATCCTCCTAATTTTACTTTCTAACTTATGTTGTTTAAGGGTTAAATCAGTCAATTACAATGGTCGGGATTCTAATATCCTTATACCCCCGTCAGGGTGGACTATAAGGCGATCCTAAAGTGTCACTAGTCCCGTCAGGGTAAATATGATCCACCGTTGGATGATTAAGATTTATTACCACATTGGCCCTAGGATTAACTAAGTTCGTCAGAATCAATAGTTTTTATCCTAGATTGAACAATTATTTCTGTACCTAAACCCCCCGTCAGGATGATCCATACGCCACATATATGGAATAGCTTAGATACTAATACCTAATTTTAGTTCGCGACTCTAAAATCAGTAAACATTCACAAATTGCCGAAAAGAGTAAAAGCCCTAATTCAATTTAATTCAATAAAAACCCAAATTCAACATTCGTTATAATAATAAAATCAAGATTCACCCATTGTTTTGTTCTCAAGCACTAATGGAAATTTAGCTCATATTAAAATTAAAAACAAAATAAAAAGAATTGGAATTCATATTGTTTACAAAATTAAAATACGAAAAGAACCTAATTTCCGGAATTGGAATGACTACGAACGGAGCTATAGACCCACTCCAGCTCTTGTAGCTTCTTCTTTCTTCCTTCTGTTGCTTCTCTCTGGTGTTTAATCTTGTGGAATGTGAATTGTCTGAAAAATAGAAGTCCAGACCTCCTTTTATAAGTAAAAATTCGGACTAGGGCTTGGACCAGAAAATAAAAGCCTAATTAATAGTCCAAGCCCACTTTCTAAGCCCAAAATCCCGTAACTGATTATAGGCCTTCACTAAAACAGCTTTTCCCGATGCGTTACAACTCCGATTGACCTCATTCCAGTTGCTAAAGTTCCGTAACTCGATAAGGAATGATTTCTCTTCAAAGGTCAGCGGCTAAATCATCGCTTAAGCACCTCGAAATCAGCAATCTATGGCCTGGAAAGTGGATTTTCAGCTCTAAAAATAAAATCTTCGGGATTTGTCTTCAAGTCTTGACTCTAATTCACGATCTTTGATCTTCTCCTCGGATTCCTCTCCTAGCTAACATCTAAAACCTGTAAACTTTACACTAAAAATACCAATATTACGCGCAAAAGTTTAATAAATTAAAAATGCTAGAAATAAAAAGGTAATTCCGGATTATTGCAAATTTAGTCCAAAAGTTTATCATATTAATCAAATAAACACCAAAAATGATGTCTCCCAAGGGTCTAAAATAAGAACAATTAGGGAGACATCAAGACCCCCAACTCAAACCTTTGTCGTCCCGACAAAGTAAAACAAAACAAAGGGGTAGAAGTAAACGTATAAACACATAGAAGCTAGCAAATAAACCCTAAAGCAATTCTCAAAATAAATCTCATATAGCAAACTCTAGAAACTAATATACACATACACTAATCATGCAACATCAAACATAAATAACCTCAATCATAAAATTAAAGTCGCAATGCTTGAAGGTTACACTTGTACTCATCTCTGTATGATGGCTATAGGGTGGTCATTAATCCTACCTTGTTTTGAACGCTCCACCTAGTCTATTCCCTATTAACAGAATCATAAATTCACTATGCACTTAGGAATCACGAGGTCTTTACGGTTATAATATTGGCTTAAGGACGGGTGTGGATGTATATTTGGTAAATTTGAAGTGAGCTTTTGGCTCTCTCCTCACTTACCATCAACAATGTCCTCGAGCTTGAGTTAACGCTCAAAAAGATGTTCTCACTTACCCATATACGCACTAATTTAGCGTCCCATGTCTAAACACTATAAATAAGATGATTTTCAGAAAATTCCACTTTGCCGGATGTTTTATTCATATATTTTTTTTTTGTACAGGAGCAAACCGGGTTCCCGGTTTTGAAGAATCCGGGTTCCCGGTTCCTACTGTATGATTTTTCAAAATTTTTCATTTTTTCTTTCTTTTTCATTTTTCTTCATCCCCGGCAAAGGGTTACAAGTATATATCATCTGCAATTGTGCTACAATGCAAAGTACATCAATCCCTACCCATTTAATTTCCCATATGTGGTCCCACCACCCCAAACTCAAGCTCGAGACATGTCTCAGGATTGTGATTCAAGTGCGGGTCATATGGTCATGCCTAATAATCTAAGGGATAATGGCTTATATCGTGGCTACAAAGAAAAGGCTAAAGGCTCAAAGTGGGCTAAGACGGATAATAATTAATACAAGGGATAGAAGGTTAAAAAGGCACAAATGGCTAACAAAGAACTGCCCCTATCATTTTCCTAAGTACATAGCTCGTCTTTAGTTCATATCTAGGTGGGTTCTCTACTAATTAGGATTTCACGTTCTACACACCAAACATATTCCTTGAGTACAAGCTTACTTCATTTGCATTGTTCATTAATTTTTCCTATCAATTACCTATGTTCGCATGCAATTGTAAGTGCGTTTTATATCAATCCCTAAAGTCCACTATTTACTATCATAGATTTATCAAAAGTATGCTTAAAGGGATATTTAGAAATTTCTACAGTCAAACGCAACTCCGAAAATTCTTTTATTGAAAGCAAATAAAGCAAATAACACATAAAAATTGGGATGAGGCAACGAACCCCACCCCAAACTCAAAAATGAGTCGTGTCCCCACGACTCGAAAAGACTCAATAAAGCATTTAAACTAATATACACTAAGAGGAAAGTTTAGAAAACGTATCTTAACCAGCGCGAGGCTGGTTATCGGTGTTGCGTTCTGGACCTTTATCTCGCGTAACAGCATCATAAATCGCGTTTTGAAGTGTATTTACGCCTAGGATTAAATTTCGAAGTAGGTCCAATTCTTTTGTAACGTTTCCCAAGGTAGCAATCATCCTCTCCTGATTCTCTTCCAACACCTGAATCTTCGCTTCCAACTCAGGTACAGTTTTCGCTTTCTGTGATTGAGGAGTTCTTGGACTTCTTGTAGTTCGTGTTGCTTCTTCATGGATGTTCTTGATTGTGCTCAAAGCTATACTCACACCAACTGAAACAATATCAATATCTGCGTCCTTACGCGGAATCTTTGCGTCTAAGCACAACTGAGTAATCGTACAAGGAAACTTCAGATTTTGTTGTTTCATTGGCGATTTCGCGAACTCCATGATCGTATCATAAATGATCTTAGCAACATCAAATGGTTTCTCCTCCAAAATACACTTAATAACAAATATGTGCTCTTTCTTCAACTCGGAAGTGTGTTTAATACCAAAGAAAGTGGGTATTATGAAACGAGACCAAACCTTTGCACGAGGTGTCAAACTACTGCTGTAAAACTGTCCAGGATACCTTTCACCTTCAGGAATTGGGCTAGTCCCATTAACAAGCACGGTCCCCCAAAGGGACTCAAAATCAAAAGAAGGGTCATTAAGAGTTTCTTGGAAGGGGCATGTTCCAGAAAAGTTGGGTAGTTTCAATGATTTCCGAATACGTTCAACAGAGAAAGGAACTACCTTTTTGCGGATATCAATGGCATCATGTGAGGTAGCTAAACCTTCCTAAAATTCTCGCACAAAAGTAGGAATAAACTCAAGCTTCCTTTCTTGTAACTCTTTCCAACCAAACTTAGCACATGTCACAGCATATTCCTTGTAATCACTACTCATAATACCCTTAGGAAAATTCGTCTCCTCACCAAATTTCAAAAATTCAATTCGTTCACGAACCTGAGTATTCCAACAAGTGTAAACCCTCTTAGGCTTGTGGGCCCACATCTTCATACGCGGAGGTTTTTGAACGGGTGCTTCCGGAATCTCTTGTTCATTTTCCTTCTCAATGTTCTTCGCAATTTCCTCTTCTGGTTCCTTCTCACTTTCAATCTCATCAATCAATCTTCTCTTTAGACCTGTGATTTCTTTTCTGTTGGAATCAAGCTTAACTTCGTCAATTTTTCGTTTAGGACGCGAATCAGGAATCTCAATAGCTTGTTCTTGAGAACCACCAATGGTGGTCTTTCTTCTAGGAGCAGTTCTTCGGAAATCACCGGTTCTGTTAGTCATCTCTTTTCACCCCAAACTCAAAACTTCAAATAATGAGAAACTTAGAGAAAAAGTTTAGAGTTTTGATGTTTTGAGGTTTAAGAATTTAAGAACTAGGTGAAATAAGAGATGGGTCTAGGTTAATTTGTATGGGAGGAGAGAGAATTGGGTTTAATTTAAGGAATTGGGTGAAGAAGAATCTAGGGAAAAACTAAGGATTTGATGTTATTTTGGAGAGGAGGTGAGTTGATCTTATGTTTTTGTGGTGAAAGAGGGTAGGATTTGATGATATATAGTATTTTGGTAGATGAATTTCGGAGGTGGGGAGGCTATTGGTGCGTTTTAGGTAAAGACTTGGAAAAGAGGTTAAGAAACTAGGTTAAAACACCTCAAAACCGCCTCTCACAGCTTTCAAACCGGGTTCCCGGGTTTGGCAAACCGGGTTCCCGGTTCCGCGTCGCTGTGACGGCGCGGAAAAATAATTGTGGACTTTTTTTTTTTTTTTTTTTTTTTTTTCAAAACGCACCAAAACGCTGGACCCCAAGACGCGGGGTCAGGGATTTTCTTCGCCGAAACCGGGTATCCGGTTCTGTGGAATGCGGGTTCCCGGATTTTCTCGCTGGCGCGAATAAAAACGCGCCAAAACGCAGCACCTCAAGACGCTGGACCAGAACTTTTGCCTGTTTACAGCTCCGAAACCGGGTACCCGGTTCTGCCAAATGCGGGTACCCGGATTTGTGTCGATGGCGCGAATCAAAACGCACGAAAACGCAAGCCACCAAGACGCTGGGTCAGGGAATTTCAGAAATCACAGCACCAAAACCGGGTACCCGGTTTTGCCAAATGCGGGTTCCCGGTTCCGACGTTGTGATATTACCCAAAAACGCCAAGTGTTGCGTTAAAATGGTTGGTACCAGCTCCAAAACCGGGTTCCCGGTTTTGCGAAACCGGGTTCCCGGTTTCTCCTGGACATCCAACCAATTTTTCTCTGTTTTCGCCAAATCGACCCCAAACTCAAGTCCTTTTTACCCCTGAAATCATCAAAAACAACTACCCTTCCGCATTCCTTAATAAAAAAACAATAAAATTACGCAAATCAAACTAATCTAAATTGCAAAAAATATAAAAACTCAGCTAATATACAAGTAATTGGCTTTTGTTTAACGTCGTTAAGCTCGACGGGTTACCTCACGCTTCTAAGGACTCTCGAGGAGATACATGACCTCCCCGGGATGTGGATCCGAGCGATTGGTATCTTCACCTCCATGGTATATCTTTAATCTGTGACCGTTAACCATAAAGGTACGGTTCTCTAGCGGATGTTCTATTTCTATCGCCCCATGAGGTGTAACTTTGGTCACTATGTATGGACCTGACCACTTAGATCTTAACTTACCCGGAAAATTGCTGAACTTTGAATTATACTTTAATACTTTTTGCCCTACTTCAAAGTTCTTTGGACGAATCCGATTGTCATGCCATTTCTTTGTGTTTTCTTTGTAAAGTTTGGCATTTTCATAAGCATGCAACCGGAATTCGTCAAGTTCATTAAGCTTCATCATACGATTCTTTCCGGCTAAGATAGGATCTAAGTTCAACTGCGCAATTGCCCAATAGGCACCCATTTCAAGCTCTAAAGGTAAGTGACAAGCCTTACCATACACCATACGATAAGGAGATGCACCTACTGGAGTCTTAAACGCAGTACGATAGGCCCACAACGCATCATCTAACTTCATTGACCAATCTTTTCTTGTAGGACCAACGGTTTTCTCTAGGATTGACTTGACTTCACGGTTCGAAACCTCAGCTTGACCATTGGATTGTGGATGGTATGCAGTAGATACACGGTGTCTGACTCCATATTTCTCTAGAATAGTCTTCAGATATCTATTAACGAAATGAGATCCTCCATCGCTAATAATCACTCTAGGTGTGCCATGTCTAGTGAAAATATGTGACTTCAAGAACTTAATCACCACTCGTGAATCATTAGTAGGTAAAGCCACCGCTTCTACCCACTTAGACACATAATCAACAGCCAATAAGATATAGAGGTTACCATTTGAAGGAACGAAAGGACCCATAAAGTCTATGCCCCACACATCGAATATCTCAACCTCTAACACATTATTACACGGCATCTCATCCCTCTTAGATATGTTTCCGGTAAACTGGCATCTCGTACATTTCTTAACATATTCATGACAATCTTTTATAAGAGAAGGCCAGTAAAAACCTGATTGAAATACCTTTGCAGCAGTTCTGTCTCCTTTGAAATGTCCTCCATATAATGAATCATGGCATCCAGCTATAAGGGCTTGAGTCTCTTCCCTTGCTACACATCTTCGTATCATTTGGTCAGCACAAACTTTATAGAGGAACGGATCCTCCCAAAAGAACTGTCTAGCACGATGAGCTAACCTCTTTCTTTCTTGATAAGTAGAACCTTCAGGAAAAACACCACTCACCACTAAATTTGCAATATCTGCATACCACGGAGCCTCATAATCTTGAACAACGAATAAACTCTCATCAGGAAACTCTTCTCTAACTGCTTCAGTACCACTATTCATCTCTGAACCTTCTAAACGCGATAGATGATCTGCAACCTGATTCTCACAACCCTTTCTATCTTTGATCTCTAAATCGAACTCTTGAAGCAATAACACCCATCTGATTAACCTTGGTTTCGCATCTTTCTTCTCCATAAGAAATCTGATCGCGGAATGATCTGTATAAACAATAACTTTCGCTCCAAGAAGATAAGAGCGAAATTTATCAAACGAATATACAACTGCTAGTAACTCTTTTTCTGTAACTGTGTAATTAATCTGAGCACCACTAAAAGTCTTACTAGCATAGTAAATCGAATGAAAAACCTTCTCTTTTCTTTGTCCTAATACAGCTCCCATACACAAATCACTCGCATCGCACATAACCTCGAACGGTAAATTCCAATCTGGAGGTAACACTATAGGAGCAGAAATAAGCTTTTCTTTGATTTCTTTGAAGGCCGCTAAACAAGCTTCATCAAAAAGGAATTTGCAATCCTTTTCGAGTAAGTTGCATAACGGTTTAGCAATCTTAGAAAAATCCTTAATAAAACGCCTATAAAAGCCAGCATGGCCAAGAAAACTCCTTACCCCTTTAACAGAAATAGGAGGGGGAAGAGTTTTAATTACCTCTATCTTTGCTCTATCAACCTCTAAACCAACACTCGAAACTTTGTGACCCAGAATAATACCTTCGCGAACCATGAAGTGACACTTCTCCCAGTTGAGCACCAAATCTGTTTCCTTGCATCTCGCTAACACTTTCTCCAAGTTATCCAAACATATATCAAAATCATCACCAAACACGGAGAAATCATCCATGAACACTTCAAGGAAATTATCTATCATGTCCCAGAAGATGGCCATCATACACCTTTGAAAAGTAGCGGGAGCGTTACACAATCCAAATGGCATTCTGCGATATGCAAAAGTACCAAATGGGCATGTAAAGGTAGTCTTATGTTGATCTTCTGGAGCCACGTAAATCTGATTGTACCCGGAGTAACCGTCCAAGAAACAATAATATTCTCTTCCGGCTAATTTGTCTAACATCTGATCAATGAAGGGCAAAGGGAAATGATCTTTTCTGGTGGCCTTGTTCAGCTTTCTGTAATCCATGCAAACTCTCCAACCTACTACCGTTCTTGAAGGAATCGCCTCATTTTTATCATTAAGAACTGTTGTAATTCCTCCTTTCTTCGGTACACACTGAACTGGACTCACCCATTCACTACTCGAAATGGGATAAATAATCCCCGCATCTAAAAGCTTAATCACCTCCTTCTTCACCACATCCTTCATGGCTGGCATTAATCTTCTCTGACCTTCAACTGAGCGTGCATTAACATCTTCTAGTATGATTTTGTGTTGACAATAGGATGGACTAATGCCTTTGATATCAGCAATTGTCCAGCCTATTGCTTCTTTGTTGGCTCTTAACACACGCAACAGTTTATCTTCTTGAGGACCTGTTAAATTAGCTGAAACAATAACAGGTAGAGTTTCATTAGTACCCAAATAAGCATACCTCAAGTGTGCTGGCAATGGTTTTTCTTCCAACTCCGGAGGAGATTCAATTGAAGGTTTCTTTTTAGGAATAATCTCCCCCGGTTCTCTCACAGGTTCATAGGCAAGACGCCTATACTTCGGATTTTCAGAATTGAGAGCTGCCACTGTTTCTGTAAGCTCCTCCATCATCTCAGGGGAATCTAATGTCAAAGCAGCCTGCAAGATATCATCAAAATTTAAGCAATTAAATACCTCTTGCGATGCTTGTTCTACTACATCCATTCTGAAGCAATCTTCCTGAGAATCTGGGAATTTCATAGCTCGAAATACATTGAATTTCACTTCCTCATCTTGTATCCTCATTGTCAATTCGCCATTCTCTACATCGATCAATGTCCTCCCTGTAGCTAGGAAGGGTCTACCCAAAATAATGGGGACATTTCTATCTGCATTGTATTCAAGAATTACGAAATCAACAGGAAATATAAGTGTACCTGCCTTAACAAGGACATCCTCAATACGGCCTTCAGGATGAGCAAGAGACCTGTCCGCCATTTGCAAGACCATAGAAGTAGGTCTTGCGTTTCCAATTTTAAGCTTATCAAAGACTGACTTGGGCATCAAGTTGATGCTTGCCCCCAAATCGCATAGCGCTTTTCCCTTCCATTCTTCTCCAATCGATATGGGAATCGTGAAACTCCCCGGATCAACTAACTTCGGAGGTAATTTGCTCTGGCAAATCGCACTACACTCTTCCGGAAGGCCAATCATCTCATTATCACAGTATGGCCTTTTATTAGTGAGGGCCCTCTTCAAAAACTTCGTATACTTAGGAATATCTCGAATTGCCTCAAGTAACGGAATATTAATACTCAAACCCCTCACTCTATTGAAGAATTTCTGAAAATCACCCATATCACCCTTTTTCTGAACTCGCGATGGAAACGGTGGTGGAGGGCGATTGCTTACAATTTCATCTCTCTTTTTCGGAATTTCTCTTGGTCTTTCTATCTCTTCAACCTCACTATCTTTCTCATTCTCTTTCTCTTTCTCACCCACTTCCTTTTCTTTTCTTGGGACTTCTTTCTCTTTCATAACGGGAAAAGGAGGTGGAGGGAGGTTCTTACCACTTCTTAATGTGACAGCCTTGCAATCTTCACGTTGTGTTGGATTTTCCGTATCGCTAGGAAGTTGCCCTTGTGGACGCTGATTCAGCTGTTTATTAATTTGACTTAGCTGATTCTGGAAAATATTCATATTTGCTTCAGCTGCGTTTTGACGTTCCAAAGCTTGTGTTTGAAGAGCAATCAAATTCTCAACGGTTTTCTGAAGGGTAATTACTCCTTCTTGTGGATGGGCAGGTAGAGCTTTCTGGTTTAAATTCTCATCGTAGGTATTCTGAGGAGCTTGTCTTTGCACATAATTGTTTTGATTCTGTCCTCCTTGATGATTGTTATGTGGTCTTGGATTATAGTTGTTGCCTTGAGTACGCGGCTGATACGCGTAAGTAGGATTGGCTGCCCCATTAGGATTTGAGTATTGAAACCCAGGATGGTTTCTGTTAGGCTGATATCCATTACCACTTGAATTGAAATTACCTCTATTGGACATAAAATTCACTGATTCTTGGTTATTCGGACAACTTTCCTCGTCATGATCATCTACCTTACAGATTGAACACATATAAACCTCTTGTGCAGCATGCGCAACTACCTTCTTACCCGAAAATCCTTCTTTCACAGCTAGAGTAAGCTGCTTCAATTGTTGCTCTATGGTATTCTGGATCTTATTCTCAAACGTAGCAAATTTCTCTTCTATGTCAACATTATTTACTCCCTTGACTGGTGTTCTTACTGAGCTCCACCCAACTTCATTCTTGACTGTTCTCTCTAAAATGATCTTGGCATGAGCGGGTTGAACTTGAAGAAAACCTGCTCCACATAGCGTATCCAATTTCTCTCTTGAAATTCCATCAAGGCCTCTATAAAAGATCTTTAACTGTTGTTGTTCTGAAAAGCCATGATTAGGAACTTTACGCAAACACATCTGAAATCTTGTCCAAATCCTACCCACAGTTTCCTCATACTCTTGACGGAATTGTGTCAATTCTAGTTCAGCATCTAACCTCATGTTACTTGGGTAATACCTGTCAAAGAAAGCAATTTCTAATTGGTCCCAATCAGTAATCTTCGTAGGATCTTGCGTATCGTGCCATTCACTTGCTCCATCAATGACAAAGAATTTGAAAGCAGCAAAATACATCTGTTCTCTTGAAACCCCTTGTGTGATATAAGAATCACATATCTGTTTGAATTTCTGTACCGCTCTAAGAGGATCTTCCGATGGTCTTCCGCGAAAATTTCCAAAGTTTTGGAACTGAGCTAGCATACCCGAATCTGGACGGAATCTCGGAACATTAATATCTGGAGCACCTACTCCTATAGCTGGAGCGCGGAATGGAACTTCTGGAGGGCCATTAGTGAACCACGGATCATGATTCATCACTATCTGGACTGGAGGATTAGGATTTAATGGTTGAACTTGAGGAATAACGCCTGGAGCTAAAGGTTGGCCATTTGCATCTAACTGGCCTTGTCCATTCTGTTGACCTTGAATAATGATATTCTCCATTCTGTTACTTAATTCTTCTACTTCTAAAGCTTCTCGTTCTCTTCTTCTTCTGTTCGCAAGTCTGATCAACGATTCTGGATTACTAAGGATCGGAGGTGTTGGCTCTAGATCCTTGAATAGCCTTCTTCGCATACACCAAACCTAAAAACCTGAAAAAGCTAACAAACAAAAAGCGTAAAACTGATAAAATAAAATAAATGCACTTATCACTAAAGGATAAACACCGTGGTCACACGCTACCGTCCCCGGCAGCGGCGCCAAAAACTTGGTGGTCCTTTGTGTGTTCTAAATAAATGCAAATAATAATCGAACCACAACCGCAAGTGTACGGTTGTCCCAAGTAGTAATTCTGATAATCAGATTCGTTCCAAGGACGGATGGTTGATCACAATGTTTATGCAAATAGCGATTGATGCACTTATGAAAATGAAAGAGGATAAATTGTTTGTTTTGGTTTTGTTTATTATAACTAAATGAAAAAATAAAAAGATAAGACGCAAGTAAAATGTATGAAAACGCAATATGAGATGTAGTACTTGAGAACGCAAGGATCCTCCTAATTTTACTTTCTAACTTATGTTGTTTAAGGGTTAAATCAGTCAATTACAATGGTCGGGATTCTAATATCCTTATACCCCAGTCAGGGTGGACTATAAGGCGATCCTAAAGTGTCACTAGTCCCGTCAGGGTAAATATGATCCACCGTTGGATGATTAAGATTTATTACCACATTGGCCCTAGGATTAACTA
This sequence comes from Nemophila menziesii, assembly GCA_029959085.1. NCBI lineage: Eukaryota > Viridiplantae > Streptophyta > Magnoliopsida > Boraginales > Hydrophyllaceae > Nemophila > Nemophila menziesii. The sequence continues at coordinate 6,222,381 of JARWIR010000030.1, forward strand.
AGTTCGTCAGAATCAATAGTTTTTATCCTAGATTGAACAATTATTTCTGTACCTAAACCCCCCGTCAGGATGATCCATACGCCACATATATGGAATAGCTTAGATACTAATACCTAATTTTAGTTCGCGACTCTAAAATCAGTAAACATTCACAAATTGCCGAAAAGAGTAAAAGCCCTAATTCAATTTAATTCAATAAAAACCCAAATTCAACATTCGTTATAATAATAAAATCAAGATTCACCCATTGTTTTGTTCTCAAGCACTAATGGAAATTTAGCTCATATTAAAATTAAAAACAAAATAAAAAGAATTGGAATTCATATTGTTTACAAAATTAAAATACGAAAAGAACCTAATTTCCGGAATTGGAATGACTACGAACGGAGCTATAGACCCACTCCAGCTCTTGTAGCTTCTTCTTTCTTCCTTCTGTTGCTTCTCTCTGGTGTTTAATCTTGTGGAATGTGAATTGTCTGAAAAATAGAAGTCCAGACCTCCTTTTATAAGTAAAAATTCGGACTAGGGCTTGGACCAGAAAATAAAAGCCTAATTAAATGTCCAAGCCCACTTTCTAAGCCCAAAATCCCGTAAATGATTATAGGCCTTCACTAAAACAGCTTTTCCCGATGCGTTACAACTCCGATTGACCTCATTCCAGTTGCTAAAGTTCCGTAACTCGATAAGGAATGATTTCTCTTCAAAGGTCAGCGGCTAAATCATCGCTTAAGCACCTCGAAATCAGCAATCTATGGCCTGGAAAGTGGATTTTCAGCTCTAAAAATAAAATCTTCGGGATTTGTCTTCAAGTCTTGACTCTAATTCACGATCTTTGATTTTCTCCTCGGATTCCTCTCCTAGCTAACATCTAAAACCTGTAAACTTTACACTAAAAATACCAATATTACGCGCAAAAGTTTAATAAATTAAAAATGCTAGAAATAAAAAGGTAATTCCGGATTATTGCAAATTTAGTCCAAAAGTTTATCATATTAATCAAATAAACACCAAAAATGATGTCTCCCAAGGGTCTAAAATAAGAACAATTAGGGAGACATCAGGAAGAAGTTGCTATGAAAAATCCTAACCCTCCTCCAAAGACACGTGAATCAAAAAGTTCTTGGCTAGGACCATTCATGGTCACGAAGGTTATCTCAGACAAATTAGTTGGAATAAAAGCCAAGGGATGTAAATTCCGAGTTGCAAATATTGACAACCTCACTCACTGCTGGGGAGGTTATGTCAATGACTAATGAATGAGATAACCCGTCGAGCTTAACGACGTTAAAAAAAGCCATTTCTTGTATTTTAGCTTAATTTTTTATTTTTCGTAGTTGAAATTAGTTTGATTATCGTTAATTTAGTGTTTATTATTAAGAAATGAGGAAGGGTAGTTGTTTTTGATGATTACAGGAGTAAAGGTCATGAGTTTGGGGTGCTAGGATGCAAATAATAGTCTGTTGAAGAGAAGCTAAACGGGTTCCCGTTCGTCTTTAACCGGGTTCCCGTTTAAGGAGCTGTAACTTGGTTATCAGCAACTTCGAAAGATCATAACTTGATGCTCAGAAGTCGGAATTAACTTTTTCTTGAGCCTAAACCGCATTAATTTTCGAGCTCTATCCAATGGTGAAGTCAAAAAGTCCGCATGAATAGATAAAAGTTTCTGACCTGTGCGTAAGAGGAGACGCAATTTGTGGTGCGAAATGAAGAAAAACAGAATTTTGAGAAAAAATGGTAACTCCAATGGAAATCCTGAGTAGTCCAATGGATCTGGAGCGCAATTTACAATAAAAATGAGTATAAGGTTCGCAAAAATCCGAGGTGTAGGCAAGGAGAAATCGAAGAAACAAAATGAGAATTTTCTGCGTGAATACGCAATACCTTGCGTCCAACGAGTTGGCAATTCGCGCGCGAATAGCCAACCCGTTCGTCACTAGTCGGGAACCCGTTCGCAAAAGCCAACTCTTTGACCCAGCGTGTTGCCAAATCAACAAAAATTGCGTCTGACGCTAAAAAAAAAAAAAATCCTGAATGGGTACCCGGTTAGCACAAACGGGCGCCCGGTTAGCTTCGGCAAAAAATGACCTAAACCCTAAGAAAACCTTATTATTCCCTTTCTCTTGGCATCGAACATATGAAACACCATTGATGACGAACCAAAGCTCCAAAAATACTCAAATTCAATCATCTAAACACCAAAATATCACCAATCCATCTCTCTAAACATCATCCAAACACATAATCAATCACAAATGTTTCCAAAAATACCAAGAAATTCAAGTTTTAATCCAAAAATTTCTTCACCAAAGCTTAAATTATATCCTTTAAACCTTTCCAACACCATAGATATTAAATACCCATCTCAAATAAATCACCAAATTCCACTACTGTGCCACTTTCAACAATATCAAGCAACACAAATTTCATCAATAGCTTTGGTACTTTGAAGGTTGCAAGTGCAAGTGCAAGGTATCAAGTCATCATAAATTCCATGGCAAATCCGGTAAAATAGTTGGAACTCTTCTTTTCTTTCTATTACCAGTTGGGAATTAAGATTTATTTTAGTTATTTAGCGGAGGAATTGTGAATTGTTTGAGCCTATTAATATTATATATTTTACAAGTAATCTTTAAGTAGGTGAAAAATTGAGTTTGGGGTCATCAAAGATGACCATGAAGGTTGGAAAAGGTACGAAGAACATGACGAAGATAGAAAGTTGGTGTTGAGGAAAGATTTTTGTAGAAGAGATGATGATTTAGAGAGATAGGAAATGATGAAGATTTGGGAAATATGGCAAAAGAGTTCGAGGTAATGAAGAACACTTAATTCAAGATGGATACAACAATTAAATAATCTTTAAAGCTTGATGAAGTAGTATTCAAAACCTTAACATGAGACTACACATAATCGGCCTAGTGTCGATCCAGATATGTTTTCCAATCCTTTTCTCATTTAGTGTATATTAGTTTAATTGCTTTATTGAGTCTTTTCGAGTCGTGGGGACACGACTCATTTTTGAGTTTGGGGTGGGGTTCGTTGCCTCATCCCAGTTTTTATGTGTTATGTGTTTTATTTGCTTTCAATAAAATAATTTTCAGAGTTGCGTTTGACTGTAGAAGATTTTAAATGTCCCTTTAAGCATACTTTTGGTAAATCTATGATAGTAAATAGTGAACTTTAGGGATGAATATAAAACGCACTTAGAATTGCATGCGAACATAGGTAATTGATAGGAAAAATTAATGAACAATGCAAATGAAGTAAGCTTGTACTTAAGGAATATGTTTGGTGTGTAGAACGTGAAATCTTAATTAGTAGAGAACCCACCTAGATATGAACTAAAGACAAGCTATGTACTTAGGAAAATGATAGGGACAGTTCTTTGTTAGCCATTTGAAGCCTTTTAGCTTGCTATCCCTTATTATAATTTTATCCGTCTTAGCCCAATTTTGAGCCTTAAGCCTTTTCTTTTGTAGCCACGATATTAGCCCATTATCCTTTAGATTATTAGGCATTACCAAATGACCCGCACTTGAATCACAATCCTGAGACTAGTCTCGAGCTTGAGTTTGGGGTGGTGGGACCACATTTGGGAAGATACATTGGGAAGGGATTATATGTGTTTGTATTGAGGCACAAAAATGTAGATGATATTATTATTTGTAACCCTTTGCCGGGATTTGAAAAGAAAATAGAGAAAAAGAAAAGAAAAAAAGAGAAAAAAAGAGAAAAAGAAAAAAATATTATAAGAGACATGACCTTTCACATCAAAACGAGGGTCATGGGTATCTTGTACAAAAAAAAGAAGAAAAAAAATGAAAAAAAAAAGAAAATAAAAAGAAAGAAAGAATAAAATAAACCGGCAAAGTGGAATATTTTTGGAAATCATCTTAGTTTTTATTGGGTTGACATGGGGACGCAACATTGGTGCGTCAAATGGGTGAGTGAGAACATTTTTTAGCGTAAACTCAAGCTCGAAGACTTTGTTGACGGTAAGTGAGGAGAGAGCCAAAAGCTCACTTCAAATTTACCAAATATACATCCACACCGTCCTTAAGCCATCATTAAACCATAAAGACCTCTTGATTCTTAAGTACATAGTGAATTTATGATTCTGTTGATAGGAAATATACTAGGTATCACAGCAGCAAAAGAGAACCAACTCTATTCGAGAACCATCTCATGGTCGCGCCTCCAGATCCGGCCATTTCAAGGCTGTAGCGAACCATTTCCACCACCATATCACTGTTCTGGACCACCGAGGATCTCACCTTCCCTCTATTGGTGGGCCACACCACCAGCGTGGTATCACAGTAGCAAAAGAGACCACCTCCATTCGTGAACCATTTCATGGTCTCACCTCCAGATCTGACAATTTCAAGCATCTAACGAACCATTTCCATCGCCATCTCACTGTTCTGCACAACCATTTCCACCGCCATCTCGCCGTCGTTGCTTTGAGTCGGAGTTCCAGCGCTCTTCGTTGCAATTCCGCCGCTCGTCGTGGCCATTCCGCCGCCCTACCGAGCTGATGTGAGCCAATGGGGTTTGTTTGTGTTTTTTAATTTTGTTGGTATATATTTTAGTTGATGTTATATTATTTTGCAGATGGACTCGGTGAGGTACAACCCCTTGACATCTCGACCTGAGCACAACCCCTTGATCACTGGATCTAGGTTCAGTCTTTTGACTACCAGAGCTGTGTACAATCTTTTGACCACATGAAGTGGGTACAGACCCAATGGGTAGAACCCCATATTCCCCTATTTTTTCTCAATAGATGTATTGTGAGCAACTGACATCGAGCTATTTTCGAGATGGGTACGTGCCCATCATTGTTCGAGATAGGTCTGTACCCATATGGAATTTTAACCCATTGTTCGAGATATGTCAAACAGACACGCGTCCGTCCGAAAACGAGTGGAAGCGTAAATGAGTCCGTACCCACTTAGCGCGTACCCATATCGAATATGAAACCTAATACAAATACAACAATATATAAAACAAGTTAAATTAAATAGAAATGATGTATAGGTAAATTGGGCAAACCAAAAATGAAGCTAAGGACTTTGTAAGAAGAAGTAAAGAGCTGGGACTTAATATATAAATTTTTAGTTATGTGGGATCATTTTTGTAAGTTCCTCCTTTTCCTCTTCCTTTTGAATTTATACTTTTGATTTATGAAGAAAAGGGAACCAAAGGGAAATAAGGATTTCATATAAGTTTTAACGTATAGTGTGTGCACACACACGAATCGACTTCCAATGGTATTGCCACGTTTGTCCATTTGCACGTCTATCGTCTTCGTATAGTATTGAAACGTTTGTGCACCTCCACACAAGTGAGATGAGTCGTCAACAATTCTGAATAACACTTGGATCCAAATAATAGAGTGATCCTTATAAATGAAATAAATAAAGTTAGTAATAGACAATAATATAGAGAAAAAACAATAGTAGTAATATGAAATACAAAGAGAGATGGAAAAATCCACCTCCGAACAAATATAAAATACATATCGTGATGCATCATTTTCGGATAAAGGAGCACCTATTGCGTGTTCAATATGAAATTCTAATGGTGAATTTATATCAAGAAAAAGTTTAAAAATTAAAGCGGATTTAGTTTCGAAAGAAGAAGCCCTGGGGATTTTGTGAATTACGGAAATAACATCCGATTTTCCTTTTGGAAGTGTTATCATGAGAATTACGCGGAGAAGATTATGAAGCCACATTCTTCTAGTCAATACATTCCGAGTCATTCAATTTAAAATATTTTTTGTAATATTTATTTTTTGCTGAGTTATCAAACCTTTCTTCTAATCTTATTTTCTAGGAGTAGAAACGAGGTAGCCCACTGGGTTGCCAAACAAGAGTTTCTTAGCACATTTTTTGGCAATTCAGACACCTGTATCCCTTAACTATGATTTTAAGATGTGATAACGAGCCTGTAGGGGAAGGCTGACCTTTGTAATGTTTTAGAACTTATATTTATCTATATATATTATGCTTTGGAAAAAAATTATCCTTGATTCGAACATAAATGACATGGATTTATATATCAAAGTTATTACTTCGTTGACCAGATTCACGAAAGTCCAAATCAAAATGTATTTGATAAATTTAAGGGGTATTTGATAACATCTATAATTCCCTTGTATATTTTTAATTTCATGGTTTTGAATTGTATTGAATGCTCAAGCATCCAAACCATACAACCTTGCACATGTTCTTCACCTAGCAAAAATCACGCGGGTAGTATAGATATTTAGACAATATGTACACAATGATAAGTTTAAGGCGTCATTAGCCCACACTAGTTTAATACGATGAAAATGAACGTACACTTTACAAGTATTACAAAATAGCTCTGGTGAAAAATTACTTTAACTAGAAGCTAACAACAAGCTAGCTAAAAGGTAAAACTATTTTTCTCCACATAAACCTATGCAATGAATGTAGGTGGATGTAAACAAAAATCCACTATCTCCCAAGGAGGCACAACGAGAATGCAAATGAAAAAAAAGTACAAACATCAGTTTTAACGTTTCACGATGCTCTTCTGTGTGGGGTTGGGTGTGCAATGCCATCAAAGCTAATCTTGTTTTAGGATAACCAAATAAGTCCGCGGTCGATGTGAAAGTGATCTTCTATTCCTTTGTTTTCCAAGCCTGTCGAGTCTCCCCTTTCTTCAACCACATAAGGGCGTTTTGAATAGTGTACATAACTTTCCCTAATTCCCACTTAATTCCATATAGAGGTCCATATCTTGATAGTGATCTTTCACTAAAAAACAAGCATTTTTTTTGTTTCATAACACACATTTTTGGTCGAGTTCTATTTATGTTATTTGGTCTTTGATGTTGATTTTTCCATGTAGGGTGAGCCAAAAAATTATTGAATGTTTTGGGTGTTACACGCACCCCAAAATAGTTTGTCCAAGGTATAACGGGATCTTTGAGGTGGAAGAACTCATATTCCCTTTTTGGTTGGTTTTGTATACAAACCCAGTGGCCGCTTGTAGTCAAGTCCGCGTACCCGATGTTGGTGTTGTGACTGAACGATTTTCAGACATCACACTCGCTTAGTCAAGTCCATAGGCATTAAGTATATGTTTTTGATGTGATGTAGTCTTTTTAAGAGTGTTGAATCATTCTCTTGAACTACCAAATCCCACACATTTCGATTATGCAAGTATTCTCTATGGATCCATTTTGTCCAAATCGATACCTTATTCTCGTTAATCTGCCATAGAAGTTTTGAGAGTAAAGCATCATTTCAAAGGCCCATACTTTTAAGACCAAGTCCTTCTTTGTTTTTTACATGCAAATTGCTTTCCATTTAACCTTATTTGGTGTTGTGCGACAAATAAAGTGCGACAAATGCGAGTAATGCTCTTGATCCCCCAATCGAAACAAGAAAAATCAAAAGCCGATAACAACAAACCACTTGTAAGACCAATCGAAATAACTCCAATCTTCAAACATAAGAGAGCAGAAGGAGTTTACCATGACTCTCAACACGTTCAATATGTTATCTCGTCAAGGGGTCGTAACTTCCATTCCTTAACCATTTAAACATGAGGAGATACCAAGGTATCTAAAAGCCATACTACCCTCTTAATGGTATGTAGGTTTTTTAATGATTTCAAGCTCCCTCTATTTGATCATCATAATATAGAAGTTTAACTTAGCCACGTTGAGTCGGAGAGCCAAACTTTTTTTTAAAACTTTAAGCATCCCATAAGTATGTCAAGTGAGATCGATTCACTTTGAGAGAATAACATGGGATTATCCACAAAGTCCAAGTGTGTAATATTTAATCTTTCGCATTTGGGTGGAATTTGAACGAAGCTTTAGACATAGTTTTCAAAATAAACCGAGAAAGATACTTCGAATAATGTATATCAAGATGCGGTTGCATCCTTCCATTAGCGGACATGAGCCTACTCGGGACAATTATCGATCGAGCCTTATTTACAATATCATCAAGAAGCGGTTGCATCCTTTCTTAAAGATAATGGTAATTGCCTTGAGATCACATTGCAACATGAAATGGGTCTATGCTTAACGATGGTAGTTGCATTTTACGATTTTGGGACAAGCATGATGACAGTGTTGTTAAGTTTCTTTAAGAGAAATCCTTATATGAAAAATTTACTTATTTATATGGTCAACTCTTCACCTACTACATTCCAAGACTTGATGAAGAATTTGGATAAATAATTGTCGGGTGATGGGGACTTAATACCAAATATTGCATCTTTGATCTCTTTATCGGTTATCTCGGAGCAAAATTATCGACCTAAATGTCACCACATTCGCAAATATCTTCTAATACATGCAAATTGTTTTTTCCTTGACCGGATAAAGATGTCAAGTAGTCAAACAAGGTCGCATGTACTTGATTTCTTGAAGTAATATGTGTGTCTTTGGGATTTTCGATAAATGAAATGAACTTTCACCGATTATTTCTCTGACATGGTCGTGAAATATTTTAGTGCATCTATCAATTTCCGTCGTGTATCCATTTTTTTCCCTTTTGCTTGTGGAAACTATGCTCAATTTTACAGAAGAGGATCGATCTCTTACGATTAAATGACTATCGGGTTACCCATATTTTGAGGTCAAATTTACAGAAAGATCGGTGGTGGTGGTGGATGCATAAGATGATGGTAGTAATGAGGGTGGGGGTGGTCGATGCATGAGGTAGTGGTTGTGTGGTGGAGTTATTGGTGATGGTTGTGGTGGTGGTTGATGGAGAATGTATTAGGTGGTGGTAGTAGTCGGTGGTGAAATGCCAGAGGTGGTGGTGGAGGTAGTGGAAGGTAGAGGTGGTCGGACTTCAAAATATAATTAAAATAAATAAATAAATAAATAAATATTATATTAATTATTATATAATATAAAAATGACATCAAGGATAATTGTGAAGGTAAATATGTCAGAGTGTTTAATTGAAAATTAATCTTTTAAAGTATGATCCTCCTTCCTTTTGTGAGTAGAATTTGAAATAATTGTAATTAATTGAAATTATCCCTTATAATTAGTTATATTCCATATCGGTTTAGCATGTATATAATTGTTGGGATGCCCTAAAACATTGGGAACATAAAAAAATGGAAAAAAAGATAGCAAAATCTTCCAAACTTACTAGATCATTTACATAAAAATAAGGGTAAGAAGCTATTTCATCCATCTCTGAATGTACACCCAATGGATTATTTGATCCATATTGATGTAATGCGGCCAGATGAAAAAGAATGGGACCTACTAAAATAAAGGGGAGTAAATGATGAAGACTAAAAAATGATTTAAGGTGGCATTGTCCATGGAAAAACCACCCCAAACCCATGTTACTGTGGTATCTCCTACTACAAGCATAGCGCTAGCTAAGCTTGTAATAATTGTTGTGGTTTCTGAACCCATTGAGATGACCCAAGAATTTCGCTATTTTGATTTTGCTAGTCCTTGGGAACAACGTAGCGACGGATAATTAAGAATCAGAATAGGTCTAGTCCAGGGTTATTCTCATTATTGTTATTCTATCTTAGAATTCGTTCCTATATTGTCCTTCTTTTCTTGCTGGAGTGCGCTAACGCTTTAATTTTCTTGCTTGTTCCTTACATGGTAGCCAATATTCTGTCAAGTCAGACCAATGATCGAACTTAAAGATATGAAGTGAGTGCCATTTGATGAGTAACTTAGAACAAAGGAGAATGATATGGAAAGAATGAAGCAATGAAAGATGAAGTCATTTCTAGTAGTAACGACTTGTCATGATCCATCGGTTTATATAAAATCCATGTCCTAGGTGTATCAAAAAACATTCTTTTCGCTAAACGTATAAAATAAAATAGATTGAAAGGGTCCACCCCGAAATCAAATGGGTACTAACTACCAGTAACAACTAAGTCCTCTCAGAACCGCATGAGATAGTTAACCATCGTACGACTCACCAACTTCACTTGCCTCTATGGGAGGCTCGCTCCGGGAAGGTTCTAATCACTTACAATACATAGCTCTAAGAAGGAAGGGTTGGGTTATGAGCGCTTTAAAAATGATCAAAAAGGAATGCGAGCTTGCTTCTTATTCCCATTGTTGGGATGCCCTAAAACATTGGGAACATAAAAAAATGGAAAAAAAGATAGCAAAATCTTCCAAACTTACTAGATCATTTACATAAAAATAAGGGTAAGAAGCTATTTCATCCATCTCTGAATGTACACCCAATGGATTATTTGATCCATATTGATGTAATGCGGCCAGATGAAAAAGAATGGGACCTACTAAAATAAAGGGGAGTAAATGATGAAGACTAAAAAATGATTTAAGGTGGCATTGTCCATGGAAAAACCACCCCAAACCCATGTTACTGTGGTATCTCCTACTACAAGCATAGCGCTAGCTAAGCTTGTAATAATTGTTGTGGTTTCTGAACCCATTGAGATGACCCAAGAATTTCGCTATTTTGATTTTGCTAGTCCTTGGGAACAACGTAGCGACGGATAATTAAGAATCAGAATAGGTCTAGTCCAGGGTTATTCTCATTATTGTTATTCTATCTTAGAATTCGTTCCTATATTGTCCTTCTTTTCTTGCTGGAGTGCGCTAACGCTTTAATTTTCTTGCTTGTTCCTTACATGGTAGCCAATATTCTGTCAAGTCAGACCAATGATCGAACTTAAAGATATGAAGTGAGTGCCATTTGATGAGTAACTTAGAACAAAGGAGAATGATATGGAAAGAATGAAGCAATGAAAGATGAAGTCATTTCTAGTAGTAACGACTTGTCATGATCCATCGGTTTATATAAAATCCATGTCCTAGGTGTATCAAAAAACATTCTTTTCGCTAAACGTATAAAATAAAATAGATTGAAAGGGTCCACCCCGAAATCAAATGGGTACTAACTACCAGTAACAACTAAGTCCTCTCAGAACCGCATGAGATAGTTAACCATCGTACGACTCACCAACTTCACTTGCCTCTATGGGAGGCTCGCTCCGGGAAGGTTCTAATCACTTACAATACATAGCTCTAAGAAGGAAGGGTTGGGTTATGAGCGCTTTAAAAATGATCAAAAAGGAATGCGAGCTTGCTTCTTATTCCCATTGTTGGGATGCCCTAAAACATTGGGAACATAAAAAAATGGAAAAAAAGATAGCAAAATCTTCCAAACTTACTAGATCATTTACATAAAAATAAGGGTAAGAAGCTATTTCATCCATCTCTGAATGTACACCCAATGGATTATTTGATCCATATTGATGTAATGCGGCCAGATGAAAAAGAATGGGACCTACTAAAATAAAGGGGAGTAAATGATGAAGACTAAAAAATGATTTAAGGTGGCATTGTCCATGGAAAAACCACCCCAAACCCATGTTACTGTGGTATCTCCTACTACAAGCATAGCGCTAGCTAAGCTTGTAATAATTGTTGTGGTTTCTGAACCCATTGAGATGACCCAAGAATTTCGCTATTTTGATTTTGCTAGTCCTTGGGAACAACGTAGCGACGGATAATTAAGAATCAGAATAGGTCTAGTCCAGGGTTATTCTCATTATTGTTATTCTATCTTAGAATTCGTTCCTATATTGTCCTTCTTTTCTTGCTGGAGTGCGCTAACGCTTTAATTTTCTTGCTTGTTCCTTACATGGTAGCCAATATTCTGTCAAGTCAGACCAATGATCGAACTTAAAGATATGAAGTGAGTGCCATTTGATGAGTAACTTAGAACAAAGAAGAATGATATGGAAAGAATGAAGCAATGAAAGATGAAGTCATTTCTAGTAGTAACGACTTGTCATGATCCATCGGTTTATATAAAATCCATGTCCTAGGTGTATCAAAAAACATTTTTTTCGCTAAACGTATAAAATAAAATAGATTGAAAGGGTCCACCCCGAAATCAAATGGGTACTAACTACCAGTAACAACTAAGTCCTCTCCGAACCGCATGAGATAGTTAACCATCGTACGACTCACCAACTTCACTTGCCTCTATGGGAGGCTCGCTCCGGGAAGGTTCTAATCACTTACAATACATAGCTCTAAGAAGGAAGGGTTGGGTTAGGAGCGCTTTAAAAATGATCAAAAAGGAATGCGAGCTTGCTTCTTATTCCCATGTTTGATCTCTTCCATCTCTGCCTCACTCGTTGTCACCTATGTTCAAGAAAGATTTAGAACCCTGTAGAGAATGAAGAGGAGCCAAGGATCTTCCTCTCAACATTGCTTTTCGAGGCTCCACTCCCCCCTGAATAAGTAAAGCCTTGTTAGCCTGGGCGAAGATGGGAATAAAGAGTAAGGATATAATATTTTTATGGTGTTATTATAATTATATTAAATAATTTTTACATATATGAATAATAAATACTTACATTATAGGCCGTACATAATTAACCTAATGATATATTTTTATATTTAAATATCAAATCTTTCATACTAATAATGATCATTTTATATAAATAAACTAATAAATTATACCTTTAATGAAATGTTAAAATTACTTACCTCTTTATATTGTTCCTTACACAAGATCTTCTTTCTACCATCAGAATTGCTTCAAACATACATCTAATTTCTAGAATTTTTTATTTTGCACCGTTTGTATAGTGATCAAGTCTATGTATAGCCAATTTCTAAATATTTGGTTATTAAAAAAATCAATTATTTATTAAAATTATCATTTAAACTCAACAACTCATATATAATCACATCAACTTCTATATATTTTAAATTAGATTTAATTCTTATTTTATAATGCAAAGAAAAATTGTTACTAAAATTATTACAATAAAAATAAATAATAAACAATTACAAATTATTAAATAATCACAATAAATAATGAGGCAATTACCAATACCATCCTAGAAGGGGTTGATATTGACCTTAAAAGTTATGTATAATATAAATGACATAATAGATAATAATACCCTTGAATTAGTTTCATCTCACTGAATTTTAAGAAATTTTTCCCGCAAAAAATTTTTCGGCCAAAATTTTCTGGCCATTTTTTCCCACCAGAGTTTTCCGGCCAATTTTTAACCACCAAAAATTTTCCAAACAATTTTTTCCACCAAAAAATATCATGTCAAATTTTTTCCCACCAAACAAACTTCTCACCAAATTTTTATATTGTTATTTGGTGGGAAAAATCGGGGTTTATGTTGTTTGGTAGACAAAAATTTTAACGAAGTATATTTTGTTTTATTTTGTTATTTTCACCAAATTATTTTTGGTTTATACATAAGGGTTTATGTTGTTGGTGAATCAAATCCCACCAACCTATATTTGGAAGTTTATGTTTTTCGTTTGGTGGGAAAAATCCCACCAAATTATGTTTGGGGGTTTATATTGTTTGGTGGGAAAAATTCCACTATTTTTTTTTAGTGTTTTTGAGACATCTATTGAGGCATCTAACGAGCTGATTCCTCTAGTCCGAAACGACATGCGAAACTAGAATATATGTTTTACTCCTGGAAAAAGTTATGGCTAAAAATATCATCGTTTAGTCGTCCATTCAATCACCCAAACATGACTATATAATAAGTTTTTTTGTACAATTTTCATTTTTAGAATTTTTGAGACATCTATTGTGGCATCTAACTAGCTGGGTCCTCTGGTCCGAAACAACATACAAAACGAGAATATATGTTTTACTCTGAGAAAAAAATATGACAAAAAATATCATCATTTAGTCCACCATTTAATCACCCAAACATGACTCTATGCTAAGTTTTTCTGCAATTTTTTTATTTTTTAAGCTATTTGAAACATCTATCGGGGCATCTAACGAGCGTGTTCTTCTGGTCCGAAACAACATACAAAAACTAGAATATATGTTCTACTCCTGGGAAAAAATTTGAAATATTATCGTTTAGTCCTCCATTTATTCACCAACACATGGCTCTTTGCTAAATGTTTCTGCAGAATTTTGAAAAAATTGCAAACAAGTCCCTTCATTTTTTATTTATTTCTATGCTATAAAATTCAAAATATGCAGTTGAATCTATTGTGAGCCCACGAAATGCAGAAAGTGCTTGTCGACTCCGTGCCTTCAAAGCTTGACTCACTAGGAAAGTTTGTCTTCATTAAAGACTTCTTCTCCTTCATAGATATACAGACTTTGGTTAAACAAGTGTGATTACTAAACGTCGACTAAAACCTATGCAAAACATAACCCATAAACATTCAAAGAGCCAGAAATATCATCATATGTTCAGCTTAGCTAAACACAGATATTACATATCCACATCACTATTATCCAGTAAAAATTCATTATAAAAAATAAAAAAAAGTTGATGTACAGCAAACAATCGATGAAATTCCATACTTATTAATCTCAATAACCCTAATTTAACATCCCAACAAGAAGTACTAAGTACTACTGCTGATACAAAATTGTACATTATCCATATGTATCACCACAAAAAACGGAGAGCATCAGAGAGAGAAGTCTCTGTAAACAACATAGTTAGAGCAGGCGGAGAAGAGAAAGGATTTGGATGGTGGCGAAACTGTAGGAGAAGCCGTAGGTGAGGACAATGGTGGTTTGCAGAGGACTAATTAAAATTAAAAAAGGGGTATAATAAGTATAATTTTCTTGTTTTAGGACTTTTATGGACAATATAATAAATAAGTAAAGATGGAAGAGAGATATTAATATAAGATTTGAGATGGAAATGGTAATAAATCCATAAATAATATACAATTACAAATTATTAAATAATCACAATAAATAATATACAATTACAAATCATTAAATAATCACAATAAATAATATACAATTACAAATTATTGAATAATATATATATATATATATATATATAATAGGCTTCCATATAATGCATTCCAACCTACTTATCATTTTAAGAGTTTTGGGGTTTTTAATAGTCCTCTAACTTCTTGTTCTTTTGCATACATATGAGGCTTTAAAGCCGAAATTAGTAATAACTAACTGAACCCTTACGGGAAAACTACAACTAGTCTATGAATTGCGCAACCACTCCTATCTCTCGTTAAGCTGCTCTTCAGGTACTCTGGAGGATCTGCATACACGCATGGTTCCCCAACAATCTCCGCACCTCTCTTAGCTAGCAAATCCGCACATATATTTGCTATCCGTTCCCGTTAAGTAGAAAAGATTACTCCATAATGTCTAGAAAAATTTACCTGAAATCTCATACCGACATTGCAACTTTTTATTTCTATAATAATCACTATGGTCTAATTTAGTTTAGCATCAGGAAAATTCAACACTGTGAATTAAACCAATTTATATTTAAATTTTGAGGAAGTGAATGAATAATTTCACATAGAAGTTCAAAACTAAATAGTTTTGATATTACAAATAAGTGGGTCTTAGATAATGTGGCTCAAATGTAGAAGTTCTGTTTCAGTCGGAATTAAAAATGACCAAATCCAATCCAAACGTATATATTGTTACATAATAATGAGCATATCTGTGAACCATTGAGTCAATGCTACTCTAACCACTAGAACTATCAATCTAATACTAATATTTGACCAAAAAAAGATGGTCTCAAGACTCACTATTTGCAAATGACAGTGTCCTCCTCACGCATCTTCTTTGCTCAGATCGACATATGAATCCTTCTTAGCCCTAATTTATATAAATATTTAGAGAGTCTTCATAAATTTAATAATTAAAGAAGCAAGATATGTAGTTTAGTTATTCCTGAATTGCCATCGTTCTACCACTTTTACAAATTCTCATTTTCAAACTCTTCCTTTACCTCTATAGGAATTTATTTGCGGAAAGGCTCCACTTAAATTCATGCTTCACTAACAACAAAAGGCCTTACTAAAACACAAAAACACAAAAACACAAATCCTAAAATAGGATTTCGCCAGCAAAAGAATTGTTTTTATAGGTCCCTGTATTACGCAAAGTTACACTACATGCCTTCACATTAATTTTTTTTATTATTTCCACTATAATCCCCTATTATACCAAATAACCTACAATATAAAACATATATTTTTTAATATGGTTAAAAAAATGTTCAAAGTCGGGGGCCTGCAAATGCAAAATGCAAAATGCAAAATGCAAAATGCAAATGAAACATGTTGTAAAAAATGGACATACACAATTTCTGCAGGAAAGTTTGATAAGTAAGCAACAAAGTTTTTAGTTGAATTAAGCCGGGGAAGGATTTGTGCATGTGATCAGCAAGTGACTCCTTTAGAGATTCTATTTGTGAAACAAAGCAATTAATTAGTAACTTCATAATATCATCAATAGAGTATGTAGCAATTAATACATATATATATATATATATATATCAGTAAAGTAGGAAGTAGATCTTACCATGGAATTTATGAAATGACATGGTCAACGATTTTCATGTGGAACCATTCACTTTAAACTAAAGATAGTCTTATCGTACGAGAAGGCGATCCAGTTGATGAAATGCTATTCATTATGCGCATAAAATTACTCACCATGACCACTAATGGAGGCGTTATTCTAGGAAGAAGCTTGAGGAATTACAAAATGCTTTGGCTAAAGGTGTTCGGAAGTTCACCTAGTTTATGTTATGCGTTGAGATTTGCTGCTAATGCGCTTCGTGCTTTGAGGCTTAATCAATCCAGGAGAGGATTTCACCTATTCTGCTTCAAAAACCAGCCGACCCGGATTTTATTATCGATAAATGATCTAGTAAAAAGCGCACACAATAAATCAATATTAAATACATAACACCATGAATTAACCAGCCAACAATTCTAAATACATCCACAGTAAACTACAAACAAATCTTACCATCGAAATTATTAAACCTTCATGGTTGACTGAAATGTCATGGCCAACGATCTTATTCGTTTTGTTTTTTGTTCAGTAATGATATTATTCTTGACATGAGTTTCTGCCTGTGTGCAAAATATAAAAAAATTATTATTAATCCCTTCCAAATAAATAAGCATTATCTCTATGTTAATATTTTTTTTAATTATCAAGTAAATATGTAAAAGTAAAGAGTAATTAGTTCAAATATAGCTCAAATTCAAGCTATAATCCCAATTTAATTATTAAATTTATGAATAAAATACATTAACGATTATTCATAAATATCACATATAAAGAAAAAGACCTGTTGGGAGGGCTATTGGTGGGGTGGCAATTGATGAGATATCTTCCCGATTGTGATAATATTTCAGCCAAATCCACTAACCCAAGAAATTCTTCACCAGTATGGCCCCCTATGATGCAAATGTATTTTATAAGATACAATTCCGATTTCTCTTAGCGGTCAGGAAATCCATAACAGAGCGAGCATCTACACTGAAATTGTTCAATGGACTAGAAATCCAAAGTTTCACCCAGCAAACCGCATAAACTTTCTTTCTTAATTGTAACACTTCCTCAATATGATTTTATATAAGTTTTACCATATTAGTGTAGGACCCTTTCACACGAATCGGCTTCCAATAGTTTTGCCACGTTACAAGTATGTTGAGTATCCATGTACTTTCATCGTCATCAATTCTTTTCTTTTTTCTAATTTTTTTTTGTCAAAAGCATTTGATATTAAAAGGAAATAATAGTCATTAAAACATATAGATTACCCAATATGCCTAAGAGTTGAGAACTTTGAAAGAAAACTAGCAAATTGGTGGGGGTGTTAGAGATCCAATCACGAGACAAAACACCCAGGAGATTTTGTCTCGCGGCTCAATCGCAAAAATATTGTCTTTTTTAGAAATAAAAAAAAAAAGAAATTAATCTATTACAACTCAATTTCTTGATATCAAAATAGAACAATTTATGCCTAGTATTAGGAGGAGTTTTGGAAAATTTCAACATCCCTACTACGACCTTATTGTCACTAAGGATTCTAATGTCTTCTCGATGAAGATTGATCGTTGAACTAAGGCCATTGCACACTCCTATAACCACGACTTTCTCTAGACTGTTACAAGTAAAAGGCCAAGCATGACCATGAGTTAGAATATCATTTTTATCCATAAGAACACTCACAGATGAAACATTTGAGTCATTAGTAAAAAAAGCATCTGTATATATAACACGAATCATAACTTAAATTTTTATTCCACATATCACTACAATGTTTGTTTTTGTTCTTTACATGTTTAGAGTTACTATTTAACATTTACCTCTAGTGTAGTATAAGTATTGGAAATGGATTCCAATACCTTTATTTGTGTTAACTTTTTTTCCTCAAAGGAATTGTTATTATAATTGCAGTACTCATCATAGGCAATTAAGGACTAATTTCAAACCAGTATAGATTCTGGTATAACGCCTTCTAAGCAAGCTTTTTTTTCTTGATTTTCAAATATTCCAAAGTATTACAAAGATGATATCATATATATATATATATATATATATATATATATATATATATATATATATATATATATATATATATATATATATCTATATATATATATATTTCTACTAGCTATATCCTTACGATTTTTCATACTCTTTAACTTAGTAAACCATGACTCAAATCTAGAAGTCCTAATTGAATTAAACAACATTTGTATCGGAGAGGTGAGCCATAATACTCTAGTCCGTGAACAATTAAATAAGAGGTGTTTAATAGATTCAGGTTCTATCCTACAAACATTACACATGAGAGAAGTGGTGCATTTTCTTTTAAATTTTAGCTCCTCATTAGAAAGATTTCTTTTAAACAGTTTCCAAACAAAAATTCTAATCTTAGGAGGTACCTTAAGGCTCTAAACCTCCTTCTAAACTGAGTTTGGGGTGCATAGGAGCCACTATGTAACCTCACCTATTCATTTTTTTCTTTTTCCATCTTTTTTTACTTCAAATACCTATATATAGCTTTAGAATTAACCTCCCCATCTATAGAGAAAGCCAAGAAGCGTTATCAACACTTATAGAAATATGGGTCATTATTTTTAATTTTTTCTCTATAATATCTGTTTCAAACCACTCAGTGAGCAAATTATGTACCCAAATGTAAGAACCTTCATAAATAGTTCTGATACATATGTAAAAGGACAATTCTTAGTATTAGTAAGAGATTTAATACCTGGAATCTAGCTATTATACCATATATTTATAGAGTTTCCATTTCCCACCTTCCAAATTAAGTCTTTCTTAAAATTATTTCTTCCCTAAAGTAGACTTCTCCAACCCCAAGAGGGATTGTAGCCTAGATTGGCTTCAAGGAAGCTAGAATTTTTAAAATATATTCCTTTCAGTGTCCTAGCCAAAATAGATTTTGGTTTATTAAAGATCTTCCAAACATTTCTATCAAGTAGGGCTATATGTTTTAGTCTTATACTTTTAAAAACCATACCCTTATTATGTTTATTAATGGTTATGTCCCTCAATTTTATCCAATGATTCCTTTTTCTATTGTTTTTATTCCACCAAAATTTAGCTATAAGAGAATCAATTTTATGACATATACTAATAGGGATCAAGAAATCATCCATAGTATATGAGGGAATAGCATTAGTCACTTCTTTTGCTAGAGTCTCTTTCTCAGCTTCTAACAGAAAAATAGTATTCCATTTTACTATTTATCAATTTCATCATTCAGTTAATAGACATAACCTTGGATCTACCCAAATCAACAGGTAGTCCTAAATATTTGCCTAAGTTTTCGAGTTTATTCACCCTTAGAATATCAAGTAAATGATGTATTTTATCCACTAGCGTATTTTTACAAAAAACAATACCACTTTTATTAAGGTTACTGCATTGACTTGAGGCATGACTATAATCATTAAGCAAATTTTTAAAGTGTTCAACATCCTCAGTTTCATCCCTAATGAAGAAAAGAATATCATCCGCAAATAATATATGACTTGAAGTAGGACAATGTTTATTAATCCTCAATCCTCTAATCATATATATGAAAATTTTATCATCCATAAGATATGTTAAAACTTGAGTTATAATACAAAAGACAAAGGGTGAGAAGGGGTCCACCTGCCTAAGACTTTTCGAGGGGTTAGATAGGGGAATCTGGCATGCTTGTCATAATTCATAAGTACGCTATAAGTGACTGGGGTAACACATCAATCATCCATTTAACCTATCTATCACAAAATCCCACTTTAATAAGATATCATTCAAAAAATCTCATTTTACATAAAATCATAAGCTTTACCAACATCTGCCTTAATGGCCATATTAATGTGTTTCAGTTGTTCTGTTTCTTTTTAAGAAGTGATTTTCTCATGAGCTAGCAATATGTTCTAATTAATTTCCTTTCCAGGATTAAAAGCACACTGGTTCTCACTAATAATAAAAGGCATCAGGTGTTGTAATATTTTCACTAATATTTTAGCGAAAATATTATAAATAACATTAGAACAACTAATTGGTCTGTAATGGGCAATTTTTGTGAATTTTTCAACTTTAAGAATTAAAGTAATTAGATTATTGTTAATCTCATAATGATTACCATCATTCCAAAGGAAATCAGATATACACCTAAGTATATCAAATTTGATAAGATCCCAATGTTTTTTGTAAGAGTATACAAGGTACCCATCAGGGCCAAGCGACCTACCACTCCGCATTTCCTATAAGACATTCTTTATGTCATTTAAATTAACAGGACTAGTCCGAGAGGAATTCATATCATTAATTATGCATCTATTAAGAGAGTCAATGACTAGGGTATAATATCTAGGTCCTTTAGTAAAAACAATAGAGTTAAAGTAATTTTTTAATCTCATTCTCTGTATCCCCTTTTTTTATCAATCCAAATATCATTTTCAGTAAATATACTTGTGATTTTATTCCTCAATCTTCTAGATTTATCTGTAGAATGAAAATATGATGTATTTTTATCACCAAGTGTAAGCAATTTAATTCTAGATTCCAGTTTCCATTAAATTTCTTCATTCTTCCATCTTTGTCCTATCCTTTTCACTATATAGTTATGATATCCCGATCAATAGGATCACCTGAATTAATCATCTTTTGTAAATACTTTTTATCTTTTTTAAGAACATCTTTGTTTTCCTTATCCAATTCTTTTGCCCAAATAGTTAAATTACCAGTGAGAGAGTTTAATTTCTTACCAAAATTGTTAATACCTTTACCCCTCAAGGAAATTATTTCAAGCTAGTGGTGTATGATTATATTAATACATTATTCATACCATTCCAAGTTTTACTGAAAATGAATCTTTTTAATATAGGTATTTTCTTAGCATCTTAATCAAAACAAGTATTGAGTGATCTGACCCCACAGGAGGAATAATATCCACCCATGAGTTAGGAGAAATAGTATCTCATTCAATATTAACACAGAATCTATCAATAACTTGTTTGATTAGCTCAGAATTATTTCTTTTGTTGGACCATGTGAACTTACAACCTTTAGCATGCAATCTGTCATATTCAACCTAGCTAGTCATTTGTTTAATTTATTCATATTAGTTCTATTAGGTCCCAAACCACAAAATTTTTCAGAGGAGAATCTATACATATTGAAGTCCCCTATAATATTTCAGGGCTTAGAATACTCCCTCCGTCCATTTTTATTTGTCCACCTTTTTGGTGCATAAAGTTTTAAAAAAACATTTTATAATCATCTAATTTACACAATTTCACTTAATTAATATACATGGGATATTTATTACAATACTTCTTTTATTATTTAATTAGGGATAATATTGGAAATAGTAGAAAATTTTTGTCTTGGTAATGAAAAATGGACAAATAATATTGGACACATTTTTTTAGAAAGTTTGACAAATAATATGGACTGAGGAGTAACATGGATCCAAATAATAGAGGGATACTTTATTTGATATTCAAACAGAAGTTATTACTTTGTTGACTAGATTCATGGAAGTCCAAATCAAAAGGTATTTGATAAATTTAAGGGGTAACTGATAACACCTATAATTCCCTTGTGTATTTTTCATGTTATGGTTTGGATTATATTGAAATCTCGAGCATCAAAACCATAAAATCTTTCCCTCATACACCACCTAGCAAAAATCACACAGGAAATTAAAATATTTAAGAACTTATCTATACACAATGATAAGTTTTTTTGGGCATACATCGGAGGCATGAAATGCCGTTACCTAACCACTAATTAACTCCCTGATGAGGAGTCTAAAAAGGACCTAGGAAATGCACACCCGCTCCTATAACGTGTTAAAAAGATCCAAAAATACTTTGGAGGGTCATCATACTCACAAGGACTCTCTAACAAGTCCACTCCTTTCTTTTCCAGTATGTTCGCATACATATTTGCTTCCCAATAGAAGTGATTCAACATAAAGAAGTAATGATCTTGTAGGATTTTAGCGGAACCTCTCCCAACATGAAAAGTCCAACTCTTAGAACTACTACCGTTCTTCGCTAGCGCATGAATCTCTCTCAAGTCCATCTCAAAAATTAGATCTTTTAGGCCTCGATTAATCGTCCATCCCAATCCATAATGTAGCATCAAAGCTTATGAGAATAAAGGTGACTCACACACACTTCAGAGAATCTCGCTAGGAACGAGCATCTCTATCTCGTAATATCCCTCATATCTCAGCTCTACGTTTCCTCGAATCGCAACTTTCTTCCATATTAAATCATACTGACCATCGGGTTTAACCCATCTAACAAAGGAACTTTTCACGGATACGATAACCCTACCATCTCGTTCCTTTCCCCATGCCTCTTTTTGGTGTTCCATAGATTCAAAAATTGTTTAACACTTCAAGCTATCATATATATAAATGCCAATAAGTTAGCTTCCAACCATGACTTTACTGTTGCATCAAGTAAAATGTTATCTCTTGGAGCAAACACCTGATTCGGATGGAGTTGTCCATATGTGACCACCTTTCCAAAATTTGTTGCACGTTCAGTATATTGCTAGGAAATTCCTTCCCTTGGACAATTTTTGCTGCAAACCTAGCTCCTGCCATATTATTTTTGCCACCGTACAACCCAAGAATATGTGCACCACATCTTCGCTCACATTGCCGCACATGCTACATTATCTATCCCCAATAACATCCCTCATGTATATATTTTTCTATGGAAGGGAGATGATTTCTCGTGATTCTACATAAGAGAAATCTAACCTTCTGTGGGCATTTAATTTTCCATATTTTCTCCCACCTAAAGCTTGTTTGGTCCATGCTATTTTCTATATATTTGGACGCAGATTACCAAAAAAAGGCCTGAAGCTTCATGTGTCCAACGGTAATCAACCCCGTTTGCTCCTTCCATCTCAATAAACCCTTCCTTTAGCAAACTTACTCCAGTAAGAATCTATTTACACACATTCGAATCACTATCCTTCATTTCTTTTCGTAGAAGACCGTTCGCAAAATATTTGTTCTTAAACACCTGGTCCCATGCGACTTTGTGATCCTAAAGAAATTTCAATCTTAGTTTAGCTATAGTGGTCATGTTATAATTTTTTCCCCTCGTATCCCTAGCCCACCCGCTGACTTAGGTTTACATATTTGTTCATGAGAGACCCAAGGATTTTCCTTTGTTCATTCGAGGACCCCCATATAAAATATCTAACAATCTTATCAATCTCGTCACACACGTATATCGAGAGTTTCATCACTTTTTTATTTAATAAGTACGTATACACATAGGACTAATTGTGCCAATGTGACATGCCCAGCTAGTGATAGAGTTTTTGTCTTACATGCCGCTAATTTTCCCCCATTCTCTCCATGATCCTCTTGTAGAACCCCTTTGGAAAACTCAAATATGTTTGGGTTCCCAGTGTAATATAAAAATAATAGATTGATATCAATGGAACTAGGACTTTCTGCATGCGTACGAGGTGTCGTCAGGGAAACATATGATAAGCCTGGAAGTTATCGATCCTTAGGGACTACTAACGCTGTGAATAGTATGTTTTTAATGTAATAAAACATTAAGTTGCAAATGAAACGATACAAATAATAAGGATTTTGTATTTGGGGTTTTATTAAAAGGACTAAGTTTCAAATAAATAAAGATTAAACTAAAGCGAAATTAACTAAAAATGCTATAAAGATTATAAAGTATGAGAAGTAATGACTGATCCTTGTGAGTAATCCTCCTAATCAATAATTATCCTGTTTATGGTATAAGGGCGAATTGAATGTTTCACATCAGTCGGGATGCAAAATCATCTAAGACCCCGCCCAGGTGATCTTAGCTCTCTATCTTATTCATCTCTTGGTTTTTTGGTAGAATTAAGTTCATGGTCCTATTGACTACCTAGCATGCAAGATCTGTATGATTAGAGGAAACAGGCGTTTATATATTATGTCTGAAATCTCGATCCTTCACCCCGGTGTTAGTCTAAAGATCTCAATCTACCTATATTTGATCAGGATATAAATAGGTAACAAGCACAAATATGATAAACAATGGAATAATAAAATTCAATTCAATTCATTTCATTTCAATAATATAAATTATCCCAAATCACCAAAACATGGATAAAAATCAATTGGGGTCCATACCCATTGCAAGTCTCAAGCATATAATGCTTAACTCATACTAGATAAATGAAAATATAGTGATTATAAAGATAGAATCATGTTTGAAAGATAAAATCGACTCGAATTAACCTAGAATACGAAATTGATGGGTTGTAGAATGGAGTAAGAAGGTGAAATTTGGGTGCAAAATCCTTCTTCCCTCTTCTCCAGGCGCTTGAGCTCTCTTTAGATGATAAAATTTGATAAAAAATGAAGCGTACTTAATTTAGGAGCTCAAATAATATTATATACTTGGTCCAAAAACGTTTTGGACCTAATGGGCTCACTTAAGTGGCTTAAAATTGGCCCAAACCGTTTTTTACCATGCTTACACTGGTAAAACTGACATAACATTCTCATCTCAAATCCAAATTGACTTTCGTTACCTATCACGCAATACTAACTCAAAGCTAATTCGAAATAAAAAGGAATCAGGTTTATATTTATTACCCCATATTCCCAAAAGGTTGTCACTTATACTATAAATAGTTGTTTCAAAAAGTTTGTCATTTTAGAAAATCAAGACACATCTTTTTCTTTATACCACTTTTACCCCTAATTAAATATTATAATTTATGCTCCCAATAAATATTCAAGATATCAAGACACTTTATTAAGGGCATTTTAGTAATCACATGAACAATAAATGACATTTCTTAGTTTGTGAGCAAAAGAAAATGTGAAAACCTTCTAGGAACGCAGAGAGTACCAATTAATTATGGTGACAAACAATATGACAATGCACTTTTATGGTAAATGCTCTAACTTTCTAAAAGTGACTTCGAGCTCTTTTTGCGCCTTGGCTTGGGTTTGGACTTCAATTATTGTCTTTTCCTCATCTTCTTGGACACTTGCGTCAACCATGTACCTAAAATCACACTTAACACCAATTAACACAAAAAAACACTATAGATTAAATATTGTCCAAAATAATGTAGAAAAGTAAGATATGAAAAATATTAAGGAAAAATCCCCCACTTAGGTCCCATAAACTCTCAAAAAGATATTCGTGAGTATATTAATATATCAAAAAAGAGGAGACATCAAGACCCCCAACTTAAAGTTTTGTCGTCTCGACAAAATATAAGAAAAGAAAAACAAAAAGGGCCTAAGTCCAAGTAACCATGGGAGAAATTTGGGAATCTAAAGACAATGAATAAGCCTGAAGCAACTATCCTAACAAGTTTCATATAGTGGTGTTCAATAAATAATAAAAGAAATATGTGTAATATACAAACAATCAACATCTAACAAGTTCAAAAGTGGATTAATTTCGCAATGCAAGAAAGAGCGGTTCTCTCTTAGGTTGATATGGCGTCCATATGGTGTTCATTTTTTTCATTAGTTTCTTATGGTCCACTTAATTGCTCCCTAATTTTAAGTTGTTACTTACCCACATAGCTAAAAATCCTACGGTCTTAATATGTAGAGTAGGCTTAAGGAAGGGTGTGATTAATATTTAGGATGATTTATAGTGGATTTTGGCCTTCTCCATACTATCCATCAACTAATCGCCCTAGAGCTTGAGTTTCCGCTCCTAATCGTTCTCACTCAACCCATTTTATGCTAAAGCGTTGCATCTCCAAATCCTGACCGATATCACAAAATGTCATATGCCAGATTTTTCTTTTACTTTTTTTTCACACACACACACACACACACATGTATATATATATATATATGTATATATATATATATATATATATTGTAAGTCAAATACAATGCCCTTTTTTATGTGACTCATTGTGTTGCTTATTTTCTTTTTTTCTCAACTTTCTCTTTTCTTATAACCCGACATGGATTACAGATAAGCGCGCAATGAATAAACACGAAATAAAAATCTACCCACCCAATATATCCTCTGATTAATTAGATTAAACACTCCAAACTTAAGCTTTAAGACAACTAGTCCTAGGCATGTGATTCGAAACCGGGTCATATGGTCAAGTCCTAAAACTAAAAGGTAAAGGCTTATAACGTGGTTATCTAATAAAAGCTACATAGGCTAGACTTTGGCTAAGCAGGATATTACAAAAAAGTATTAGTAAGAAAGACAAAGGAAACAAAGGGTTATCAAAGAAAATCCTTAATCATTATCTAAACTACTAGGGTTCGTTACTTTTTCACTTTTAGTTCATAAATTAAGCGGGTTATTTCACTAGTTTCAACCTCAAGTTTTACACACCGCTCATATCTTCCTAAGTTCAAACTTAACTTTTACGCATTGATCATTAATCCTTTTTATCCCTTATTAAATGCTTTCATGCATGAACACTACACAATTTGTCAAAAAGTTCATGAACACACTATTTCCAATCATTAACTTATTAAAATTTATTCTTAAAAGGCACATTCACTACATTATCTACAATTTTTATACTTTATTGATTTTTAAAAAATAACTAAAAGCAAAATGGGAATGAGGACAACGAGTACTCCATCCCCAACTCAATAAATGAATATTTGTTTTGATTTTGTTTAAGGACTAAAATGGAATTAATATAAAATACTAAATTAACTAATGGAAATAAATGAGACGCAAGTATATAAATATGAGTAGACGCAAGGATGAGAACTTGAGTTTCGCAAGGGTTTCACCTAAATCTTATCAATCAATGCTTTCATTTAAGGGTCCAATTAATAATTAATATTAGTTGGGATTCGAGTTTCTCTTAACCCCCGCCAGGTGGACTTAGTAGCTATCCTAGGGTATGACAAACCCCGCCAGGGTGATTATAAGCTACCTTTGAATGTTCAAGTGTTTTACCCAATTGACTATAAAATTAACTAAGTCCATCAGGATCAATAATTTATATCTTACATCTATTACCTAGTTCAGTAATTAAACCCCCCGTCAAGGTGATCATTACGCCATTATAATAAATAGCTTAATTACTAATTTCTATTTTTGATTCATGACTTCAAATACAGTAAATAAATTCACGATAATAGAAAATACTAAATTATCCAAATCAAATCAAATCTTTTAATCCCAAATTCAAAATCAGTAACTAAATAAATTGGGGCTCAACCCATTAAAGCGATTCTCAAGCATACCAGCTCTCCTAAGAGCTGGAGCCAGACCTTCATGACTAGAATCGACCCGAATTTTCTTGATATAGAAATTAATGATGAAGCCTTTGTCATTCACCATAACTTCACAACAAATTATTGTTCTCGATACTTAGTGAAGGAAGTGACACTGAATATTCATTTATGAATACCCTACATGTTCGGCGGTGAGGAAATCTCAGCGTTATTACTCGTAGTTTCCATAGTTCTCTATAGGTTCATTAAAATACTCTTAGTCTTGGCAAATAAAAAAGGTGGTAATGTCGCTTACATGTATAGTTCTGTTTTAAATAAGGAAAGTGTGTCAATTTCATTCTGAATTGAAGAGATTAATTTCGAATTGAAGAGATGATCAAATCCACCTTATTATATAGGTACATAATAATGAGCATATAATATTATCAACTTTATATCGTAATAATGGTCAAAATATATAATATCTTATCAAACTCTAAAATGGGTTGACAAAAAAAAAATCAAACTCTAAAATGCAAAATGAAAACTTTATAGTATTAGATTTTGAAAGACAGAAAACATAAGAACATAAAATTAACACAACATTGGTTGACCGGCTTTAGTTTTTTTTATTAATACAACCATTGATAACAACATTTATTACTAATATTTTACCAAATAAAGATGGTCTCAAGACTAACATGTGTTGCTTGTGACAGTTCGCAAACTTCAACACCGGACAGTTGCTTGCCTACTTGATCTAATGTCAGATATTTGAATTTGAAACTCAGTCATTTTCTTTCCACGGGAAACTAATCATTAATTCAATCCAACATATGAAACCTCTTGTTCTTTTCCCATATACACATCTTCTTGGCCCTAATTAATATTATAAATTAAACAACGTTTCATGAATTTAAAAACTAAACAAGCAAGATATTTAGTTTGTTTCATACCTGAATTGCCATCGTTCCAAATTTGAGCTCCTCATTCTCAACTCTTCTTTTACCTCTATAGGAATTTATTTGCCAAAGTAGTCCAAAAAAATTCATGCCACACTAACAACAAAATGCAGTAACAGCAAGTGGCTCCTTTGGAGATGCTATTTGTGAAACAAAACAGTTAATTAGTAACTTCATAATATCATTAATATTGTATTTAAGCATTTAAAATATTAATAAAGTATGAAGTAGATCTTACGATGGGAATTATGAAATGACATAGTCAACAATCTTCTGTGGAGCTAAAGCTTCTCCCTCTCCACGAATATCCGGTTTCGGCATTCATGGACCTCCAGGGATAGCCTCATTCGTGAGGAAATGAACTCGTTTGATCCAAACACTCAACATATCCCCACTTTCTCAACCCACGGTAAATATTAAATACATAAAACCACCCAACAATTCAAAATACCTCCACTTAACATTATATCACACTAAAAGTATACTACAAACTAAATCATACCATAGAAATTATTAACCTTCATGGTTAACTAAAATGACATGGCCAATTATCCTATATCTTTTGTTTTTTCGTTCGGTAATGAAATTTTTCTTGACATGATCCTAACGTGTGTGCAAAATAAAAAAAATTATTATTAATTCCTTCCAAATATATAAGAATTAATTCTATGTTAATATTTTTTATTATCAAATAAATATGTAAAAGAAAGGAGTAATTAGTTCAAATCTAGCTCAAATTCAAGCTAGAATCCCATTATAATGACTAAATCTTTGGATATATATTGACTACTATGCATAAATAACACATATAGAGAAAAAGGCCTGTTGGGAGGGCTATTGGTGGTATGGAAATTGATGAGTTATCTTCCGAATTGTGATGATGTTTCAACCAAATTCTCGGTACTTAGTCAACCCATTAACCTATCCCCACACATGCTTCACCACTGTGGGTCCCTCTCTCTTAGCAATCCGGATGCACCAAATTTATTATCTTCAATAAAATTGTTTAATGGACTATAAACCTCCTATTAGCAGTCTAAGTTAACTCTTAGGCAAATCCAGAGTTACACCCAGCAAACCACATAAACTTTCTTTCCTAATTGTAACACTTCCGCACTATCTCTTACTTTTGTTTTTCCCTTATAATTTTGCAAATCGATTGTATTTTTCATCGTTATTACAATTTAACAAGGGGGAAATATGAACGAGGGGAGGAGTCAAAAGAATACATTATTTAAACACCACTGATAAAAGACCTTGCTACCTTCTATTCGGAGACGAAGACGTCGATAGTCGAATATCTAACTACTCTTTTCCTCGGGTGAATTATAAATCACGTCCCCCCACATGTTGGACTTATTAATAAAAGTCCTCCTAATTAGAAGCTTAGTAACTAGCTAGTTACAAAATCCCAAAAGCCCACAAATTCCCTCTACATTAGCTCTTATTACACTGAAACAAGCAACCCACCCCAAAACACTATTAGGGTTACAAAAACCCAATTCACATCTCATCCTTACCCAACCCCACCATTATCTCTCCTCTTTCTCTATGTTCTCTCTGCATTATTCACTAGCCCCCCTCTCATGCACTATTAACCACCCTCCCTCATCTGGTATTCTGTAGAAGAAAACCACCTCCATTCGTGGGCCACACCACCATCGTGGTATCACAGCAGCAAAAGAGAACCAACTCTATTCGAGAACCATCTCATGGTCGCGCCTCCAGATCCGGCCATTTCAAGGCTGTAGCGAACCATATCCACCACCATATCACTGTTCTGGACCACCGAGGATCTCACCTTCCCTCTATTGGTGGGCCACACCACCAGCGTGGTATCATAGTAGCAAAAGAGACCACCTCCATTCGTGAACCATCTCATGGTCTCGCCTCCAGATCCGACAATTTCAAGCATCTAACGAAGCATTTCCATCGCCATCTCACTGTTCTGCACAACCATTTCCACCGCCATCTCGCCGCCGTTGCTTTTAGTCGGAGTTCCAGCGCTCTTCGTTGCAATTCCGCCGCTCGTCGTGGCCATTCCGCCGCCCTACCGAGCTGATGTGAGCCAACGGGTTTTGTTTCTGTTTTTTAATTTTGTTGGTATATATTTTAGTTGATGTTATATTATTTTGTAGATGGACTCGGTGAGGTACAACCCCTTGACATCTCGACCTAAGCACAACCCCTTGATCACTGGATCTAGGTTCAGTCTTTTGACTACCAGAGTTGTGTACAATATTTTGACCACACGAAGTGGGTACAGACCCAATGGGTACAACCCCAATTTCCCCTATTTTTTTCTCAATAGATGTATTGTGAGCAACTGACATCGAGCTATTTTCAAGATGGGTACGTGCCCATCATTGTTCGAGATAGGTCCGTACCCATATGGAATTTTAACCCATTGTTCGAGATATGTCAAACAGACACGCGTCCGTCCGAAAACGAGTGGAAGCGTAAATGAGTCCGTACCCACTTAGCGCGTACCCATATCGAATATGAAACCTAATACAACTACAACAGTATATAAAACAAGTTAAATTAAATAGAAATGATGTATAGGTAAATTGGGCAAACCAGAAATGAAGCTAAGGACTTTGTAAGAAGAAGTAAAGAGCTGGGACTTAATATATAAATTTTAAGTTATGTGGGATCATTTTTGTAATTTCCTCCTTTTCCTCTTCCTTTTGAATTTATACTTTTGATTTATGAAGAAAAGGGAACCAAAGGGAAATAAGGATTTCATATAAGTTTTAACATATAGTGTGTGCACACACACGAATCGGCTTCCAATGGTATTGCCACGTTTGTCCATTTCCACGTCTATCGTCTTCCTATAGTATTGAAACGTTTGTGCACCTCCACACAAGTGTGATGAGTCGTCAACAATTCTGAATAACACTTGGATCCAAATAATAGAGTGATCCTTATAAATGAAATAAATCAAGTTAGTAATAGACAATAATATAGAGAAAAACAATAGTAGTAATATGAAATACAAAGAGAGATGGAAAAATCCACCTCCGAACAAATATAAAATACATATCGTGATGCATCATTTTCGGATAAAGGAGCAGCTATTGCGTGTTTAATACAAAATTCTAATGGTGAATTTATATCAAGAAAAAGTTTAAAAATTAAAGCAGATTTAGTTTCGAAAGAAGGAGCCCTGGGGATTTTGTGAGTTACGGAAATAACATCAGATTTTCCTTTTGGAAGTGTTATCATGAGAATTACGCGGAGAAGATTATGAAGCCACATTCTTCTAGTCAATACATTCCGAGTCATTCAATTTAAAATATTTTTTGTAATATTTATTTTTTGCTGAGTTATCAAACCTTTCTTCTAATCTTATTTTCTAGGAGTAGAAACGAGGTAGCCCACTGGGTTGTCAAACAAGAGTTTCTTAGCACATTTTTTGGCAATTCAGATACATGTATCCCTTAACTATGATTTTAAGATGTGATAACGAGCCTGTAGGGGTAGGCTAACCTTTGTAATGTTTTAGAACTTTTATTTATCTATATATATTATGCTTTGGAAAAAAATTATCCTTGATTCGAACACAAATGACGTGGATTTATATATCAAAGTTATTACTTTGTTGACCAGATTCACGAAAGTCCAAATCAAAATGTATTTGATAAATTTAAGGGGTATTTGATAACATCTATAATTCCCTTGTATATTTTTAATTTCATGGTTTTGAATTGTATTGAATGCTCAAGCATCCAAACCATACAACCTTGCACATGTTCTTCACCTAGCAAAAATCACGCGGGTAGTATAGATATTTAGACAATATGTACACAACGATAAGTTTAAGGCATCATTAGCCCACACTAGTTTAATACGATGAAAATGAACGTACACTTTACAAGTATTACAAAATAGCTCTGGTGAAAAATTACTTTAACTAGAAGCTAACAACAAGCTAGCTAAAAGGTAAAACTATTTTTCTCCACATAAACCTATACAATGAATTTAGGTGGATGTAAACAAAAATCCACTATCTCCCAAGGAGGCACGACGAGAATGCAAATGAAAAAAAAGTACAAACATCAATTTTAACGTTTCACGATGCTCTTCTGTGTGGGGTTGGGTGTGCAATGCCATCAAAGCTAATATTGTTTTAGGATAACCAAATAAGTCAGTGGTCGATGTGAAAGTGATCTTCTATTCCTTTGTTTTCCAAGCCAGTCGAGTCTCCCCTTTCTTCAACCACATAAGGGCGTTTTGAATAGTGTAGATAACTTTCCCTGATTCCCACTTAATTCCATATAGAGGTCCATATCTTGATAGTGATCTTTCTTTAAAAAACAAGCTTTTTTTTTGTTTAATAACACACATTTTTGGTCGAGTTCTATTTATGTTATTTAGTCTTTGATGTTGATTTTTCCATGTAGGGTGAGCCAAAAAATTATTGAATGTTGTGGGTGTTACACGCACCCCAAAATAGTTTGTCCAAGGTATAACGGGATCTTTGAGGTGGAAGAACTCATATTCCCTTTTTGGTTGGTTTTGTATACAAACCCAGTGGCCGCTTGTAGTCAAGACCGCGTACCCGATGTTGGTGTTGTGACTGAACGATTTTCAGACATCACACACGCTTAGTCAAGTCCATAGGAATTAAGTATATGTTTTTGATGTGATGTAGTCTTTTTAAGAGTGTTGAATCATTCTCTTGAACTACCAAATCCCACACATTTCGATTATGCAAGAATTCTCTATGGATCCATTTTGTCCAAAGCGATACCTTATTCTCGTTAATCTGCCATAGAAGTTTTGAGAGTAAAGCATCATTTCAAAGGCCCAAACTTTTAAGACCAAGTCCTCCTTTGTTTTTTACATGCAAATCGCTTTGCATTTAACCTTATTTGGTATTGTGCTCCAAATAAAGTGCGACAAATGCGAGTAATGCTCTTGATCCCCCAATCGAAACCAGAAAAATCAAAAGCCGATAACAACAAACCACTTGTAAGACCAATCGAAATAACTCCAATCTTCAAACATAAGAGAGTAGAAGGAGTTTACCATGACTCTCAACACGTTCAATATGTTATCTCGTCAAGGGGTCGTAACTTCCATTCCTTAACCATTTAAACATGAGGAGATACCAAGGTATCTAAAAGCCATACTACCCTCTTAATGGTATGTAGGTTTTTTAATGATTTCAAGCTCCCTCTATTTGATCATCATAATATAGAATTTAACTTAGCCACGTTGGGTCGGAGAGCCAAAATTTTTTTTAAAACTTTAAGCATCCCATAAGTATGTCAAGTGAGATCGATTCACTGTGAGAGAATAACATGGGATTATCCACAAAGTCCAAGTGTGTAATATTTACTCATTCGCATTTGGGTGGAATTTGAACGAAGCTTTAGACATAGTTTTCAAAATAAACCGAGAAAGATACTTCGAATAATGTATATCAAGATGCGGTTGCATCCTTCCATTAGCGGACATGAGCCTACTCGGGACAAATATCGATCGAGCCTTATTTACAATATCATCAAGAAGCGGTTGCATCCTTTCTTAAAGATAATGGAAATTGCCTTGAGATCACATTGCAACATGAAATGGGTCTATGCTTACGATTTTGGGACAAGCATGATTTCAGTGTTGTTAAGTTTCTTTAAGAGAAATCCTTATATGAAAAATTTACTTATTTATATGGTCAACTCTTCACCTACTACATTCCAAGACTTGATGAAGAATTTGGATAAATAATTGTCGGGTGATGGGGACTTAATACCAAATATTGCATCTTTGATCTCTTTATCGGTTATCTCGGAGCAAAATTATCGACAAAAATGTCACCACATTCGCAAATATCTTCTAATACATGCAAATTGTTTTTTCCTTGACCGGATAAAGATGTCAAGTAGTCAAACAAGGTCGCATGTACTTGATTTCTTGAAGTAATATGTGTGTCTTTGGGATTTTCGATAAATGAAATGAACTTTCACCGATTATTTCTCTGACATGGTCGTGAAATATTTTAGTGCATCTATCAATTTCCGTTGTGTATCCATTTTTTCCCTTTTGCTTGTGGAAACTCTGCTCAATTTTTCAGAAGAGGATCGATCTCTTACGATTAAATGACTATCGGGTTACCCATATTTTGAGGTCAAATTTACAGAAAGATCGGTGGTGGTGGTGGATGCATGAGATGATGGTAGTAATGAGGGTGGGGGTGGTCGATGCATGAGGTAGTGGTTGTATGGTGGGGTTATTTGTGATGGTTGTGGTGGTGGTTGATGGAGAATGTATTAGGTGGTGGTAGTAGTCGGTGGTGAAATGCCAGAGGTGGTGGTGGAGGTAGTGGATGGTAGAGGTGGTCGGACCTTAAATATTATATTAATTATTATATAATATAAAAATGACATCAAGGATAATTGTGAAGGTAAATATGTCAGAGTGTTTAATTGAAAATTAATCTTTTAAAGTATGATCCTCCTTCCTTTTGTGAGTAGATTTTGAAATAATTGTAATTAATTGAAATTATCCCTTATAATTAGGTATATTCCATATCGGTTTAGCATGTATATAATTGTCGGGATGCCCTAAAACATTGGGAACATAAAAACCAAAAATGGAAAAAAAGATAGCAAAATCTTCCAAACTTACTAGATCATTTACAAAAAAATAAGGGTAAGAAGCTATTTCATCCATCTCCGAATGTACACCCAATGGATTATTTGATCCATATTGATGTAATGCGGCCAGATGAAAAAGACTGGCACCTACTAAAATAAAGGGGAGTAAATGATGAAGACTAAAAAAATGATTTAAGGTGGCATTGTCCATGGAAAAACCACCCCAAAGCCATGTTACTGTGGTATCTCCTACTACAAGTATAGAGCTAGCTAAGCTTGTAATAATTGTTGTGGTTTCTGAACCCATTGAGATGACCCAAGAATTTCGCTATTTTGATTTTGCTAGTCCTTGGTAACAACGTAGCGACGGATAATTAAGAATCAGAATAGGTCTAGTCCAGGGTTATTCTCATTATTGTTATTCTATCTTAGAATTCGTTCCTATATTGTCCTTCTTTTCTTCGTGGAGTGCGCTAACGCTTTAATTTTCTTGCTTGTTCCTTACATGGTAGCCAATATTCCGTCAAGTCAGACCAATGATCGAACTTAAAGATATGAAGTGAGTGCCATTTGATGAGTAACTTAGAACAAAGGAGAATGATATGGAAAGAATGAATCAATGAAAGAGGAAGTCATTTCTAGTAGTAACGACTTGTCATGATCCATCGGTTTATATAAAATCCATGTCCTAGGTGTATCAAAAAACATTCTTTTCGCTAAACGTATAAAATAAAATAGATTGAAAGGGTCCACCCCGAAACCAAATGGGTACTAACTACCAGTAACAACTAAGTCCTCTCCGAACCGCATGAGATCGTTAACCATCATACGACTCACCAACTTCACTTGCCTCTATGGGAGGCTCGCTCCGGGAAGGTTCTAATCACTTAGAATACATATCTCTAAGAAAGAAGGGTTGGGTTAGGAGCGCTTTAAAAATGATCAAAAAGGAATGCGAGCTTGCTTCTTATTCCCATGTTTGATCTCTTCCATCTCTGCCTCACTCGTTGTCACCTATGTTCAAGAAAAATTTAGAACCATGTAGAGAATGAAGTGGAGCCAAGGATCTTCCTCTCAACATTGCTTTTCGAGGCTCCACTCCCCCTGAATAAGTAAAGCCTTGTTAGCCTGGGCGAAGATGGGAATAAAGAGTAAGGATATAAAATTGTTATGTTGTTATTATAATTATATTATATAATTTTTACATATGTGAATAATAAATACTTACATTATAGGCCGTACATAATTAACCTAATGATATATTTTTATATTTAAATATCAAATCTTTCATACTAATAATGATCATTTTATATAAATAAACTAATAAATTATACATTTAATGAAATGTTAAAATTACTTACCTCTTTATATTGTTCCTTACACAAAATCTTCTTTCTACCATCAAAATTGCTTCAAACATACGTCTAATTTCTAGAATTTTTTATTTTGCACCGTTTGTATAGTGATCAAGTCTATGTATAGCCAATTTCTAAATATTTGGTTATTAAAAAAATCAATTATTTATTAAAATTATCATTTAAACTCAACAACTCATATATAATCACATCAACTTCTATATATTTTAAATTAGATTTAATTCTTATTTTATAATGCAAAGAAAAATTGTTACTAAAATTATTACAATTGAAATAAATAATAAACAATTACAAATTATTAAATAATCACAATAAATAATGAGGCAATTACCAATACCATCCTAGAAGGGGTTGATATTGACCTTAAAAGTTATGTATAATATAAATGACATAATATATAATAATACCCTTGAATTAGTTTCATCTCACTGAATTTTAAGAAATTTTTCCCGCCAAAAATTTTTCGGCCAAAATTTTCTGGCCATTTTTTCCTGCCAGAGTTTTCCGGCCAATTTTTTTCCCACCAAAAATTTTCCAAACAATTTTTTCCACCAAAAAATATCATGTCAAATTTTTTCCCACCAAACAAACTTCTCACCAAATTTTTATATTGTTATTTGGTGGGAAAAATCGGGGTTTATGTTGTTTGGTAGACAAAAATTTTAACGAAGTATATTTTGTTTTATTTTGTTATTTTCACCAAATTATTTTTGGTTTATACATAAGGGTTTATGTTGTTGGTGAATCAAATCCCACCAAACTATATTTGGAAGTTTATGTTTTTCGTTTGGTGGAAAAAATCCCACCAAATTATATTTGGGGGTTTATATGGTTTGGTGGGAAGAATTCCAATATTTTTTTTAGTGTTTTTGAGACATCTATTGGGGCATCTAACGAGCTGATTCCTCTAGTCCGAAACGACATGCGAAACTAGAATATATGTTTTACTCCCGGAAAAAGTTATGGCTAAAAATATCATCGTTTAGTCGTCCATTTAATCACCCAAACATGACTATATAATAAGTTTTTTTGTACAATTTTCATTTTTTAGCATTTTTGAGACATCTATTGTGGCATCTAACTAGCTGGGTCATCTGGTCCGAAACAACATACAAAACGAGAATATATGTTTTACTCTGAGAAAAAAATATGACAAAAAATATCATCATTTAGTCCTCCATTTGATCACCCAAACATGACTCTATGCTAAGTTTTTCTGCAAATTTTTTATTTTTTAAGCTATTTGAAACATCTATCGGGGCATCTAACGAGCGTGTTCTTCTGGTCCGAAACAACATACAAAAACTATAATATATGTTCTACTCCTGGGAAAAAATTTGGCCAAAAATATTATCGTTTAGTCCTCCATTTATTCACCAACACATGGCTCTTGACTAAATTTTTCTGCAGAATTTTGAAAAAATTGCAAACAAGTCCCTGCATTTTTTATTTATTTCTATGCTATAAAATTCAAAATATGCAGTTGAATCTATTGTGAGCCCACGAAATGCAGAAAGTTCTTGTAGACTCCGTGCCTTCAAAGTTTGACTCACTAGGAAAGTTTGTCTTCATTAAAGACTTCTTCTCCTTCATAGATATACAGACTTTGGTTAAACAAGTGTGATTACTAAACGTCGACTAAATCCTATGCAAAACATAACCCATAAACATTCAAAGAGCCAGACATATCATCATATGTTCAGCTAAGCTAAACACAGATATTACATATCCACATCACTATTATCCAGTAAAAATTCATTATAAAAAATAAAAAAAAGTTGATGTACAGCAAACAATCGATGAAATTCCATACTTATTAATCTCAATAACCCTAATTTAACATCCCAACAAGAAGTACTAAGTACTACTGCTGATACAAAATTGTACATTATCCATATGTATCACCACCAAAAAAGGAGAGCATCAGAGAGAGAAGTCTCTGTAAACAACATAGTTAGAGCAGGCGGAGAAGAGAAAGGATTTGGATGGTGGCGAAACTGAGAAGCCGTAGGTGAGGACAATGGTGGTTTGCAGAGGACTAATTAAAATTAAAAAAGGGGTATAATAAGTATAATTTTCTTGTTTTAGGACTTTTATGGACAATATAATAAATAAGTAAAGATGGAAGAGAGATATTAATATAAGATTTGAGATGGAAATGGTAATAAATCCATAAATAATATACAATTACAAATTATTAAATAATCACAATAAATAATATACAATTACAAATCATTAAATAATCACAATAAATAATATACAATTACAAATTATTGAATAATATATATATATAAAAAATAGGCTTCCATATAATGCATTCCAACCTACTTATCATTTTAAGAGTTTTGGGGTTTTTAATAGTCCTCTAACTTCTTCTACTTTTGCATACATATGAGGCTTTAAAGCCGAAATTAGTAATAACTAACTAAACCCTTACGGAAAAACTACAACTAGTCTATGAATTGCGCAACCACTCCTATCTCTCGTTAAGCTGCTCTTCAGGTACTCTGGAGGATCTGCATACACGCATGGTTCCCCAACAATCTCCGCACCTCTCTTAGCTAGCAAATCCGCACATATATTTGCTACCCGTTCCCGTTAAGTAGAAAAGATTACTCCATAATGTCTAGAAAAA
This sequence comes from Nemophila menziesii, assembly GCA_029959085.1. Classification (NCBI taxonomy): domain Eukaryota; kingdom Viridiplantae; phylum Streptophyta; class Magnoliopsida; order Boraginales; family Hydrophyllaceae; genus Nemophila; species Nemophila menziesii. Next base: position 6,261,469 of record JARWIR010000030.1, read on the forward strand.
TTTACCTGTAATCTCATACCGAAATTGCAACTTTTTATTTCTATAATAATCACTATGGTCGAATTTGGTTTAGCATCAGAGACATTCAACACTGTGAATTAAACCAATTTACATTTAAATTTTGAGGAAGTGAATGAATAATTTCACATAGAAGTTCAAAACTAAATAGTTTTGATATTACAAATAAGTGGGTCTTAGATAATGTGGCTCAAATGTAGAAGTTCTTAGATAATGTGGCTCAGTGTCCTTCTCACGCATCTTCTTTGCTCAGATCGACATATGAATCATCTTGTTCTTTTCCCATTAACACACCTTCTTAGCCCTAAATTATATAAAAATTTAGAGAGTCTTCATAAATTTAATAATTAAAGAAGCAAGATATGTAGTTTGGTTATTCCTGAATTGCCATCGTTCTACCACTTTTACAAGTTCTCGTTTTCAAACTCTTCCTTTACCTCTATAGGAATTTATTTGCGGAAAGGCTCCACTTAAATTCATGCTTCACTAACAAAAAAAGGTCTTACTAAAACACAAAAACACAAAAACACAAATCCTAAAATAGGATTTCGCCAACAAAAGAATTGTTTTTATAGGTCCCTGTATTACGCAAAGTTACACTACATGCCTTGACATTAATTTTTTTTATTATTTACACTATAATCCCCTATTATACCAAATAACCTACAATATAAAACATATATTTTTTAATCTGGTTAAAAAAATGTTCAAAGTCGGGGGGCCTGCAAATGCAAAATGCAAAATGCAAAATGCAAATGAAACATGTTGTAAAAAATGGACATACCCAATTTCTGCAGAAAAGTTTGATCAGTAAGCAACAAAGTTTTTAGTTGAATTAAGCCGGGGAAGGATTTGTGCATGTGATCAGCAAGTGACTCCTTTAGAGATTCTATTTGTGAAACAAAGCAATTAATTAGTAACTTCATAATATCATCAATAGAGTATGTAAGCAATTAATATATATATATATATATATATATATATATATATATATATATATATATCAGTAAAGTAAGAAGTAGATCTTACCATGGAAATTATGAATTGACATGGTCAACGATTTTCATGTGGAGCCATTCACTTTACACTAAAGATAGTCTTATCGTACTAGAAGGCGATCCAGTTGATGAAATGCTATTCATTATGCGCAGAAAATTACTCACCATGACCACTAATGGAGGCGTTATTCTAGGAAAAAGCTTGAGAAATTACAAAATGCTTTGGCTAAAGGTGTTCACCTAGTTTATGTTATGCGTTGAGATTTGCTGCTAATGCGCTTCGTGCTTTGAGGCTTAATCAATCCAGTAGAGGATTTCACATATTCTGCTTAAAAAACCAGCCGACCCATATTTTATTATCGATAAATGATCTAGTAAAAAGCGCACACAGTAAATCAATATTAAATACATAACACCATGAATTAACCAGCCAACAATTCTAAATACATCCACAGTAAACTACAAACTAAATCTTACCATGGAAATTATTAAACCTTCATGGTTGACTGAAATGTCATGGCCAACCATCTTATTCGTTTTGTTTTTTTGTTCAGTAATGATATTATTCTTGACATGAGTTTCTGCCTGTGTGCAAAATATAAAAAAATCATTATTAATCCCTTCCAAATAAATAAGCATTATCTCTATGTTAATATTTTTTAATTATCAAGTAAATATGTAAAAGTACAGAGTAATTAGTTCAAATATAGCTCAAATTCAAGCTATAATCCCAATTTAATGATTAAATTTATGGATAAAATACATTAACGATTATTCATAAATATCACATATAGAGAAAAAGACATGTTGGGAGGGCTATTGGTGGGGTGGCAATTGATGAGATATCTTCCCGATTGTGATAATATTTCAGCCAAATCCACTAACCCAACAAATTCTTCACCAGCATGGCCCCCTATGATGCAAATGTATTTTATAAGATACAATTCCGATTTCTCTTAGTGGTCAGAAAATCAATAACAGAGCGAGCATCTACACTGAAATTGTTCAATGGACTAGAAATCCAATGTTTCACCCAGCAAACTGCATAAACTTTCTTTCTTAATTGTAACACTTCCTCAATATCTCCTACTTTTGTTTTCACTTAGGTTTTTCAGATCGATTGTATATTTCAAAGTTATTACAACTTAATAAGTGGGAAATATGAAATAAGGGAAGAATCGAGAGAGTACCTGATTTAAACATCACTGATAAAAGTTCTTGATACCTTCTATTCTTAAGAGAAGACGACGATGTCGAAAATCTTATGCTGCTCCAAGGAACTTTTCCTCTTCCTTTAAATTTATACTTTTGATTTATGAAAAAAATGTAACTGAAATGAGATTTTATATAAGTTTTACCATATTAGTGTAGGACCCTTTCACACGAATCGGCTTCCAATAGTTTTGCCACGTTACAAGTATGATGAGTATCCATGTACTTTCATCGTCATCAATTCTTTTCTTTTTTCTAATTTTTTTTTGTAAAAAGCATTTGATATTAAAAGGAAATAATAGACATTACAAAAGATAGATTACCAAATATGCCTACTAGTTGAGAACTTTGAAAGAAAACTAGCAAATTGGTGGGGGTGTTAGAGATCCAATCACGAGACAAAACACCCAGGAGATTTTGTCTCGCGGCTCAATCGCAAAAATATTGTCTTTTTTAGAAATAAAAAAAAAGAAATTAATCTATTACAACTCAATTTCTTGATATCAAAATAGAACAATTTATGCCTAGTATTAGGAGGAGTTTTGGAAAATTTCAACATCCCTACTACGACCTTATTGTCACTAAGGATTCTAATGTCTTCTCGATGAAGATTGATCGTTGAACTAAGACCATTGCACACTCCTATAACCACGACTTTCTCTAGACTGTTACAAGTAAAAGGCCAAGCATGACCATGAGTTAGAGTATCATTTTTATCCATAAGAACACTCACAGATGAAACATTTGAGTCATTAGTAAAAGCATCTATATATAACATGAATCATAACTTAAATTTTTATTCCAAATATCACTACAATTTTGTTTTTGTTCTTTACATGTTTAGAGTTACTATTTGACATTTACCTCTAGTGTAATATAAGTATTGGAAATGAATTCCAATACCTTTATTTGTGTTAACTTTTTTTTCTCAAAGGAATTGTTATTATAATTGCAGTACTCATCATAGGCAATTAAGGACTAATTTCAAACCAGTATAGGTTCTGGTATAACGCCCTCTAAGCAAGCTTTTTTTTCTTGATTTTCAAATATTCCAAAGTATTACAAAGATGATATCATATATATACATATATATATATATATATATATATATATATATATATATATATATATATATATATATATATATATATGTATATTTCTACTAGCTATATCCTTACGATTTTTCATACTCTTTAACTTAGTAAACCATGACTCAATTCTAGAAGTCCAAATTGAATTAAACAACATTTGTATTTGAGAGGTGAGCCATAATACTCTAGTCCATGAACAATTAAATAAGAGGTATTTAATAGATTCAGGTTCTATCCTACAAACATTACACATGAGAGAAGTGGTGCATTTTCTTTTAAATTTTAGCTCCTCATTAGAAAGTTTTCTTTTACACAGTTTCCAAACAAAAAATTTAATCTTAGGAGGTACCTTAAGGCTCTAAACCTCCTTCCAAACTGAGTTTGGGGTGGCATAGGAGCCACTATGTAACCTCACCTATTCATCGTTTTCTTTTTCCATCTCTTTTTACTTCAAATACCTATATATAGCTTTAGAATTAACCTCCCCATCTATAGAGAAAGCCAAGAAGCGTTATCAACACTTATAGAAAGAGGGGTCATTATTTTTAATTTTTTCTCTATAATATCTGTTTCAAACCACTATGTGAGCAAATTATGTACCCAAATGTAAGAACCTCCATAAAATAGTTCTGATACATATGTAAAAGGACAATTCTTAGTATTAGTAAGATATTTAATAGCTATTATGCCATATATTTATAGAGTTTCCATTTCCCACCTTCCAAATTAAATCTTTCTTAAAATTATTTCTTCCCTCAAGTAGACTTCTCCAACCCCAAGAGGGATTGTAGCCTAGATTGGCTTCAAGGAAGCTAGAATTTTTGAAATATATTCCTTTCAGTGTCCTAGCAAAAATAGATTTTGAATTATTAAAGATCTTCCAAACATTTCTATCAAGTAGGGCTATATGTTTTAGTCTTATACTTTTAAAAACCATACCCTTATTATGTTTATTAATGGTTATGTCCCTCAATTTTATCCAATGGTTCCTTTTTCTATTGTTTTTATTCCACCAAAATTTAGCTATAAGAGAATCAATTTTATGACATATACTAATAGGGATCAAGAAATCATCCATAGTATATGAGGGAATAGCATTAATCACTTCTTTTGCAAGAGTCTCTTTCTCAGCTTCTAACAGAAAAATAGTATTCCATTTTACTATTTATCAATTTCATCATCCAGTTAATAGAGATAACCTTGGATCTACCCAAATCAACAGGTAGTCCTAAATATTTGCCTAAGTTTTCGAGTTTATTCACCCTTAGAATATCAAGTAAATGGTGTATTTTATCCACTAGAGTATTATTAAAAAAAAAACAATACCACTTTTATTAAGGTTACTGCATTGACTTGAGGCATGACTATAATCATTAAGAAATTTTTTAAAGTGTTCAACATCCTCAGTTTCATCCCTAATGAAGAAAAGAATATCATCCGCAAATAATATATGACTTGAAGTAGGACAATGTTTATTAATCCTCAATCCTCTAATCATATTTATCATCCATAAGATATGTTAAAACTTGAGTTATAATACAAAAGACAAAGGGTGAGAAGGGGTCCCCCTGCCTAAGACTTTTCGAGGGGTTAGATAGGAGAATCTGGCCTGCTTGTCATAATTCATAAGTACGCTATAAGTGACTGGGGAAACACATCCATCAACCATTTAACCTATCTATCACAAAATCCCATTTTAATAAGATATCATTCAAAAAATCTCCTTTTACATAAAATCATAAGCTTTACCAACATCTGCCTTAATGGCCATATTAATGTGTTTCAGTTGTTCTTTTTCTTTTTAAGAAGTGATTTTATCATGAGCTAGCAATATGTTCTAAGTAATTTCCTTTCCAGGATTAAAAGCACACTGGTTCTCACTAATAATAAAAGGCATCAGATGTTGTAATATTTTCACTAATATTTTAGCGAAAATATTATAAATAACATTAGAACAACTAATTGGTCTGTAATGGGCAATTTTTGTTAATTTTTCAACTTTAAGAATTAAAGTAATCAGATTATTGTTAATCTCATAATGATTACCATCATTCCAAAGGAAATCAGATATACACCTAAGTATATCAAATTTGATAAGATCCCAATGTTTTTTGTAAGAGTATACAAGGTACCCATCAGGGCCAAGCGACCTACCACTCCGCATTTCCTATAAGACATTCTTTATGTCATTTAAATTAACAGGACTAGTCCGAGAGGAATTCATATCATTAATTATGCATCTATTAAGAGAGTCAATGACTAGGGTATAATATCTAGGGCCTTTAGTAAAAACAATAGAGTTAAAGTAATTTTTTAATCTCATTCTCTATATCCCCTTTTTTTATCAATCCAAATACCATTTTCAGTAAATATACTAGTGATTTTATTCCTCAATCTTCTAGATTTATCTATAGAATGAAATATGATGTATTTTTATCACAAGTGTAAGCAATTTAATTTTAGATTCCAGTATCCATTAAATTTCATCATTCTTCCATCTTTGTCCTATCCTTTTCACTATATAGTTATGATATCCCGATCAATAGGATCACCTGAATTAATCATCTTTTGTAAATACTATTTATCTTTTTTAAGAACATCTTTGTTTTCCTTAGCCAATTATTTTGCCCAAATAGTTAAATTACCAGTGAGAGAGTTTAATTTCTTACCAAAATTGTTAATACCTTTACCCCTCAAGGAAATTATTTGAAGTTAGTGGTGTATGATTATCTTAATACATTATTCATACCATTCCAAGTTTTACTGAAAATGAATCTTCTTAATATAGGTATTTTCTTAGCATCTTAATCAAAACAAGTATTGAGTGATCTGACCCCACAGGAGGAATAATATCCACCCATGAGTTAGGAGAAATAGTATCTCATTCAATATTAACACAAAATCTATCAATAACTTGTTTGATTAGCTCAGAATTATTTCTTTTGTTGGACTATGTGAACTTACAACCTTTAGCATGCAATCTGTCATATTCAACCTAGCTAGTCATTTGTTTAATTTATTCATATTGGTTCTATTAGGTCCCAAACCACTTAATTTTTCAGAGGAGAATCTATACATATTGAAGTCCCCTATAATATTTCAGGGCTTAGAATTCTTCCTCCGTCCATTTTTATTTGTCCACCTTTTTGGTGCATAAAGTTTAAAAAAACATTTTATAATCATCTTATTTACACAATTTCACTTAATTAATATACATGGGATATTTATTAAAATACTTCTTTTATTATTTAATTAGGGATAATATTGGAAATAGTAGAAAAAAATTTCTTGGTAATGAAAAATGGACAAAATATTGGACACGTTTTTTTAGAAAGTTGGACAAATAATATGGACCGAGGAGTAACATGGATCCAAATAATAGAGGGATACTTTATTTGATATTCAAATAGAAGTTATTACTTTGTTGACTAGATTCATGGAAGTCCAAATCAAAAGGTATTTGATAAATTTAAGGGGTAACTGATAACACCTATAATTCCCTTGTGTATTTTTCATGTTATGGTTTGGATTATATTGAAAGCTCGAGCATCAAAACCATAAAATCTTTCCCTCATACACCACCTAGCAAAAATCACACAGGAAATTAAAATATTTAAGAACTTATCTATACACAATGATAAGTTTTTTTGGGCATACATCGGAGGCATGAAATGCCGTTACCTAACAACTAATTAACTCCCTCATGAGGAGTCTAAAAAGGACCTAGGAAATGCACACCCGCTCCTATAACGTGTTAAAAAGCTCCAAAAATACTTTGGAGGGTCATCATACTCACAAGGACTCTCTAACAAGTCCACTCCTTTCTTTTCCAGTATGTTCGCATACATATTTTCTTCACAATAGAAGTGATTCACCGTAAAGAAGTAATGTCCTTGTAGGATTTTAGCGGAACCTCGCCCAACATGAAAAGTCCAACTCTTAGAACTACTACCGTTCTTCGCTAGCGCATGAATCTCTCTCAAGTCCATCTCGATAATTAGATATTTTAGGCCTCGATTAATCGTCCATCCCAATCCATAATGTAGCATCAAAGCTTATGAGAATAAAGGTGACTCACACACACTTCAGAGAATCTCGCTAGGAACGACCATCTCTATCTCGTAATATCCCTCATATCTCAGCTCTACGTTTCCTCGAATCGTAACTTTCTTCCATATTAAATCATACTGACCATCGGGTTTAACCCATCTAACAAAGGAACTTTTCATGGATACGATAACCCTACCATCTCGTTCCTCTCCCCATGCCTCTTTTTTGGTGTTCCATAGATTCACAAATCGTTTAACACTTCAAGCTATCATATATATGAATGCCAATAAGTTAGCTTCCAACCATGACTTTACTGTTGCATCAAGTAAAATGTTATCTCTTGGAGCAAACACCTGATTTGCGATGGAGTTGTCCATATGTGACCACCTTTCCAAAATTTGTTGCACGTTCAGTATATTGCTAGGAAATTCCTTCCCTTGGACAATTCTTGCTGCAAACCTAGCTCCTGCCATATTATTTTTGCCACCGTACAACCCAAGAAAATGTGCACAACATCTTCGCTCACATTGCCGCACATGCTACATTCTCTATCCCCAATAACATCCCTCATGTATATATTTTTCTATGGAAGGGAGATGATTTCTCGTGATTCTACATAAAAGAAATATAACCTTCCGTGGGCATTTAATTTTCCATATTTTCTCCCACCTAAAGCTTGTATGGTCCATGCTATTTTCTATATATTTGGACGCAGATTACCAAAAAAAGGCCTGAAGCTTCATGTGTCCAACGGTAATCAACCCCGTTTGCTACTTTCCGCATGCGTACGAGGTGTCGTCAGGGAAACAAATGATAAGCCTGGAAGTTATCGATCCTTAGGGACTACTAACGCTGTGAATAGTATGTTTTCAATGTAATAAAACATTAAGTTGCAAATGAAACGATACAAATAATAAGGATTTTGTATTTTGGGTTTTATTAAAAGGACTAAGTTTCAAATAAACAAAGATTAAACTAAAGCGAAATTAACTAAAAATGCTATAAAGATTATAAAGTATGAGAAGTAATGACTGATCCTTGTGAGTAATCCTCCTAATCAATAATTGTCCTGTTTATGGTATAAGGGCGAATTGAATGTTTCACATTAGTCCCAGGTGATTTTAGCTCTCTATTTTATTCATCTCTTGGTTTTTTGGTAGAATTAAGTTCATGGTCCTATTGACTACCTAGCATGCAAAATCTGTATGATTCGAGGAAACGGGCGTTTATATATTATGTCTGAAATCCCGACCCTTCACCCCGGTGTTAGTCTAAAAGTCTCAATCTACCTATATTTGATCAGGATATAAATAGGTAACAAGCACAAATATGATAAACAATGGAATAATAAAATTCAATTCAATTCATTTCATTTCAATAATATAAATTATCCCAAATCACCAAAACATGGATAAAAATCAATTGGGGTCCATACCCATTGCAAGTCTCAAGCATATAATGCTTAACTCATACTAGATAAATGAAAATATAGTGATTATAAAGATAGAATCATGTTTGAAAGATAAAATTGACTCGAATTAACCTAGAATACGAAATTGATGGGTTGTAGAATGGAGTAAGAAGGTGAAATTTGGGTGCAAAATCCTTCTTCCCTCTTCTCCAGGCGCTTGAGCTCTCTATAAATGATAAAATTTGATAAAAAATGAAGCGTACTGAATTTAGGAGCTCAAATAATATTATATACTTGGTCCAAAAACGTTTTGGACCTAATGGGCTCACTTAAGTGGCTTAAAATTGGCCCAAACCGTTTTTACCATGCTTACACTGGTAAAACTGACATAGCATTATCATCTCAAATCCAAATTGACTTTCGTTACCTATCACGCAACACTGACTCAAAGCTAATTCCAAATAAAAAGGAATCAGGTTTATATTTATTACCCTCTATTCCCAAAAGGTTGTCACTTATGCTATAAATAGTTGTTTCAAAAAGTTTGTCATTTTAGAAAATCAAGACACATCTTTTTTTTTATACCACTTTTACCCCTAATTAAATATTATAATTTATGCTCCCAATAAATATTCAAGATATCAAGACACTTTATTGAGGGCATTTTAGTAATCACATAAACAATAAATGACATTTCTTAGTTTGTGAGCAAAAGAAAATGTGAGAACCTTCTAGGAACGCAGAGAGTACCAATTAATTATGGTGACAAACAATATGACAATGCACTTTTATGGTAAATGCTCTAACTTTCTAAAAGTGACTTCGAGCTCTTTTTGCGCCTTGGCTTGGGTTTGGAATTCAATTATTATCTTTTCCTCATCTTCTTGGACACTTGCGTCAACCATGTACCTAAAATCACACTTAACACCAATTAACACAAAAAAACACTATAGATTAAATATTGTCCAAAATAATGTAGAAAAGTAAGATATGAAAAATATTAAGGAAAAATCCCCCACTTAGGTCCCATAAACTCTCAAAAAGATATTCGTGAGTATATTAATATATCAAAAAAGAGGAGACATCAAGACCCCCAACTTAAAGTTTTGTCGTCTCGACAAAATAAAAGAAAAGGAAAAACAAAAAGGGCCTAAGTCCAAGTAACCATGGGAAAAACTTGGGAATCTAAAGACAATGAATAAACCTGAAGCAACTATTCTAACAAGTTTCATATAGTGGTGTTCAAGAAATAATAAAAGAAATATGTGTAATATACAAACAATCAACATCTAACAAGTTCAAAAGTGGATTAATTTCGCAATGCAAGAAAGAGGGGTTCTCTCTTAGGTTGATATGGCGTCCATATGGTGTTCATATTTTTCATTAGTTTCTTATGGTCCACTTAATTGCTCCCTAATTTTAAGTTGTTACTTACCCACATAGCTAAAAATCCTATGGTCTTAATATGTAGAGTAGGCTTAAGGAAGGGTGTGATTAGTATTTAGGATGATTTATAGTGGATTTTGGCCTTCTCCACACTATCCATCAACTAATCGCCCTAGAGCTTGAGTTTCCGCTCATAATCGTTCTCACTCAACCCATTTTATGCTAAAGCATTGCATCTCCAAATCCTGACCACACACATATATATATTGTAAGTCAAATACAAGGCCCTTTTTTATGTGAGTCTTTGTGTTGCTTTTTTTCTTTTTTTCTCAACTTTCTCTTTTCTTATAACCCTGCATGGATTACAGATAAGCGTGCAATGAATAAACACGAAATAAAAATCTACCCACCCAATATATCCTCTGATCAATTAGATCAAACACTCCAAACTTAAGCTTTAAGACAACTAGTCCTAGGCATGTGATTCGAAAACGGGTCATATGGTCAAGTCCTAAAACTAAAAGGTAAAGGCTTATAACGTGGTTATCTAATAAAAGCTACATAGGCTAGACTTTGGCTAAGAAGGATATTACAAAAAAGTATTAGTAAGAAAGATAAAGGAAACAAAGGGTTATCAAAGAAAATCCTTAATCATTATCTAAACTACTAGGGTTTGTTACTTTCTCACTTTTAGTTCATAAATTAAGCGGGTTATTTCACTAGTTTCAACCTCAAGTTTTACACACCGCTCACATCTTCCGAAGTTCAAACTTAACTTTTACGCATTGCTCATTAATCCTTTATCCCTTATTAAATGCTTTCATGCATGAACACTACACAATTTGTCAAAAAGTTCATGAACACACTATTTCAAGTCATTAACTTATTAAAATTTATTCTTAAAAGGCACATTCACTACATTATCTACACTTTTTATACTTTATTGATTTTTAAAAAATAACTAAAAGCAAAACGGGAATGAGGACAACGAGTACTCCATCCCCAACTCAAAACTGATTCGTGTCCCCATGACTCGAAAAAGACTCAAAAGTAATAAAATTACTAGTAGACACTAACACAATTAGAAGTAATTAAAAATATGAGTTAGAAGATGGTATGTTTCTGAAGCACATCCTCTCGAATTCGCGATTGACTGAGGTTTCATTGATTTCCGCTCCAATGTTCATTTGGATTTTCTTGACATCTTGCATGATACTCAATTGGTTCATGACATTACTATGATGTATCTTCTATACTTTCTTCATCCTGTTAAATAGTGCCACTGCCTAATTTGGAATTTTAGGTTCAAAGCTATCCATAACTTCTTGCGGAGTGGAGGAAGAAAGATGATCCATCTCTTATTTCTTCCTCTGGAACTTTTTTTCTCAGGTTATACCTCTTATTTCGTTGTGTATTCACTTCGGGGTTTGGTTTCTTTTCCATCAATATGAGGATGAGAATTGGTTTCTCCTGTGTTTTCCTGAGTTGTTTCTTCACCTTCTTATTTAATCTCTCTTCACCCACAACTCACGATCAACTATGTTTGAGATGAGGTTCTTAGACTTTGAAGATTGTTGTTCTTTGGGTTGTAATGGATTTTGGATTCCATCTTGTAAAGAATAGAAGATGAATATATCTTGTTTGAATGTTTGAAGATTTTGTGAAAAGCTTTAAGATTCTCGGTGTTAAGAAAGCCTAATATTTCCTTTTTCTATTGTCTGAAAGGACCTCGTGTGGTGTACCATACCTATGTTGCGGTGTATCACAGCTGAAGCGTGACGAATTGTCACGACGGTTTGTCACGAATCTATATACCAACTATCTGACTTGTTAAAGCTTGGATTCTCATGCACACACTTTATATAGGGTGCGGTGTACCACAACATTTTGCATGGTACGACTCTTAATTATCTGACCTTCACATCGTGGAGGGTAGCACGCACGGTTTGCACTGAGGTGTGGTGTACCACACCTTTGCTGTGGTATACCGTAGCATTGCACTGTAAAAAAAATTCTCAAGCTTCTTTTACCCCACACTCATTTTATACTTACCTACACACAAAAATAATATACTCCCTTCTCCCATTAGCTATTATATACACCAGTACACATAAATAAAACACTAAATTCAGTATTATACACTATAAAAGAAATAAAGTAATCTACAAATGAATATTCACCTTTATTTGGCTTTTGTTTAACGTCGTTCAGCTTGACGAGTTACCTTGTGGGATACGTTGCTTCATACCATGCCTCTTTGAGGGAAATGAGCTCTCCGGGATTTTGATCCTCCTCAATGATGTTATCTTCGCCTTCATGATAAATTTTCAACCGATGACCATTCCTCATATAGGGGCGTTGTTCGGTTAGGTGTTCAATCTCTATGGTTCCATGAGGCACGAATTTAGTAACAATGAATGGACTAGACCACTTTTATCTCAACTTTCCCGGATAGTTGCTGAAATTAGAGTTGTATTTAGGACTCTTTGCACTACTTCAGACGTCTTCTTTCGAATCTTCTTATCATGCAATTCCTTGGTTTTCTCGTTGTATAGCTTGGTCTTCTTATAAGCATGAAAGCGGAAATAATCAAGTTCATTCAACTTCATCATTATTTTCTCTACGCCTAATAGAGGGGTCTAAGTTCAACTTTTTTATCGCCCAATAGATAATCAATTCAAGTTCAAGTGGTAAGTGGCAGGCCTTACCATACACCATTCGATACGGGGATACACCTACATGCATCTTGTAAGTTGTTCAATAAGCCCATAGAGCATCATAAATCCTTCCTTGTTGGTCCTACGGTCTAATCTAGAATAGATTTTATCTCTCGATTAGATACTTCGGCTTAACCATTTGTTTGGGGGTGATAAATGGTGGATACTCTATGTCTCACTTCATATTTCACAAGTACAACCTTGAAATATTTATCAACAAAATGTGTACCTCCATTACTAATAATGATTCTTCGTGTCCCATGTCTTGTGAAAATGTGTGAGTTCTAAAATTTTATCACCACTCTAGCGTCGTTTGTGGGTAAAGCCACCGCTTCTACCTATTTTGATACATAATCTACTGCTAGTAAAATATATTAATTCCCATGGGATTAAACAAAGGGCCCCATGGAATCAATGCCACAAACACAAAAAATCTCTCAACTTCCAATACATTATTGAGCGGTATTCCATCAAACCTCGAAATATTTCTGGTGAATTGGCATCGCTTACATTGCTTAACATATATGTGAAAATATTTATGGATAGTGGACCAATAGAAACTAGATTGAAGTACCCAAGAAACCGCGACCACTCTTCAAATATCCTCTATATGGCGAATTGTGACAACTCGCTACCATATCGTGAATCTCATGTTCCAGCACACATATTTGAATCATCTGATCACTACATACCTAGAAAAGGTGCAGATCCTCCCAAAATAATTGTTCCGAACGATGCATAAATCTATTCTTATTTTTGGGTTTACTTCCAATGGGAAATACTCCACTCACAATAAGATTAACAATATTTGCATACCATGGAACATTCTGCGTATTTATCACAAATATGATTTCATCAAGAAATGCCCCCTTGACCACTTATGTTCAATTGGTGACATTAGATCCTTTGGGGCGAGATAGATGATCATCTACTTGATTCTCTCTTCCCTTTCGATCTTGAATCTCCAAATCAAACTATTGCGATAAAAGCACAAACCTGATAAGAAGCGTCTTTGCGTCCTTCTTCTCCATGAGATACTTGATTTCCGAATGGTCCGGGGATACAACTACTTTTTCCCCAAGAAGATAGAAACATGATTTATGAAACGCATATACCACGGCCGACAACTCCTTCTCAGTTACGACGTAATTCAGTTGTGCACCCGTAAAAGTCTTACTCGCATAATAAACAATATAAAATACCTCATCCCTGTGTAGACTAAACACAACACCAATAGCATGATTGATTGCATCACACATAATTTTGATCGGACTCCAATCAAGAGGAGTCACTACTGGTGTAGAGATAAGTTTCTCTTTAATTGCCAAGAACGCCTTATGACATGCATCATTGATATAAAATTTGACCTCCTTCTCAAGTAAATGACATTGTGGCTTGGTAATATTTGAAAAATCTTTAATAAAACGGCAGTAGAATCCTGCATGGCCTAAGAAACTTCTCACACCCTTAACAGAATTGGGAGGTGGAAGGGTTTTGATTACCTCTACCTTTGCACGGTCAACCTCCATACCCTTACTCGAAACCTTGTTCCCTAAAATGATTCCCTGTCAAGCCATGAAATGTCATTTATTCCAATTTAACACAAGATCAGTGACTTTGCAACGAATCAAAACCTTCTCTAGGTTGGCGAGACAATTATCAAAGTCATCGCCAAACACAGAGAAGTCACCCATGAATACATCCAAGCGCCATCATACAACGCTGAAACGTGGTGAATTGCACAATCCAAATGGAATCCTTTAAAATGCAAATGTGCCAAACAGACATGTGAATGTAGTTTTGTGCTGATCAGTTGGATCCACGCAAACCTTATTATGACCTAAATAGCCATTGAGGAAGCAATAGTACTCTCTTCCTGCAAGCTTATCTAACATCTGGCCCATGAACACTAAAGGAAAGTGATCCTTCTTCGTAGCCTTGTTCAACCTCCGATAATACATACACACTCTCCAACCAACAACGGTTTTGGAGGATAGGAGCTCATTCTGATCATTAAGAACGGTAGTAATTTCTCCCTTATTTGGAACACATTGATCTTGGCTCACCCGTTCCCTATTGAATATGTAGAAGATGATCCTAACATCCAACGACTTGATAACTTATTTTCTCACTACTTCTTTCATTATCGGCGTAAGTCTCCTTTGGCCCTTAATTGATCGTGCCTTCTCATTGTTAAGAATGATATTGTGTTGGAAAATGGTAGGACTAATGCCTTTGATATCAGCAATAGTCCACCCAGTTGCCTCATTGTTAGCTCCAAGCACATGTAACAAGTTTTCCTCTTGAGGACCTATCAAATTCGCGGAAAAAATAACAGGTTATATATCATTTTTCCCAAATAAACATACCTAAAATGAGATGGTAAAGGTTTCTATTCAAGTTTTAGAGGACATATAATAGATGGTTTCTTTGGTGGTTTAATCTTCTTTGAGGCTCAAACTTGTTCGTAATCTTGGGCCATTCTTCGTCCCTGTCCATATGACTTTAAATCTTCCACAACCTCGCATATCTCTTCATGTAACTGATGTATCCCTTATTGTTCTAATTATATGCCCTTAGGTGACATCAAATTAGTGATTATTTGACTTATTTACTAGACTTTTAAGCTTATTTGGTCATATTACGATTTCTTCCCTTAAATTTGGATTATTTGTGTTTTAGAGCTTTTATGCGTTAATTCGTTTATTTTCAGTGTAAAGTTCTTAAGTTTATGATTTTATGGAGTATCAAGACAAGGAGAAGAAACTGGAAATAAAGTCTTGTATTAAGCGTTGAAGTCAAAGGCGAGAATAATTGATTTGAAGAAGTAATTAGTGGAGAATGAAATCTGGAATGCTGTCCAAAATCACTTTTTTTGAGCATCTTAGCCACTGATTCAGCCTTCGAGCATAAAATGAGGTAGATAGAGCTTGAAGTCATGAAGATTTTCCAAGTTGAACGAACTGATTCCGAGTCCAGACGCAAAAGTTACAACTGTTTTAGTAACCGCTGGTCACCAGTTGGGATTTTATTAAATGGATTGGGCTTTTATTCTAATTAACCTAATCCTTATTTTTAATAGCCCAATCCATTTTCCCTACTATAAAAAGGCTTTTAACTTCAGTTTTTACAAACGCAATTCATATTAGAGAAGAAGCAACGCTTAGGAGAAGTTAGAGAAGCAAAAAGGAGAGAGAAAGCTGAAGTTGGAGAATTCCTTCTTCCAACAACATCAATTATCAACCCTTTAATTAGGTTTTTCTTATTTTTGTAATTCCATATGAACTTCTTTTATTTTAATTCAGTTATTTTTATTAGTATGAGCTAAACATAACTTGTGCTTGAAAATCGCATTAATGGGTTGAACCCAGGTATATTGAATTTATATTTTTGAATTTGGGATTGATTAGTTTAAATTAAATTGGGTAATTTCGTATTGACTATTATTTTGCAATTAAATACTGTCTTTGAAATCATGAATCAAATATAGGATTTAGTAACTAAGCTATTCACTTTGGTGGGGAAGTGATCGCCTTGGCGGAGGGTTTAATTACGGAACTAAATAATAGACGTAAGGTAGAAATTATTGAGCTTGGCAGCCTTAGTTTACCTTGTAGCCAATTGGGTAGAAATATCTGACCATTCGAAGGTGGATTATGATCGCACTGACAGGATTTGTAACACATAAGAATAGCTCCTAAGTCCACCCTGACGGGGGTTAGGGGACATAAGAATCCCGACTAGTACTTAATTTCCAATTCATCCCTTAAATAGAAACATTGATTTAATAGATTTAGGTGAAACCCTTGCGAAACTCAAGTACTGCGTTTAAATCTTTGAGTCTACTCATTTCTATTTACTTGCGTCTTATTTATTTGCATTAGTTAATTTAGTATTTTATTTTAATTGCATCTTAGTTCTTAATTAAAAACCAAAACAAATCTTTATATCATTTATTTTTCGCTTCATATAACAATTAATCGCACCTATTACATAACATCGAAAGTCATACTTAATCCGTCCCTGAGATCGAAATCCCGTTTACGAGATATTACTTGGACGACCCGTACACTTGTGGTACGTGTCTTGCCTTTTTTAGGTGTGTTACTTTAGAACACACAAGGAGACGCCAAGTTTTTGGCGCCGCTGCCGGGGAGTTTAGCGTGTGACCACGGTGTTATCAGTAAGTGTTTCAATTGTTATTTTTACTTTTTTTTTTTTCAGTTTTACGCTTTTCTTTGTTCTGCTACTTCTCAGATCTTATAGGTTTGGTGTTTACTCAAGGACCCCGAGAAACTAGTCCGAGCCAAGAGAGACAGGGAAGCAAAAGAAAAAGCAAGGTTAGAACGAGAAATTGAGGAACTGAACATTCATCACGTTGACAATCCTGGCATTCAGTTAGAACGAGAAAAAGAAAAGTAAAATCCGAGTATTGAAGGAGAAACAATATGCGATGATTGCCACTTTAGGAAACGTCACAAAAGAGTCGGATACGTTGAAAAATATGTTATTTAGGGTGAGCAATATTCAACACGTCATTTACTTAATCCTCACAAAAGATGCCCAACCTGGACACAACATTGGTAGCTAGCCTAGTGCTGGTTGAGATACGTTTTCTAACTCTTTCTCATTTAGTGTATATGAGTTTAGTTACTTTGAGTCTTTTCGAGTCGTGGGGAAACGACTCATTTTTAAGTTTGGGGTAGGGTTCGTTGCCTCATCCCATTTTTACGTGCTATGTGTTTTAATTGCTTTCAATAAATTAATTAGGGGTTGTGGTTGACTGTAGAAGATCTTAAATGTCCCCGTTAAGCATACTTTTGATGAATCTATGATAGTAAATAGTGGACTTTAGGAGTTAGTATAAAACACACTTTAATTGCATGCAAACATAGTTAATTGATAGGAAGAATTAGTGAACAATGCAAAAGATGTAATCTTGTACTTAAGGAAAATGTTTGGTTTGTAGAACGTGAGATCCAAATTAGTAGAGAACCCACTTAGGTATGAATTAGAGGCGAGCTATGTAACTAGGAAAATGATAGGGGCAGTTCTTTGTTAAGCAATTTTAGACATTTTTAGCCTTCTATCCCTTGTATTAATTTAATCCTTCTTAGCCCAATTTTGAGCCTTAAAGTCTTTTATTTTGTCGTCACGATATAAGCCCATATCCCCTTAGTTTATTAGGCCTTTCCAAATGACCCGCACTTGAATCACGATCCTGAGACCTGTCTCAAGCCTGAGTTTGGGGTGGTGGGTCCATCTTTGGGAAATTATATTGGGAGGTAACTATATGTGTTTACATTAAGGCACAATTTCAGATGATATTATTATTTGTAACCCTTGGCCGAGATTTTTAAAAAAAGAAGAAGAAGTCAATACAGTAAGGACCGGGAACCCGATCATCACAAACCAGGAATCTGGTTAGCTACTGTACAAAAAAAAAAGAATTTAAAAAAGAAAAAGAAATAATAACTTACCCGGCAAAGTGGAAATTTTTGGAATCATCTTAGTCTATATTGGGTTAACTTGGGGATACTAAATTAGTGCATCAAATGGGTTGAGTGAGAACATTATTCGAGTGTAAAGTCAAGCTTGTGGACAGCTGTTGATGGTAAGTGTGGAGAGAGCCAAAAGCTCACTTCAAATTTACCAAATATACATACCACATTGTCCCTAAGCCTACGCTAAAATCATAAAGTCCTCGTGATTCTTGGGTGCATAGTGAGTTTATAATTCAGCTAATAGGGAGTATACTAAGTGAAGCATTCAAAGCGAGTGAGGATCAATGAACACCCTATAGCCATCATATTGATATAAGTACAAGTGTAACCTTCTAGCATTGTGAAGTTAATTTTAAGATTGATATTATTTGTGTTTGATTTTGCATGATAAGTGTATGTGAATATTAATTCCTAATGTTTGTTATATGAGATTTATTTTAAGTATTGCTTTGGGTGTATTTACTAGCTTTTGCATCTCTGCATTCACCTTAGACCTTTGTTTGTAAGTTTACTTTGTCGAGACGACAAAGGTTTGAGTTGGGGGTCTTGATGTCTCCTCTTTTGTTCTAATTATATTCCCTTAGGAGACATCATTTTAGGTGATTATTTGACTAATTTGATATACTTTTAGGATTAAATTGTTATATATCATTTTTCCAACTTGGATTTTAGTATTTTTCATTTACTAAACTTTTGCACGTAATATGGTTTGTTTTAGTGTAAATTTTGTAGGTTTCCAATACTATCAAGGACAGAAATCAAGAACGGGAGTCTTAGATTGTGTAAAAAAGTCAAAGGCGAGAAGAAATATCCCAAAGAGTTGACAAACTGGAGCTACAAATCTGGAAGGCTGATGATAATTGCTGATTTCGAGCCACTTAAATATGGATTCAGCCATTGAGTTGTAAATAAGATGCGTTCCTTATCGAGTTACAAAAAAATAGCAAGTCGAAGTTAAATTGAGAAAGTTACAACCGTTTTAGTGGATGGTGTACACCAGTTACAGGATTTGGACTTGAAAAGTGGACTTGGGTAATTTAATATTTCATTAATTCATTTAAAATAAGCCCAAGTCCGATTTTATTAGTATATATAGGCCTTTTGACTTTATTTTTACACACAATTCATTTTAAAAAAGGCAGAGCGTTAGAGAGAAAAGCCAGAAGCAAGAGAAAAGAAAAAGTTGAAGCTAGAGAAGCAATTCTTCCACCAACAGTCAATTCAACAACCTCTTAATTAGGTTTTATTTATTTTTCTTTCTATAAACCATGAGTTCCTTTAATTTTATTTCTTTAGTTTTAATTTCAATTATGAGCTAAACTCATTTGTGCTTGAGAATCGCTTTAATGGGCTGAGCCCCAATTTATTTAATTAATGTTTTTGAATTTTGGATTGAAAGATTTGATTTGAATTGGGTAAATTAGTATTTTCTATTATCGTGAATTTATTTACTGTTTTTGAAGTCATGAATCAAAAATAAGAATTAGTAATTAAGCTATTCATTATAGTGGCGTAATGATCACCTTGACGGGAGGGGGGTTTAATAACTGAACTAAGTAATAGATGTAAGATATAATTATTGATCTTGGCGGACTTAGTTAATCTTATAACCGATTGGGTTAAACACTTGAACATTCAAAGGTAGCTTATAAGCACCCTGACGGGGTTTGTAATACCCTAGGATAACTCCTAAGTCCACACTGACGGGGGTTAGGAGAAACTCGAATCCCGACTATTATTAATTACCAATTCGACTCTTAAACGAGAACATTGATTGAATAGATTTAGGCAAAATCCTTGCGAAACTCAAGAACTATTTCTCATCATTGCGTCTACTCATATTTTATTTACTTGCATCTTATTTATTTGCATTAGATAATTTAGTATTTTACATTATTTGCACTTTAGTACTTAAATAAAATCAAAACAAATATTTATCTATTTTGTTTTCCGCATCATATAACAACTACACACACTTATTACATAACATCTAAAGTCATATCCAATCCATTCTTGAGATCGATTTCCCGTTTACCGAATATTACTTGGACGATCTGTACACTTGCGGTACGTATCCTTCCTCTATGGGGGTGTTATTTTATAACACACCAGGAGACACTAGTAAACTAGTTCTGAATCTAATTGGGAATATGCATGTGGAGGCAATTATATCCCTGTGTGATTATTCGTTGTGCGTGCAAGCAAGCCTAAACCACCAACGTACTGAAAGATAAATGGTGCAATTTACCGTATAATTAATTTCTTTACATAGAAACATAAGAAACCAAGAAAAAAACATCAAACATGATTTAGTTAAGTATATTCAAGTAATACATAATTATTCATCTTTAATCACGTTATTGATGACATTTCCTTTGCTATTTTTTACTTGACCATTTATTAGATTTTCACGCTAATGTTATGGTAATGTATAAATTTTAAATACTATGAAAATTATTGTTTTGGTCCACAAATCCCTGTATAAATTATCAGTATTTTACTAATCGAGGTTTAATCCAGGTTGTTTATTGACGTTGATATATATTATATATACACACACATATATATCTATATATATATATATCTTAGTTGCTTGTTATATATATTTTTATCGGCTATTTCTCTGTTGTTAATCACACCAAGTGATCCCTTCGTCATGATATATGGGTTGTTCATGAGTCCAAATTATGTTATGTAAGTATTTATGGGTTATTGATTCAAATGTCTTTACAAGAATATTGTTAGCTAATAAAGTTTACACTATTTATTACACATAACCTTTAAGAAATATGTTTAATCTATTGAAAATAATACACGTGACCGATTAAAAAATTTGTATAAACCATTAGATAAAATCATAACTTCTTATAAAAACAAAGATATCCCATTAAAAATTTGACCATTTGCGGAAGGAAAAAAACTTAAACCCATTAAAAATGAGAAAATTTAGTTTTGGACCTTTTAAACAATTCACTCTTATAATATAATTTTTTAGAATGATTAGTTAAACTTTTTTTTCTTCATCCATTAGAGAATAAAGTTTTTCAAATAATTTTTCAACATATTATAATTTTTTTGATATATAGGATATTACTTTTACAAGATAACTTTAAAAAAATTGAATAAAAATTATATTTAATAGTTAAATTATAAATAAAATCCCCACCCTACTTCACCTCATCCAACTCACTAAAATCCTTTTAATATTATAGCACCCACAAACAAAATTTCTAAGTGTACCCAGGACTCATAATAAGACGTTGCATATCTGACTAATTATTGTTTCTAAACTAAAACAATACAATGAAAATAACATGTTGGGTTACATACACGAATGCATTGGATAATGGAGTTTGCCTTTAATATATAATTACAACCATATAAATACACATTAACACATGAGAGAGAGAGAGAGAACCAATTAGGGAAAGTTGAGGCCTCTTACGTATTTGGGTAGTAGAACTATGTTGCGAACCTTGATAGGAAAATTCAGAGTTTATTCTAAGTAAAACCCATAAAAAATATTTATAATGCATCCTATTAAAAGATACAATAATTTAAAACACCCATTAACAGTTTTTTTCTTGATCATCACCATTAAACCCTAAAATTAACCTTAAAAAAGTTAACGGGACACAAAATTAAATTCGACCTAATTCGCATTTTAGGTTAAAAATCAAATCTTGTGAATAAAAATATAGATTAACTTACAGTGGTTTGATAAGAACGAAGAATCACTATTTGTGTTAGAAATGAAGCGAAACGGGTTTTGTTGGGTGTAAGGTGAGTGACCTTATAACTATAAGTGTAGAGTATAGCGAAGATAAATTTTTTTGATGTGAAACATACATGTGAGTTAAGATCGATAAGTTGTCTAGTGGTTAGACTACTACGTAGATACCATGAGGTCTTGTGATCGAATCTTATTGGATTCAAAATGTCCAATGGCACTAGAATATGGTTCTCGTAGATATATTATGTTTCTCTTCTGGAGTGCTATGATACATGTCAAGACTTAAGTTTATTCTTTTTGCTACAAATGTATCAATGACATTGCACTTACTCATACTAAAGTACTCAAGTATATTCATGATGTAAGGTTCTTGAGATAAATATAAGAGATGTCTAGACCTATCTTTGTGAATATTAACACCAAGAATATAATTTGATTATTTCATATCTTTCATGTCAAATTGAGAAGCTAGAATCTTTATCATTCTTATCTAATAGGATTTCATCCACATATAAAGATAAAATCACATTTTTTTTCTTGGAACACCTTACATAACACAATGGTATTCACTTATCATTTCAAATCAGTGATGAAATAACTTTATGAAATAGCAAGTTTCACTGTCTTGAGGCTTTCTTAAGACCATATATTGATTTCAACAATCCACATACCTTATTTTCCTAATCTTTTGCAATGTCACCTGAGAGTTGTACCATGAAGATAGTCTCTTCTAAATATCTATGTAGATATGTAGTTTTAATATCTATTAGGTGGAAATAGAGATTGAGATACGCCGCAATAGATAAAATAAGACGTAACGAGGTAAATCTAACAACAAGAGAAAAAATTTCCTCAAAATCTATTCCTTCCCGTTGAGTATAACCTTTCGCTATAAAGTGAGATTTATACCTCTCAATATAATTGTGAAGCTTTATTTTTATTTTGAGAACTCATTTATTCCCAATCGTCTTACGTCCTTTTGGGAAATCAACAAGTTCCCAAACTTGGATTTTCTTCATCCACTCCATTTCTTCTTCCATTTCTTTACTTCGTTCATTCTTAGCAGGACATGGAAGATCTGTACTTACTGTTCGGGGTTCTTTTCCCATCTTATGGAGTTATCATAAAGACCTTTCCTTTGATTTTAAACCAAAGAAGAGGAACTAAACGTCTAGAGCTTCTCATAGGTTGAGAATCGTGAGAAATAGGATTACTAGATAATGCAATTGTTTCTTCTGTCTCACGATGTGGAGTAGTGTCAGTCTTTACTTCTTGAGTATGTGTTAGCTCATTGGGTGTCATATTTGTTTCCATATCATCTTTGGAGTATAATTAAATTTACATAAAACATAATTTCTATTAACCTCACCTCTGCTAGGGAAATCATTTTCTAAAAATGTGATATCTCTTGACCCAATTTCGGTAAGACCCTCACCATTGTGTTTGCCAATAAACACATAACCTTTACAGTTCTTTGGAAATCTTACAAAGATACACTTCTTGACTCTTGGAACTAACTTTCTATATTTATGAGATAGGTAATGAACATATCCGACCGACACCCAGGGTCACAAGTATGAAAGGTTAGGTTTCTTACATGTCCAAATTCATAAGGAGTAGATGGAATTGTCTTTGTGGGTACTCAGTTAAGTATATAACTACCGTTAAGCAAAGCATCTTTCTAATAAGATATTGGAAGATTAGTTTGTGCCATCATAGACCAAACCATTTCTTGGAGTGTTCCATTCCTTCTTTCAACCACACCATTCGGTTGTGGTGTATAGGAAGCTATCTTACTATCCCCTTTCCATCACAAAGTTATTTAAACTAATCGTAAAGATATTCACATCCACGGTCGGTCCTTAAGGTTTTTACCTTCCACTCCAACTGGTTTTCTGCTTCATTTACAAATATCATAAAATGTTTCAATTCTCCAGATTTACAAAAAATCAAATAGATATAACCAAACCTAGTGAAATCATCTACAATAGCGATGGAATAATATTCCCCACGTCTAGTTTGAACAATATCATAAGTATATTATTATTTATTACATCATTTATATTAGACATAACTTTTACAGATATTATTATTATGTTCGGTGAAGATAATTGTGTTGATTGCTCCCTTATTGTTTTTAGTGAAAAAGACCTCCTAAATACCCAATGTTTTTAATTTGACAAATAGATTCCCAATTTTTCAAAATTGGACATTTCCCAACATTTTCAATTTTGCGGTCCTTTAGTACCCGCAGTTAAATACGAGTTAAATGTTTACGTGGCATAATTTTATTTATTTAATTATAATTTTTTTTAGTTGTGAAATATCTGTTTTACCCCTACCATGTCAACAATTAACACCAGAATTAACATCGGGTACTAACATAAGGCAAAATATATAATGTTGTGTACCCGTTTGTCCACTTCTGAACCTTGGTATGTATTTTTCTAAAACGCAAGTTACTGAGTATCCATGGGTCTTTTTCTCACATAAATATAATAAACTTTTCTCTATATTCATTATTAATAAAAAGAAAAATAAAGCTACAAACTAAGTAAGGAAAAGAAAAAAAATCACCGACTTACGGATTACGTCGGCAGGCTGGGAGGTGGATGTCATCTTCTTTTTGAATTCTCTGAGCGCCATGTTTAACCGAACTTTCATAATTTCACACGACCTTCTC
This sequence comes from Nemophila menziesii, assembly GCA_029959085.1. NCBI lineage: Eukaryota > Viridiplantae > Streptophyta > Magnoliopsida > Boraginales > Hydrophyllaceae > Nemophila > Nemophila menziesii. Next base: position 6,286,272 of record JARWIR010000030.1, read on the forward strand.
TAGCAGAACTGCTCGAACAACAAACCAACGCTGAACCCTCTAACCACCACACATAAAATCCGAGCAGTAAGCTTTAAATCATTATTGCTAACCTCCACTAATGGCGTCGCCTAAGTTTCCCACCAACACCATCAAAACACCAATCTCAACTTTTGAGTTTTCATAACTTTTGAGTTTTCATAGCTGCACACACTTGAAACTTGAACGCTGAATCTCTGAGGTCTCCAATATTTGTTGGATCAAAATCTCATAATCTCTGAGCTTTCATATATATAGTACTAATTTTTTTTCTAAATATTATAGGCCTCTCATAAGTTTGTTCTTTTTGTTCCAAAATAAGTATATAGTAAGACATTGGGATTTTGGATGTTTAGAAGAGGTTTCCAATATCTATTGGATCAAAATCTCTAGAAAATAAGAGAAGAGGGTTTCGTTGGCTATCGTTAATGTATTGATAAAGCAAGTTGCTTATACCCCGAGTTCCTAACTTCTTTATAATTCGTATGGATGAAAATAATCATTTGAATTCAATGCACTCATCATGAGCTCAGTAAGGTAGAAATTCATTCTTATCCTCAAACCTTCATGTACACAAAGGCAGATTTGTGTTTTAAAAAATTGGGTTTTAAGCACATCTTTGTAAAAAAATTGTTGCCTAATAAGTATCACATGTAATCTGTTGATAAATATACACAACTCATTAGGAAAATATACACAACCCAAAAATACGTAAACCATATAAAAACTCTCAACCCATTGCAAATATAAATATAACCCATTGATGGTTTAAAATTTAGACTTGTTGATAATAAGAGAATGTTTTTTGACCTTTTTAAAAATTAACTCAGAAAAAACTCACAATTTTATAAACTCACAATTTTATATTTGGAGCAGTTTGTTTTTTAAGTAATTTTCTTTTTAGTTACATGGAAGAGTTACTTTTAGACCCGGTGTCATTGACACAGTTCTAATCTGTAGCGCCTAAAAGAATAACCAAGCCAAGGCTCTGGACAGTTGAGCAAACCCAAATGGTTATTATGTATTTTTCTTATCTCTCGTGTTTTATATTTCAAGTTTATCCTAATTTATATTCTTGAAGTTGTCTTGTTTTACCACAACCAAAGCTACTTTTGCGTAATACATGTTATTTTTTCTTTTTTTTTGTCATGAGTAATGCATGCTCTTAAAAACCATATTTACAACTTACACCTAAATATGGCTTTATAAAACTATAAGAACCCAAATTCAACACACTTTTGAAACTTGTATGATTGTTTTTGTGAAGAAACCTTGACTATGTTAAACAGACAATCCTTGAGGAAAAATAAAGTTGAATTTAATGGTTTCTCACCAGGTCACTCATTTGTACTCAACCTAGTTACTTTACTGGAAACTTCAACCAAGATGAAAGACAGGAAACTAACCAAGCACCAAGCAACAATTAAGGATCATAAAAATACACTAAGCACAAATAATCACACGGAACACCAGATCTGCTGCAAACAACAGAACCAGTAAACACATTGTGAACGAATTGGTCCCATGTGGTTGGAGCAGCGTAATAAAGAATACAGAGAAATAAACAAAAAACAAAAAAATAGAAAAAGAGATCTTAATAGACTTATAGACTTATAGAGAGAACCACGACCCACACATATAATGTGAGTTTTAAATTAAAACTAAAAAACCACAGCCTTTAATATGAAAGTACAAACAAATTATCTATAGTAATTAAATTGACATTAATACAATAAACTAAAAAGTAAGAAAATCTTGTAAGATATGTGAGATTCGGCTTAATGCTTTGCAAGGAAAAGTACTCCCCTGGCCTCTATGTATCCACTTTACAGACTGCTGCTAAACTCCTCCAAGGTAACAATCGCTTAATAGCTTCCATCTTTAATAAGTACCATTTACCTAGAAAAAAGAAAAGGAAAAATGAATTAAACCAAAATCAAAAAGAATATAACTTTGCACGAGAGAAGTTAAAGTTTCCTAACCTTCTGTATAAAGCAGCAACATCTTCCTTTAAGCAATAAGTTTCTAGAAACCTGTCACCACAATTGTCCACATGCACAAATTCCATCACAAAATATTGATTGCCTGAATATTCATTCCATTCCATTCGAACCACAATATTAGCAATTGATTCCTTTCTAAAGCTTGTTTCGTGATCTTTCTCCTCTGGTGATTCAGAGGCAACCAACCTATACACATAAACCTTGCAGACCTGACCTGGCTAGAATGAACATCCAATAGGATGATACGAGATGCTCCCACGAGTGATATCCCTTCACCACAAGCTTTGATCGATTCAAAGAAGACTCGAGCATCCATTGATGCTTCTGGAAAATCAGCATCAGAGTTTCATGTGATCATAAATATTTCATTTCCATTGCTATAGCCTTTCATCTTTTTAGTTAATCTCTCCAGGAAATTCAATGGAAGGAGATATTGGCTAAACATCGGAAAAATCTGGCTTTTTCATCTTCCTTGTGATAGTGTCTTGATCACTTTAGGAATATCCATCTTTAGTAAAAAGCGCACACAGTAAATGATCTAGTAAAAAGTGCATATAGTAAATCAATATTAAATACATAACACCATGCATTAACCACCCAACATTTCTAAATACATCCACTTAAAGTAAAATACCAACTAAATCTTACCATGAAAATTATTAAACCTTTATGGTTAACTGAAATGTCATGTCCAACGATCTTATTCGTTTTGTTTTTTGTTCAGTAATGATATTATTCTTGACATGAGATCCTGCCTGTGTGCAAAATATAAAAAAATAATTAATAATCCCTTCCAAATAAATAAGCATTATTTCTATGTTAATATTTTTTAATTATCAAGTATATATGTAAAAGTAAAGAGTAATTAGTTCAAATCTAGCTCAAATTCAAGGTATAATCTCAATTTAATGATTAAATTTATGGATAGAATACATTAACTATTATCTATAAATATCACATATAGAGAAAAAGACCAGTTGGGAGGGCTATTGGTGGGGTGGTGAGATATCTTCTGGATTGTGATAATGTTTCAACCAAATCCACTAACCCAATTCATTCTTTACCGGTATGGCCCCTATGGTGAAAATGTATTGTATAAGATACCATAAGGAAATCCATAACAGAGCGGGCATCTACACTGAAATTGTTTAGTGGACTAGAAATCCAGAGTTTCACCCAACAAACAGCATAAAATTTCTTTCTTAATTCTAACACTTTCTCAATATCTCCTACTTTTGTTTTTCCCTTAGGGTTTTGTATATTTCATCGTTATTACAACTTAAAAACTGGGAAATATGAAAGAAAGGAGGAGTCGAGAGAATACCTGATTTAAACATCACTGATAAAAGTTCTTGATACCTTCTATTCGTAAAAGAAGACAACGAATGTCGGATATTTTATGCTGCTTCAAGGAAATTTTCCTCTTCCTTTTGAATTTATACTTTGATTTATGAAGAAAAGGTAACCAAAATGAGGTTTTATATAAGTTTTACCATATTAGTGTAGGACCCTTTCACACGGCTTCCAATAGTTTTGCCACGTTACAAGTATGATGAGTCATCGTAATTGTTTTTTCGTCAAAATACTGTAGTTAAAATGCAATAAAGTTTTACATATAAGGGAAACAAATCTCACCCAATCCCGTTAGGGAAGAGAAGTTAAACAGAAATTTAGCGAGTTGGTTAGGAGTTTTATGCACCCAATCTCAAGACAGAACACCACGAAGTTGTTGCCTTGCGACCCAATACGCACTCATACTATCTATTCTACGAATAAAATAGAACGATACTAATCTATTACATTAGAAATTTTTAATATCTAGTAAGTAATTCTTGAGCCTAGCATTTGGAGGAGCATTAGTATGATTTAGCAGGTCCACCACCACCTTGTTATCACATAAGATGCGAATATCCTTGTGATTAACCCATTACGCACTCGAATAAGTTCGGCTTCTTCATGGCTGAAACAAGAAAATGACCACGCATGGCCATAAATTAGAACATTTTTTTATATCGTGTATTACACAAACAGAGAATGATGTAAAGTCCTCTATAAAGGAAGCATCAGTATGAATTATAATAGTATCATCACTCATTTTACAGTTCCACTTATCACTCTTAATTTTACCTGCATTTTTACCTTGTTGTTCATTAGTATTTAGGTTTTTTTTACCTGTTTCAATTGTTCAATATTCTAGAAAGCATGTTTTTTTCTTTAAGTTTTGTATACTAATTGCCTCAGAAGATTGTGTAGTACATAGTATGTATTCATCATAGGCATTAGTTGTTTGTTTTAGTACTTGTATTGGGTTAGGGAGTATTCCTTCAAATATAAATGTATTTCTTGATTTCAATATCTGCCATAACATAAACATTCGAAAATAATAGAGGTATCTACCTGTTATATCTTGTTGTTTATGTAAGACCTTTATATCTATGAACCAGCTTTCAATTCTAGATGTAAATTGCGAGTCAGTTAGCATCTGTATAGGAGAGCTAAGACATAATGGTCTTACCCATGAGCAATTAAACAACATTTGTTTAATTGTTTCCACTTCATTGCCACCGACCTTGCAAATAGGGTCCATAACACATTTTCATTTGAATTTAAATTCCTCAGATGGAATTTTTCTTTTTATCACTTTCCAAATAAAGTTTTTCACTTTAGGAGGAACCTTGAGGCTCCAAACAGCCTTCCAAATAGAATTTGGGGTTATATAGGAGCCACTCGGTTGTCCACCATTTATTTCAGACTATTTTTTCATTTCTATATCTTTCAGATGCCCATATACCTCCTTAGATGTTACTTCATCATTCTTTGATATATTCCAAAATCGATTATCCTCACATATAGTAATAGGAGTTATAATATTTAGGATTTTTTGTTTAACAGAGTTACTAAACTATCTTGTAATGATCCCATGATCCCAAATATTAGATTTTTCATAAAATAAATCAGATACCTTCTCAAGATGACCGTTGTTAGGTTTTTTTAATGATAGTAATTCTTGGTATCTAGCTATGATCCCAAATATTTATCATTTTACCATTACCAATTTTCCAAATTAAATCTTTTTTGATATTATTTTTTCCTTCTATTAGGCTTCTCCACCCCAAAAGGGGTTATAGCCTAATTTAGCATCAATAAAGTGTGTATTTTTATAATATAATCCCTTTAAAGTTCTTGTAGGAAGTGATTTTGGATTATTTATCACTTTCGAGGCATTTCTAGATAACAATGCTAGGTTTTTTAGTTTCATGATTTTGAAACCCATACCCCCTTTACTTTTGTTAACAGTAATACTCCATTTTATCAAATGTTGTCGCTTTTTCTTATTATTATTCCACCAAAATGCTGCAATGGCAGAGTCAATTTTATCACATATATTAATAGGGAGCATAAAAGCAGCCATTGTATAGGTAGAAATAACACTTATAACTGATTTAATGAGAGTTTCTTTCCCTACTTCAGAATGATATATAGTGTTCCAGCTCTCTACTTTATTGTTTATTATATCAGTAATCCAGTTAAGAGCCTTTACCTTAGACCTACCCCAGTCTGCAGGTAGACCAAGGTATTTACCTAGATTGGGTAGTTTATTCATCCTAAGGAAGTTTAAAATAGTATGACTCTTTTCATTAGGGGTATTTTTAAAAAAGACAATACCCTTTTTATTAAGGTTAATACTTTGTCCCGAAGCATGACTATATTCATTAATAATATTATTAAATTGTTCAACTCTTCAATTTCAGCTCTAATAAAAAATAATTTGTCATCAACGAATAGAATATGACAAAGTAGGGGGCAATTTTTATTCTTTTTCAAACCTCTTATCAATTTTTTATCAATTTTATCATTCACTAAAGAAGTAAGCCCTTGGGTAATTAGGCAGAAAAGGAAGGGTGATAGGGGATCACCCTGCATCAAGCCTTTCGCGCGGTTATCTAGTTGTACTTGCTGCCCATTAAGGAGAACAGAGTAAGAAACCGATGTAACACAACCCATTATCCATTTTATCCATAAGTTGCTGAAATTCATCTTTTTTAAAGTAGCTTTTAAGAAATCCCATTCGACATTTTCGCATGATTTAGCTATGTTAGCTTTAATAGCCATGTAATGTTTATCAGTATTCTTCTTTTTTCTTTAAGAAATTACTAACCTCATGCGCAAGGAGTATATTTTCCGTAATTTCTCTTCCTGGGACAAATGTGCATTGTGATTCACTTATAATTATATTCATGTATTTTTGTAGCCTTTTAACAAGAATTTTCGCCAGGATTTTGTAGATCACATTTAAGCAACTAATTGGTCTGTAATGTGCAATTTTTGTGGGAGAGTCTATTTTAGGAATAAGATTTATAACCATTTTATTAATCTCATAGAGATTACCATCACTCCATAGGTAGTCAGAGATACATCTTAGTATATCAAATTTAAGCGTATCCCAATGCTTTTTAAAGAAGTATACATGGTATCCATTTGGTCTAGGGGATCTATCATTTCCCATTTCCCAAAGAGCTTCTTTAATTTCATTAATACCAACAGTTCTTGTAAGGTCAGAGTTAATCTCCTCATTAACACTTACTTTTAAGGTATTAATCACATGAGAGAAATCTCTAGGTCCTTTAGAGCTAAACATATTTCTAAAGTAGGTTTTAATCTCATTTTCCATTTCAATTTTTGTATCAACCCATTTATTATCTTCAGTGAGAATTCTAGTGATTTTGTTTCTTTTTCTTCTCCCTTTTGGTATAGCATGAAAGTAAGAGGTATTTCTATCTCCCAAAGATAGCCATTTTATTCTAGATTTTAATTTCCAATAAATTTCTTCATTTTTCCATCTTTTTTCCATTCTACCAATTATTGAGTACTATTCATCCCAATTTATAGGGTCAGTAGAGTTAATCATCTTTTTTAGCTTATTATTATCATTTTTCAGGGCTTCTTTTTTAATTCTAGCAAGATTTTTAGCCCATTCAATAATTTTACCATCTAAAAGGTGGAGTTTTTACCCCATTTTATGGATGCCTTTACCTCTAATTAGAGTCATTCAATCCAATTTTTTAGAATAAGATATATACATTCCTCATCTTCAAGCCAAGTTTTACAAAAGATGAATATTTTTATAAAGGGGATGGTTCTCTCATTCTTAATAAGAATTAACATAGCATGGTCAGAGCCTACTGGGGATAGAATAGCAACCCAAGCATTAGGAAAAAGGTGATCCCATTTTTTATTGATGGAATTGTCTTTGTGGGTACTCAATTAAGTATATAATTAGCGTTAAGCAACGCATCTTCCTAATAAGATATTGGAAGATTAGTTTGTGCCATCATAGACCTAACCATTTCTAGGAGTGTTCCATTCCTCCTTTCAGCCACACCATTCGGTTGTGGTGTATATGAAGCTATCTTACTATCCCCTTTTCATCAGAAAGTTATTTAAACTAATCTTATAGATATTCACGTCCACGATCGGTTCTTAAGGTTTTCACCTTCCACTCCAAGTGGTTTTCTGCTTCATTGACAAATATCATAAAACATTTCCATGCTTCAGATTTACAAAAAATCAAATAGATATAACCAAACCTAGTGAAATCATCTACAATAGCGATGGAATAATATTACCCACGTCTACTTTAAACAATGTCATAAGTATATTATTATTTATTAGATCATTTTATATTAGACATAACTTTTATAGATATTATTATTATGTTCGCTGAAGATAGTTATGTTGATTTCTCCCTTATTGTTTTTAGGGAAAAAGACTTCCTAAATACCCAATGTTTTGAATTCGACAAATAGATTCCCAATTTTTCAAAATTGGACATTCAGATTCCCAACATTTTCATTTTTGACTTCCTTTAGTACCTGCACTTAAATACACGTTAAATGTTGATGTGGCATAAACTTTCATTATTTAATTATAAATTATTTTTAGTTGTGAAATAACTAATTTACCCCTACCATGTCATCACTTAACACCAGAATTAACATCGTGTACTGATGGAAGGCAAAAAATAAAATGTTGTGTACCCGTTTTTCCACTTCTGAAACCTTGGTATGTATTTTTCCAAAATGCAAAATACTGAGTATTAATGGGGTCTTTTTATCACATAAATATAATAAACTTTTCTCTATATTCATTATTAATAAAAAGAAAGAATAAAGCTACAAACTAAGTAAGGAAAAGAAAAAAAATCATCGACTTATGGATTACGTCGGCGGGCTGGGGAGGTGGATGTCATCTTCTTATTGAATTTTCTGAGCGCCATGGTTAACCGACCTTTCATGATATCACACGTCCTTCTCTAGCAGAACTGCTCGAACAACAAACCAACGCTGGACCCTCTAACCACCACACATTAAATCCGAGCAGTAAGCATTAAATCATTATTGCTTAGGGATGGCAACAGATCGGATTATTGCAAGAAAATCCAAAACCATATCCATATCCATTTAATTTATCAAAAACTAAACCCTAACGGATTTAACCATCAGACTTACTTTTCAAAACCATATCTGAATAATTCAGATTCGGTTTTTTAAACGGTTTTTCGGATTTTAACCATAACCCGGCTCGCGCGGCGTCCCTCTCGCAGTAGGATTCCTAACCTCGCCTCGCTCTTGTGACATGCCAAACTATAACTCTCTAAATATATTGAAAATATTGAAACAAGATCACAAATACATGAGAATTTCCAATATATAAAATATTTTGTTGATCTTTAATTTTTTTTGGACATTAGTTGATCTTTAATTAAATAACGTTTTTGTTAATTCTAGTATTTAAATTTTAGTTTTGAGATATGAAAATACTTTTTTATCTATATTTTTATAAAATATACAAAAATAGATGATAATAAATGGGGTTTTGGTTATTCGGTTGTAATTTTATATAAAATTTTAACCTAAAGGATTTAACCATCGATTATATTTTTCAGAACCATAACCTAACGGTTTTACATCCTTATCTATAGTTGGGTTGAGACTTTTGGCCTTTTGGTAATTAAAATTCAAAAAAATATAAGAAATATGGACTTCAAAATATAAAATACATGGATTTTAGCCTTTAATAGGTAAAATAAAATAAGATTTATATATATAAAACGGATTTTCGGTTTTTCGGGTTTTTTTTATCTAAAACCATAACCTAACGGTTTTAACCATCGATTTCACTTTTTAAAACCAAACCCTAACGGATTTAACCACGGTTACATAATCGGTTTTTATTCGGTTCGGTAATCCGTCGGTTTTAGATTAAAATCGTAACCATTGCAATAATATTGCTGACCTCCACTAATGGTGTCACCTAAGTTTCCCACCAACACCATCAAAACACCAATCTCAACTTTTGAGTTTTCATAGCTGCACACACTTGAAAACTGAACGTTGAATCTCTGAGGTCTCTAATATCTGTTGGATCAAAATCTCATAATCTCTCCAGGAATTTCAATGGAAGGAGATATTGGCTGAACATCGGAAAAATCTGGCTTTTTCATCTAGTAGAAAGAGAACAAGTAAATCAATATTAAATACACCATGCATTAACCACCCAACAATTCTAAATACATCCACTAAAAGTAAACTACCAACTAAATCTTACCATGGAAATTATTAAACTTTCATGGTTAACTGAAATGTCATGGCTAACGATCTTATTCATTTTGATTTTAGTAATGATATTATTCTTGACATGAGTTTCTGCCTGTGTGCAAAATATAAAAAAATCACTATTAATCCCTTCCAAATAAATAAGCATTATTTATATGTTAATATTTTTTAATAATCAAGTAAATATGTAAAAGTAAAGATTAATTAGTTCAAATCTAGCTCAAATTCAAGTTATAATCCCAATTTAATGATTAAATTTATTGATAAAATACATTAATGATTATTCATAATTATCACATATAGAATAAAAGACCTGTTGGTGTTGGGAGGGCTATTGGTGGGATGGCGGTTGATGAGATACCTTCTGGATTGTGATAATGTGATAACCAAATTTACTAACCCAACTCATTCATCACCGGTATGGCCCCCTATGGTGCAAATGTATTGTATAAGATACAATTTTGATTTCTCTTAGCCATCAGAAAATGTATTCGTAAGAGAAGACGGCGATAATAGAATATCTTAGGCTGCTCCAAGGAACTTTTCGTCTTACTTTTGATTTATGAAGAAAAGGTAACGGAAATGAGGGTTTTATATAAGTTTGAGGAAATGCCCTTTTTGCTCCTAGTTTTTAACGCGATTGACAGGTTGCTACATTGTTTAATGCCACTAGATACCCTAACTTTTGTTTTCGTGACTCGTGGCCCCCTACTAACGTTTTCCGTCCAAAATCACCGTTAAGTGGACGTGGACGGCACATATCAATATTTTTATTTTTTTTTATTCTTAATCCGTTTTAATTAATTAATTAATTATCTTAAACCCATATTTTTAAAAGGGAAAAATAGGTAATTCTTTAATGCCTACAGTATATATACCCAAAACAAAACAAAAAAATTAAAACAAAATCAAAAGACATGGGAGGGTTTGGTTTGGGGAAGAACACGAAGACGTAGGACCCAGATTGCATAAGATGATGTACTTTAGCTCGAAAGATAATCAATGGCGTTGTTTACGTTATGGAGTAAGTGTGATTATTTACTACCCCTAAATCTTTGCTTGTTGGTTAAGATCTTTTAATCCGTAAATGTAGGTTTTCGAGAATATTTATTACATTTTCAGATATCATGCGTGAAGGGCGGGAATTAGTTTGTAATAGGAGTAGATTTTACGGGATTTGGTTACCATATTGATAGTGTATCTATATTTGATAATTATTTTTCCATTAATTGGTTCCTAACGTAATGGGTAACTAATTTATTCGAAATTGATTGTGTAACAGTGAAATTTGCATTGAGGATTCGCTTTGGTGGGATATATAATGAAGACAAGAGAAATTACCATGAAGTAAAGATTGAGTATGTACATATTTGTGAATATGACAAATTTAGTATAAATGTACTTAAGAAGATTGTTTCGAAGTTAGGGATAAAAGGTAACTTGGAGTACTACTTTTTGAAATTGGGGAAAAACTACCTGATGGTCTAGTATGTTTGGATAGCAAGGATAAATGTATGGAGATGTGTAGCATTGTAGAGAACAACGCAACTGTTGACCTTTTTGTTGTTAGTAAACCAATAATACATGAAAACCAGGAAATTCAAACTCCTTATTTCATGCCTTTGTTATTAACTTGGAATAAGCTTGAAGAAATAGTTCGGCAACGAGAAGAAGATAAAGTTCATACCAATAATGGCCATGATGTGATGGAAGTTCAGAACTGTAATGAAGGGCAGGAAGAAGTAGTTAAGACCTGTGATGAAAAGCCTGCTATGAAAAGCGTAGAAGAAAAGAGTGATGAAAGGCATGATGAGAAAAGCGTGGCAGAAAAGATAGTTGTAGACGAAACAATAAAGGTACACAGTCATTTGACAGTTTAGCCCTTACCATTTTAGTTGATCGACAATTAAACCCCTAATTTATATATATTTGACTATATATTTCTTTTAATTTTATAGGTTGTTTATGAAGATCAAAACACAACAGATGTTAATGTAACTGAAGGTTAGAATGACGAAGTAAAAAATTTAGTTTCATAGACTGTAGAGAAAGTAGTTGCTGAGAAAGAACTAAACAAGGTAGGTAATGTTGATTTGGAAGAAGGAGGAAAGACCTGTGATGAAAGGCCTGATATGAAAAGCGTGGAAGAAAAGAATGGTGAAAGGCATGCTGGGAAAAGCGTGGAAGAAAAGATAGTTGAAGAAGAAACAATAAAAGTACACAGTCAATTGACAGTTTGCCCTTTACATTTCAGTTGATTGACAAATCACCCCCTTAATTTACATATATTTGATTGTAAATTTCTTTTACCTTTTCAGGTTGTTTGTGAAGATCAAAACACACCTGATGTTAATGTAACTGAAGGTGAAGGTGAGAAAGAAGAAGTAAATAATTTTGTTATTGAGACTTTGGAAGAACAACGCTCTGATATTGGAGAGAAGGAGAAGTCTGTTAATGATATATTGGATAAAGTGTTGCAGGTTTTGAAGTCTGAAGAGAAAGAAGATAAGAGGAGTTCCAAAAATAAATCCCCATTGAGGCCTTTCAGGCTTATCTATGAAAACCTAACAGATGATAAGATTGAATCTTTATAGTAATGTGAGTGATTTTCAACAGTTAGTGCACAGGGAATATGCAGTTAATGTTAGTACTAGAGCATGCTACAGGGCATATCACTTAGCAAAAGGCATGACAGAGGTTGAATACAAAGATCAATACAAGAAGATTTACGATTATTCAACACAAATCAGGAGAAGTAACCCTGGAAGTACTGTAGCTATTGAAACTACTGTTGATGAGCTCACTGGATTAGAAAGATTTCATAGACTTTATGTTGGTCTTGAAGGTTGTAAAAGAGGTTTTTAGATTATTGTAGAAAGGTTGTTGGGGTAGATGGATGTCACCTAAAAGGTCCACATCCAGGTGTGATTTTAATAGCAGTTGGAATTGATGGGAACAACTGTATATTCCCAATTGTGTAGTGCCTAGCAGAGAAAGAGGATAGTAACTCTTGGAGATGGTATTTTAACTTGTTGGTACAAGATCTTGGTATAAGTAATCAACAAGAATGGACTTTCATATCTGATTGGCCAAAGGTTGGTTATATTTGATGGGTATAAATATAAAGTTTTTGTAAAGAATACTAACTGTTTTTTTCTTTGTTTGTGTTTATAGGGATTACTCCAGGTCATGGCAGAATGAAATGAAAAGGATTCTCATTCATATTCAGGTCCTAAAGTGCATGCATGAGAAAACCACCCCTTGCTTCTGGTATGGGGTCAATGTTGTGACTGTTCCTTAGGCCAAAGTAGGCACCTAAAGAAATGCTTCCGGATATTGAACATCGGAATTGTGTAAGGCATCTGTATAATAATTTTAAGATCAAGCATTCGGGTTTGGCTTTAAAAGACAAAGTGTGGGAAGCTGCAAGGGCCCCATCAATTTACAGAATTGATGAAGCAATGGATGAAATTAAACACATGGAGGAGGATGCTTTCAAATGGCTCTCTAACCTAGATCCCAAGGCGTGGTCAAGGTCTCATGTTAGTACATTTACAAAATGTGATATTCTACTCAACAACATCTGCGAAAGTTATAACAATTCCATTAAAAAGTCAGGTATATTATCAGCTTACTCCCTAAACAGTTAACTATTATGTCTATTTACCCTCTGCAAAGTTTCATATTTTGTCTACTTATCCCTTACACAAGCAAAACAATTGTCTATTTATCCCCTACAGATTTTCTTATTTTGTCTACTTACCCCCTAAACAGCTACAAATGTTGTCTACTTACCCCTTAAAAAGTTAACCATTTTATCTACTTACCCCCTAAACGGTTAACTATTTTATTTACTTACCCCCGAAACAGTTAACTATTTTATCATGTTTGTAACAGGGACAAGTGTCTCATTCTCATACTTGAGGGGCTAAGGATGTATAGTATGAAGAGGCTACAATCTAAGAGATCATGGATGTCAAAAGACGAAGGTGATATATGTCCTAAGATCAGACACTTGGTAAACAAACGGTATGTTAATGTTCAAACTTCTCACCACATTCATAAATCTCTGATAGTCAGCCATATCTCCTTTCATTTGATTTCTGGATGGAAAAGGTGGAGGAGGACGGGTTTCTATAACATCTTTCTCTTGGGTATTTCCGAAATCTTCTCCACTTCCACCACTTCATCATCTTTTTCTTCCACATCCTTTACCGGTTTTTCTTTTCTCGTTATTTCTTTTTCTTTCATAACCAGAAAGGGCGGTGGTTGTAATTGCTTACAACTTCTTTTTCTTATCGCGTAACAATGCTCCCCTTGTTTAGGAATTTCTGTGTCACTTGGGAGTTGGCCTTGACCTCAAACATTCAAGCTATTGGTAATTTTTGATATTTAACTCTTTAAGATTTTTAACGAAGCAGAATGTGAATTTAAAGTATCTTCCGTCTTGTTTTCCTTAACGGTTGTGGTGTTTATGTATCGAGATAGCTGATCCTCAAGTTGGGATGACATACTTTGGGAAGAAGATATGTATTGCGTCAAGGTAAGTTCTAAATCAGCTTCAGTGAGTGCACCTTCTTGAGGTCAGGCAGGAAGTACTTTTTGAGCTGATGTATCGGAATATGCTTTATGATTAGCTCTAGGTTGATATCCTATGTAGTGGTTTTGCGGCTTGAATTGATAATTGTTCCCTTGGGGCCTAGGTTGATAAGTTCCTGGATTGGCTGCCCCATGTTGATTTAAATATTTAAATCTTGGATGATTTCTATTTTGGTTACCATACCTTAAACCACCTGAATAGTTATTACCTTGATAAATTGATTAATCATACCCGCGTCTGGTCTGAATCGGATTCCTTGAATTGCGGGTGGGAGAAGTCCCAGCGGTGGTAGACGAAACTGTCTATATTCGTTAGGTTGGACGAATCACATAACATCTTCTTAAATTCCTGTACCATTATTCTTGAGCGGTTCCTGGATTGGTTTTTGTAAATTAAAAGTGCAAATAAAGTAAAGACTGAAATTAAATTATCAGAAAGGAAATAAAGCAAATAAAAGACTAACTTCATATAAGAGAGATACTTGAGTCTCGCAAGGAATCCACTTAATCAATATAATCTATGCTATGTTTAAGGGTAGAATTAGAATTATTATATTAGTCGGGACTCCAATATCTCCTAGCCCTCTGTCGGGTGGACCTAGAAGCTATCCTAAAGTATCATAAACACCTGTATGGTCGAATATGGATATTCTGACGATATGATTTTACCTCTTTGGCTATGTAATTAGTTAAGCCTGTCGGTCAATAACAGACATTACACGGGTATTACCTAGATCTGTATTCAAACCCCCCTGTCGGATGATCACTTCGCCACTAAAGTGAATAGCCCAAATACTAAAAGCTAATTCTAGTTGTTCCTAAAAGAATTAGTAATGAAAACAAAGTAATATCCAATACCTAAAACTCAATTCAATTTAAATCTAAACAATCCCAAATTCAAAACATAGATTAATTAATTAAGGTTCATCCCTTTAATGAGATTCTCAAGTATAAAGAAATTTAGCTCATAAGAAAATTAAAGACTAACAAATAAAAGAAAAGGAATTCATGTTCAAATACAAAAGATAAATTGATAACCTAAAGGGTAGGATGACTGATGTTGGAAGAACAGGATTCCTCCAACACTAGCTTCTCCTTGCCTTCTTGCTCTGACTTGAAAACCTTAAGCCTCTTGTGTAATTCTCTGAAGTGTATATATTGAAGAATAATTGAGAGGTACTAAATTATGAGGTCTAAGGGGTGTATTTACAGGTGTTAGCAAGCCCTAGGTCGAATTACTTGGAGTGGAAGACAAGTTAAGAACTCTCAAATTCGTAGCCCTAAAATCTAGGAAAGGTAAGATTCTGCTGCTGATTTGATTTGGTCATATCTCATTCAATACTTATCCGTTTGAGAAATTCCAATATATGAAACTGCTTGTCTTGGAAAGAGCTTTCTATTGGTGCAGACCAATTGTCCAGATTCCTAGCCAATCTTTAGTTATGGACTCATGTTTGAAACGTGGCTGGAATTTCAGATTCATAAGGCAGCTTTATCTTTTCCTTCTTTGCATATATCCTTCCTTAATCTTCTTATTTCCATGTAAATCTCTTTCCTTTACTCCTTTATCTTGACTTGGTCTCTAAGTAATTATCATATATCTTTTAAAGCTTCACATTAAATAAATAGTTAAACCGCATATGCTTTAAAAAGAATAAATCAATAAATCAAGAAATAGAAATAGGAAAGCACACTCTAAAAACAAAATCTCGCTTAAAAACATTTTCTAACACTCTAAAATACACTAAGACTTTATTCTCCCTTCTCCTCCTTGGATTGGTCTTTCATGAAATTCAAGAACCGATTAACTTTGCACTAAAAATAGTCAAATTTACGCACAAAAGCTCAGTATCTACAAATAGTTAATTTTCAAGGGGAAGAAGTGCAATATGATCAATTAAGCCTAAAAGTCTATCAAATTAGTCATTTATTCACCTAAAAGGATGTCTCCAGAGGTTTAATAATTAGAACAAATATGGAGACATCAAGACCCCAAACTCAAACCTTTGTTATCCCGACAAAGTAAAAAATAAAAACAAATGATATTTTAGGTGAACGCAGAAGGTAGAATCAAGAAAATAATCCCAAAGCACATCTTAAAACAAATCTCATATAGTCTAATCTAGGAATTAATATACACCTACACTTATCATGCAAAATCAAACACAAAATAATATCAATCCAAAATTAATTTCACAATGCTAGAGGGTTACGCTTATTACTTATCTCAATATGGTGGCTATAGGGTGTTCCTTGATCTTTACTTGCTTTGAACGCTCCACTTAGCATATTCCCTATTAACTCATTGTGCATCTAGGAATCACTGGGTCTTTACGGTTTTATCATAGGCTGAAGGACGGTATGGTATGTATATTTGGTAAATTTGAAGTGAGCTTTTGGCTCTCTCCTCACTTACCATCAACAAACTGTCCAAGAGCATGAGTTTACACTCGAATAACGTTCTCACTCAACCCATTTGACGCGCTTAATTAGCATCCCCCAAATTAACCCAATAAGCACTAAGGATGATTCACTTAAAAATTTCCACTTTGCCGGTACAAATATATTTTATTTTAAAATAATTCATTTTTTTCTTTTCTTTTGTATAGCTATGACTCTCTTTTTAATGTCGAGATATGATGCTATTTTTCATAGTTATGCGTTTTCATAACTTGAGCTCATAGCTTCTTTTCCATTCACTATTACCCCGACAAAGGGTTACAATATAATAAACCTATGAATCATCATCATATATAGCACAAAGCACAATTGATAAGCTCAAAAATCCCAACCCAATGTAAATTCCCATATAGTGGACCCACCACCCCAAACTCAAGCTCAAGACAGGAAGTCTCAGGATCGTGATTCAAGTGCGGGTCATATTGTCATGCCTAATAATCTAAAGGGATATTGGCTTATAATGTGGCGACAAAAGAAAGGCTTAAAGGCTAAAAATTTGGCTAAGAAGGATATAATTAATTCATGGATAGAAGGCCAAAAAGGATTCAAAGGGCTAACAAAGAACCGCCTCTATCATTTTCCTATTTACACAGCTTGCCTCTAGTTCATACCTAAGTGGATTCTCTACTCATTTAGATCTCACGTTCTACAAACCACTAATTATCCTTAAGCACAAGTTTACTTCCTTTGCATTGTTCATTAATTCTTCCTATCAATTACCTCATATTTGCATGCGGTCAACGTGTGTTTTATACTAACTCCTAAATTCAACTATTTTCTATCATAAATTCATGAAAAGCATGCTTGATGGGGGCATTTAAAATACTCTACGGTCAACACAACCGTAAGATTAATTTTATTGCAAGCATGTAAAAGAAAATGGGATGAGGCAACGAACCCCACCTCAAAATCAAAAATGAGTCATGTCCCCACGACTCAAAAAAGACTCAATAAAGCAAATAAACAGATAAAACAAATAAGAAAGAGATAGGAAAACGTATCTGAACCAGCACGAAGCTGGTTTTCATGGTTGCGTGTAGGTTGAGCTCCTTGTGTTGCGTGGGTGTCATGTTGAACATTGCTCACTCCACGTAATATGATTTGCATAAGCTCCAACTGTTTTGTGACTTTTCCTATGGTTGGTAACACCTCTTCATGAATATCATCCAAAAATTTCATTCTTTCAACTACATCTTATAACACCCAAAAGTTACTAAGAGGTTCTCCAACTTCTTCTTCCTCTCCATGTTATTCTTATTTTCCCAACCTTCGACATCTCAATGAACCCCAAACTCAAAACTTCAAATAATCAAAAACTAGAGAAGAATTTTGAAATTTGATGTTTTGAGGATATGTAATGAAGGATTTTGGTGTTATATGAGGTTGTTGATCAATATGTAATGGCTTGGGGAAGGTTTAATGAATAGGTTTGAAGCTTTTATGATGAGGCTAAAGCATGAAGGAGAAGATTTCTTGAATTTCTTGAAGGATCGTGGTGTTTGATGTGTGTTTGGAATGAAATAGGAGGAAGGATTTAATGGTCTTTTGTGTTGTAGTGGTCTTTGTGCATGTGTATAAGTGTTAAGGTCTGAAACATTCGTATTGTGGGAGGCTAGGGTTTGCGTCTGATAAGGTAAGAGTTGTATTAGGAATTACTCTCCTCAAAACCGACATGCTGACCGGCATACCGTCGGATTGGCAGACATACCAGTGCTGGACTCTTCCTTTTTGCACCACTCGGAAAACAACCCGAGCCGCTACCCGAGACCACGTGATTTCTCTTGGCCGATATACAGGGGATATTCACCGGCATACCGGTGCTGCTTTTTGTCCAGGAGTGACTCAGTCAAAATACCCGAGGCGAGCTACCCGAGGCCACGGGTTTTCTTATGGTCGGCATACCGGTCATGTGACCGGCTAGCCGGTGCGCTTCGCGTGATTTTTCGACCTCTCGGCAAACAACCCAAGACTCCACCCGTGGGCACGTGTTTCTGCTCCTCCGGCTAGCCAGTCAGTGCAGCAGATTTCCTCTTTTTTGTTCCTTAGCACCCCAAACTCAATTCTTGCACCAATAACAAGCTATCTTTCTCATTTCTTTTAAAAGTAGACACTAAAAATTGACACTTAACTTAGAACTATACACTAGGAATTGAAAAACAGAAAGCAAATTAAACATGGGTTGTCTCCCAAGAAGCACTTTTGTTTATTACGTCTTTAAGTTTGACGCGTTACCTTCCATGAAGATGGTATTGAGGCCCTTGCGGTTCTCCTCCGCTTGAATCCGCCTCGCCCTTGGCATGTAAGATTTGAAACCATCCCCCTTAAAATTTTATTCAATCGATCTTTGAAACGGGGAGGGTAGTATCTTCGTTTCGCCTTCTTACTTTCACGACGAAACTTATTCTTCACCACACGATAGTAGATAACCGTCCTCAACGGTATAAGCTCATTTTTATTCTCTTTAATCTCGCGTTCCTCTTTAAAGTATGGTGGGTAGGTGCTTCTCTTTGCCGCTTTACTCTCGCGGTGTAGAACCTTTCTTGAGTAGCACCTATCGATCATTTTTAGTAATAGAGGTGATTCCGATTTTTTATCTTTAATGATGATTTGTGGTGGAGATAGTGATTGGTGAACTTTTTGTGGTGGAGATTCGACTTTCCTTTTATTATGAAGCTTTAATTCTTCAATTGATTCCTCAACCACTTCACATTCGTCTTCGCTTTCAACACAATCTTACACTATTACCTCATCATATTCTTGATGTGGAATCTTAATCTCGATCACCTCTTTTTCTTGTTTGCATTCTGTATCATGATCATGTGCACGCACCATAGGAATAGCAATCTCAGTTTCAATTTCTCGGATTTTCGTTGCTACTCTTTCTTCCACTATGCTAACAAGATTCTCAACCACATGGTGGTCTCCATTTATAATCGGCATGATGGTCATATCACTATCAATAGTATCTTCCTTCAACACCTCCTCCTCAACTACTTTTCCACATTGAGTAAGAACTTCATCTAGCATATTTTGTATTCTTTTACAGCTAGAGTTTATTTCCTCCTACGTTTGTGCATATGAGAGCATGAGTTCTTTAATTGATCTATCAAATTCAGAACTTTGCGGTGCAAGTGGAGGTTGTTGAATGATTTCAATCCACTGGTTGCTCCATCCTTGCTCTTGCTGATAGTGATGAGCTGGGTAGTTTGAATATTTTCAACCCACTGGTTGTTCCATCCTTGCTCCTGGGGATAGTGATATGATGATTGTTGTTGATTATTCCCGATCCATTGATTGTTCCAATCCTGCTCTTGCGGGTGTTGATAAGGTTGTTGGTAGAAGTTACTACCCCATTGTTGTTGCCCCGAAGAGTCTTCCCAATAATCGTATGGATCGGGATTCAGGTAATGTCCTCTATACATCTTCAATAAACCTCTTTAGCATTACCTGAATAAAAATCTGTACAACCAAAACAAAAACAAAAACCAAGCGTAAAACTGAAAAAATAAATAAACAATTAAAACTACTAAAGATTAACACCGGGGTCTCACGCTACCGTCCCCGGCAAAGGCGCCAAAAACTTGGTGGGTCATAGGGTGTTATGTTAGCCTTACCTTGTTTTTATTCCCGTTTTAATATTCGACAAATCATTCTTTAACTAAAATTCATTTGGTATCACTTTTAAATGTTTTCCAAAACACCTCATTAGATTAGTTATCTTTAATTCCTTGAACTTGAGCTTCATTAGTACAGTGGCGTGGTACACCGGACAACAACTGCGGTATACCGCAGTACCACGGACCAAAGGCGCGGTGCACATCTAGTCCGAACAGAAAGCAAGATAATGTGTGGTACACCGGACTGAAGGCGCGGTACACCGGACCAAGGGTGCGGACCAAGAACGCGGTGCATGGGGTAGCCCGTCAGTAAGCTATGAAATCGATACGAGGAGAAGTGCGGTACACCGCACCATATCTGCGGTACACCGCGAGAAAGGGTTTTCTGCTCTTTAGAACAAGACAAAGCTTATATCCGTTGGAGTTTAAATCTATCCGTTAGATAGAAGCCTTTTGACCGTTGGAAGCTTATTTCAGCTATAAATTGAAGCTCATTCAAGACACAACTCATCCCTTCCATCTACCAATCTTAAGAGCAATTAATATTATCATTCAAGAAGGTTTCAAAGGAGCATTCAAGTCATATTCATTCCTCAAGCTATATAGTTTATATCCACTCATTTAGGAGTCTAGTTACAAGCTATTATAACACCCCTAAACACTTTTCCTTTCCTCCTAGTTCTTGTAATAGATTAAGAGAGTAGTGTGAGTATAGGTTCTATACTTGGTTCCTTGTGTTGGTGATAACACAAGTGTATTTCCTTCAAGGTTTTGAAGTGGTTGTAAAGGGTTTGTAATCTCACCCGGGTTAAAGAGTTACGAAGATTAGTTGAGAATCTTGCAAATCCTAAGGAGGCTTCCTTAGGTAGTGGATGTAGGGAAACCGAACCACTATACATCGTTGTGTATCTTTCTATCCCTACACTCTTTACCTTGCGGCACTCTATATGCTTACATGAATATTTTGATAATATTGTCTTTTAGGATTATCTAGTTCTTGACTATTTAGTTTGCTAAAACAATAGGATTCAAATTAGCTTTTAATTTTATTTACTTGAAATAAAATTAGCCGATTAATTTCCATTGTCCTATTCAACCCCCCTTCTAGGACGCATATAGAATATCAATTGGTATCAGAGCCTAGCTCTATTGTACTTAATCGTTTCTAGAGTTAATACGATATGGACTCTAATCAACCAGAAGGTTCATGTTCTACTAGACCTCCGCTTTTTGTAGGAAAAGATTACTTTGGATGGAAAAAGAAAATGGAGATTCATGTCAAAGGAATCGATTACTTTTTGTGGCTTGCTATCAAGAAGGGTCCTTTCATTCCTTATGTTGATGATAGTCAAACCGTTGAGAAAGATGAAGATAATTACAATGCTCAAGACATAGCTAAACTCACCAAAAACAACAAAGCTATGAACATACTCATAAATGGTTTGAGTGTCACGGAATATGCTAGAGTGAGTGAATGCAATTCGGCTTATGAAATGTGGCAACTCTTGGAGCTATCATATCAAGGAACGGAAGATGTAAAGGAAACTAAGATTGGTCTTTTTATCACTAAGTATGAGCTATTTCGTATGGAGCCCGATGAAGCCTTAAATGCTATGCATCAAAGAAATTCTAACATTGTCAACACCTTGAAGACTCTTGGTCAAGAGTACACCAACAAAGAACAATGCCGAAAAATCTTATTTGCTCTTCCAAAGAAATACAAATCAAAAATCAACTCTATAAGAGATACTAAAGATCTTTCAAAAATGACGGTTCATGAACTCATTTGCAACCTCATGATGGAAGAGCTCGTGCTTGAAGAAGAAAAGATAAGAGATGATGAGGAGAAGAAGATTAACAAATCTATTGCCTTCCATGCCTTGAGTAGCAATTTGAAAGAACTAAAAGAAAGGAAGGAAAGTGAAGAAGAAGAAAATTCACATGAAGAAGAAACTAGTGAAGATGAAGGAGTAGCTATGTTGGCAAGAGATATGAAAAAATTAATGAGATACAAACGCTTTGCCAAGAAAGGAAGTTCTTCCACACCCTATAAGAAGAATGTTAGAGCTATCAAACAAGATGAACCCACTTGCTATCATTGCAAGAAAGTTGGTCACATCAAAACTTATTGTCCTCTTCTTCAAAAGGAGAAACCAAAGAGAGCAATGCATGCTAATATCACTTGGGATTCGGATGAAGAAGAAAGTGATAATGAGAATGTTAATCTTGTTGCCTTTATGGGAAAACTTGAAAATGATGAAGATACTTCTTGGGATGATGATCATACTATCCAAGAACTAAGCAATACCGGTTCAACTCACTTTGCCTTTATGGCAAATCATGATGAGGTAACTCCTAAATCTAAACTTTCTTTATCTAATGAAGATGCTAGTGAGCAAGATATTCATGAGGCATTTGATTCTCTTTACAATGAATTTTTAAACTCTATTGAAACAAACAAAGTTTTAACAAAAGATTTGGAAATTGAAAGAAATAGAAGTAAAGAGATTTTAAAAGCTTTGGAAGATTGTCAAAATCTTAGTGATGAATGTATAGATGAAAATAAGAAACTTCATCTTATTGAGAAAAGTCTTTTGGAAGAAAAAGGTTTGTTAGAGAAAAAGATGGAGGATCAAAATGCTATTATTTTAAGATTTACAAATGGGCAAGAAAACTTGGATTTGATTTTAGGTTCTCAAAAATTGGCTTTTGAAAAAAGTGGTGTTGGATATGATCCATCAACTAAACAAAAACTTTAAAAAAATGTTTTTGTTAAATCAAAAATTTCAAATGCTATTTCGTCTTCTTCAAAATCTTCTATCACTTGCACTTATTGTGAAAAACTTGATCATAATGCATCTCATTGTTACTATCGAAAATTATTGGATTTGGGATCTCTTGTGCCACTTTGGAAAAGGCCTATATGGGCTATAAAAAGAAAATCCACTAACCCTCATGGACCCAAACCAAATTGGGTACCTAAAGCCTAAATTATTTTTGTGTGTAGGGATTGAGCATCAAGAAGCAAAATATATGGCTCCTTGATAGTGGATGCTCAAGACATATGACCGGGAATCCTTCATTATTTACACATCAATAAAACAAAAGGTGATAGAGTTACTTTTGCCAACAATACTAAAAAATATGTTTTGGGTAAAGGTAATATTGGTAATATGAATTCTTTACTTATTTCAAATGTTTTGCTTGTTGAGGGTCTATCTTTTAACTTGCTTAGTATTAGTCAACTTTGTGATGTTGGTTATTGTGTTAAATTTGAAGCATCTAGATGCATTGTTTTCAAAAATGATGAGTTAGATACTATCTTTATTGCTAAAAGATCGGATAATGTTTTTGTAGTTGATCTTGAGAGTCTTATGTGTCAACGTATAAAATGCTTGTCCGTGGTTAATGATAGTTGGCTTTGGCATAGACGTCTAGGACATGCTAGCATGGATATAATTTCAAAATTATCTAGAAAAAATCTTGTTGTTGGTTTGCCTATTTATAAGTTTGATAAAGATAAACTTTGTGATGCATGTCAACTTGGTAAACAACATCGTTCATCTTTTAAACCCATAAATAAGGTCATCACCATTAGGCCACTTCAATTATTGCATATGAATCTTTTTGGTCCCGTTGATGTCACTAGTCTAGGAGGATCTAGATATGTCTTTGTTGTTGTTGATGATTACACTAGATATACATGGGTGATGTTCCTTGCTTTAAAAAATCAAGCCTTCAATGAATTTGCAAAACTTTGTAGAAAGGTGCAAAATGAGAAAGGCTACTCTATTACATGCATTCGTAGTGATAATGGTAGTGAATATGTGAATTCTCCTTTTGTGCATTTTTGTGATGAATTTGGCATTGAGCATAATTTTTCGGCTCCTAGAACTCCCCAACAAAATGGGGTAGTGGAAAGGAAAAACCAAACTCTACAAGAAATGGCAAGAACAATGCTAAAAGAACATAGCTTGCCTACATACTTTAGGGGTGAAGCCGTTCATACGGCTTGTTATGTGTTAAATAGAGTTCTAATTAGACCCCTTATTAAGAAAACCCCTTATGAGCTTTTGAATGGTAGACCACAAACTATTGCATATTTTCGTGTTTTTGGGTGCAAATGTTTTATCTTAAACACTAGGGACTATTTGGGCAAATTTGATGCAAAATCGGATGAAGGTATTTTTCTTGGCTATTCCACTAAGGGTAAAGCCTATCGTATTTTCAATAAACGCACTCGTACCATTGAAGAATCTATGCATGTTGACTTTGATGAGACTAACCCTTTTTGTGTCAAGAAAGTAGTAGATGTTGATTTACATGAAGATACTCCACAAGATCAACCCTTAGAATCTCCTACTCAAGTATTAAAATCTCATGATGAATCTCTTAAGGAAAATGGTCAACTCTCAAATGAAGCTAGTACAGATTTACCAAAGTGTTGGAAAAACATCAAAGATCACCCAAGTGAATTAATTATAGGTGATCCAAATGAAGGTGTAACCACTCTTTCTCGTATAATTGCTCTTTGTGCTCATCAAGCATTCTTATCTCAAATTGAGCCCAAGAATATTAAAGAAGCCTTGCTAGATGATCATTGGATAAACGCTATGCATGAGGAATTAAATCAATTTGAGCGTAGTAAGTTTAGTTGAGAAACCAATTGGCACTACTATTATTGGCACAAAGTGGGTGTTTCGCATCAAGCTAGATGACACCGGTATAATCACTAGAAATAAAGCAAGGTTAGTTGCTCAAGGATATAATCAAGAAGAAGGTATTGATTTCGATGAAACTTTTGCTCCGGTAGCTAGACTTGAATCTATTCGTATGTTGCTTGCTTTTGCTTGTTATATGAATTTTAAACTTTACCAAATGGATGTCAAAAGTGCTTTTTTAAACGGTTTTATAGATGAGGAAGTTTTTGTTAAACAACCACCGGGTTTTGAAGATCCAAAATTTCCAAATCATGTTTTTAAACTTTCAAAAGCTTTATATGGTTTAAAACAAGCACCTCGTGCTTGGTATGAACGTTTAAGCAAATTTTTGTTAGAAGATGGTTTTAAACGAGGAAATATTGATTCCACCTTATTTATAAAAAGGTCTTCAAAAGATATCCTTCTTGTTCAAATTTATGTGGATGATATAATATTTGGTGCTACTAATGAAAATCTTTGTGAGAATTTTTCTAAAAGCATGCATAAGGAATTTGAGATGAGCATGATGGGAGAATTGAATTACTTTCTTGGACTTCAAATCAAGCAAATGAAGGATGGCATCTTTGTAAATCAAGTCAAATACACAAAAGAATTGATCAAAAAAATTGGACTTGAAGATGCAAAGGAAATTGGAACTCCAATGAGCACATCCACAAAATTAGACAAAGATGAAGATGGTAAGGATGTTGATGAGAAAACATATCGAGGTATGATTGGTAGCTTACTCTATTTAACCGCTTCTAGACCCGATATTATGTTCTCCGTGTGTCTTTGAGCTAGATTTCAATCCTCTCCTAAAGAATCTCATCTTAGTGCCGTTAAGCGTATTTTTAGGTACTTAAAGGGAACTCTAAGTTTAGGACTTTGGTACCCAAAATTTACCTCTTTTGAACTAATAGGTTATTCGGATGCCGATTATGCCGGTTGTAGACTTGATAGGAAGAGTACTAGTGGTAGTTGCCAATTCTTTGGTCAATCCCTTGTATCTTGGTCTTGTAGAAAACAAAATAGTGTTGCTTTATCCACGGCCGAAGCCGAATATGTTGCGACCGGAAATTGTGTGACTCAAATTCTTTGGATGAAACAAACCTTACTAGATTTTGGCCTAGAGTATGATTGTGTTCCCATTCGTTGTGATAACACTAGTGCTATCAATCTTACCAAAAACCCTATTCAACACTCTAGAACGAAACACATAGAAATCCGACATCATTTTATCCGTGATCACACTCAAAAGGGGATATTGTGCTTGAATTTGTCACTTCGGAAAATCAACTAGCCGATATTTTTACCAAACCTCTACCCCAAGATCTTTTTGAGAAAATTCGTTGTGAGATTGGCATGCGAATTCTCTAAACTTCTTATCTTGCCATTATTGTTATTGCTTTTGGTGTATATTATCTTGTTGCTAACATTTTCTTGGTGTTATAGGGTCCTTGAAGCTTCTAATTGTTATCCATTTAATCCTTTAGTCCTTGTTTTTACTCAAAAGTATTTTGACCCCTTAAATTTTAAAAATCGTATCATTGATTCTTTTTGTTGTTGACAAAGGGGAGAAATTTTAGTTAAACTTTTTCAAATGCATTTTGTGAGGGGGAGTTTTTCTAAAAACTCTAGTGATTAACTTGAGGGGGAGTTTTTGAATAAAACTTTATCCAAGGCATCTTCAAAAGTTTATGATTTGTCAAACATCAAAAAGGGGGAGATTGTTAGCCTTACCTTGTTTTTATTCCAGTTTTAATATTCGACAAATCATTCTTTAACTAAAATTCATTTGGTATCACTTTTAAATGTTTTCCAAAAACCCTCATTAGATTAGTTATCTTTAATTCCTTGAACTTGATCTTCATTAGTACAGTGGCGCGGTACACCGGACAACATCTGCGGTAGACCGCAGTACCACGGACCAAAGGCGCGGTGCACAGCTAGTCCGAACAGAAAGCAAGATAATGTGCGGTACACCGGACTGAAGGCGCGGTACACCGGACCAAGGGTGCGGACCAAGAACGCGGTGCATGGGGTAGCCCGTCAGTAAGCTATGAAATCGATATGAGGAGTAGTGCGGTACACCGCACCATATCCGCGGTACACCGCGAGAAAGGGTTTTCTGCTCTTTAGAACAAGACAAAGCTTATATCCGTTGGAGTTTAAATCTATCCGTTAGATAGAAGCCTTTTGACCGTTGGAAGATTATTTCAGCTATAAATTGAAGCTTATTCAAGACACAACTCATCCCTTCCATCTACCAATCTTAAGAGCAATTAATATTATCATTAAAGAAGGTTTCAAAGGAGCATTCAAGTCATATTCATTCCTCAAGCTACATAGTTTATATCCACTCATTTAGGAGTCTAGTTACAAGCTATTATAACACCCCTAAACACTTTTCCTTTCCTCTTAGTTCTTGTAATAAATTAAGAGAGTAGTGTGAGTATAGGTTCTATACTTGGTTCCTTGTGTTGGTGATAACACAAGTGTATTTCCTTCAAGGTTTTGAAGTGGTTGTAAAGGGTTTGTAATCTCACCCGGGTTAAAGAGTTACGAAGATTAGTTGAGAATCTTGCAAATCCTAAGAAGGCTTCCTTAGGTAGTGGATGTAGGGAAACCGAACCACTATACATCGTTGTGTATCTTTCTATCCCTACACTCTTTACTTTTCCGCACTCTATATGCTTGATAAAATGCTTACATGAATATTTTGATAATATTGTCTTTTAGGATTATCTAGTTCTTGACTATTTAGTTTGCTAAAACAATAGGATTCAAATTAGCTTTTAATTTTATTTACTTGAAATAAAATTAGCTGGTGGGGGCAAAGGTGTGATAAATAAATAGATAATAAAGATAATAATAAAGAGCACGCACCCTTGAGAACCACGGAACTCACTGCAAGTATCACAGATCGTTTGCAAGTTTTAATGATAAGTCAAGTTCGTTCGCAGGGATTGTATCCGTTAGATCTACTTATATTTAACAAGCGTAGATGAATTTATGTTTTAGATAAAAATATAAAAAGATAAATAATAATCTAACGCAAATAAATAAATAATACAAATAAATAAATATGAATGTAAGTCAAATAAATTAGGATTAATATTATGAGTCTATTTTACTAAGTTGTTATTCTAACTTGTCACAGATCAAGCATTATATATTAACCAGGATTCTAAATTCTACCTAGCCTTTTCTAGGCTTAGGAGCAACCTCTCCACTACAAAGGTCTTGGGTAATGATTGGTGATTAAATCAAACCTTTATGGCTATCTAGTTAGGCAAATGATCAAAACTAGACGATTATGTGGTGTTGTCAATAACTAAGAATAATCCTAAGATGACCAAATCTAAGGATGCAACAATAAGTCAAAACACATAATAACAATATACGCCAAGCTCAATCAATTAAAATAACAAATAGTATTTATGAATGTAGACAAAATAATAATCCAATAATTAAGAGTAAAACTTACAGAATTAAAGCTTAGAAATATGGTTGAGAATAGATCTATAGCTAATTACTCTAAATATAGAGAAGGTGAGATGTAGAAGAGGGGTTGTCAGTCTCCAATCTTCTTCTTCTTGTCTTCTTCTATAGGTCAGCTTGCTTCTTGGATGAATAGCTTGATTCTAAGGATGAATATTAATGTAAAGGACTAAGCTATTGTTTATAATTTAAGCTAATGTTTAGAACTGAGCAAGGACATGTTTACAATGATAAGAGGGTGTATTTATAGGTATCTTGGAAGCCCTAATTCGTTTTCTTGAAGGAGAAGTAAGTGGTGGACTCCAAGCCCAACTCTAATTCGTATGGAAATAAAGATAAACACTGCTGGACCGTTTTGAGCATATCTTCTTCGTTATTGGTCGGTTTTTGCTCCATAATATACCAAAAGAATCGCAACAGAATTATCTTGACCCTTAAGAAGGAAATCACCAGATTCGGCCTATTTCTTAGGTAAAAACGCATATCTTTGGACGTGGTCTGCAGAATCCCAGATTAAGGCAGTTTTTCCTTTTCCATCTTTTTAGCTTTTATTTCCTTATCTCCAATTACCATGCTAATTTCTTTCCATAAGTTGTTGTCTTTGACTTGGACTCTAATTAAGCTCCATAATTATCTTTAAAGCTTCACACTAAATAAATAATTAAACCCAATATGCTCTAAAAATATTATTTTACTAAATCAAGACTCAAAATAGGAAAGTGTAGCATTTCTCAAGAAAATCGACTATAATGACTTCTAAAACACTAAAAATGATGTCTCATCCTAATATAAATCTATCACAAATGAGGAGACATCAAGACCCCCAACTCAAAGTTGTATCGTCCCGATACAATAAAGATAAAAACAAAGGGAAGTCTCTAAATACACACCTAGGTCAATTAAGCACAGAAGATAGAAGATAGAAGAATATGGAGAATAGACTCGAAACAACTACTCAGAAAATTTCATGTAATAATATTTAAAAACTACATACCTGTACACTTCTCATATCTACAGTCAACACAGCTTGAATTCAAGATCAGATTAGTTTCACAATGTAAGAAGGAGAGGAACTTTACTCAGTTCACCAAGGAGGCTATAGATTGTTCATCAAACTTCACTAGTGTCCAAAGATCCATTTAACTACTCTCTATTGGCTCAATCACTTCTCAATTACATAGCAAAGAATCAAAAGGTCTTTAAGGTTGTAATGTAGGCTTAAGGATGGTATGATAAGTATATTTGGATAATTTAGAGTGAGCTTTTGGCTCTCTCCTCACTAGCCATCAACGAATCGCCCTAGAGCTTGAGTTACTCTCATGAAATGTTTCTCACTCAACCCAATGATTTCTTGATGCACAATTTAGCGTCCCCAATAACCCAATTGAAGCATAAGATGTTCACATAAAAATTCCACTTTGCCGGTCCGAATATATATATTTTTCTTTTCAAATCAATTTCTTTTCTATAGCTATGACTCTCTTTTTAGATATCACACTAAGTTTCTCATATATATATATATATATATATATATATATTTTCTTTTAATGCCCTTGTTGGCAAAATTAGCTCGTAGCTTCTTTTTCATTCACTATTACCCCGGCAAAGGGTTACAATAAAAATCTGTGAATCATCATCAATCTTAAGAACAGAGCACCATTAATAAGCTCAAAAATCCCATCCCAATAATATTTCCCATAATGGTGGACCCACCACCCCAAACTCAAGCTCGAAAACAATTGTCTATGCATCGCGATTCGAGTGCGGGTCATATGGAAAAGTCCTATAATCTAAAGGGATATGGCTTATAATGTGTTTCAATAAAAAGCTTTAGAAAGGCTAGAAGGGGCTGAGAAGGATATAGCATATAAAATCAAAAATAACATGGTGAGAAGGTATAAAAAGGCTTCAAGGGCTTCAATATGAAAGAACCGCCTTAATCACTTTCTACACTATGTAATTTCGTTATCCTCTTACCTTTAGCACTTTCATCAAATGGTTTTGTCAACTAGCTTGGATCTCACGGCCTACACACTTCTCAAGGTTTCCTGAGATTGAACATACTTTCTATTGCATTGCTAACTAATCTTCTCTTTACTATCAACATGTGTTTTCCTGCAAATACTCAAAGCATACAAATACATAGCTCATAAACATATTACTTACTATCATTAATTCACTGAGCTTATGCTTTCAAGCTATTAAACACACTCTACATACATCTAAACCTTCAAAAATTTTAATTTTACCTAAAAACAGAAAAATGGAGATGAGAGACAATGAATCCCCACACCCCAACTCAAAAATGAGCCGTGTCCCCACGACTCGAAAAGACTCAAAAATAAAATAAAAGAAAATTAAAATTTTACAGATATTGCACATATAGAAAAGGTAAGGAAGAAATAAAACATACTCTTCGAGGCTATTTACCTCGCCTGATCAATACCCGGAATAGGGTGCAGTGCTTTCCATGTATGTATATTTCTGTGTATCACCAATTTCTCATTCCCTTACATCTTCTTATGCTCCATCCCAATCAATCACACTCTAAAAATCTCTTGTTTATCTTCTCCCAATTTTGCTCTCGAATCCTTCTCATGTGACAGTTGTTCATCCAGGAATATGTTTTGAACACAACTACTAGCGTCCCAGAAGCTTTGTTCATCTCTGATATAGGAATCTTTGACTAGAAGAGGTATTGGTATCTTCTACTCCCTAATTACAATTGCTTGCTTTTTAGGATTTGAATTCACCAAAAACCGGTTCCTCTCTAATTGCTTGATTCCAATTATCTTGTAATATATTCCCAAACTTTTATCCATCTCGATTGATTTCATCTAGAACTTACCCAATACCTTGCTTTGATCCTTCATATCCCATAACACTTGATAATTTCTCTATCATCTCTTTTGACCCCCAACTCAAAGCTTTAAACACTCTTGAAATTTGTAACTCATGATCATAGGTGGAACAAGCTTTATTTTGGTTAGGAAAGGTGTTAGGATGACAATTCTCCATGTGGGTATGATTGAATTAAGCTTTAATGATGTGGGTTTAAGGAATTTGAGAAGAAGGTCTTGAAATTCATGGTTTTGATTCTTGGTTTCTAGGTGTTTTGATATGATTTGGGTGCTTGAATCTTCTTTGTAATGATGTAGGGAAGGATTTGGATGAGAATTCATGGTGATTTGGTGATATTTTGATGTTAGGTGAAGGTTTGTTGAAGCTTTAATGGAGTTGGGAGAGTTCTGGAGAGAAGAAAGAGGTTTAAGGTTTGATAAATTCGGAATAATAAACATTAGATCTCCTTATAAGCTTGAAACCCTTTCTTTTCTCTCTCTGGCGGCTCGTGCGAACTACCCTGCGGACCAGGGGGTGTACCGCGGGGTACACCGCAACATCTGATGGGTGAAAATTTTGCTCACTGGATTGGACCCGTGGTGGGACCCCGTGGCACGCGTTTTTGAGCTGCGGACCAGGGTCCGGTGTACCGCGGGGGTGCTCCGCGCCTCCTACGTCAAAATACCGTGGTAGGACCCCGTGGCACGTGTTTGTGCGGTGCATGGCGCCGTATAGGGTCCGGTATACCGGACCTATCAGCTATATTTTTTATTCGTTTCTGGACAAAACACGTGGCTCTACCCCGTGGCACGGGTTTCTCCTCTGCGGTGCACCGCGGCTGAGGTCCGGTGTACCGCACCTGGCAAAAACCTCCTCAACAGCTAGATCTCGAAATTTTTTGCAGTTTAGGCTCAAAGATCACCTGATTTCGACATCCGAGCGCAAAGATATGACTTGCCGAAGTTTCTCCGTTCCGAAAAAATTTGCTCGCTTCCCTAACTCGATTTCTCCAATACCTAATCATCAAAAACACTAATACCTTCCTCAAATATGCAATATCAACTAAAATTAACTAAACTAAACATAAATTAAAAACTAAAAATGTAAAAACATAAACGAGATTACGGGTTGTCTCCCGTGTAGCACTTTTGTTTAACGTCTTTCAAAGTTAGACGAGTTACCTCGGTTATTTCTTTTTATAGCCTCCCCAGCAGTGAGTGAGATGATTAACGCTTACCAACTCGAGCTTGCAACCTTTGATAGCCTTGATTTCGACCACTCCTTCTGAGAAAATTTGCGTCATAACATAAGGTCCCTTCCAAGAACTGCTCTGTTTGGGGTTGGGAGGTTTCCATGCCACCTCGTCTCCTACCCCAAACCCAATCTTTTTCTCTATGGTTTCTTGGAGACTTTCAGGTTCTGGCTTCTTGGTTACTGCTCTGATTGGATATAGTTCCTTTGACTTCTTTTTCCTCTTCTTTCCCGAAACATAGAATGTTTCAGCGTTATCTTTAATACTAAGAGTCACGGTTCCTTCATTCACATTCACTATAGTATCGTTGGTGGCTAGGAATGGACGCCCAAGAATGAATGGGACGTTCTTATCTGCTTTGTAGTCAAGAATAATAAAGTCCGTTGGAATAACAAGGTTACCTACTTGAACGAGTACATCCTCTATTACTCCCCACGGCTTAACAGTAGATTGATCCGCAAGTTGTAAGATTAAGGATGTCGGTTTCGCTTCACTAATACCAATCTTCTTGAATACACTTTTGGGCATGATATTCACACTTGCCCCTAAATCACACATGGCTTTTCCATGAAATATACCACCTATTTTGATTGGGAGATTGAAACTTCCTGGATCTTTACGCTTCGGTGGTAATCTTCTTTGAACTCGTGCTGATACCCCTTCGTTGATTGCTACAGATTTGGTTCTTGTGAATCTTTTCTTATTAGAGAGTGCCTCCAGAAAGAATCGATCATAGTTTCTCCTTCCTTTTATAGCTTCGAGTAAAGGGACGTTAATTTTCACTTGTTTTAACGCCTCTATACACTTCTGATGTTGTTCCGTGGGATAGTGGCAATACATGGGTGTTTGTCTTGCTCTACTTCTCTCTTCAATTCTTGGTTCATCAACCACTCTTGGCTTCTTAATCTTATCATGTTCAACTTCTTCAACCCAATCTTCAACAATTATCTCATCTAAGTTCATCCGACTTACGTTTGACTTGTTTGGTAGAACATCCCCTTTTGAGGGAGATGGTAGCGCTTCGGTGATTATCTCACCGCGTTCTTTAATCTTTTGAGCTTGAAGACTAATAGTCTTAACCTTGTCGTCAACGTATTGGATCTTCTTCATGTTAGTAGTTGTATCTTGGGTCAATTGTAGGAGTTGACGTTGCATCTGTTCTATGATTGTAGTGAGCTGCATCACATTCTTCTCTAAAAGTTGATTATGTCGTTTAAGATCTTGATTCTGTTGTTGCAGGCTTTGCACTACTGATGCATCGATCTTTGATTCAAGTCTGCTCATGTTTTGCTTCGAGAAGTTGATGAATTGACTAATAGTCTCTTTTAACTCAGTAATCTCTTCTTGAGGACGTGATTGAGCTTGACTTACATTATGCACAGTATAGCTCGGTGGTTGATCAGCTTGATTTTCATAAGCTTGCTCTTGTAGGTATAACTGTTGAGGTGGCTTTGGGATGCTTTCCTTAACAGTTATAGCGAGTTGTTGTATTTTATCTTGCAAGCTTGAAATCCTCGCGTCTTCTTCTTCGTTAGTGGTAGGAGTTTTTCCTTGTGGCCAACTCATGTTGTTCTCAATGATTGTTTCCATACCACTTTTTGCTTCTTTTGGATCCATAGAGACAAAATTTCCACGACCCATATTATCTGCTCTTAGCCTTGACTCTCTATTAAGTCCATTATAGAACATGGATAATTGTAATTGTGGCGTGTATCCATGTAGTGGACATCTTGCCAACATCTTTTGAAATCTCGTCCATGCTTCGCCAACACTCTCT
This sequence comes from Nemophila menziesii, assembly GCA_029959085.1. Taxonomy (NCBI): domain Eukaryota; kingdom Viridiplantae; phylum Streptophyta; class Magnoliopsida; order Boraginales; family Hydrophyllaceae; genus Nemophila; species Nemophila menziesii. The sequence continues at coordinate 6,320,656 of JARWIR010000030.1, forward strand.
CCGGCTTCTTGTAAGAAATTTGTAGGCTCCAATAGTTCCTTCACTCGCATACTTGTAGGATAAAATTTATCAAGGAATCTTTCTTGAAGCTTGTCCCAATCGGTTATTGCTCGGGAGGTTGATCATCGAACCAATCGCTTGCTTTCCCGGTCAAGAAAAATTGAAACATTAAATAATACATCTGTTCTTGCGTAACACCTTCATTAATGTAGGCATCACAAAAATTGCATGAATTTTTGAACAGATCTAACCGGATCTTGATTTATATCACCATTAAATTTCCCATAGCTCGCGAATTGATTAATTAAATCAGGATCAGGCTTGAATCTAACGGCTTGGATAGTTAGGACGCGAATCCCAATGCGTTGAACTCGAAATTTACTAGGTAAACCTAGCTCTAACCGTTGATTATCCATCTAAAATCCTGAGAAAGACTAAAACAAAAAGAAAGCGTAAAACTGAAAACAAATAAAAACTTCTACACTAAATAAACACAAAATAGATTTAACTTAAAGATAAGTCCCCGGCAGCGGCGCCAAAAACTTGTTGGGGCAAAGGTCTGATAAATAAATAGATAATAAAGATAATAATAAAGAGCACACACCCTTGAGAACCACAGAACTCACTGCAAGTATCACAGATCGTTTGCAAGTTTTAATGATAAGTCAAGTTCGTTCGCAGGGATTGTATCCGTTAGATCTACTTATATTTAACAAGCGTAGATGATTTTATGTTTTAGATAAAAATATAAAAAGATAAATAATAATCTAACGCAAATAAATAAATAATACAAATAAATAAATATGAATGTAAGTCAAATAGGATTAATATTATGAGTCTATTTTACTAAGTTGTTATTCTAACTTGTCACAGATCAAGCATTATATATTAACCAGGATTCTAAATTCTACCTAGCCTTTTCTAGGCTTAGGAGCAACCTCTCCACTACCAAGGTCTTGGGTAATGATTGGTGATTAAATCAAACCTTTATGGCTATCTAGTTAGGCAAATGATCAAAACTAGACGATGATGTGGTGTTGTCAATAACTAAGAATAATCCTAAGATGACCAAATCTAAGGATGCAACAATAAGTCAAAACACATAATAACAATATACGCCAAGCTCAATCAATTAAAATAACAAATAGTATTTATGAATGTAGACAAAATAATAATCCAATAATTAAGAGTAAAACTTACAGAATAAAAGCTTAGAAATATGGTTGAGAATAGATCTATAGCTAATTACTCTAAATATAGAGAAGGTGAGATGTAGAAGAGGGGTTGTCAGTCTCCAATCTTCTTCTTCTTGTCTTCTTCTATAGGTCAGCTTGCTTCTTGGATGAATAGCTTGATTCTAAGGATGAATATTAATGTAAAGGACTAAGCTATTGTTTATAATTTAAGCTAATGTTTAGAACTGAGAAAGGACATGTTTACAATGATAAGAGGGTGTATTTATAGGTATCTTGGAAGCCCTAATTCGTTTTCTTGAAGGAGAAGTAAGTTGTGGACTCCAAGCCCAACTCTAATTCGTATGGAAATAAAGATAAACACTGCTGGACCGTTTTGAGCATATCTTCTTCGTTATTGGTCGGTTTTTGCTCCATAATATACCAAAAGAAGCGCAACAGAATTATCTTGACCCTTAAGAAGGAAATCACCAGATTCGGCCTATTTCTTAGGTAAAAACGCATATCTTTGGACGTGGTCTGCAGAATCCCAGATTAAGGCAGTTTTTCCTTTTCCATCTTTTTAGCTTTTATTTCCTTATCTCCAATTACCATGCTAATTTCTTTCCATAAGTTGTTGTCTTTGACTCGGACTCTAATTAAGCTCCATAATTATCTTTAAAGCTTCACACTAAATAAATAATTAAACCCAATATGCTCTAAAAATATTATTTTACTAAATCAAGACTCAAAATAGGAAAGTGTAGCATTTCTCAAGAAAATCGACTATAATGACTTCTAAAACACTAAAAATGATGTCTCATCCTAATATAAATCTATCACAAATGAGGAGACATCATTAGCCAATTAATTTCCATTGTCTTATTCAACCCCCCTTCTAGGACGCATATAGAATATCATGTTATAAAACAAAGCGATAAATAAAGAGGAACCACTTAACCGCAAGTGTACGGTTGTCCCAAGTAATGTATGATAATCAAGTTCGTTCACAGGGACGGATTAGGTTCAACCCAAATATTAATCAAATAGTAAGAATAATTGCTAAACAGAAAATAAAAGATAATAATTTTTGTTTGGTTTTTGTAAATTAAAAGTGCAAATAAAGTAAAGACTAAAATTAAATTAACAAAAATGAAATAAAGCAAATAAACGACTAACTTCAGATAAGAGAGATATTTGAGTCTCGCAAGGAATCCACTTAATCAATATAATCTATTCTATGTTTAAGGGTAGAATTGGAATTATTATATTAGTCGGGACTCTAATATCTCCTAGCCCCCTATCGGGTGGACCTAGAAGCTATCCTAAAGTATCATAAACACTTGTATGGTCGAATATGGCTCTTCGGACGATATGATTTTACCTCTTTGGCTATGTATCTAGTTAAGCATGTCGGTTAATAACGGACATTACACGGGTATTACCTAGATCTGTATTCAAACCCCCCTGTCGGATGATCACTTCGCCACTAAAGTGAATAGCCCAAATACTAAAAGCTAATTCTAGTTGTTCCTAAAAGAATTAGTAATGAAAACAAAGTAATATCCAATACCTAAAACTCAATTCAATTTAAATCTAAGCAATCCCATATTCAAAACATAGATTAATTAATTAAGGTTCATCCCTTTAATGCGATTCTCAAGTATAAAGAAATTTAGCTCATAAGAAAATTAAAGACTAACATAATAGAAAAGGAATTCATGTTCAAATACAAAAGATAAATTTATAACCTAAAGGGTAGGATTACTGTTGATAGAAGAACAAGATTCCTCCAGCACTAGCTTCTCTTTGCCTTCTTGCTCTGACTTGAAAACCTTAAGCCTCTTGTGTAATTCTCTGAAGTGTATATATTGAAGAATAATTGAGAGGTACTGAATTATGAGGTCTAAGGGGTGTATTTACAGGTGTTAGCAAGCCCTAGGTCGAATTACTTGGAGTGGAAGACAAGTTAAGAACTCTCAAATTCGTAGCCCTAAAATCTAGGAAAGGTAAGTTTCTGCTGCTGATTTGATTTGGTCATATCACATTCAATACTTATCCGTTTGAGGAGTTCCAATATATGAAACTGCTTGTCTTGGAAAGTGCTTTCTATTGGTGCAGACCAATCGTACATATTCCTAGGCAATCTTTAATTATGGACTCATCTTTGAAACGTGGCTGGAATTTCAGATTCATAAGGCAGCTTTATCTTTTCCTTCTTTGCATATATCCTTCCGTAATCTTCTTATTTCCATGTTAATCTATTTCCTTTAATCCTTTATCTTGACTTGGTCTCTAAGTAATTACCATATATCTTTTAAATCTTCACATTAAATAAATAATTAAACCGCATATGCTTTAAAAAGAATAAATCAATAAATCAAGAAATAGAAATAGGAAAGCACGCTCTAAAAATAGTAACTCGCTTAAAAAAAATTCTAACACTCTAAAATACACTAAAACTGTATTCTCACTTCTCCTCCTTGGATTGGTCTTTCATGAAATTCAAGAACCGATTAACTTTGCACTAAAAATAGTCAAATTTACGCACAAAAGCTCAGATTCTACAAATAGTTAATTTTCAAGGGGAAGAAGTGCAATATGATCAATTAAGCCTAAAAGTCTATCAAATAAGTCATTTATTCACCTAAAAGGATGTCTCCAGAGGGCTAATAATTAGAACAAATTGGGAGACATCAGGTGCTGGAGGAATCTGGAATTGAGCGTTCTTGCATAACTGGTGGCACTATAGGATACCCATTTTCATCCAACTGAATTCCGTGATCTTCAACATTATGAATGTTCAGACCCTCCATTTTTCTTTCTAGGTTTTCTTTTTCTCTCGCTTCTCTGTCCCTCTTGTTTTTATCACCGAAAAACCTCTCAGGGTTTGAGTACATGCACTACATGTAGAACTTGAGAAGAGACAACACAAAGAAAAGCGTAAAACTGAAATAAATAAAACTGAAATAAAAATAACAACTAAAACACTTACGGATAATACTGTGGTCACACGCTACCGTCCCCAACAGCGGCGCCAAAAACTTGGTGTCTCCTGGTGTGTCATAAAATAACACCCCTAAGTAGGATGGACTGGTGGGTCCTAGGGTGTTAGATAATAAAGTGATAAATAAAGAGGAACCACAAACTGCAAGTGTACAGTTGTCCCTAGTAATATATGATAATCAAGTTCGTTCTCAGGAACGGATTAGGTTCAACCCAAATATTAATCAAGTAGTAAGAATAATTGTTAAACAGAAAATAAAAGATAAGAATTTTTGTTTGGGTTTTGTAAATTAAAGATGCAAATAAAATAAAGACTAAAAGTAAATAAACAGAAAAGAAATAAAGCAATTAAACGACTAACTTCAGATAAGAGAGATACTTGAGTCTCGCAAGGAATCAACTTAATCAATATAATCTATAATATGTTTAAGGGTATAATTGGTATTATAATATTAGTCGGGACTCTATTATCTCCTAGACCCTTGTCGGGTGGACCTAGGAGCTATCCTAAAGTACTATAAATACTTGTATGATTGAATATGCCTTTTCGGATGATATGAATTTACCTCTTTGGCTATGTAATTAGTTAAGCATGTCGGTCAATAATGGACATTACATGGGTATTACCTAAGTCTGTATTCAAACCCCCCTATCGGATGATCACTTCGCCCCTAAAGTGAATAGCCCAAATACTAAATGCTATTTCTAGTTGTTCCTAAAAGAAATAGTAATGAAAACAAAGTAATATCCAATATATAAAACTCAATCCAATTTAAATCATAACAATCCCAAATTCAAAACATAGATTAATTAATTAAGGTTCATCCCTTTTATGCGATTCTCAAGTATATGGAAATTTAGCTCATGATGAAATTAAAGACTAACAATAAATAAAAGGAATTCATGTTTAAATACATAAGATAAATTAATAACCTAAAGGGTAGGATGACTGTTAATGGAAGAACATGGTTCCTCCAGCACTAGCTTCTCCTTGCCTTCTTGCTCTGACTTGAAAACCTTTAGCCTCTTGTGTAATTCTCTGAAGTGTGTGAAAAGAGGAGGCTAAGGGGTGTATTTATAGGTGTTAGCAAGCCCTAGGTCGAATTTACTTGGAGTGGAAGACAAGTTAAGAACTCTTAAATTCGTAGCCCTAAAATCTAGGAAAGGTAAGATTCTGCTGCTGATTTGTTTTGGTCATATATCCTTGAATACTTATCCGTTTGACGCGTTCCAATATTCAGAACCGCTTGTCTCGGAAAGATCTTTCCATTGGTGCAGCCCACTCGTCCAAATTACTATCAATATTATGTTATGGACTCGTCTTTGAAACGTGGCTGAAATATCAGATTCATAAGACACCTTTATCTTTTCCTTCTTTGCATATATCCTTTCTTATTCTTCTTATTTCCATGTAAATCTTCTTTCCTTTACTTCTTTGACTTGACTTGGTCTCTAATTAATTACCATATATCTTTTAAAACTTCACAATAAATAAATAATTATACCCCACATGCTTTAAAAAGATCTATTCAATAATTCAAGAAATAAAAATAGGAAAGGGCACTCTAAAAATAGAAACTCGAGTAAAAGTACTTCCTAACACACTAAAATACCCTAAGACTGTAATTCTCACTTCTACTCCTTGGATTGGTCTTTCATGAATTTCAAGAACTAAAAATAATCAAATTAACGCACAAAATCTCTAAAAATGCAAATAGTCAATTTCGAAGGGGAGAAAGTGTAATATGACGAATTAAGCATAAAAGTCTATCAAATAGGTTATTTATTCACCTAAAAGGATGTCTCCAAAGGGCTAATAATTAGAACAAATCGAAAGACATCAAGACCCCAAACTCAAACCTTTGTCGTCCCGAAAAAGTAAAATAAAAACAAAAGATCTTTTAGGTGAACGCATAAGGTAGAATCTAGCAAATAGTCTCAAAGCACAACTTAAAATAAATCTCATATAGTCTAATATAGGAATTAATATACACATACACTTATCATGCGAAATCAAACACAAAATAATATCAATCCAAAATTAATTTCACAATGCTAGAAGGTTACGCCTTTTACTTATCTCAAAACGGTGGCTATAGGGTGTTCCTCGATCTTTACTTGCTTAAACGCTCCACTTAGAATATTGATGTACCCCCATTTGTGTGATTTAATATATCTTGGAGATATCATTTTAGTTGTATTTATTAGAGTATAGGTCGATTTTATCATGATTTAGTACACTTTCCTATTTTGTGTCTTGAATTAATTATTTATTATTTTTAGAGCATATTAGGTTTAATTATTTATTTAGTGTGAATCTTTAAAGATATATGGTAATTGATTATAGTCCAAGATGGTTCTAAGAGCTAAAGGAAATAAGATAAACATGTAAATTGAAGATAAGGAAACAAAAGCTAAAAATATGGAAAAGGAAAAACTGCCATAAATTTGAATTCCAGCACCTACGACCACAAATCAGCTCTTATCTCAAAATCCGTGAGGAATTTGGAAGAACGGTCAAGAGAAAGGTTAAAGATCTTTTTGAGACGGTGAATTTCGACTACTCATACGCATCAAACGGATAAGTATTGAAGCTGATATGACCAAAACTAAAACGGGGCTGATTTCATATTTTAGGGTTACGAATTTGAGTTGGGCTTGGCGTCCACTACTTACCTTCTCCTTCAAGAAAACGAATTAGGTCTTCCTATACACTATAAATACAACCTCTTATCATAAGAAAATCATCCTTGTCTTAACCTTAGGCCAAGAATAAGTTACAACACAAGAAGAGAAGTCTGTAAGGAGCTGTGCATCAATCATGTCTTCTTCAACCTTCAATTCTGTAATTCTTTTCTTTTCTTTTCCTAGTGTGAACTAAATAAATTTAGCTTGAGTTTTAGCATATATGTATATACTCTAGTTTTGGTTGACATCTATCTAATTTGGGAACTCTATGTTTTAAATTGAATTATTTTTTTTTATTCTCTGTTTATGTGTTAGAATTATATTATGTGTTCTTGTGGACTGCAGCCATATATAATTACCATCATAGTAGTTAGATGATAATTGAAAACGGTATATTTAACTATAGTATTAGCACATAATGTCTAGAATAAGGTATGATCTGACAATTCAGCCTAACTAGATAGTCATTACAGTAGTGTATTGCTATTTAATCAATTGCAGGAAAAGATTATTAGGATCTTATTGACACATGTAAACCCTAAAATTATCTACCTAGCGCAATTGAAGCCGACTATTGAAATACTACATGATTCACCCTTACATGTTTAGAACGGCAAAACTAGTGGGATTACTTTCTAATTACTCAGGCTAAACTATCATACTATTATTCTTTGCTTAATTACTTTTCTGTCTTTTACTTTAGTAGTTTAATTTTCTTATTTAAAAATCAAATAAAAGTCTATCTTTCTCATTTTTACTCTTGCGTATTATTATTCTAGCTTAATTATCTGCACTTGATAAATTGCATAAGTTCTTCCTAACTTTCGTAGTCTTTGAGGAACGAATCTTCTTATCATTAAAACTTGCATTCGTCCTGTAATACTTGCAGAACCGTGCTCAGCCTAGGGGGTTTATTTGCACTTAGTGTATACATTATTCTATCACACCTTAGGCGACACAAAGTTTTTGGCGTCGCTGCCGAGGACTACATCGTTAGTGCTTGTGCATAGATCTAGTGCTTTTATTTTAGTTAGTTCGATTTTACGTTTTTCTTTTTAGTTTTTGTTTTACGGATTTTTTTCCAGACGAGAGCAGATTTATTAAGGAATTAAAATTCCGTATTACTAGATCCTGCAAAGCTAATACAATTATGTAGAAGATAGATCAGCAACTTAATGAATTACGCGAACTAGCGCGAGAAATAGCTCATGGAAATCTAGTACATACTTTACCTTCATGTCCGAGTTGTGGAGCAAGAGATCACTCCTGGGAGAATTGCATTGATAATCTAGCTTCGATTTCCTTCATACCTTATCAAAGAAACCATTATTATGATGGTTATTATCAATCTCAAGGAAATTACGCTAATTATCAGCCCCCACAGAATTATAATTGGGTTAGAAATCAACAGACATATTATCAACCGCGACCACAATCTTATTATTCTCCACAACCTATCTATCAAGAAGCGCCGATTTATAATGAAGCTTATCAAGAACCAATTTCTTATTCAATGCAGCAACCCATACAAGAGCAACCTTCAAGTTTGAATTCAAGCATGGCTAAGATGATGAACTTAGTTGAAGAAACTATGAAGATTAGCCAACAAAGAAGCCAAAAATCATCCTAGGTGCTTAAGAATCTTGAGCATACAATGTCACAAATGGCGAGTAAACTTCAAATATTTGCAAAAAGTCAACTCCCAGGTGATACTAGTTCTCCTAAAGAAGATGCTTGTCATGCAGTTGAATTAAGAAGCGGAAAACAATTACCTCCACCTAGAGTAGAACCATAATCGACCTCTATTCCTGAGAAAGTGGTTGAAGAAACAATTAAAAACAAGGTGGAAGAGGTAATTGAACAAACGAGTGTCCCAGAGAAGACACATGAAAAGAAAGAGAGCACGGTGGTTACCAATACACGTCCTCCTCCACCATTCCCATCACGTGTCGAAAACAAAAGAACAACGAAAAAGATTTCCAGAAGTTCCTTGACATGGTGAACAAGATAAATATTAACATACCGTTTGTAGAAGCTCTTAAAAGAATGCCACAATATCGAAAATTCATGAAGGACATTCTTTCTAACAAACGAAGATCAAAAAATAAGGAGATGAGTGGATTACCAGAGGAGTGTAATACTATAGAGTTACCACCAGACACACCTCCTCCCACGAAATCTTGGGTGGCACCATCCATGATTATGAAGAATCGAGCTGAAAAGTTCGTGGGAATTAGAGGCGAGGGGTGGAAATTTCGTCATTCTTAACCAAGGTAACACGTCTAACTTTAAAAGACGTTAAATAAAAGTTCTATACGGTAGACAACCGGTAGTTTCTTTTATGTTTTTACGTTTTTAGTTTTTTAATTCATGTTTAGTTTAGTTATTTTTAGTTGATATTGCATATTTGAGAAAGGTACGAGTGTATTTTATGTTCAGATATTAAAAGAAACCGAATTTAGGAGGAAAAAAGAAATTTTGAGAAAATTCAGGTCACAGCACCGGTATACCGGCCCTAGGGCCCGGTATACCGCAGGTCAGAAAACCCGTGCCCACGGGTGTCGCCACGTGGTCAAGACAGAAAGATGATTTTTGGAAAATTTGCCCACTGGGTACCCGGTCACACAACTGGTAACCTGGTTAGGCAAAACGTGGTGCCCACGTGTTACGACTCGGGTATTTTGCCGTAACTCGACCTGGAAGAACCGCAGCTCCGGTATATCGGGCCATATGGCCGGTTTACCGCCCGACACAGCTGGAGAGAAATTTTTTCTGCGTTTTTCAGGTTATAAGGGAGAGGAGGTTGCTCTAGTATGAATCTTTCAATCCTTAAGCTTCTCCTTCTTCCCCAAACCTCTCCCAACTCCATTAAAGCTTCATCAAACCTTCCCTAAACATCAAAACACTACCCAATCACCATAAAAACACATCCAATCCTTTCTCGACATCATTACAAGGAAGATTCAACCACCCAAATCTTACCAAAACACATTGAACCCAAGAATCAAAAGCTTAAATTTCAGAAATTCATCCTACAGTTTCTTAAATCCATACCAATCCATGAAGAATCCATCTTACCCATATAGAGAATCATCATTAAAACACCTCCCCAAACCCAAATAAAGCTTGTATAACAATAATCAAGAGTTTCAAATTTCAAGAGTGGTTAAAGCTTTGAGTTGGGGTAAATTAAGATGTTTAAGAGAACAAAAACATTATCTACTGTAAGGGAGATGAAGAAAAGTAAGGTATTGGATTTAATTGAGAAGAAATCAAGTGAGAAATATTCTAGTTCCAATACAAAGGTTAAAACCGGTCAAGAGAAGAGAGGTCAGGTAGCTGTGTTTGATTCAATGGGCAAATAGGTTCCAACTTTAGTGAAGAAGACAACACAACCTCTACAGATCAAAGACCGTACACCTGAAAAATAAGAGAAAGCTTCAATGGCCATGATAGCTTGTCAAAAGAAACAATTAAAGGAACTACCTTTTTACTTATGATAAAGTATTTGAAGAAGAAGTTGATAAAGGAGAACACAAAACATTTCTTGGAGATTAGAGAAAGATTGGGTTGGTCTTCGAATAATCTTTGTGAATTGTATTTTGAGAGGAGAAGAAGAGGATGTGGCACAGTTGATCTATGAGGAGGTGATATGATTTTTGGTCTCTCCCATGTTGTTATTTAATATTCAGTATCCTACTATGATCACGTGTCTTGATTGGAAATCAAATAAGAAGTTGGGTGAAGAAGAAACACTTGGAACGTCGATAAGGCGAGGTAATAGCCTCGAAGAGTATGTTTTCTTTCTTCCCTACCATTTCTTTATGTGCAATATGTGTGCTAATTTTAAATTTTCTTTTTCTTGAGTCTTTTTCGAGTCGTGGGGACACGGCTCAATTTTGAGTTGGGGGTGGGGATTCATTGTTCTCATCTTCCTTTTTGTTTTTTACATAAATTTTGAATATTTTAGGTTGAAATAGGCATAGAATATGTTGAATGTACCTATTGAGCATGATTTTAATTAGGTCAATGATAGTAAGTAGTATGTTTTTGAAAGATGTTACAAATATGTTTAGCATGCATGTATGAAAACATGAAATAAAAGATAGAAAAGTTAATGAGCAATGCTAAGAAGTTACGTTGAAACTTAGGGAGAGTTATTTGGTGTGTAGAACGTGAGGTTTGAAATTAGTTGAAAACTCGCTTGTCTCTAAACTAGTAGTGAAAAGTAACAAAATCCGGTAGTTAGAAAAATGAATAAGGCAGTTCTTTCATATTGAAGCCACTTGAATCCTTTTTATACCTTCTCACCCTTTTTATTTGATTATGTTATTATTTATCCGTCTTATCCCCTCTGAGCCTTTCTAAAGCCTTTTATTAACCACATTATAATCCATACCCGTAGTTTGTAGGACTTATCTATATATGCCGCACTCGAATCGCAAAACCTGAAACAAGTCGTTTTTAGAGCTTGAGTTTGGGGTAGTGGGTTTCATCATTAGGGAATATTGGGTTTGGGAAATTGTAATTATTATTTTATTGATGATGAAAAAGTTAATATTGTAACCCTTTGCCGGGGTAATAGTGAATGAAAAAGAAGCTACGAGCTAAACTTATGAAAAGGCATAATTATGAAAAATAGCGTGATATCTCGAACATCAAAAAGAGAGTCATAGCTATACAAGAGAAAAAAAATTGATATGAAAAGAATATATATTCGGACCGGCAAACTGGAAATTGTATATCATCACATAAAAGGTTTATTTGGGATTATTGGGGATGCACATCAAAAGCATAAAAAATTGGGTTGCGTGAGAACATCTTCAAGTGAAAACTCAAGCTCTAGGGCGATTCGTTGATGGAATGTGAGGAGAGAGCCAAAAGCTCACTTTTCATTAGCGAAATATACCACATCGTCCCTAAGCCACGTTATAACCAAAGACCTTAGAATTTCTAACTACTTGGTGGAGAAACAGTTGAGCTATTAGGTAGTAGGTGAGTGGACCATTGGATTCTATATTAAGAATCTACAAACCACCTATAGCCATTAGCATGAACTAAGTTATCAACCTCTCCTTCTGGCATTGCGAAATTAATCTGGACTTGAACTCATGGATTGTTGATTATGTTATATTAAGCATACGTGTGCAGTATTTCTTGAGAACTAGTACATGAGACTTTTTAGATACTATGCTCTAGGATCATTCATTATGTTCTGTTCTTATTCTCATCCTACTTCTTCTTCTTGACTTCCCTATTGTTCTTTATTCTTATTGTATCGGGACGATACAACTTTGAGTTGGGGGTCTTGATGTCTCCCCATTTGTGATGATTTAATCTATCTTGGAGACATCATTTTAGTTGTATTTATTAGAGTATTGGTCGATTTTATCATGATTTAGTACACTTTCTTATTTTGTGTCTTAAATTAATTATTTATTATTTTTAGAGCATATTGGGTTTAATTATTTATTTAGTGTGTAGCTTTAAAGATATATGTTAATTAATTAGAGTCCAAGTTGGTTCTAAGAGTTAAAAGAAAGAAGATAAACATGGAAACTGAAGATAAGGAAACAAAAGCTAAAAATATGGAAACAGAAAAGCTGCCATAAATCTGAATTCCATCACCTACGACCACAAATCAGCTTGTATCTCAAAATAGGTGAGGAATTTGGAAGGAAGGTCAGGAGAAAAGTTAAAGATCTTTCCGAGAAGATAAATATCGACTACTCGTACGCGTCAAACAGATAAGTATTGAACCTGTTAGGACCAAAACAAAAGCGGGGCTGATTTCACATTTTAGGGTTACGAATTTGAGTTGGGCTTCGAGTCCACTACTTACCTTCTCCTTGAAGAAAACGAATTAGGTCTTCCTATACACTATAAATACAACCTCTTATCATAATAAAATCATTCTTGGCTAAACCTTAGGTCAGACTACAACACAAGAAGAGAAGTCTGGAAGGAGCTGTGCATCAATCATGTCTTCTTCAACCTTCAATTCTGTAATTCTTTTCTTCTCTTTTCTTAGTATGAACTGAATAAATTTAACTTGATTTTTAGCATATATGTATGAACCCTAGTTTTGGTTGACATCTATCTAATTTGGGAACTCTATGTTTTAAATTGAATTATTGTTTTTATTCTCTGTTTATGTGTTAGAATTATATTATGTGTTCTTGTGGACTGCAGCCATATAGAATTACCATCATAGTAGTTAGACAATCATTGACAACGGTATATTTAACTATAGGATTAGCACATAACGTCTAGAATAAGGTTTGATCTGACAATTCAGCCTAACTAGATAGTCATTATGGTTTAGTGTATTGATATTTAATCAATTGCAGGAAAGGATTATTAGGTTCTTATTGACACAGGTAAACCCTAAAATTATCTACCTAGCGCTATTAAATACTACATGATTCACCCTTACATGTTTAGAACGACAAAACTAGTTGGGATTACTTGCTAATTACTCAGGCTAAACTATCATACCATTATTTTTTGCTTATTTACTTTTCTGTCTTTTAATTTAGTAGTTTAATTTTCTTATTTAAAAATCAAATAAAATTATATCTTTCTCTTTTTCACTCTTGCGTATTATTATTCTCTCTTAATTACCTGCACTTGATAATTTGCATAAGTTCTTCCTAACTTTCGTAGTCTTTGAGGAACGAATCTTCTTATCATTAAAACTTGCATACGTCCTGTAATACTTGCAGAACCATGCTCAGCCTAGGGTGTTTATTCTCACTTATTTTATACATTATTTTATCACACCTTAGGCGACACCACATATTCCCTATTAACTCACTGTGTATCTAGGAATCACGAGGTCTTTACGGTTTTAATATAGGCTGAAGGACGATATGGTATGTATATTTGGTAAATTTGAAGGGAGCTTTTGGCTCTCTCCTCACTTACCATCAACAAACTGTCCAAGAGCTTGAGTTTACACTCGAATAACGTTCTCACTCAACCCATTTGACGCACTAATTTAGCGTCCCCATATTAACCCAATAAGCAATAAAGATGATTCACATAAAAATTTCTAGTTTTCCGGTCCAAATATACATTCTTCTCATATGAAATTTCTTTTGTTTTTTTATAGCTATGACTCTCTTTTTTTATGTTGAGATATCATGCTATTTTTTTTTATCAATTATGCCTTTTCATAACTTTAGCTTTTTAGCTTCTTTTTCATTTACTATTACCCCGGCAAAGGGTTACAATATAATAAACATGTGAATCATCATCAAAATATAGCACATAGCACAGTATATAAGCTCAAAAATCCCAACCCAATGTAAATTCCCATATAGTGGATCCACTACCCAAAACTCAAGCACAAGACAGGAAGTCTCAGGATCGTGATTCAAGTGCGGGTCATATGGTAATGCCTAACAAACTAAAGGGATATTGGCTTATAATGTGATGACAAAAGAAAGGCTTAAAGGCTAAAAATTTGGCTAAGAAGAATATAATTAATTCAGGGATAGAAGGCCAAAAAGGATTTAAAAGGGCTAACAAAGAACTGCCTCTATCATCTTCCTATTTACACAGCTTGCCTCTAGTTCATACCGAAGTGGGTTCTCTACTCATTTACATCTCACGTTCTACAAACCACCCATTATCCTTAAGCACAATTTTACTTCTTTTGCATTGTTCATTAGTTCTTCCTATCAATTAGTTCATACTTGTATGCAATCTAAGTGCAGTTTACACTAACTCCTAAAGTCAACTATTTTCTATCATAAATTCATGAAAAACATGCTTGATGGGGGTATTTAAAATACTCTATATTCAACGCAACCCTAAGATTAATTTTATTGAAAGCATGTAAACCTCAAAAAATTGGGGTGAGGCAACGAACCCCACCCCAAACTCAAAAGTGAGTCGTGTCCCCACGACTCTAAAAAGACTCAATAAAGCAATAAAGTTAAACTAAACAACCTACCTAGTGCCTACCATCAATCAAGAAGAAGAATTAGAACGGGGTACCTGGCAATAAACTTCCATCATGTCCTCCTCCGAAGGAGAGGAATAATTATCAATATCCATGTTTGTAGTTACCTCTTCCAATGTTGACTCAATATATGTAATTTCCATCCAAAGTGCTCTGTTGTCTTCTCTTAAACACTCGACTTCATGTTGAAATTTGAGAGCCCATGGGAGTATACAATAATTGTTCTGAGAGGAGGAAGAAGAACCACGATCTTGAATTTGTGTCTTTTCTTTAGGCTTTGATGATACCCTCATCCTAGCTGTTAATTTCTTGTGTAGTGGTTGCTGATGTCTCCCTAATTGTTCTTATTTTTGACCCTTGGGAGACATCATTTTTGGTGTTTATTTAATTAATTTGATAGACTTTTGGACTAAATATGCAATATTATGTTTTTCCTCTTTTATTTCTAGCATTTTTAATTTATTAAGCTTTTGCGCGTAATATTGGTATTTTTAGTGTAAAGTTTACAGGTTTTAGATGTTAGCTAGAAGAGGAATCCGAGGCGAAAGTCAAAAGATCAAGAGATAGAGTCAAGACTTGAAGATAAATCCCGAAGATATTATTTTTAGAGCTGAAAATCCATTTTCCAAGCCATAGATTGCTGATTTCGAGGTGCGTAAGAGCTGATTTATCCGCTGACCTTTGATGAGAAAATGATCCTTATCGAGTTACGGAAATTTAGCAAGTGATTTCAAGTCAATCGAAGTCATAACGAAGCGGGAAAAGCCGTTTTAGTGAAGGTGTATCAACAGTTACGGGATTTTGGGCTTAGAATTTGGGCTTTGACTTTTAATTAGTGTTTTATTTTCTGGTCCAAGCCCTAATCCGTTTTTATGCTTATAAAAGGAGGTCTGGACTTCTATTTTTCACACAATTCATTCTTTACAATAAAAAAACATCAGAGAGAAGCAACAGAAGGAAGGAAGAAGAAGCTGCTAGAGCTGGAGTGGGTCTATAGCTCCGTTCTCAGTCATTCCAATTCCGGAAATTAGGTTTCGTTTATCTTTTATTTGTAATCAAATATGAATTCCATTTATTTTAATTTAGTTTTTCTTTCAATTAATATGAGCTAAACATTTATTAGTGCTTGAGAACGCATAATGGGTTAATCCGAATTTGATTTCATTCTATACATTTGGATTTGGGATATTTATTATATAAATCAAATTGGGTAATTTGTATTTTTCTTTAATTTGTATTTTAATTACTATTATTGACGTAATTAACAAATGATAGGACTTAGTATCTAGGCTATTTCAATTAGTGGCGATTGGATCACCTTGACGGGGGGTTTAGGTACAGAAATAATTAATGAATGTAGGTTAGAAATTATTTGACTCTGACGAGCTTAATTAAACCTATGGCCTATTGGGTAATTTAAACTTAAACACTTGAGAGTGGACTATAATCACCCTGACGGGGTTTGTAGCACTTGAGAGTTGCTCCTTAGTCCACCCTGACGGGGGTAAGGAGAGTATAGAATCCCGACCAATATAAATTTACCGATTTGTCCCTTAAACAATGTATGAAATGAATGATAGTTAGGAAAACCCTTGCGTCTCTCAAGTACTACCTTCTCATACTTGCATCTTAGCTTTTTAATTGCATTTATAATTTGTCTTTCATTTAGTAGCTCTAATAAACAAAACCAAACAAACATATTTTATTTACTTGCTTTCATAAGTGCAACCAATCATTATCTGCTAAACATTGTAGTCAACCATCCCGTCCTTGGAACGAATCTGTATTATCACTATTATTACTTGGGACAACCGTACACTTGCGGTTGTGGTTCGATTACTTATTGCATTATTTTTAGAACACATAAAGGACAACCAAGTTTTTGGCGCCGCTGCCGGGGACGGTAGCATGTGACCACGGTGTTTACCTTTAGTGATAGTTGAATTAATTTTATTTTATCAGTTTTACGCTTTTTATTTGTTTAGCTTTTTCAGGTTTTTAGGTTTGGTGTATGCGAAGAAGGCTATTCAAGGATCTAGAGCCAACACCTCCGATCCTTAGTAATCCAGAATCGTTGATCAGACTTGCTAACAAGAGAAAGAGAGAACAAAGAGCCTTAGAGGTAGAAGAATTAATTAACAGAATGGGTGAGATGAATTTTCAAGATCAACAAAATAACCAACCAGGTCAACTAGGCGCAAATGGCCAACCTTTAGCGCCACCTGGCCTTATTCCTCCAATTCCGCCACCGAATCCTAATCCTCAAGTTCAGATAGTAATGAATCAAGATCCGTGGTTTACTAATGGTCCACCAGAAGTTCCATTCCGTGCTCCTGCTATAGGAGTAGGTGCTCCAGATATTAATGTTGAGCGATTCCGTCATGATTCGGGTATGTTAGCTCAATTCCAAAATTTTGGGAATTTTCGTGGTAGACCAGCAGAAGATCCTCTTAGAGCAGTACAGAAATTTAAGCAGATATGTGATTCTTATATCACACAATGAGTTTCAAGAGAACAGATGTATTTTGCTGCGTTTAAATTTTTTGTTATTGATGGAGCGAGTGAATGGCACGATACACAAGATCCTACGAAGATAACAAACTGGGATCAATTAGAAACTGCTTCCTTTGAAAGGTATTACCCAAGTAACATGAGGTTAGATGCTGAATTGGAATTGACGCATTTCCGTCAAGAATATGATGAAACTGTGGGTAAAAGTTGGACAAGATTCCAGATGTTTTTACGTAGAGTTCCCACTCATGGCTTTTCAGAACAAAAACAGCTAAAAATCTTTTACAGAGGCCTTGATGGGACTTCGAGAGAGAAATTGGATACGTAATGTGGTGCAGGTTTTCTTCAAGTTCAACCCGCTCATGCTTAAATCATTTTAGAACGAACAGTCAAGAATGAAGTTGGGTGGAATTCAGTAAGAACACCGGTTAAAGGAGTGAATAATGTTGATATGGAAGAAAAATTTGCTACGTTTGAGAATAAGATTCAGAATACTATAGAGCAACAATTGAAGCAGCTTACTTTAGCTGTAAAAGAAGGATTTTCAGGTAAGAAGGTAGCTGTGCAAGCTGCACAAGAGGTTTATATGTGTTCGATTTGCAGGGTAGATGATCATGATGAGGAAAATTGTCCAAATAACCAAGAGCCTGTGATGTTTGTGTCCAATCGAGGTAACTTTAATTCAAGTGGTAATGGATATCAGCCTAACAGAAACCATCCTGGGTTTCAATATTCAAAGACTAATGGGGCAGCCAATCCTACACATGCGTATCAGCCGCGTCCCCAAGGTAACAACTACAATCCAAGACCACAAAATAATTATCAAGGAGGACAGAATCAGGGAAATTATGTTCAGAGACAAGCTCCTCAAGACAATTATGATGACACAATGAATCAGAAAGCCTTAACTGCCTATCCACAAGAAGGTGTAGTTACCCTTCAGAAAACCGTAGAAAGTTTAATTGCTCTTTAGACACAAGCCATGGAACGTCAACAAGCATCTGAAGCAAACATGAAGTTATTACAGAATCAGATGAATCAGATAAATAAACAGTTGAATCAACGTCCACAAGGGCAACTCCTAGCGATACTGAGAATCCAATCCAAATCGAAGACTGTAAAGCTATTACTCTCAGAAGTGGTAAGAACCTTCCTCCACCTCCTTTTCCGGTTATGAAAGAAAAAGAAGTTAGAAAGGAAAAGGATGTGGTAGATAAAGATAAAGAAGTTGAAGTAGAAGAAGTGGGGGGGTCCATTGAGATTCCGAAAAATAAAAATGATATTATAATCAATCGTCCACCTCCACCATTTCCATCGCGAGTTCAAAAGAAGGGTGATATGGCTGATTACCAAAAATTCTTTAACAAAATAAGAGGTCTTAGCATAAATATTCCGTTGCTAGAAGCTATTCGAGATGTACCCAAGTATGCTAAGTTTCTGAAGAAAGCCCTCACCAACAAACGACCATATTGTGATAATGAGATGATTGGTCTTCCCGAAGAATGTAGTGCCATTTGTCAAAGTAAGCTACCTCCAAAGTTAGTTGATCCTAGGAGTTTCACAATTCCGATATCGATTGGAGAAGAATGGAAAGGTAAGGCACTATGTGATTTGGGTGCAAGCATAAATCTTATGCCCAAATCGATCTTTGATAAGCTTAATATCGAAGCAAGACCCACTTCTATGGTCTTGCAAATGGCGGATCGATCTCTTGCACATCCGGAAGGCCGAATTGAAGATGTCCTCGTTAAGGCAGGTACGTTAGTTTTTCCCGCTGATTTCATTATACTTGATTACGACGCGGATAGGAATGTCCCCATTATTTTGGGAAGACCATTCCTAGCCACGGGGCGTACCTTGATTGATGTAGAGAACGGAGAAATTATTATGAGAATCCAAGACGAGGAGATGAAGTTTAATGTATATAGACCTATGAAGTTTCCGGATTCCAAGGAAGAATGTTTTCGTGTAGATGTAATGGAACCGGTAAGAAAAGAGCCAATTAATGTTGTGGACACTTTAGGAGTGGAGGAGAAAGAGCTACGAAAGAAACACCAATTAAAGCTCCTCCATACCCTAAAAATCCACAACTAAATCATGCGAAGAAGAAAGAGAAAGCACGTGCCACGAAGGTTCCGAAGGAACCTAAGAAAGAAAGAAAGAAAAAGGGGTTCAAGGTAGGTGAAGAAGTAGCTATGAAGAAACCAAACCCCCATCCAAAGGTACGTGAATAAAAAAGTTCTTGGCTAGGACCATTCATGGTCGCGAAGGTTATCTCAGATAAACTAGTAGGAATAAAAGCTAAGGGATGCAAATTTCGAGTTGCAAATATTGACAACATCACTCACTGCTGGGGAGGTTATGTCAATGACTAATGAATGAGGTAACCCGTCGAGCTTAACGACGTTAAACAAAAGCCAATTCTTTGTATATTAGCTAAGTTTTTAAATTTTTGCAATTTAGAATAGTTTGATTTTCGTAATTCTAGTGTTTATTATTAAGAAATGAGGAAGGGTAGTTGTTTTTGATGATTTCAGGGATAAAAAGGTCATGAGTTTGGGGTCGAAAGGGCGAAAATAGGAGAAAAATTTGTGGTGTTCCAGGGGCAAACCGGGTACCCGCATTTGCAAATGCGGGTACCCAGTTTCAAAAGCTAAAAATTCCAACTTTCTGACCCAGCATCTTGGGTCCCGCGTTTTGCTGCGTCACCACTACGTTTTGATTCGCGCCATCGACGCAAACCGGGTACCTGCATTTGCAAATACGGGAACCCGGTTTCGAAGGGCATTTCTCTGACCCCGCGTTTTGTCTGCGTTTTGTGTTATTAAAAAAATATATATATATATATTGCGTCATTTATTGCATCAGACGCCAAAAAAAAAAAAAAAATATTTTTTTCGCGTCGACACAGCGACGCGAAACTGGGGCCCCGCATTTGCAAATGCGGGTACCCGGTTTCTTCTGTGACAGGGCCATTTGAAGCTTTTTAGCCCTAGTTTTTTACCTCCTTCTTCAAACCAGCCTCCAAAAACACTGCCAAAACCCAGAATTTCCTGAACATCATCATCTACAACCACACAATCCTCAAATCTTACTCTCTTTCACCACAAAAACATGCAATCAACTCATCTCCCATCCAAAATACGATAAAATTCCCACTTTTCTCCAATTGTTCTTCATCCAAGCTTCAAATTAAATCCAATTCCCTCTTCCCACACATCAATTAGCCTTTACCCATCTCATATTCCACCATAATCTTCAAGACTTAAGCCTCAAAACATCAAAGTTCTAAGCCTTAACTTCTCACTATTTGAAGTTTTGAGTTTGGGGTGGAAAGAGATGCTGATCAGAACCGTTTTCATGTGTGCTTATCGAAGGAATTCTCCAAGAAACAGAAACGCTTTTGGTGCTATTCAAGAACAAGCTATTGAGATTCCTATTTCACGTTTCAAACACAAGACTAAAGAGGTTCAAATTAAGGCTAATCCGAAGAAGAGGAAAGTGATTGAGGAACCTGAAAGTGAGGAAGAAGATGATCCGGTGATGAATTGGAATCGAAAATCAAAGCATTGGAAGAGAATCAGGATACGAGGTGCGCTATTTTGGGAAACGTTACAAACAAGTTGAACTTTATTTGTTTAAAGCACAACTTACGATGTCTAGACGCGAGATAAAGTGCATGGACGCAACACCGAAAACCAGTCACGCGTTGGTTCAGATACGTTTTCTAATCCTTCTCATTTAGTGTAGATTATTTTATTGCTTTGATTCTTTTCGAGTCGTGGGGACACGACTCATTTTTGAGTTTGGGGTGGGGTTCGTTGCCTCATCCCAGTTTTTATGTGTTATATGTTTTATTTGCTTTCAATAAAATAATTTTCGGAGTTGCGTTTGACTGTAGAAATTTTTAAATATCCCTTTAAGCATACTTTTGATGAATCTATGATTGTAAATAGTGGACTTTAGGGATTGATATAAAACGCATTTAGAATTGCATGCAAACATAGGTAATGAATAGGAATAATTAACGAACAATGCAAATGAAGTAAGCTTGCACTCAAGGAATATGTTTGGTGTGTAGAAAGTGAAATCCTAATTAGTAGAGAACCTACCTAGATATGAACTAAAGACAAGCTATGTACTTAGGAAAATGATAGGGGCAGTTCTTTGTTAGCCATTTGTAACCTTTTTAGCCTTCTCTCCCTTGTATTAATTATTATCCGTCTTAGCCCACTTTGAGCCTTAGCCTTTTCTTTGTAGCCACGATATAAGCCATTATCCCTTATATTAGTAGGCATGACCATATGACCCGCACTTGAATCACAATCCTGAGACATGTCTCGAGCTTGAGTTTGGGGTGGTGGGACCACTTATGGGGAATTTAATGGGTTGGGATTGATGTGCTTTGTATTGTAGCGCAATTGCAGATGATATATACTTGTAACCCTTTGCCGGGAATGAAGAAAAATGAAAAAGAAAGAAAAAATGAAAAATTTCGAAAAATCATACAGTAGAAACCGGGAACCCGGTTTCGTCAAAACCGGGAACCCGGTTTGGTCAAAACCGGGAACCCGGTTTGCTTCTGTACAAAAAAAAAGAGAAAAAGAGAAAAGAAAATAAAAAAGAAAAATATGAATGAATAAAACATCCAGCAAAGTGGAATTTTTCCAAAAATCATCTTGTTATAGTGGGTAGACATGGGACGCTAAATTGTTGCGTATATGGGTGAGTGAGAACATCTTTTGAGCATTAACTCAAGCTCGAGGACATTGTTGATGGTAAGTGAGGAGAGAGCCAAAAGCTCACTTCAAATTTACCAAATATACATCCATACCGTCCTTAAGCCAATATTATAACCATAAAGACCTCGTGATTCCTAAGTGCATAGTGAATTTATGATTCTGTTGATAGGGAATATACTAGGTGGAGCGTTCAAAGCGATTTAGGATTAATGACCACCCTATAGCCATCATACAGAGATGAGTACAAGTGTAACCTTCAAGCATTGCAACTTTAATTTTATGATTGAGATTATGTGTGTTTGATGTTGCATTTTAGATGTATGTGTATATTAAATTCTAGAGTTTGCTATATGAGATTTATTTTGAGAATTGATTTTAGGGTTTATTTGTTAGCTTCTACTTGTTTATACGCTTACTAAAACCCCTTTGTTTTCTTTTACTTTGTCGGGACGACAAAGGTTTGAGTTGGGGGTCTTGATGTCTCCCTAATTGTTCTTATTTTTGACCCTTGGGAGACATCATTTTTTGTGTTTATTTAATTAATTGGATAGACTCTTGGACTAAATATGCAATATTATGTTTTTCCTCTTTTATTTCTAGCATTTTTAATTTATTAAGCTTTTGCGCGTAATATTGGTATTTTTAGTTTAAAGTTTACAGGTTTTAGATGTTAGCTAGAAGAGGAATCCGAGGAGAAAGTCAAAAGATCAAGAGATAGAGTCAAGACTTGAAGATAAATCCCGAAGATATTATTTTTAGAGCTGAAAATCCATTTTCCAGGCCATAGATTTCTGATTTCGAGGTGCTTAAGAGCTGATTTATCCGCTGACCTTTGAAGAGAAAATGATCCTTATCGAGTTACGGAAATTTAGCAACTGAGTTCAAGTCAATCGGAGTCATAACGAAGCGGGAAAAGCCGTTTTAGTGAAGGTGTATCAACAATTACGGGATTTTGGACTTAGAATTTGGGCTTGGACTTTTAATTAGTGTTTTATTTTCTGGTCCAAGCCCTAATCCGTTTTTATGCTTATAAAAGGAGGTCTGGACTTCTATTTTTCACACAATTCATTCTTTACAATAAAAAAACATCAGAGAGAAAGAAGCAACAGAAGGAAGGAAGAAGAAGCTGCTAGAGCTGGAGTGGGTCTATAGCTCCGTTCTCAGTCATTCCAATTCCGAAAATTAGGTTTCTTTTATCTTTTATTTGTAATCAAATATGAATTCCATTTATTTTAATTTAGTTTTTCTTTCAATTAATATGAGCTAAACATTTATTAGTGCTTGAGAATGCATAATGGGTTAATCCCAATTTGATTTCATTCTATACATTTGGATTTGGGATATTTATTATTTAAATCAAATTGGGTAATTTGTATTTTTCTTTAATTTGCATTTTAATTACTATTATTGACGTAATTAACCAATGATAGGACTTAGTATCCAGGCTATTCCAATTAGTGGCGATTGGATCACCTTGACGGGGGGTTTAGGTACTTTAATGAATGTAGGTTAGAAATTATTTGACTCTGACGAGCTTAATTAAGCCTATGGCCTATTGGGTAATTTAAACTTAAACACTTGAGAGTGGACTATAATCACCCTGACAGGGTTCGTAGCACTTGAGAGTTGCTCCTTAGTCCACCCTGACGGGGGTAAGGAGAGTATAGAATCCCGACCAATATAAATTTACCGATTTGTCCCTTAAACAAATTATGAAATGAATGATAGTTAGGAAAACCCCCGCGTCTCTCAAGTACTACCTTCTCATACTTGCGTCTTAGCTTTTTAATTGCATTTATAATTTGTCTTTCATTTAGTAGCTCTAATAAACAAAACCAAACAAACATATTTTATTTACTTGCTTTCATAAGTGCAACCAATCATTATCTACTAATCATTGTAGTCAACCATCCCGTCCTTGGAACGAATATGTATTATCACTATTATTACTTGGGACAACCGTACACTTGCGGTTGTGGTTCGATTACTTATTGCATTATTTTTAGAACACATAAAGGACCACCAGTTGCGCATGTGCCTCTTCCTTTTGTTTCTCTTCAATAGGCTCATCAAGATTGATGGCCTTTTCAATTGTACAACCAGGCAAATTTTTGTTCTTCCCTAGGATACAACACTTCCTTTTATAATCCATAGCATCTGTTCTGTTTGTCATGTTTGATTTGACCCCAAACTCAAGTTATACAAGGATAGAATAAAGTTAAGAGAACTTGGTGTAGCTTGAGTTTCTTGCTTGGAATTGATGAAAGAAGAGGGTTTCTTGATGAATCTTGGAAGAATCCTTGAAAGCTTGATGATCTTGATGGTGTTTAATGGTGTATTGTGATGAATTTGATGAAGAGGATGTGTTTATGGAGGATGGAGGAGAGAATTATTGATGCTATTGTGTTAGTTGTAGAGGTTTAATCAAGCTTCAAGGTTTATTTATAGGGTTGGGAGCTGGAAAATTTGTATGGGAGGGGCTAGGGTTTGCAAATGATATGGTAAGAATTGTATAAGGAAACAAGCTCTTCAAACCGCCATCGGACCGGCTTACCGGCGAAATCGCCGGCTTACCGGTGCTGGAGGTCTTCCTTGTTGTAACCTTCTGCCTCGAACCCGAGTCCAATACCCGAGGCCACGTATTTTCTGGGCACCGGCATACCGGCGATATCACTGGCTAGCCGGTGAGCTGTTTTTCGCAAAATTCCACTCCGTCAAAATACCCGAGTCGAGCAACCCGTGGGCACGTGTTTTCCGTTTGGCCGGCATACCGGAGATCTGACCGCCTAGTCGGTGCTGGACGGGTTTATATTTTTATCTTTCTGTCTTGAACCCAAATTGCTACCCGAGGCCACGGGTTTTTCTTCTGGCCGAAATACCGGTCATGTGACCAGCTAGCCGGCGCGACACTTCAAATTTTCTCTACCTATCGGCAAACAACCCGAGCCTTAGATCCGTGGGCACGTGTTTCTGCTACGCCAACGTACCGGTGATCTGGCCGGCTAATCAGTCAGAGCAGCAGATTTCCTCATTTTCGTTCCTTAGCACCCCAAACTTAATTCCTGCACCATTAACACACTACCTTTCTCATTTCTATTAAAAGTAGACACTAAGACTCGACTATAACTTAGAATTATACACTAGGAATTGAAAAACATAAAGCAATAAACTAATATACAATGAACTTGCTTTTGTTTAACGTCGTTAAGCTCGACAGGTTACCTTTCGCATCTATTTAGCTTGAAGGAGGTACATGACCTCCCCAGGATGTGAATCAAGTCTGCGATTGGTATCCTCGCCTACATGGTAAAGTTTCTGACCATGCCCATTCACCATGAAGGTGCGTTGCTCGTATGGATTCTCGATTTCTATCGCTCCATGAGGTATAACTTTGGTCACCACGAACGGACCAGACCACTATGATCTCAACTTGCCCGGATAATTGCTGAACTTGGAGTTATACTTGAGGGCCATCTGTCCTACTTTGAATTTCTTTTCACGAATGCGATTGTCGTGCCATCTTTTTGTCTTCTCTTTGTACAGTTTAGCATTCTCATAGGCATGAAATCGAAACTCATCAAGTTCATTCAGCTTCATCATATGATTCTCTGAAGCTAAGGTAGGATCCATGTTCATCTCAGCTATTGCCCAATAGGCACCCATTTCAAGCTCAAGAGGTAAGTGACAAGCCATACCATAAACGATGCGATACGGAGATGCACCAACATGCGTCTTGAACGCAGTACAATATGACCACAACACATCATCTAATTTCATTGACCAATCCTTGCGTGTGGAACCAACTGTCTTCTCAAGAATGGATTTGATCTCTCGATTAGTGATGTCTCCTCATTTGTGATAGATTTATGTTAAGGTGAGACATCATTTTTAGTGATTTAGAAGTCATAAATGTCGATTTTCTTGAGTAATAGTGCACTTTCCTATTTTGAGTCTTGATTTAGGGAAATAATATTTTTAGAGCATATTGGGTTTAATTGTTTATTTAGTGTGTAGCTTTAAAGATAATTATGGAAGATTAATTAGGGTCCAAGTCAAAGACTACAACATATGGAAAGAGATTAGTATGGTAATTGGAGATAAGGAAACAAAAGCTAAAAAGATGGAAAAGGAAAAGCTGCTTAAATTTGAGATTCTGCCGCACACGCCTAAAGAAGTGGCGATTACTCCTAGAAGGAGGCCGATTTTGGTAATTTCCTTTAATAGGGACATAGATAATTTTGTGAGGATTCTTTTGGTATATTATGGAGCAAAAACCGACCAATAACGAAGAAGATACGCCCAAAACGGTCCAGTAGTGTTTATCTTTATCTCCATACGAATTTGAGTTGGGCTAGGAGTCCAATACTTTATCTCTTCCTCAAGAAAACGAATTAGGTCTTCTAAACACCTATAAATACACCCTTATATCACTTGTAAATCATCCTTGCCTCATAGTAATTAGTTCTTAAGGTTTTATCCTTCCAGTTTATTGTAGAGAGCAAGATGATGTCTTTTGTAATTTCTTTTAGTTTATTTCCTTCAGGTATGAACTAAACTTCCCATAGCTTGGGTTTTGCATGATGTATAATCTATGAATTCTAATTCTTCTATCTAAGTTTCTTTGGGAATTACATGTTTTAATTTGATATTAGCTACTTACCCTTATATTTGATTATGTGTTTTGATTTAATGTATGTTTTCCTTGCGGTGCGCAACAT
The DNA here is from genome assembly GCA_029959085.1 of Nemophila menziesii. NCBI lineage: Eukaryota > Viridiplantae > Streptophyta > Magnoliopsida > Boraginales > Hydrophyllaceae > Nemophila > Nemophila menziesii. The sequence continues at coordinate 6,347,462 of JARWIR010000030.1, forward strand.
TTAGGATTACCTTAATAGTAGTTAGATGATCACCTTAGCTGGGTGTCTAATTATTGAAAAACCACATAACGTCTAGTGTCGATATTAGTTCTGAAAAAACATGATTCTAACTAGATAGTCATTAGGGTTTGTTTTAATCACCATATCACCAATTGATTGATGCGTTTGCTTAGGGCCTTAGTAGCGCTTGATAACCCTATTCTAAACCACGTCTTGGTTGTGCCGTAGCCCCGTTAGTCGCTCTCAAGGTCTAAGGTATGGGAATTTAGAATCCTAACTAAGTATACAAGAGCTAATATTCTCCCTTATAAACTAGATCTAAAAGAATTAGAAGGATTAGTGCATACTAGCAAAACCTAAGCTATATCTCTCATCTCATATTCTTAGTTATTTATTTTATTGTCTTTATTTTCCTAGTTTTAGTTATTAATTTCAAAAATCTATTTGCTTTTATTTTCTGTCTTTTAATTATTTACTTTTACTCGTTATTGCTATCCACTCGTATAACACACTTAAGTCCCTGAGAACGAACTCAACTTACTAACTAAAACTTGCATACGTCCTGTAATACTTGCAGTATTGTGTCTGTCTAGGGTGAGAGTGCGTAGTTTTCTTGACCTTATTTTATCATATTTTTATCACACCCTAGGCGACACCAAGTTTTTGGCGCCGCTGCCGGGGACTTGTGTCTCGTTAGCGTGGGTTATCTATTTCGAGTAGTAGTTTTTAATAAGTTTTTATTTTTCATTTTTTATTTTTTATTTTTCTGGATTTACGCTTGTGGTTTGCTTTAGTCTTTTTCAGGATTCACAGTGTTTAATTCTTGGTCTCCTTTATCGGAACCTGAGAGGAGTTTCAGACCTTACAACAAACGAGTTCGTGAGGAAAGAGCCTTAAGAAGAGCAATGGCAGCCCAACTAGATCCACCACTTGGAATCCCACCGAGAGGACCCCAATTAATTCCACCTGGTGGACTACAGCAAGATCTAGCTGGGATCCAACAACAGGATCCACCTGGTGTACAAGGACATCAACAACATCCGTTGGGAGGAGGTAATGGGCAGAATAACGTCAATCAACAGAATCAAATACAACAAGACCTCCCTGGTCTTCATGTACCGTTTCATGTTCAACCAATCGGTTACCGTCCTCTAGAGATCCAGAATATCAAATTTAGACCCGATCCGGGTATGCTCAGTCAATTTCAAAGTTTTGGACTCTACAATGGTACAGCAATTCAAGATCCGGTAAGATCGATTCAGATGTTCATGCAGATTTGTGATGCCTACATTACTCCTGGCATTACACGCGAGCAACTGTATTGTCATATGTTTTCGTTCTTCTTGACCGGTAGAGCTAGCGATTGGCTAGAAAGACAACCACAGGGAACAATTAATTCTTGGACAGAACTTCAAACCGCGTTCTTTAACCGTTTTTATCCGAAAAGTATGACACTTAAAGATCAAACCGAGCTTGCAAGATTTTGTCAAGAAGATGGAGAAACAGTAAGAATCATGGACAAGGTTTCAACAGAAATTAGCTAAATGTCCGCTCCATGGTTATACACCCGCTCTACAGCTTGCTATATTCTACGAAGGTCTTAATGATAAAGGTAGAGAGAAGGTGGATAACATTGGAAAGGGTAATTTTGTGTACATGAATCATAATGAAGCTTCCGAGGTTTTAGAGAACATTATGGAACAAGAAAGAAGTTGGCCTTCAACGCAATCTTCTGTAGCAAAGACCCGAGGAACGCTTCGTTTAGATGCAGAAACTGCGAACTCAGCTCAAATATCCGCATTAGAAAATCAAATCAAAGAGCTGAATTTAGAGATGCAAAAGAATTTAGCCGCTGCAAACGTAGTACAAGAAGCGCAAGGTTGTCAACAATGTGGGGTTAGTAATCATACATGGGAAGAGTGCGAATCAAATCCACAATCTGTTTACTTTATATCCAACCGCGGAGGTTATCAATGGGGTAACCGAAACCATCCGGGTATGCAGTATTCAAATCCACAAGGGGCCGCTAATCCTGGTCATTATCAACCGCGCCCCCAGAACAACTCTTTCCAACAGAGAGGTCAGTACCAAAATCAATATCTAAATAGACCTGCTCTCCCTCAACAACCTGCTCAAGATGCCTATACCGATTCGTTAGATCAGAAAGCTTTACCTCAATACCCTCAAGAAGGATCTATGGATAATCAGCAAGTAATGCAAGACTTGCATCGTTTGACCACTAGTATGAACGCTTAGGAAGAGAAAGTCTGAGGACAAGATGCCGTACTTCAGATTTTAGGTACTCAAGTAGAACAGTTAAACAAAGTTTTAACAAAATTAATGGAACAAAAGGAAGTAAAGGCAATCGAAGGAGGTGAAAACAATGTTGGGTTCGAAGCTTGCAAGGCTATTTGCCTTGAAATTAAAGAAAAAAAGGAGGAAGTACCACATGCTGCCGTTAGTGTCGTGGAAGTTCCGAGTACCGAAGAAGTACCAACCAAGTCTAGCCCTGTGGAATCAAACTATTCTGAGGTTTGTGTGGAGGACGATCAAGAGAAAGCCGAATTTATACAGCTACTGAGGAAGATGCAAGAGGAAATTCGATCGGTTATGGATTATCAAGCTGAGCTAAATTCAAATGAGAAAGAAGATGAAGTTGCACCAGTTGTACGAGAAGAGAAAGAGGAAGAGAAGGTGGAATCGCCACCTATTGTTCAACCAGTGTCATCAACTATTCCTAATACAAATCCTAAGGATGATACTGTACTCAAGGCATTTGTAGAGGCATACCAACCTGAAAATATCAACGCCCAAATGCTTGAGATTGCGAAAAGAGGACTTACACCGCAACAAGTTTTTACGCAAGTTATTCCTGAGAAAGAGGCGAGTGTAGAGATCCTAAGAGAGAACCTGAGGGTTTCAAGATGAAGTGAACGAGAGCTACCAACAAAGCTTAAAGATCCAGGAAGTTTCAACCTTCCTATTCAAATTAATGGTATGCTCAAGGTGAAAGCTATGTATGATGTGGGTTCTGGTGTGAATATTATGGCTAAGTCCGTGTTCGAGAGACTTGGACTTCAGAAATCAGAGAAAACTCCAGTGAAGTTGCAGTTCGCTGTCAACTCAGTGAAAAGGACATGAGGAACAGTGGAGGACGTCTTAGTCCGTGCAGGTAGTATCGCCATCCCTACTGACTTTGTTTTACTTGAGTTTGATGCAGATAAGCAGGTTCCAATCATACTTGGACGGCCTTTCATGGCCACAAGTCAAAGTGTCATCAACTTCCAAGAAGGGACCATTACCCTTCATGCAAAGAATGTATCTGAGACCTTCTATGTCTTGGGTAAGAAACCGAGGAAGTTAGATCCCACCGTTCCTGTCATCCACAGCCTTTCACATCACAAAATCCCTCCTGATAAGATCCACTTAAACCCTGTGGATACTGAGCCAAACATTGAGTTTGGGGTTGGCCATGAAGTTCTATGGAAAGCTCACAAACGAGAGAATAGGCCACGTAGTTTCAAAGACTCATGGATGGGACCATTCATTGTCACTAAGGTTGTTTCAGCAAAAGTGATAGAAATTCAACCCAAAACAGGGATCAAGCGCAGATTAGTTGACGGTCATAGCCTAACTCGTTGTTGGGGAGGCTATATTCGCAAATCTTGATAGAGGTAACACGTCTAACTTTGAAAGACGTTAAATAAAAGTGCTGTACGGGAGACAACCCGCAATCTTTTTTAGTTTTATGTCTTTTACGTTTTTAATTTATGTTTAGTTTAGTTATTTTTAGTTGATATTGCATATTTGAGAAAGGTATTTGTGTTTTTGATGATTAGGTACTGGAGAAATCGAGTTAGGAAAGAAACAAAATTTTTCGGACAGAGGAAAAACCTATGCGGAGTACCCCTGCGGAGTACCCCCTACACCGCACCTGTGGTCCGCAAGCCCAAACCCCGTACCACGGGTAGGAACCGCAGGTTTTATACCGAGCCGAAAAATTGACCCGTGCGGACTACCCCCCTGCACCGCACCCCTACACCGCACGCATAAAACACGTGCCACGGGGTGCTCCAACGGGTATTTTGACGAATGAAGCTACAAAAGCCGCGGTACACCCCTGCGGTGTACCCCCTATACCGCGCCATGGTCCGCGAGCCCAAAACTCGTGCCACGGGGTAGATACCACGCGTATTTGGCCGAGACAAAAATTTTGAGCAACAGAAGCTGCGGTGTACCCATGCGGTACACCCATGTACCGCGCCTATGGTCCGCACGGCGCCGCTGGAGAGAGAAAGAAACGGGATTCAAGTGTATAAAAGAGGTATGAAGCCATTATTCCGAATTTTATAAACCTCAAGCCTATTTCTCTTCTCCAAAACTCTCCCAACTTCATTGAAGCTCATAAAAACCTTCACCAATCATCAAAACACTACCCAATCATCAAGAAAAACACATCAAATCTTCTCTCCACATCATTACAAGAGAGATTCAAGCACCCAATTCTCACCAAATCCATCAAATTGAAGAATCAAGAGCTTAAAATTTCAAAATCCATCCTACAAATTATTAAATCCAAGCCAATATATCAAGAATCCACCTCACCCACATAGAGGTTCATCATCAATTCACCTATCTTAGGCCAAATCAAGCTTGTTCAACCAAAAATTCACAAGTTCAAATTTCAAGGGTTACTAAAGCATTGAGTTGGGGGTTAATCAAGGATGACTAATAGAACAACAATATTAGCTAGCAAAAGGGAGGTGAAGAAGAGCAAGGTATTGGATCCAATCAAGAAGAAATCAATTAACAAAGATTCTAGTTCTAAATCAAAGGGTAAAGACGATGTTGAAGATGGAGGTATAACTTTGTGTGATCGTAATGGTAAAAAGCTTTACTTTTATGCAAAGGATAAAACGCAACTTCCACAAGGTCCTACACCCAAAGAGAAAGAGGAAGCTTCAAGGGCCCTGAAAGCTTTTGCAAAGAAACAATTAAAAGAACTTCCTTTTGCTAATTAGAAAGTATTCAAGGAAGAAGTTGGTACAGGAGAATACGCGAGATTCTTAGAGCTTGGTGAAAAATTGGGTTGGTCTACGTTCATGGTAAGACGTTCTGAATTATGTCTTGAGTTAGTTTTGGAATTCTATTTAGGCCTCTTTAGCCAAGATAGTAAAGGTTGTGTTCCGATTAGAGGAAAGCTAGTTCCTTTCACAGTTGAGGAGATTAGAAACCACTTCAAGTTTAAGAAATTGAAAGGTTGTTGCAAATTTGAAGAAGCGGTTGCTAAACAAAATATCTTTGATGAGGAATTACTTTTTGAGCATGTATTAGACAAGGAGAAAGTGCAATCACATAAGGGAGAATTGAAGGCACCTTGGCCTTACAAATATCTTCAATCGGATGCGAGAATTCGGCACAATTTCCTTATTCCTAATGTTTTTGGGAACACACGAACTTTGGATGTGACTATGAAGTACGCTCTACTTTTGGACTGTATTTTGAGAGGAGAAGAAGTAGATGTGGCACAGTTGATCTATGAGGAGGTGATACGATTTTCGGTCTCTCCTAAATCAGTTTATAATTTTAAATTCCCTACTATGATCACGTGTCTTGTGCGATAAGAGAATGTTACGTTGGGTGAAGAAGAGAAACTCGAGTTTAAAACGAGTTCTATTGATAATGCTTGGATCAAGGATATCTTTCGAAGAGCGGGTTCTACGCAAGTCTCGAAAGAAGAAAAGGAGCAAAGTTGGCAAGAGAAGATGGAGGAGCGTTTAATGAAATTCGAAGCAGCTCAAACTTCCTTAGTCAATGATGTGGCACAAATCAATGCTAATCAAGGGCACATAATGAAACTCCTCGAGCAATTAACGAAAGGTCCAACAAATCCTACCTTGGATATCAATGATGCGAGGCAATAAGCCTCGAGAGTATGTTCTCTTTCTTCCTTACCATTTCTGTAAATATGTTTATCTGCTAATTTTAATTTCTGTTTCGAGTCTTTTTTTCGAGTCGTGGGGACACGGCTCATTTTTGAGTTGGGGGTGTGGGGATTCGTTGTCTCTCATCTCCATTTTTCTGTTTTTAGGTAGAAATTAAATTTTTTTGATACATGGGAATTAGATGTAGAGTGTGTTTAATAGCTTGAAAGCATAAGATCAGTGAATTGATGATAGTAAGTAATATGCTTATGAGCTATGTTATTTGTATGCTTTGAGTATTTGCAGGAAAACACACGTTGATAGTAAAGAAAAGATTAGTGAGCAATGCGATAGAAAGTATGTTCGATCTCAGGGAACCTTGAGAAGTGTGTAAGCCGTTAGATCCAAGCTAGTTGAAACCCATTTGATGAAAGTGCTAAAGGTAAGAAAATAACGAAATTACATAGTGTAGAAATTGATTAAGGCGGTTCTTTCATATTTAAAGCCTTTGAAGCCTTTTTATACCTTCTCACCTTGTGATTTTTGATTTTATATGCTATATCCTTCTCAGCCCCTTCTAGCCTTTCTAAAGCTTTTTATTGAAACACGTTATAAGCCATATACCTTTAGATTATAGGACTTTTCCATATGACCCCGCACTCGAATCGCGATGCATAGACAGTTGTTTTAGAGCTTGAGTTTGGGGTGGTGGGTCCACCAGTATGGGAATTGTTATTGGGATAGGATTTTTGAGCTTATTAATTGTGATTTGTGCTCTATATTGATGATGTTTCATAGATTTTTATTGTAACCCTTTGCCGGGGTAATAGTGAATGAAAAAGAAGCTACGAGCTAAATTTGCCAACAAGGGCATTAAAAGAATAATATATATATATATATGAGAAAATAGTGTGATATCTCAACATTAAAAGAGAGTCATAGCTTAAGAATTGATTTGAAAAGAAAAACAAAAAATATATATATTCGGACCGGCAAAGTGGAATTCTTACGTGAACATCTTAGGCTTTAATTGGGTTATTAGGGATGCTAAATTATTCATCAAGGAATTCATTGGGTTGAGTGAGAATCGTTTTATGAGAGTAACTCAAGCTCTAGGGCGATTCGTTGATGGCTAGTGAGGAGAGAGCCAAAAGCTCACTCTAAATTATCCAAATATACTATCATACCGTCCCTAAGCCGAAATTACAACCTAAAAGACCTTTTGATTCTTTGCTATGTAATTGAGAAGTGATTGAGCCATTAGAGAGTAGTTGAATGGATCTTTAAATACTAGTGAGAATCGATGAACAATCTATAGCTTCCTTGGGGAACTGAGTAAAGTCCCAATCCTTCTTACATCGCGAAACTAATCTGATCTTGAATTCAAGCCGTGTTGACTGTGGATATTAGAAGTGTACAGGTATGTAGTTTATGAATATTATTGCATGAAATTTTCTGAGTTGTTGCTTTAGGTTTATTCTATATATTCTGCTATGCTTTTTCCCATTGTGTTGAGAATTTTATAAGTGTGTATTTATAGACTTCCCTTGGTTTTTATCTTTATTGTATCGGGACGATACAACTTTGAGTTGGGGGTCTTGATGTCTCCTCATTTGTGATAGATTTATGTTAATATGAGACATCATTTTTAGTGATTTAGAAGTCATAAATGTAGATTTTCTTGAGTAATAGTGCACTTTCCTATTTTGAGTCTTGATTTAGGGAAATAATATTTGTAGAGCATATTGGGTTTAATTGTTTATTTAGTGTGTAGATTTAAAGATAATTATGGAAGATTAATTAGAGTCCAAGTCAAACACTACAACATATGGAAAGAGATTAGCATGGTAATTGGAGATAAGGAAACAAAAGCTAAAAAGATGGAAAAGGAAAAGCTGCGTAAATCTGAGATTCTGCAGCACACGCCTAAATAAGTGGCGATTACTTCTAGAAAGAAGTCGATTTTGGTAATTTCCTTTCATGGGGACATAGATAATTCTGTGAGGATTCTTTTGGTATATTATGAAGCAAAAACCGACCAATAACGAAGGAGATATGCTCAAAACGGTCCAGCAGTGTTTGTCTTTATTTCCATACTAATTTGAGTTGGGCTAGGAGTCCAATACTTTATCTCTTCCTCAAGAAAACGAATTAGGTCTTCTAAACACCTATAAATACACCCTTATATCACTTGTAAATCATCCTTGCCTCATAGTAATTAGTTCTTAAGGTTTTATCCTTCCAGTTTATTGTAGAGAGCAAGATGATGTCTTTTGTAATTTCTTTTAGTTTATTTCCTTCAGTTATGAACTAAACTCCCCATAGCTTGGGTTTTGCATGATGTATAATCTATGAATTCTAATTATTCTATCTAAGTTTCTTTGGGAATTACATGTTTTAATTCGATATTAGCTACTTACCCTTATATTTGATTATGTGTTTTGATTTAATGTATGTTTTCCTTGCGGTGCGCAACGTTTAGGATTACCTTAATAGTAGTTAGATGATCACCTTAGCTGGGTGTCTAATTATTGAAACACCACATAACTTCTAGTGTCGATATTAGTTCTGACAAAACATGATTCTAACTAGATAGTCGTTAGGGTTTGTTTTAATCACCATATCACCAATTGATTGATGCGTTTGCTTAGGGCCTTGGTAGCGCTTGATAACCCTATTATAAACCACGTCTTGGTTGTGCCGTAGCCCCCTTAGTCGCTCTCAAGGTCTCAGGTATGGGAATTTAGAATCCTGACTAAGTATACAAGAGCTAATATTCTCCCTTATAAACTAGATCTAAAAGAATTAGAAGGCTTAGTGCATACTAGCAAAACCTAAGCTATATCTCTCATCTCATATTCTTAGTTATTTATTTTATTGTCTTTATTTTCCTAGTTTTAGTTATTAATTTCGAAAATCTATTTGCTTTTAATTTTTGTCTTTTAATTATTTACTTTTACTCGTTATTGCTATCCACTCGTATAACACACTTAAGTCCCTGAGAACGAACTCAACTTACTAACTAAAACTTGCATACGTCCTGTAATACTTGCAGTACTGTGCATGTCTAGGGTGAGAGTGCATAGTTTTCTTGACCTTATTTTATCATATTTTTATCACACCCTAGGCGACACCAATTAGAGACCTCAGCTTGACCAATGGCTTGTGGATGATACGCGGTAGATACACGATGCCTCACACCATACTTCTCTAGAACCGTTTTCAGATACTTGTTCACAAAGTGTGAACCTCCATCACTGATAATAACTCGAGGTGTACCATGTCTAGAGAAGATGTGTGACTTTAAGAATTTATTCAATACTCGCGAATCATTAGTTGGTAGAGCTACAGCCTCTAACCATTTAGACACGTAATCAACGGCTAGTAGGATGTAAAGATTCCCGTTAGATAGTACAAAAGGACACATGAAATCAATACCCCATACATCGAATATCTCAACTTCAAGAACATTATATTACCAGTAAACTGACATCTATGACACTTCTTGACATACTCATGACAATCCTTATGTAATGTAGGCCAATAAAAATCGGACTGTAGTACCTTTGCAGTTGTACGATCACCTTTGAAGTGTCCTCCGTATGGTGAATCATGACAACCTGCAACAATGGATAGAATATCCTTATCTGGTATGCATCTTCTCACCATCTGATCACTTCATGTTTTTTAGAGTAAAGGATCCTCCCAAAATAATTGTTTAGCGCGATGGACTAGTCTATTTTTCTCTTGTGAGGTAGCTCCTTGAGGAAAAGAACGGCTCACAATAAGATTTGCTATATCCGCATACCAAGGAGTTTCTAATGAATAAACTGAAAAAAAATTGTCATCAGGAAACTCTTTTCTCACCAACTCAGGTCCTCCATTAAACTCAGAACCTTCAAGACGCGACAAATGATTAGCAACCTGATTATCAAAACCCTTTCGATCCCGAATCTCTAAATCAAACTCTTATAACAATAGTACCCATCTAATCAAACGCGGCTTCGCATCTTTCTTTTCCATAAGGTATTTAATCGCAGAATGGTCGGTAAACACAACAACTTTCGCCCCAAGAAGGTAGTTATTCCTTCTCAGTCACGGTATAATTAATTTGAGCACTTGTGAAGGTTTTACTAGCGTAGTAGATAGGATGAAATACCTTTTCTTTTCTTTGACCCAGAACAGCACCCATCGCAAGATCACTAGCATCACACATAATCTCAAACGAAATCTTCCAATCAGGAGGTAATACAATAGGTGCTGAAATAAGCTTCTCTTTAATCTCGTTGAATGCCTTTATGCAAGCTTCATCAAAAAGGAATTTGGTGTCCTTTTCAAGTAAGTTACACAATGGCTTAGAAATTTTGGAGAAGTCCTTGATAAAACGTCGGTAAAAACCAGCATGACAGAAATAGGAGGGGGAAGAGTCTTGATTACCTCAATCTGCGCACGTCAACTTCCAAACCAGCACTTGAAACCTTATGACCCAACTCTATACCCTCACGAACCATAAAGTGACACTTCTCCGAGTTCAGAACCAAGTCAGTCTCCTTGCATCTAATCAATACCTTCTCCAAGTTCCGTAAACACTCCTCAAAGTTATCACTTGATGTCTCCTCATTTGTCATGAATTAATATTACGATGAGACATCATTTTTAGTGATTTAGAAGTCTTTCTAGTCTATTTTCTTGAGAAATGCTACACTTTCCTATTTCTAGTCTTAATTTAGTAAATTATTATTTATAGAGCATATTGGGTTTAATTATTTATTTAGTGTGAAACTTTAAAGATAATTATGGAGATTAATTAGAGTCCAAGTCAAAGATTAAGAGATATGGAAAGAAGATAAGCATGGAAATTGGAGATAAGGAAAGAAAAGCTAAAATATGGAAAAGGAAAAGGTGCCATAAATATGAATTTCACCACCCACGACCACAAATCAGCTTATATCTCAAAATCGATGGGGAATTTGGAAGAATAGTCAAGATAAAAGTTAAATATCTTTCCTATACGATGAATTTCGACTATTCATACGCATCAAACGAATAAGAATTGAAGCTGTTAGGACCAAAACAAAAATGGGTCTGATTTCATATTTTTAGGATTACGAATTTGAGTTGGGCTAGGATTCCACTTCCTACCTTCCCCGTCAAGAAAACGAATTAGGGCTTATATACACCTATAAATACACCCTTATATCACTTTAAAATCATCCTTGCCTCATAGTAATTAGTCCATAGGATTTTTATCATCAGAATTATTGTAGAGAGCAAGATAAAGTCTTTCATTATTTCTTTTAGTTTATTTCCTTCAAGTATGAACTAATTTTTCCATAGCTTGGGTTTTGTATAATGTATAATCTATGAATTCTATTTTCTTTCTAACTAAGTTTCTTTGGGAATTATATGTTTTAATCTAATATTAGCTTCTTACCTATATATTTGTTTATGTGTTTTGAATTACTGCATGTCCAAGAATTGATCACTTTAGGCTTTCTTAATAGTAGTTAGATGTTCACCTTAACTGGGTGTCTAATTATTGAAACACCACATAACTTCTAGTGTCAATATTGGTCTTGACAACACTAATTCTAACTAGATAGTCATTAGATATATTTTCATCACTATCATCATGTTTGGAATTGAATTGCTTAGGGCCTTGGTTGCGCTTGATTACCCTAGGTTTAGGCTGCCTCATGATGTGTCCGTAGCCCCTTTAGTCACTCTCCAGGTCTAATGTATGGAAATTTAGAATCCTGACTAGTATCTAAGAGCTAATTATCTCCTTTATTAACTAGAATTTGATAGAAAGAATTAGAAGGATTGGTGCATACTAGCAAAACATAAGCTATACTTCTCATCTCAAATTTCTTCGTATTTAATTTATTGTCTTTAATTTTCATTCGTTTAAGTAATATTCTCTCAATCAATCGTCTTTATTTTCTGTCTTTTAATTAATTACTCTCTACTCGTTATTATTTACTCATTCGTATAACACACTAAGTCCCTAAGAACGAATCTTCTTATCATTAGAACTTGCATACGTCCTGTAATACTTGTAGTACCGTGCTTGTCTAGGGTGCTTTAGTGCATTGTTTTCAGCATTTATTTATCATATTTTTATCACACCCTAGGCGACACCATGTTTTTGGCGCCGCTGCTAGGGACTTGTGTCTCGTTAGCGTGTGGGCTATCTATTTCGAGTAGTAGTTTTTATTTAATTTTTATTTTTCAGTATTTAGTTTTTAGTTTTCCGGATTTACGCTTGTGGTTTGCTTTAGTCTTTTTCAGGTTTTAACATTGAATCTTTTGCCTCCTTTACCGGAGCCCGATAGGTGCTTTAGACCTTATAACCGACGTGTTCGTGAATAAAGAGCCTTAAGAAGAGTTATGGAAGACGTACGAGATCAAGTGGATCCACCCTTAGATCCGAGAGTCCTAGGTCCCTTAGGACATTTACAATTACCACAAGGAAGAGGTAACGGGAACAACAATGTCAATCAAAACCGAGTTGAACAAGACCTTCGAGGATTGTAGGTGCCGTTTCATGTTCAACCGATAGGTTACTGTCCTCCGGAGATCCAAAATATCAAATTTAGACCCGATCCGTGTATGCTCAGTCAGTTTCAAAGTTTTGGACTCTAAAGTGGTACAACAGTACAAGATCCGGTAAGAGCGATTCAGAAGTTTATGCAGGTTTGTGATGCTTATGTTACTCCAGGCATTACACCCGGGCAAATTTATTGTCATATGTTTTCGTTCTTTCTGACCGGTAGAGCTGGTGAGTTGCTAGATAGGAAACCACCAGGGAAAATTAATTCATGGACAGAACTTCAAGCTGCTTTCTTTAACCGTTTTTATCCAAAGAGTATGAGACTCAAAGACCAAAGCGATCTTGCAAAGTTTTGTCAAGAATATGGAAAAGAAGTAGGAGAAGCATGGACAAGGTTTCAACAGAAGTTAGCTAAATGTCCGCTCCATGGTTACACCCCCTCTCTACAGTTAGCTATATTCTATGAAGGTATCAACAGAGAAAGTAGATTGAAGGTGGATAATCTTGGGAAAGGGAATTTCGTGTCCATGGAACCTGCTGAAGCTACCAAGGTTTTAGAAAATTGTATTGAACAAGAAAGCAGTTGGCCTTCTTCGCGAGCTCCTGTTACAAAAACTCGAGGTACGCTTTTATTAGACGCATAAGCTGCAAACTTAGCTCAATTATCCGCATTAGAGAATCAAATCAAAGAACTTAAGCTTGAGATGCAGAGAAACTTAGCCGCAGCAAAAGTAGTGCAAGAATCACAAGGTTGTCCACATTGTGGGGCTATGAATCATACATGGGAAGAGTGCGAAGGAAATACACAATCCGTATATTTCATATCCAACCGAGGAGGTTATCAATTTGGCAATAGGAATCATCTGGGTATGCAGTATTCAAATCCACATGGGGCCACTAAATCTGGTCATTATCAACCACGTCCCCAGAATAACTTTTTTCAACCGAGAGGTTAGTATCAAAATCAATATCAGAATAGAACTGCTCCCCCACAACAACCTGTTCAAGATGCCTATACCAATTCGTTAGCGCAGAAAGCTTTACCACAATATCCTCAAGAGGGAGTTGTGGATAATCAATAATTGATGAAGTTCATGGATCTTATGACCACTAATATGCATTCCCAGAGCGAGAAGTTACGAGAACAAGAAGCTTCAATTCAGGTTTAAGGTACTCAAGTAGAATAGATGAACAAAGTTCTAACAAGCATGATGGAACAAAAAGAATTTATGGCTATCGAAGGAGGTGATGACAATGTTGGGTTCGAAGCTTGTAATGCAATTTGCCTTGAGAATGAAGAAAAGAAGGAAGTACCACAAGCTGCCGAATGTGCCGTGGAGGTTCCGAGTACCGAAGAAGAACCAATCAAGTCTAGCCCCGTGTACTTTAACTGTTCTGAGAGTGATGTGGAGGAATATTCAGAAAAATCTGAATTTATACAACTTCTGAAAGATATTCAAGAAGAGATTAGATCGGTAATGGAGTTTCAAGCTGAGCTGGCTAAAGAGAAAGAGGACGAAGCCTCAAAGGAGGAACCAAGAGTTGAAGTTGAAGTTGCACCTGTTGTGCAAGAAGAGAAAGAAGAAGAGAAGGTGGAATCGCCACAAGTTTTTTAAACAGTGTCATCAACCATTCCTGATACAAATCCGAAAGATGACACTGAAGTCAAGACATTTGTAGAGGCGTACACTCCCGAAAAATACAACGCCCAAATGCTTGAGATTGCGAAGAAAGGGCTTACACCACAACAAGTTTTTGCGCAAGTTATTCCTGAGAAAAAGCAAGTGTAGAAGCCAAGAGAGAGAACTTGAGTCTCAAGAAGGAGTAAAAAAGAGTTACCATTGAAACTCAAAGATCCGGGAAGCTTTAACCTTCCTATTCAAATAAATGGTTTGCTCAAGGTGAAAGCTATGTATGATGTGGGTTCAGGTGTGAATTTTATGCCTAAGTCTGTGTTCGAGAGACTTGGACTTCAGAAATCAGAGAAAGCTCCAGTGAAGTTGCAGTTTGCTGACAACTCAGTTACCAAGACATGGGGAACAGTGGAGGACGTCCTAGTCCGAGCAGGTAGTTTCGCCATCGCTACTGACTTTGTTATACTTGAGTTTGATGCAGATAAGCAAGTTTCAGTCATACTTGGACGGCCTTTCTTTGCCACAAGTCAAAGTGTCATAAACTTCCAAGAAGGGACCATCACCCTTCATGCTAAGAACGTATTCGAGACCTTCTATGTCTTGGGTAAAAAACCAAGGAAGTTAGATCCCATCGCTCCTGTCATCCACAGCCTTTCACATCACAAAGTCCCTACAGAGAAGATCCATGTAAAACCTTTGGATACTGAGCCAAACATTGAGTTTTGGGTTGGCCATGAAGTACTATGGAAAGCTCACAAATGTGAAAATAGGCCACGAAGTTTCAAAGACTCGTGGATGGGACCATTCATTGTCACTAAGGTTGTTTCAACTAAGGTGATAGAAATACGACCCAAGAAGGGGATCAAGCGCAGATTAGATGACGTTTATAGCTTTAATCGTTGTTGGGGAGGCTATATTCGCAAATCTTGATAGAGGTAATGCGTCTAACTTTAAAACATGTTAAATAAAAGTGTTGTACGGGAGACAACCCGCAATTTTTTATGTTTTTATGCTTTTTATGTTTTTAGTTTGTGTTTAGTTTAGTTGTTTTTAGTTGATATTGCATATTTGAGAAAGGTATTAGTGTTTTTGATGTTTAGGTGTTAGAGAAATCAAGTTTTGGGAGGAAAAACAAATTTTTTTTGGAACATTCAGATGGCAGCACCGGCATGCCGGCCATTAACACCGGTAAGCCGGCGGGCAAAAAACCCGAGCCCACGGGTCAGGCCACGTGTTCAGGACAGAAGGTTGGAAATCGAGAGATGCTAGCACTGGTATGCCGGTCAGAATCTCCAGTATGCCGGCCAGACCAAAAACCCGTGCCCACGGGTGTCGTCATGTGTACAAGACAGAAGTATTGAAATTCAAACATCAACAACACCGGTATGCCGGGCGATATCGCCGGTATGCCGGTCAGTAGAAAAACCCGTGCGCACGTGTCTAAGACTCGGTTATTTTGACGTAACTCAGATTCCAAGAGCTCCAGCATCGGCATGCCGGGCCTTACGGACGGTAACCCAGCCAACGCCGCTGGAGAGAGAAGAAAGCTTCGTTTTTAGGTTATAAAAGAGAAAGAGGTTGGTATATTCCGAAATTTACAATCATTAAGCCTCTCTTTCTTCTCCAAACCTCTCCTAACTCCATTGAAGCTTCATAAAACCTTCCCCAAACACCAAAACACTACCCAATCATCATAAAAACACATCAAATCATCTCTCCACATCATTACAAAGGAGATTCAATCACCCAATTCTCACCAAAACACCTTAGATTGAAGAATCAAAAGCTTAAATTTTCAAAATTCATCCTACAATTTATTAGATCCATACCAATTCATCAAGAATTCATCTTACCCACATATCAATTCATCATCAATTCACCTATCCTAAACCAAATCAAGCTTGTTCAACCTATAATCATGAGTTTCAAATTTCAAGAGTTGTTAAAGCTTTGAGTTGGGGGTTAATGGAGATGACTCAAATAACAGAAATATTATCTAACAAAAGGGAGGTTAAAAAAGCAAGGTATTGGGTCCAATTGAGAAAAAATCAAGTAGCAAAGGTTCTAGTTCCAAAGCTAAGGGTAAAATCGATGAAGAAAAGGGAGGTAAGCCGGTTATGTTCAATTCTATGGGAAAAAGGGCTCCACTCTATTCCAAGAAGAAAACACAACCTCTTCCATTCAAAGGTCCTACACCCAAAGATAAAGAGGAAGCTTCAAAGTCCTTGATAGCTTCTGCAGAGAAACAATTAAAGGAACTAAATTTTGCTTATGAGAAAGTATTCGATGAAGAAGTTGGTAGAAGTGAGTATAAGAGATTCTTGGAGCTTGGTGAAAGATTGGGTTGGTCTACATTCATGGTAAGACATTCTGATTTATGTCATGAGTTTTTTTTAGATTTCTATTTAGGCCTCTATAGCCGAGATAGTGAAGGTTGTGTTCCAGTTAGAGGAAATTAGTTCCTTTCACAGTTAAAGAGATTAGAAACCACTTCCAGTTTGAGAAATTGGTTGGACCATGCAAGTATAGTGAAGCGGTGGCTAAATAAAGAATCTGTCATTGGGGTTTACATTATGAGCATGTTTTAAACAAGGAAAAAGTGCAATCACATAAGGGAGAATTGAAGGCACCTTGGCCTCACAAATATCTTCAACCGGATGCTAGAGTTTGGCACAATTACCTTATCCCTAATGTCATTGGAAACACAAGAACTTTAGATGTGACTAAAAAGAACGCTTTACTTTTGGATTGTATTTTGAGAGGAGAAGAAGTGGACGTGGCACAGTTGATCTTTGAGGAGGTGATGCGATTTCCGGTCTCTCCCAAATCAGTTTATAATGGTAAATATCCTACTATGATCACGTGTCTCGTGCGAAACGCG
The DNA here is from genome assembly GCA_029959085.1 of Nemophila menziesii. Taxonomy (NCBI): domain Eukaryota; kingdom Viridiplantae; phylum Streptophyta; class Magnoliopsida; order Boraginales; family Hydrophyllaceae; genus Nemophila; species Nemophila menziesii. The sequence goes on from JARWIR010000030.1 coordinate 6,364,454, forward strand.
AATATAAAATTGGGTGAAGAAGAGAAACTGGAATTTAAAAAGAGTTATATTGATTATGCTTGGATCATGAAAGTTTTGAGAGGAGAAAGATCTACGCAAGTCTCAAAAGAAGAAAAGGAGCAAAGTAGGCAAGAGAAGATGGAGGAGCGTTTAAACAATTTCGAAGAAGCTCAAACTTTCTTAGCCAATGATGTGACACAAATAAAAGCCATTTAAGTGCACATCATGACACTCCTTGAGCAATTAAGGAAAGATCAAGCAAATCCTATCTTGGATGTCGATAATGCGAGGCAATAGCCTCGAGAGTATGTTCTCTTTCTTCCTTACAATTTCTGTAAATGCTTTATCTGCTAATTTTAATTTCTTTTTTGAGTCTTCTTTGAGTCGTGGGAACACGGCTCATTTTTTAGTTGGGGGTGTGGGGATTCGTTGTCTCTCATCTCCATTTTTCTGTTTTTAGGTAGAAATTAAAATTTTTGATACATGGGAATTAGATGTAGAGTGTGTTTAATAGCTTGAAAGCATAAGCTTAGTGAATTGATGATAGTAAGTAGTATGTTTATGAGCTATTTTATTTTGTATGCTTTGAGTATTTGCAGGGAAACAAACGTTGATAGTAAAGAAAAGATTAGTTAGCAATGCGATAGAAAGTATGTTCGATCTCAGGGAGCCTTGAGTAGTGTGTAGGCCGTGAGATCCAAGCTAGTTGACAAACCCATTTGATGAAAGTTCTAAAGGTAAGAAAATAACGAAATTACATGGTGTAGAAAATGATTAAGGCAGTTCTTTCATATTGAAGCCACTTGAAGCCATTTTATACCTTCTCACCATGTTATTTGATTTAATATGTTATATCCTTCTCAGCCCCTTCTAGCCTTTCTAAAGCCTTTTTTTAAACACATTATAAGCCATATCCCTTTAGATTATAGGACGTTTCCATATGAACCGCACTCGAATCGCGATGTATAGATAGTTGTTTTAGAGCTTGAGTTTTGGGTGGTGGGTCCACCATTATGGGAAGTATTATTGGGATGGAATTTTTTAGCTTATTAAGTGTGCTCTATTATTATATTGATGATGATTCACAGGTTTATATTGTAACCCTTTGCCAGGGTAATAGTGAATGAAAAAGAAGCTACGAGCTAAAGTTATGAAAAGGAATAATTTATGAAAAAAATAGCGTGATACCTCAACATTAAAAAGAGAGTCATAGCTATACAAAAGAAAAGAAAAATATATATGAAAAGAATATATATATTCGGACCGGCAAAGAGGAATTTTTATGTGAACATCTCTAAAACTTCACACTAAATAAATAATTAAACCCAATATGCTCTAAAAATAATAATTAATTAATTCAAGACCCAAAATAGGAAAGTGTACTAAATCAAGCTAAAATAGACCTATAAAATAATAAATACGCCTAAAATGATGTCTCAGAAATAGATTTTATTATCACAAATAAGGAGATATCATTCATCATGGTGGGTGTTCATTATAAACATCCTATTGCTAGTCATTAGAACTTTTGCAATTAAGGTCACGTCACCACTTTTCAAATACAAACTCTTGTCCTCTAATTGCATAGTGTGGTCTTTCTCCATTAACTGACCCATACTCAAGATATTTGCCTTCATTCCTGAAACAAAGTAAACATCAGAATTAAACTGATGTTCACCATTCTTTAATCTAATCATGATTTTTCCTCTGCCTTTGACTGGAGTTTTTGACATATCACAAAATTTATATTACCACTTAAAGATTCATCCATCTCGGCGAACATGCTTTTATTTCCACACATATGATTACTTGCACCTGTATCGAGGTAGCATTCAAATCTGTTCTCTTCCATCAACACCTTGTACGCCAGATAAAGTGTCTCATTTTCTTTTTCTCTCTTCTGCAAGATGAGCTTTTTCCTTTCCTTCTTAAGGTCCATCATAACACTCATATTAATAGTGTCCAAACCTATGAAAATTGTAGCACTCTATAGATTTATTGTCTTGTTGTTTATCGAAGCCTCCTCTTCCTCGTCCTCTAGTTGATTTAGACTCGACTTTTTCTTCATTATCGTACTATGTGACTTGACTATCACGACCTCGACCACGACCTCTACCACTTCCACGACTGCGTCCTCTTCCTCAACCGGTCCAATCTTGGTTACTTGTATTACCATCATGTTTAATATTCACATTTACTTGCAAAGCCTGGTCAATTGGCTCTGTTATCCTCTTTTTTATCTTTTCTTCATGGACTTGTAATTTTCCTGTTAACTCGTCAACAGGCAAGGTTTCCACATCATTGGACTCCTCGATGGCTCAACAACGTGATAAAACTTTGGATCAATCGATCTAAGAATCTTCTCAACCACATGATTTTCTGGTAAATCTTCGCCATTCATTTGAAGTTGATTTACCACTACGTGAATTCTTGATACTTAATCAAATATTGATTATGTATCCTTCATTTTCAAAGATTCGAACACACCTCGAAGACTTTGGAGACGAACCTTCGTCACCCTATCAATTCCGTTGAACATATTATGGATAATTTCCAAAGCCCTATAAGAGGTAGTGGCTTGTGCTATCTTCTCAAAGATGGAATCATCAACACTCAGTTGAATGAGAGAAAGAGCCTTTTTATATTTCAATCGAGCATCTTTGGCATCCTTCATCTTGGCTTGGCTAAGAGCAGCCAGACCCTCTGTTTCTACATATTCTTCTTCAATGGCATCTCACGCATCTTGTCCACCAAGATATACCTTCATTTGAATGCTCCACTTCTCGTAATTACTCTTCGTGACTTTTGGATATAGCATGCCTCCACTAATTGTTGCCATATCTACCTTGCTCTGATACCAGTTTGTTGGAAGGTGATAGAAAAAATATTAAGGGAGATATGTAGAAACAAGTACGGGTGAGAAGATTACACTACTATAAAAATACTTTGTGTTTTTCCTTACACTTTTTCTTGCTGATGAACTGTAATGCTTCTACTGTTTATAATAGTAGAATACTAAAGACTCTATATAGATACTTAGAATACAGACATAAACTCTTAACCTTCAAACTACTTAGAAGTCCAACTATCCGTCTTCATTCACTCTCTTGATTCACTTATCACCTGGCCAACAATCTGTCTTCATTCATTTATCCAACAGACGACTTTCCAAATTCTCCTAAATATATTGCATTATTTTGATACGCGTACCCTATATCCATTGAATATATCAAGTTTAATTATCAATACTAATGGGTACTTCAAGCTTATCCCATTGTCTACTTCAGATTTTTCAAGGAAATCGGGAATGTGAGGGTACTCCAAGCTTATCCCATAGTCCACTGAAGCTATTTTTATCCATTATTCAAAGGAAGTACTAGTAATAGTATAAAACCACCTACCCCTATTGACGTTCACGCATTTGAAGATGAAGTACTCATCTCTTCTCCAAGAACATTTGAAGAAGTATTTTTTTCTTTCCTTGCGTGTTTAAGTGTCTTGTATAGTTTTGCTGAAACTAATAATAGTGTATATTTTCATTTTGTGACAGGAGAAAACCAGAAGGAACAGTGAAAGAGCTATTGTGGTTGTGGATGATGCTAGTAAGTTCTTTTTTACGTTTATATATATTTCGAGGGTGCTTTTCAAATATGTGTAGGTACTTTTTTTGCAGAACATCCTTCTTCTTGTGTTATCGCTAATGCGCGTTCTAAGCGTAGAAGAGCTTCTCCGAATCAAACAATTGTCATTAGTGATCTCTGCATTAACTTGGAGAGGAATGGAAGTCACAACTCTATGGTAATTAATTAATCTGTTATATTTCATAATTCACATCTTCTCTCTCTCTCTCTCTCTCTCTCTATATATATATATATATATATATATTCTAATCGGATTTTTATATTTAATGACAGAGAGAGAATGTTGTTCGGAGTGTGGCACCACCACCCCACCACCAGTAAAGGAGCGTACTTTTAACTGTCCAGTTTGCATGAGCCCATTTGTTGAGGCTGTTTCAACCAAATGTGGTCACATTTTCTGTAAGGATTATATCAAAGGTGCTATAGCTGTTCAAAACAAATTTCCTACTTATAAAAAAATTATTACTATGACGAGGGTTATTAGGGTTTACCTTCCTATTGCTACATACTTTAAGATACATCTCACTTTCTCATATATTTTACAGTCTTACTTTTTGTTACTAAATGAGTTCTTTTTATGTGTAATAGGATTGATCAATTAGTAATGGCCCAGAATGCTTCTATACAAGAAGAGAGAAGGGAAAGCTAAAATGGTACTGTTGGATTATAGAGGAGGTTTTTGTGGGAAATTGAAAATAGGTGTTATGAGAAATATTATCTTTATGTAGGATATATTATATTATATATACCTATGCTACTTTTTTGGGTTAACTAACAAGAGCTATGACATATGCTAATCATTAATTTTTTTGAACAGATAAGTAAATTTAATTGCTCAAATATTACCTAATTACAATGTTTAAAGAATGAAAAAGTCATCTTCAAGTTTTTTCAAACTATTTAGAAAGAAAATAAAAAAACTAAAAGGTTAGGTGTAAAAAACTATTACATTCGAATTTTTAGGGATTAATGTGTAAATTTTTATAACTTTAATTTCGTTGGTGTTGTTGTGTTACTCCTTGGAGTCCTCAGTTTTGAGCGATGATTTGGTTGCGGATTGACGGTTTAAAAGAGAAATTGAACCATAGCTTGGCTTGGACATCCCTTCGAATTTGATGAAGTACAAGTATACTAGATGTTATAGAGAAAACTTTGGAAGTTTATGATCAAGACCAAGTGTTTGAAGTTATTTCTTTTACTTCTCAATGTAATCCAATTGACTTTGTCAATCCAATTAGAGGTATTGTCTTTACAACCATGATACTTGCAGCACTTCTAATTCCATAAATTATGTGAAATTGTTTCTGTTTGTTACACCTAAGATATATACTATAAAATTTAGTCCAAATTATTGTTATTGTGTATAAATGTCAATTTTAGTCCTGTGAGGCTTAAATTGATGTGCATCCTATCTCTTCTCAAGAGATAAAAATTAGCCTCTTATGTATGACCATGTTTCCATATTTGATAATATCGTTAGCCATTTTCATTTCTAATATTTTTATTTTGAGAAATAGTTTTTGGAGGAAAGTTGTCCTTTGTGTTGAGATTTGTAGTTGATTCCTGAATTGCATATCTATCACTTTTTCATCCATATGGAAGATTGAATAAGTCTGTGAGATAATCAATTTTGAGTTTCTCATTTTTACAATTTGCTTTTAGAAAAATAGGAATGAGAAGAAGTTAATAAAAAAATTATAATAACTTGTAACAAGATATACTATTTATATTTCAAAATACCCGGGGTGATTTCAGATGAAAATAAAAATATATAAAAAACAATTTTGACCTAGGTTACATGAGAAATAATTACATACAATACATAAATTTACAGTAATTTGTGATTAAATTGCAGATATTTTTTAGATTTAACATCCTTTTCAATCATCTTTTGATATTGTAAAACTTGTCCGATTCATATTTGGTGGATCGTTTAGTAGTGCATATATACCTAGTTATTCATCTTTTAATTGCGTTATAGGTCTATGTAAATATATAGGTTTTATATCCAGTCTAATAGATATTTTGTTCAAAATAATATACTTTTTCAAAATCTATGTTTATTCAATAAGAAAAGTCTTGCATTGATAGGTATACATCAAAAACTGATATTCTTTTATACTTACATTATAGATTTTAATCAGTACTTATAATTACAACACTAATAATTTGGGTATACACACACAAGCTCTACTAAACCAACAATTCACATGCATGTATATCAGGAAGAATATCAATTACAATCATTAAAAATGAATTTTAGTAACCTATTCATAATCCTTTTTCTATATAATTGGATACATATCCACATCAATACACGCACACATCCCATACAAAAAGAATACAATTTTCTCGAAAAAATAACCCTAATTATAAAGAACATGAATATAAACTTTCATTACTTGGAAGATTAATATCACAAAATTAGAAAATTTTGGAAGAGAATATTAATATTGAAAAATAGGGGTGAAATCAAAATAAGAAAGACAATGGAGAAAAAAGTTAAAACCTAAAAATAGAAGATTAAATTTGTCACAAATGAGATATATTGAACCACACAGTTATTTATCTATAATTAAAAGATATGATGTATTTAGCATTTTTTATTTGCATATAAATCAAAATCATCTTTATAGATCTCGTAGTATGAGTTCTTTTCTCCTATACTTTTTATTTACTATGGCGACCAAGAATTAGAAACGATTGGTAAGATGATGCAATCACTTTTATGGGTAGGTTCTTTTAAACACTTAATGATTAATTAAAAGATATGATGTATTTAGCATTTCTGATTTCCATATAAACCAAAATAGTCTCTATAGATCGCGTAGTATGAGTTCTTTTCTCCTATACTTTTTATTTACTATGGCCATCAAGAATTAGAAACGCTTGGTAAGATGATGCAATCACTTTGATGGGTAGGTTCTTTTAAACACTTAATGATTAGGTATTTAACTAGGAATGTTTTGATTTCTACTATAGTAATAGACTGCGGTAGGAGATTCGATGTGATAGTTATTAGATATAATTGTCTAGGGTTTATTGAATGTAAGGTTTTCCATAATAGAGCCTTTATATTAAAAAATGAACATATGTAGTCAACGTTCTAATAGACAATTTTTTAATCTAAGTGCATAGGGGATGAAGTTTAAAAGGTTAGTAATAAAATGCTTTCAATTCGAAAAAGGAATCATATAAAATATATTTCATTGTCAATGAAGGTGATGTCTCCTCATTTGTGATGATTTAATATATCTTGGAGACACCATTTTAGGTGTATTTATTAGTGTATAGGTAGATTTTCTCATGATTTAGTACACTTTCCTATTTATTAGTGTAATGAACGATCTGTATACTTGCAGAACCATGCTCAGCTTAGGGTGTTTATTTGTACTTATTTATATCATTATTTTATCACACCTTAGGCGACACCAGAAGGTTCCCCGATGAATGAAATAGGGTTTAGAAATCTCAATGTATTTATCACAGATTTATTATCGTTAAAAGAGAATATATTAAGAGGGTTTGCCTGAGCTTCATATTTTTCTACAAAATCTTTTATATAGAATATATTTGAGTCTCTCCAATACAAGATGAATAAGCTATTGGGATTTTAAGGTAGCGTGTTTACTTGTGTCTACAAAATCTGGTATTAATTTTGGATATGGGAAAATGTAATGATAATTATGTGTTCTTGACCAGGTTGATTATATAGAAAGTTTCTTACTTTGATAGATTATATTCGTAACCACAAAGGCTCGATACTCGTGGTGATATGATTATCCATGACGAGCGTGTAATAAAAATATTAATCCTTGTGTTATATTTTCTTGTATAGGTAAAATAACTTCGGAATTCTAGAGTTTTTCAAGAACTCACGAGATCCACACAACCCATCTTAGATAATGGCTGCGTACTTTTCTCTACTCTACACACATCGTAATACCATATTTATGTTTATTCACTCATCTTAGATGTATATGAAGCTTACATTTATACATCATACCCTCTATATAGACTTACACCCGTACCTTTGCGAACAATCACAGATTCAATCTTGATTTTTTGGATTTTCTTACAATACACTAAATTTATTGTCAAGCAAACAAAATTGATGGTTTTTTCTTCTTGTATTGTATTCACCAACAAAAGGGTAATTGTGTCTATAGTATATCAGATGCTTAAAAAAATTAAGTATTCAGAGTAATGTGACCAATGATGTGATCCTTCCTAATCACTCTAGGCTGATAATTATAAATGAAAAAAGTATTAACGAATTCTGAATAACATGCAACACAAGTATTATTAAACATATGCATATCAATCTCAAAATTTGGAAACCTAACACACCGCTTCAATAACTTCATGGGTATACAATAATCAACATACACTTCATATTAACGATAAATCTAGTGAATTCATAGGTGAAGGCATATTTCGACCATTGGGTATTAAACAAGTTGTTTCTATTCTGGTATTTTATAGACAAAAATAATGTTAATGAATGATGTCACTGTGGATGGTTTGTAGCCATTTAGATAGGCTAGAATAGGGACACTATTATTAAGAGAATATAGGTTTGTTTTTTTATAAGTGTGGATATATCGGACATAGTCAAAGTCATTGTAAAACTCTTATTCTGATCCAATATGGCAACACTGAAGAAACTATGTACATGATAAAATCTAGATGGATATATACTGACACCTCAAAGCACTTAGCCTATAAACTAAAAAAGTTTATTTATGGCTTGAAACAGGTTTTGCATAGTGTTAAAGAAATTTGATCAAGTTATGAGTGAGTACATGTTCAAGAAAAAAAATTGACATGTGTGGTTATCTCAAGTCTAGTGGGAGAAACTTCATCATCCTTGTCTTTTACTTTGTTTATATGTATATATTTATAGTTTCAATATGAATAGTCTATTGGATGAAACCAAAAGAACTCTATCACAAAAATTGTACATGAAAAACCTCTTAGACACATCCTTTTTTCTTGGTTTATCACATTTGAAGAAATACTCTAGCGTTATGTGATACTAAATTATATAGACAAATGAAACACACCATTATCTCACAAATATAAGTTTGATTGATTGTGATCCCCATGTTTGAGCTTAGAGATGGAAGAAATGAAGAAGATACCATATTCACCAGTCATGATGAGTTTCATGTATTACCAAGTCTGTATAAGTCCAGGCATAATATTTGTCTTTAGCATTCAGACCCGGTATATTAGAAAACATAAAGTTTCACACTGGAAGGTTGTCAAAAGAGTGATGAGTTACTTAAAGATGAAAAAAAACTATAAATTTACTTATAAAATAATGTTCAAAGTGAAGTTGATTATTTATACGATTTCAAATCACACCATATGGTTGAGTAACTTCATCACAAATATAGATCCCAATGGGAAAGTATTTCCTTGCATGGAAATTCCATTGTGATATATTGTGACAACCGAGCGACAAAGTTCTTTTCATTAAATGATAAGAATTTGTCAAAGTCAAAGCACATTGAAATCATATATCTACTGTGAAAGAGAGGGTAAAAAATTGACATATAGAAATAAAGCATGTACAAATGGAGATCACTCTCACCGATCTATACATAATTGTTTTAACTCCAACTACTTTTAAATGCTTAATAGCAAATATGGGATTTCTACAAAATGGTAGGTTGAGAAATTAGGAAGAGTTTTTGTGGTTCCATGTGTTATATAAATGGGATGTATTGGTACCAATTGAACTAGGACTCCCCGTAAGTGTATGGATTTTCGCCAAGCAAAAATATGATAAGCCTAAGGGTTATTGATCAACAAGGACTACAAACGATGTAAATAATGTGTTTTGAGTGTGATAAAATCTTATTTGTGGATGAAAGTATATAATAATTAGGAATTTGTATTTGGTTTTTATAATTTAAAGGACTAACTTGCAAATAAATAAACTAAAAGAAATAATGAAAGACATCATCTTGCTCTCTACAATAAACTAGAAGAATAAAACCTTAAGAACTAATTACTATGAGGCAAGAATGATTTACAAGTGATATAAGGGTGTATTTATAGGTGTGTAGAAGACCTAATTCATTTTCTTGAAGGAGAGGTTATGTAATGGACTCCAAGCCCAACTCAAATTCGTAACCCTAAAAACATGCAATCAGGCCCGTTTTTCTTTTGGTCCTAGCAGCTTCAATTTTCATCCGTTTGATGTGTATGAATATACCAAATTCATTGTCTCGGAATGATCTTCAACTTTTCTCTTGACCGTTTCTCCAAATTCCACACTGTTTTTGCGATATAAGCTGATTTATGGTTGTAGGTGCAGAAATTCAGGATTAAGGCAGGTTTTCCTTTTCCATGTTTTTAGCTTTTGTTTCTATCTCCAATTTCCATGCTTATTTCTTTCAATATCTTGTAGTCTTTGAATTGGACTCTAATTTATCTTCATAATTATCTTTAAAGCTTCACACTAAATAAATAATTAAACCCAATATGCTCTAAAAATATTATTTTACTAAATCAAGACTCAAAATAGGAAAGTGCACTATTTCTCAAGAAAATCGACTATTATGACATCTACATCACTAAAAATGATGTCTCATCCTGATATAAATCTATCAAAAATGAGGAGACATCAAGACCCTCAACTCAAAGTTGTATCGTCCTGATAAAATAAAGATAAAACCAAAGGGAAGTCTATAAATACACACTTATGGAATTTTCAACACAATGGGAAGAACATAGCAGAATATATAGAATAAACCTAAAGCAACAACTCAGAAAATCTCATGCAACAATATTCATAAACAACATACCTGTACACTTCTCATATCCATAGTCAACACTGCTTGAATTCAAGATCAGATTAGTGTCGCAATATAAGAAGGATTGGGACTTTACTCAGTTCCTCAAGAAAGCTATATATTGTTCATCGAACTTCACTAGTATTCAAAGATCCATTTAACTGCTCTCTAATGGCTCAATCACTTCTCGATTACATAGCAAAGAATCAAAAGGTCTTTGAGGTTGTAATTTAGGCTTAGGGACAGTATGATAGTATATTTGGATAATTTAGAGTGAGCTTTCGGCTCTCTCCTCAATAGCCATCAACGAATCGCCCTAGAGCTTGAGTTACTCTCATAAAACGTTTCTCACTCAACCCAATGAATTCCTTGATGCACAATTTAGCATCCCCAATAACCCAATTAAAGCATAAGATGTTCACATAAAAATTCCACTTTGCCGGTTCGAATATATATATATATATATTTTCTTTTCAAATCAATTGTACTCTTTGATATAGCCATGACTCTTTTTAATGTTGAGATATCACGCTATTTTCTCATATATATTTTTCTTTTTATGCCCTTGTTGGCAAATTTAGCTCGTAGCATCTTTTTCATTCACTATTACCCCGGCAAAGGGTTACAATAAAAATCTGTGAATCATCATCAATATACATAACAGAGGACAACTAATAAGCTCAAAAATCCCATCCTAATAACAATTCCCATAATGGTGGACACACCACCCCAAACTCAAGCTCTAAAATAATTGTCTATGCATCACGATTCGAGTGCGGGTCATATGGAAAAGTCCTATAATCTAAAGGGATATGGCTTATAACGTGTTTCAATAAAAATCTTTAGAAAGGATAGAAGGGGCTGAGAAGGATATAGCATATAAAATCAAAATAACAAGGTGAGAAGGTATAAAAAGGCTTCAAGTGGCTTCAATATGAAAGAACCGCCTTAATCACTATCTACACTATGTAATTTCGTTATTTTCTTACCTTTATCACTTTTATCAAATGGGTTTGTCAACTAGCTTGGATCTCACGGCCTACACACTTCTCAAGGTTCCCTGAGAACAAACATACTTTCTATCGCATTGCTCACTAATCTTTTCTTTTCACTATCAACGTGTGTTTTCCTGCAAATACTCAAAGCATACAAATAACATAGCTCATAAACATACTACTTACTATCATCAATTCACTAAGCTTATGCTTTCAAGCTAATAAACACACTCTACATCTAATTCCCATGCATCAAAATTTTTAAATTTATACCTAAAAACAGAAAAAATGGAGATAAGTGAAGAAGACAAACTCGAGTTTAAGGAGACTTATATTGATAATGCTTTGATCAAGGATATTTTGATAAGAGCGGATTCTACGCAAATCTCGAAAGAAGAAAAGGAGCAAAGTTGGCAAGAGAAGATGGATGAGCGTTTAACCAAATTCGAAGAAGCTCAAACCTCTTTAGTCAATGATGTGGCACAAATCAACGCTAATGAAGTGCACATCATGAAACTCCTTGAGCAATTAACGAAAGATCAAGCAAATCCTAACTTGGATGTCAATAATGCGAGGCAATAAGCCTTGAGAGTATGTTCTCTTTCTTCCTTACCATTTCCGTAAATGCTTTATCTGCTAATTTTAATTTCTGTTTCGAGTCTTTTTCGAGTCGTGGGGACGCGGCTTATTTTTGAGTTGGGGTGTGGGGATTCGTTGTCTCTTATCTCCATTTTTTCTGTTTTTAGGTATAAATTAAATTTTTTTTGATGCATGGGAATTAGATGTAGAGTGTGTTTAATAGCTTGAAAGCATAAGCTTAGTGAATTGATGATAGTAAGTAGTATGTTTATGAGCTATGTTATTTGTATGTTTATAAGCTTAGTGAATTTTTTAATATGCTTTGAGCATATTCATCGTGATTTAGCTAAGCATCCACCATACTTTACATTGGGTGATGATCATGCAAAATCCTAGAGAGTACATGTGGTTAGTTGTAATGTTTTTAATTTTTTATTTCTAATTCCTTATCTAGTTTGTTTTGAGTCGTTGGGACACAACTCATTTTTTAGTTGGGGGTATGGGGCTTCGTTGTCCTTCATTCCCATCTTTTGTGTTTAAGAAAAATTTAAAATTTATCTTAGTGCATATTTAAGGTATTAAGTGTGTAATGTGTAAAATTTACCGAAAGCATAAACCTTAGCGAGTTAATGATAGTTAAGTAATGTGTTTATGAACTAGTCATTATTAATGTTTTGAATATTAACATGAAAATACACGATACAATTATAGAAAGGATTAGTAAGAAATATTGTAAAAGTAGGTTTGAACTTAGGGAGAATGACTGGTGTGTCGAACGTGGGATCTGAGCTAGTTGAAGAACCATTTAATAAATGTGTTGAACGTGAAAAAGTAATGAAATTGCGTAGTTAGGAATATAATTTAAGGCATTTTTTTATAAGCCCCTTCTAGCCTTTTAGCTTGTTAACCAAATATTTATTGATATATCATTCTTATCCTTATAGCCTATAATCCTTCTCTTTGTAGCCACATTACAAGCCATGCCTTTTAGATTATTGGACTTTTTATTATGACTAAGACATTCGTCTTAAGAGCTTTATTTTGGAGTAATGGGTACGATTATGGGAAACACATCGGGTATATAGAAATGAAAAGAAAAAATGAAAAAAAATAGCATGACATCTCACATAAAAAAGAGTGGCATGAAAAACATTCAAAATATTGAATGAATTGAAAGAAAAGAACCGAAATCTTATGAAATCATCAAGAATTGTATTAGGTTTATATCAAATGCTTATTAAGCACATCAAATGGGTTCTGTGAGAACATATTTGAGTATAAACTCAATCTCTAGGGATATTTGTAGATACTTAGTGAGGTGAAAGTCAAAAACTTGTTTCACATTATCCAAATATACGATCATACCGTCCGTAAGCCAAACTTACAACTATAAAGACCTTTTGATTTGTTGCTATGTGATTTAGAAACGATTGAACTTATAGAGATTAGTTGATTAGACCATTAGATGCTATGTTAGGATCGAGGAAGAATATATAACCATCATATAAGACTAGGCAAAAAACCCACCCTTCTTGCATTGCGAAATTAATCTAATCTTGAAATTATATCTTTTTGATTGTTTGTATAATAAGTATATGTATAATATAGTTTATAAATATTATTACATGAAACATGTTAGGTAGTTGTTTTAAGATCATTATTTACATTCTTCTCTCCATTCTCACTTGACCTAATTGATATATAGTTCCCTAGTTTAGTTTTTATTTATTATTATGTCGGAACGAAAAAAATTGAGTTAGGGTACCTGATTTCTCCATTTATGTGATAGATTTATCTAGTCACGAGATATCATTTTAGAGTTATATTGTGCTTATGTGAGAGATTATTCCCTATACTTCGATTGTTTCTCATTTCTTGTATAGTTTTGGAGAATTATTACTGTTAGAACTATTTATGCGTAATTTATGTGTTAAGTGTGGAACTATTAGGTACTTGGAAGATATTATATCCTAAGACGAGGATAAAAATTTGAGAAAGGAAGGTGAAACCAAGTCAAGGAGTTAAAAGACCAAGAAACCAGTTTTGAAAAGTGAAAGTAGTTGCCAACCAAATTTAAAAATTGTATTTCTGAAATCATCACTTGAAATTGATGAACAGGAAGACACCTTTGGTTCCTATATATTACTTTGTGACTTGGAGTTGAATTGGAAAAATTATTCAAGTTGCACCTGATTCGAACTAGTCCATTACTCATGGAAAATGTTTTTGGGCTAGATTTGGTCATTTCAAAGAGGTCCACAACCTAAATACGTTTTCCACTATTCATGGAAAATGTTTTTGGGTTAGATGTGATCATTTAAAAGAGGTCTCCAGCCCATTAAACATTTTTAATATTATTTTATAAATTAAGAGAAGCACTTGGAAGGAGAAGAAATAAAAGTTCAAACCCTAATACCCCACTTATACACCATTCCACCTCTATCATTAGGGTAATTAACATTTTTTTTGTCTTATAAGAGTTTCTAATCTTTTTACTATTTAGTTTTATTTCTTTAGGTATGCACTAAATTCGTTTATATTGAAATTGTAATTATAGTTGAATCTTGATTACTTTAATGATGTTTTTATGTTATTTGGGAATCAATTTTTAATTAAATTGAAAAATTATTCATATCTTCATATGAATTGAATGAATTTAAACTTTTTATAAATTTATCAACTATAGATTGACCTAAATATTTAAACAATCACTGAATTTAGAAACAAAGTGGTTCATATTCGATGATTGTTTGATTTTTCGATTGTAATTGAAGCATTGTTGGGCAACTTATTCTTTTTGATTAATTAATTTAGTTTATAAAAATTGAGTTTTCAAATCTCAAATTTGTTATCTATTTCTTTTATGTTGATCACCCAAACTATTATTCGCTAGAAGTTACCCTTTGAAAAGTTTCAAATTTTCATTATTTTGTATTTGCGAAACTTAATTTTTTGGGTTTTAACTTATAATCTTAATATAATTTCTGATTATAAATATATATTGAATTTTCTATTTCATATTTTTTAAATCGAACTTAAATTATTAGTTTGAATTTGCTTACATAAATGTATACTCATTTTCAATTGCACCACTGGTTACACCTAGTTCTCGATAATTAGAGTGCATATTTAGTCTCAGTATTGTTTATTTAATCTTTTTGGGCTAATGATCGTGCAATTATATGAGTGTGATTGGGATTTGTGTTTGGTATTATAGGTGTGAATTAGTTGTAGAGGGTAAGGTTTTGTTTTCCCAATATGAGCACCCAGGAGACTAGAGCTAGTCCTTTGAGGTATGGAAGATGTCATAGGAGGGTGCCAGCTTCTAGAATTATTGATCTCAATCTCAATCTGTGTCCACCATCTGTTGGAAATCAGGAACCTGAGTATAGTTCAAGCTTATCCCATTGTTCTGTTCATCTACCTTGAACCATTGTTCAAGGAAATCAGGAACGTGAGTGTACTTCAAGCTTATCCCATTGTCCACTTCAGCTACCTGGAATTACTAGTAATAGTATACCACCACCCCTATTGACGTTCAAGCATTTGACGATGAAGTACTCATCTCTTTTCCAAAGGCAATTGAGGAAGTATGTTTTTCTTTCCTTATGTTTTTACATGTCTTTTATACTTTGATTGAAACTAATAATAGCTTATATTTTCATTTTGTGACAGGCACAAACCAGAAGGAACGTGGAAGAGCTATTGTGGTTAATGATGATGCTGGAAGTTCCTTTTTTACCTTTAATTTATATGTATTTTGAGGGTGCTTTTTAAATATATATTCGTATTTATTATTGCAGAACATCCTTCTTCTTGTGTTATCTCTAATGTTGGTTCTAAGCGTAGAAGAGCTTCTCCGAATCAAACATTTGTCAATATTTGTGATCTCGACATTAACCTGGACGGTAGTGGAAGTAGCAGCTCTGTGTTAATTAATTAGTCTGTTATATTTCATGATTTACATCTTCTCTATAAATTTATTGCAATCAGATTTTTATATTTAATTATTCTATGTAACCACCACCTCCACCACCAGTGAAGGAGCCTACTTTTAATATCCAGTTTACATGAGCCCATTTGTTGAGGCTTTCCATTGGTGCAGACCACTTGAACAAATTCCTAGCCAATCTTAAGTTATGGACTCGTCTTTGAAACGTGGCTGGAATTTCAGATTTATAAGGCAGCTTTTCCTTTTCCTAGTTGAACTCTACTTCCTTTTATCTCCAGATTTATTCAACATCTTCTTTCCTTATCTCCTTAGCATTGATTTAGCATCTAATCTATTTTCATATTATCTCTAAAGCTTCACATTAAATAAATAATTAAAACGCATATGCTTTAAAAATAATAAATCATTAAATCAAGAATAGATATAAGAAAGTGCAATTTAAATTCAGGAAACTCGACTAAACACACTAGAAATATTCTAAGACTTTAATTCTCACTTCTCCTCCTTGGATTGGTTTTTCATGAAATTCATAAACCTACTAACTTCACACTAAAAATAAGTAAATTAATGCACAAAAACTCTATAAATGCAAATAGTCTAATTTCAAAGGGAGAAAGTGCAATATTGCCATTTAAGCAAAAAAGTCAATATAAAAAGACCCATTTTAACCTAAAATGATGTCTCCTAAGGGCTTATATTTAGACCAAAAAAGGAGACATCAAGACCCCCAACTCACACTTGTATCGTCCCGATACAGTAAAAAATAAAAACATAAGGATGTCTCTAAAATATCAGCTAATTTAATTAAGCACATGGGTGAAGAAGATAGCAGAATATAAAGAATAAACTCAAAGCAACTACTCAGATAATTTTATGTAATAATATTTACAAACTACATACCTGCATGCT
The DNA here is from genome assembly GCA_029959085.1 of Nemophila menziesii. NCBI lineage: Eukaryota > Viridiplantae > Streptophyta > Magnoliopsida > Boraginales > Hydrophyllaceae > Nemophila > Nemophila menziesii. The sequence goes on from JARWIR010000030.1 coordinate 6,381,336, forward strand.
TGTCATATCTACAATCAACACAGCTTGAATTTTAAGATTAGATTAGTTTCGCAATGTAAGAAGGAGAGGATATTTACTCAGTTTACCATGGAGGCTAGAGATTGTTCATCGAACTTCACTAGTATCCAAAGATCCACTTAACTAATCTCTAACGGCTCAATCACTTCTAAATTGCATAGCAAAGAATCAAAAGGTCTTTAGGGTTGTAATGTTGTGTTAGGGACGGTATGATAAGTTTATTTGGATAATTTAGAGTTAGCTTTTGGCTCTTTCCTCACTAGCCATCAACGAATCTCTCTAGAGCTTGAGTTACTCTCGTAAGATGTTCTCACTCAACCCAATGAATTCCTTGATGCACAAATTATCATCCCAAATAACCCAATGAAAGCATAAAGATGTTAACATAAAAATTCCTCTTTGTCGGTCCAAATATATATTCTTTTCATATCAATTTTCTTCTTTTGTATAGCTATGACTCTCTTTTTGATGTTGAGATATCACGCTATTTTTTTCATAAATTATGCCTTTTCATAACTTTAGCTCGTAGCTTCTTTTTAATTTACTATTACCCCGGCAAAGGGTTACAATATAATAAACCTGTGAATCATCATCAAAGTATAGAACAAAGCACACTTAATAAGCTCATAAATCCCAACCCAATAATATTTCCCATAATGGTGGACCCACCACCCCAAACTCAAGCTCTAAAACAATTGTCTATGCATCGCGATTCGAGTGCGGGTCATATGGAAATGCCTAATAAACTAAAGGGATATGACTTATAATGTGGCTAATAAAAAAGTTTTAGAGAGGCTAGAAGGGGCTGAGAAGGATATATAATATAATAAAATGGACAGCAAGCTGAAAGGCAACAAGGGGCTTATGAAAGGACCGCTTTAATCATTTTCTAAACTATGCAATTTCGGCATTCTCTTACCTTTAGCACATTCATTAAATGGGTTTATCATCAAGCTTGGATCTCACGGCCTACACACCACTCATGGCTCCCTGAGATCGAACATACTTTCTATCGCATTGCTAACTAATCTTTTCTTTACTATCAATGTGTGTTTTCCTGCAAATACTCAAAACATGCAAAATAAAGCAGCTCATAAACATACTACTTTCTATCATCAACTTACTAAGCTTATGATTTCAAGATAATAAACACATTATACATCTAATCCATCTCTTAAAATTATCAAATTTTTTCAAATTTCTCTAAAAAAAAAGTAAATCACATAAAAATGGAGATGGGGGACAACGAATTTCCACCCCCAACTCAAAAATGAGTCGTGTCCCCACGACTCGAAAAGACTCAATAAAATAAAAATAGCAAATAGTGCATATAGAAAAAAGGTAGGGAAGAAAGAAAACATACTCTTCGAGGCTATTGCCTCGATTGATTAATACCCAACATAGGATGCAGTGATTTACTTGTATGTAAACTTCTAGTATCACCAATTTCGCTTTCCCTTACATCCTCTTGTGCTCCATCCCAATAAATCACACTCTAGAGATCTCTTGTTTCTCATCTTCCATAACTTTGTTCTCGAATAATCTCTCATGTGATGGTGTTTATCCAGGAATATTTTGTTGTGGCAACAACTACTAGCGTCCTAGAAGCTCTTCTAATCTTTGGTCAAAAGGATGCTTGATTTTTAGAGGTTGTGGTGTCTTCCTTATGAAATTAGAAACCCTTTTGCTCTTTGAATTTACCACAACTAGCTTTAGTCTATTCTTTTGATCCGATTTACCTTGTAGTTTTATTCCCGAACTAGCACCCATCTCAATCGATTTTATTCTTCTTTATCTTACCTAATACCTTGTTTTGATTCTTCACATCCTTTAATAATATCTTCGTTCTTTTTATCATCTCTTTTGACCCCCAACTCAAAGCTTTGAGCACTCTTGAAATTTTTAACTCTTCATCATAGGTGGAACAAGCTTTATTTGGGTTAGGAAAGGTGTTAGGATGATAAATCTCCGTATGGATATGATGGAATCAAGCTTTGATGATATGGGTTTAAGGAATTTTAGATAAATTTTGAAATTTTAGGCTCTTAATTCTTAGATTCGAGATGTTTTAATATGATTTGGATGGTTGAATCTTCTTTGTAACGATGTAGGGAAGGATTTAGATTTGAATTCATGGTGATTTGGTTGTGTTTTGATGTTAGGTGAAGGTTTGTTGAAGCTTTAATGGAGTTGGGAGAGGTTTGGAGAAGAAAGTCAGGCTTAAGGATTGAGAAATTCGGACTAGAACTCACATATAACCAAAAAACGCGATTTTTTTTCTCCAGCGCGGTTGGGCGGTATACCAGAGCTGCTTGCTTTCGAAATTTACCTCTCAGCATAGAACACGTGACTCGCACCCGTGGGCTCGAGTTTTTGGCACCGGTATACGGAGTTCTGGCCGGCATACCGGTCAAGAACGACAACCTCCCCAACAGCTAGATCTCAAAAAGTTAAGCAGTTTAGGCTCAAATATCACATGATTTCGACATCCGAGCGCAAATATATGACTTGTCGAAGTTTTCTCTGATTGTGTCTAGAAATTTTTTTTCGACACAGCGGGCCGGCATACAGGTCCCAGTAAAGTACCCTTCAGAAAAAAACCCGATTCCAGAACCCGTGGGCTCGTGTTTCCTCCCTCTGGTATACCGGGGATTTTGTCCAATATACTGGTTGCACTGCAGATTTTTTTCTTTTTGTTCCTTTTCACCCAAAACTCAATTTCTTTGCTACCTGAGCATCTAAAACACTAATACCTTCCTCAATAATGCACTATCAACAAGAAAAATGCGTAACTAAATAATATACACTAAAAAAACTAAACTAAGAAAGCAATTAAAGCTTGGGGTATCTCCCAAGAGAACTTTTATTTAACGTCTTTTAAAGTTTGACGGGTTACCTCCATTATCCCTTGAGTATGTAACCTCCCCAGCAGTGGGGATGAGGTTATGTATGTTTACAATTCGCGTCCTTTGACCTCTCGAAGGTTGTATCTCTATTAATTTTGGTGTCACTACTCTAGTAACAACAAATGGTCCCATCCACTCATTTTTGGAACCTCGTGGTCTATTCTCTCATTTGGAGGCTTTCCAAGCAACCGTGGTTCCGACCCCAAACTCATTTTTCGATTTCTTCTTGACGGGTTCATGGTGGTGGTCCTTCTCTTAAACCTCTTTAGATACTTCTGGAATAATGGGGAACTCAAGTGGCTCGACCTCTAGAATTTTGTCCAAAACAAGGGATGTTTTAGAACTTTCATTTGTTATGAGGGCTACGTTTTCAATCTTGATCTCTACACTTGCATTCTCCTTTCTTTCCGGAATAGCTTCTATGAATACTTGTTGCAGTGTGAGTTCTTTTGTATTACTTTCAAGCATTTGGGTGTAGGTTTTGTCTTCTTTACACACCTTTACAAATGATGTATCGATGTCACCGTTTGAATGATTCGTCTTTATAGGATTTTGTAATAACATCACTGGAGTACTAGGTGGTGAATCCATCCTAGTATCTTATTCTTCAATCTCTTTTCTAACTGAGACCTCAATATTTGATTCCTCTAAACGCGGCTTGGCTGGATTTTCCATGGATTTAATCTTCCGTTCACAAGGTTTAATTTCAATTTCGACTCCATTTCCAACAATTGACTCATCTATGCTTAGCGTGGTTGATTCTTCTATGGTTGGAATCTCTAGTTCACTAGGTGAAACTAGTGGCGATTCCAATTCCTTCTCTTCTTGAAGGCTAAACTCTGTAGCTACATAGAACCAAATGTCGCTATCAATTTGAATGGCCTCATCATCAAAATTTGTACTTTGGCCCGTTTGCATAGATGGTACTTGTTGTAATTGCTCAATTGTTTATGTGAGTTGCGTTAGTCGTTGCTCCATTAATTGATGGATTTATTGCATGGCTGCAGTAATGATATGATAACATAGATTTTCGCATTACTCTTTACTATGTTATCCGTTTTGGCCTTCATGAAACAACTAAGGGAGTCCTCCAACTTCCTGAGCCTAAAATAATTATCCGTCAAGCTTCCACGTGTTAGATCCATGAATTGTTGTACTGGCATATAACAGGTCGGTGTTGGATTTTTTTCTTGATAGGGGATAATCTCCATACCTAAAGAAAAACCTGAAAAGAGACTAAAACAAAACAAACGTAAAACTGAAAACAACTAAAACTACTAACCTAATTTAAACACAAAATAAAATAACCGCTTTAAATCCCCGGCAGCGGCGCCAAAAACTTGGTGGCTCCTTGTGTGTTATAAAATAATGAAATAAAAGCAAAGGAATAAAGGATCCACAGACCGCAAGTGTACAGGTCGTACCAAGTAATAGATAAGTAAAATCGGGATTATCGTCTCCACAGGGATTTAAGAAGTTAATCTAACTTCGTGTTCAGTATTAGAATAGATAGTTTTAATTGCTAAAGATAAATAATAAAGGACTTTGTTTCTAATTAACTAAATAATATAAATAATAAATAAACAATAAATAATTATGCAAATAAGATAAGGAGTTGCAAGTATGAAGCTATCCTATTGAATTTATGATTCCTAAGAATAAGGGTGAATGGGAAATCTCACAATAGTCGGGAATCTATAATCTCATAGCCCCCGTCAGGGTGGATCTAGAATCTATCCTACGGTATTACAAACCCCGTCAGGTTGATTATAAGCTACTTTCAGATGAATACTATTTTACCCAATTTGCTACGTGGTTAGTCAAGCCCGTCAGGGTCAAATAACGAATACCACGCGTCTATATTCCATGTCTATAATTAAACCCCTCCGTCAAGGTGATCACTCGCCACTAAGTGAATAGCCTAATTACTAAAACCTACCCTTGATTCGCGACGTCAATGATAGTGAAAAAGCACAAGAATATAGTCAATGGAAATTAAGAACTAATTCAATTAAATACTAAAATCCGAGATTTAAATTAAAACAGAAAAAAATAATCAATGGTTCATATAATTACAATCCTATAGAGAAATTATGCATAATAAAACTTCTTAGATGAATAGCTTAGAAATACCTCATAGATAAAATAGATCTAATACTAAATTACCCAAATAATAGAGATGGAGAAGTGTTGAATTGATGTAGTTAAGCTCTAGTTCTGCCTTCTTCCTCCTCTAGATCCTCTTGATTGCTTCTATGATGAATTATTTGTGTATATTAAGTTTATGCAGCCAAGGGATGATTTTCTAAGGTTAAGAACTGATATTTATAGGTTTTATCAAGCCCTAGGTCGAATTACTTGGAGTGAAAGACAAGTAAAAAACTCTTTAATTTGTAGCCCTAATATCTAGGAAAGGTAAGATTATGCTGCTAATTTGTTTTGGTCATATCTCATTCAATACTTATCCGTTTGAGGCGTTCCAATATATGAAACCGCTTGTCTCGAAAAGTTCTTTCAATTGGAGTAGACCACTCGCCCTAATTCCTAGACAATCTTAAGTTATAGACTTGTCCTTGAAACGTGGATGGAATTTCAAATTCATTAGGCAGCTTTTCCTTTTTCTAGTTGAACTCTACTTCCTTCTATCTCTAGATTTCTTCAATATCTTCTTTCCTTATCTCCTTAGCATTGATTTAGCATCTAATTTATTTCCATATTATCTCTAAAGCCTCATATTAAATAAATAATTAAATCGCATATGGTTTGAAAATAATAAATCATTAAATCAAGACTAGAAATAAGAAAGTGCAATTTAAATTCAGTAAACTCGACTAAACGCACTAGAAATATTGTAAGACTTTAATTCTCACTTCTCCTCCTTGTATTGATTTTTCATGAAATTCATAAACCTACTAACTTCGCACTAAAAATAAGTAAATTAATGCACAGAAGCTTTATAAATGCAAATAATCTAATTCCAATGGGAGAAAGTGCAATATTGTCATTTAAGAACAAAAGTCAATATAAAAAGACAATTTTTACACTAAAATGATGTCTCATAAGGGCTTATATTTAGACCAAAAAGGGAGACATCAGTATATCTCACTTTCGCATATATCTTACTCTTTTACTGTTTGTTACTAAATGAGTTGTTTTTGTGTGTAATAGGATTGGTCAGTTAGTAATGGCCAAGAATGCTTCAATACAAAAAGAGAGAAAGGAAAGCTAAAATGGTACTGTTGGATTATAGAGGAGGTTTTCGTGGAAAATCGAAAATTAGTGTTATGAGAAATATTATCTTTTTTAGGATATATTATATTATATATATACCTATGCTACTTTTTTGGGTTAACTAACAAGAGTTATGAAATATGCTAAGAGTTCTTGTTAATGTTAGTTGTTTATTGTTATGAAGTACTATGGTGGATGAAATAGCCTTGTTATGGCTAGCACAATTATAAATTATGTGAATTTTATAAAATATTCTTTTTGTTTGTTCCAGATAAAATATGCTATAAAATTTAGCGCAAATATTGGCTTTACTTTATTGTGTATAAATGTCAATTTTACTTCTGTGAGTCTAAATTTGACGTGCATCCTATCCCCTCTCAGGAGAGAGAAGTTAACTTCTTAAGTATTACTATGTTTTCAGGTTTAATACTATCTTTGGCCATTTTCATTTCTAGTATTTTTATCTTGAGTAACCTTTTTGGAGGAAATTTTGTCATTTTGTTATTTTTAGCCATATTCTTTTACTAGTAAATGTTATCTTGGGTTCATAATCTTCTCTATGCTTTCATCTTCATAAAATAAAAAAATCAATTGATTTTTTCAATTTCTTTCTTTTGCTACATTTCTAAAAATTAAATTATGTTAAAGATTGATCCTTTTTCTCTCCTACCCCATGATCAAGGTCCTCATATCTCCATTTATTTTTGCTAGATTATCACTATTTTTCTCATCATTACAGTGGAGTTCTTTGCATGTCACATTTATCACTTCTCTGAGAATGGGGAAGATCTTATATGGGTTAAGAACACCTTCATGGCTCTATTATATATTGGTTCTTGTTTCTTTGCATGTAATCAGTTTGGAAAATGCAAATTAGGGATATATTTCTTCTTCTTCTATGGTATTTTTAGTTATGTCAGACTCAGGTCATCATTTACAAAGGAAATATATGGCTTTTTTAGTATCTTTTTTCTGCTACGATGGCTGGCAGAGGGATAATTTACCTTATCAAATATTGGTCTTTTCCTTTTTCGTGTCTCTACGTTTCTATTGATTGGCCAAAAATTATATTATGCAAGCACTTTTCTGTTGAAGATTTTTCTAAGGGGTAGTTGGAAATTTATTATTCAGCTTTCAGAATGAACATGTCAAACTTGAACTTTTTTGAGATACTCGAAGATTTTTATGATCAGAGTTATCTTCTCAATACAATCAAACACCATTGGTCTTTATTGGAAATCATGGTGAAATAATCCATAAATATCGGAACCAGCAATATTTTTTCACCATATTTAAGGCACTTTCTCAAGAGTTGCTTGAGGCCGATTTCTTCTCTTTTTCTTATAGCATATCTCGATTGGATTCCAGGTTTGATTGCCCATTGATCTGCAGGGTCTCATTCATATTTCACTTCTTATTATCAAGTAACAATGTACACTTGAATAAACTTCCTTCATCGCATGCATCTTTAAGTTGTTATATCTCTTTGATATCTGCATTTTCTTATATTATATAAACCTTCTTTCCGAACTTATTAGAATAATAAGTTCTTATAATACTGCATAATTTTTAAAACCTACATTAATATTACTACTCCAAATAATTTTCTATGCTTCCTTTGAAACAAAATTTACTGTTAGAGGACGTAGGGGATATGGAAATTTGTGTATTGGATTTCTTTAGTTTTTTAAGTTATAAGTTAATTGAATTGTAAGAATAAGGATCGCGGAATAATATTTATAATAATAAAAAAGAAACGAAAGGAACACCGATATACGTGGAAAACCCAAATTAGAAAAAACCACGGGAAGAGGAGAAGATTAATTATAAATGATTGATTACAAAGGAGAGTATAATGGCTGCTGCTAATTGAACGGGTTAACTAATAACCTATACAATACAATGTATTTATAGGTAAACAGAGATACTAGGGTTTATAACTAAATGGGCCAGACCTAACGAAGATGAATTTGAGTCACATCTCTAACAATCTCCACCTTTGGCAAGCAAGGCCCAAAAATTGCAAATATCTCGACCTTCAAAAATATCTCCATATTGACAAGAATGCGCTAAGGAGTCAAGACAAAAATTTGGTAATCAAGGCCAAAAAACTGCAAATATGTCCACCTCGAAAAATTGTCTCCATCTTGACAAAGAATCTGCTAAGACTGTCAAGACATAAATTTGGTAATCGAGGCAAAAACAAAAAACCTTAAAATATCTCCACCTCGAATAAAATATCTCCATATTGACAAATAATCCGCTAAGGCTGTCAAGATATAAATCACCAATCTTCAAAAATATCTCTCCTCCTCTTCCAAGAAGCCTTGAATGGCTAAATGAGCCTCAAAAAGATGAATATGTCTCGAATGACATAATAAGAAAGATAGAATAAGAAAGGCTAAATAAGCCTCTGATACCATCTTAAATTGCCAACTCAACAAAAAGTTCGAACCGTTAGGAGGAGACATTATATTAATTAGATTTTATATTTCGAACACGCCCCCTAAGTGGGTGGCAGTGGAGAGACTCGAACCCAGGACCTCAAGGACCGTGGAGCTCTGATACCATGTTAGATAACCGATTCTCCTAAAAGCTTAAGCTGTCAGGATGATTTATCTTATACATTATATTTCTTATACATTATATTTGAGTTTTACATGCTCAAACGCCCCCTAACATGCAAGCTAGATTCATGTCATTTTTTTTGCATGTCTAGTCTTTCCTATGTGAATTTTTAAATTAGGTGACGACGGCAAGACTTGGACCACGAGACCCTACCGTTACAACTTTGCGTGAATTATTTTCCAATACGGTGTATAATGTTGAGAGAAAGGAGGAATTGCGGTATACCGAAGGCGCATGATGTATCTTGTTTCGCAACTACTATGTTACGATGTCGTGAACCGCACGACACGCATATCAGCTATGAAGTGAAGGTCTAGTTAATACCAACTATGTTGTAGAAATCTCAGCCTAGGCGTCAACTCCCCAACCCCTCAGTCCCTTACGCCTAGTAATATTCTAGGCATTTTTTCTAGCTCCATAGTCACCGTGGAAGAGACGCCTAGCCCGCCTAGACGTCGATTAATGGCAAACGATGGCCGCGTAGGAGCCGATTATTGTGAAAGAATGGTCGCATAGGCTTTATTTTTAGGTTTATTATTCTTGAAAATTCTTGAGTTGATATTTTAACTCAAATCTTAGTATTTTTATATTTACTAGAGTATTTGTCTATGAAATTTATTAATAAAATAGTTAAGATTATTATAATTACTATGCATATATTACTAAATATAAAAAATTACTCAACGGGATTAAAATCCGTGTAATCACGCCTAGACCCATGAAATCCCGCCTAGGCACTAGGCCCCAATAAACTGGATAGACCGCAAAACCGAGATTTACAACATAGCATACTAATGACCAAAACCATAAGCCTTAGTCTTCTACAAAAACCCAAACTCCATTATAGCTGCAACCAACCTTCACCACACAACCAAAACACCATATATTTGCATCCAAATTGTAGCTTTCCACTCCAAGAAACTAATTTTAACCATCCAAATCATTCCAAAACACCTAGAAATCAAGATTTAAATCCAAAATTTTCTAGAAACCTATTTTAAACTCCTTAAATTCTATTCACCCAATTGAGATTCCATTATACCCACTTTACTAAAAACCATATGTAAACCTTTCCAAACCCAAATAACATCTTAGTCCCCCAAAATTAAGGGGTAGTTTTCAGGTGGCTGCAACTTTGAGTTGTATTTCAATTGAGATGATGAGTAGAACAAAGTCACTAGCAAGTGATCGAGATATGGTAAAGAATCAAGAGAAAGAACGAGTTGAAACAAGGAAGAGTAGTGAGAATCGTGTGAAGTTGGGGAAGTATAGAAAGAGTAATTCGAGTCAAGAGATTAGAGAAAATCTTGTGATGGTGAGTTTGAGTCTTCAAGAGAAAACTATTTTGATTTTGGAGCAAATAATACCACAACCTATTCAAGTTTAGATTCTGATTCTCGTGATGAGCAAAGCTTCTAAGCTCTTATTATCTATTGCCAAGGAAATATATCGGGATTGACCCCTTCGCATAAGATTGTATTTGAATTTAGAGTTAGAGAAGGTGTGTATTGTATATATTTAGAGTTGGGTGATAGGTTGGGATGGACCACGTTCATGATGAAGCAATCGCGATTATGTGTTGAGTTAGTATCTGAATTATATCTCGGTCTCTTTAGCCGAGATATAAAAGGTCAAGTTCAAATTAGATATAAGTGATTCCATTCACAGTTGAAGAGATTTGTAGCCACTAAGAGTTCAAGAGATTAGTTGGCCCATGCATGTATAAAGAAACAATGAAGAATATATATGCTTTTTTGTGGGTGTCACTTATGAGAATGTGTTGTGTAAAGAGTTGGTGCAGAGAAGTAAGAGACAGGTGTAGGGACCTAGGCTTTACAAATTCCTTTTACCCAAACCACGAGTATGCCACCTCTTCCTTACTCCAATAGCTTTGGAAATATTTGAACACATATATGTAAGAAAAATTCAATTTTTTTATATTTTGTTTTACAAGAGGAGGATATAGATGTAGCGCATGTGATCGATGATTCAATATTGCTTTTCGCAACTGTACCACAGTCAGTGTTTAATTTTAAGTACCCAACAATGGTCACGAGCCTATTAAGGAAAGCGAATGTGAGTCCTGGTTATGATAAGATTACATACAAGAGGAGTAACATACTGATGACAAGTGGATCAAAATGATTCTTAGAAGAACGACTTACAAGAATTCTTCAAGTGTAGAGACATCTCATAATAAGATTGAGAAGGGACCGAGTTCAAGATTAGTGAATCTTTCATGGCAATAAAGGATGAACGAGCCATTCGACCAAATAGAAGTGGCTCAAACTTTCTTCGCAGACGGTGTGGTGCAAATCAAAGTAAATCAAGCTCATATAATTTACAGTCCTTGAGAATATTTATCACGATTCAGCTAACCATCCACCATACTATACATTAGGTGATGATCATGCGAGGAAATAATCCTCGAGAGTATATTTTCTTTCTTCCTTATCTTTCATCTATTAAACATAGAATATGTGGTTAGTTGTGAACTTTGTAAATTTTTATTTTTTATTCCTTATCGAGTATGTTTTGAGTCGTGGGGAACCAAATCATTTTTGAGTTGAGGGTATGGGGATTCGTTGTCCCTCATTTCCATTTTATGTGTTTAAGGATTTTTTTAAATTTATCTTAGTGCATATTTAAGAAATTACGTGTGTAATGTGTATATTTCTTGAAAGCATAAACCTTAGCAAGGTAATGATGGTTAAGTAATATATTCATGAACTAGTCATTATTTACGTTTTATATATTAATATGAAAAGAAAAAAATACAATTATAGAAAAGATTGGTAAGAAATGTGGTAAAAGTAAGTTTGAACTTATGGAGAATGGGTTTTGTGTAGAACGTGAGATCCAAACTAGTTGAAGAACCATTTAATGAATGTGCTGAAGTTGAAAAAGCAATGAAATCGTGTAGTTAGGAAATTGATTAAGGTATTTTTCTGATAAGCCCCTTGTTGCCTTATAGCTTGCTAACCAAATATTAATTGATATATCATTCTTATCCCCTTATAGCCTATAATCCTTCTATTTGTAGCCACATTACACGCCATACATTTTAGATTATTGGAATTTTTTTTATGACTAAGACAGTCGTCTTAAGATCTTGAGTTTTGGGTGATAGGTACTATTATGGGAAACACACTGGGTGGATTTTTTAGCTTATGTGTGTATGCACCATATTGGTAAGGTGTATTTTATTGAAACCCTTTGCTGGGGTATATAAAAATGGAATAGAAAAAAAAGAGAAAATAAATAGAATGACATGTCACATATAAAAGAGTGGCATAAAGAACTTACAAAATATTGATTGCAAATGAAAGAATTGAAAGAAAAGAACCTACGAGGTGGAAATCTTATGAAATCATTAGGAATTGTATTAGGTTTATTGGGGATGCTTATAAAGCGCATCAAAGGGGTTGCATGAGAACATCTTTGAGTATAAACTCAATCTCTAGGAAGATTCGTTGAAATTTAGTGAGGAGAAAGTCAAAATCTTGCTTCACATTATACAAATATAGGATCTTACCAATCTCTAGGGAGATTCGTAAAGACCTTTTGATTCATAACTATGTGATCTAAAAACGATTGAGCTGATAGAGAGTACTTTATTGGACCATTGGATACTATGATAGGGTCGATGAACAATCTATATCCACCATATATATGACTAGGAAAAAATGTACCTTTCTTGCATTGCGATATTAATCTGATCTTCGAATTATAGCGTATTGATTGTTTGTATAATAAGTATATGTATAATCTAGATTTTAAATATTATTACACGAAATTTTAAGGTAGTTGTCTGGGATCATTCTTTACATTCTTCTCTCCATTCTTGAACTAATTGATATAGACTTTCCTAGTTTTGTTCTTGTTTCTTATTTGGTCAAAACGAAAACTTTATGAGTTAGGGGTCTTAATATCTCCATTTATGTGATAGATTAATTTAGTCATGAGACGTCATTTTGGGGTTATATTGTGCTTTTGAGAGGGATTATTCCCTATATTTTTATTGTTTCTCATTTCTTGTCTAGTTTTAGAGAATTGTTACTTTTAGAACTATTTGTGCGTAATTTATGTGTTAAGTGTGCAACTCTTAGGTACTTGGACGATATTATATCCTAAGACAACGATAAAAGTAGTAAAATTAAGGTCAAACCCAAGTAAAGGCGTTAAAGGACCAAAAAGACACTTTTGGAAAGTGAAAGTAGTTGGCAACCAAATTTAAAAATTAACATTTTGGTATCATCACTTGCAATTGATGAAAAATCTGTAGGATACCTTTGGTTTCTATATATTACTTAGGTCCAGGAGAGCGTAGAACTAACTGGTCGTGATTTGGAGTTGAATTGAAGAAGTTATTAAAGTTGTAGCTGTAGTGGATCAAACCGGTCTTATTCATGGAAAACGTTTTAGGGCTAGATTTTGTCATTTCAAAGAGGTCCACAACCCATATACGTTTTCCACTATTCATGGAAAATATTTTTGGGTTGGGTTTGGTCATTCAAAAGACATCGACAACACATAGAATATTTTTAACATTATTTTATAAATTAAGAGAAGAGAGGAGAGAGAAGCACTTGGAAGAATATAAATATAAATGTTAAAACCCTAATACCCCACTCATCTACACAATTCCACCTCTATCATTATATCATTAGAGTAATTAACATTAGTTTCTTGTTTTGTACGAGTTTCTAATCTTTTTACTAATTAGTTTCATTTCTTTAGTCATGCACTAAATTCACTTAGATTGAATTTATAATTACGTATGAATCTTGAATACTTTATTGATGTTTTTATGTTATTTGGGAATTAATTTTAATTGAATTATGAAAATTATTCATATCTTCATATAAGTTGAATGAATTTAAACTTTTTTTATAAATTTATCAATTATAGATTGACCTAAATATTTAACAATCACTAGATTTAGGAAAAAAGTTTATCATATTCAATGATTGTGTGGCTTTCCAATTTTAATTAAAGCATTGTCGGACAATCTATTCTTTTTGAATAATTAAGCGGTTAGGTTATAAAAACTGAATTTTCAAATCCCAAATTTTTGATCTATTTCACGAATGTGATTGCTTAAATTATTATTCACTAGATGTTACCCTTTGAAAAGTTTCAATTTTTTATTATTTTGCATTCGAGGGACTTAATCTTAGGAGTTTTAACATATAACTTTTACTATCAGTTCTGATTATAAATATATATATATATATATATATATATATATATATATATATTTATTTATCTATTTCATTGCTTTTAGATCGAACATAAACTGTTCGTTTGAATTTGCTTACTTAGCTGTATACTCAATTTCAATTGCACCATTGGTTACACCCCTTTTTCGATAATCTGAATGAATTTAGTCTTTATATTGTTTAATTATCTTTTTGGTCTATCGTGTAAGTATATAAGTCTGATTCTGATTTTTGTTTGGTTTTATAAGTGTGAATTAGTTGAAGAGGGGAGGGTTTTACGTTTCCGATATAAGAACCCACTATAACAAATAGTATCATTAGAGATGATATATATTGTGGCAACATTAAGATAGCCTCTAATGATATTTTTAAACACCAAAATGGCCTCTAATTATAATTTTTAGCGGACCGCTAAAGATAAAGTCAATAGAGAGCCAAAAAAAATTTGCTACAAAATGTGTCTTTAGAGACGAACTTAGTGTGGAGAACAATAACGACAAAATTTAGTCTTTTAAAAATAAAAAATTTTGCCGCTAAAGATAACCTTTCTTATAGTGATTTAGACTAGAGCTAGTTCTTTGAGGTATGCAAGAGGTCATAGGAGAGTGCCAGCTTCAATAAGTATTGATCTCAATCTGGGCCCACCATCTGTCAGAAATCAGGAACCTGAGTATAGCACAAGATTATTCTATAGTCTAGTTCATCTACCTTCACCCGTTGTTCAAGGAAATCAGGAACATGAGGGTACTTCCAGCTTATCCCATTGTCCACTTCAGCTACATTTACCCTTTTTTCAAGAAAATCAGGAACGTGAGAGTACTTCAAGCTTATCCCATAGTCCACTTCAGCTATTTTTATCCATTGTTCAAAAGAAGTACTAGTAATAGTATATAACCACCTACCCCTATTGACGTTCAAGCATTTAATGATGAATTACTCATCTCTTCTCCAAGGGCATTTGAAGAAGTATTTTTTTATTTCCTTGTGTGTTTAAGTGTCTTGTATACTTTTACTGAAACTAATAATAGTGTATACTTTTATTTTGTTCCACGCAAAAACCAGAAGTAACAGTGAAAGAGCTATTATGGTTGTGGATGATGCTGGTAAGTTCTTTTTTTACGTTGATATGTATTTTGAGGTTTCTTTTCAAATATGTGTTTGTACTTACTTTTTGCAGAACATCCTTCTTCTTGTGTTATCGCTAATACTCGTTCTAAGCGTAGAAGAGCTTCTCCGAATCAAACAATTGTCAATAGTGATCTTTGCATTAACCTGCATTAACCTGGAGGGTAGTGGAAGTCGCAGCTCTATGGTAATTATTTAATCTGTTATATTTCATGATTCACATCTTCTCTATATATATGAGTGTGGCACCACCACCTCCACCACTAGTGAAGGAGCCTACTTTTAACTGTCCAGTTTACATGAGCCCATTTGTTGAGGCTGTTTCAACCAAATGTGGTAACATTTTCTGTACGGGTTATATCAAAGCTGCTATAGCTGTTCAAAAAAAAATTCCTACTTGTAGGGAAAGGATTACTATGAGAAAAGTTATTAGGGTTTACCTTCCTATTGCTACATAATTTAAGATACATCTCAGTTTCCCATATATTTTTTTGTCTTACTATTTGTTACTAAATGAGTTCTTTTTGTGAGTAATAGGATTGGTCAGTTAGTAATGGCCGGAATGCTTCTATACACGAAGAGAGAAGGGAAAGCTAAAATGGTATTATTGGATTATAGAGGAGGTTTTTGTCGGAAATTGAAAATAGGTGTTATGACAAATAGTATCTTTATGTAGGATATAGTATATTATATACCTATGCTACTTTTTTGGGTTAACTAACAAGCGCTATGGCATATGCTAAGAGTTCTTGTTAATGTTAGTTGTTCATTTTTTTTTGAACAGGTAAGTAAATTTTATTGCTCAAATATTACCTAGTTACAATGTTTAAAGAATGACAAAGTCATCTTCAAGTTTTTCTAAAATATCTAGAAAGAAAATAAAAAAACCTGAAAGTTAGGTGTCAAAAAATTATTACATTAGAATTTCTAGGGACTAATGTGCAAAATTTTATAATTTCGGCAAGTGATATATAAGATTTTCCAGCCGGCTAAACTGCTAAATTGCAGAAACATTAATTTTGTTGGTGTTGTTGTGTTACTTCTTGGTTGGGTTGACGGTTTAAAAGATCAATTGAACCATAGCTTGGCTTGGACATCCCATCGAATTTGATCTGAGTATATCAGATATTATAGAGAAAACTTTGGAAGCTTATGATAAAGACCAAGTGTTTGAGGTTCTTTCTTTTACTTCACAATGTAATCCACTTGGCTTTGTCAATCCAATTGGAGGGATTGTTTTTACAGCCATGATACTTGCAGCACTCCTAGTTCCATAAATTATGTGAAATTGTTTCAGTTTGTTACAGATAAGATATAAGCTATAAAATTTAGCGCAAATAATTTTTATTGTGTAGAAATGTCAATTTTACTCATGTGAGGCTTAAGTTGATATGCATCCTATCCCTTCTCAGGAGATAGAATTTAGCCTCTTATGTATGACCATGTTTCCAGATTTAATAATATCTTTAGACATTTTCATTTCTAATATTTTTATTTTTAGGAATTTTTTTTGGAGGATCCCTTGTGTTGAGATTTGTAGTTGAACTTAAATTGCATATCTATCACTTTTTCATCCATATGGATGATTAAATAAGTCTACGAGGTAATCAATTTTAGAAAAATAGGAATGAGAAGAAGTTAATAAAAATATTACAATAACTTGTAACAAGATATACAATTTATATTTCAAAATAGCTGAGGTGATTTAAGATAAAAATAAAAATATCTAAAAAACGATTTTGATGTAGGTTACATGAGAAATAATTACTTACATTACATAAATTAAATATAATTTGTGATTAAATTTTATTTATTTTTTAGATTGAACATCCTTTTCAATCATCGTTGGGTATTGTAAAACTTGTCCTATGTATATTTGGTGGATCATTTAGTAATGTGTATATACCTAATTGTTCATCTTTTAATCGCGTTATAGGTATACCTAAGTATATAGGTTTTATATCCACATTCTAATATTTATTTTGTTCAAAATAATATATTTTTTCAAAATCTGTATTTATTCAATAAAAAAAAAAAATCCTGTGGTGATAAGCATACATCAAAAACTGATATTCTTTCATAATTACATTATAGGTTTTCATTGTACTTAGGTTTATATCTACCTTACATATTTTATAACTACAACTACACCAATAGTTCACCTACCTGTGTATATAGGAAGAATATCAATTACAATCAATAAAAATATAATTTTGTAACATAAGCATAACTCTTTTTCTATATAATTGGATACATATCCACATTAGTACACCACACATCCAACACAAAAGAATACAATTTTCTAGAAAAAATAACCCTAATTATGAAAAACATAGATATAAACTTTCATTACTTGGAAGATTAATATCACAAAATTAGAAAATTTTGGAAAAAAATTAATATTGAAAAATAGGGGTGAAATTTATTAATATAAGAAAGACAATGGAGAAAAAAGTTAAAACCTAAAAATAGGAAATTAAATTTGTCACAAATGAGATATAATGAACCACATAGTTATTAATCTATAATTAAAAGATATGATGTAACTAGCATTTTTTATTTCCATATAAACAAAAATCGTCTTTATAGATCTTGTAGTATGAGTTCTTTTCTCCTATACTTTTTATTTACTATGGCAATCAAGAATTAGAAACACTTGGTAAGATGATGCAATCACTTTGATTGGTAGGTCTTTTTAAACACTTAATGATTAGGTATTTAACTGGGAATGTTTTGATTTTTATTATAGTAATAGAATTCTGTATGAGATCGTTGTGATTGTTATTAGATTTAATTATCTAGGTTTTATTGAATGTAAGGTTTTCAATAATAGAGCCTTTATAGTAAAAATTGAACATGTGTAGTCCAAACGTTCTAATAGAAATTTTTTTAATCAAGTGCATAGGGTTTGAAATTTACAATACTAATGATGCTTTCAATTCCAAAAAGGAATCCTATAAAATATTTTTCCTTGTCAGTAAAGGTTTCTCAATTAATAGATTAGGGTTTAGAAATCTTAAGGTAGTATATTTCCATGTCAATGAAGGTTTCTAGATGAATGAAAAATGGATTAGAAATCTCAATGTATTTATCACAAATTTATTATCTTTAAAAGAGAATATATTAATGGAGTTTGCCTAAGCTTCATATTTATCTACAAAATCTTTCATATAGACTATATTTGAGTCTCTCCAATACATGATGGATAAGCTATTGGGCTATTAAGGTAGCGTGTTTACTTGTGTCTACAAAATCTGGTATTGAGATTTTGGATATGGGAAAATGTAATGATAAATATATGTTCTTGACCTGGTTGATTATTTAGAAAGTTTGTTACTTTGATAGTATATATTTGTAACCACAAAGGATCGATACTCGTGGTGGTATGATTTTCCCTTATAAATGTGTGATAAAAATATTAATCCTTGTGTTAAATTTTCTTGTATTGGTAAATCAACTTCTGAATTGTTGGTTTTTTCGAGAAATCACGAGATCCACACAACCCAACTTAGATATGGTTGCATACTTTTCTCAACTCTACACATATTAGATGTATATGAAGCTTACATTTATACATCATACCTTCACTAAAGACCTACACCGGTACCTTTGCGAACAATGACAGATTCAATCTTATTTTGTTGGATTTGCTTACAATACACTAAATTTTTTATCAAGCAAACAAAATTAATGGCTTTTTCTTCTTGGCATGTATTTACCAAAAAAAGGGTAATTGTGACTATATTATATCGGATGCTTAAAGAAAAATTAAGTATTCAGAGTAATGTGACCAACGATGTGATCCTTCCTAATCACTCTAGGCTGATAATTAAAAATGAAAAAGTATTAATGTATTTAGAATAACATGCAACACAAGTATTATTAAACATATGCATGTCATTCTAAGAATTTGGAAACCTAACACACCCCTTATATAACTTCATGGGTATACTATATTCAGAATACACTTCATATAAGGATAAATCTTGTGCATTCACGGGTGAATTGGCGGAGGCATATTTCCACCATTGGGCATTAAACAAGCTGTTTTGATTCTGATATTTTATAAACAAATTAATGTTAATAAATGATGTAATTGTGGATGGTTTGTAGCCCATTTAGATGGGCTATAATAGGGACATTGTTATTAAGAGAATATAGATTTGTTTTTTTATAAGTGTGGATATATCGGACATAGTCAAAGTCATTGTGAAACTCTTATTCTTATCCAATATGGAAACTATGAAGAAACTATGTACATGATAAAATATAAATTGATATATACTAACACCTCAAAGCACTTAGGATGTAAACTAAAAAAGTTTATTTATGGCTTGAAACAGGTTTTGCGTAGTATTAAAGAAATTTGATCAAGTTGTGGGTGAGTACATGTTCAAGAAAAAAAATTGACATGTGTGGTTATCTCAAGTCTAGTGGGCTTCATCATCCTTGTATTTTAAATTGCTTATATATTTATATTTTCAATATGAATAATCTATTGGATGAAACCAAGAGAACTCTATCACAAAAATTGTACATGAAAAGCCTTTTCAACACATCCTTTTTTCTTGGTTTGCCATATTTGAAAAAATATTCTAGCGTTATGTGATACTCTATTATATAGACAAATGAAACACACCATTATCTCGATATTGATCCCCATGTTTGAGATTAGAGATGGAATAAATGAAGAAGATAATATACTCACCAGTCATGAGGAGTTTCATGTACTACAAAGTATGTATAAGTCCAGGCATAATACTTGTCTTTACCATTCAAACCCGGTATATTAAAAAAGATGAAGTTTCACACTAGAAGGTTGTTAAAAGAGTGATGAGTTACTTAATGAAAAAAAACTATAAGTTAACATATAAAATTATGTTCAAAGTGAAGTTGATTATTTATATGATTTCAGATCACACCATAGGTTGAGTAACTTCATCACAAATATAGACCCCAATGGGAAAGTATTTCCTTGCATGGAAATGCCATTGTGATATATTGTGACGACAAAGCGACAAAGTTATATTCAATAAATGATAAGAATTTGTCAAAGTCAAAGCGCATTGAAATCATATATCTTCCGTGAAAGAGAGGGTACAAAATTGACATATAGAAATAAAGCATGTACGAATGGAGACCACTCTCACCGATCTACACACAATTGTTTTAACTCCATCTACTTTTATGTGCTTAAGAGCAAATATGGGATTTCTACAAAATGATAGGTGTAGAAACTACTAATAGTGTTTGTGGTTCCATGTGTTATATAAATATGATGGATTGGTACCAATGGAACTAGGAGTCTCCATAAGTGTATGGGTTGTCGCCAAGCAAAAATATGATAAGTCTAAGGGCTGTTAATCAACAAGGACTACAAACGATGTAAATAATGCGTTTTGAGTATAATAAAATCTTATGTTGTGGATGAAACTATATAATAATTAGATTTTGTATTTGGTTTTTATAATTTAAAGGACTAACTTGCAAATAAGTAAATAATAAACTAAAATGTCAATAATTACAATACTAAAAAGAGTTTATAAAGTATGAAAATGAAATTCTTGATCCTTGCGAGTAATCCACCTAGTTGACAATTATCTTGTTTGTTGTATATGGGTGAACTGAATATGGTTCAAAATAGCCGCAATGCGATTACGTCTAAATCCCCTCACGGGCAACCTAGCTCTCTACCTTACTCTTATCCTGGCTTTCAGATAGGTTTAAGCACAAATCCCTATTGACTATCTAGTCTGCTAATATCGGCTGATAAAAGGCATTAGGCGCTTGTATATTATGTCAAAAAATCCAACCCCCTATCCGGGTGTTAGTGGAAAAGACTCAAACTACATATACTTGACCAAGTTATAAATAAGCTACATGCACAAATATATATACAATGAAAAATAGAAGTTCAATTCATTTCAATACATAAAAAGTATCCCAAATCACTAAAACATAGATAAAAATCACTTAGGGTTTATACCCTTTGCAAGTCTTAAGCTTAAATTAGCTTAGATCGTACTAAATAAATGAAAATATAGTGGAAATAATACTAGAATAATGATTAAAAGACAAAATGGAATCAAATTAACCTAAAATACTGAAAGGATATATTGTGGAATGGTAGAGAATGATGAAATTTGGATGTAAACCCCTTCTTCTCTCTTCTCAAGGCGCTTGAGCTCTTCTCCAGACAAAAATATTTGATAAAAATTGAAGCATGTTACATATAGGAGCTTAAGTAAACTTATTTACTAAGTCCAAAAAAGCTTTAGACTATATGGTCTTACATGAGTTACTTGAAATGGGCCCAACCCGTTTTTGACTATGTTGTTTGGTTTTAGTCACGTTTGTAAAAACTGCCAAACAATTTCTTGTCTCAACTCCGAATTAACTTCTGTCACCTCTCATGTGATCCTGACTCCAAACTCTTCTATATCATATTGAATAAAGTCCATATATATTACCAATTAATTATGGTGACAACAACAATCTGATGATGCTTTTTTTTGTAAACGCTCTAGCTTTCCAAAAGTGACTTCAAGCTCCCTTTACGCCTTGGATTGATTTGGACCTCATCCTTTTAGAACCTTGTGTCAACTATGTACCTAAAAACAACACACTTAACACACAATTATGGCACAAAACACTATAAGCGATATTATCCAAATTAATGAAGAAAAATACATTATAACGATTATTAGGGAAAAATCCCTCACATAGGTCCCATAAACCTTCTAAAAGATTTCTTGTGAGTATATTAATCTATCAATAACAGGACATCAATACCCCCAAATCAATTTTTTATCGTCCTGATAAAATAAAAGTAAACAAAACAAAAAGGGGCCTAAGTCCAATTAACCAAGGAAGAAAGGACAGAATTGATTGATAATGAGTAAAACTAAGGCAACAATTCTAACTAGTCTCATATTGTGGTATTCAAGAAATAATAAACAAATATTCATAATATACAAACAATAAACACCTAAAAAGTTCAAAAGTAGATTAATTTCGTAATTCAAGAAGGAGTGGTTCTATCTTAAGTTGATATGAGGGCTATATTGTATTCATAGGTCTTCCCCTGTGAATAACCGTCCACTTAAATACACCCTAATTGTTCAATTGTTACATACCCAAGTAGAGACGAATCCTAAGGTCTTAAGGTGTAGCGTAGGCTTAAGATAGGGTGTGATAAGTATTTAGGATAATTTAAAGTGAGATTCTAACTCTCTCCTCACTATCTATCAACTAATCTCCATAGATATTGAGTTTCCGCTCATAATCGTGCTCACTCAACCCATTTGATACTATATTGTTGCATCCCCGAATCCTAACCAATATTCCACAATTTCCTATGACAGATTTTATTTTATTCTTTTCATATATTTTATTTTTTTATTTTTTTGTAAGTTAGAAACAAGGCCCTTTTTTTCATGTGAGTCCTTGCATTGATTATTTTATTTCTTTTTCCTAACTTTTCTCGAATCCAACATGGATTACAATTTAGCGCATAATTCATAAACACTATAAACATCTACGCACCCTATGTATACCCTGATCACGTACACCTAACACCCCAAACTCAAGCTCCAAGACAACTTGTCCTAGGCATGTGATTCGAGAGCGGGTCATATGGTCAAGTCCTAAAACTGAAGGGTAAAGGCTTATAGCGTGGTTTCAAGTAAAATACTACAAAGGCTAGAATGGGCTAAGAAAGATATTACAATTTGTTACTGGTAAGCAAGCTAAAGGCACAAAGGGATAACAACGAAATGACTTAATCATCTTACTAACTACTTCGGTTAGTTACTTTCTCACTTTTAGGTCATAAATTAAGTAGGTTATTCACTAGTTCCAACCTCACTTACTACCACCGCTCACATCTTCTTAAGTTCAAACTTAACTTCTACACATTGCTCAGTAATTCTATTTATCCCCTATTATATGTTTTCATGCAAATATATTACACACTTTATAAAAAAGTTAAAAAACACATGATTTCTATCATTAACTTTATAAAATATATGCTTAAAAGGGACATTCACTACATTTTCTACACCTTATCCTTATTCTAATTTTTTTTAAATTTTTTTGATTTTGAAAAGTAAGTAAAAACAAAATGGGAATGAGGAAAATGAGTACCCCGCCCCCAAATCAAAACTTAGTCGTGCCCTTACGACTAGAAAATGACTTAAAAACAATAATTGATGTACATGAGGGAACAGTGACCCTCCGCACCAAAGAGGACTCCCAGATATTTTATGTTTTGGAAAAGTAAAATAAGGAGTAGAGTGAGGTCCCAACAATCCGAGTCGTGACCAAAGAAGCAAAAATTGAGAGTCCCCAAGAATCCGTGAAGACTATCGAAGAATATGAGTTTGGGATAGGAAATGAGGTTGCATGGTATGCTCCCAAACACGATAATAGACTATGGAGCTACAAAAATTATCGGATGGGCTTTTTCCTAGTCAATCGAGTTGTTTCTGCAGAAATTGATTGAGGAACGAACAAAGAAAAGTTTCAAGTTTCGCTTAGTACATGTGAATAGCCTCACCCACACTGAGGAGGCTATATCAAGAAAAACAAGTGAAGTAAATATGTAAAACTTTGAACAACGTAAAATAAAAGTGCTTACATGATACAACCGACAATTTTAAATTTTTTTATGCATTTTTTTGGTAGTGTAGATTAAATAATTTTTTAGTGTTATAGTATATACTATGTTTAATGAGAAGGGTGATTGTATATTTGATGTTTAGGTAATGTAGAATGCGAGTTTGGAGTGAAAGCAAGGAGATCGTCATGTCATGTAGGTGATTCTGGAGAATTAAATGGGGTTGGTTGAGAGGTTTTGCAATACAATGTAGCTACTCGTAGTGCTCCACGAGACCCTACCGTTACAAATGTGCGTGAATTATTTTTCAATACGGTGTACAATGTTTAGAGCAAAGAGGAATTGCGGTATACCACACCTCCCATACGGTATACCACAAAAACATGATGTATCGAGTTTCGCAACTACCATATTACGATATGAAGAAAAGAAGTTCGAGGTACACCAAAAGACATATGTAGTGCACCACACGACACGCATAGTAGGTATGAAGTGAATGTCTAGTTCATACCAACTATGCTGTAGAAATCGTCACCTAGGCGTCAACTCTCCCACTCAGTCGCTTACGACTAGTAAAAGTTCTAGGCATTATTTTCTAGCTGCTTATTCACCGTGGAAGAGACGCCTAGCACGTCTAGACGTCGATTAATGAAAAAAGGTGGCCACCTAGGTGTCTGTTAATGTGAAAGAATGGTCACATAAGCCTTTTTTTTTCTTATTCTCGAGAATTCTTTAGTTGATATTATAACTCAAATCTTAGTATTTTAATATTTACTATAGTATTGATTTATGAATTTTATTAGTAAAATAGTTAAGATTGTTATAATTACTATGTATATATTACTAAATATAAAAAATTACACAGCGTGATTCAAAATCATGTAAACCAACCTAAGACCCGGTCGACGGCCTAGGCGCAAAACTGAGATCTACAGCATAGAATACAAATTACCAAAATCTTAAACCTTCTTCTTCTTCTGAAAACATCAAAAATCCATTATATCTGCAATCAACCTTCACCACACCACCAAAACACCATATATTTGCATCCAAATTGATATTTCCACTCCAAGAAACAAATTTTCACATCCAAATCATTCCAAAACACCTAGAAATCAAGATTTAAACTCAAAATTTTCTAGAAACATATTTTATACTCCTTAAATCCTATTCACCAAAGTAAGATTCCATCATACCCATTTTACTAAAAATCATCTCTAAACCTTTCCTAAACCAAATAACACCATAGTCACCAAAAATTAACGGGTAGTTTAAGGGTGCTAAAACTTTGAGTTGTAGTTCAATTGAGATAATGAGTAGAACAATGTCACTAGCAACTGATCGGGATATGGTAAAGAATCAAGGGAAAGCAATGGTTGAAACACGAAAGAGTGCCGAGAATCGTGTGAATTTGGGGAAGTAGAGAACGGGTAATTCGAGTCAAGCGATTAGAGAAAAACTGTTGATGGTGAGTTCGAGTCTTCAAGAGAAAGAAATTATGATTTTGGAGTTGATAATACCACAACCTCTTCAAGTCTAGATTCTAATACTCGTGATGAGCGAAACTTCCAAGCGCTTATTATCTATTGCCAAGGAAAGATGTCGGGATTGCCCCTTTCGCATAAGATATTATGTAAATTAGGAGTTACAGAAGATGGAGTATAGTATTTATTTATAGTTGGGTGATTGGATGGAATAGACCACATTCATGATGAAGCAATCGGGATTATATGCTGAGTTAGTATCCAAATTATATTTGTGCCTCTTTAGCTGAAATATCAAAGGTCAAGTTCCAGTTAGAGATAAGTTGATTCCATTCACAGTTGAAGAAATTCGTAGCCACTTCGAGTTGAAGAAATTAGTTGGACCATGCACATATCAAGAAACAATGAAGAATATAGATGCATTTTCGTGGGTGTCAGTATATGAGCATATGTTGTGTAAAGAGTTGGTGAAGAGAAGTAAGAGACAGTTGAAGGGACCTTGGCTTTACAAAAACCTTCAACCCAAAACACGAATATGCCACCTCTTCCTTACACCAGTAGCTTTCGGAATATTTTAATACATATATAAGTAAGAAAAATTCCATTTTATTGAATTTTATTTTACAAGAGGAGGATATAGATGTACGATTTGGTAATGCTTTTTGTAGATGTGCCACAATCGGTGTTTAATCTGAAGTACCCAACAATGATCACGAGCCTATTGGAGAAAGCGAATGTGAGTCGTGGTTATGATAAGATTACTTACAAGAGGAGCAAAAATATTGATGACAAGTGGATCAAAACAATTCTTAGAATAACGAGTGAAAATAATCCTTTAAGCGTAGAGACTTCTCGTGAGAAGATCAAGAAGTAAACGAGTTCAAGATAAGCGTATCTTTCATGGAAATAAAGGATGAACGATCAATTTGACCAAATAAAAGCGCTCAAACTTTCTTCGCAGGCAGTGTGGTGAAAATCAAAGCAAATCAAGCTTATATAATTTACACTCTTTGAGCACATTCATCGTGATTTAGCTAAGAATCCACCATACTTTACATTGGGTGATGATTATGCAAAATCCAAGAGAGTACATTTTCTTTCTTCCTTAGCCACGATCTCATTAAGCATAAAATATGTGGTTAGTTGTAAAGTTTTTAAATTATTATTTTTTATTCTTTATCTAGCATGTTTTGAGTCGTGGGGACCGATTTGTTCTAAATATTAGCCCTCTAGAGACATCATTTTAGGTGAATTATTGACTTATTAACTAGACTTTCAGGCTTATTGATCATATTACACTTTCTCCCCTTAGAAATGAACTATTTGCAGATTCTGAGCTTTTGTACGTAAATTGATTGTTTTTAATGCAAAGTTAATAGGTTCTTTAATTTCATGAAAGACCAATCCAATGAGAAGAAATGAGAATAAAGTCTTAGTGTATTTTAGAGTGTTAGGAAATGTTTTTACTCGAGTTTCTAATTTTAGAATGCACTTTCCTATTTCTATTTCTTGAATTAATGATTTATTCTTTTTAAGCATATGCGGTTTAATTATTTATTTATTGTGAAGCTTTAAAAGATAAATGGTAATTACTTAGAGACCAAGTCGAGATAAAGAAGTTAAGGAAAGATGATTTACATGGAAATAAGAAGATTTAGGAAGGATATATGCAAAGAAGGAAAAGATAAAGCTGCCTTATGAATCTGAATTTCCAGCCACGTTTCAAAGATAAGTCCATAACTAAAGATTGGCTAGGAATCTGGACGTGTGGTCTACACCAATAGAAAGCTCTTTCCGAGACAAGCAGTTTCTTATATTGGAACTCCTCAAACTGATAAGTATTGAATGAGATATGACCAAATCAAATCAGCAGCAGAATCTTACCATTCCTAGATTTTAGGGTTACGAATTAAAGAGTTCTTGACTTGTCTTCCACTCCAAGTAAATTCGACCTAGGGCTTCCTAACACCTATAAATACACCCTTAGCCTCCTCTTTCATACACACTTCATATTATTATCAAAGAGGCTTAAGGATTCAAGTCAGAGTAAGCAGGAAGGAAGAAAGATAAGAGTTGGAGCAGTCATCTTCTCCAATTAAAAGCCAAACCCGACCTCTTCATTAGGTTTATTTATTTTCTTTCTGTAAAACATTATGTCTTTTAATTTATTTGTTTTAGTTTTATTTTCCGTTATGAGCTAAACTTCTTAAGTGCTTGAGAATCGCTTTGAGGGTTGAACCTTAATTTATTTAATTGATGCTTTCTGATTTGGGATTTTTTATAATTTAATTCAAATTGAGTAATTTAGTATTGTTTGTTATCGTAAATTAATTTCACTATATTTAATCTGATCAATTAGACATAGGTTTGAGTAATTAAGCTATTCACTTTGGTGGGAAAGTAATCATCTTAACGGGGGGTTTAATTACTGACATAGTTAACAAACGTAAGATAGAAATTATTGATCCTGACAGACTTAGTTAATCTTATAACCAATTGGGTAGAGAACCTGACATTCGAAGCTGGATTATGATCGCCCTGGCGGGGTTTGTAACACCTGTGAATAGCTCCTAAGTCCATCCTAACAGGGGTTAAGAGAATCTAGAATCCCGACTATTACTAGTTACTAATTTGTCCCTTAGAAGAAGCATTGATTGAGTTAGTGAACCTAGCGTGACTCAAGTACTACTCTCTCATCTTTTAGTCTCTTCATATTTACTTTCTTGCATTAGTTTTAATTTAGTTTCATATTTACTTTATTTGTACTTTAGTACCTTAAACAAAAACAAAATAAAAATCTATTTATTTACTTTTAGTTTTCATTCAAGCAACTATTTCTATTTATTGCATAACACGTTTACCAGATATTACTTGGACGACCCGTACACTTGCGGTACGTTTCTTGCCTTTTTAGGTGTGTTAATTTAGAACACACTAGGAGACACCAGGGACATGACTAATTTTTGAGTTGGGGATATGGGAATTCATTGTCCCTCATTCATATTTTATGTGTTTAGGGAAAATTTGAAATTTATCTTAGTGCATATTTAAGGTATTCAGTGTGTAATGTGTAAAATTTACAGAAAGCATAAACCTTAGCGAGTTAATGATAGTCAAGTAATGTGTTTATGAACTAGTCATTATTTATGTTTTGAATATTAACATTAAAATACATGATACAATTATAGAAAGGATTAGTAAGAAATGTTGTGAAAGTAAGTTTGAAATAAGCGAGAATGAGTGGTATTTAGAACGTGAGATCTGGGATAGTTGAAGAACCATTTAATGAATGTACTGAACATGAAAAAGTAATAAAATTGAGTAGTTAGGAAGATTATTTAAGGCATTTTTTATAAGCCCATTCTTGCCTTTTAGCTTGCTAACCAAATATTAATTGATATATCATTCTTATACCCTTATAGCGTATAATCCTTCTCTTTGTAGCCACATTACAAGTCATGCCCTTTAGATTATTAGACTTTTCATTATGACTAAGACCGTCGTCTTAAGAACTTCAGTTTGGGTGATGGGTATGATTATGTGAACACATCGGGTGGATTTTTGAGCTTGTATATGTATGCACCATATTGATAACACGCCTTTTATTGTAACCCTTTGCTGGGGTATATAAAAATGAAAAGAAAAAATGAAAAAAGAATAGCATGTGAGCTCACATAAAAAAGAGTGGCATGACGAACTTTCAAAATATTGAACGCAAATGAAAGAATTGAAAGAAAGGAACCGAAATCATATGAAATCATCGGGAATTGTATTAGGTTTATTTCAAATAATTATTAAGCACATCAAATGGGTTGCGTGAGAAGATCTTTGAGTATAAACTCAATGTATAGGATATTTGTAGATATTTAGTAGGGATAAAGCCAAAAGCTAAGTTCACATTATCGAAATATACGATCATATCGTCCGTAAGCCAAAATTACAACTGTAAAGACCTTTAGATTCGTAACTATGTGATCTAGAAATGATCGAGCTGATAGAGATTAGTTGATTGGACCATATGATGCTATGTTAGGATCAAGGAAGAATATATAACCACTATATAAGACTAGGCAAAAAACCTACCCTCCTTGCATTGCGAAATTAATCTAATCTTGAAATTATAGCTTGTTCATTGTTTGTATAATAAGTTTATGTATAATCTATTTTATAAATATTATTACATAAAACTTGTTAGGTAGTTGCTTTGGGATCATTCTTTTCATTCTTGTCTCCAATCTTACTTGACCTAATTGATATATACTTCCCTAGTTTCATTCTTATTTATTATTTTGTCGGAACAAAATAATTGGAGTTAGGGTACCAAATATCTCCATTTATGTGATAGATTAGTCTAGTCATGAGACATAATTTTAGGGTTATATTGTGCTTATATGAGGGATTATTCCCTATATTTCGATTGTTTCTCATTTTGTGTATAGTTTTGGAGAATTATTATTGTTAGAACTATTTGTGCGTAATTTGCGTGTTAAGTGTGGAACTATTACATACTTGGACGATATTATATCCTAAGACGAGGATAAAGAGTTGAGAAAGGAAGGTAAAACCCAGTTCAAGGCGTTAAAAGAATAAGAAACCACTTTTGAAAATTGCACCTGGTTTGAACTAGTCCATTACTATTGGAAAATGTTTTTGGGCTAGATTTCGTCATTTCAAAGAGGTCCAAACCCAAATACGTTTTCCACTATTCATGAAAAACTTTTTTGGGTTAGATTTGGTCATTTAAAAGAGGTCTCCATCCCATAAAACATATTTAACATTATTTTATAAATTAAGAGAAGAGAAGAGAAAGAAGCAGTTGGAAGGAGAAGAAATCAAAGTTCTAGCCCTAATACCCCACTTATAAACAATTTCATCTCTATCATTAGTGTAATTATCATTATTTTCTTGTCTTATGTGAGTTTCTAATATTTTTACTATTTAGTTTTATTTCTTTAGGTATGCACTAAATTTGCTTAGATTGAATTTGTAATTATATTTGAATCTTGATTACTTTATTGATGTTTTTATGTTATTTGGGAATTAATTTTAATTTAATTGAAAAATTGTTCATATCTTCATATGAATTGAATAAATTTAAATTTTTTTCAAATTTATCAACTATAGATTGACCTAAATATTTAAACAATCACTGAATTTAGGAACAAAGTGGTTCATATTCGATGATTGTTTAACTTTCCCATTGTAATTGAAGCATTGTCGGGTCGCCTATTCTTTTTGAATAATTAATTTAGGTTATAAAAATTGAATTTTTAAATCTCAAATTTGTTATCTGTTTCTCTAAATATTGATCATGTAAACTATTATTAACTAGAAGTTACCTTTTGAAAAGTTTCAAATTTTATTATTTTGCATTTTCTAAACTTAATTTTTTGAGTTTTATCTTATAATCTTGCTATCATTTCTGATTATAAATATATATATATATATATATATATATATATATATATATATATATATATATATATATATATATATATATATATATATATATATATATATATATATATATATATATATATATATATATATATATATTGAATTTTCTATTTCATTGCTTTTAAATCGAATTTAAATTGTTAGGTGGAATTTACTTACTTAATTGTATACTAATTTTATATTGGACCATTGGTTAAACCCATTTCTCGATAATTAGAATGAATATTTAGTCTCTTTATTGTTTAATTAATCTTTTTGGGCAAATGATCGTGCAAGTATATGAGTCTGATTGGGCTTTGTGTTTGGTATTATAGGTGTGAATTAGTTGAAGAGGGAAGGGTTATGTGTTTCCAATATGAGCACCTAGGAGACTAGAGCTAGTCCTTTGAGGTATGCAAGAGGTCATATGAGGGTGCCAGCTTCTGTAAGTATTGATCTCAATCTCAATCTCAATCTGGGCCCACCATCTGTCGGAAATCAGGAACCTGACTATAGTTCAAGCTTATCCTATTGACCAGTTCTTCTACCTTCAACCATCGTTCAAGAAAATCAGGACAGTGAGGGTACTTCAAGCTTATCACATTGTCCACTTCAGCTACCTAGAGTTACTAGTAATAGTATACCACCACCTACCCCTATTGACGTTCAAGCATTTAACGATGAAGTGCTCAGCTCTTCTCCAAGGACAATTGAGGATGTATGTTTTTCTTTCCTTATGTTTTTACATGTCTTGTATACTTTGATTGAAACTAATTATAGCTTATATTTTCATTTTGTGACCGGCACAAACCAGAAGGAACTGTGGAAGAGCTATTGTGGTTAATGATGATGCTGGTAAGTTCTTTTTTTACCTTTAATTTATATGTATTTCGAGGGTGCTTTTTAAATATGTATTCGTATTTATTATTGCAGAACATCCTTCTTCTTGTGTTATCTCTAATGTTGGTTCTAAGCGTAAAAGAGCTTCTCCATATCAAACATTTGTCAATATTGTGATCTCTACATTAACCTTAACCTGGACGGTAGTGGAAGTAGCAGCTCTGTGGTAATTAATTAATCTTTTATATTTCATGGTTCACATCTTCTCTATATATTTATTCCAATCAGATTTTTATATTTAATGACAGAGAGAGAATATTGTTCAGAGTGTGGCACCACCACCCCCACCACCAGTGAAGGAGCCTACTTTTAGTTGTCCAGTTTGCATGAGCCCATATTGTTGAGGCCGACCAAATGTGGTCACATTTTCTGTAAGGGTTTTATCAAAGCTGATATAGCTGTTTAATAGAAATGTCCTACTTGTAAGAAAAGGATTACTATGAGGGGGGTTATTAAGGTTTACCTTCCTACTGCTACATAATGTAAGGTACATCTCACTTTCGCATATAACTTACTGTTTTACTATCTGTTACTAAATGAGTTGTTTTTGTGTGTAATAGGATTGGTGGTGGTCCTTTGCGTTTTCTAAAATAAATGCAATAGGTAATGAGAACCACAACCGTAAGTGTACGGTTGTCCCAAGTAATAATAGTAATAAACAGGATCGTTCGCAGGGAGTGGTATGGTTAACTACAATGCTTATCAATTAATGAATGATTGCACTTATGAAATCAAATAAATGATTTGATAGTTGTTTGTTTGGTTTTTACTAATCCTAAGTATGGAAGACTAATGTAAAAATGAAAATAAATAACTAGACGCAAGTAAATAAAGGTGAGACGCAAATATGAGCAGACAGTACTTGAAAGAGACGCAAGGGATCCTCCTAACTCTATTTCATATCATATGTTGTTTAAGGATCAAATTGGTCAATTGACATTGGTCGGGATTCGGGAATCTTCGTACCCCCGTTAGGGTGGACTACGAAGCTATTCTAGGGTGTCACAAACCCCGTCAGGGTGATTATGATCCACCTTCGAATGATTAAGCTAAAATTACCTCATTGACCATAAAATTAACTACGCTCGTCAAAGTCAAATAGTTTCTATTTTATAATCTGTAATTGATTCTGCACCTAAGCCACCCGTCAAGATGATCCACACGCCACTATGTGGAATAGCCTAGATACTAAAACATGTTATTAGTTCGTGACTCTAAGAACAGTAAATAATCACAAATTACAGAAAAATGTAAAAGACCCAATTAGATTTAATTAATTAAAACCCAAATTCAAACATATGAAAATTAATAGAATAGTGATTCACCCATTATGCGTTCTCAAGCACTAAGAGAAATTAGCTCATGCTAATGGAAAATAAAACCAAATTAAAAGAAATAAGACTCGTATTGTTTTACTAAAATAAAAATAAGAAAAACCTAATTTTCCGGAATTAGATTCGGCTATGAATGGAGATATGGACCCTCTCTAGCTCTTCAGCTTTCTTCTGCTTCCTTTGTTGACTTCTCTCTGATGCTTTTCTTTCTGAATAATGAGTTGTATGAAAAATAGAAGTCAAAACCTCTTTTTATAAGGTGAAAAACGGATTAGGCTTTGTCTAAGGTTTAAGTTAAAAATTAAAAGCCCAAGTCCATTTTCTAAGCCCAAAATCCCGTAACTGATGCACCACCTCCACTAAAACAGCTCTAGCCAATTCGTCATAACTCCGATTGACCTCAAATCACTTGCTAAATTTCCGTAACTCGATAAGGAACATAATCTCTTCAAAGGTCAGCGGCTAAATCAACTCGTAAGTGCCTCAAAATCAGCAATCTTTGGCCTGTTTTCCAGATTTGCAGCTCCAAAATATAATTCTTTTCGGGATTTATCTTCAAGCTTTGACTCCATATCACGATCTTTGACTTTCTTCTCGGATTCCTCTCCTAGCTAATATTCAAAACCTACAAACTTTCCACTAAAATACACAAGATTACGCGCAAAAGCTTAATACATCAAAAATACTAGAAAATAAAGAGGAAATTCAGAATATTTCATTTTTGGTCCTAAAGTCTATCAAAATATTCAAATAAACATAAAAAATGATGTTTCCCAAGGGTCTAAAATAATAGCAATTAGAGAGACATCAAGACCCCCAACTCAAACCTTTGTCGTCCCAACAAAGTAAAATTAAAAACAAAGGGGTAGAAGCAAACGCACGAAAGTAAAAGAAAGCAAATAATCCTAAAGCAATTATTAAGATAAATCTCATATAGCAAACTCTAGAAACTAATATACACATACATCTATAATGCAAAATCAAACACAAATAATCTCAACCATAAAATTAAATTCGTAATGCTTGAAGGTTACACTTGTACTCATCTCTGTATGATGGCTATATGGTGTTCATTAATCCTACCTCGCTTTGAACGCTCCACCTAGCATATTTCCTACCAATAGAATCATAAATTCACTATGCAGTTAGGAATCACGAGGTCTTTACGGTTTTAATAGAGGCTTAAGGACGGTGTGGATGTTTATTTGGTAAATTTGAAGTGAGCTTTTGGCTCTCTCCTCACTTACCATCAACAAATGTCCTCGAGCTTGAGTTTACGCTAAAAAATGTTCTCACTCACCCATTTACGCAACAATTTAGCGTCCCATGTCTACCCATTACAAATAAGATGATTTTTTCATAAAATTCCACTTTGCTGGATGTTTATTCTTTCATGTTTTTTTCTTTTTATTTTCTTTTCTCTTTTTTTTTGTACAGTTTGTCAACCGGGTTCCCGGTTCCTACTATAATGGATTTTTCAATTTTTTTTCTTTTTCATTTTTTTCAATCCCGGCAAACGGTTACAATAAGTATAATCATCTGCAATTGCGCTACAACATAAACACATACATCCCTTCCAAATAAATTCCCCATAAGTGGACCCACCACTCCAAACTCAAGCTCAAGACATGTCTCAGGATTGTGATTAAAGTGAGGGTCATATGGTCATGCCTAATAATCTAAGGGATAATGGGCTTATATCGTGGCTACAAAAGAAAATGCTAAAGGCTTAAAATGAGCTAAGACGGATTAACATTTAATTACAAGGGATAGAAGGCTAAAAAAGGTAACAAATGGCTAACAAAGAACTGCCCCTATCATTTTCCTAAGTACATAGCTCGTCTTTAGTTCATATCTAGGTGGGTTCTCTACTAATTAGGATTTTACCTTCTACACACCAAACATATTCCTTAAGTACAAGCTTACTTCATTTGCATTGTTCATTAATTTTTCCTATCAATTACCTACGTTTGCATAAAATTCTAAATGCGTTTTATATCAATCCCTAAAGTCAACTATTTACTATCATAGATTTATCAAAAGTTTGCTTAAAAGGGACATTTAAAATCTTCTATAGTCAAACGCAACTCCGAAATCATTTTATTGAAAGCAAATAAAACACATAACACATAAGAAACTGGGATGAGGCAACGAACCCCACCCCAAACTCAAAAATGAGTCGTGTCCCCACGACTCGAAAAGACTCAAAGCAATAAAATAATCTACACTAAATGAGAAGGATTAGAAAACGTATCTCAACCAGCGCGTGGCTGGTTATCCGTGTTGCGTCCATGAACCTTATCTCGCGTTTAGACATCGTAAGTTGCGTTTTGAACGGATGAAGTTCAGCTTGTTTGTAACGTTTCCCAAAATATCAATCATCGCATCCGTATTTTCTTCCAACACTTTAATCTTCGATTCCAACTCATCATTGGATTAATCTTTTCCTCACTTTCTGGTTCATTAATCAATTTCCTCTTCTTCGGATTAGCCTTAATCAGATATTCTTTCCTCTTGGATACAGCTTAAACATCGGATTAGGAATCTTAACAGCTTGTTCTTGAATAACACCAAAAGTGTTTCTATTTCTAGGAGACTTCCTTCGACAAGTGCACATGAAATCGGTTCTGCTAGCCCTCTCGTTCCACCCACAAATTCTCGAAACTTCAAATACTGAGAAACTTAGAGAAAAGCTTAGAACATTGAGGTTTTGAGGTTTAAAACTTGAAGATTATGGTGGGATATGAGATGGGTAAAGGCTAATTGATGTGGGGGAAGAGGGAATATGGTTTAATTTGAAGTTCGGATGAAGAACAATCTTAGAGAAAAGTGGGAACTTTATGGTCTTTTGGATAGGAGATGAGTTGATTGAATGTTTTTGTTGTTAAAGAGGGTAAGATTTGATGATTTTGTAGTTGTAGATGATGATTTTCGGGAAATTCTGGGTTTTGGAAGTGTTGTTTGGAGGCTGGCTTGAAGAAAGAGGTAAAAATCTAGGGCTAAAAAGCTGAAAACCGGCCTGTCACAGAAGAAACCGGGTTCCTGGTTTCGCGTCGCTGTGTCGGCGCGAAAAATTAGACTTTTTTTTTGTTTTACCTCTGACGCAATAAATGGCTAGACCCTAAAACACTGGGTCAGAAAATTCTCGTCACGAAACCGGGTTCCCGGCTTGCGTCGACGGCGCAAGTGGAGACGCAACCACGAGACGCACCTAATGGCGGGCCTCAAAACGCTGGGTCAGAAACTTTTAGCTGTTCATGCGAAATTTTTGACTTAACCATTGGATAGAGCTCGAAAAGTTATGCGGTTTAGGCTCAAGAAAAAGTTAATTCCGACCTCCGAGCGTCAAGTTATGATCTTCCGAAGTTTTGATACCTGGGTACAACACCAAAAACGGGTACCCGGTTTCTACTGTATTGGAAGCCAAAATTTTCATTCTTTTTCGTTTTAACTACCCCAAACTCGTGACCTTCACTCCTGTAATCATCAAAAACACCAACCTTCCTCATTTCTTACAAATAAACACTAAATCACTAACCATTACTCTAATTTACACTAAGAATTTAAAAGACATGAAAGCAATTTAAAACATGGGTTGACTCCCAAGAAGCACTTTTGTTTATTACGTCTTTAAGTTCGACGTGTTACCTTCCATGAAGATGGTATTGAGGCCTTTGCGGTGTTCCTCCGCTTAAACTCTCCTTCTCCTTGATGTAAAAGCTTAAGAACCTTCCCCCTTAGAATATTGATCAATCGATCTCTAAAAGGAGGTGGGTAAGTACTTCGTTTCGCCTTCTTACTTTCACGACGAAACTCATTTTCCACCACATTAGAGTAGATACCCGTTCTCAACGGTATAGGCTAATTTTTACTCCTCGTTTCAATCTCGCATTCATCTTTAAAATGTGGTGAGTAGGTGCTTCTCCTTGCCTCTTTACTCTCACGGTGTTGCACCTTGTTTATATAGAACTTGATGATCATTTGTAGTGGTATAGGTGATTTTGATTTTTCATCTCTATTTATTATTCGTGGTGGAGATGATGATTGGTGAACTTTTTGTGGCGGATATTCAATTTCTATTTTATCTTTAACCTTTAATTCTTCAATTGATTCTCCAACCATTTCACATTCGTCTTCGCTTTCAACCCATTCTTCCACTATTACCTCATCATGTTTTTTCTGTGAAATCTCTCTAATCTCGATCACCTCTTTTTCCTCTTTACGTTATATAACTTGATCATGTGCATACACCTTAGGAATAGCAAAATCAGTTTCAATTTCGCTACTCCTTCTTTCACCATGCTAACAAGATTCTCACCTTCTTTCAACACCTCCTCCTTAACAACTTCTTCCGGTTGATCTGTTCCATCCCTCGAGGGAGTGGGATCTTCATAAGACTTACTACCACTTTCAGCTAAGTTAGGAGAGTTGTTTCGGGCATCCATTTCGTCTATCATTTGTTGTATGAATGCATAGTTGGCTTTGTGTTCCTCTTCTCTTGCCTTACGCCATGGCTCTCCTGCCTTGACTTCCTCTAGTAGACGATTGACTTTCTCTAGTAGTGTATCTTGTTGATCTTTATTAGGTGGATACTGTTGAATGTTTTCAACCCACTGGTTGTTCCATTCATGCTCTTGTTGATAGTGATATGGTGTTTGTTGTTGAATATTCCCGGTCCACTGATTGTTAAATCCTTGCTCCTGCGAATATTGATAAGCTTGTTGGTAAGTATTAATACCCCATTGTTGTTGTCCCGAAGAGTCTTCCAAATAGTCAAATGGACCGGGGACTGGGTAATGTCCTCTATACATCCTTAAGTAAATCTCTTGATCATTAACTGAATAAAGAACCTGTAACAACAAAACAAACAAAAGCGTAAAACTGAAAATAAAAGTGCAATTAAACACTAAAGGATAAACACCGTGGTCACACGCTACCGTCCCCGGCAGCGGCGCCAAAAACTTGGTGGTCCTTTGTGTGTTCTAAAATAAATGAAATAAGTAATGAGAACCACAACCGCAAGTGTACGGTTGTCCCAAGTAATAATAGTGATAAACAGTATCGTTCGCAGGGACGGTATGGTTAACTACAATGCTTATCAATTAATGAATGATTGCACTTATGAAAGCAAATAAATGATTTGATAGTTGTTTGTTTGGTTTTTACTAATCCTAAGTATGGAAGACTAATGTAAAAATGAAAATAAATAACTGGACGCAAGTAAATAAAGGTGAGACGCAAATATGAGCAGACAGTACTTTAGAGATGCAAGGGATCCTCCTAACTCTATTTCATATCATATGTTGTTTAAGGGTCAAATTGGTTAATTGACATTGGCCGGGATTCGGGAGTCTTCGTACCCCGTCAGGGTGGACTACGAAGCTATTCTAGGGTGTCACAAACCCCGTCAGGGTGATTATGATCCACCTTCGAATGATTAAGCTAAAATACCCCATTGGCCATAAAATTAACTAAGCTCGTCAAAGTCAAATAGTTTCTATTTTATATTCTGTAATTGATTCTGCACCTAATCCCCCCGTAGAGATGATCCACACGCCAGTATGTGGAATAGCCTAGATACTAAAACCTGCTATTAGTTCGCGACTCTAAGAACAGTAAATAATCACAAATTACAGAAAAATGTAAAAGACCCAATTTGATTTAATTAATTAAAACCTAAATTTAAACATATGAAAATTAATAGAATAGGGATTCACCCATTATGCGTTTATTGGGAGGCTATATTCGCAAATCTTGATAGAGGTAACACGTCTAACTTTAAAAGACGTTAAATAAAAGTGATTTACGGGAGACAACCCGTAATTTTTTATGTTTTTAATTCATGTTTAGTTTAGTTGTTTTTAGTTGATATTGCATATTTGAGAAAGGTATTAGTTTTTTGATATCCATGTATTAAAGAAATCGAGTTAGGGAGGGAAAACGAAATTTATAGGCATATTCTGATGTGCCCACCAGTATGCCAGTCATACCACTGGTAAGCTAGCGGTTCAAAAAGGGGTGCCCACGGATTCAGCCACGGGTTCTTTGCCGAGAGGATGAATTTTCGAAGCTTACCACTCCGGTATGCCGGTCAAGTCAAAACACGTGCCAACGGGTCTTCAAATCAGGTTATTTGCCGAAGCAAGAGTTTCTCGACGAGAAGCACCAGTATGCCGGCTCGCGTCGCTGGAGTAAGAAAAATTTCGAATTTTAGGGTATAAAGAAGAGGAAGGTTAGTCTATTGCGAATTTTACAATCCTTAAGCCTCTCTTTCTTCTCCAAACCTCTCCCCACTCCATTAAAGCTTCATCAAACCTTCCCCAAACATCAAAACACTACCCAAACACCATAAAAACACATCAAATCCGTTCTCCATATCATTACAAAGAAGATTCAACCACCCAAATCTTACCAAAATACATTGAATCCAAGAATCAAAAGCCTAAATTTTCAAAATTAATCCTACAATTTCTTAGATCCATACCAATCCATCAAGAATCCATCTTACTCATATAGATATTCATCATCAAAACACATTTCCTAACCTAAATAAAGCTTGTATAACCAATAATCAAGGTTTTCAAATTTCAAGAGTGGTTAAAGCTTTAAACTGGAAGTCAATTGAGATGACTACAAGAAAGGAGACATTATCTACTAAGAGGGAGATAAAGAAAAGCAAGGTATTGGGTTCTATTGAGAAGAAATCAAGTGAGAAAAGTTCTAGTTCCAACAAAAAGGGTAAAATAGATATTGTAAGGAGAGGTGAGCTAGCTGCGTTTGATCGGGCAAAAAGGTTCCACTTTTTATAAATAAGACAACACAACCTCTCCAATTCAAAGGTTCTATTCCCGAAGAAAAAAAGAAAGCTTCGAAGGCCATGATAGCTTCTGCAGAGAAACAATTAAAGGAACTACATTTTGCTTATTAGAGAGTATTCAATGAAGAAGTTGGTAAAGGAGAGTACAAGAGATCCTTGGAGATTGGTGAAAGATTGGGTCAGTCTACATTCATGGTAAGACGTTCTGAATTATGTCATGAGTTAGTTTCAGAATTCTATTTAGACATCTTGAGCCGAGATAGTGAAGGTTGTGTTCCATTTAGAGGAAAGTTAGTTCCTTTAACAGTTAAAGAGATTAGAACCCACTTCCAGTTTAAGAAATTGGTTGGACCATGCAAGTGTAGAGAAGCGGCGCATAGACTAAGAATCTTCTATTGAAAATTACTTTTTGAGCATGTTTTAGACAAGGAGAAAGTGCAATCACATAAGGGAAAGTTGAAGGAACCTTGGCCTTACAAATATCTTCCCCCGGATGCAAGAATTTGGCACAATTTCCTTATCCCTAACGTCTTTGGAAACACAAGAATTTTGGACGTAAGTAAAAAGAACGTTATCTTGTTAAATTGTATTTTCAGAGGAGTAGAGGTGGATGTGGCATAGTTGATCTTTGAGGAGGTGATGCGATTTTTGGTCTCTCCTATCTGGTTATTTAATGTGAAATATCCTACTTTGATCACATGTCTTGTGCGGAAAGCGAATGTGATTTTGGGTGAAGAAGAGAAACTAGAGTTTAAAAAGAGTAACAATATTGATAATGCTTGAATCATGAAAGTCTTGAGAGGAGTGGGATTTACGCAAGTCTCAAAAGAAAAAAAAGAGTAATTTGCAAGAGAAGATGGAGAAGCGTTTGAACAAAGTCGAAGCAGCTCAAACTTCCTTCGCCAAAGATGTGGCACAAATCGAAGCCAATCAAGTGCACATCAGGACACTCCTTGAGCAATTAAAGAAAGATCCAGCAAATCCTATCTTGTATGTCAATAATGCGAGGTAATAAGCCTTGAGAGTATGTTCTCTTTATTCTTTACCATTTCTGTAAATATGTTATCTGCTAATTTTAATTTCTTAAATTTTCGAGTCATTTTCGAGTCGTGGGGACACGGCTCATTTTTGAGTTGGGGGTGTGGGGATTCGTTGACTCTCAGCTCCATTTTTCTGTTTTTAGGTATAAATTAAAATAATTTATACATGGGAATTAGATGCATAGTGTGTTAAATATCTTGAAAGCATAAGCTCAGTAATTTAATTATAGTAAGTAGTAAGTTTATGAGCTATTTTATTTTGTGTGCTTTGAGTATTTGCAGGAAAACACACATTGATAGTAAAGAAAAGATTAGTTAGCAATGCGATAGAAAGTATGTTCGATCTCAGGGAGCCTTGAGTGGTTTCTATGCCGTGAGATCCAAGCTATTTGATAAACCCATTTGATGAACGTGCTAAAGGTAAGTGAATAACGTAATTGCATAGTTTAGAAAATGATTAAATCGGTTCTTTCATAAGCCCGTTGTTGCCTTTTAGCTTACTGTCCATTTATTATTTTATATCCTTCTCAGCCCCTTCTAGCCTTTCTAAAGACTTTTTATTTAACCACGTTATAAGCCATATCCCTTTAGATTATAGAACTTTTCCGTATGACCCGCACTCGAATCGCGATGCATATATTCTGCTATCTCCTTTTCCATTGTGCTTAAATTGACGTTGGTGTGTATTTAGAGATTTCCCTTCGGTTTTATCTTTATTGTATTAGGACGATACAACTTTGAGTTGGGAGTCTCGATGTCTCCCCATTTGTGATGATTAAATATTAGTTGGAGACATCATTTTTAGTGTTTTAGAGGTCTAAATACTCGATTTTCACATGATATAATAGACTTTCTCATTTCTAGTCTTGATTTAATGAATTATTATTTTTAGAGCATTATGGGTTTAATTATTTATATAGTGTGAAGCTTTAAAGATATATATGGAGATTAATTAGATTCCAATTTAATTCTAAGAGATAAAGGAAAGAAGATATACATGGAAATTGGAGAAAAGAAAGGAAAAGCTAGGATATGGAAAGATAAAGTTGTCAAATAAATCTGAATTCCAGCACCCACGACTACAAATGGTTCATAACTCAAGATTGGATAGGAATTCGGAAGAATGGTCTGAAGCAAAGTTAAAAAGCTTTCCGAGATGATCAGTTTCGAATATTGGAACGAATCCAACTGATAAGTATTGAAGCAGTTACGGCCAAAACAAAACAGCGGCAGATTATTATCTTTTCTATATTTTAGGGTTACGAATTTGAGTTGGGTTTGGAGTCCAAGTTACTTGTCTTCTACTCCAATAAAAATAATTAGGTCTTCTAAACAACTATAAATACACCCTTATAACTCTTGTAAATCATCCTTTCCTCCCATTAATTAGTCCTTAGGTTTATTATCATTAGAGTAATTGAAGAGAGCAAGATGAAGTCTTTTATTCAATATTTTAGTTTATTTCTTTAAGGTATGAACTAATTTACCCATACTTGGGTTTTGCATTAGGTATAATCTATGAATTCTATTTTCTTTATATCTATGTTTCTTTAGGAATTATATATTTTAATTTGATATTAGATGCTCACCCATATATTTGTTTATGTGTTTTAAATTATTGCATGTCCAAAACCTGATCACTTTAGGCTTTATTAATAGTTGTTAGATGGTCTCCCAGAAGGGGTGTCTAATTATTGAAACACCACATAACATCTAGTGTCCGATATTGGTCCTAACAACACCGATTCAAACTAGATAGTCATTACGGTTTGTTTTAATCACCATATCATCAATTGAAGGAATTGTATTGCTTAAGGCCTTGGTAGCGCTTGATAACCCTAAGTTTATACTGCCTCGTGGTTGTGCCGTAGCCCTTTTAGTCACTCTAAAGGTCTAAGTTATGGGAATTTAGAATCCTGACTAAGTATCTAAGAGCTGTTATCTCCCTTATTAACTAGAATTTGATAGAAAGAATTAGAAGGATTAGTGCATACTAGCAAAACCTAAGCTATATCTCTCATCTCATATTTTCTCATATTTTTTTTTATTGTCTTTACTTTTACTTAGTTTTATTAATCATATCTCAATTATTCATCGTTATTTTCCGTTTCCTTTAATTAATTACTTGTTACTCTATTTATTTGCTCATTCGTGTAACACACTAAGTCCCTGCGAACGAATTCTTCTTATCATTAAAACTTACATACGTCCTATAATACTTGCACTACCGTGCTAGTCTAGGGTGAATTGTGCATCGTTTATCTATCTTTTATTATATTATTCTATCACACCCTAGGCAACACCACGAGTGCAAATAATCCTTCAAGTGAAGAGACTTCTCGTGAGAAGATCAAGAAGTGACAAAGTTCAAGTTAAGCGTATCTTTCATGGAAATAAAGGATGAACGATCCGTTCGACCAAATAAAAGCGCTCAAACATTCTTCGCAGACGGTGTGATGCAAATCAAAGCAAATCAAGCTCATATTATTTACACTCCTTGGGAATATTCATCGCGATTTAGCTAAGCACCCATCATACTTTACATTGGGTGATGATCATGCGAAGAAATAATAATCGAGAGTACATTTTATTTCTTTCTCAACTTTCATCTGACTAAACATATGATATGTGGTTATTTGTAAACTTTTTAATTTTTTTTTTCGTATTCCTTATCGAGTATGTTTTGATTCATGAGGATACGACTCATTTTTTAGTCGGGGTTATAGGGATTCGTTATCCC
Organism: Nemophila menziesii; assembly: GCA_029959085.1. Lineage (NCBI taxonomy): Eukaryota > Viridiplantae > Streptophyta > Magnoliopsida > Boraginales > Hydrophyllaceae > Nemophila > Nemophila menziesii. The sequence goes on from JARWIR010000030.1 coordinate 6,424,834, forward strand.
TCATTCCCGTTTTATGTGTTTAGGGAAATCTTAAAATTTATCTTAGTGCATATTTAAGCAAGAAAGTGTGTAATGTGTAAAATTTCCCGAAAGCTCAAACCTTAGCGAGTTAATGATAGTCAAGTAATGTGTTTATGAACTAGTCATTATTTTTGTGTTGAATGTTAATATGGAAAGACATAATACAATTATAGAAAGGATTAGTAAGAAATGTTATAAAAGTAAGTTTCAACTAAGGGAGAATGAGTGGTGCGTAGAATGTGAGATCCGAGCTCGTTGAAGAACCATCTAATGAATGTGTTGAAGGTGATAAATTATTGAAATTGCATAGTTAGAAATATAACTAAGGCATCTTTTTATAAGTCTTGTGTTGCCTTTTAGCTTGCTAACCAAATATTAATTGATATACCATTCTTATCCCCTTATAGGCTATAATCCTTCTCTTTGTAGCCACATTACAAGTCATACCCTTTAGATTATTGGACTTTTCGTTATGACTAAGACAGAAGTCATAGGATATTGAGTTAGGGGTGATAGGTACGATTGTAGGAAATACATTGGGGGTGTTGAGCTTGTTTATGTATGCACCATATCGGTAAGGCGCCTTTCATTGAAACCCTTTGCTGGGGTCTATATAAAATGATAAGAAAAAATGAGAAAATAACATGACATGACATCTCATATAGAAAAGAGTGGCATGAAGAACTTCAAAAATCTTGAATGCAAATGAAAGAATTGAAAGTAAAGAACCTACGAGCTGGAAATCTTATAAAATCACCAGGAATTGTATTAGGTTTATTGGGGATGCTTATTAAGTACATCAAACGAGTTACGTGAGAACATATTTGATTATAAACTCAATGTCTAGGGATATTTGTTGATAGGTATTGATATTAAAGCCAAAAGCTTACTTCACATTAAAATAAATATACGATCATACAATCCATAAGCCAACATTACAACCGTAAAGACCTCTTGATTCATAACTATATGATCTAGAAACAATTTAGCTGATAGAGAGTACTTGATTGGACCGTAGGGATATTATGTTAGGATCGAGGAACAATTTGTAACCACCATATCAGACTAGGCGAAAAACCTACCCTTCTTGCATTGCGAAATTAATCTAATCTTTAAATTATAACGTGTTGATTGTTTGTATAATAAGTATATATAATCTACTTTATAAATATTATTAAATGAAACTTATTAGGTAGTTGTTTTTGGATCATTCTTTACATTCTTCTCTCCATTCTCAGTTGACCTAGTTGATATAGACTTCCCTAGTTTAGTTCTCATTTCTTATTTTTTCGAACAAAAAAAGTTTTAGAAATGGGTCTTAATGTCTCCATTTATGTGATAGATTAATCTACTCACGAGACATCATTGTAGGGTTATATTATGCGTATGTGAGGGATTATTCCATATATTTTGATTGTTTCTCATTTCTTGTCTAGTTTTGGAGAATTGTTACTTTTAGAACTATTTATGCGTAATTTGTGTGTTAAGTGTTAAATTCTTAGGTACTTGGATGATATTATATCCTCAGATGGGATAAGAAGTCGAGAAAGGAAGGTCAAACCCTAGTAAAGGTGATAAAGGACAAGAAGCCACTTTTGGAAAGTTAAAGTAGTTGTCAACAATATTTAATTTTTTTAGTATCATAACTTGACATTGATGAAGACTCTGAAGGATACCTTTGATTTTTATATATGGATTAGATTCAGGAGCACGTAAGAACAGACAGATTGTGATTTGGAGTTGAATTGAAGAAGTTATCAAAGTTGCAGTTGTAGTGGTTTAAACCGGTGTTATTCATTGAAAACATTGTTGTCCTACATTTGGTCATTTCAAAGAGGTCCACAACCAAAATACTTTTTCCAAATGTTTTTGGGTTGGATTTGGTCATTTAAAAGAGGTCCACAACACATTAAATATTTTTAACAATATCTCCATGGGGAACAGTGGAGGACATTCAGGTCCGATCAGGTAATATCACCATCCCTACTGATTTTGTTATCTTGATTTCGATGCAGATAAGCAGGTTCCAATTATACTTGGAAGGCCTTTCATGTCCACCAGTTAGAGCATCATCAACTTCCAAGAGGGGACAGTTACCCTCTATGCTAAGAACATATCCGAGACATTCCACGTCTGGGGTAAGAACCAAAGGAAGTCAGATCTCACCGTTCCCATCACCCATAACCTTTCACATCGCAAAGTCCCTGAAGAAATCCACACAAAACCTGTGGATCCTAAGCCAAACATTGAGTTTGGGGTCGGCTATGAAGTTATATGGAAAGCCCACAAACCAGAGAATATGCCACGAAGTTTTAAAGACTCATGGATGGGACCATTCATAGTCACTGAAGTTGTCTCAGCTAAGGTGATATAGATCTAGCCCAAAAGGGGCATCAAACGGAGGTTAGTAGACATTCATAACCTTGCTCGTTGTTGGGGAGGCTATATTCGCAAATCTTGATAGAGGTAACGCGACTAACTTTGAAAATCCTTAAATAAAAGTGTTGTTTGGGAGACAACCAACAATTTTTTTATATTTTTAATTCATTGTTAGTTTAGTATTTTTAGTTGATATTTCATATTTGAGAGACGAAAAATTAATGAACAATGCAAAAGAAGTAAACTTGTGCTTAAGGATAATGGGTGGTTTGTAGAACGTGAGATCTAAATGATTAAAGAACCCAATTAGGTATGAACTAGAGGTAAGTTGTGTAAATAGGAAGATGATAGAGGCAGTTCTTCGTTATCCCTTTGAATCCTTTTTTGCCTTCTATCCCTGAATTAATTATATCCGTCTTAGCCAAATTTTTTAGCCTTTAAGCTTTTCTTTTGTCGCCACATTATAAGCCAATATCCCTTTAGATTGTTAGGCATGACCATATGACCCGCACTTGAATCACGATCCTGAGACTTCCTGTCTTGAGCTTGAGTTTGGGGTGGTGGGTTCACTATTATGGATATTTATTGGGTTGGTATTTTTGAGCTTATCAATTGTGCTCATGCTATATATTTTGATGATTCACAGGTTTATGATATTGTAACCCTTTGTCGGGGTAATACTGAATGGTAAAGAAGCTACGAGCTCAAGTTATGAACATGCATAACTTCTGAAAAATAGAATGATATCTCAACATAAAAAAGGGAGTCATAGTTGTACAAAAAAAATGAATAAATGATTTGAAAAGAATATATATTCGGACCGGCAAAGTGGAATTTTAGGTGACTCATTTTTAGTGCTTATTGGGTTAATTTAGGGACGCTAATTAAGCGTGTCGATTGGGTTGAGTGAGAACGTATTCGAGTGTAAACTCAAGCTCTTGGACAGTTTTTTGATGGTAAGTGAGGAGAGAGCCAAAAGCTCACTTCAAATTTACCAAATATAAATACCATGCCGTCCTTCAGCCTACGCTAAAACCATAAAGACCTCGTGATTCCTAGATACACAGTGAGTTAATAGGGAGTATGCTAAGTGGAGCGTTCAATGCAAGTAAAGATCGAGGAACGCCCTATAGCCACCATCTTGTGATAAGTAATAGGCGTAACCTTCTAGCATTGTTAAATTAATTTTGGATTGATATTATTTTTTGTTTGATTTTGCATGATATGTGTATGTGTATACTAGTTCCTAGAGAAGATTATTTGAGATTTTTTTTAAGTTGTGCTTTGGGGATATTTTCTAGATTCTACCTTATGCGTTCACCTAAAAGGGGCCTTGTTTTAATTTTACTTTGTCGGGACGACAAAGGTTTGAGTTGGGGGTCTTGATGTCTCCCTATTTGTTCTAAATATTAGCCCTCTGGAGACATTATTTTAGGTGAATTATTGACTTATTAGCTAGAATTTTAGGCTTATTTGATCATATTACACTTTCTCCCTTGGAAATTAACTATTTGCAAATTTTGAACTTTTGTACGTAAAATTGATTGTTTTTAATGCAAAGTTAATAGGTTCTTGAATTTCATGAAAGACCAATCCAAGGAGGGGAAGTGAGAATAAATTCTTAGTGTATTTTAGAGTGTTAGGAAATGTTTTTACTCGAGTTTCTAATTTTAGAATGTACTTTCCTGTTTCTATTTCTTGAATTATTGATTTATTCTTTTTTAGCATATGCGGTTTAATTATTTATTTATTGTGAAGTTTTAAAAGATAAATGGTAATTACTTAGAGACCAAGTCGAGAAAAAGAAATAAAGGAAAGAAGATTTACATGAAAATATGAAGATTTAGGAAGGATAGCTGCCTTATGAATCTGAATTTCTAGCCACGTTTCAAAGATGAGTCTATAACTAAAGATTGGCTAGGAATCTGGACGAGTGGTCTGCACCTATATAAAGATCTTTTCGGGACAAGCAGTTTCATATATTGGAACTCCTCGAATGGATAAGTATTGAATGAGATATGACCAAATCAAATCAGCAACATAATCTTACCTTTCCAAGATTTTAGGGTTACGAATTAAAGAGTTCTTGACTTGTCTTCCACTCCAAGTAAATTAGACCTAGGGGTTCCTAACACCTATATATACACCCCTTAGCCTCCTCTTCCATACACACTTCATATTATTATCAAAGAGGCTTAAGGATCCAAGTCAGAGCAAGCAAGAAGGAAGAAAGCTAAGAGTTGGAGCAGTCATCTTCTACAATTCAAAGCCAAACCCAACCTCTTCATTAGGTTTATATATTTTCTTTCTATAAAACATTATGTCTTTTAATTTATTTGTTTTAGTTTTATTTTCCGTTATGAGCTAAACTTCTTAAGTGCTTGAGAATCACTATGAGGGTTGAACCTTAATTTATTTAATTGATGCTTTCTGATTTGAGATTTTTTATAATTTAATTCAAATTGAGTAATTTAGTATTGTTTGTTATCGTAAGTTTATTTCACTATATTTAATCTGATCAATTAGACATAGGTTTGAGTAATTAAGCTATTCACTTTTGTGGGGAAGTGATCATCTTGACGGGGGTTTAATTACTGACATAGTTAACAAATGTAAGAAAGAAATTATTGATCCTAACGGACTTAGTTAATATTATAGCCAATTGGGTAGTGACCTGACATTCGAAGGTGGATTATGATCGCCATGGCGGGGTTTATAATACCTGAGAATAGCTCATAAGTCCACCCTGACGGGGGTTAGGAGAATTGATGTCTCCCTAATTGTTCTTATTTTAGACCCTTTAGAGACATCATTTTTGGTGTTTATTTGATTAATATGATAGACTTTTGAGCTAAAAATGCAATAATCCGGAATTCCCATTTTATTTCTAGTATTTTTGATTTATTAAACTTTTGCGCGTAATCTTGTGTATTGTAGTGAAAAGTTTGTAGGTTTGAATATTAGCTAGGAATGGAATCCGAAAGAAGAGTCAAAGATCACGAGATGAAGTCAAGACTTGAAGATAAATCCCGAAGATATTATTTTTAGAGCTGAAAATCCACTTTCCAGGCCATAGATTGCTGATTTCGAGGTGCTGAAGCGATGATTTAGCCGCTGACCTTTGAAGAGAAATTATTCCTTATCGAGTTACGGAACTTTAGCAACTGGAATGAGGTCAATCGGAGTTGTAACGCATCGGGAAAAGCTGTTTTAGTGAAGGCCTATCATCAGTTACGGGATTTTGGGCTTAGAAAGTGGGCTTGGACATTTAATTAGGCTTTTAATTTCTGGTCCAAGCCCTAGTCCGAATTTTTACTTATAAAAGGAGGTCTGGACTTCTATTTTTCAGAATACACATTCCACAAGATAAAACACCAGAGAGAAGCAACAGAAGGAAGAAAGAAGAAGCTACAAGAGCTGGAGTGGGTCTATAGCTCCGTTCGTAGTCATTCCAATTCCGGAAATTAGGTTCTTTTCGTATTTTAATTTTGTAAACAATATGAATTCCCTTTCTTTTAATTTAGTTTTTAATTTTAATATGAGCTAAGCTTTCATTAGTGCTTGAGAACAAACAATGGGTGAATCCTAGTTTTATTTTATAACGAATGTTGAATTTGGGTTTCTGTTAAATTAAATTAAATCAGGTCTTTTACTCTTTTCGACAATTTATGATTATTTACTGATTTTAGAGTCGCGAACTAAAATTAGGTATTAGTATCTAAGCTATTCCACATACGTGGCGTGTGGATCATCTTGACGGGGGGTTTAGGTACAGAATTAATTGTTCAATCTGGGATAAAAACTATTGATTCTGACGAACTTAGTTAATCCTAGGGCCAAAGTGGTAATAAATCTTAATCATCCAACGGTGGATCATAATTACCCTGACGGGACTAGTGACACTTTAGGATTGCCTTATAGTCCACCCTGACGGGGGTATAAGGAATTTAGAATCCCGACCATTGTAATTGACTGATTTAGCCCTTAAACAACATAAGTTAGGAAGTAAGATTAGGAGGATCCTTGCGTTCTCAAGTACTACATCTCATATTGCGTTTTCACTTATTTTACTTGCGTTTAATTATTTGTCTTTCATTTATTTAGAATTAATAAACAAAACCAAAACAAACAATTTATTATCTTTCATTTCCATAAGTGCATCAATCACTATTTGCTAAACATTGTGATCAACCATCCGTCCTTGGAACGAATCTGATTTATCAGGATTACTACTTGGGACAACCGTACACTTGCGGTTGTGGTTCGATTAGCATTTACATTTATTTTTAGAACACACAAAGGACCACCAAGTTTTTGGCGCCGCTGCCGGGGACGGTAGCGTGTGACCACGGTGTTTATCCTTTAGTGATAAGTGCATTTATTTTATTTTATCAGTTTTACGCTTTTTGTTTGTTAGCTTTTTCAGGTTTTTAGGTTTGGTGTATGCGAAGAAGACTATTCAAGGATCTAGAGCCAACACCTCCGATCCTTAGTAATCCAGAAACGTTGATCAGACTTGCGAACAGAAGAAGAAGAGAACGAGAAGCTTTAGAAGTAGAAGAATTAAGTAATAGAATGGAGAATATCATTATTCAAGGTCAACAGAATGGACAAGGCCAGTTAGATGCAAATGGCCAACCTTTAGCTCCAGGCGTTATTCCTCAAGTTCAACCACTAAATCCCAATCCTCCAGTCCAGATAGTGATGAATCATGATCCGTGGTTCACTAATGGCCCTCCAGAAGTTCCATTCCGCGCTCCAGCTATAGGAGTAGGTGCTCCAGATATTAATGTTCCGAGATTCCGTCCAGATTCGGGTATGCTAGCTCAGTTCCAAAACTTTGGAAATTTTCGCGGAAGACCATCGGAAGATCCTCTTAGAGCGGTACAGAAATTTAAGCAGATATGTGATTCTTATATCACACAAGGGGTTTCAAGAGAACAGATGTATTTTGCTGCTTTTAAATTCTTTGTCATTGATGGAGCAAGTGAATGGCACGATACGCAAGATCCTACGAGGATTACCAATTGGGACCAATTAGAAATTGCTTTCTTTGACAGGTATTACCCAAGTAACATGAGGTTAGATGCTGAACTAGAATTGACACAATTCCGTCAAGAGTATGAGGAAACTGTGGGTAGGAGTTGGACAAGATTTCAGATGTGTTTGCGTAAAGTTCCTAATCATGGCTTTTCAGAACAACAACAGTTAAAGATCTTTTATAGAGGCCTTGATGGAATTTCAAGAGAGAAATTGGATACGCTATGTGGAGCAGGTTTTCTTCAAGTTCAACCCGCTCATGCCAAGATCATTTTAGAGAGAACAGTCAAGAATGAAGTTGGGTGGAGCTCAGTAAGAACACCAGTCAAGGGAGTAAATAATGTTGACATAGAAGAGAAATTTGCTACGTTTGAGAATAAGATCCAGAATACCATAGAGCAACAATTGAAGCAGCTTACTCTAGCTGTAAAAGAAGGATTTTCGGGTAAGAAGGTAGCTGTGCATGCTGCACAAGAGGTGTATATGTGTTCGATTTGTAAGGTAGATGATCATGATGAGGAAAGTTGTCCGAATAATCAAGAATCAGTGAATTTTATGTCCAATAGAGGTAATTTCAATTCAAGTGGTAATGGATATCAGCCTAACAGAAACCATCCTGGGTTTCAATACTCAAATCCTAATGGGGCAGCCAATCCTACTTACGCGTATCAGCCGCGTCCTCAAGGCAACAACTATAATCCAAGACCACATAACAATCATCAAGGAGGACAGAATCAAAACAATTATGTGCAAAGACAAGCTCCTCAGAATACCTACGATGAGAATTTAAACCAGAAAGCTCTACCTGCCCATCCACAAGAAGGAGTAATTACCCTTCAGAAAACCGTTGAAAATTTGATTACTCTTCAAACACAAGCTTTGGAACGTCAGAACGCAGCTGAAGCAAATATGAAGATTTTCCAGAATCAGCTAAGTCAAATTAATAAACAGTTGAATCAGCGTCCACAAGGGCAACTTCCTAGCGATACGGAAAATCCAACACAACATGAAGATTGCAAGGCTGTTACATTAAGAAGTGGTAAGAACCTTCCTCCGCCTCCTTTTCCCGTTATGAAAGAGAAAGAAGTTCCAAGAAAAGAAAAGGAAGTGGGTGAGAAAGAGAAAGAGAATGAGAAAGATAGTGAGGTTGAAGAGATAGAAAGACCAAGAGAAATTCCGAAAAAGAGAGATGAAATTGTAAGCAATCGCCCTCCACCACCGTTTCCATCGCGAGTTCAGAAAAAGGGTGATATGGGTGATTTTCAGAAATTCTTCAATAGAGTGAGGGGTTTGAGTATTAATATTCCGTTACTTGAGGCAATTCGAGATATTCCTAAGTATACGAAGTTTTTGAAGAGGGCCCTCACTAATAAAAGGCCCTACTGTGATAATGAGATGATTGGCCTTCCTGAAGAGTGTAGTGCGATTTGCCAGAGTAAATTACCTCCGAAGTTAGTTGATCCGGGGAGTTTCACGATTCCCATATCGATTGGAGAAGAATGGAAGGGAAAGGCACTATGCGATTTGGGGGCAAGCATTAACTTGATGCCCAAGTCAGTCTTTGATAAGCTTAAAATTGGAAACGCAAGACCTACCTCTATGGTCTTGCAAATGGCGGACAGGTCTCTTGCTCATCCTGAAGGCCGTATTGAGGATGTCCTTGTTAAGACAGGTACACTTATATTTCCTGTTGATTTCGTAATTCTTGAATACAATGCAGATAGAAATGTCCCCATTATTTTGGGTAGACCCTTCCTAGCTACAGGGAGGACATTGATCGATGTAGAGAATGGCGAATTAACAATGAGGATACAAGATGAGGAAGTGAAATTCAATGTATTTCGAGCCATGAAATTCCCAGATTCTCAGGAAGATTGCTTCAGAATGGATGTAGTAGAGCAAGCATCGCAAGAGGTATTTAATTGTTTAAATTTTGATGATATCTTGCAGGCTGCTTTGACATTAGATTCACCTGAGATGATGGAGGAGCTTACAGAAACAGTGGCAGCTCTCAATTCTGAAAATCCGAAATATAGGCGTCTTGCCTATGAACCTGTGAGAGAACCGGGGGAGATTATTCCTAAAAAGAAACCTTCAATTGAATCTCCTCCGGAGTTGGAAGAAAAACCATTGCCAGCACACTTGAGGTATGCTTATTTGGGTACTAATGAAACTCTACCTGTTATTGTTTCAGCTAATTTAACAGGTCCTCAAGAAGATAAACTGTTGCGTGTGTTAAGAGCCAACAAAGAAGCAATAGGCTGGACAATTGCTGATATCAAAGGCATTAGTCCATCCTATTGTCAACACAAAATCATACTAGAAGATGTTAATGCACGCTCAGTTGAAGGTCAGAGAAGATTAATGCCAGCTATGAAAGATGTGGTAAAGAAAGAGGTGATCAAGCTTTTAGATGCGGGGATTATTTATCCCATTTCGAGTAGTGAATGGGTGAGTCCGGTTCAGTGTGTACCGAAGAAAGGAGGAATTACAACAGTTCTTAATGATAAAAATGAGGCGATTCCTTCAAGAACGGTAGTAGGTTGGAGAGTTTGCATGGATTACAGAAAGCTGAACAAGGCCACCAGAAAAGATCATTTCCCTTTGCCCTTCACCGATCAGATGTTAGACAAATTAGCCGGAAGGGAATATTACTGTTTCTTGGATGGTTACTCCGGGTACAATCAGATTTACGTGGCTCCAGAAGATCAACATAAGACTACCTTTACATGCCCATTTGGTACTTTTGCATATCGCAGAATGCCATTTGGATTGTGTAACGCTCCCGCTACTTTTCAAAGGTGTATGATGGCCATCTTCTGGGACATGATAGATAATTTCCTTGAAGTGTTCATGGATGATTTCTCCGTGTTTGGTGATGATTTTGATATATGTTTGGATAACTTGGAGAAAGTGTTAGTGAGATGCAAGGAAACAGATTTGGTGCTCAACTTGGAGAAGTGTCACTTCATGGTTCGCGAAGGTATTGTTCTGGGTCACAAAGTTTCGAGTGTTGGTTTAGAAGTTGATAGAGCAAAGATAGAGGTAATTAAAACTCTTCCCCCTCCTGTTTCTGTTAAAGGGGTAAGGAGTTTTCTTGGCCATGCTGGCTTTTATAGGCGTTTTATTAAAGATTTTTCTAAGATTGCTAAACCGTTATGCAACTTACTCGAAAAGGATTGCAAATTCCTTTTTGATGAAGCTTGTTTAACGGCCTTCAAAGCAATCAAAGAAAAGCTTATTTCTGCTCCTATAGTGTTACCTCCAGATTGGAATTTACCGTTTGAGGTTATGTGTGATGCGAGTGATTTGTGTATGGGAGCTGTATTAGGACAGAGGAAAGAGAAAGTCTTTCATTCTATTTACTATGCTAGTAAAACTTTTAGTGGTGCTCAGATTAATTACACAGTGACAGAAAAAGAATTGCTAGCAGTTGTATATTCGTTTGACAAATTTCGCTCTTATCGTCTTGGGGCGAAAGTTATTGTTTATACAGATCATTCCGCGATCAGATTTCTTATGGAGAAGAAAGATGCGAAACCAAGGTTAATCAGATGGGTGTTATTGCTTCAAGAGTTCGATTTAGAGATCAAAGATAGAAAGGGTTGTGAGAATCAGGTTGCAGATCATCTATCGCGTTTAGAGGGTTCAGAGATGAATAGTGGTACTGAAGCAGTTAGAGAAGAGTTTCCTGATGAGAGTTTATTCGTTGTTCAAGATTATGAGGCTCCGTGGTATGCAGATATTGCAAATTTAGTGGTGAGTGGTGTTTTTCCTGAAGGTTCTACTTATCAAGAAAGAAAGAGGTTAGCTCATCGTGCTAGACAGTTCTTTTGGGAGGATCCGTTCCTCTATAAAGTTTGTGCTGACCAAATGATACGAAGATGTGTAGCAAGGGAAGAGACTCAAGCCATTATAGCTGGATGCCATGATTCATTATATGGAGGACATTTCAAAGGAGACAGAACTGCTGCAAAGGTATTTCAATCAGGTTTTTACTGGCCTTCTCTTATAAAAGATTGTCATGAATATGTTAAGAAATGTACGAGATGCCAGTTTACCGGAAACATATCTAAGAGAGATGAGATGCCGCGTAATAATGTGTTAGAGGTTGAGATATTCGATGTGTGGGGCATAGACTTTATGGGTCCTTTCGTTCCTTCAAATGGTAACCTCTATATCTTATTGGCTGTTGATTATGTGTCTAAGTGGGTAGAAGGGGTGGCTTTACCTACTAATAATTCACGAGTGGTGATTAAGTTCTTGAAGTCACACATTTTCACTAGACATGGCACACCTAGAGTGATTATTAGCGATGGAGGATCTCATTTCGTTAATAAATATCTGAAGACTATTCTAGAGAAATATGGAGTTAGACACCGTGTATCTACTGCATATCATCCACAATCCAATGGTCAAGCTGAAGTTTCGAATCGTGAAGTCAAATCAATCCTAGAGAAAACCGTTGGTCCTACAAGAAAAGACTGGTCAATGAAGTTAGATGATGCGTTGTGGGCCTATCGTACTGCGTTTAAAACTCCAGTTGGTGCATCTCCATATCGTATGGTGTATGGTAAGGCTTGTCACTTACCTTTAGAGCTTGAAATGGGTGCCTATTGGGCGATTGCGCAGTTGAACTTAGATCCTATCTTAGCCGGAAAGAATCGTATGATGAAGCTTAATGAACTTGACGAATTCCGATTGCATGCTTATGAAAATGCTAAACTTTACAAAGAAAACACAAAGAAATGGCATGACAATCGGATTCGTCCAAAGAACTTTGAAGTGGGGCAAAAAGTATTAAAGTATAATTCAAAGTTCAGCAATTTTCCGGGTAAGTTAAGATCTAAGTGGTCAGGTCCATACATAGTGACCAAAGTTACACCTCATGGGGCGATAGAAATAGAACATCCGCTAGAGAACCGTACCTTTATGGTTAACGGTCACAGACTGAAGATATACCATGGAGGTGAAAATACCAATCGCTCGGAAGATCCACATCCCGGGGAGGTCATGTATCTCCTCGAGACTCCTTAGAAGCGTGAGGTAACCCGTCGAGCTTAACGACGTTAAACAAAAGCCAATTACTTGTATATTAGCTGAGTTTTTACATTTTTGCAATTTAGATTAGTTTGATTTTCGTAATTTTATTGTTTTTATTAAGAAATGAGGAAGGGTAGTTGTTTTTGATGATTTCAGGGGTAAAAAGGACTTGAGTTTGGGGTCGATTTGGCGAAAACAGAAAAAAAAATTGGTTGGATGTCCAGGAGAAACCGGGAACTTGGTTTCGCACAAACCGGGAACCCGATTTTGGAGCTGGTACCAACCATTCTAACGCAACACTTGGCGTTTTTGGGTAATATCACAGCGTCGGAACCGGGAACCCGCATTTGGCGAAACCGGGTACCCGGTTTTGGTGCTGTGATTTCTGAAAATCCCTGACCCAGCGTCTTGGTGGCTTGCGTTTTCGTGCGTTTTAATTCGCGCCATCGACACAAATCCGGGTACCCGCATTTGGCAGAACCGGGTACCCGGTTTCGGAGCTGTAAACATCCAAAAGTTCTGATCCAGCGTCTTGAGGTGCTGCGTTTTGGCGCGTTTTGACTCGCGCCATCGAGAAAATCCGGGAACCCGCATTCCACAGAACCGGGTACCCGGTTTCGGCGAAGAAAATCCCTGACCCCGCGTCTTGGGGTCCAGCGTTTTGGTGCGTTTTGAAAAAAAAAAAAAAAAAAAGAGTCCACAATTATTTTTCCGCGCCGTCACAGCGACGCGGAACCGGGAACCCGGTTTGCCAAAACCGGGAACCCGGTTTGCCAAAACCGGGAACCCGGTTTGAAAGCTGTGAGAGGCGGTTTTGGGTATTTTAACCTAGTTTTCTTAGCCTCTTTTGCAAGTATTTACCTAAAACGCACCAATAGCCTCCCCACCTCCGAAATTCATCTACCAAAACACTATATATCATCAAATCCTACCCTCTTTCACCACAAAAACATAAGATCAACTCACCTCCTCTCCAAAATATCATCAAATCCTTAGTTTTTCCCAAGATTATTCTTCACCCAATTCCTTAAATTAAACCCAATTCTTTCTTCTCCCATACAAATTAACCAAGACCCATCTCATATTTCACCTAGTTCTTAAATTCTTAAACCTCAAAACATCAAAATTCTAAACTTTTCCCTAAGTTTTTCATTATTTGAAGTTTTGAGTTTGGGGTGAAAAGAGATGACTAACAGAACCGGTGATTTCCGAAGAACTGCTCCTAGAAGAAAGACCACCATTGGTGGTTCTCAAGAACAAGCTATTGAGATTCCTGATTCGCGTCCTAAACGAAAAATTGACGAAGTTAAGCTTGATTCTAACAGAAAAGAAATCACAGGTCTAAAAAGAAGATTGATTGATGAGATTGAAAGTGAGAAGGAACCAGAAGAGGAAATTGCGAAGAACATTGAGAAGGAAACTGAACAAGAGATTCCGGAAGCACCCGTTACGAAACCTCTGCGTATGAAGATGTGGGCCCACAAGCCTAAGAGGGTTTACACTTGTTGGAATACTCAGGTTCGTGAAAGAATTGAATTTTTGAAATTTGGTGAGGAGACGAATTTTCCTAAGGGTATTATGAGTAGTGATTACAAGGAATATGCTGTGACATGTGCTAAGTTTGGTTGGAAAGAGTTACAAGAAAGGAAGCTTGAGTTCATTCCTACTTTTGTGCGAGAATTTTACGAAGGTTTAGCTACCTCACATGATGCCATTGATATCCGCAAAAAGGTAGTTCCTTTCTCTATTGAACGTATTCGGAAATCATTGAAACTACCCAACTTTTCTGGAACATGTCCCTTCCAAGAAACTCTTAATGACCCTTCTTTTGATTTTGAATCCCTTTGGGGGACCGTGCTTGTTAATGGGACTAGCCCAATTCCGGAAGGTGAAAGGTATCCTGGACAGTTTTACAGCAGTAGTTTGACACCTCGTGCTAAGGTTTGGTCTCGTTTCATAATACCCACTTTCTTTGGTATTAAACACACTTCCGAGTTGAAGAAAGAGCACATATTTGTTATTAAGTGTATTTTGGAGGAGAAACCATTTGATGTTGCTAGGATCATTCATGATACAATCATGGAGTTCGCGATGTCACCAATGAAACAACAAAATCTAAAGTTTCCTTTTACTATTACTCGGTTGTGTCTAGACGCGAAGATTCCGCGTAAAGACGCAGATATTGATACTGTTTCAGTTGGTGTGAGTATAGCTTTGAGCACAATCAAGAACATCCATGAAGAGGCAACACGAGCTACAAGAAGTCCAAGAACTCCTCAATCAAAGAAAGCGAAAACTGTACCTGAGTTGGAAGCGAAGATTCAGGTGTTGGAAGAGAATCAGGAGAGGGTGATTGCTACCTTGGGAAACGTTACAAAAGAATTGGACCTGCTTCGAAATTTAATCCTAGGCGTAAATACACTTCAAAACGCGATTTATGATGCTGTTACGCGAGATAAAGGTCCAGAACGCAACACCGATAACCAGCCTCGCGCTGGTTAAGATACGTTTTCTAAACTTTCCTCTTAGTGTATATTAGTTTAAATGCTTTATTGACTCTTTTCGAGTCGTGGGGACACGACTCATTTTTGAGTTTGGGGTGGGGTTCGTTGCCTCATCCCAATTTTTATGTGTTATTTGCTTTATTTGCTTTCAATAAAAGAATTTTCGGAGTTGCGTTTGACTATAGAAATTTTTAAATATCCCTTTAAGCATACTTTTGATAAATCTATGATAGTAAATAGTGGACTTTAGGGATTGATATAAAACGCACTTACAATTGCATGCGAACATAGGTAATTGATAGGAAAAATTAATGAACAATGCAAATGAAGTAAGCTTGTACTCAAGGAATATGTTTGGTGTGTAGAACGTGAAATCCTAATTAGTAGAGAACCCACCTAGACATGAACTAAAGACAAGCTATGTACTTAGGAAAATGATAGGGGCAGTTCTTTGTTAGCCATTTGTGCCTTTTTAGCCGTCTATCCCTTGTATTAATTATTATCCGTCTTAGCCCACTTTGAGCCTTTAGCCTTTTCTTTGTAGCCACGATATAAGCCATTATCCCTTAGATTATTAGGCATGACCATATGACCCGCACTTGAATCACAATCCTGAGACATGTCTCGAGCTTGAGTTTGGGGTGGTGGGACCACATATGGGGAATTAAATGGGTAGGGATCGATGTGCTTTGTATTGTAGCACAATTGCAGATGATATATACTTGTAACCCTTTGCCGGGAATGAAGAAAAATGAAAAAGAAAGAAAAAATGAAAAAAATCATACAGTAGGAACCGGGAACCCGGATTCGTCAAAACCGGGAACCCGGTTTGCTCCTGTACAAAAAAAAAGAAAAAAAAAGAGAAAAGAAAAGAAAAAGAAAAATATGAATGAATAAAACATCCGGCAAAGTGGAATTTTCTGAAAATCATCTTATTTATAGTGGGTAGACATGGGACGCTAAATTGTTGCGTATATGGGTGAGTGAGAACATCTTTTTGAGCGTTAACTCAAGCTCGAGGACATTGTTGATGGTAAGTGAGGAGAGAGCCAAAAGCTCACTTCAAATTTACCAAATATACATCCACACCCGTCCTTAAGCCAATATTATAACCGTAAAGACCTCGTGATTCCTAAGTGCATAGTGAATGTATTATTCTGTTGATAGGGAATACACTAGGTGGAGCGTTCAAAGCGATTTAGGATTAATGACCACCCTATAGCCATCATACAGAGATGAGTACAAGTGTAACCTTCAAGCATTGCGACTTTAATTTTATGATTGAGATTATTTATGTTTGATGTTGCATGATTAGTGTATGTGTATATTAGTTTCTAGAGTTTGCTATATGAGATTTATTTTGAGAATTGCTTTAGGGTTTATTTGCTAGCTTCTATGTGTTTATACGTTTACTTCTACCCCTTTTGTTTTGTTTTACTTTGTCGGGACGACAAAGGTTTGAGTTGGGGGTCTTGATGTCTCCCTAATTGTTCTTATTTTAGACCCTTTAGAGACATCATTTTTGGTGTTTATTTGATTAATATGATAGACTTTTGAGCTAAAAATGCAATAATCCGGAATTCCCATTTTATTTCTAGTATTTTTGATTTATTAAACTTTTGCGCGTAATCTTGTGTATTTTAGTGAAAAGTTTGTAGGTTTGAATATTAGCTAGGAATGGAATCCGAAAGAAGAGTCAAAGATCACGAGATGAAGTCAAGACTTGAAGATAAATCCCGAAGATATTATTTTTAGAGCTGAAAATCCACTTTCCAGGCCATAGATTGCTGATTTCGAGGTGCTGAAGCGATGATTTAGCCGCTGACCTTTGAAGAGAAATCATTCCTTATCGAGTTACGGAACTTTAGCAACTGGAATGAGGTCAATCGGAGTTGTAACGCATCGGGAAAAGCTGTTTTAGTGAAGGCCTATCATCAGTTACGGGATTTTGGGCTTAGAAAGTGGGCTTGGACATTTAATTAGGCTTTTAATTTCTGGTCCAAGCCCTAGTCCGAATTTTTACTTATAAAAGGAGGTCTGGACTTCTATTTTTCAGAATACACATTCCACAAGATAAAACACCAGAGAGAAGCAACAGAAGGAAGAAAGAAGAAGCTACAAGAGCTGGAGTGGGTCTATAGCTCCGTTCGTAGTCATTCCAATTCCGGAAATTAGGTTCTTTTCGTATTTTAATTTTGTAAACAATATGAATTCCCTTTCTTTTAATTTAGTTTTTAATTTTAATATGAGCTAAGCTTTCATTAGTGCTTGAGAACAAACAATGGGTGAATCCTAGTTTTATTTTATAACGAATGTTGAATTTGGGTTTCTGTTAAATTAAATTAAATCAGGTCTTTTACTCTTTTCGACAATTTATGATTATTTACTGATTTTAGAGTCGCGAACTAAAATTAGGTATTAGTATCTAAGCTATTCCACATACGTGGCGTGTGGATCATCTTGACGGGGGGTTTAGGTACAGAATTAATTGTTCAATCTGGGATAAAAACTATTGATTCTGACGAACTTAGTTAATCCTAGGGCCAAAGTGGTAATAAATCTTAATCATCCAACGGTGGATCATAATTACCCTGACGGGACTAGTGACACTTTAGGATTGCCTTATAGTCCACCCTGACGGGGGTATAAGGAATTTAGAATCCCGACCATTGTAATTGACTGATTTAGCCCTTAAACAACATAAGTTAGGAAGTAAGATTAGGAGGATCCTTGCGTTCTCAAGTACTACATCTCATATTGCGTTTTCACTTATTTTACTTGCGTTTAATTATTTGTCTTTCATTTATTTAGAATTAATAAACAAAACCAAAACAAACAATTTATTATCTTTCATTTCCATAAGTGCATCAATCACTATTTGCTAAACATTGTGATCAACCATCCGTCCTTGGAACGAATCTGATTTATCAGGATTACTACTTGGGACAACCGTACACTTGCGGTTGTGGTTCGATTAGCATTTACATTTATTTTTAGAACACACAAAGGACCACCAAGAATCTAGAATTCCGACTATTACTAGTTACTAATTTGTCCCTAGAAGAAGCATTGATTCAGTTATTTTGGTGAAACCTAGCATGACTCAAGTACTACTCTCTCATCTTTTAGTCTCTTCATATTTACTTTCTTGCATTAGTTTTAATTTAGTTTAATATTTACTTTATTTGCACTTTAGTACCTTAAACAAAAACAAAATAAAAATCTATTTCTTTACTTTTACTTTTCATTCAAGCAACTATTTCTATTTATTGCATAAGACGTTTACCAGATATTACTTGGACGACCCGTACACTTGCGGTACGTTTCTTGGATTCTTAGGTGTGTTAATTTAGAACACACTAGGAGACACCAGGGACATGACTCATTTTTGAGTTGGGGGTATGGGAATTCATTGTCCCTCATTCATATTTTATGTGTTTAGGGAAAATTTGAAATTTATCTTAGTGCATATTTAAGGTATTCAGTGTGTAATGTGTAAAATTTACAGAAAGCATAAACCTTAGCGATTTAATGATAGTTAAGTAATGTGTTTATGAACTAGTCATTATTTATGTTTTGAATATTAACATTAAAATACACGATACAATTATAGAAAGGATTAGTAAGAAATGTTGTGAAAGTATGTTTGAAATAAGGGAGAATTAGTGGTGTTTAGAACGTGAGATCTGGATTGTTGAAGAACCATTTAATGAATGTGCTGAACATGAAAAAGTAATAAAATTGAGTAGTTAGGAAGATGATTTAAGGCATTTTTTTATAAGCCCCTTCTTGCCTTTTAGCTTGCTAACCAAATATTAATTGATATATCATTCTTATACCCTTATAGCGTATAATCCTTCTCTTTGTAGCCACATTACAAGTCATGCCCTTTAGATTATTAGACTTTTCATTATGACTAAGACAATCGTCTTAAGAACTTCAGTTTGGGGTGATGGGTATGATTATGTGAAACACATCGGGTGGGTTTTTGAGCTTGTATATGTATGCACCATATTGATAAGACGCCTTTTATTGTAACCCTTTGCTGGGGTATATAAAATGAAAAGAAAAAATGAAAAAAGAACAACATGTGAGATCACATAAAAAAGAGTGGTATGACGAACTTTCAAAATATTGAACGCAAATGAAAGAATTGAAAGAAAGGAACCGAAATCATATGAAATCATCGGGAATTATATTAGGTTTATTTCAAATAATTATTAAGCACATCAAATGGGTTGCGTGAGAAATTTTTTGAGTATAAACTCAGTCTCTAGGATATTCGTAGATATTTAGTAGGGATAAAGCCAAAAGCTTAGTTCACATTATCGAAATATACGATCATACCGTCTTTAAGCCAAAATTACAACTGTAAAGACCTTTAGATTCGTAACTATGGGATCTAGAAACGATCGAGCTGATAGAGATTAGTTGATTGGACCATATGATGCTATGTTAGGATCAAGGAAGTATATATAACCACTATATAAGACTAGGCAAAAAACCTACCCTCCTTCCATTGCGAAATTAATCTAATCTTGAAATTATAGCTTGTTCATTGTTTGTATAATAAGTTTATGTATAATCTATTTTATAAATATTATTACATAAAACTTGTTAGGTAGCTGCTTTGGGATCATTCTTTTCATTCTTCTCTCCAATCTTACTTGACCTAATTGATATATACTTCCCTAGTTTCATTCTTATTTATTATTTTGTCGGAACGAAATAATTTGAGTTAGGGTACCAAATATCTCCATTTATGTGACATATTAGTCTAGTCATGAGACATAATTTTAGGGTAATATTGTACTTATATGAGGGATTATTCCCTATATTTCGATTGTTTCTCATTTCGTGTATAGTTTTGGAGAATTATTATTGTTAGAACTATTTGTGTGTAATTTGCGTGTTAAGTGTGGATCTATTACATACTTGGACGATATTATATCCTAAGACGAGGATAAAAAGTTGAGAAAGGAAGGTAAAACCCAGTTCAAGGCGTTAAAAGAATAAGAAACCATTTTTGAAAATTGCACCTGGTTTGAACTAGTCCATTACTCTTGGAAAATGTTTTTGGGCTAGATTTCGTCATTTCAAAGAGGTCCAAACCCAAATATGTTTTCCACTATTCATGAAAAACTTTTTTGGGTTAGATTTGGTCATTTAAAAGAGGGCTCCATCCCATAAAACATTTTTAACATTATTTTATAAATTAAGAGAAGAGAAGAGAAAGAAGCACTTGGAAGGAGAAGAAATCAAAGTTCTAGCCCTAATACCCAACTTATAAACAATTTCATCTCTATCATTAGGGTAATTATCATTATTTTCTTGTCTTATGTGAGTTTCTAATATTTTTACTATTTAGTTTTATTTCTTTAGGTATGCACTAAATTCGTTTAGATTGAATTTGTAATTATATTTGAATCTTGATTACTTTATTGATGTTTTTATGTTATTTGGGAATTAATTTTAATTTAATTGAAAAATTGTTCATATCTTCGAATGAATTGAATAAATTTAAATTTTTTTCAAATTTATCAACTATAGATTGACCTAAATATTTAAACAATCACTGAATTTAGGAACAAAGTGGTTCATATTCGATGATTGTTTAACTTTCCCATTGTAATTGAAGCATTGTCGGGCCACCTATTCTTTTTGAATAATTAATTTAGGTTATAAAAATTGAATTTTTAAATCTCAAATTTGTTATCTGTTTCTCTAATGTTGATCATGTAAACTATTATTAACTAGAAGTTACCTTCTGAAAAGTTTCAAATTTTTATTATTTTGCATTTCTAAACTTAATTTTTTGAGTTTTATCTTATAATCTTGCTATCATTTCTGATTATAAATATATATATATATTGAATTTTCTATTTCATTTCTTTTAAATCGAATTTAAATTGTTAGTTGGAATTTACTTACTTAACTGTATACTAATTTTTAATTGGACCATTGGTTAAACCCATTTCTCGATAATTAGAATGAATATTTAGTCTCTTAATTGTTTAATTAATCTTTTTGGGCTAATGATCGTGCAAGTATATGAGTCTGATTGGGCTTTGTGTTTGGTATTATAGGTGTGAATTAGTTGAAGAGGGAAGGGTTATATGTTTCCAATATGAGCACCTAGGAGACTAGAGCTAGTCCTTTGAGGTATGCAAGAGGTCATATGAGGGTGCCAGCTTCTGTAAGTATTGATCTCAATCTCAATCTCAATCTCAATCTGGGCCCACCATCTGTCAGAAATCAGGAACCTGACTATAGTTCAAGCATATCCTATTGACCAGTTCATCTACCTTCAATCATCGTTCAAGAAAATCAGGACAGTGAGGGTACTTCAAGCTTATCCCATTGTCCACTTCAGCTACCTAGAGTTACTAGTAATAGTATACCACCACCTACCCCTATTGACGTTCAAGCATTTAACGATGAAGTGCTCAGCTCTTCTCCAAGGACAATTGAGGAAGTATGTTTTTCTTTCCTTATGTTTTTACATGTCTTGTATACTTTGATTGAAACTAATTATAGCTTATATTTTCATTTTGTGACCGGCACAAACCAGAAGGAACTGTGGAAGAGCTATTGTGGTTAATGATGATGCTGGTAAGTTCTTTTTTTACCTTTAATTTATATGTATTTCGAGGGTGCTTTTTAAATATGTATTCGTATTTATTATTGCAGAACATTCTTCTTCTTGTGTTATCTATAATGCTGGTTCTAAGCGTAAAAGAGCTTCTCCAAATCAAACATTTCTCAATATTTGTGATCTCTACATTAACCTTAACCTGGACGGTAGTGGAAGTAGCAGCTCCGTGGTAATTAATTAATATTTTATATTTCATGATTCAAATCTTCTCTATATATTTATTCCAATCATATTTTTATATTTAATGACAGAGAGAATATTGTTCAGAGTGTGGCACCACCACCCCCACCACCAGTGAAGGAGCCTACTTTTAGTTGTCCAGTTTGCATGAGCCCATTTGTTGAGGCCGACCAAATGTGGTCACATTTTCTGTAAGGGTTTTATCAAAGCTGACATAGCTGTTTAATAGAAATGTC
Source organism: Nemophila menziesii (assembly GCA_029959085.1). Taxonomy (NCBI): domain Eukaryota; kingdom Viridiplantae; phylum Streptophyta; class Magnoliopsida; order Boraginales; family Hydrophyllaceae; genus Nemophila; species Nemophila menziesii. The sequence continues at coordinate 6,446,892 of JARWIR010000030.1, forward strand.
CTACTTGTAAGAAAAGGATTACTATGAGGGGGGTTATTAAGGTTTACCTTCCTACTGCTACATAATTTAAGGTACATCTCACTTTCGCATATAACTTACTGTCTTACTATCTGTTACTAAATGAGTTATTTTTGTGTGTAATAGGATTGGTGGTGGTCCTTTGTGTGTTCCGAAATAAATGCAATAGGTAATGAGAACCACAACCGTAAGTGTACGGTTGTCCCATGTAATAATAGTGATAAACAGGATCGTTCGCAGGGAGAGGTATGGTTAACTACAATGCTTATCAATTAATGAATGATTGCACTTATGAAAGCAAATAAATGATTTGATAGTTGTTTGTTTGGTTTTTACTAATCCTAAGTATGGAAGACTAATGTAAAAATGCAAATAAATAACTAGACGCAAGTAAATAAAGGTGAGACGCAAATATGAGCAGACAGTAGTTGAGAGACGCAAGGGATCCTCCTAACAATATTTCATATCATATGTTGTTTAAGGGTCAAATTGGTCAATTTACATTGGTCGGGATTCGGGAATCTTCGTACCCCGGTCAGGGTGGACTACGAAGCTATTCTAGGGTGTCACAAACCCCGTCAGGGTGATTATGATCCACCTTCGAATGATTAAGCTAAAATTACCTCATTGACCATAAAATTAACTACGCTCGTCAAAGTCAAATAGTTTCTAATTTATATTCTGTAATTGATTCTGCACCTAAGCCACCCGTCAAAATGATCCACACCCCACTATGTGGAATAGCCTAGATACTAAAACCTGTTATTAGTTCGCGACTCTAAGAACAGTAAATAATCACAAATTACAGAAAAATGTAAAAGACCCAATTAGATTTAATTAATTAAAACCCAAATTCAAACATATGAAAATTAATAGAATAGTGATTCACCCATTATGCGTTCTCAAGCACTAAGAGAAATTAGCTCATGCTAATGGAAAATAAAACCAAAGTAAAAGAAATAAGACTCGTATTGTTTTAATGAAATAAAAATAAGAAAAACCTAATTTCCGGAATTAGATTCGGCTATGAATGGAGATATGGACCCTCTCCAGCTCTTCAGCTTTCTTCTGCTTCGTTTGTTGACTTCTCTCTGATGCTTTTCTTTCTGAATAATGAGTTGTATGAAAAATAGAAGTCAAAACCTCTTTTTATAAGGTGAAAAACGGATTAGGCTTTGTCTATGGTTTAAGTTAAAAATTAAAAGCCCAAGTCCATTTTCTAAGCCCAAAATCCCGTAACTGATGCACCACCTCCACTAAAACAGCTCTAGCCAATTCGTCATAACTCCGATTGACCTCAAATCACTTGCTAAATTTCTGTAACTCGATAAGAAACATAATCTCTTCAAAGGTCAGCGGCTAAATCAACTCGTAAGTGCCTCGAAATCAGCAATCTTTGGCCTGTTTTCCAGATTTGCAGCTCCAAAATATAATTCTTTTCGGGATTTATCTTCAAGCTTTGACTCCATATCACGATCTTTGACTTTCTTCTCGGATTCCTCTCCTAGCTAATATTCAAAGCCTACAAACATTCCACTAAAATACACAAGATTACGCGCAAAAGTTTAATAAATCAAAAATACTAGAAAATAAAGAGGAAATTCAGAATATTGCATTTTTGGTCCTAAAGTCTATCAAAATATTCAAATAAACATAAAAAATGATGTCTCCCAAGGGTCTAAAATAAGAACAATTAGAGAGACATCAAGACCCCCAACTCAAACCTTTGTCGTCCCGACAAAGTAAAATTAAAAACAAAGGGGTAGAAGCAAACGCACGAAAGTAAAAGAAAGCAAATAAGCCTAAAGCAATTCTTAAGATAAATCTCGTATAGCAAACTCTAGAAACTAATATACACATACATCTATAATGCAAAATCAAACACAAATAATCTCAATCATAAAATTAAATTCGCAATGCTTGAAGGTTACACTTGTACTCATCTCTGTATGATGGCTATATGGTGTTCATTAATCCTACCTCACTTTGAACTCTCCACCTAGCATATTTCCTATCAATAGAATCATAAATTCACTATGCACTTAGGAATCACGAGGTCTTTACGGTTTTAATAGAGGCTTAACGACGGTGTGGATGTTTATTTGGTAAATTTGAAGTGAGCTTTTGGCTCTCTCCTCACTTACCATCAACAAATGTCCTCGAGCTTGAGTTTACGCTAAAAAATGTTCTCACTCACCCATTTACGCAACAATTTAGCGTCCCATATCTACCCATTACAAATAAGATGATTTTTTCATAAAATTCCACTTTGCCGGATGTTTATTCTTTCATGTTTTTTTTCTTTTTCTTTTTATTTTCTTTTCTCTTTTTTTTTGTACAGTTTGTCAACCGGGTTCCCGGTTTTTTCGGACGGGGTTCCCGGTTCCTACTATAATGGATTTAATTTTTTTTCTTTTTCATTTTTTTCAATCCCGGCAAACGGTTACAATAAGTATAATCATCTGCAATTGCGCTACAACATAAACACATACATCCCTTTCCAATAAATTCCCCATAAGTGGACCCACCACCCCAAACTCAAGCTCAAGAGATGTCTCAGGATTGAGATTAAAGTGAGGGTCATATGGTCATGCCTAATAATCTAAGGGATAATGGGTTTATATCGTGGCTACAAAAGAAAAGGCTAAAGGCTTAAAATGGGCTAAGACGGGTTAACATTTAATTACAAGGGATATAAGGCTAAAAAAGGTAACAAATGGCTAACAAAGAACTGCCCCTATCATTTTCCTATGTACATAGCTCATCTTTAGTTCATATCTAGGTGGGTTCTCTACTAATTAGGATTTCACGTTCTACACACCAAACATATTCCTTAAGTACAAGCTTACTTCATTTGCATTGTTCATTAATTTTTCCTATCAATTACCTACGTTTGCATGAAATTCTAAATGCGTTTTATATCAATCCCTAAAGTCAACTATTTACTATCATAGATTTATCAAAAGTATGTTTAAAAGGGACATTTAAAATCTTCTATAGTCAAACGCAACTCCGAAATCATTTTATTGAAAGCAAATAAAACACATAACACATAAGAAACTGGGATGAGGCAACGAACCCCACCCCAAACTCAAAAATGAGCCGTGTCCCCACGACTCGAAAAGACTCAAAGCAATAAAATAATCTACACTAAATGAGAAGGATTAGAAAACGTATCTCAACCAGCGCGTGGCTGGTTATCCGTGTTGCGTCCATGAACCTTATCTCGCGTTTAGATATCGTAAGTTGCGTTTTGAATGGATGAAGTTCAGCTTGTTTGTAACGTTTCCCAAAATATCAATCATCGCATCCGTATTTTCTTCCAACACTTTAATCTTCGATTCCAACTCATCATTGGATTAATCTTTTCCTCACTTTCTGGTTCATTAATCAATTTCCTCTTCTTCGGATTAGCCTTAATCAGATATTCTTTCCTCTTGGATGCAGCTTAAACCTCGGATTAGGAATCTTAACAGCTTGTTCTTGAATAACACCAAAAGTGTTTCTATTTCTAGGAGACTTCCTTCGATAAGTGCACATGAAATCGGTTCTGCTAGCCCTCTCGTTCCACCCCAAACTCAAAACTTCAAATAGTGAGAAACTTAGAGAAAAGCTTAGAAAATTGAGGTTTTGAGGTTTAAAACTTGAATATTATGGTGGGATATGAGATGGGTAAAGGCTAATTGATGTGGGGGAAGAGGGAATATGGTTTAATTTGAAGTTCAGATGAAGAACAATCTTAGAGAAAAGTGGGAACTTTATGGTGTTTTGGATAGGAGATGAGTTGATTGAATGTTTTTGTTGTTAAAGAGGGTAAGATTTGATGATTGTGTAGTTGTAGATGATGATTTTCGGGAAATTCTGGGTTTTGGAAGTGTTGTTTGGAGGCTGGCTTGAAGAAAGAGGTAAAAATCTAGGGCTAAAAAGCTGAAAACCGGCCTGTCACAGAAAAAACCGGGTTCCTGGTTTAGCGTCGCTGTGTCGGCGCGAAAAATTAGAATTTTTTTTTTGTACCTCTGACGCAATAAATGGCTAGACCCTAAAACACTGGGTCATCCAATGGTGAAGTCAAAAATTTCGCATGAACAGCTAAAAGTTTCTGACCCAGCGTTTTGAGGCCCGCCATTAGGTGCGTCTCCACTTGCGCCGTCGACTTAAACCGGGAACCCGGTTTCGTGAGAAAAAGTTATGCGCTTTAGGCTCAAGAAAAAGTTAATTCCGACCTCCGAGCGTCAAGTTATGATCTTCCGAAGTTTTGATACCTGGGTACAACAACAAAAACGGGTACCTGGTTTCTACTGTATTGGAAGCCAAAATTTTCATTCTTTTTCGTTTTAACTACCCCAAACTCGTGACCTTCACTCCTGTAATCATCAAAAACACCAACCTTCCTCATTTCTTACAAATAAACACTAAATCAATAACCATTACTCTAATATACACTAAGAATTTAAAAGACAGGAAAGCAATTTAAAACATGGGTTGTCTCCCAAGAAGCACTTTTGTTTATTACGCCTTTAAGTTCAACGTGTTACCTTCCATGAAGATGGTATTGAGGTCTTTGCGGTGTTCCTCCGCTTAAACTCACCTCCTCCCATATGTAAAAGCTTAAGAACCTTCCCCCTTAGAATATTGTTCAATCGATCTCTAAAAGGAGGTGGGTAAGAACTTCGTTTCGCCTTCTTACTTTCACGACGAAACTCATTTTCCGCCACATTAGAGTAGATACCCGTTCTCAACGGTATAGGCTAATTTTTACTCCTCGTTTCAATCTCGTATTCATCTTTAAAATGTGGTGGATAGGTGCTTCTCCTTGCCTCTTTACTCTCACGGTGTTGCACCTTGTTTATATAGAACTTGATAATCATTTGTAGTGGTATAGGTGATTCTGTTTTTTCATCTCTATTAATTATTCGTGGTGGAGATGATGATTGGTGAACTTTTTGTGGCGGATATTCAATTTCTACTTTATCTTTAACCTTTAATTCTTCAATTGATTCTCCAACCATTTCACATTCGTCTTCGCTTTCAACCCATTCTTCCACTATTACCTCATCATATTTTTTCTGTGAAATCTCTCTAATCTCGATGACCTCTTCTTCCTTTTTTCGTTCTATAACATGATCATGTGCATACACCTTAGGAATAGCAAAATCTGTTTCAATTTGTAAGATTTTTGTTGCTACTCCTTCTTTCACCATGCTAACAAGATTCTCACCTTCTTTCATCACCTCCTCCTTAACAACTTCTTCCGGTTGATCTGTTCATCCCTCGAGGGAGTGGGATCTTCATAAGACTTACTACCACTTTCAGCTAAGTTAGGAGAGTTGTTTCGGGCATCCATTTCTTCTATCATTTGTTGTATGAATGCACAGTTGGCTTTGTGTTCCTCTTCTCTTGCTTTACGCCATGGCTCTCCTGCCTTGACTTCCTCTAGTAGACGATTGACTTTCTCTAGTAGTGTATCTTGTTGATCTTGATTAGGTGGATACTGTTGAATGTTTTCAACCCACTGGTTGTTCCATTCATGCTCTTGTTGATAGTGATATGGTGTTTGTTGTTGAATATTCCCGGTCCATTGATTGTTCCATCCTTGCTCTTGCGGATATTGATAAGCTTGTTGGTAAGTATTAATACCCCATTGTTGTTATCCCGAAGAGCCTTCCAAATAGTCAAATGGACCGGGGATTGGGTAATGTCCTCTATACATCCTTAAGTAAATCTCTTGATCATTAACTGAATAAAGAACCTGTAACAACAAAACAAACAAAAGCATAAAACTGAAAATAAAAGTGCAATTAAACACTAAAGGATAAACACCGTGGTCACACGCTACCGTCCCCGGCAGCGGCGCCAAAAACTTGGTGGTCCTTTGTGTGTTCTAAAATAAATTCAATAAGTAATGAGAACCACAACCGCAAGTGTACGGTTGTCCCAAGTAATAATAGTGATAAACAGGATCGTTCGCAGGGACGGTATGGTTAACTACAATGCTTACCAATTAATGAATGATTGCACTTATGAAAGCAAATAATTGATTTGATAGTTGTTTGTTTGGTTTTTACTAATCCTAAGTATGGAAGACTAATCTAAAAATGAAAATAAATAACTGGACGCAAGTAAATAAAGGTGAGACGCAAATATGAGCAGACAGTACTTGAGAGATGCAAGGGATCCTCCTAACTCTATTTCATATCATATGTTGTTTAAGGGTCAAATTGGTCAATTGACATTGGTTATTCGGGAATCTTCGTACCCCGTCAGGGTGGACTACGAAGTTATTCTAGGGTGTCACAAACCCCGTCAGGGTGATTATGATCCACATTCGAATGATTAAGCTAAAAATACCTCATTGGCCATTAAATTAACTACGCTCGTGAAAGTCAAATAGTTTCTATTTTATATTCTGTAATTGATTCTGCACCTAATCCCCCCCGTCAAGATGATCCACACGCCAATATGTGGAATAGCCTAGATACTAAAACTTGTTATTAGTTCGCGACTCTAAGAACAGTAAATAATCACAAATTACAGAAAAATGTAAAAGACACAATTTGATTTAATTAATTAAAACCTAAATTTAAACATATGAAAATTAATAGAATAGGGATTCACCCATTATGCGTTTCTTGGGAGGCTATATTTGCAAATCTTGATAGAGGCAACACGTCTAACTTTAAAAGACGTTAAATAAAAGTGATGTACGGGAGACAAACCACAATTTTTTATGTTTTTAATTCATGTTTAGTTTAGTTGTTTTTAGTTGATATTGCATATTTGAGAAAGGTATTAGTTTTTTGATATCCATGTATTAAAGAAATCGAGTTAGGGAGGAAAAACGAATTTTATAGGCATATTCTGATGTGCCCACCAGTATGCCAGTCATACCACCGGTAAGCTAGCGGTTCAAAAAGGGGTGCCCACGGATTCAGCCACGAGTTCTTTGCCTAGAGGATGAATTTTCGAAGCTTACCACTCCGGTATGCCGGTCAAGTCAAAACACGTGCCAACAGGTCTTCAAATCAGGTTATTTGCCGAAGCAAGAGTTTCTCGACGAGAAGCACCGGTATGCCGGCTCGCGTCGCTGGAGAGAGAAAAATTTCGAATTTTAGGGTATAAAGAAGAGGAAGGTTAGTCTATTGCGAATTTTACAATCCTTAAGCCTCTCTTTTTTCTCCAAACCTCTCCCCACTCCATTAAAGCTTCATCAAACCTTCCCCAAACATCAAAACACTACCCAAACACCATAAAAACACATCAAATCCGTTCTCCATATCATTACAAAGAAGATTCAACCACCCAAATCTTACCAAAACACATTGAATCCAAGAATCAAAAGCCTAAATTTTCAAAATTAATCCTACAATTTCTTAGATCCATACCAATCCATCAAGAATCCATCTTACTCATATAGATATTCATCATCAAAACACATTTCCTAACCTAAATAAAGCTTGTATAACCAATAATCAAGGGTTTCAAATTTCAAGAGTGGTTAAAGCTTTAAACTGGAAGTCAATTGAGATGACTACAAGAACAGAGACATTATCTACTAAGAGGGAGATAAAGAAAAGCAAGGTATTGGGTTCTATTGAGAAGAAAATCAAGTGAGAAAAGTTCTAGTTCCAACAAAAAGGGTAAAATAGATATTGTAAGGAGAGGTGAGCTAGCTGCGTTTGATCGGGCAAAAAGGTTCCACTTTTTGTAAATAAGACAACACAACCTCTCCAATTCAAAGGTTCTATACCCGAAGAAAAAGAGAAAGCTTCAAAGGCCATGATAGCTTCTGCAGAGAAACAATTAAAGGAACTACCTTTTGCTTATGAGAGAGTATTCAATGAAGAAGTTGGTAAAGGAGAGTACAAGAGATCCTTGGAGAGTGGTGAAAGATTGGGTCGGTCTACATTCATGGTAAGACGTTCTGAATTATGTCATGAGTTAGTTTCAGAATTCTATTTAGACATCTTGAGCCGAGATAGTGAAGGTTGTGTTCCAGTTAGAGGAAAGTTAGTTTCTTTAACAGTTAAAGAGATTAGAACCCATTTCCAGTTTAAGAAATTGGTTGGACCATGCAAGTGTAGAGAAGCGGCGCATAGACTAAGAATCTTCTATTGAAAATTACTTTTTGAGCATGTTTTAGACAAGGCAAAAGTGCAATCACATAAGGGAAAGTTGAATGAACCTTGACCTTACAAATATCTTCCACCGGATGCAAGAATTTGGCACAATTTCCTTATCCCTAACGTCTTTGGAAACACAAGAATTTTGGACGTAAGTAAAAAGAACGTTATCTTGTTAAATTGTATTTTGAGAGGAGTAGAGGTGGATGTGGCACAGTTGATCTTTGAGGAGGTGATGCGATTTTCGGTCTCTCCTATCTGGTTATTTAATGTGAAATATCCTACTTTGATCACATGTCTTGTGCGGAAAGCGAATGTGATTTTGGGTGAAGAAGAGAAACTAGAGTTTAAAAAGAGTAACAATATTGATAATGCTTGAATCATGAAAGTCTTGAGAGGAGCGGGATTTACGCAAGTCTCAAAAGAAAAAAAAACCAGTAATTTGCAAGAGAAGATGGAGAAGCGTTTGAACAAAGTCGAAGCAGCTCAAACTTCCTTAGCCAAAGATGTGGCACAAATCGAAGCCAATCAAGTGCACATCATGACACTCCTTGAGCAATTAAAGAAAGATCCAGCAAATCCTATCTTGTATGTCAATAATGCGAGGTAATTAGCCTTGAGAGTATGTTCTCTTTATTCTTTACCATTTCTGTAAATATGTTATCTGCTAATTTTAATTTCTTTTTTTTCGAGTCATTTTTTAGTCGTGGGGACACGGCTCATTTTTGAGTTGGGGGTGTGGGGATTCGTTGTCTCTCAGCTCCATTTTTCTGTTTTTAGGTATAAATTAAAATAATTTATACATGGGAATTAGATGCAGAGTGTGTTAAATATCTTGAAAGCATAAGCTCAGTAAGTTAATTATAGTAAGTAGTAAGTTTATGAGCTATTTTATTTTGTGTGCTTTGAGTATTTGCAGGAAAACACACATTGATAGTAAAGAAAAGATTAGTTAGCAATGCGATAGAAAGTATGTTCGATCTCAGGGAGCCTTGAGTGGTTTCTATGCCGTGAGATCCAAGCTATTTGATAAACCCATTTGATGAACGTGCTAAAGGTAAGTGAATAACGTAATTGCATAGTTTAGAAAATGATTAAGGCGGTTCTTTCATAAGCCCCTTGTTGCCTTTTAGCTTACTGTCCATTTATTATTTTATATCCTTCTCAGCCCCTTCTAGCCTTTCTAAAGACTTTTTATTTAACCACGTTATAAGCCATATCCCTTTAGATTATAGAACTTTTCCGTATGACCCGCACTCGAATCGCGATGCATATATTCTGCTATCTCCTTTTCCATTGTGCTTAAATTGACGTTGGTGTGTATTTAGAGATTTCCCTTCGGTTTTATCTTTATTGTATTAGGACGATACAACTTTGAGTTGGGAGTCTCGATGTCTCCCCATTTGTGATGATTAAATATTAGTTGGAGACATCATTTTTAGTGTTTTAGAGGTCTAAATACTCGATTTTCACATGATATAATAGACTTTCTCATTTCTAGTCTTGATTTAATGAATTATTATTTTTAGAGCATTATGGGTTTAATTATTTATATAGTGTGAAGCTTTAAAGATATATATGGAGATTAATTAGATTCCAATTTAATTCTAAGAGATAAAGGAAAGAAGATATACATGGAAATTGGAGAAAAGAAAGGAAAAGCTAGGATATGGAAAGATAAAGTTGTCAAATAAATCTGAATTCCAGCACCCACGACTACAAATGGTTCATAACTCAAGATTGGATAGGAATTCGGAAGAATGGTCTGAAGCAAAGTTAAAAAGCTTTCCGAGATGATCAGTTTCGAATATTGGAACGAATCCAACTGATAAGTATTGAAGCAGTTACGGCCAAAACAAAACAGCGGCAGATTATTATCTTTTCAATATTTTAGGGTTACGAATTTGAGTTGGGTTTGGAGTCCAAGTTACTTGTCTTCTACTCCAATAAAAATAATTAGGTCTTCTAAACAACTATAAATACACCCTTATAACTCTTGTAAATCATCCTTTCCTCCCATTAATTAGTCCTTAGGTTTATTATCATTAGAGTAATTGAAGAGAGCAAGATGAAGTCTTTTATTCAATATTTTAGTTTATTTCTTTAAGGTATGAACTAATTTACCCATACTTGGGTTTTGCATTAGGTATAATCTATGAATTCTATTTTCTTTATATCTATGTTTCTTTAGGAATTATATATTTTAATTTGATATTAGATGCTCACCCATATATTTGTTTATGTGTTTTAAATTATTGCATGTCCAAAACCTGATCACTTTAGGCTTTATTAATAGTTGTTAGATGGTCTCCCAGAAGGGGTGTCTAATTATTGAAACACCACATAACATCTAGTGTCCGATATTGGTCCTAACAACACCGATTCAAACTAGATAGTCATTACGGTTTGTTTTAATCACCATATCACCAATTGAAGGAATTGTATTGCTTAAGGCCTTGGTAGCGCTTGATAATCCTAAGTTTAGACTGCCTCGTGGTTGTGCCGTAGCCCTTTTAGTCACTCTAAAGGTCTAAGTTATGGGAATTTAGAATCCTGACTAAGTATCTAAGAGCTGTTATCTCCCTTATTAACTAGAATTTGATAGAAAGAATTAGAAGGATTAGTGCATACTAGCAAAACCTAAGTTATATCTCTCATCTCATATTTTCTCATATTTTTTTTATTGTCTTTACTTTTACTTAGTTTTATTAATCATATCTCAATTATTCATCGTTATTTTCCGTTTCCTTTAATTAATTACTTGTTACTCTATTTATTTGCTCATTCGTGTAACACACTAAGTCCCTGCGAACGAATTCTTCTTATCATTAAAACTTACATACGTCCTATAATACTTGCACTACCGTGCTAGTCTAGGGTGAATTGTGCATCGTTTATCTATCTTTTATTATATTATTCTATCACACCCTAGGCAACACCACGAGTGCAAATAATCCTTCAAGTGAAGAGACTTCTCGTGAGAAGATCAAGAAGTGACAAAGTTCAAGTTAAGCGTATCTTTCATGGAAATAAAGGATGAACGATCCGTTCGACCAAATAAAAGCGCTCAAACATTCTTCGCAGACGGTGTGATGCAAATCAAAGCAAATCAAGCTCATATTATTTACACTCCTTGGGAATATTCATCGCGATTTAGCTAAGCACCCATCATACTTTACATTGGGTGATGATCATGCGAAGAAATAATAATCGAGAGTACATTTTATTTCTTTCTCAACTTTCATCTGACTAAACATATAATATGTGGTTATTTGTAAACTTTTTAATTTTTTTTTTCGTATTCCTTATCGAGTATGTTTTGATTCATGAGGATACGACTCATTTTTTAGTCGGGGTTATAGGGATTCGTTATCCCTCATTCCCGTTTTATGTGTTTAGGGAAATCTTAAAATTTATCTTAGTGCATATTTAAGCAAGAAAGTGTGTAATGTGTAAAATTTCCCGAAAGCTCAAACCTTAGCGAGTTAATGATAGTCAAGTAATGTGTTTATGAACTAGTCATTATTTTTGTGTTGAATGTTAATATGGAAAGACATAATACAATTATAGAAAGGATTAGTAAGAAATGTTATAAAAGTATGTTTCAACTAAGGGAGAATGAGTGGTGCGTAGAATGTGAGATCCGAGCTCGTTGAAGAACCATCTAATGAATGTGTTGAAGGTGATAAATTATTGAAATTGCATAGTTAGAAATATAACTAAGGCATCTTTTTATAAGTCTTGTGTTGCCTTTTAGCTTGCTAACCAAATATTAATTGATATACCATTCTTATCCCCTTATAGGCTATAATCCTTCTCTTTGTAGCCACATTACAAGTCATACCCTTTAGATTATTGGACTTTTCGTTATGACTAAGACAGAAGTCATAGGATATTGAGTTAGGGGTGATAGGTACGATTGTAGGAAATACATTGGGGGGTGTTGAGCTTGTTTATGTATGCACCATATCGGTAAGGCGCCTTTCATTGAAACCCTTTGCTGGGGTCTATATAAAATGATAAGAAAAAATGAGAAAATAACATGACATGACATCTCATATAGAAAAGAGTGGCATGAAGAACTTCAAAAATCTTGAATGCAAATGAAAGAATTGAAAGTAAAGAACCTACGAGCTGGAAATCTTATAAAATCACCAGGAATTGTATTAGGTTTATTGGGGATGCTTATTAAGTACATCAAACGGGTTACGTGAGAACATATTTGATTATAAACTCAATGCCTAGGGATATTTGTTGATAGGTATTGAGATTAAAGCCAAAAGCTTACTTCACATTAAAATAAATATACGATCATACAATCCATAAGCCACCATTACAACCGTAAAGACCTCTTGATTCATAACTATATGATCTAGAAACAATTTAGCTGATAGAGAGTACTTGATTGGACCGTAGGGATACTATGTTAGGATCGAGGAACAATTTGTAACCACCATATCAGACTAGGCGAAAAACCTACCCTTCTTGCATTGCGAAATTAATCTAATCTTTAAATTATAACGTGTTGATTGTTTGTATAATAAGTATATATAATCTACTTTATAAATATTATTAAATGAAACTTATTAGGTAGTTGTTTTTGGATCATTCTTTACATTCTTCTCTCCATTCTCAGTTGACCTAGTTGATATAGACTTCCCTAGTTTAGTTCTCATTTCTTATTTTTTCGAACAAAAAAAGTTTTAGAAATGGGTCTTAATGTCTCCATTTATGTGATAGATTAATCTACTCACGAGACATCATTGTAGGGTTATATTATGCGTATGTGAGGGATTATTCCATATATTTTGATTGTTTCTCATTTCTTGTCTAGTTTTGGAGAATTGTTACTTTTAGAACTATTTATGCGTAATTTGTGTGTTAAGTGTTAAATTCTTAGGTACTTGGATGATATTATATCCTCAGACGAGATAAGAAGTCGAGAAAGGAAGGTCAAACCCTAGTAAAGGTGATAAAGGACAAGAAGCCACTTTTGGAAAGTTAAAGTAGTTGTCAACAATATTTAATTTTTTTAGTATCATAACTTGACATTGATGAAGACTCTGAAGGATACCTTTGATTTTTATATATGTCTTAGATTCAGGAGCACGTAAGAACAGACAGATTGTGATTTGGAGTTGAATTGAAGAAGTTATCAAAGTTGCAGTTGTAGTGGTTTAAACCGGTGTTATTCATTGAAAACATTGTTGTCCTACATTTGGTCATTTCAAAGAGGTCCACAACCAAAATAATTTTTCCAAATGTTTTTGGGTTGGATTTGGTCATTTGAAAGAGGTCCACAACACATTAAATATTTTTAACAATATCTCCATGGGGAACAGTGGAGGACATTCAGGTCCGATCAGGTAATATCACCATCCCTACTGATTTTGTTATCTTGATTTCGATGCAGATAAGCAGGTTCCAATTATACTTGGAAGGCCTTTCATGTCCACCAGTTAGAGCATCATCAACTTCCAAGAGGGGACAGTTACCCTCTATTCTAAGAACATATCCGAGACATTCCACGTCTGGGGTAAGAACCAAAGGAAGTCAGATCTCACCGTTCCCATCACCCATAACCTTTCACATCGCAAAGTCCCTGAAGAAATCCACACAAAACCTGTGGATCCTAAGCCAAACATTGAGTTTGGGGTCGGCTATGAAGTTATATGGAAAGCCCACAAACCAGAGAATATGCCACGAAGTTTTAAAGACTCATGGATGGGACCATTCATAGTCACTGAAGTTGTCTCAGCTAAGGTGATATAGATCTAGCCCAAAAGGGGCATCAAACGGAGGTTAGTAGACATTCATAACCTTGCTCGTTGTTGGGGAGGCTATATTCGCAAATTTTGATAGAGGTAACGCGACTAACTTTGAAAATCCTTAAATAAAAGTGTTGTTTGGGAGACAACCAACAATTTTTTTATATTTTTAATTCATTGTTAGTTTAGTATTTTTAGTTGATATTTCATATTTGAGAGAGGAAAAATTAATGAACAATGCAAAAGAAGTAAACTTGTGCTTAAGGATAATGGGTGGTTTGTAGAACGTGAGATCTAAATGATTAAAGAACCCAATTAGGTATGAACTAGAGGTAAGTTGTGTAAATAGGAAGATGATAGAGGCAGTTCTTCGTTATCCCTTTGAATCCTTTTTTGCCTTCTATCCCTGAATTAATTATATCCGTCTTAGCCAAATTTTTTAGCCTTTAAGCTTTTCTTTTGTCGCCACATTATAAGCCAATATCCCTTTAGATTGTTAGGCATGACCATATGACCCGCACTTGAATCACGATCCTGAGACTTCCTGTCTTGAGCTTGAGTTTGGGGTGGTGGGTTCACTATTATGGATATTTATTGGGTTGGTATTTTTGAGCTTATCAATTGTGCTCATGCTATATATTTTGATGATTCACAGGTTTATGATATTGTAACCCTTTGTCGGGGTAATACTGAATGGTAAAGAAGCTACGAGCTCAAGTTATGAACAGGCATAACTTCTGAAAAATAGAATGATATCTCAACATAAAAAAGGGAGTCATAGTTGTACAAAAAAAATTAATAAATGATTTGAAAAGAATATATATTCGGACCGGCAAAGTGGAATTTTAGGTGACTCATTTTTAGTGCTTATTGGGTTAATTTAGGGACGCTAATTAAGCGTGTCGATTGGGTTGAGTGAGAACGTATTCGAGTGTAAACTCAAGCTCTTGGACAGTTTTTTGATGGTAAGTGAGGAGAGAGCCAAAAGCTCACTTCAAATTTACCAAATATAAATACCATGTCGTCCTTCAGCCTACGCTAAAACCATAAAGACCTCGTGATTCCTAGATACACAGTGAGTTAATAGGGAGTATGCTAAGTGGAGCGTTCAATGCAAGTAAAGATCGAGGAACGCCCTATAGCCACCATCTTGTGATAAGTAATAGGCGTAACCTTCTAGCATTGTTAAATTAATTTTGGATTGATATTATTTTTTGTTTGATTTTGCATGATATGTGTATGTGTATACTAGTTCCTAGAGTAGATTATTTGAGATTTTTTTTAAGTTGTGCTTTGGGGATATTTTCTAGATTCTACCTTATGCGTTCACCTAAAAGGGGCCTTGTTTTAATTTTACTTTGTCGGGACGACAAAGGTTTGAGTTGGGGGTCTTGATGTCTCCCTATTTGTTCTAAATATTAGCCCTCTGGAGACATTATTTTAGGTGAATTATTGACTTATTAGCTAGAATTTTAGGCTTATTTGATCATATTACACTTTCTCCCTTGGAAATTAACTATTTGCAAATTTTGAACTTTTGTACGTAAAATTGATTGTTTTTAATGCAAAGTTAATAGGTTCTTGAATTTCATGAAAGACCAATCCAAGGAGGGGAAGTGAGAATAAATTCTTAGTGTATTTTAGAGTGTTAGGAAATGTTTTTACTCGAGTTTCTAATTTTAGAATGTACTTTCCTGTTTCTATTTCTTGAATTATTGATTTATTCTTTTTTAGCATATGCGGTTTAATTATTTATTTATTGTGAAGTTTTAAAAGATAAATGGTAATTACTTAGAGACCAAGTCGAGAAAAAGAAATAAAGGAAAGAAGATTTACATGAAAATATGAAGATTTAGGAAGGATAGCTGCCTTATGAATCTGAATTTCTAGCCACGTTTCAAAGATGAGTCTATAACTAAAGATTGGCTAGGAATCTGGACGAGTGGTCTGCACCTATATAAAGATCTTTTCGGGACAAGCAGTTTCATATATTGGAACTCCTCGAACGGATAAGTATTGAATGAGATATGACCAAATCAAATCAGCAACATAATCTTACCTTTCCTAGATTTTAGGGTTACGAATTAAAGAGTTCTTGACTTGTCTTCCACTCCAAGTAAATTAGACCTAGGGGTTCCTAACACCTATATATACACCCCTTAGCCTCCTCTTCCATACACACTTCATATTATTATCAAAGAGGCTTAAGGATTCAAGTCATAGCAAGCAAGAAGGAAGAAAGCTAAGAGTTGGAGCAGTCATCTTCTACAATTCAAAGCCAAACCCAACCTCTTCATTAGGTTTATATATTTTCTTTCTATAAAACATTATGTCTTTTAATTTATTTGTTTTAGTTTTATTTTCCGTTATGAGCTAAACTTCTTAAGTGCTTGAGAATCACTATGAGGGTTGAACCTTAATTTATTTAATTGATGCTTTCTGATTTGAGATTTTTTATAATTTAATTCAAATTGAGTAATTTAGTATTGTTTGTTATCGTAAGTTTATTTCACTATATTTAATCTGATCAATTAGACATAGGTTTGAGTAATTAAGCTATTCACTTTTGTGGGGAAGTGATCATCTTGACGGGGGTTTAATTACTGACATAGTTAACAAATGTAAGAAAGAAATTATTGATCCTAACGGACTTAGTTAATATTATAGCCAATTGGGTAGTGACCTGACATTCGAAGGTGGATTATGATCGCCCTGGCGGGGTTTGTAATACCTGAGAATAGCTCATAAGTCCACCCTGACGGGGGTTAGGAGAATCTAGAATTCCGACTATTACTAGTTACTAATTTGTCCCTTAGAAGAAGCATTGATTCAGTTATTTTGGTGAAACCTAGCATGACTCAAGTACTACTCTCTCATCTTTTAGTCTCTTCATATTTACTTTCTTGCATTAGTTTTAATTTAGTTTAATATTTACTTTATTTGCACTTTAGTACCTTAAACAAAAACAAAATAAAAATCTATTTCTTTACTTTTACTTTTCATTCAAGCAACTATTTCTATTTATTGCATAAGACGTTTACCAGATATTACTTGGACGACCCGTACACTTGCGGTACGTTTCTTGGATTCTTAGGTGTGTTAATTTAGAACACACTAGGAGACACCAGGGACATGACTCATTTTTGAGTTGGGGGTATGGGAATTCATTGTCCCTCATTCATATTTTATGTGTTTAGGGAAAATTTGAAATTTATCTTAGTGCATATTTAAGGTATTCAGTGTGTAATGTGTAAAATTTACAGAAAGCATAAACCTTAGCGATTTAATGATAGTTAAGTAATGTGTTTATGAACTAGTCATTATTTATGTTTTGAATATTAACATTAAAATACACGATACAATTATAGAAAGGATTAGTAAGAAATGTTGTGAAAGTATGTTTGAAATAAGGGAGAATTAGTGGTGTTTAGAACGTGAGATCTGGATTGTTGAAGAACCATTTAATGAATGTGCTGAACATGAAAAAGTAATAAAATTGAGTAGTTAGGAAGATGATTTAAGGCATTTTTTTATAAGCCCCTTCTTGCCTTTTAGCTTGCTAACCAAATATTAATTGATATATCATTCTTATACCCTTATAGCGTATAATCCTTCTCTTTGTAGCCACATTACAAGTCATGCCCTTTAGATTATTAGACTTTTCATTATGACTAAGACAATCGTCTTAAGAACTTCAGTTTGGGGTGATGGGTATGATTATGTGAAACACATCGGGTGGGTTTTTGAGCTTGTATATGTATGCACCATATTGATAAGACGCCTTTTATTGTAACCCTTTGCTGGGGTATATAAAATGAAAATAAAAAATGAAAAAAGAACAACATGTGAGATCACATAAAAAAGAGTGGTATGACGAACTTTCAAAATATTGAACGCAAATGAAAGAATTGAAAGAAAGGAACCGAAATCATATGAAATCATCGGGAATTATATTAGGTTTATTTCAAATAATTATTAAGCACATCAAATGGGTTGCGTGAGAAAATTTTTGAGTATAAACTCAGTCTCTAGGATATTCGTAGATATTTAGTAGGGATAAAGCCAAAAGCTTAGTTCACATTATCGAAATATACGATCATACCGTCTTTAAGCCAAAATTACAACTGTAAAGACCTTTAGATTCGTAACTATGGGATCTAGAAACGATCGAGCTGATAGAGATTAGTTGATTGGACCATATGATGCTATGTTAGGATCAAGGAAGAATATATAACCACTATATAAGACTAGGCAAAAAACCTACCCTCCTTGCATTGCGAAATTAATCTAATCTTGAAATTATAGCTTGTTCATTGTTTGTATAATAAGTTTATGTATAATCTATTTTTATAAATATTATTACATAAAACTTGTTAGGTAGCTGCTTTGGGATCATTCTTTTCATTCTTCTCTCCAATCTTACTTGACCTAATTGATATATACTTCCCTAGTTTCATTTTTATTTATTATTTTGTCGGAACGA
Organism: Nemophila menziesii; assembly: GCA_029959085.1. Taxonomy (NCBI): domain Eukaryota; kingdom Viridiplantae; phylum Streptophyta; class Magnoliopsida; order Boraginales; family Hydrophyllaceae; genus Nemophila; species Nemophila menziesii. The sequence continues at coordinate 6,465,281 of JARWIR010000030.1, forward strand.
AATAATTTGAGTTAGGGTACCAAATATCTCCATTTATGTGATATATTAGTCTAGTCATGAGACATAATTTTAGGGTAATATTGTGCTTATATGAGGGATTATTCCCTATATTTCGATTGTTTCTCATTTCGTGTATAGTTTTGGAGAATTATTATTGTTAGAACTATTTGTGTGTAATTTGCGTGTTAAGTGTGGATCTATTACATACTTGGACGATATTATATCCTAAGACGAGGATAAAAAGTTGAGAAAGGAAGGTAAAACCCAGTTCAAGGCGTTAAAAGAATAAGAAACCATTTTTGAAAATTGCACCTGGTTTGAACTAGTCCATTACTCTTGGAAAATGTTTTTGGGCTAGATTTCGTCATTTCAAAGAGGTCCAAACCCAAATACGTTTTCTACTATTCATGAAAAACTTTTTTGGGTTAGATTTGGTCATTTAAAAGAGGGCTCCATCCCATAAAACATTTTTAACATTATTTTATAAATTAAGAGAAGAGAAGAGAAAGAAGCACTTGGAAGGAGAAGAAATCAAAATTCTAGCCCTAATACCCAACTTATAAACAATTTCATCTCTATCATTAGGGTAATTATCATTATTTTCTTGTCGTATGTGAGTTTCTAATATTTTTACTATTTAGTTTTATTTCTTTAGGTATGCACTAAATTCGTTTAGATTGAATTTGTAATTATATTTGAATCTTGATTACTTTATTGATGTTTTTATGTTATTTGGGAATTAATTTTAATTTAATTGAAAAATTGTTCATATCTTCAAATGAATTGAATAAATTTAAATTTTTTTCAAATTTTTCAACTATAGATTGACCTAAATATTTAAACAATCACTGAATTTAGGAACAAAGTGGTTCATATTCGATGATTGTTTAACTTTCCCATTGTAATTGTAGCATTGTCGGGCCACCTATTCTTTTTGAATAATTAATTTAGGTTATAAAAATTGAATTTTTAAATCTCAAATTTGTTATCTGTTTCTCTAATGTTGATCATGTAAACTATTATTAACTAGAAGTTACCTTCTGAAAAGTTTCAAATTTATATTATTTTGCATTTCTAAACTTAATTTTTTGAGTTTTATCTTATAATCTTGCTATCATTTCTGATTATAAATATATATATATATATATATATATATATATATATATATATATATATATATATATTGAATTTTCTATTTCATTTCTTTTAAATCGAATTTAAATTGTTAGTTGGAACTTACTTACTTAACTGTATACTAATTTTTAATTGGACCATTGGTTAAACCCATTTCTCGATAATTAGAATGAATATTTAGTCTCTTAATTGTTTAATTAATCTTTTTGGGCTAATGATCGTGCAAGTATATGAGTCTGATTGGGCTTTGTGTTTGGTATTATAGGTGTGAATTAGTTGAAGAGGGAAGGGTTATATGTTTCCAATATGAGCACCTAGGAGACTAGAGCTAGTCCTTTGAGGTATGCAAGAGGTCATATGAGGGTGCTAGCTTCTGTAAGTATTGATCTCAATCTCAATCTCAATCTCAATCTGGGCCCACCATCTGTCAGAAATCAGGAACCTGACTATAGTTCAAGCATATCTTATTGACCAATTCATCTACCTTCAATCATCGTTCAAGAAAATCAGGACAGTGAGGGTACTTCAAGCTTATCCCATTGTCCACTTCAGCTACCTAGAGTTACTAGTAATAGTATACCACCACCTACCCCTATTGACGTTCAAGCATTTAACGATGAAGTGCTCAGCTCTTCTCCAAGGACAATTGAGGAAGTATGTTTTTCTTTCCTTATGTTTTTACATGTCTTGTATACTTTGATTGAAACTAATTATAGCTTATATTTTCATTTTGTGACCGGCACAAACCAGAAGGAACTGTGGAAGAGCTATTGTGGTTAATGATGATGCTGGTAAGTTCTTTTTTTACCTTTAATTTATATGTATTTCGAGGGTGCTTTTTAAATATGTATTCGTATTTATTATTGCAGAACATCCTTCTTCTTGTGTTATCTCTAATGCTGGTTCTAAGCGTAAAAGAGCTTCTCCAAATCAAACATTTCTCAATATTTGTGATCTCTACATTAACCTTAACCTGGACGGTAGTGGAAGTAGCAGCTCCGTGGTAATTAATTTATCTTTTATATTTCATGATTCAAATCTTCTCTATATATTTATTCCAATCATATTTTTATATTTAATGACAGAGAGAATATTGTTCAGAGTGTGGCACCACCACCCCCACCACCAGTGAAGGAGCCTACTTTTAGTTGTCCAGTTTGCATGAGCCCATTTGTTGAGGCCGACCAAATGTGTTCACATTTTCTGTAAGGGTTTTATCAAAGCTGATATAGCTGTTTAATAGAAATGTCCTACTTGTAAGAAAAGGATTACTATGAGGGGGGTTATTAAGGTTTACCTTCCTACTGCTACATAATTTAAGGTACATCTCACTTTCGCATATAACTTACTGTCTTACTATCGGTTACTAAATGAGTTGTTTTTGTGTGTAATAGGATTGGTGGTGGTCCTTTGTGTGTTCCGAAATAAATGCAATAGGTAATGAGAACCACAACCGTAAGTGTACGGTTGTCCCATGTAATAATAGTGATAAACAGGATCGTTCGCAGGGAGAGGTATGGTTAACTACAATGCTTATCAATTAATGAATGATTGCACTTATGAAAGCAAATAAATGATTTGATAGTTGTTTGTTTGGTTTTTACTAATCCTAAGTATGGAATACTAATGTAAAAATGCAAATAAATAACTAGACGCAAGTAAATAAAGGTGAGACGCAAATATGAGCAGACAGTAGTTGAGAGACGCAAGGGATCCTCCTAACAATATTTCATATCATATGTTGTTTAAGGGTCAAATTGGTCAATTTACATTGGTCGGGATTCGGGAATCTTCGTACCCCCGTCAGGGTGGACTACGAAGCTATTCTAGGGTGTCACAAACCCCGTCAGGGTGATTATGATCCACCTTCGAATGATTAAGCTAAAATTACCTCATTGACCATAAAATTAACTACGCTCGTCAAAGTCAAATAGTTTCTAATTTATATTCTGTAATTGATTCTGCACCTAAGCCACCCGTCAAAATGATCCACACCCCACTATGTGGAATAGCCTAGATACTAAAACCTGTTATTAGTTCGCGACTCTAAGAACAGTAAATAATCACAAATTACAGAAAAATGTAAAAGACCCAATTAGATTTAATTAATTAAAACCCAAATTCAAACATATGAAAATTAATAGAATAGTGATTCACCCATTATGCGTTCTCAAGCACTAAGAGAAATTAGCTCATGCTAATGGAAAATAAAACCAAAGTAAAAGAAATAAGACTCATATTGTTTTAATGAAATAAAAATAAGAAAAACCTAATTTCCGGAATTAGATTCGGCTATGAATGGAGATATGGACCCTCTCCAGCTCTTCAGCTTTCTTCTGCTTCGTTTGTTGACTTCTCTCTGATGCTTTTCTTTCTGAATAATGAGTTGTATGAAAAATAGAAGTCAAAACCTCTTTTTATAAGGTGAAAAACGGATTAGGCTTTGTCTATGGTTTAAGTTAAAAATTAAAAGCCCAAGTCCATTTTCTAAGCCCAAAATCCCGTAACTGATGCACCACCTCCACTAAAACAGCTCTAGCCAATTCGTCATAACTCCGATTGACCTCAAATCACTTGCTAAATTTCTGTAACTCGATAAGCAACATAATCTCTTCAAAGGTCAGCGGCTAAATCAACTCGTAAGTGCCTCGAAATCAGCAATCTTTGGCCTGTTTTCCAGATTTGCAGCTCCAAAATATAATTCTTTTCGGGATTTATCTTCAAGCTTTGACTCCATATCACGATCTTTGACTTTCTTCTCGGATTCCTCTCCTAGCTAATATTCAAAACCTACAAACTTTCCACTAAAATACACAAGATTACGCGCAAAAGTTTAATAAATCAAAAATACTAGAAAATAAAGAGGAAATTCAGAATATTGCATTTTTGGTCCTAAAGTCTATCAAAATATTCAAATAAACATAAAAAATGATGTCTCCCAAGGGTCTAAAATAAGAACAATTAGAGAGACATCAAGACCCCCAACTCAAACCTTTGTCGTCCCGACAAAGTAAAATTAAAAACAAAGGGGTAGAAGCAAACGCACGAAAGTAAAAGAAAGCAAATAAGCCTAAAGCAATTCTTAAGATAAATCTCGTATAGCAAACTCTAGAAACTAATATACACATACATCTATAATGCAAAATCAAACACAAATAATCTCAATCATAAAATTAAATTCGCAATGCTTGAAGGTTACACTTGTACTCATCTCTGTATGATGGCTATATGGTGTTCATTAATCCTACCTCGCTTTGAACGCTCCACCTAGCATATTTCCTATCAATAAAATCATAAATTCACTATGCACTTAGGAATCACGAGGTCTTTACGGTTTTAATAGAGGCTTAACGACGGTGTGGATGTTTATTTGGTAAATTTGAAGTGAGCTTTTGGCTCTCTCCTCACTTACCATCAACAAATGTCCTCGAGCTTGAGTTTACGCTAAAAAATGTTCTCACTCACCCATTTACGCAACAATTTAGCGTCCCATGTCTACCCATTACAAATAAGATGATTTTTTCATAAAATTCCACTTTACCGGATGTTTATTCTTTCATGTTTTTTTTCTTTTTCTTTTTATTTTCTTTTCTCTTTTTTTTTGTACAGTTTGTCAACCGGGTTCCCGGTTTTTTCGGACGGGGTTCCCGGTTCCTACTATAATGGATTTAATTTTTTTCTTTTTCATTTTTTTCAATCCCGGCAAACGGTTACAATAAGTATAATCATCTGCAATTGCGCTACAACATAAACACATACATCCCTTCCCAATAAATTCCCCATAAGTGGACCCACCACCCCAAACTCAAGCTCAAGAGATGTCTCAGGATTGAGATTAAAGTGAGGGTCATATGGTCATGCCTAATAATCTAAGGGATAATGGGTTTATATCGTGGCTACAAAAGAAAAGGCTAAAGGCTTAAAATGGGCTAAGACGGGTTAACATTTAATTACAAGGGATAGAAGGCTAAAAAAGGTAACAAATGGCTAACAAAGAACTGCCCCTATCATTTTCCTATGTACATAGCTCATCTTTAGTTCATATCTAGGTGGGTTCTCTACTAATTAGGATTTCACGTTCTACACACCAAACATATTCCTTAAGTACAAGCTTACTTCATTTGCATTGTTCATTAATTTTTCCTATCAATTACCTACGTTTGCATGAAATTCTAAATGCGTTTTATATCAATCCCTAAAGTCAACTATTTACTATCATAGATTTATCAAAAGTATGCTTAAAAGGGACATTTAAAATCTTCTATAGTCAAACGCAACTCCGAAATCATTTTATTGAAAGCAAATAAAACACATAACACATAAGAAACTGGGATGAGGCAACGAACCCCACCCCAAACTCAAAAATGAGTCGTGTCCCCAGGACTCGAAAAGACTCAAAGCAATAAAATAATCTACACTAAATGAGAAGGATTAGAAAACGTATCTCAACCAGCGCGTGGCTGGTTATCCGTGTTGCGTCCATGAACCTTATCTCGCGTTTAGATATCGTAAGTTGCGTTTTGAATGGATGAAGTTCAGCTTGTTTGTAACGTTTCCCAAAATATCAATCATCGCATCCATATTTTCTTCCAACACTTTAATCTTCGATTCCAACTCATCATTGGATTAATCTTTTCCTCACTTTCTGGTTCATTAATCAATTTCCTCTTCTTCGGATTAGCCTTAATCAGATATTCTTTCCTCTTGGATGCAGCTTAAACCTCGGATTAGGAATCTTAACAGCTTGTTCTTGAATAACACCAAAAGTGTTTCTATTTCTAGGAGACTTCCTTCGATAAGTGCACATGAAATCGGTTCTGCTAGCCCTCTCGTTCCACCCCAAACTCAAAACTTCAAATAGTGAGAAACTTAGAGAAAAGCTTAGAAAATTGAGGTTTTGAGGTTTAAAACTTGAATATTATGGTGGGATATGAGATGGGTAAAGGCTAATTGATGTGGGGGAAGAGGGAATATGGTTTAATTTGAAGTTCGGATGAAGAACAATCTTAGAGAAAAGTGGGAACTTTATGGTGTTTTGGATAGGAGATGAGTTGATTGAATGTTTTTGTTGTTAAAGAGGGTAAGATTTGATGATTGTGTAGTTGTAGATGATGATTTTCGGGAAATTCTGGGTTTTGGAAGTGTTGTTTGGAGGCTGGCTTGAAGAAAGAGGTAAAAATCTAGGGCTAAAAAGCTGAAAACCGGCCTGTCACAGAAAAAACCGGGTTCCTGGTTTAGCGTCGCTGTGTCGGCGCGAAAAATTAGAATTTTTTTTGTTGTACCTCTGACGCAATAAATGGCTAGACCCTAAAACACTGGGTCATCCAATGGTGAAGTCAAAAATTTCGCATGAACAGCTCTGACCCAGCGTTTTGAGGCCCGCCATTAGGTGCGTCTCCACTTGCGCCGTCGACTTAAACCGGGAACCCGGTTTCGTGAGAAAAAGTTATGCGCTTTAGGCTCAAGAAAAAGTTAATTCCGACCTCCGAGCGTCAAGTTATGATCTTCCGAAGTTTTGATACCTGGGTACAACAACAAAAACGGGTACCTGGTTTCTACTGTATTGGAAGCCAAAATTTTCATTCTTTTTCGTTTTAACTACCCCAAACTCGTGACCTTCACTCCTGTAATCATCAAAAACACCAACCTTCCTCATTTCTTACAAATAAACACTAAATCAATAACCATTACTCTAATTTACACTAAGAATTTAAAAGACAGGAAAGCAATTTAAAACATGGGTTGTCTCCCAAGAAGCACTTTTGTTTATTACGCCTTTAAGTTCAACGTGTTACCTTCCATGAAGATGGTATTGAGGTCTTTGCGGTGTTCCTCCGCTTAAACTCGCCTCCTCCCATATGTAAAAGCTTAAGAACCTTCCCCCTTAGAATATTGTTCAATCGATCTCTAAAAGGAGGTGGGTAAGTACTTCGTTTCGCCTTCTTACTTTCACGACGAAACTCATTTTCCGCCACATTAGAGTAGATACCCGTTCTCAACGGTATAGGCTAATTTTTACTCCTCGTTTCAATCTCGTATTCATCTTTAAAATGTGGTGGATAGGTGCTTCTCCTTGCCTCTGTACTCTCACGGTGTTGCACCTTGTTTATATAGAACTTGATAATCATTTGTAGTGGTATAGGTGATTCTGATTTTTCATCTCTATTAATTATTCGTGGTGGAGATGATGATTGGTGAACTTTTTGTGGCGGATATTCAATTTCTACTTTATCTTTAACCTTTAATTCTTCAATTGATTCTCCAACCATTTCACATTCGTCTTCGCTTTCAACCCATTCTTCCACTATTACCTCATCATATTTTTTCTGTGAAATCTCTCTAATCTCGATGACCTCTTCTTCCTTTTTTCGTTCTATAACATAATCATGTGCATACACCTTAGGAATAGCAAAATCTGTTTCAATTTGTAAGATTTTTGTTGCTACTCCTTCTTTCACCATGCTAACAAGATTCTCACCTTCTTTCATCACCTCCTCCTTAACAACTTCTTCCGGTTGATCTGTTCATCCCTCGAGGGAGTGGGATCTTCATAAGACTTACTACCACTTTCAGCTAAGTTAGGAGAGTTGTTTCGGGCATCCATTTCTTCTATCATTTGTTGTATGAATGCACAGTTGGCTTTGTGTTCCTCTTCTCTTGCTTTACGCCATGGCTCTCCTGCCTTGACTTCCTCTAGTAGACGATTGACTTTCTCTAGTAGTGTATCTTGTTGATCTTGATTAGGTGGATACTGTTGAATGTTTTCAACCCACTGGTTGTTCCATTCATGGTCTTGTTGATAGTGATATGGTGTTTGTTGTTGAATATTCCCGGTCCATTGATTGTTCCATCCTTGCTCTTGCGGATATTGATAAGCTTGTTGGTAAGTATTAATACCCCATTGTTGTTATCCCGAAGAGCCTTCCAAATAGTCAAATGGACCGGGGATTGGGTAATGTCCTCTATACATCCTTAAGTAAATCTCTTGATCATTAACTGAATAAAGAACCTGTAACAACAAAACAAACAAAAGCATAAAACTGAAAATAAAAGTGCAATTAAACACTAAAGGATAAACACCGTGGTCACACGCTACCGTCCCCGGCAGCGGCGCCAAAAACTTGGTGGTCCTTTGTGTGTTCTAAAATAAATTCAATAAGTAATGAGAACCACAACCGCAAGTGTACGGTTGTCCCGAGTAATAATAGTGATAAACAGGATCGTTCGCAGGGACGGTATGGTTAACTACAATGCTTATCAATTAATGAATGATTGCACTTATGAAAGCAAATAATTGATTTGATAGTTGTTTGTTTGGTTTTTACTAATCCTAAGTATGGAAGACTAATCTAAAAATGAAAATAAATAACTGGACGCAAGTAAATAAAGGTGAGACGCAAATATGAGCAGACAGTACTTGAGAGATGCAAGGGATCCTCCTAACTCTATTTCATATCATATGTTGTTTAAGGATCAAATTGGTCAATTGACATTGGTTGGGATTCGGGAATCTTCGTACCCCGTCAGGGTGGACTACGAAGTTATTCTAGGGTGTCACAAACCCCGTCAGGGTGATTATGATCCACATTCGAATGATTAAGCTAAAAATACCTCATTGGCCATTAAATTAACTACGTTCGTGAAAGTCAAATAGTTTCTATTTTATATTCTGTAATTGATTCTGCACCTAATCCCCCCCGTCAAGATGATCCACACGCCAGTATGTGGAATAGCCTAGATACTAAAACTTGTTATTAGTTCGCGACTCTAAGAACAGTAAATAATCACAAATTACAGAAAAATGTAAAAGACACAATTTGATTTAATTAATTAAAACCTAAATTTAAACATATGAAAATTAATAGAATAGGGATTCACCCATTATGCGTTTCTTGGGAGGCTATATTCGCAAATCTTGATAGAGGCAACACGTCTAACTTTAAAAGACGTTAAATAAAAGTGATGTACGGGAGACAAACCACAATTTTTTATGTTTTTAATTCATGTTTAGTTTAGTTGTTTTTAGTTGATATTGCATATTTGAGAAAGGTATTAGTTTTTTGATATCCATGTATTAAAGAAATCGAGTTAGGGAGGAAAAACGAAATTTATAGGCATATTCTGATGTGCCCACCAGTATGCCAGTCATACCACCGGTAAGCTAGCGGTTCAAAAAGGGGTGCCCACGGATTCAGCCACGAGTTCTTTGCCTAGAGGATGAATTTTCGAAGCTTACCACTCCGGTATGCCGGTCAAGTCAAAACACGTGCCAACAGGTCTTCAAATCAGGTTATTTGCCGAAGCAAGAGTTTCTCGACGAGAAGCACCGGTATCCCGGCTCGCGTCGCTGGAGAGAGAAAAATTTCGAATTTTAGGGTATAAAGAAGAGGAAGGTTAGTCTATTGCGAATTTTACAATCCTTAAGCCTCTCTTTTTTCTCCAAACCTCTCCCCACTCCATTAAAGCTTCATCAAACCTTCCCCAAACATCAAAACACTACCCGAACACCATAAAAACACATCAAATCCGTTCTCCATATCATTACAAAGAAGATTCAACCACCCAAATCTTACCAAAACACATTGAATCCAAGAATCAAAAGCCTAAATTTTCAAAATTAATCCTACAATTTCTTAGATCCATACCAATCCATCAAGAATCCATCTTACTCATATAGATATTCATCATCAAAACACATTTCCTAACCTAAATAAAGCTTGTATAACCAATAATCAAGGGTTTCAAATTTCAAGAGTGGTTAAAGCTTTAAACTGGAAGTCAATTGAGATGACTACAAGAACAGAGACATTATCTACTAAGAGGGAGATAAAGAAAAACAAGGTATTGGGTTCTATTGAGAAGAAAATCAAGTGAGAAAAGTTCTAGTTCCAACAAAAAGGGTAAAATAGATATTGTAAGGAGAGGTGAGCTAGCTGCGTTTGATCGGGCAAAAAGGTTCCACTTTTTGTAAATAAGACAACACAACCTCTCCAATTCAAAGGTTCTATACCCGAAGAAAAAGAGAAAGCTTCAAAGGCCATGATAGCTTCTGCAGAGAAACAATTAAAGGAACTACCTTTTGCTTATGAGAGAGTATTCAATGAAGAAGTTGGTAAAGGAGAGTACAAGAGATCCTTGGAGATTGGTGAAAGATTGGGTCGGTCTACATTCATGGTAAGACGTTCTGAATTATGTCATGAGTTAGTTTCAGAATTCTATTTAGACATCTTGAGCCGAGATAGTGAAGGTTGTGTTCCAGTTAGAGGAAAGTTAGTTTCTTTAACAGTTAAAGAGATTAGAACCCATTTCCAGTTTAAGAAATTGGTTGGACCATGCAAGTGTAGAGAAGCGGCGCATAGACTAAGAATCTTCTATTGAAAATTACTTTTTGAGCATGTTTTAGACAAGGCAAAAGTGCAATCACATAAGGGAAAGTTGAAGGAACCTTGACCTTACAAATATCTTCCACCGGATGCAAGAATTTGGCACAATTTCCTTATCCCTAACGTCTTTGGAAACACAAGAATTTTGGACGTAAGTAAAAAGAACGTTATCTTGTTAAATTGTATTTTGAGAGGAGTAGAGGTGGATGTGGCACAGTTGATCTTTGAGGAGGTGATGCGATTTTCGGTCTCTCCTATCTGGTTATTTAATGTGAAATATCCTACTTTGATCACATGTCTTGTGCGGAAAGCGAATGTGATTTTGGGTGAAGAAGAGAAACTAGAGTTTAAAAAGAGTAACAATATTAATAATGCTTGAATCATGAAAGTCTTGAGAGGAGCGGGATTTACGCAAGTCTCAAAAGAAAAAAAACCAGTAATTTGCAAGAGAAGATGGAGAAGCGTTTGAACAAAGTCGAAGCAGCTCAAACTTCCTTAGCCAAAGATGTGGCACAAATCGAAGCCAATCAAGTGCACATCATGACACTCCTTGAGCAATTAAAGAAAGATCCAGCAAATCCTATCTTGTATGTCAATAATGCGAGGTAATTAGCCTTGAGAGTATGTTCTCTTTATTCTTTACCATTTCTGTAAATATGTTATCTGCTAATTTTAATTTCTTTTTTTTCGAGTCATTTTTGAGTCGTGGGGACACGGCTCATTTTTGAGTTGGGGGTGTGGGGATTCGTTGTCTCTCAGCTCCATTTTTCTGTTTTTAGGTATAAATTAAAATAATTTATACATGGGAATTAGATGCAGAGTGTGTTAAATATCTTGAAAGCATAAGCTCAGTAAGTTAATTATAGTAAGTAGTATGTTTATGAGCTATTTTATTTTGTATGCTTTGAGTATTTGCAGGAAAACACACATTGATAGTAAAGAAAAGATTAGTTAGCAATGCGATAGAAAGTATGTTCGATCTCAGGGAGCCTTGAGTGGTTTCTAGGCCGTGAGATCCAAGCTATTTGATAAACCCATTTGATGAACGTGCTAAAGGTAAGTGAATAACGTAATTGCATAGTTTAGAAAATGATTAAGGCGGTTCTTTCATAAGCCCCTTGTTGCCTTTTAGCTTACTGTCCATTTATTATTTTATATCCTTCTCAGCCCCTTCTAGCCTTTCTAAAGACTTTTTATTTAACCACGTCATAAGCCATATCCCTTTAGATTATAGAACTTTTCCGTATGACCCGCACTCGAATCGCGATGCATATATTCTGCTATCTCCTTTTCCATTGTGCTTAAATTGACCTAGGTGTGTATTTAGAGATTTCCCTTCGGTTTTATCTTTATTGTATTAGGACGATACAACTTTGAGTTGGGAGTCTTGATGTCTCCCCATTTGTGATGATTAAATATTAGTTGGAGACATCATTTTTAGTGTTTTAGAGGTCTAAATACTCGATTTTCACATGATATAATAGACTTTCTCATTTCTAGTCTTGATTTAATGAATTATTATTTTTAGAGCATTTTGGGTTTAATTATTTATATAGTGTGAAGTTTGAAAGATATATATGGAGATTAATTAGATTCCAATTTAATTCTAAGAGATAAAGGAAAGAAGATATGCATGGAAATTGGAGAAAAGAAAGGAAAAGCTAGGATATGGAAAGATAAAGTTGTCAAATAAATCTGAATTCCAGCACCCACGACTACAAATGGTTCATAACTCAAGATTGGATAGGAATTCGAAAGAATGGTCTGAAGAAAAGTTAAAAAGCTTTCCGAGAAGATCAGTTTCGAATATTGGAACGAATCCAACTGATAAGTATTGAAGCAGTTACGGCCAAAACAAAATAGCGGCAGATTATTATCTTTTCTATATTTTAGGGTTACGAATTTGAGTTGGTTTTGGAGTCCAAGTTACTTGTCTTCTACTCCAATAAAAATAATTAGGTCTTTTAAACACCTATAAATACACCCTTATAACTCTTATAAATAATCCTTGCCTCCCATTAATTAGTCCTTAGGTTTATTATCATTAGAGTTATTGAAGAGAACAAGATGAAGTCTTTTATTCAATATTTTAGTTTATTTCTTTAAGGTATGAACTAATTTACCCATACTTGGGTTTTGCATTAGGTATAATCTATGAATTCTATTTTCTTTACATCTATGTTTCTTTAGGAATTATATATTTTAATTTGATATTAGCTGCACACCCATATATTTGTTTATGTGTTTTGAATTATTGCATGTCCAAAACCTGATCACTTTAGGCTTTATTAATAGTTGTTAGATGGTCTCCCAGAAGGGGTGTCTAATTATTGAAACACCACATAACATCTAGTATCCGATATTGGTCCTAACAACACCGATTCTAACTAGATAGTCATTACGGTTTGTTTTAATCACCATATCACCAATTGAAAGAATTGTATTGCTTAGGGCTTTCGTAGCGCTTGATAACCCTAAGTTTAGACTGCCTCGTGGTTGTGCCGTAGCCCTTTTAGCCACTCTAAAGGTCTAAGTTATGGGAATTTAAAATCCTGACTAAGTATCTAAGAGCTGTTATCTCCCTTATTAACTAGAATTTGATAGAAAGAATTAGAAGGATTAGTGCATACTAGCAAAACCTAAGCTATATCTCTCATCTCATATTTTCTCATATTTTTTTTATTGTCTTTACTTTTACTTAGTTTTATTAATTATATCTCAATTATTCATCCTTATTTTCCGTTTCCTTTAATTAATTACTTGCTACTCTATTTATTTGCTCATTCGTGTAACACACTAAGTCCCTGCGAACGAATTCTTTTTATCATTAAAACTTGCACACGTCCTATAATACTTGCACTACCGTGCTAGTCTAGGGTGAATTGTGCATCGTTTATCTATCTTTTATTATATTATTCTATCACACCCTAGGCAACACCACGAGTGCAAATAATCCTTCAAGTGAAGAGACTTCTCGTGAGAAGATCAAGAAGTGACAAAGTTCAAGTTAATCGTATCTTTTATGGAAATAAAGGATGAACGATCCGTTTGACCAAATAAAAGCGCTCAAACATTCTTCGCAGACGGTGTGATGCAAATCAAAGCTAATCAAGCTCATATAATTTACACTCCTTGGGAATATTCATCGCGATTTAGCTAAGCACCCATCATACTTTACATTGGGTGATGATCATGCGAAGAAATAATAATCGAGAGTACATTTTATTTCTTTCTCACCTTTCATCTGACTAAACATAGAATATGTGGTTATTTGTAAACTTTTTAAATTATTTTTTCGTATTCCTTATCGAGTATGTTTTGAGTCATGAGGATACGACTCATTTTTTAGTCGGGGGTATAGGGATTCGTTATCCCTCATTCCCGTTTTATGTGTTTAGGGAAATCTTAAAATTTATCTTAGTGCATATTTAAGCAAGAAAGTGTGTAATGTGTAAAATTTCCCGAAAGCTCAAACCTTAGCGAGTTAATGATAGTTAACTAATGTGTTTATAAACTAGTCATTATTTTTGTGTTGAATGTTAATATGGAAAGACATAATACAATAATAGAAAGGATTAGTAAGAAATGTTATAAAAGTAAGTTTCAACTAAGGGAGAATGAGTGGTGCGTAGAATGTGAGATCCGAGCTCGTTGAAGAACCATCTAATGAATGTGTTGAAGGTGATAAATTATTGAAATCGCATAGTTAGAAATATGACTAAGGCATCTTTTTATAAGTCTTTTATTGCCTTTTAGCTTGCTAACCAAATATTAATTGATATACCATTCTTATCCCCTTATAGCCTATAATCCTTCTCTTTGTAGCCACATTACAAGTCATACCCTTTAGATTATTGGACTTTTCGTTATGACTAAGACATAAGTCATAGGATATTGAGTTAGGGGTGATAGGTACGATTGTAGGAAATACATTGGGTGGGTTTTTGAGCTTGTTTATGTATGCACACTATCGGTAAGGCGCCTTTCATTGAAACCCTTTGCTGGGGTTTATATAAAATATAAGAAAAAATGAGAAAATAACATGACATGACATCTCATATAGAAAAGAGTGGCATGAAGAACTTCAAAAATCTTGAATGCAAATGAAAGAATTGAAAGTAAAGAACCTACGAGCTGGAAATCTTATAAAATCACCAGGAATTGTATTAGGTTTATTGGGGATGCTTATTAAGTACATCAAACGGGTTACGTGAGAACATACTTGATTATAAACTCAATGTCTAGGGAGATTTGTTGATAGGTATTGAGATTAAAGCCAAAATCTTACTTCACATTAAAATAGATATACGATCATACAATCCATAAGCCAACATTACAACCGTAAAGACCTCTTGATTCATAACTATATGATCTAGAAACAATTTAGCTGATAGAGAGTACTTGATTGGACCATAGGGATACTATGTTAGGATCGAGGAACAATTTTTAACCACCATATCAGACTAGGCGAAAAACCTACCCTTCTTGCATTGTGAAATTAATCTAATCTTTAAATTATAACGTGTTGATTGTTTGTATAATAAGTATATATAATCTACTTTATAAATATTATTAAATGAAACTTATTAGGTAGTTGTTTTTGGATCATTCTTTACATTCTTCTCTCCATTCACAGTTGACCTAGTTGATATAGACTTCCCTAGTTTAGTTCTCATTTCTTATTTTTCCGAACAAAAAAAGTTTTAGATATGGGTCTTAATGTCTCCATTTATGTGATAGATTAATCTACTCACGAGACATCATTGTAGGGTTATATTATGCGTATGTGAGGGATTATTCCATATATTTTGATTGTTTCTCATTTCTTGTCTAGTTTTGGAGAATTGTTACTTTTAGAACTATTTATGCGTAATTTGTGTGTTAAGTGTTAAATTCTTAGGTACTTGGATGATATTATATCCTCAGACGGGATAAGAAGTCGAGAAAGGAAGGTCAAACCCTAGTAAAGGTGATAAAGGACAAGAAGCCACTTTTGGAAAGTTAAAGTAGTTGTCAACAATATTTAATTTTTTTAGTATCATAACTTGACATTGATGAAGACTCTAAAGGATACCTTTGATTTTTATATATGACTTAGATTCAGGAGCACGTAAGAACAGACAGATTGTGATTTGGAGTTGAATTGAAGAAGTTATCAAAGTTGCAGTTGTAGTGGTTTAAACCCGTGTTATTCATTGAAAACATTGTTGTCCTACATTTGGTCATTTCAAAGAAGTCCACAACCAAAATACTTTTTCCAAATGCTTTTGGGTTGGATTTGGTCATTTAAAAGAGGTCCACAACACATTAAATATTTTTAACAATATCTCCATGGGGAACAGTGGAGGATATTCAGGTCCGATCAGGTAATATCACCATCCCTACTGATTTTGTTATCTTGACTTCGATGCAGATAAGCAGGTTCCAATTATACTTGGAAGGCCTTTCATGGCCACCAGTTAGAGCATCATCAACTTCCAAGAGGGGACAGTTACCCTCTATGCTAAGAACATATCCGAGACATTCCACGTCTGGGGTAAGAACCAAAGGAAGTCAGATCTCACCGTTCCCATCACCCATAACCTTTCACATCGCAAAGTCCCTAAAGAAATCCACACAAAACCTGTGGATCCTAAACCAAACATTGAGTTTGGGGTCGGCCATGAAGTTATATGGAAAGCCCACAAACCTGAGAATATGCCACGAAGTTTTAAAGACTCATGGATGGGACCATTCATAGTCACTGAAGTTGTCTCAACCAAGGTGATATAGATCTAGCCCAAAAGGGGCATCAAACGGAGGTTAGTAGACATTCATAACCTTGCTCGTTGCTAGGGAGGCTATATTCGTAAATCTTGATAGAGGTGACGCGACTAACTTTGAAAATCCTTAAATTAAAGTGTTGTTTGGGAGACAACCAACAATTTTTTTATATTTTTAATTCATTGTTAGTTTAGTATTTTTAGTTGATATTTCATATTTGAGAAAGGTATTGGTATTTTTGATGTTCAATTGTTAAGAAAAATTGAGTGAGGGAGGATAAATAATTTGAGCATATTTTGACCTACCCGCCGATATTGCTGGTGAGATGACCGGAATGCCGATGGGTCAAAAACCGTGACACTGTTTCCAAAATCAAGTTCCTTTCCGAGACAGAGATAAATAATAAGATTACAGACTGGTAATGCCGGTCTGATGGCCAGTATGTCGGTGGAAGAAAAATCGTGGGCATGGTACGAAGAATCAGGTTCAATGCCGAGCAACATGAGAAAACCGTGGACCACGCTGGGAAAAGTATATTGTCCATGTAATCGGTGTTATAATAATCGAAAGTTTACACTAGCCGATGATCAAGCACATCTATTTAAGTGGGGTATTTAGCCAGAGTATGAGGTTTTGACGAAACACGGGGAAGAAGTAGTAATTCCCATGGATTGACCAAACAAAGATAATGTAATGGGTAATGTAATTAATGATTTGGGACCACGGTTAAATTGGTGGGAACTCTGGTGTCACCATGATAAGTGACGATAACGTCAATGGAAGTGGTTGTGGGTCATTCGACGAGTTGTTCAAAGAAAACAAGACAGATTTGTACCTAGATTGTACTAAGATGAGTTCTTTGGATTTCATAGCAAAGCTAATGCATGTGAAAGTGAAGATCAAGTGGACGAACACCTCGTTTACCGAACTTCTTCAGTTGTTGGTCGTGTTTTTCCTTAACCTCATCACTTACAAGATTCTTATGCGGATTGTAATAGAAAGGTGAAAATTTTTGGGCATGGGATACACCACGATCGACGTGTGTTTGAATGAGTGTGCATTGTTTTACAAAGAGAATGAGAATCTTGAAAAATGTCTACTTTGTGGAGAATCATGGTGTGACCCGAAGAAGGGGAAGAAAGTGTCCCATAAGAAGTTGCGTTATTATCCGATTGCGCCTAGGTTACAGAGAATGTATGCTTCGAGGCCCACCGCGAAAGATATGATTTGGCACCTTACCAGAAAGAGTACTGACGAAGACGTGTTGTGTCATCCCATTGATGGTAATAGTTGGAAAAGATTTGACGAGAGGAATCCCGAGTTTGCTAGTGAACCACTTAACGTACGCCTTGGTTTAGGGATCGATGGGTTTTGTCCTTGGGTTTTGTCCTTTCTCCATGCAAAACAACTAATACAGCATGTGGCCGGTTCATTGACGATTTAAAACTTGTTGCCTTGGTTATGCATGACATAATCCACCTTTATGCTTACAATCTTGATTCTGGGTCCTTGTTCACCTGGAAAAGATATGGACGTATTTTTCCGTTCGGCTATAGATGAGTTGGAAATGTTGTGGGGTATGGGGGTAGTTACATGGGATGCACATATGAAGGAGGAATATGTGATGAAGGTTGGTTTGTTGTTCATGACGAATGATTAACCGGCTAGATCGTACACTTTAGGATGGTCGGGTTAAGGATACTTAGCTTGTCCCGAATGCATGGAATATACTCCTTTCGTGAGTGTTAATAGAGGAGTTTTCTATTTTGATCACAGACGGTGGTTGCCTCTGAAATATCGTTTTCGGAAAGACGATACTTTGTATGTTAAAGCTCATAATAGGGCCCCCTCGGACACATAGTCCCACAGTTATTCAGACACAGATCAGTTGGTTGCCGATTGTATTTCCTGGAAAACACAAGAACTTCGGTAGGAAGGTGGTAATGATAACTGGGCCTCGTGAGTCGAACTAGAAGAAAAAGAGTATATTCTACTGTTTACTGTATTGATTGGAAAACTTGTTGAAACATAACATTGTTGTGATGCATTGTGAGAAGAATGTTTGTGATGCACTTCTAGGCACAGTTGTTGGTTTAGATGGAAAAATTAACAAAGATAACGTGAAGTCGGAAAAGATTTGCAACTCATGAACATCAGGTCAGATTTGTAGTTATTTGTCAATTCACGTGGTAACACCATTCTACCACGTGCAAAGAATGCGATGAAAACCGATAAGCGATGAGAGTTTATAGAGTGGTTGAAAGTGCAAAAGTTTCCAGATGGGTTCGCTTGTAGCTTGCGGAACAACATTCAGAGTGACACCGGGAAGATTATCAGTATGAAATCCTATGACTGGCATATTCCGATGCAGTTTCTATCGTGGCTTGTATTCCAGGACTAATCGACAAAAAATCCGTTAGCGATCCGATTATTGGGTTGTGCAACGTGTTCAGGAATTGGAGTGCGGAAAGTCTAAAGTGGTCGAGCTTATGTGCAAGTTGGAGATGATTTTTCCTCCAGCTTTTTTTGATATTATGATCCGCCTTGTTTTGCACTTGTACGAGGAAGCTCGGTTAGGAGGCCCGGTTCAGATGCTTTGGATGTACCCGTTTGAGAGGTACTTGAAGAAACTAAAAGAATATATTCGGAATCCGGCTAGGCTAGAGGGTTCGAACGTCGAGGGATACGCTGTAGAGAAAATTTTGACATTCATATCTCGATACCTTCGAGAGGAAAGTACAAAGTTCGGGCAGATACAGTGAGCCGAGTACTAAAATTAAGGAAATATCAGTGTTTAACAGCCAGTGCAAGCCGATTGGTAAGAAAAAGTATGGATATATACCCTTCGCAGAGAAGGACCACATCGATTGGTACATCCTTTAGGATAATAACGCAACTTCTGGTCCGTGATAGTGTGTTTGAATGAGTGTGCATTGTTTTACAAAGATATGATATGAGTATTTTAATTAAAATATTATTTACCGTTTATTTAAATATTGCATTATCGATTATTAACACTATGTTTTGTTTTTAGGGAACACAAGTCATCACTTCTGGTCCGTGATAGAGAGGCAAAACACCGGGAGTATTTTTGTTGATGGTTCAGGATAAAGGTATAAAACTCAACAAACTAAGTTGACTTTATTTCAACTAATAACTTACCACGTGTGCAGGTGTTCACAATGGAACAAAACGGTACTCCACTTGCTACGAAAGAGCTACTATTGTTGTCTAACATGTCAAATAACTTCGTATATCAATATGACTCTTGCGTTGTGAACGGGGTCAAATGGATAACGCGTGAAAAGAGTGAAAAGAGAGTTACTCAATATTACAGAGTTTGTACAATCACAAGTTAGTTTCTTTTGTTTTTTTAGTTGATTGTTTGTATATTAAATATTTATTTTGTAATTTCATAGGTGAAGAACCATTTTATGCTTAGTTGGTCAACATTGTCGAGGTTGAATTCACTGGTGGTTGTTCACTTGTGTTGTTTAAGTGTAAGTGGTATAATGCAAATGAAAAAAAGAAACTGCGAAAAAGAACACGGAGCAACAATTATCCACACAAGTATATTTTTGTGGACTGAAGAACCCTACATCTTATCTACTCAAGCAAAAAATGTCTTTTACATTGATCAAATTAACGACCATCACGGATTGAGTCCCGAGCTATTTGGTGCACAATCGATTTCCACTGGTCCAGATCCAATGACATTCTGTTGGCTAATACAAACTTGGATTCAGAATACCCGGTGTTTGAATTGGCTAATGGACAAGGGATACAGATCGATCTTTCGATTTTTAACTTTGTACCAGAACCCGCTGATCCTATTGATGATGAAGAGTATGATGACACCTTAGGAGACTACGAGACTGATGAGGAAACTATATATGTTGATAGTGACGATGAACCAGTAATAGTTGATGATGGGGACGAGACTGATTAGTTGTCTATTTCTTTTTTATTACGTATATTCCATGTATTCAGAATTTTTCTATGTTTGAGTTATTTTGATCCCATGATTATGATGTGATGTGTTATGGTATATACTAGTTGATGGTAGGGACGAGACTGATTAGTTTTGTTATGGATTATATATTAGGTAAAAATGTAAAATAATTTTTTTTACGCGATCATACTCAAGTAATATAAGTTTTATGCCCGTTTCACATATAGAAATAAATAAATAAAAGAACAATAAAATAAAAAAATAAAATAAAATAAAAAAATAATCAAAACAATTAATAAATAAAAGAAAAAAAAAACAAATAAAAAAAAAATTAAAATACAATTTAAAAAAAAGGTCCTTAGCGAGGACAAAGTCCTCGCAAAAGACTACAAGTATTTAGCGAGGAGATCATCGTGAAGAACTCCTCGCTAAAGACTTGAGGTCTTTTGCGAGGACTTGGTCCTCGCTAATGAGTGAAGACGAAAAATTGGGAACGGGGAAAGGCGGTCAAAGTCCGTGCCTTCCCCAAATTTAGACCTTTAGCGACGACTAAACCCCTTTAGCGAGGACATGGTCCTCGCTAAAGGACCTATCGAATTTAATTAAACCGAACCCTCCTTCTTCTTCCTCCACTCTACACCTTCATCTCCATTAAAACCCACCCCAAAAATTCCGGGGATAACACTTGCGATTCACGGCGAAGCTCCACCATCAGCAACAACACCCTATCATCAACATCAAAGGTAAGAATTGCTATATTTTATCAATTTTTTTTCTTTAATCACGATTTCAACTTGACTTTTATGGTTTGTATATGCTTTGTGGTGATTATATATCAACTTTTAATAACCATTACTCGGAATTAAAGGTATGTAATCCAACTTTTTTTTTTACTATTTTTTTAGAAGTTAATTTTGGTCATATAAATTAGTTTCCTTTTAAATTCTGAAATTATGTAGTTATTTAAGCTTATTATTTAGTTTATTAATTTAAAAAAAAAAACAAGTTTAGTTGTAAATTTATGGTTTGATTTTTTGGGAATTTAGTTGAATTGTAGTTGGATTTTATTTGGAATTGTATAATTATCAATTTTATGGTTACAATTGTAATTTTTAATTAAATTTAGGTGCTTTAGAGTAAATTATATAAATTATGGGTTAAATTGAAATTTTTAAAATAAATAGGGCCTTTGTGAATTTCTAATTGAATTTAGGTGCCTTAGTGTAATTTTAAGAACTTTAACGATTTAATTGTAATTTTTAAACTATCTAGGGCCTTAGTGAATTTTTAATAAAATTTAGGTGCTTTTGAGTAAATTATAGAAATTTAAGGGTTAAATTGAAATTTTTAAAATAATTAGGGTCTTAGTGAATTTTTTATAAAATTTAGGGCCTTAGTGTAATTTAAAATCCTTTAGGGGTTAAATTGTAATTTTTAAAATATTCAGGGCATTAGTAAATTTTTAATAAAATTTAGGTGCCTTAGTGTAATTTAAAGAACTTTAGGGATTAACTTGTATTTTTTAAAATATTTAGGGGCTTAATGATTTTTTAAAATAAATTTGGGTGCCTTTGTATAATTTAAAGAACTTTAAGGGTTAACTTGTAATTTTTAAAATATTTAGGGCCTTAGTGAAATTATAAAATAAATATAGGTGCCTAAATCAATATTTAGAATTGTATTATTTTTATTAGATGACAGATGTTACGCCTAGAGGACACGATATCGGCGGGGATGGCCATGATCCCACTCGGAATCCAGGCAATCCCATAAGGGGTTGCAACACACAAGGTATTTTTTCTTTGTAAACATAATTTCGAATAAATTATTATTTTAATCGTAAAATTAAACAGGTAATAACCAGAGAAAACCTAGGGGCAAGACAACTCTTACTTCGGTAACGGAGGCAAAACATAAGTACGGAGGGAGACTTCCGATTGATTTTTGCACGTACGACAACACCTGGAACCCGGTGGGAAAATACTCACATCACGTGACTCAAGTAATCAACCACACTATTTGGTAGAATGTTAGGCTACACTACAAGTTCTGGACAGATGTGCCTGAAGATGAGCAGAGAAATATTTTGATTCAATTAGGGGTAAGTCAACAATTTTTTTTAATTTATTTGTCGTTAACTAAAAAAATATAATTAATTTAATTTATTTGTAAATAGGAATTCTTCTTGGTAGAGGAGTGGTAGGCCCACCCGAATTTAATCGATATACAGATAATGATAACCAATAAATGCGGTAAGGGCTACAACGACCACAAGAATAGTGTAAAGAGAAAGCATTATGAGTCCCAGGTGAGAACGGATGATAAGACACCTGAGAACTGGAAGCTCACTTTGAAAATGCGGTATCGGAGCAAGATCCAGTAATTGTACTATTTTAACTTGTAATAAATAAAATATTATCTTAATTGACTAACATTATTTTTTTCATTTCTTGTTTTAAAATAGCACCAAACTAAAGTAAATAAAGAGAATAGGGGGCTGTTGCAGAACCTGAGCGGGGCGGGATCTATGAGCCACAACCGGAGGAAGGATATCTTAATGGAGGTAAAAAAACCTATAACAATAATTATTTAAATATCTTTATTTGAATGTTTGCCTTTTTACAAGGAGAGGGGAATAGTCAACCCCTCGAGTTGCCGGGGGTGACGAGGAAGCGTTGCCTCTACCCAAAATAAAAAGATTCTTCTTCGAAATCGGGTGCAGCCGTAAGAAGAACGAGTGGAGGAGCCCCGAGTACGAGAGAGCAAACGTATGTTTAATATTTTAATATATCTTAATATTTTAATATTTTAATATTTTTGTTATTGAACATGACACGTTGAGGGAGATTCTCGAAAATAGAGTTTGGGAATCACAAAGTTAAAGCGACGATTTATCGTGTTCACCCCCTTGACGCAACAGGAGTAGGTTGACGCGGTGATGGAGGGGGTCGATTAGGGTTAGGAGACAGTATCTGTTACTGGATCCCGGGAGTTGGCCACCCGCTTACGGTGAAGAGGAAGTCTGCTAATGCCTGGGATTCAGTCAGCGAGAGTATGCTTCGGGATTACGAGTGGCTAATGAAATCCCTGAATAAGTTCCTTTTCTCCCTAGGCAGGGACCCGATGCCAGAATACATTTCGCGATCCTCGGCTACCACAGCTAGTACGCGACCCACGAAGGAGTCGATGGACTCACGGATGAGTATAGCCATCACGTTGCTAAATAGGTGTCGAGAAGTATGTGGACACGAGGCAGCACTTGTCCGTTAATCCGACAATCGATCGGCTTCTCCCGCTGGTTCCTCCCGATCCCGATCACGAGCTCGATCCCGATCCCGACCCACTACCTCTGTTCCGTCAAACTCGCGCCTCCATCTTATGGACCAAGGTGAAGATGAAGATGTATCTAATCCTTAGTGTGTTATTCGGTTGACTATTTATTATATTATGTTGACTTTTTATGACTTCAACTATTTTTGAATTTCGGGTTGTAATTATCTTTTTCTTATGACTTTGACTATTTATGACTTGTTTTTTAATTTAGTTTTCGTATTATACGATTTTTGTCGTTTCATATATATAAATAAATATATAAAAGAACAATTAAATAAATAATAAAAAAATAATCAAAATAATTAAATAAATAAAAGAAAAACAAAATACAATTTAAAAAATTAAGGTCTTTTGCGAGTACAAAGTCCTCGCAAGATATAAAGTCAGTGTTCCTCGCGAAAGAGTTGACCAGCAAAAGGGACGACTTAGTTCGCGCAGTTGACTATGTCTTTAGCGAGGACCTTGTCGTCGCAAAAGACAATAACTTTAGTGAGGACTTGGTGTTTTCGCTAAAGATAGATGTCACACGCGATGACACGAGAAGTCGTCGCGAGTGACTGTCTCTCGCTAAAGTCTTCAGCGAGGACTTTTCCTGTCTCTACTGAGGGAGACGGTCCTCGCTAAAGACCATATTCAGTAGTAGTGTTGATATAGAGACTTCCCTTGATTAGTTTTTATTTCTTATTTTGTTAGAACGAAATTTTTTTGAGTTAGGGGTCTTAATGTCTCTATTGATGTGATAGATTAATCTAGTCAATGAATATCATTTAAGGGTTATATTGCGCTTATGTGAGGGGTTATTCCCTATATTTTAATTGTTTCTCATTTCTTTTCTAGTTTTGGAGAATTGTTACATTTAGAACTATTTGTGTGTTAAGTGTGAAACTCTTGGGTACTTGTATAATTTTATGGCCCAAGACGAGGATAAGAAGTTGAGAAAGAAAGGTCAAACCCAAGTCAAGTTAATAAAGGACCAAGAAGCCACTTTTGTAAAGTGAAACTAGTTGCCAACCAAATTTAGAAATTGACTTTTGGGTATCATCACTTGCAATTGATGAAGATTCTGGAGGATACCTTTGGTTTCTAGATATTATTTAGAGTCAGGAGCGCGTAACAACTGACAGATCGTGATTTGGAGTTTAATTGAAAAAGTTATTAAAGTTGTAATTGTCATGGTTCGAACCGGTCCACTATTTATGAAAAATGTTTTTGGGCTAGATTTGATCATTTCAAAGAGGTCCACAAACCAAATACGTTTTCCACTATTCATGGAAAACGTTTTTAGGTTGGATTTGATTATTTAAAAGAGGTCCACAACCCATAAAACATTTTTAACCCTTTAAACATCAAAATTAAAGTTTAGAAAAGGGTTACCAATAATTATTTTCAAAATAAAGAGAAGAAAAGAGGAAGAAACACTTGGGAGGAGAAGGTACAATCTACTACACCATTCCTTATCATCTAAGGTAATTAGCATTACTTTCTTGTCTTAAACAGAAGATTCTAATCTTTTTACTATTTAGTTTTATTTTTGTAGTTATGCACTAAATTCTTTTAGATTGAATTTGAAATTATGTATGAATCTAGAATAATCTAATAATGTTTTTTGTGTTATTTAAGAATTAATTTTAATTGAATGGGAAGAGATTTTATAGATGCCCGTGGATTGACTGGATTAAGCTTTCTATAAATTTATAAACAGTAGATTGACCGAATTATCTAATTAGGTCCCGGGATTTAGGAACAAAAGTTATTTATATACTATAATTGTTTGTTTTGTTGGTTGTAATTGAAACGTTGTCGGACAATCTATTTTTTTTTTTTTTGAATAATTAACCTGTTAGTTTATAAAATTTGATAATCAAATCCCAAATTTGTTACGTTTTTAAAAGTTTCATTTTTTTAATTATTTTGCATTTGGAAAACTTAATTATTTTGGTTTTAACCTATAATCTTACTATCATTTCAATTATAAATATATATATATATATATATATATATTGAATTTTCTAATTTGATTTTTTAGAATGAACTTTAATTGTTATTTTAAATATGGTTACTTAACTGTATACTCAGTTTCAATTGCACCACAAGTTACACCCATTTTTTGATAATTCAAATTTATTCAGTCTCGTAGTGTTTACTTAATCTCTTTGGGCTAAGGATCGTGTAAGTATATGAGTCTAATTGGGATTTGTGTTTGGTATTATAGGTTTGAATTAGATGAAGAGGGGAGAGTTTTGTGTTTCCAATATGATCACCCAGTGTTGGCATTATTAAATGAATGATTATTTAATTTATTAATTCTTTCATGTTCATAGGAGAAGTGGGAAAAACTATTTGTGTTCTAATAGTCTCACCTTAATTTTTGTGGAAAAAAATGTTGGAATTACTAAAATTCAAGAGCTTTACTTTATTAATTCTTTATTTCTCTTGGGAAAAGTGGGAAAACTTTTTATGTGTTAAAAAGTCTCACCTAAAAAATGAAGAAGAAAATAAAAGCAAAAACCGACAAAAATTAATGGTAGCGGTTTCGGAAGTTACAAGACTTGGTGAAAGAAAACGGTTAGCTTTAATGACCATTGAAGAGGCATTAAAGTGACGGTTTTTTGTCTTGCCACAAGACTTGGTGGGAAAAAAACGGCTAGCATTAATGAGAATTGAAGAGGCATTTATGTGACGGTTTTTCTTGTCTCATCATTTTCTCTATAAATAGTGACTTTGTCACTTGCATTTTTTAGAGAAAAAAAAAATGTAATTCTAGAGAGAATGCAATAATAATTCTAGAAAGAATAGAAAAATAATTCTAGGGAGAAAGAATATTATTCTAGAGAGAAAGGAAATTGTTCTAAAGAGAATAGAATATTATTCTAGAATTTCAGAAAATGGAACACTCCATTCTCAATGATTAGTCAAATCATTTTGACATAGAGATAAGAGTAGAAGAGGGATACGATTGTTGGAGATACCGGTACTCACGGAATATCTTTTTCAACGCTGCACGTTTTCAGTATTCGTATCTAGAATATGTTTTTAATATTTCCATGTAAGTTCTTTTCCCATTTCTTGTAATAGTTGTTGTATTACAGTTTTTGGGATACCTTTATATTCCATTTTCCATTTTATTGTAATAGTTGTAGTATTACATTTTTTAAAAATGTTTTTATCTTTAAACAATTTTTACTTTATCAGTGATATTGTTAGTTTTTATCAACAATTTGAAAAAGATATTTTCAATATCACCGATTGTAAAATAGTTTTTCTATTTCGGCGGTTGCTTCATCCTTGAACGCAAAAGCCATTCCCGGCGTGCTTATGTTGGATCCTTTCAATGGTTTCAACTACAAACGTTGGGCACAAAAGCCACTGATATTCATTGAACCATATGAACTAGATCTTGTTGTTCTCGAGGTACTCCCTGCCATTGTGGGAAATGTGGAAATTACC
This sequence comes from Nemophila menziesii, assembly GCA_029959085.1. Classification (NCBI taxonomy): domain Eukaryota; kingdom Viridiplantae; phylum Streptophyta; class Magnoliopsida; order Boraginales; family Hydrophyllaceae; genus Nemophila; species Nemophila menziesii. The sequence continues at coordinate 6,492,293 of JARWIR010000030.1, forward strand.
AAAGAACACTATGCTAGGATCCTAGCTCTTGAAGTTGAGTTCAAGAAAGATAATTCAGTGTTTCGGGAATGGATCTTGGATAATGTGACGAATATTGTCTTTTATCTGTGTGTCGTTGAGAAGTCAATAAGACTATCTGTGAAACAGTTTAAAAAAGGTACGAGGGTGATGATTCTGATGAGAAGAAATACATCACTTGGGAACGACCCAAAAAGATCCAATCGGTCCCATACGAGTCAGAAAAGTGAACCGGCTCAAGGATAAGTCCTTAATTTTCCATGTTTATATAAGTTTAAGGACTACTTTCCCCTTTCTATTACAACTATTTAACTCTTGATGCACTAAATATCATTCATAGATTATATATCAATTGGATATTAAATCTATGTGTGAATGAAGATCTATATGAAGATATCTATATTTTGCAACATGAAGGGTTGGTGGTTTTGGATTAAAGGGATAAAGTATGAAAACTTAGAACATCGTTTTGTGTTGTTAAGCAGGCACCTTGCTAATAGTACCTTAATAAAAGATAGATCAGGTTGTGTTACACTTTTTCAATAGGTGTATGACATGATTGTCTTTTGGTACTCAATTTTCATGGGGCTTACTACTTCCAATCTTCGTTTTATGAATAAAATATGTGGGAGAAGATGATCCTAAGAAAAAAATTCATTTGAGTAAATAATGGAATTTACCTTAGTTAGTCTCACTGTGTTGGAAAGGGTTGACTCTGTTGATATAATGTTTGGTAAAAACTTCCTTATAATACTAGTATTCGTGAATAAGAGAATTGTGGGGGTTGTACCCCTTAATGAATATGAAATAATTATAAGGAAAATGATGTTCTTAATGAACTATACTCAACTTGGTATTTTCCATATTGTAAAGAGACTCAAGTGTTGAACATTGGATTATTTTTTGTCATTTAATAAAGTACAAGAGAGTACTATTGATCTAATCTGCGTTTTAAAATAATTCCTATAGTTCTTGTAGGATTTTTTGTTACACAAACTGGGTCTCATATAAATGATGAAATAAATGGTTGATTCTTTTACTAATAGACTTAGTTGGGAGAATAATCCTAGAAATGTTGAGTGATAGGTTTAGAACCCATTAATGGGGAACCTATTACTAATTATTATATATGATGCACTAACTTCCTATCTATATAGTGTAAATTGTGAATACATGAGAAAATTAAAACTTAATGAATTCATAGCCATGCGTGGTGGTCCTATTGAGACGGACTTGATGAATTCACCGTTGAGGTTGTTGTATATTTCGCAAACTTAATGAATTCATAGCCATGCGTGGTGGTCTTATTGAGATGGACTTGATGAATTCACCGTTGAGTTTGTTGTACATCTATCAAACTTAATGAATTCATAACCATGTGTGGTAGTCCTATTGAGATGAAATTGATGAATTCACCGTTGAGGTTGTTGTATATTGATCATAATATGAATTTAAGGAGACGTCCTTGATGTTCTCAAGGGATGAGTTTTTAAACTCACCACGAATTCATAGCCCATAAGGGTGGTCCTAAAGAGAAAGGACTTGATGAATTCGCGAGACACATAATGAGGTTGGGCTTTATTGCTTTTAATGATCTTGAAATTCGAGAGGGGTCGGCTAATGAGGCTAGACGCTCTTGGAGATCACCTATGTGCAAGAAAAAGGTGATGTTTGAGGAATTTGTAACTATTAGCCGGGTAGAGTATGTGATGTGAGCGTCTCGATCGAAAACTGTCAAGTTCAAGTGTACGTTCACTTGACAGGGATTTGGTGGTTGTCTCACTTCACTATGTGTCAATTCAAATCGAAAGATATTGCTACTTAAGTACAATTCACCCATATGTTGGTGTTTACGGAAACATGTTCACCTTCTCTCCCAAAGAACCTGAGTGAGGAATTTTTGGAATTAATAAATGAATAATTATTTAATTTATTAATTCTTTCATGTTCATGGGAGAAGTGGGAAAAACTATTTGTGTTCTAATAGTCTCACCTTAATTTTTGTGGAAAACAAATGTTGGAATTACTGAAATTCAAGAGCTTTACTTTATTAATTCTTTATTTCTCTTGGGAAAAGTCGGAAAACTTTTTATGTGTTAAAAAGGCTCACCTAGAAAATGAAGAAGAAAATAAAAGCAAAAACCGACAAAAATTAATGGTAGCGGTTTCGAAAGTTACAAGACTTGGTGAAAGAAAACGGTTAGCTTTAATGACCATTGAAGAGGCATTAAAGTGACGGTTTTTTGTCTTGCCACAAGACTTGGTGGAAAAAAAATGGCTAGCATTAAATAAGCATTGAAGAGGCATTTATGTGACGGTTTTTCTTTTCTCATCATTTTCTCTATAAATAGTGACTTTGTCACTTGCATTTTTTAGAGAAAAAAGAAAAATGTAATTCTAGAGAGAATGGAATAATAATTCTAAAGAGAATAGAAAAATAATTCTAGGGAGAAAGAATATTATTCTAGAGAGAAAGGAAACTATTCTAAAGAGAATAGAATATTATTCTTGAAATTCAGAGAATGGAACACTCCATTCTCAATGATTAGTCAAATCATTTTGACATAGAGATAAGAGTAGAAGAGGGATACGATTGTTGGAGATACCGGTACTCCCGGAATATCTTTTTCAACGCTGCACGTTTTGTGTACATGTATCTAGAATATGTTTTGAATATTTCCATGTAAGTTCTTTTCCCATTTCTTGTAATAGTTGTTGTATTACAGTTTTTGGGATACCTTTATATTCCATTTTCCATTGTATTATAATAGTTGTAGTATTACATTTTTTCTAAATGTTTTTATATGAAAACAATTTTTACTTTATCAGTGATATTGTTAATTTTTACCAACACCCAGGAGACTAGAGCTAGTCCTTTGAGGTATGCAAGACGTCATAGGAGGGTGCCAGCTTCTATAAGTATTGATCTCAATCTCAAACTGGGCCCACCATCTGTCAGAAATCAGGAACCTAAGTATCGCACAAGATTATTCCATTGTCCAGATCATCTACCTTTACCCATTGTTCAAGGAAATCAGGAACGTGAGTGTACTTCAAGCTTCAACAACTTTTATCCATTACTCAAGGAAGTACTAGTAATAGTATACAACCACCTGCCCCTATTGACGTTCAAGAATTTGATGATGAAGTACGCATCTCTTCATCAGGGGCATTTGAAGAAGTATTATTTTCTTTCCTTGTGTTTTTAAATGTCTTGTATACTTTGATTGAAACTAATAGTAGCGTATATTTTCATTTTGTGATAGGCGAAAACCAGAAGGAACAGTGAAAGAGCTATTGTGGTTAATGATGATGCTGGTAAGTTATTTTTTTTACCTTTATATGTATTTCGTGGGTACTTTTCAAATATGTATACTTATTTTATTATTACAGAACATCCTTCTTCTTGTGTTATTGCTAATGCTCGTTCTAAGCATAGAAGAGCTTCTCCGAATCAAACAATTTGTCAATAGTGATATCTACATTAACCTGGATGGTAGTGGAAGTAGCAGCTCCGTGGTAATTAATAAATCTGTTATATTTCATGATTCACATCTTCTCTATTTATTTATTCCAATCGTATTTTTATATTTAATTACAGAGACATAATGTTGTTTAGAGTGTGGCACCACCACCTCCAACACCAGTGAAGGAGCCTACTTTTGACTGTCCAGTTTGCTTGAGTCTATTTGCTGAGATGTTCTGACCAAATATGGTCACATTTTCTGTAAGGGTTGTATCAAAGTTGTTATATCTGTTTAAAACGAATATCCTACTTGTAGGAAAAGGATTACTATGTGCGGGAGTTATTAGGGTTTACCTTCCTACTGCTACATAATTTAGGGTACATCTAACTTTCGCATATATCTTACTGTCTTACTATTTTTTACTAATTGAGTAGTTTTTGTGTGTAATAAGTTTGGTCAGTTTGTAATGGCCCGGAATTCTTCTATACAAGAAGAGAGAAAGGAAAGCTAAAATGATACTATTGGCAAGTACAAGAGGTTCTTGTGGGAAATTTAAAATAAGTGTTATGAGAAATGTTATCTTTATGTAGGATATATTATATTATATATACCCATGCTAATTTTTTGGGTTAACTAACAAGAGCTATGGAAGATGCTAAGAGTTCTTGTTAATGTTCGTTGTTAATTGTTATGAAACAATTAAAATAGTGGATGAAATAGACTTGGGTTATGGTTAGCACAACAATAGAGTATGTGAATGTGATAAAATATTTGCTTTCTATCTATTTGTTACCGATAAGATATGCTATAAAACTTAGCACAATGATTGGCATTATTTTCACTTATTGTGTCATTGTGTATAAATGTCAATTTAATTGTGTAAGCCTTAATTTTACGTCCATCCTGCTTCTTCTCCTAGGGATAAAAGTTCTCGCTTCCTTTGCATGACCATGTTCTTAGGTTTAATAATATCTTATCTCGCGAAGGTTTTTTGGAGGATTTTTTGTCCTTTTGCTATCTTTAGCCATTATTATTACTAGTTACTTTTATCTTTAGGAGGATTTTTTTTTAGAAAATTTGTCCTTTGTGTTGGTATTAGTGGTTGATTCTTGAATTGCATATCCATCATTTTTTCATCCACTTGGAGAAGACTGTCACAAAATCATGTTGAGTGAATTCTGTCACTGAGGGTGAAGCCATGTCGGTCCTTGAAGCAGTGAAAACATGTTAGGACCCTTTAAGGACGAAAAACTATCATTTCTGGATAAACTTGGAATTTATCTGGTCACTGTCAGCTGCGCGGTAGACATAAAGTCGTTCGGGGTGCGTATTGGATAGATTGTTAACGAGTAAGGAAACATGAGTTTCAAACATCTACCCAAAAGGTACAACAATTTAGCCGGGGCTACTTCAAGTCCAACTTAGAACCTAATTTGAAAAACTTACCATCGGTTAACAGTCGGATTCTTTTGATTAAAAAAAGTTCTTGTAACAAAAGATAATATTTACATTTCAAAATAGCTGAGATGATTTTAATATAACAATAAAAATATAAAAAAAATGTTCTAATCCAGGTTACATGAGAAATAATGATATATAATATGTAAATTGTATGTAATTTGTGATAAAATTTTACTTAGTTTTCAATCTTTTAATATGGTGAAATTCGTCCTATTATTTTTCCATCACACCTCGATTTAGGAAATCAACTATGCTATTCTTTTATGTATTATTGTACGTGGATCGATATATTTATTAAGGATTAAAAATATAAAACAATAAATTAAAAGGGATAACTAGATTTTTGCTTTCTTAAAAGTCTATTACCAGAACGAATGCTTAGTATCAAGTTCACTATCATAATTCCTTACATATATACAGATGATTGAGAACATAATGTTGTAAATACTTTAAGTTTTAGATAAAAAAAATAAGGTTTAAACCGAGTAGGTTTTTAGAAAACATTTAAGTACAAAAATTAAAGAACACTAGAAATTATTGTAGTACAGTCCAAAAATAGACCTATATCCATGTTAAACCCAAATGAGAGTAGCTCAGTTTCACTTTATGCCTCAAATTAGAAGTTTGCACACCTCACAAAAATATCTCGAGTTTATCAGATATTTCAAGTTAAATCACAAATTTTTCTAGTACATGAACTACGCAGAAATACAGTTAGTGATTAACCAGAAGATTCAATCTTATAGATTTCCTAAACAATTATCTAATCTAAAACACTCAACAGCTATCGCTGAAAGAAACCAAAGATTCTACTATTCTAGGGTTAGGTTTTGAGAGAGAGATAGAGGAAAAGTATTCGGAAGAAGTAGAGAATGAGAAAAGGCGGATAATAGCCTTTTATATAAGACAAAATCCACTTCCAATCTCAACCTACCATCTCTAAACCAAATCAAGCGCCAAGATAAGACCATGTAGTTGTTTAGTAGTTGACCACAAAATGTCAGCATGGACGTGCGGAGTCAAACCTTACAGGACCAACATTATTCAAAATATAATACTTCACATAGCAACAATGTCCACCTTGAAGTATTATAGCTTTGTCAACCTTCATAGCTGAATACACCTCCACTTGCACCTTCATAGGCAGTGAAATTAACACTCTCATCATCTGGACACTTGCACAACACTTAACCAATAAATAACAAGTCTAAACAACTTTTTAACTTGATATTCGTAACAATTTTAGTTCCAAAATCTGCATGATTTTTATTCGTTGCAATTTTCAATAACTTCAACTGACCAATGCCAAGCACATCTCTTATATAGTGAAATTTAACATCATTGTGCTTGAATCTTTCATGGCATACTTGATTTTACTTAACTAAATTGCACTTTGGCTATCAGAGTACAAATTAGTACCCTTTAGCAATTTAATCTCATTCAATAAGTTTTGAAGCCAAATACCTTCTTTAGCTACATTTATAATAACTACATACTCAGCTTTTATAGTAGATAATGCTACAAGTGGCTGCATTCATATTTTCATGAAATGAAATTGCCTCCCAAAGTGTAGCAATAAGCAATAGTGGATTTTCTAGAATCCTTATCACCGGTAAAGTAAGAGTTCATATACTATATTAACGCAAAAGGCACGTGATGATTTCCAAAACATAAAACCAAAATTCAAAGTACCACTGTCATAAGCCAGAAAATGCTTAATAACAAGACAATGCTCAAACCCAATATTAGACATATACCTACTGAGAAAAGATAGGTCTGGCCGAGTACTAATCATATCATAAATTAAGGAACCAATCACATCCGCACAAGGGACATAGTACATTCTTTTAATCTCTGACTGAGACTTGGGTAAAGCTACTTAGACAAGATAGTATGACTAGCCAAGGGAGTCAAAACATATTTGCAGTTCAAACTACCAAATTTAGAAACAACCTTTTTTCAAATAAGGCCCCTGATGTAATTTAACAAGAAATTATTCCTATCTCTACTAATTATCATGCCAATGATCCTACTAGCCTCACCTAAGTCTTTCATTTCAAACATCTTACTCAAAGATTGTTTCAAGGCTTTTATAGCACGAAAAGATTTACTAATTAACAGCATGTCATCAACATAAAATATCACATACACATTGGTAGATTGATTCAATAAGAAATATATCCAGACATCATATTCAGATCTCATAAAGCCAAGTTCAAGCATGAAAGAATCAAATTGTTATACCACTGTCTAGGAGATTGTTTTAACACATACATAGATTTCTTAAGTAAGCATTCATGATCAGGAAAGTTTTCATCCACAAAACCCTCAGTTTGTCTCATACAAATTATTTCATCTAACTCACCATGTAAAAAAGCAGTTTTCACATCCATTTGGTCAAATTGAAGATCAAAACAAGCATCATAAGCTAATATACACCTAATTGTTTTGAATTTAACTACCGAAGAGAAAATTTCATTATAATCTATTTCTTTCCTTTGAGTATATCCTTTGGCTACAAGTCTAGCTTTATATCTAGGGGGATCATGCTAAGTTAAACCCTCATTAAGTTTGTATAGCCATCTACACTCAATAATATTTTGATTCTCAGGTAGCTTAACTAAAATCCAAGTATCATTCATTTTCAAAGAATTAATCTCTTCAAGCATAGCATCATATAATTTTCCGTACTCAGCAGATTCAAGAGCATCTAAATAGGAAGATGGTTCAGAACTTTTTACCTCAACAACTGCACTTAGTGTAGTATACACCAAATCAGCATAGGAATACCTTAAAGGAGCAGTTATATTTATCCTTTGTCTGTCTATGGTTAACTGATAATCATGAAGCTCCCCTATTGATGACTCACTGAGTTGTACTGGTTGTTCACTTCCCCAGGCTCATTGACATCCTCAGGTTTTCTGGACTGTGTTACATCCTCAGGGTCACCAGTTGGATCTGCATTCAAATGATCAGCTACAGTTTAGGGCTCCACCTTAAGCTCTAATATCACCGTTTGACTTAATGGTTCAGGCTGAGCATCATTACCTTCAACATCATGAACTTTACAAGGAAAAGTTAGTTATATATCCCTACTACAGATAATTTTAATGCCTCTAGCATCTCTTTCCCATAACATGTAACCCTTAACACCACGTTGTTGTTGATAACCTAACATAATGCATTTAATGGACTTAGGGTCCAGTTTCCCATCCTTAGTATGGGCATAAGTAGCACACCCAAACACTCACAAATGTTGCAAGTTTGGTTTCGACCCTTTCCAAACCTCCAAGGGAGTTTTAAAGTGATGTTTCCAATTTGGACTCATGTTTACCAGATAAGTTACATCATACAAAGCCTCACCCCAAAATATTTTTGGTAACCTAGATGTAAAGATCATGCACCTTACCTTTTCAAGTTAAGTTCTATCATTCTTTCTGCAACTCCATTCTGCTAGGGTGTATGCCTAAAAGTTCTGTGGCTAAGTATGCCATTTTCTTTACAATAAGAATCAAATTCCACATTACAAAATTCCCTGCCATTATCAGTTCTAAGGACTTTTAAAAACAAGCCACTTTGTTTTCTTGTAAAGATTTCCATTCTTTAATTATAGAAAAAGTTTAATCTTTAGATTTCAACAAGAATGTCCAAACTTTTCTACTGTAATCATCCACAAGGCACAGAAAAATTTTAGAATTTCCATCAGAATCTACTTGCTCAGGCCCCAAAGGTTAGCATACACATATTTTAAACACTTTTGGGACTTATGAACCCCTGGGGAAAACTTCATCCTATGTTGTTTACCCAAGACACAAGTCTCACAAAAAGTTAGGGTACTTACAGTATCTTTGACAAACATACCTTGCTTGTTTAGCATAGTGATCCCTTGGAGAATCATGTACCCTATCCTCAAATGCCATTTCTCAGTAGCATCCTGAGATGATTTATTAGTAACATGATTTGCGCAAGCAGATAAGTGAGATTCATCTAATACATAGAGGACATCAATTTTATACTAGTCAAGAGTAACTTAGAGTTCTTATAAACATGCATAATACCATTATCAACTTTAGATACACAACCTAAATCATCAAAAGCACCCAGAGAAATTAAGTTTCTTTTTAATTCAGGGATAAACCTAACATTAGCCAGAATAATTCTTTTACCATTATTTAGTTTCAGATCAATTTTTCCTATGCTTTTAACATCACATGTATGATCATGGCCATGTATACAGTTTCATTGCAAGTCTCAATAAGGTCATGAAATAGTTCAACATTGGGGAACATATGAAAGGTACAACCATAATCAAGAATCTAACTATCACCATTAGACACCCTAGCAACAGTTAGTACTTCATATACATCATCTACACTAGGCATGCATGCAAAATTAGATTCATTATTCACGTAATTCAACTTGTTTTTCAATTTAAAACTATTTTTCTTTAAGTTTCCAACCTTCCCAGAATGAAAACATTTCCTGGTTTCTTTACCTTTTTTTTCTTTTATCCTTAACAGGCTTAGGGATCAAGGCAAACTCAGTTCTTTATTCAAACATATTTTCACTAGTTCTTTTAAGGGACTTAAGTTCATTTTCTCAAGTTTTTAAAGCAGTCACTACTCGATCATATTCAGGAATAGATGTAGCATATTAAAATACATCCTTAACAACTTGGAAAGAATCAGGAATAGTTTTTAACAAAATCATGAATTTACTAGTATCATCTAATGCCATAGAAGTACACTTAAGCACAAGACACATCTTAGTCAACTCATCTAGGTTTTCATCAATAGATTTAGAACTATCCATTTTATAGTTAGACAAATAACCATTAAAGAAAGCAATATTAGGGACAAAATTAGTAGAATAAAGAGATTCGAGTTTACCCCACAGCTCAAAAGCTGTCTCGACACCATCTACCTGTCGTATCACAAAGCCAGATAGATGCAAGAAGAGGATGTTATATGCTTCTTCATTAATTAATTCTTCATTCATGTGATTGCCTTCAGGACATTCTTTAATGTCCTCTATTAACGCACTTCCTACCTTATGATGATATAACAAGATTTTCATCTTTTTTTTCCAAACACCAAAATCCATTTTCCAATCGAATACCGACATATCAATACGAGTTAAAGTCATAATTGTAGGGTATTAATCAAGAGAACCAAGATATATAGAGATGTAACCCGCTTTTAAACAACCAAAAAACATGTGATTTGATTTTAGAAACCCTAAGATCTCCAAGAAACCAAAAATTCCCGATAAACCCTAATTTTTAAAAGACCCCATATCTGAATGACCCAATATCATTTTAAACGAATCGAAAACGATTTTAGAAAGTTTTGATACCACCGTCGTAAATCCTTTAAGTTTAATATAAAAATAAGGTTTAAATCGAGTAGGTTTGCATAAATCGTTTAAGTACAAAATTTAAAGAACACCAGAAATTATCGTGGTTCAGTCCAAAAATAGACCTACATCTACGTTGAGCCCAGATGAGAGTAGATGAGATTCAATATATGTCTCGGATAACAAGTTTGCACATCTCACATAAATCTCTCAAGTTTATCATATATTACAAGTTAAACAACAAAACTTTCTTGTACATCAACTACACCGAAATACACTTAGTGATTGAACCAGAAGATTCAATCTTACAGATTTTCTAAACTATTATCTAATCTAACACACTCAACAACTATCAGTGAATGAAACAAAAGTTTTAAACTATTGTAGGGTTAGGTTTTAAGAGCGAGAGAGAGATAGGAAGAGTAATCGAAAGAAGTAAAGAATGAGAAAATAAGGATAATGACCTTTTATATGAGACAAACTCCACTTCAAATCTCAGTCGTCCAATCTCCAAACCAAATCAAGCGCCAAGATAAGTCCACGTAGCCGTGATGTAGCTAACCACAAAAATGCTAGCGTGGCCGTGGGGAGTCAAACCTTACAAGACCAACATTATGAAAAATATAATATTTAACATATCAACACATACCTATAGCTTACATAGTTATATCCACTTATGAATAAGATATACATTAGATACATACCCACCATAACAGTGATTAAGGTTTTGTTTTGTGTATACCCTGTACTCAATTAGTATCTATCATTTCTGAAGAATATAGATTTAAAGTTTCATTGCTTGGAGTATTACTATCACAAAATCAGATAAAATTGGAAGAGGATATTAGTATTGAAAGACAGTGGTGAAATTTATCATAATATAGAAGACAATGATGAAAAAAGAAAAAACCTAAAAATATGATATTGAATTTATCACAAATTATAGATATAATGGATCATACAGTTATTTATTTATAATTAAAAGATATTATGTATTTAGAATTTTGGAAATACATATAAACCAAAATCTTCTTTGTGTCATAGAGTATGAGTTCTTCCCTCCTATATTTATTAATTCATTATGGCGATCAACATTTGGAAATCACTTTGATGGGTAGGTTCTATAGATCACTTAATGATTAGGTATTTAGCTAGGAATTTCGTAGTTTTTACTATAGTATAGATTGTGGTAGGAGATATTTGTGATAGTTATTAGATATAATTGTCTATGGTTTATTGAATGTAAGGTTTTCAAAAATAGAGCATTTACAGTAAAAAATATATATGTGTTGTCGAACGTTCTAATAGATAACAATTTTTTATTCAAGTGCATATGATTTGAAGACAAGGTTAGTAACAATGATGCTTTCAATTCCAAAATTGAATCATATACAATATATTTCCTTATCATTACAGGTTTCTCAATTAATGAATTAGGGTTCAAAAATCTTAATTAGCATATTTCCTTGTCAATGAAGGTTTCTCGATCAATGAAATAGGTCTTAGAAATCTCAAGGTATTTATGATCGATATTAATATCCTTAAAAGAGAAGATATTAAGGGGTTTTTCTTGACCTTCATATTTATCTACAAAATCTTTCATATAGAATTTATTGAGTCTATCCAATACAAGATTGATAAGTTTCTAGGTGATTAAGATAGCGTGTTTATTTGTGTTAACAAAATCTGGTAGTGATTTTAGATATAGGATAATCTAATGATAGATATGTGTTCTCGACCAGGTTGATTATTTAGTAAGTTTGGTACTGTGATAGTTTATATTTGTTACCATAGTTGTTCGATACTCGTGGTGGTATGATTATCCACGATAAGTATGAGATGAAAATATTAATCGTTGGGTTAAATATGCTTGTATTGGTAATAAATTTTGGAGTTCTAAGTAATTTTAAGAAATCACACGATCCACACAACCCAACATAAATTATGGTTTCATATGTTTCTCTACTCTACACATATCTTTATACCATATTGATGGTTATTCACTCATCTTTGTTGTATATGAAGCTTAGATTTATACATTATACCATCCCTAAAGACCCACACCCGTCCCTTTCAATCATTCACATATTCAATATTGATTAGTTGGATGTCCTTACAATACACTAAAGTTGTTGTTCAAGCAAAACATATTGATGGATTTCTTCTTCTTGCCAAAAAAATCACCAACAAAAGGGTAATTGCGACTATTTTCTGTTGGATGCTTAAAGAAATATTGAGTATTCAATGTAATGTAACCAATGATGTGATTCTTCATAATCTATTATTATGAGAATATAGGTTTGTAGCCCTATTAGATAGGCTAGAATAGGAACATTTTTATTATGAGAATACAGTTTGGTTTTGTTATAAGTGTGGATATCTAGGACATAGTCAAAGTCATCGTGAAACACTAATTCTAATCTAATATGCAATACTGAAGAAACGATTTACATGATAAAACCATACTGGATTTAGACTAACACCTCATATCACTTATCATGTAATGTGAACAAGTTTATTTATGTCTAGAAATATGTTTTGGGCAGTGTTAAAGATATTCGATCAAGTTGTGAGTGTGTACATGTTCAAGGAAAAAAAAATTGACATGTGTGATTACCTCAAGTCTAGTGGGAGAAACTTAATCATCCTCATCTTATACATTTTCAGTAATCTATTGGATGAAACCAAGAGAACTCTATCACAAAATTTGACATGAAAAACCTTTTCAGGCACACCCTTTGTTCTTATAATTCAAATTGATAAGGACCAAAATCAAAGGAAACTTAGTTTGTCACATTTGAAGAAATACTCTAATAAAGTTATGTGATGCTCTATTATAAAGACAAATTAAACACACCATTATCTCACGAATATATGTTTGATCAATTGTGATCCCATGTCTGAGCTTAGAGATGGAAGAAAAGAAGAAGATACCATACTCGCAGTCATTATGAGTTTCATGTACGTCCACGTCTGTTTATGTCTAGGCATAACATTTGTCATTGGCATGCTAGCCAGGTATATTAGCAAACCTGAAGTTTCACTCATGAAAGTTGTTAAAAGAGTGATGAGTTACTTAAAGATGAACAAGACTACAACTTTACTTATAAAATTATGTTCAAAGTGATGTTGATTGTTTAAACGATTTAAGATCATGTAGTATGGTTGAGTAACCTCTTCACAAATATAGATCCCAATGGGAAAGTATTGCCCTGCATGGAAAATCCATGTGATATGTTGTGACGACAAAGAGACAATTTTTTTTTTTTAATTAATGATATGAATTTGTCAAAGTCAAAGCACATTGAAGTCAAATATCTTTCCATGAAAGAAAGTGTACAAAATTGGCATATAGAAATAAAGCATGTACAAATGGAGTTCAATCTCACCGCTTTACTAACCAATACTTTACCTCCACCTACTTTTAAGTGCTTAATAGAAAATATGGGATTCCAATAAAAATGGTTGGTGCAGAAACTACGGAGAGCTACATACTTTTATCTAATAATTGTGATTATCACATATAACCTTACTGAATATATCGGTGATCTATGTAAAAGCATTTGTATTCCAATTCTTTTTTATATACTTAGATTTCTATTAATACATATAAAATTCTGATTTATTTCATCAGTAATGTAATGAAGGTTGGTTCATAGGAATCATTGTAACCTATATTTAGTGTATTACATACTAGGGAGTATGAGTGCTCATAAATATACATGGCTCGCAAAACCGCACAAAACTTGCCCAATATACATGTATTTTGTAGTGGGCCAATATTATTTTTTGGGTTATGTCCGGTCCATAGTTATGGATGAGTGCGCAAGCTACCGGTATTGGGCCCGACTCAAATAATTCGTCATTTAGGGGATTTTTTATAACTTATGTAATATATATTACATACACACAATAGACACAGATATAATACTTCTTATAAGAAATGTAGCATCTCTCTCTTGTGTACACTACAAACCTTTACCCTAACTCTACACCTTACACTCATTTATTCAATCTAATATTCTATCTCCTTATATCACTAATGTCTCTCTATTTGTGATAAATTAATATATACTGGAAACATCAATTTAGGGTTATTTAGTTATTAATTTTAGGATTTTTCCTATTAATTTATGCTTTACACTTTCTTGTCTAGTTTTAAGTGTTTTATTATTTTATGAGCTTTTGCGCGTAATTGTGTGTTATTTGTATAGCACATAGATATATGGAAGTGATTATACCTATGGAAACTGATTTGCAAAGAAAAATTAAAGGAAAACTCTTAGTCAAATTAAAAACGGAAAAGTTTGGATATATTTGGAATGTAAAGAAGCTGCCAAAACTGCACATACGTCCACTATTAATTTAATGTAGAAAAAAGGTCTGGAATTATAGAGATGTTATTATATGAGAAGCTATATTTTTTCAATGCGGTCGTTTGCATATGAAGAACGTAAAAATAGGATAATTAACGAAGGAGATATGCCCAAAACAATATCTGTTAAGGTTTATCCCTTCCTACAAGTTAGGAATACGAATTTTGGTAAAATCCGGACTCTTTAACTTGGGGATTACTCCTAATTTTAACCAAGGGCCTATATATACTCATTCCTACCCTTCAGAAGTCATCGTTGGTCAGTCTTTAAACCAAGAGGAATCATACATCAAGAGGAGAGAAGATTAGAGGAGTTGGACAACTAATCATGCCTCTCCAATCCTTCAAATTTGTAATTGTTTTTTTTTCTAGTACGAACTAATTATATTTTAACTTGATATTAGCATATAGGTATGAACCCTATATCTATTTTAATTCGGGGTGTTAGCATTTAATTGACATTAGTGTTTTATTATCTGCTTTTATGTGTTTTGATTTATTGTTTGTAGTTCTTACGAAGGCGAACGCATAGGATTACCATAGTAGTTCAATGGTCACCTGGAAGGGTTGTCTAATTATTGAAACACCACATAATCGTCTGGTGTGCTGTAGTGATCCGGAAGGGCTTACCTAACTAGATAGTCACTAAGGTTTGAGATTAACCACCGATCATTGCGAAGGGTCCCCTTACAAAAGTCCCCTGGTAATTGTTAGGTCGCCACCCAAGTCCATCCAGAAGGGAGTTAGGATGAATATAGAATCCTGGCTATTGCATATTACACAATTCTCCCTTACATATATAGGTTATAACAAGGCTATTGGCGATTACTTGCTAGTTCTCGAGCAAAACTCTCATACTATCTTCTTCTCTTTATTTATTTTCATGTCTTTATTTTATTTAGTTAATTGTTTATAGTCTTAAAACCAAACAAATATTTCCAAGTCTTTTATTTTCAGCGTATTATTCTTCTAGTTTTTTATTTGCACTTTATGTTGCATAAGGTCTTCCTAACTTTCGAAACAAATTCTACTTATTATTAAGACTTACGTACGACATGTGGTACTTGCAGTGAGTACCTTGATTAGGTTAAGGTATTAGTGGCATCTTTATTTATCCTTAATTAATTACGCTGAACCAACACCAATCACCTTCTTTGTACTTCACATTAAATGGAATAACCAACAAATATGGTTCACAGTTATGAGCGATGTATTAGCTCTGATAGTTGTAAAATCTGGTTAGCCTCATACCGTGGTTAAATGACAAATCCGATCCTAGTAATTTGGAGACCCTGGACAAAAAATTTAATTGGGCCCAAGGATGTCTAGTCTAGGTAAATTTTGAAGGTGAATTTTTTTTAATAAAACCTGATGTTTTCAATATAAATAGTTCATATTTAATAATGAATATGATATTTATGAAAAATAGATAAATATACTGATGTCTCAATTTGTGTGATAGATTCATCTAGTTACAAGTCATCATTTTAGGGTTATATTATGCTTTTATGAGGTATTATTATCTATAATTTGATAGTTTCTCATATCTTGTCTAGTTTTAAATAATTGTTACTTTTAGAGCTATTTGTGTGTAATTTGTGTAAGTGTGCAGCACTTAGGTACTTTGAAAATATTACATCCCAAATAAGTATAATAAGTAAAGAAAGGAATGTCAAGACCAAGTTAAGGGGTTAAAGTACCACGAAACAACTTTTGGAAAGTAAAAGCACATCCTAGTAAAATTTAGAAATTGACTTGTTGGTGTCACTACATGAAATTGATGAATATTATGGAGGACCCATTTGATTTATAGATATTAATTGGAGTCAGGAGCCCATAGAAACTAACAACTCATGATTTGGAGCTGAATTGAAGAAGTTATTAAAGTTGCAGCTAACGCTGTTAAAACTAGTCCACTCGTCATGGAAAACGTCTTTGGGTTGTCCATAAAGCATTTTAAACCCTTTAAATATCTAAAACTAAGTTAAGGAAAAGGTTAACAATCCTTTTTCCAATATCAAGAGAATAGAAGAGAGAATAAAGTCTTGCGAGGAGAAGAAATAAAAGCTGGAGCTCTATTACATCACTTTTACACAATTCCACCTCTATCATTAGGTTAATTAGCATTAGTTTATTGTATTAAAAAATATTCTAATCTATTAACTATTTATTTTGATTTCTTTAGTTATGCACTAAATTCTCTGAGCTTGAGTTTTCAATTATGTATGAACCTTGAATACTTTGTTGATGTTTTTATTTTATTTTTGAATTACTTTGATTGGATTGGGAATATTTATAGATTCTTATAAATTGAATAAATTTAAGCTTTCTATAAATTTATCAACTAAAAATTTACCTAAATACCTAAATTTTCATCGTAGCGGGGGGTTTAGGAACAAAACTGGTTCATATTCGTACGATTTGCGGTAATGATCCTTTAGGGCTTGACTAGTGGGATAATCACATATCACCAAGCTTTTGTATAAAACAATCTCCCGTGAGGAATTCTTAAGTTAGCTTCTAAGCTACAATGGTAAAATTTAGAAGGAATTTCGAATCACGATTAGCATAACAACCCAATCACCCTTATAATTTGAAACATCGATTTAGTAGGATAAGGGAATACTAGCAAACTCGGGTTAAACTGTTCTCTCATTCTCTTTAGTTTATTTAATCTAGTTTAATATTTCATTTTAGTTATTAATCGAATACCAAACAAAAACCATTTATTTATAATTCAGTTTTTAGTATCAACTGAATCCTCTACAGTTCTTAGGAACTTGAGCTCGACATTAATGAGTTCAGTCCTTGTGGAGACGATTCTCTTTACATACTTATTATATTACTTGTAAACAATCTGTACACATGGGGTAATTACCTCTATCTAGGTATGAATTAGCTATATATATTTTATCACTTTGGGAGACGATAAGTTTTGGGCGCTGGGAATAATTCGATAATTATGGTAGTTTTACTTAGTGTATTAGAGTTAGTTTTTTTCTATTTTATGCTTGTTTTGTTTTTGTTCATTTATAAATTATTAGGTTTGGTGTATGCTCTCGGATCTTGAGAAGTTACTTAAAGCTCAAAGGAGACGAGAATTAGTGCAAAAAAGGCAAGAAGCTTTGGGGAAAGTTGTTGCACTAGTGAATTTAGACTCTGGTTTCATCACTTTCAGTTGATGAAGATTCTGGAGGTTAACTTTGGTTTCTAGATTACTTTGGTTTCTGGGTTGGATTTGTTCATTTGAAAGAGGCCCACAACCCATAATCATTTAAAACATTTTTGGGTTGGATTTGGCCATTTAAAAAAGTTCCACAACCCATAAAATATTTTTAACCATTTAAATAACAAAAATCAAGTTTAGACAAGGTTACCAATCATCACTTTCAAAATTAAGAGAAGAGAAGAGAGAGATAGAAACACTTCGAAGGAGAAGCAAAATCCTACTACACCACTTGTACATTATTCCACCTCTAGGGTAATTAACATTAGCTTATTGTCTTAAACAAGATTCTAATCCTTTTACTATTTAGTTTTATTTATTTAGTTATGGACTAAATTCTCTTAGATTGAATTTAAAATTATATATGAATCTTAAATACTTTATTGATATTTTTGTGTTATTTGAGAATTTATTAAATTGAATTGGAAAAATTGTTTATACCTGCATATTTATTGAATGTCTTTAAGCTTTCTAAAAATTTATCAACTAAAGATTGACCTAAATATGTAAACGGTTACGGGATTTAAAAACAAAAGTGGTTTATATACTATGATTGTTTGATTTTTTTGTTGTAATTGAACCATTGTCGAGCAATTTATTCTTTTTGATTAATCAAGCAGTTAGGTTATAAAATTTGAAATTTGAAATCCCAAATTTGTTACCTTTCAAAAGTTTCACATTTTTATTATTTTGCATTTGGGAAACTTAATTTTTGGGTTTTAACCTATAATCTTGCTTTCATTTCTGATTATAAATATATACTGAATTTTCTATTTCATTACTTTTAGACCGAACTTAAATTGTTACTTTGAATTTGCTTACTTTATTGTATACTCAATTTCAATTGCACCACTATTACATCAATTTTTTGATAATTAGAATTAATTTAGTCTCTGTATTGTTTATTTAATCTCTTTGGGCTAATGATCATGTAAGTATATGAGTGTGATTGTGATTTGTGTTAGATTTTCTAGGTGTGGAATTAGTTGAAGAGGGGAGGGTTTCTTGTTTCCGATATGAGCACCCAGGAGACTAGAGCTAGTCCTTTGAGGTATGCAAGATGTCATAGGAGGGTGCCAGCTTCTATAAGTATTGATCTCAATGTCAATATGGGCCCACCACCATCTGTCGGAAATCAGCAACCTGAGGGTACTTTAAGCTTATCCCATTGTCCATTTCAACAACTTTTATCTCTTGTTCAAGGAAGTACTAGTAACAGTATACCACCACCTAGCCCTTGTGACGTTCAAGCATTTGTTGATGAAGTAATCATCTCTTCTCCAAGGGCATTTGAAGAAGTATATTTTTCTTTCCTTGTTTTTTTATGTGTCTTGTATTCTTTTATTAAAACTAATAATAGCATATATTTTCATTTTGTGACAGGCGAACAACAGTACTGAAAGAGCTATTGTCGTTGATGATGATGCTGGTAAGTTATTTTTTTACCTTTATATGTATTTCGAGGGTACTTTTCAAATATGTATACTTATTTTATCATTACAGAACATCCTTCTTCTCGTGTTATTGCTAATGCTCATTCTAAGCGTAGAAGAGCTTCTCCGAATCAAACAATTGTCAATAGTGATCTCTACATTAACCTGGAAGGTAGTGGAAGTAGCAGCTCCTCTACTCTTTTCTCTTCTAACTAAGAGCCTTATTAGTTTTATTAACCACCAGTGCAGAAGTGGTTCAATTAAAAGTATTTTGATTACAAGGCAGTGTCCTAAGTTAACCCACATCGTGTTTGCTGATGATACTCTTTTCTTTATCAATATCAATCAAATGGTAATTAAAACTTTTCAAAATCTACTAAGAGATTATTGTAATGCCTCCGGTCAACGTATTAATCATCATAAGTGAGATATGTTCTTCTGTAAAAATACTTCGGTATCTATCAGAACGGAGATATCTCATAAACTTAATATAGGGATTACAAAGGATTTTGGTAGATATCTGGGGGTTCCTTTGACTATAAAGAGAGCTAAAAGTGACAATATTAATTATATAAAAGATAGATTGTTGTCTAAATCAGCTAGTTGGGTGGCTAGCTTACTTTCGGAAGGTGTGAAAGAGGTTCTCATTAAAACAGTTTTACAAGCTATTCCGAACCACGAAATGTCTGTTTCTGAGTTCCCTAAAATTCTTTGTACGAAGATGTCGAGTATTGTATCTAACTTTTCGTGGGATGCAGGAAATAAAAAGAAAATTCACTGGGTTGCTTGTAATAAAATGACTATATTAAAAAAACTCGGTGGGCTTGGTTTAAGGGAGTTCCATAAAATGAATAATGCTATGCTTGCTGCTCAAGCCAGCAGGCTTATTAATAGCCCGAATTCTTTCACGACTAAAGTCTTAAAAGCGATTTACTCTAAAAAATGTGAGTTATGGGATGCTAAATTATCTTAAAAAGGGTCATGGAGTTGGGCAAGTATCTTTAAGAGTATACAATTTCTTAAAAAACATGTTTGTCAAATTAGTAACGAATCAAATATCAATGTTTGGAATCATTGTTGGATTAGTAAAGGATTTTTGCTGCAGAAACCAAATGATTGTCCGATTAATGTGGTTAATGAGCTTTTTCCGCTTAATTTATCTAAAATCATTGAGAGAATTCTTATTTTCCATAATAATAACGAGGATAAGATTATTTGGCCATATAATAAAAATGTTGAATATTCTACCAATTCAGGTTATTGATGTCTCCCAAAATGTTCTAATTTTATGCCCTTGGGAGACATCATTTTTTGTGTTTATTCAACAATTTAGATAGACTTTTGGTGTTAAAATGCAATAAATCGATTTTTCTCTTTTAATTCTAGAATTTTTGATTTATTAATGTTTTACGCGTAATATGGTTTGTTTTGAGTGAAAAGTTGTAGGTTTTGAATACTAGCTAGGAGAGGAATCCAAGAAAAAAGTCAAAGATCGTATAATGAAGTCAAAGCAAGAAGAAATATCCCGAAAGAATTGATAATTTGAAGCTGCAAATCTGGAAAGTTAATAAAGATTGCTGATTCCAAGCCATCTAAGAGTGGATTTAGCCTCTGACTTGTGAAGAGAAATTGTTTTCCATTGAGTTACGGAAATTTAGCAACTTGTATGACATCAATCCGAGTTAAAACGAATCGGTTAGAGCTGATTTAGTGAAGGTGGTGCAACAGTTACGGGATTTGGGCTTAATTATGGATTTGGGCTTTTCTTATTTTTAGTTAATCCTTAAAGAAAAGCCCTAATCCGATTTTAACATTATAAATAGACCTTGTACTCTCATTTTTACACACCAATTCATACGCTTCAGAAAAGAAAAGAGTCAGAACACTAGAGAGGAAGCTAGAGCAACGAAGAGAAGAAGCAAGAGCTGGAGACTGTCTATATCTCCAATTCTCAGCCAATTCAACTCCGTAATTGGGTTCCTCTATTTTATTCTGTAAAACATGATGAACTCAATTATTTCTTTAGTTTTTGTTTTTTCAATAATTATGAGCTACACTTAAATAGTGCTTGAGAACGCATAATGGGTTAATCCCAATTTGATTTCATTTCATGTGTTTTGATTTGAGATTTTTATAATTAGAATCAAATTGGGTAAATAGTATTGTTCATTAATTTGCTTTTATTTACTATGAATGACGTAATTAACCAATCATAGAACTTAGTATCTAGGCTATTCCATTTAGTGGAAATGGATCACCTTGACAGGGGGTCTGGGTACAGAACTAATTAATGTATGTAGGATAGAAATTATAGACTCTGACGACTTAGTTAATCCTATGGCCAATTGGGTAGAATAGACTTAACAACTTGAAGGTGGACTACAATCACCCTAACGGGGTTTGTAGCAGCTGAGAGTAGCTCCTTAGTCCACCTTGACGAGGGTAAGGCGAATTACGAATCCCGACCAATACATATTTACCGATTTGTCCCTTAAACAATACAAGAAATGAATGATAATTAGGTGAAACCCTTGCGTCTCTCAAGTACTGCCTTTCTTCCCTTGCGTAAACACTTTATTTTCTTGCGTCTTGTTTAATCTTTTCATTAATTTAGTATTTTAATTATTTGTCTTAGATATAGAAAACCAAAACAAACATTCTAAAAATCATTTAATTGTTTTTACGTGCAATTAATCACTATTTGGTAAGCATTAGAGTCAACCATTCCATCCCTGAGAACGAATCTGTATTATCACATATATTACTTGGGAAAACTGTACACTTGCAGTTGTGGTTCTCTTATCCTTATTTGCATTTTATTTTAGAACACACAAAGGACCACCAAGTTTTTGGCGCCGCTGCCGGGGACGGTAACGTGTGACCCCGGTGTTTATCCTTTAGTGTTAGTTAAATTTTTATTTTTCAGTTTTACGCTTTGTTTGTTCATCTTTTTCAGGTTTTTAGGTTTGGTGTATGCGAAGGAGGCTCTTTTAGGATCTTGAGACATTACCTCCGATCCATGATAATCCTGAATCATTAGTCAGATTTGCTAACAAGAAAAGAAAAGAACAAGAAGCACAAGAGTTAGAAGAGATATTAGCTAGAGAGATGGATGACCTTCCGGTTGAGAACAATGGTCAGAATGGTCAGAACGGCCTAGTCCCACCTCTTAATCCTCCTAATCCTCCAGTTCAAGCTCAAGTAGCTGATCCATGGTTTGTTGATGGTCCAGCACAAGAACCATTCCTCGCTCCTCCTCTTGGGATTTGCCCAGCCAATATTGATGTTCCGAGATTCCGTCCAGATTCAGGTATGTTAACTCAATTTCAGAATTTCGGACATTTTCGTGGCAAGCCTGGAAAAGATCCTATTCGCGCAGTACAAAAATATATGCAAATCTACGATTCGTACATCACTCAAGGAGTAACAAAAGAGAAAATGTATTTTTCTACATTCAGATTTTTCCTGATAGATGGAGCAAGTGACTGGCATGATTCACAAGAGCCTGGAAAGATTACGAATTGGTAACAACTACAAGCTGCCTTTTCGACAGATTTTATCCGTGCAACATGAGATTAGATGCTCAAATAGAATTAACTCATTTCCAACAAGATTATGACGAAGGTTTGGGTATAAGTTGGTCGAGATTTCAGCAGTGTTTGTGAAGAGTCTCAGATCATTGCCTTTCAGAACAAAAACAAATGAAAATCTTTTACAAAGGCATCGATGGGAAATCAAGAAAAGATTTAGATTTATTATGTGGTGGTGCATTTTTACAGGTTCTACCCGTTCACGCAAGAATTATTTTGGATAGAACGGTAACTAATGAAGTAGGGTGGAATACTGTAAGAAAACATGCTAAAGGGTGAGTCAATAACGTCAATATTGAAGAAAGGTTCACCTCCTTAGAGAACAAAATACAAAATACATTGGAACAACAATTGAAGCAACTTATGTTAGCTGTGAAAGAAGGTTATCCGAATAAAAGGGTTGAAGTAAATGCTACGCAAGAAGTTTATGGATGTTCGTATTGTGTTGTGAATGATCATGAATGGGAGAATTTTCAGAATAATCAAGAGTCTGTGATGTTTGTTTCCAACCGAGGGAATTTCAATTCGAATGGTCAAGGATATCAACCTAATAGAAACCATCCTTGGTTTTAGTATTCAAATCCGAATAGGGCAGCAAATCCGACTTACGCATATCAGCCGCGTTCCCAAGGTAACAACTATAATCCAAGACTTCAGAATAATTATCAAGGGGGACAGAATCAAGGAAATTATGTTCAGAGACAACCTCCTTAAGACAATTATAATGACACCATGAACCAGAAAGCCTTACCTGCTCAACCACAAGAAGGTACAAATAATCTTCAGAAAACCGTAAAAGCGTTTATCGCACTTCATGCACAGTCATCCCAAAGGCAACAAGCTTCTGAAGCACACATTTAGATGTTATAGAATCAAGTTTTGCAAATGTCAAAACAACTGAATCAGCGTCCACAAGGGTAATTCCCTAGTGACATAGAAAATCCAAAACAGACAGAAGAATGTAATGTTGTGACTCTAAGAAGTGGTAAGAATCTTCCTCCACCTCCTTTTCCTGTTATGAAAGAGAAAGAAGTTACTAGAAAAGAAAAGGACGTGGTGGATAAAAATAAAGATGATGAAGTAGAGGAAGTGGAGAGGCCTGCTGAAAGTCTGAAAAAGAAAGATGATGTTGTGAGTCGTCCTCTTCCACGGTTTCCATCTAGAGTTCAAAAGAAGGGTGATATAGCCGAATATCAAAAGTTCTTTAATAAAGTGAGAGGTCTTAGCATCAATATTCCGTTATTAGAAGCTATCAAAGATATACCAAAGTATACGAAGTTTTTGAAAAGAGCTCTCACCAACAAAAGGTCGTATTGCGATAATGAAAGGATTGGTTTATCCGAAGAATGTAGTGCCATTTGTCAGAGTAAGCTACCACCAAAGCTACTTGATCCTTGGAGTTTCACAATTCCTATATCGATTAGAGAAGAATGGAAAGGTAAAGAACTATGTGATTTGGGTGCAAGCATTAATCTTATACCCAAATAAATCTTTGAAAAATTGAAAATTGGAGTAGCAAGACTCACTTATATGATCTTACAAATGGCGGATCGATCCCTTGCACATCCTGAGGGTCGAATAGAAGATGTCCTCGTCAAAGCAGGTACCTTAGTATTTCCCGTTGATTTTGTTATTCTTGAATACGACGCGGATAGGAATGTCCCCATTATTTTGGGAAGACCATTCCTAGCCACGGGGCGTACTTTAATTGATGTAGAAAATGGAGAATTAACGATTCGAATTCAAGACGAGGAAGTGAAGTTCAACGTATTCCGAGCTATGAAGTTTCCAGATTCTCAAGAGGATTGCTTCCAAATGGATGTAATTGAGCATGCCACGCAAGAGGTACATAATAAATTTACTTATGATGATGTTTTGCAGGCAGCCTTGACACATGATCTACCTTAATTGATGGAAGAGCTTGCCGAAACAGTGGCAGCTCTTAACTCTGAGAATCCAAAATATAGGCGTCTAGCCTATGAACCTGTGAGAGAACCGAGGGAGATTGTAACTAAAAAGAAACCTTCAATCGAATCTCCTCCGCAGTTGGAATAAAAGCCTTTCCATCACACTTGAGGTATGCGTATTTAGGTACTAATGAAACTCTACCTGTTATTGTTTCAGCAAATTTAACAGGTCCTCAAGAAGATAAATTGTTGCGTGTGTTAAGAGCTAACAAAGAGGTGATAAGTTGGACTATTGCCGATATCAAAGGCATTAGTCCCTCCTATTGTCAACACAAAATCATTCTTGAAGATAATAACGCACGCTTAGTTGAAGGTCAAAGGATATTAATGCCATCCATGAAGAAAGTTTTAATGAAAGAGGTGATTAAGCTGTTAGATGCAGGGATTATCTATCCCATTTCGAGTAGTGAATGGGTGAGTCTGGTTCAGTGTGTGCCTAAGAAAGGAGGAATCACTACAGTTCTTAATGATCAAAATGAATCAATTACTTCAAGAACTGTTGTTAGTTGGAGAGTATTACTGCTGGTAGAGAGTATTACTGCTTTTTAGATGGATCACTTCTGGTAGAGAGTATTACTATATAGATTACCGCAAATTGAACAAGGACACCAGAAAAGATCACTTCCCTCTTCCCTTCATAGATCAAATGTTATACAAATTAGCTGGTAGAGAGTATTACTGCTTTTTTGATGGATCTTTCGGATATAATCAAATTTACGTGGCACTGGAAGATCAACATAAGACAACCTTTACATGCCCCTTTTGTACGTTTGCATATCATAGAATGTCATTTGGGTTATGTAACGCACCTGCTACGTTTCAAAGATGTATGATGGCAATCTTCTTGGATATGATCGATAACTTTCTTGAGGTATTTATGGATAGTTTCTCTGTATTCGGTGATGACTTTGATAAGTGTTTACAAAATTTGGAGAGAGTTTTGGTTAGGCGCAAGGAAAGTGATATGGTTTTAAATTGGGAGAAGTGTCATTTTATGGTTCGAGAAGGTATCGTATTGGGTCACAAGGTTTCGCGTGCTGGGTTAGAGGTTAATCGCACAAAGATAGAGGTAATAAAAACGCTTCCACCTCCTATTTCTGGTAATAGGGTGAGAAGATTTCTTTGCCATGCTGGCTTTTATAGGAGATTCATTTAAAGACTTTTCTAAGATTGCTAAACCACTATGTAACTTACTTGAGAAGGATAAAAAATTCCTTTCCGATGAAGCTTGCATGGTGGCCTTCAAAGAAATCAGAGGAAACTCATTACCGCTCCTATTGTATTACCACCGGATTGGAATATGTCTTTTGAAGTTATCTGTGACGCTAGTGATTTAGCTATGGGAGCTGTTTTAGGCCAAAGAAAATATAAGATATTTCATTCGATCTATTATGCAAGCAAGACTTTCAATGGTGCTCAAATTAATTATACTGTTACAGAGAAAGAATCGCTAGCTATTGTTTATTCATTCGATAAGTTACATTCCTATCTCCTTGGAGCGAAGGTTGTTGTTTATACAGATAATTCTGCTACTAGATATTTTATGGAGAAGAAAGATGCTAAACCACGGTTAATAAGATGTGTTTTATTGTTACAAGAGTTCGATTTAGAGATCAAGGATCAAAAGGGTTGTGAAAATCAAGTTGCAGATCATCTATCTCGTCTTGAAGGATCAGAATCAAATGGTGGACCTGAAGTAGTTAGAGAAGAATTTCCTGATGAGAGCTTGTTTGCGATTCACCTAGAAAATACTCCTTGGTATGCTGATATTGCAAATTTAATTGTATGTGGTTCTTTCCCTGAAGGTTCCACTTATCAAGAGAGAAAAAAGTTAGCTCACCGTTCTATACAATTATTTTGGGAGGATTCCTTCCTCTACAGAGTATGTGCTGATCAAATGGTGAGAAGAAAGTATACCAAAGGAAGAAACTGAAGCGATTATAGCTGGTTGTCATGACTCACCTTATGGAGGACATTTCAAAGGAGATCGAACTGCTGCTAAGGTATTACAATCAGGTTTTTTCTGGCCTTCAATTATGAAAGATTTCATGAATATGTTAAGAGATGTGAAAGTTGTCAACTTACGGGATATATATCCAAGAGAGATGAGATGCCACGTAATAATGTGCTGGAAGTAGAGATATTCGATGTAAGGGGTATAGATTTTATTGGTCCGTTTGTTCCTTCTAACGGTAACCTTTACATCTTATTAGTTGTTGATTACGTGTCTAAATGGGTAGAGGCCATTGCGCTACCAGCTAATGATTCGCGAGTAGTGATTAAGTTTCAGAAATCAAACATCTTCACTAGACATGGTACACCGAGAGTAATTATTAGTGATGGAGGTTCTCATTTCGTGAATACATACTTGAAGACAGTTTTAGAAAAGTATGGAGTGAGACATCGTGTGTCTACCGCTTATCATCCACAAGCCAATAGTCAAGTTGAAGTCTCAAATCGTGAGGTAAAATATATTTTAGAGAAGATTGTTGGTCCTACAAGAAAAGATTGGTCAATGAAGTTAGACGATGCATTATGGGCTTATCGTACTGCGTTCAAAACTCCAGTTGGTGCATCCCCGTATCGAATGGTTTATGGTAAAGCTTGTCATTTACCTCTTGAGCTTGAAATGGGTGCATATAGGGCTATTGCGCAGTTAAACTTGGATCCTACTTTAGCCGGTCAGAATCGAATGATGAAACTTAATGAGCTTGATGAATTCCGATTACATGCTTATGAAAATGCTAAACTTTACAAAGAAAATACTAAGAGGTGGCATGATAATCTTATTCGTGAAAAGAACTTGGTAGTGGGATAGAAACTGTTAAAGTATAACTCAAAGTTCAGCAATTATCCGGGTAAATTAAGGTCGAAGTGGTCGGGTCGTTATGTTGTGACCAAAGTTACACCTCATGGGGCAATAGAAATAGAACATCCACTCGAGAACCGTACTTTCATGGTGAACGGTCATCGATTAAGGATATACCATGGAGGTGAAGACACCAATCCCTCAGAAGATCAACATCCCGGAGAGGTCATGTATCTCTTCGAAGCTCCTTCGAAGCGTGCAGTAACTTGTCGAGCTTAACGACTTTAAACAAATGCCAAGTCATTGTATATTAGTTTAAGTCTTTTAATTTTCGTAGTGTATAGTAGATAAATTTCATTATTTTAGTGTTTATTGTTAAAAATGAGGAAGGGTAGTTGTTTTTTATGATTTCAGGGTAATAATGTCATGAATTTGGGTTCGAAACGATGAAACGAAAAATTTGGAGTTTAAAGACAGGCATGACCGGCAAGCCGGCGAGCTGACCGGCATGCCGGTTAAACACGCTGAAGACTCCCCCAGACTCTGACTAGTGCGTCCACTTTGACGCACGACGTAGCGTCCACGTTTGCGCCAGTAAGACACCACCGGCATGCCGGTGGCTGACCGATTTGCCGGCCAGCAACGAAGAAATGTTCTGACTAGTGCGTCGACTATGACGCAAGGCGCTGTGTCTGTGGTTGCGCCAGAGAGACGCGACCGGCATGTCGGCCATCTCACCGGCTAGCCGGCCCGCGACGAAGGAATTCTCTGGTTAGTGCGTCATGTTTGACGCAAGGAGGCTTGCATCAGAGGTAAAAAAAAAATTATTTTCGAAATTTATTTTTCGCAGATATCGCGACCGGCATGCCGGTCAGCCACCGGCTAGCCGGTCCGCTGTTGCGAGAGGCGGTTTTTGAAGCTTTAAACCTAGTTTTTTACCTTCTTTCCCAAGAAAACCTTTTATTCCGAATCCTAGCCTCCACCTACTCCGATAATCTTCATCAAAACACTATAAAATCACCTAAACAAGCCCTCTTTCATCACAAAAACACACAATCAACTCATATCCTCTCCAAAAAGTCATTAAATTCCTACTTTTCTCCAAGAAATTTCTACTTCTTAGCTTCAAATTAAACCCAATTCCTTCCTAATTCTCATCAATTAACCTTTACCCATCTCCTATTCCACCATATTCTTCAAGTTTTAAACCTCAAAACATCAAAGTTCTAAGCTTTTCTCTAATTTTTCACAATTTTAAGTTTTGAGTTTGGGGTGAAAAGAGATGACTAACAGAATCGATTCCATGTGTTCTTATCGAAGGAACTTTTCAAGAAACAGAAACATTGTTGGTGCTTGCCCAGAACAAGCAATTGAGATTCCGGATATGCGTTCCAAACGCAAGACTGAAGAAATCCCATCTGCTTCGAAAAGGAAAGAGAATCTGATTAAGGCTAATCCGAAGAGTAGACTAATTGATGAACTAAAAAGTGAGGAAGAGACTGAACAGGAAATTCCACAAGCACCCGTTCAAGAACAAAGATCAACAAGAAGAAAGGTGTGGGCGCAGAAACCAAAGAGAGTTGCTATGACTTGGAACGATCAGGTTCGTGACAAAATTGATTATTTGAAATTTGGTGTTGAGAAGGGACTTTCAAAGGATATTATGAATAGTGCTTTTAAAGAATATGCTACTACTTGTGACAAGTTTGGGTGAAAAGAGTTGAGAGATAGAAAACATGAATATATTCTTACCTTGGTGTGTGATTTTTACGAGGGATTAGCCTTTTCAAAAGAAGCCATTATTGTACGCAAAACGGTAATACGTCTCTCTGTTGATCTTATTCGACAATCATTGAAATTTCCCAACTTCACTGGCCCTTGTCCTTACCAAGAAACCCTTACCGATCCATCATTCGACTTCGAATCTCTTTGGGGAAAAGTACTTATTCCTGGGACTCGCCCAATTCCAGCAGGAGAGCGTTATCATGGACAGATTTATATCAGCAATTTATTTCCTTGTGCTAAGGTTTGGTCCCGTTTCATAGTCCTTACCTTCTTTGGTATAACACACACGTCGGAATTGAAAAAGGAACATATTTTATTCATCAAGTGTATTGTGGAGAACAAACATATGGATGTGGCTCATGTGCTTTATGACAATATTATGGAATTCGAGAAAGCTCCCACTACACACTAAAATCTTAAATTCCCTTGTACCATCACTACCTTGTGTCTAGACGCTAAGATTCCACGTAAATGTGAGGAAGCTGAACCTTCCGTGGTTGGGGAACAGATATCTTTAGTCTCGCTTCAGAATGCCCATGAAGAAGCCACACAATATGTAAGAACTCCTCGAGCTTTTCCACTAAAGAAGAAGGTACGATCCGATAACGAGTTGGAAGCGAAAATCAAAGTTTTGTAAGAGAATCAAGTGAAGATGATTGCTACTTTAGGGAACGTGACAAAAGAGTTGGACCTTATCCGAAACATGCTACTTGGGGTGTGCACCATTCAACATGCCACTTATGGCCTACTTACGAAGGATAAAGTCCATGGACGCAACACCGATGACCAGCCACGCGCTGGTTGTGATACGTTTTCTATCCCTTTTGCGTTTTAGTGTAGATTAGTTTAATTGCTTTGTGTCTTTTAGAGTCGTGGGGAAACAACTCATTTTTGAGTTCGGGGTGGGGTTCGTTGCCTCATCCCAGTTTTTATGTGTTATTTATTTTAAATTTCTTTCAATAAAATAATTAGGAATTGCGTTTGACTGTAGAAAATTTTAAATGTCCCTTTCAGCATACTTTTGATGAATCTATGATAGTAAATAGTGGACTTTAGGGAATAACATAAAACGCAAACACAGGTAATGAATAGGAAAAATTAATAAACAATGCAAAAGAAGTAAGCTTGTACTTAAGGAAAATGTTTGGTTTGTTGAACGTGAGATCTAAATTAGTAGAGAACCCACTTAGATATGAACTAGAGGCGAACCATGTAACTAGGAAAATGATAGGGGCAGTTCTTTGTTAGCCATTTGAAGCCTTTTAGCCTGTTATCCCTTATATTAATATTACCTGTCTTAGCCCAATTTTGAACCTTAAGCCTTTTCTTTTGTAGCCACAATATAAGCCCATTATCCCTTAGATTATTAGGCATGACCAAATGACCCGCACTTGAATCACAATCCTGAGACCTGTCTCGAGCTTGAGTTTGGGGTGGACGGTCCACATTTGGGGAAATTCATTGGGTGGAAACTTATGTGTTTGTATTGAGAAACAAAAATAAAAGATGATATTATTATTTATAACCCTTTGCCGGAATTTGAAAAAATAATAATTTAAGAGACATGACCTTTCACATCAAAATGATGGTCATGGGTATCTTGTACAAAAAAAGAGAAAAGAAATGAAAAATAAAATAAAAAGAAATTAAAAATAAAGAATAAAATAACCGGCAAAGTGGAATATTATGAAAAAATCATCTTATATTAATTAGGTTGACATGGGACACAATATTAGCGCGTCAAATGGGTTGAGCGAGAACATTATATGAGTGTTAACTCAAGCTCGTGGACAGTTGTTGATGGTAAGTGAGGAGAGAACTAAAAGCTCACTTCAAATTTACCAAATATACATACCACACCGTCCCTAAGCCTACGCTAAAACCGTAAAGTCCTCGTAATTCCTAAGTGCATGGTAAGTTAATAGGGAGTATACTAAGTGGAGCGTTCAAAGCGAGTAAGGATCGAGGAACAACCTATAGCCATCATATTGAGATAAGTACTAGTGCAACCTTCTAGCATTGCAAAGTTAATTTTATGATTGAAATTATTTGTGTTTGATTTTGCATGATAAGTGTATTTGTATTTTAGTTCCTAATGTTTGCTATATGAGATTTATTTTAAGAATTTCTTTAGGATATATTTACTAGCTTCTATTTTCTTTTGCATCTACTTCATTCCCCTTGTTTTTAGTTTTACTTTGTCGGGTCGACAAAGGTTTGAGTTGGGGTTCTTGATGTCTCCCTAAATGTTCTAATTATATGCCCTTGGGAGACAACATTTTTGGTGTTTATTAGACTATTTAGATAGACTTTTGGTGTTAAAATGCAATAAATCGATTTTCTTCTTTTAATTCTAGTATTTTTTATTTATTAAACTTTTGCGCGTTATATGGTTTGTTTTAAGTGAAAAGTTGTAGGTTTTGAATGCTATCTAGGAGAAGAATCCAAGAAAAAAAGTCAAAGATCATGTAATGAAGTCAAAGCAAGAAGTAATATCCCGAAAGAATTGATAATTTGAAGGTGCAAATCTGGAAATTTGTTAAAGATTGCTGATTCCGAGCCGTCAAATAGTGGATTTAGCGTCTAACTTGTGAAGAAAAATTGTTGCTCATTGAGTTACGGAAATTTAGCAACTTTTAATTAGGTAAATCCGAGTTAAAACGAATCGGGTAGAGCTGATTTAGTTAAGGTGGTGCAGCAGTTACGGGATTTGGGCTTAATTATGGATTTGGGCTTTTCTTATTTTTACTTAATCCTTAAATAAAAGCCCTAATTAGATTTTAACATTATAAATAGACTTTTTACTCTCATTTTAAACACCAATTCATACGCTTAAGAAAAGAAAAGAGCCGGAACACCAGAGAGGAAGCTAGAGCAAGGAAGAGAAGAAGCAAGAGCTGGAGACTGTCTATATCTCTAATTCTTAGCCAATTCAACTCCGTAATTAGGTTCTTCTATTTTATTCTATAAAACATGATGAACTCAATTATTTCTTTAGTTTTTGTCTTTTCAATAATTATGAGCTAAACTTAAATAGTGCTTTAGAACGCATAATGGGTTAATCCCAATTTGATTTCGTTTCATATGTTTTGATTTGGGATATTTATAATTGAAATCAAATTGGGTAAATTTTATTTTTCATTAATTTTCTTTTATTTACTATGAATGACGTAATTAACCAATCATAGGACTTAGTATCTAGGATATTCCATTTAGTGGCGAATGGATCACCTTGACGGGGGGTCTGGGTACAGAACTAATTACTGAATGTAGGATAGAAATTATAGACTCTGACGAGCTTAGTTAATCCTATGGCCAATTGGGTAGAATAGACTTAACCACTTGAAGGTGGACTACAATCAACCTGACGGGGTTTGTAGCACCTGAGAGTAGCTCCTTAGTCCACCCTGACGGGGGTAAAGAGAATTCCGAATCCCGACCAATACATATTTACCAATTTCTCCCTTAAACAATACATGAAATGAATTATTATTAGGTGAAACCCTTGCGTCTCTCAAGTACTGCCTTTCTTCCCTTGTGTAAACACTTTATTTTCTTGCTTCTAGTTTAATCTTTGCATTAATTTAGTATTTTAATTATTTGTCTTAGATATAGAAAACCAAAACAAACATTCTAAAAATCATTTACTTGTTTTTACGTGCAATTAATCACTATTTGGTAAGCATTAGAGTCAACCATTCCGTCCTTGAGAACGGATTTGTATTATCACATATATTACTTGGGACAATTGTACAGTTGCAGTTGTAGTTCTCTTATCCTTATTTGCATTTTATTTTACAACACACAAAGGACCACCAGTTATCATGCTCTGGTTGATGAGGAGATGGCGTCTGAATCTCAACCATCAGCCATTGGTGAAGCTAATAAGAGTTTACTTTGGAATATTATTTAGAATCTAGTAAAAATAAAAAAGTTCTGTTGGAGAGTCTGCAACAATGTTGTTCCTGTGAAAATTATCTAAAAAGTAAAAGATGCTTACATAATGATATATGTGAATCGTGTGAATTCTATAAGGAAGATATCAGTCATCTCATGCTTTAATGTCTATTTAGTATTATGGTTTGGGCTTTGTCACCTCTTCAAATAAAATTTGATACGGTCATGATGAAAAGTTTCTCGGATTGGCTTATGCAAATTGTCAAGGTATACTCTAAAGACAGGTGGGAGGAGAAGCTTGTGATTGGGATTGCTTTATTCTTATCATTATGTAGAATATATGGAAAGAAAGAATGAAGTGCTTTCATGAGGGAAAAAAGTGTTGCGGCTAAAAATATATTAGATAATTCTAAAGATCTTATATCTAGATTATTTGGGTCATGTAACGAAAAGAATGGACAAGATAAAAAAAGAAGTCGAGAAGATGAATATATGGTGATAAATAATCCTACACTTGAAGATGATGCTGAGATTGTTTGGATGTGTGATGCCCCTTTCACAAATAATAAGGAACCAGTTGCGATTGCCGCTATTGGCATTGATAAATTAGGAACTATTAGCCGGAAGTTTAATAAATGTTGTAAAGTTAAAAAATTCATTGAAGGGGAAGCATAGTCCATGTTAATGGATATAAGGCCGACTAAAGACCTTTCTAGTGAGAGGGTTTCATATTACTCTGACAACCTTGAATTAATTCAAGGAATTTCTGGTGTGACAGGGCATCATTGGAGTCTTAAACCTATTGTGTTGGAAGTTAAAAAATGGTAAGGTCAGTGTCGACTCTTGAAATTCGCTCATATTAAAAGAAGATTTAACTCCACGGCGGATGCATTTGCTAAATGCACTAGGATGAGTAAAGATATTCGAAGTGGGTGGATTTATCTCTTGTTGCGTCTAATGACTTTTTAATCAGTATTTGTCATTGTAATAGATAGTTTGATTGAGCTGATCGACAAAAAAATGTTATGTTGAGAATTTTTTTGGAGAAAACTTGTCCTTTGTGTTGAAATTAGTAGTTGATTCCTGAATTGCATATTCATCATTTTTTTCATCCATATGGATAATTAAATAAGTCTGTGAGGTAATCAATTTTGAGTTTCTTTTTTTGCATCTTGCTTTTAAAAAAATATAGGAATAAGAAGAAGTAAATAAAAACAGTATAATAACTTGTAAAAAGATATACTATTTACATTTCAAAATAGCTGAGGTGATTTAAGATGAAAATAAAAATATAAAAATCGATTTTGATCTAGGTTACATGAGTAATAATTACATATAATACATAAAGTGACTGTAATTTGTGATTAAATTTTACTTATTTTTTAGATTGAAATCCTTTCAATCATCTTTTGATATTGTATAATTTGTCCTATTTAAATTTGGTGGTTTATTTAGTAGTGAGTCTATATCTAATTGTTCATCTTTTAATTGTGTTAAAGGTCTATCTAAGTATATTAGTTTTATATCCACGATCTAACAGTTATTTTGTTTGAAATAATATATTTTTTTTACAATTTATGTTTATTCAATAAGAAAAGTCTTGCAGTGATAGGTATACATCAAAAACTTATATTCCTTTTATACTTAGGTTTATATCTATATTTCACATTTTATAATTACAACACTAATAATTTTTTTATACACACACTAGCTCTACTACAACAGCAATTCACTTGTTTCCTGTATATCAGGAAGAGCATCAATTATAATAATTAAAAATTAATTTTAGTAACATACGCATAACCCTTTTTCTATTTAAATGGATACATGTCCACATTAATACACTTACATATCCCAAACAAAAGGAAAAAATTTTCTTAAGCAAATAACCCTAATTATGAAGAAGATAGAAATAAACTTTCATTACTTGGAGGATTAATATCACAAAATTAGAAAATTTTGGAAGAGAATATTAATACTGAAAAATAGGGGTGAAATTTATCACAATAGAGAAGACAATGGAGAAAAAATTTTAAACCTAAATATAGAAGATAAAATTGGTCACGAATAATAGACATAATGGACCATACAGTTATTTATCTATAATTAAAAGATATGATGTAGTTAGCATTTTGGATATCCATATAAACCAAAATCATCTTTTTAGATCTTGTAGTATAAGTTCTTTTCTCCTATACTTTTAATTTACCATGGCGATCAAGAATTAGAAACGTTTGGTGAGATGATGCAATCACTTTCATGGGTAGGTTCTTTTAAACACTTAATTATTAGATATTTTATTGGGAACGTTTTGATTTTTACTATAGTAATAAAATGTGGTAGTAGATGATGTGATAGTTATTAGATATAATTGTCTAGGGTTTATTGAATGTAAGGTTTTCAATAATGGAGCCTTTACTGTAAAAAATGAACATGTGTAGTCTAAACGTACTAATAGACAAATTTTTAATCAAGTTCATAGGGTTTGAAGTTTATAAGGTTGGTAATAATGATGCTTTAAATTCCAAAAAGGAATCATATAAAATATTTTTCCTTGTCTGTAAAGGTTTCTCAATGAATAAATTGGGGTTAAGAAATCTTAAGGTAGTATATTTCCTTGTCAATGAAGGTTTCCCAAATAGGCTTTAGAAATATCAATGTATTTATCACAAATTTATTATCGTTAAAATAGAATATATTAAGGGGTACACATAAATATATATACATATACAAAATCTTTCATATAGATTTTATTTGAGTCTATCTAATACAAGATGGATAAACTACTGGGTTATTAAGGTAGCATGTTTACTCATGTCTACAAAATCTGTTATTGATTTTGGTTATGAGAAAATGTGATGAGAATATGTGTTCTCGAACAGGTGGATTATTTAGAAAGTTTGTTACTTTGATAGTTTATATTTGTAACAATAGAGTTTCGATACTCGTGGTGGTATGATTATCCATGATAAATGTGTGATGAAAATATTAATCCTCGTGTTAAATTTTCTTGTATTGGTAAATAAATTTCGGAGTTCTAGGTATTTTCTTGAAATCACAAGATCCACACAACCCAACAACCCAACTTAGAAAATGGGTGCATACTTTTCTCTACTCTACACATATCCTGATACCATGTTGATGTTTATTTACTCATCTTAGATGTATATGATGCTTACATTTTTACATCACACCATCTCTAAAGACCCATACCCGTGCCTTTGCAAACATTCATAGATTCAATCTTGATTAGTTAAATGTGCTTCCAATACACTAAATATTTTGTCAAGCAAACGAAATTGATGGCTTTCTTCTTTTTGGCAAGTAATCACCAACAAAAAGGTAGTTGTGACTATAATATATCAGATGCTTAGAGAAAAATTAAATATTCATAGGACTGTGACCAATGATATAATCATTCCTAATCACTCTAGGCTGATAATCAAAAATGAAGAAAACATTAACGTATTTATAATAACATGCAAGACAAGGTATTATTAACATATGCACGTAATTCTCAAAATTTGAAAACCTAGCTCACCCCTTAAATAATTCATGGGTTTAATGTATTTAAACTACACTTCATCTTAAGGATAAATCTAGTGGATTCATAGGTCAATTGGAGAAGGCATAATTCCAATATTGGGTATTAAACAAGTTGTTCCGATTCAGATATTTTGTAGACAAATTGATGTTAATAAATAATGTCATTGTGGATAGTTTATATCCCTTTTAGATTGGCTAGAATAGGGACATTATTATAATGAGAATATAGGTTTATTTTGTTATAAGTGTGGATATATCAGACATAGTCAAAGTCATTGTGAAACTCTCCAAGAGATCCAATATGGCAACACTGAAGAAACTATGTACATAATAAAACCGAAATTGTACTAACACCTCAAAGCACTTAGCCTATAAACTAAAAAAGTTTATTTATGGCTTTAACCAGGTTTTGTGTAGTGTTAAATAAATTTGATCAAGTTGTGAGTGAGTACATGTTCAAGAAAAAATTGACACGTGTGGTTACCTCAAGTCTAGTGGGAGAAACTTTATCATCCTTGTCTTATACATTGGTTATATATTTATAGATTTCAATATGAGTAATATATTAGATGAAACCAAGATAATTGTATCACAAAAATTTTACATGAAAAACCTAATAGACACATCCTTTTTTCTTGGAATTCAAATTGATAAGTACCACAAATGAAGAAAACATGGTTTGTCCCATTGGAAGAGATAGTCTAGAGTTTTGTGATTCTCAATTATATAGACAAATGAAACACACCATTATCTCACAAATATAAGTTTGATCGATTTGGATCCCCATGTTTGAGCTTAAAGATTGTAGAAATGAAGAAGATACCATACTCACCAGTTATTAGGAGTTTCATTTACTCCCAGGTATGTATAAGTCCATGCATAACATTTGTCTTTAGCATTCTAACCTGGTATATTATCAAACATGAAGTTTCACACTAGAAGGTTGTTAAAAGAATGATGAGTTACTTAAAGCTAGAAAAGGACTATACTTTTACTTTTAAAATCATTTTCAAAGTGAAGTTGATTAGTTATCCGACTCAAGATCATACCATATGGATGAGTAACTTCGTCACAAATATAGATCCCAATGGGAAAGTATTGCCTTTAATGGAAATTCCATTGTTATATGTTTTGACGACTGAGCGACAAAGTTCAATTCAATAAATGATAAGAATTTATCAAAGTCAAAGACCGTTGAAATCAAATATCTTTCGTGAAAGAGACTGTACAAAATTGACATATATAAATAAAGCATGTACAAATGGAGTTTAGTCTTACCAATCTACTCACCAATGTTTTAACTCCATCTACTTTTAAGTGCTTAGTAGCGAATATGGGATTCCATTTGTGGAGAAACTACGGAGAGTGTTTGCGGTTCCATGTGTCATATAAATATGATGGATTGGTACATATGGAACTAGGACTCCCCGCAAGTGTACGGATTGTCTCCAAGTAAAAATATGATAAGCCTAAGGGCTATTGATCAATAAGGACTACAAACGATGTAAATAATTCGCTTTGAAGGTAATAAATTGTTGAGTTATGGATGAAACAATAATAATAATGAGGAATTGTATTTGGTTTTTATAATTAAAAGGACTAACTTGCAAATAAGTAAATATTAAACCAAAATGTCAATGACTAAAATGCTAAAAAGAGTTTATAAAGTATGAAAATGTAATGTTTAATCCTTGCGAGTGTTTCACCTAATTAACAATTATCTTGTTTTTGGTATAAGGGTGAATTGAATATGGTTGACAATAGCCAGGATACAATTACATCTAAATCCCCTGACGGGAAACCTACCTCTTTACCTTACTCGTCTCCTTCTTTCAAATATGTTTAAGAACAAATCCTTATTGACTACCTTTAGTGCTAATATCGTCCAATAAAAGGCAGTAGGAGCTTATATATTATGTCCAAAAATCTGACCCCCAACTCGGGTGTTAGTCTAAAAGACTCTAACTACCTATACTTGATCAAGTTATAGATAGGCTACATGCATAAATATATAAACAATGAAAAATCAAAGTTTAATTCATTTCAATACCTAAGAAGTATCCCAAAACACCAAAACGTAGATAAAAATCACTTAAGGTTCATACCTTTTGCAAGTCTTAAGCATAAATTAGCTCTGCTCGTACTCAATACAGGAAAATACAGTGGAAATAATACTAGAATCATGTTTAAAAGACAAAATGGAATCAAATTAACCTAAAATACTGAAAGGACAGGTTGTGGAATAGTAGGAAATAATGAAATTCGGGTGTTAAACACTTCTTCTCTCTTCTCAAGGCGCTTGAGCTCTTCTCCAGATGAAAATATTTGATAAAAAATTAAGCATGTTCCAAATAGGAGCTTAAGTAAGCTTATATACTAAGTCCAAATTTTTTTTGGACTTGACGGTCTTACATGAGTGACTTAAAATAGGTCTAACCTGTTTTTGACAATGTTTTTCAAGTTCAAGTCACGCTAGTAACAACAGCCACAAATTTCACGTCTTAACTCCGAATTGACTTCTGTCACCTCTCACGAGATCCTGACTCCAAGGTCTTCTATATCACAAAGAATGAAGTCCATAGATATTACCAATTAATTATGGTGACAAAAACAATCTGACGATGCACTTTTCTTGTAAATGCTCTAGCTTTCCAAAACAGACCTCTAGCTCTCTTACGCCTTTGATTAGGCTTGGACCTAATCATTTTGGACCCATTTGTCAATCATGTACCTAAAAGATACAAACTTAACACACAACTATGGCACAAAAACACTATATTTGAGATATTATCCAAATTAATAAAGAAAAGTATATTATAGCGATTATTAGGGAAGAATCCCTCACTTAGGTCCCGTAGACTTTCTAAAAGATGTCTCGTGAGTAGATCAATTTATCAAAAACGAGACATCAATACCCCACCTAAAATTTGTGTCATTCTGACAAAATAAGAGAAAATAAAACCAAATGGGGCCTAAGTCCAATTAACCAAGGAAGAAAGTAGGGAATAGATAGATAATGAATAAAACTAAAGCAACTATTTTAGCAAGTCTCATACTGTGGTGTTCAAGAAATAATAAACAAATATTAAGAATATTCGAACAATAAACATCTAACAAGTTCAAAAGTAGATTAATTTCGCAATGCAATAAGGAGTGGTTCTCCCAACAATTCGTGTCATGACCAAAGAAGCAAAAGTTGATAGTCCCCAAGAATCTGTGAAGACTAGAGGAGAATATGAGTTTGGGGTAGGCAATGAAGTTGCATAGTAATCTTCCAAACATGAGAGTAGACTACGGGGATACAAGAATTCTTGGTTAGGCTTATTCGTAGTTACTCGAGTTGTTTCCGCATAAATTGGTTGAGGTACAAACAAAGAAAAGTTTCAGGTTGCGCTTAGTAGATATGAATCGCCTCACCCCCTACTGGGGAGGCTATATTAAGAAAAACTCGTGAAGTAAATATGAAAAACTTTGAATAGCATAAAATAAAAGTTCTTACAAGATACAACCCACAATTTTTAAAATTTTTTATGCATTTTGTTTGTTTTTCGGTAGTGTAGATTAGTTAATTTTTTATTGTTTACTTTGTATAATGAGAAGGGTATTTGTGTTTTTGATGTTAATGTAATGCAAAATTCGAGTTTTTAGTGAAAGTAAGGAGATCGTCATGACATGTAGGTGATTCTGGAGAAATAAATGGTGTTGGTTGAGAGGTTTAGCGTTACATTGCAGATTCTCGCGGTGCACCACGAGACCCTACCATTACAAATATGCATGAATTATTTTTTAATACGGTATACAATGTTGAGAGAAAGGAAGAACTGCGGTATACCAAAGACGCATGATGTATCGAGTTTCGCAACTACCATATTACGGTATGAAGAAAAGAAGGTCGAGGTACACCGCAAGACCCATGCCGTGAACCGCACGACATGCGTAGCAGGTATGACGTGAAGGTCTAGTTAATACAACCAGGTTGTAGAAATTGCCACCTAGGCGTCAACTCCCCCCTCAGTCCCTTACGCCTAGTAAAATTCTAGGCATT
Source organism: Nemophila menziesii (assembly GCA_029959085.1). Lineage (NCBI taxonomy): Eukaryota > Viridiplantae > Streptophyta > Magnoliopsida > Boraginales > Hydrophyllaceae > Nemophila > Nemophila menziesii. The sequence continues at coordinate 6,533,267 of JARWIR010000030.1, forward strand.
TTTTTCTAGCTCCTTAGTCACCGTGGAAGAGATGCCTAACTCGCCTAGACGTATATTAATGGAAAAAGATAGTCGCTTAGGTGCCGATTAATGTGAAAGAATGATCGCATAGGCTTTGTTTTAGTTTTATTATTCTTGAGAATTCTTGAGTTGATATTTTAACTCAAATCTTAGTATTTTTATATTTACTATAGTATTGTTCTATGAATTGTATTAATAAAATAGATAAGATTGTTATAATTACTATGTATATATTTCAAAATATAAAAAATTACTCAGCGGGATTAAAATTCGTGTAATCGCGCCTAGACCCATGAAATCCCGCCTAAGTACTAGGCCCCTGGTAAACAGGATAGGCCTCAAAACCGAGATCTACAACATAGCATACCAATGACGAAAACCTTAAGCCTTCTTCTTCTCCAAAAACGTAAACTCCATTATAGCTGCAACCAACCTTCACCACACAACCAAAATACCATATATTTGCATCAAAATTTATCTTTCCACTCCAAGAAACTAATTTTCACCATCCAAATTATTCCATAACACTTAGAGATCAAGATTTAAATCCAAAATTTTCCAGAAACCTATTTTAAACTCCTTACCCAATTGAGATTCCATTATACACACTTTACTAAAAACCATCTATAAACCTTTCCAACCCAAATAACACCTTAGTCACCCAATATTAATGGGTAGTTTTAAGGTAGCTACAACTTTGAGCTGTATTTCAATTGAGATGATGAGTAGAACAAAGACAATAGAAAGTGATTGAGATATGGTAAAGAATCAAGATAAAGAACGAGTTGAAATGAGGAAGAATACTGAGAATCGTCTTAATTTGGGGAAGTATAGAAAGAGTAATTATAGTCAAGAGATTAGAGAAAAACTTGTGTTCGTGAGTTTGAGTCTTGATAAGAAAGCTATTTTGATTTTGGAGCCGATAATACCACAACCTCTTCAAGTTTAGATTGAGGAAGAATACTGAGAATCGTCTGAATTTGGGGAAGTATAGAAAGGGTAATTAGAGTCAAGAGATTAAAGAAAAACTTGTGTTCGTGAGTTTGAGTCTTTATAAGAAAGCTATTTTGATTTTGGAGCCAATAATACCACAACCTCTTCAAGTTTAGATTCCGATACTCGTGATGAGCAAAGCTTCTAAGCGCTTGTTATCTATTGCCAAGGAAATATATCGGGATTAACCCCTTCACATAAGATTGTATTTTAATTTAGAGTTAGAGAAGGTGTGTATTGTATATTTTTAGATTTGGGTGATAGGTTGGGATTGACCACGTTCATGATGAAGCAGTCGTGATTATGTGCTGAGTTAGTATCTGAATTATATCTCGGCCTCTTTAGCCGAGATATCAAAGGTCAAGATCAAATAAGAGATAAGTGATTCCATTGACAGTTGAAGAGATTTTTAGCCACTAGAGTTCAAGAGACTAGTTGGACCATGCACGTATCAAGAAAAAATTAAGAATATATATGCTTTTTTGTGGGTGTCACTATATGAGCATGTGTTGTGTAAAGAGTTGGTGTAGAGAAGTAAGAGACATGTGTAGGGACCTTGGCTTTACAAATACCTTTTACCTAAAACACGAGTATGCCACAGGTTCCTTACACTAGCAACTTTGGAAATATTTGAAAACATATATATGTCAGAAAAATTCTATTTTTTTAAATTTTGTTTACAAGAGGAGGATATAGATGTAACGCAAGTGATCTATGATTCAATAATGCTTTTCGCGGCTGTACCACAGTCGATGTTTAATTTGAAGTACCCAACAATGGTCACGAGCCTATTAAGGAAAGGGAATGCATGTCGTGGTTTTGATAAGATTACATACAAGAGGAGCACCAATATTGATGACAAGTCGATGAAAATGATTCTTAGAAGAAGGAGTGCCGAGAATTCTTCAAGTGTAGAGACATCTCATAATAAGATTGAGAAGGAACCGAGTTCAAGATAAGTGTGTCTTTCATGGCAATAAAGGATGAACGAGCCATTCGACCATATAGAAGCGGCTCAAACATTCTTCGCAGACGGTGTTGCGCAAATCAAAGTAAATCAAGCTCATATAATTTACACTCCTTGAGCATATTCATCACGATTCAGCTAACCATCCACCATACTTTACATTGGGTGATGATCATGCGAGGAAATAATCCTCGAGAGTATATTTTCTTTCTTACTTACCTTTCATCTCATTAAACGTAGAATATGTGGTTAGTTGTGAACTTTTTTAATTTTTATTTTTCATTCCTTATCGAGTATGTTTTGAGTTGAGGGTATGGGGATTCGTTGTCCCTCATTTCCATTTTAAATGTTTAGGGAATTTTTTAAATTTATTTTAGTGCATATTTAAGTAATTAAGCGTGTAATGTGTAAATTGTCCGAAAGCATAAACCTTAGCGAGTTAATGATAGTTAAGTAATATGTTTATGAACTAGTCATTATTTACGTTTTGTATATTAATATAAAAGACAAAATACAACTATAGTCAGAATTGGTAAGAAATTTGTAAAAGTAAGTTTGAACTTAGGCAGAATGAGTGGTGTGTAGAATGTGAGATCCGAGCTAGTTGAAGAATGAAGAACCATTTAATGAATATGCTGAAGTTGAAAAAGCAATTAAATTGCGTAGTTAGGAATTTGATTAAGGCATTTTTTGATAAGCCCCTTATTGTCTTATAGCTTGCTAATCAAACATTAACTGATATATCATTCTTATCCCCTTATAGCCTATTGGTGGGGGAAAAGGTGTGATAAAATAATAGATAAATAAAGATAATAATAAAGAGCACACACCCTTGAGAACCACATAACTCACTACAAGTATCACAGATCGTTTGCAAGATTTAATGATAAGTCAAGTTCGTTCGCATGGATTTAATTTAGTTAGATCTACTTATATTTAACAAGCATAGATGAATTTAGATGTTTATATAAAAATAGGATAAGATGAATAATTATCTAGCGCAAATAAATAAATAATTCAAATAAATAAATATGAATGTAAGTCAAATAAATTAGGATTACTAATATGAGTCTATTACTAAGTTGTTATTCTAATCTGCCAGACATTGAGCATTATATATTAACCGGGATTCTAAATTTTACCTAGCCTCTATCAGGCTTAGGAGCAACCTCTCCACTACTAAGGATTCCTGAGTAATGATTGGTAGTTGAATCAAACCGTTATGGCTATCTAGTTAAGCAAAGGATCAAAACTAGACGATTATGTGGTGTTGTCAATAACTAAGAATAGTCCTAAGATTGGCGAAATCTAGTAATTAAAGAAATAATTCAAAACACATAATAACAATATACGTCAAGCTCAAATCAATTAAAATAACGAAGTATTATGGATTTTAAAGACAAAATAATAACCCAACAATTAAAAGTAAAATTACAGAATAAAAGCTTAGAAATATGGTTGAACATAAATCTATAGCTAAATACCCTAAATATAGAGAAGGTGAGATGTAGAAGAGGAGTTTGTCACTCTCCAACTTCATGTTTCTTGTCTTCCTCTATAGGTCAGCTTGCTCCTTGGATGAATAGTTTGATACTAAGGATTAATATATGTGTAAGGACTAACCTAATGTTTAGAACTGGGATAGGACATGTATTCAATGGTTTAAGGGTGTATTTATAGGTGTCTTGGAAACCCTAATTCGTTTTCTTGAAGGAGAAGGTAAGTAATGGACTCCTATCCCAACTCAAATTCGTAACACTAAAATATAGAATCAGCACCATTTTTTATTTGGTCATAACAGCTTCAATACTTCTCCGTTTGACGCGAATGAGTAGTCGAAATTCATCTTCTCGGAAAGATCTTTAACTTTTCGCTTGACTATTCTTCCAAATTCCACACCGATTTTAAGATATAAGCCCCTTTGTGGTCGTAGGTGGTAAAATTCAGATTTATTTGGCAGCTTTATCTTTCCATACTTTAGCTTTTGTTTCCTTATTTTTAATTTCCATGCTTATCTTCTTTCCTTATCTCTTAGACTTTGACTTGGACTCTAATTAATCTCCATATGTATCTTTAAAGCTTCACTCTAAATAAACAATTAAACCCATTATGCTCTAAAAATCATAATTCATTAAATCAAGACTAGAAATAGGAAAGTGCAATAATTCTCAAGAAAATCGACTAGAAAGACTTCTAAAACACTAAAATTGATATCTCATCTTAATATTAATTCATCACAAATGAGGAGGCATTACCTATAATCCTTCTATTTGTAGCCACATTCCCAAAAAAATTCATTTTTCTCCCAAAACTCGATTTCTCTAACACCTGAACATCAAAAACACTAATATCTTTCTCAAATATGCAATATCAACTAAAAAAAACTAAACTAAACACAAATTAAAAACATAAAAACATAAAATATCGTGGGTTGTCTCCCGTACAACACTTTTATTTAACGTCTTTTTAAGTTAGCCGCGTTACCTCTATCAAGATTTGTGAATATAGCCCCCCCAAGAACGAGTAAGGCTATGAACGTCAACTAATCTACGCTTGATCCCCTTTTTGGGTCTGATTTCTATCACCTTAGCTGAAACAACCTTAGTGACGATGAATGGTCCCATCCACAAGTCTTTGTAACTTCGTGGCCTATTTTCCCGTTTGTGGGCTTTCCATAGAACTTCATGGCCAACCCCAAACTCAATGTTTGGCTCAGTATCCACATGAATTTCATGGATCTTCTCTTTAGGGACTTTGTGATGTGAAAGACTGTGGATGATAGGAACGGTGGGATATAACTTGATGAAATCTATTATTTCTGTATTTTTTGTCTTCTCAATAATTATGAGCTAAACTTAAATATTGCTTGAGAACGCATAATGGGTTAATCCCAATTTGATTTCATTTCATGTGCTTTGATTTGGGATTTTTATAATTGAAATCAAATTGGGTAAATTGTATTTTTCATTAATTTTCTTTTATTTACTATGAATGACGTAATTAACCAATCATAGGACTTAGTATCTAGGCTATTCCATTTAGTGGCGAATGGATCACCTTGACGGGGTGTCTGGGTACAAAACTAATTAATAAAAGTAGGATAGAAATTATAGACTCTAACGAGCTTAGTTAATCCTATGAACAATTGGGTAGAATAGACTTAACCACTTGAAGGTGTACTATAATCACCCTGACGGGGCTTGTAGCTCCTTAGTCCACCCTGACAGGGGTAAGGAGAATTCCGAATCCCGACCAATACATATTTACCGATTTGTCCCTTAAACAATACATGAAATGAATGATTATTAGGTGAAACCCTTGCGTCTCTCAAGTACTACCTTTCTTCTCTTGCGTAAACACTTTATTTTCTTGCGTCTAGTTTAATCTTTGCATTAATTTAGTATTTTAATTATTTGTCTTAGATATAGAAAACCAAAAAAAACATTCTAGAAATTATTTACTTGTTTTTACGTGCAATTAATCACAATTGGGTAAGCATTAGAGTAAACCATTCCATCCCTGAGAACGAATCTGTATTATCACATATACTACTTAGGACAACTGTACACTTGCACTTGTGGTTCTCTTATCCTTATTTGCATTTTATTTTAGAGCACACAAAGGACCAATAAGTTTTTGGCGCCGCTGCCAGGAACGGTAGCGTGTGACCCTGGTGTTTATCCTTTAGTGTTAGTTGCATTTTTATTGTTCAGTTTTACGCTTTGTTTGTTCATCTTTTTCAGGTTTTTAGGTTTGGTGTATGCGAAGGAGGCTCTTTAAGGATCTTGAGACATTACCTCCGATCCTTGATAATCCTGAATCATTAGCCAGATTGGCTAACAAGAAAAGAAAAGAACAAGAAGCACAATAGTTAGAAGAGAGATTAGCTAGATAGATGGCTGACCTTCCGGTTGAGAACAATGGTCAGAATGGTCAGAATGGTCAGAACGGCCTAGTCCCACCTCTTAATCCTCCTAATCCTCCAGTTCAAGCTCAAGTAGCCGATCCATGGTTTGTTAACGGTCCAACACAAGAACCATTCCTCGCTCCTCCTCTTGGGATTGGCCCATCTAATATTGATATTCCGTGATTCCGTCCAGATTCGGGTATGTTTGCTCAATTTCAGAATTTTGGACATTTTCGTGGCAAGCCCGGAGAAGATCCTATTCGCGCAATACAAAAATTTATGCAAATCTGCGATTCGTACATCATTCAAGGAGTAACAAAAGAGCAAATGTATTTTACTACATTCAGATTCTTCGTGATAGATGGAGCAAGTAATTGGCATGATTCACAAAAGCCTAGAAAGATTACGAATTGGGAACAACTACAGGCTGTGTTTTTGGACAGATATTATCCGTCCAACATGAGATTAGATGCTCAACTAGAATTAAATCATTTCCAACAAGAGTATGACGAAGGTATGGGTATAAGTTGGTCGAGATTTCAGCAGTGTTTGCGAAGAGTCCCAGATCATGGCCTTTCAGAACAACAACAAATGAAAATCTTTTACAAAGGCATCGATAGGAAATCAAGAAAAGATTTAGATTTATTATGTGGTGGTGCATTTTTACAGGTTCTACCCGTTCACGCAAGGATTATTTTGGATAGAACGGTGACTAATGAAGTAGGGTGGAATACTGTAAGAACACCTGCTAAAGGGGAAGTCAATAACGTCAATATTGAAGAAAGGTTCACCTCCTTAGAGAACAAAATACAAACCACATTGGAAAAACAATTGAAGTAACTTACGTTAGCTATGAAAGAAGGTTTTTCGAATAAAAGGGTTGAAGTGAATGCTACGCAATAAGTTTATGGATGTTTGAATTGTGGTGTGAATGATCATGAATGGGAGAATTGTCAGAATAATCAAGAGTTCGTGATGTTTTTTCCAACCGAGGGAATTTCAATTCGAATGGTCAAGGATATCAACCTAACAGAAACCATCATTTCCAATCCGAATGGGGCAGCAAATCCGACTTACGTATATCAACCGCGTCCCCAAGGTAACAACTATAATCCAAGACCTCAGAATAATTATCAAGGGGGACGGACAGAATCAAGGAAAATATGTTCAGGGATAACCTCCTCAAGACAATTATAATGACACCGTGAACCAGAAAGCCTTACCTGCTCAATCAAAAGAAGGTACTAATAATCTTCAGAAAACCGTAGAAACGTTGATCGCACTTCATGCACAGTCAGCCCAAAGGCAACAAGCTTCTGAAGCACACATTCAGATGTTAGAGAATCAAGTTTCGCAAATGTCAAAACAACTGAATCAGCGTCCACAAGGGCAACTCCCTAGTTACAAAGAAAATCTGAAACAGACAGAAGAATGTAATGTTGTGACTCTCAGAAGTGGTAAGAATCTTCCTCCATCTCCTTTTCATCTTATGAAAGAGAAATAAGTTACTAGAAAAGAAAAGGACGTGGTGGATAAAAATAAAGATGATGAAGTAGAGGAAGTGGAGAGGCCTGTTGAAAGTCCGAAAAAGAAGATGATGTTGTGAGTCATCCACCTCCACCGTTTTCATCTAGAGTTCAGAAGAAGGGTGATATAGCCGAATATCAAAAGTTCTTTAATAGAGTGAGAGGTCTTAGCATCAATATTCTGTTATTAGAAGCTATCAGAGATATAACAAAGTATATGAAGTATTTGAAAAGAGCTCTCACCAACAAAAGGCCGTATTGCGATAATGAAATGATTGGTTCACCCGAAGAATGTAGTGCCATTTGTCAGAGTAAGCTACCGCCGAATCTACTTGATCCTGGGAGTTTCAAAATTCCTATATCGATTGGAGAAGAATGGAAAGGTAAAACACTATGTGATTTGGGTGCAAGCATTAATCTTATGCCCAAATCAATCTTTGAAAAATTGAAAATTGGAGTAGCAAGACCCACTTCTATGGTCTTACAAATGGCGGATCGATCCCTTGCACATCTTTAGGGTCGAATAGAAGATGTCCTCGTCAAAGAAGGCACCTTAGTATTTCATGTTGATTTTGTTATTCTTGAATACGACGGGGATAGGAATGTCCTCATTATTTTTGGAAGACCATTCCTAGCCACGGGGCGTACTTTAATTGATGTAGAAAACAGAGAATTAACGATACGAATCCAAGACGAGGAAGTGAAGTTCAACGTATTCCGAACTATGAAGTTTCCATATTCTCAAGAGGATTGCTTCCGAATGGATGTAATTGAGCATGCCACGCAAGAGGTACATAATGAATTTACTTATGATGATATTTTGCAGGCAGCCTTGACACTTGATCTACCTGAATTGATGGAAGAGCTTGCCAAAACAGTGGCAGCTCTTAACTCTGAGAATCCAAAATATATGCGTCTACCCTATGAACCTGTGAGAGAACCGGGGGAGATTGTAATTAAAAAAACCTTCAATCGAATCTCCTCCATAGTTGGAAGAAAATCCTTTGCCATCACACTAGAGGTATGGGTATTTAGGTACTAATGAAACTCTACCTGTTATTGTTTTAGCAAATTTAACAGGTCCTCAAGAAGATAAATTGTTGCGTGTATTAAGAGCTAACAAAGAGGCAATAGGGTGGACTATAGCCGATATCAAAGGCATTAGTCCCTCCTGCTGTTAACACAAAATCATTCTTGAAGATAATAACGCACGCTCAGTTGAAGGTCAAAGGAGATTAATGCCAGCCATGAAGGAAGTTGTAAAGAAAGAGGTGATTAAGCTGTTAGATGCAGGGATTATCTATCCCATTTCGAGTATTGAATGGGTGAGTCCGGTTCAGTGTGTGCCTAAGAAAGGAGGAATCACTACAGTTCTTAATGATCAAAATGAAGCTATTCCTTCAAGAACTGTTGTTGGTTAGAGAGTATGTATGGATTACCGCAAATTGAACAAGGCCACCAGAAAAGATCACTTCCCTCTTCCCTTCATAGATCAAATGTTAGACAAGTTAGTTGGTAGAGAGTATTACTGCTTTTTAGATGGATATTCTGGATATAATCAAATTTACGTGGCGCTGGAAGATCAACATAAGACAACCTTTACACACCCCTTTGGTACGTATGCATATCGTAGAATGCCATTTGGGTTATGTAACGCACCTGCTACGTTTCAAAGATGTATGATGGCAATCTTCTGGGATATGATCGATAACTTCCTTGTGGTATTTATGGATGATTTCTCTGTATTCGGTGATGGCTTTGATAAGTGTTTACAGAATTTGTAGAGAGCTTTGGTTAGATGCAAGGAAAGTGATTTGGTTTTAAATTGGGAGAAGTGTCATTTCATGGGTCGAGAAGGTATCGTATTGGGTCACAAGGTTTCGAGTGCTGGTTTAGAGGTTGATCGCGCAAATATAGAGGTAATAAAAACGCTTCCACCTCCTATTTCAGTTAAAGGGGTGAGAAGTTTTCTTGGCCATGCTGGCTTTCATAGGAGATTCATTAAAGACTTTTCTAAGATTGCTAAACCACTATGTAAATTACTTGAGAAGGATACCAAATTCCTTTTCGATGAAGCTTTCATGGTGGCCTTCAAAGCAATCAAAGAAAAACTGATTACTGCTTCTATTGTATTCCCACCAGATTGGAATATTCCGTTCGAAGTTATATGTGATGCTACTGATTTAGCTATGGGAGATGTTTTAGGCCAAAGAAAAGATAAGATATTTCATTCGATCTATTATGCAAGCAAGACTTACGATGGTGCTCAAATTAATTATACTGTTATAGAGAAAGAATTGCTAGCTGTTGTTTATTCATTCGATAAGTTTCGTTCCTATCTCCTTGGAGTGAAGGTTGTTGTTTATACAGATCATTCTGCTATTAGATATCTTATCAAGAAGAAAGATGCTAAACCACGGCTAATAATATGGGTTTTATTGTTACAAGAGTTTGATTTAGAGATCAAGGATCGAAAGGGTTGTGAAAATCAAGTTGCAGATCATCTATCTCGTTTTGAAGGATCAAAATCAAATGGTGGACCTGAAGTAGTTAGAAAAGAATTTCCTGATGAGATCTTTTTTGCGATTCACCTAGAAAATACTCCTTGGTATGCTAATGTTGCAAATTTAATTGTAAGTGGTTCTTTCCCTGAAGGTTCCACTTATCATGAGAGAAAAAGGTTAGCTCACCATGCTAGACAATTCTTTTGGGAGGATCCCTTCCTCTACAGAGTATGTGATGATCAAATGGTGAAAAGATGTATACCAAAGGAGAAAACTGAAGCGATTATAGCTGGTTGTCATGACTCACCTTATGGAGGACATTTCAAAGGAGATCGAGCTGCTGCTAAGGTATTACAATCAGGTTTTTACTAGCCTTCAATTATGAAAGATTGTCATGAATATGTTAAGAGATGTGAAAGATTTCAATTTACAGGAATATATCCAAGAGAGATGAGATGCCACGTAATATTGTGCTGGAAGTAGAGATATTCGATGTATGGGTTATAGATTTTATGGGTCCGTTTGTTCCTTCTAATGGTAACCTTTACATTTTATTAGTTGTTGATTACGTGTCTAAATGGGTAGAGGCCATTTCTCTACCAACTAATGATTCGCGAGTAGTGATTAAGTTTCTGAAATCACACATCTTCACTAGACATGGTACACTGAGAGTAATTATTAGCGATGGTGGTTCTCATTTCGTGAATAAATACTTGAAGACAGTTTTAGAAAAGTATGGAGTGAGACATCATGTGTCTACCGCTTATCACCCACAAGCCAATGGTCAAGCTGAAATCTCAAGTCGTGAGGTAAAATCTATTTTAGAGAAGACTGTTGATCCTACAAAAAAAGATTGGTCAATGAAGTTAGACGATGTAGTATGGGCTTATCATACTGCGTTCAAAACTCCAGTTGGTGCATCCCCGTATCGAATGGTTTATGGTAAGGCTTGTCATTTACCTCTTGAGCTCTAAATGGGTGCATAATGGGCTATTGTGCAGTTAAACTTGGATCCTACTTAGCCGGTCAGAATCGAATGATGAAACTTAATGAGCTTGATGAATTCTGATTACATGCTTATGAAAATGCTAAACTTTACAAAGAAAACACTAAGTGGTGGCATGATAATCGTATTCGTGAAAAGAACTTTGTAGTGGGACAGAAGGTGTTAAAGTATAACTCAAAGTTCATCAATTATCCGGGTAAATTAAGTTAGAAGTGGTCGGGTCCTTATGTTGTGACCAAAGTTACACCTCATGGGGCAATAAAAATAGAACATCCACACGAGAACCATACTTTCATGGTGAACGGTTATTGATTAAAGATATACCATGGAGGTGAAGACACCAATTGCTCGGAAGATCCACATCCCGCAGAGGTCATGTATCTCTTCGAAGCTCCTTAGAAGCGTGAGGTAACCCGTCGAGCTTAACGACGTTAAATAAAAGCCAATTCATTGTATATTAGTTTAAGTCTTTTAATTTTCGTAGTGTATAGTAGATAAATTTCGTTAATTTAGTGTTTATTGTTAAGAAACGAGGAAGGGTAGTTGTTTTTGATGATTTCATGGGTAATAATGTCATGAGTTTGGGATCAAAACGATGAATTGAAAAATTTGGAGTTCCAAGACAGGCATGACCGGCTAGCCTGCAAGTTGACCGGAATGCCTGTCAAACACGCTGAAGATTCCTCCAGATTCTCACTAGTGCGTCCACTTTGACGCACGACGTAGCGTCCACGTTTGCGCCAGCGAGACACCATCGGCATGACGGTGGCTGATTGGCTTGCCGGCCAGCAACGAAGAAAAGTTCTGACTAGTGCGTCGACTATAACGCAAGGCGCTGCGTCTGAGGTTGTGCCAGCGAGATGCGACCGGCATGCCGGCCATCTCACTGTCTAGTCGGCCCGCGACGAAGGAATTCTCTGGTTAGTGAGTCATGTTTGATGCAAGGAGGCTTGCGCCAGATTAAAAAAAATATCAATTTTGGAAATTAATTTTTCGCCGACATCGCGACCGGCATGCCGGTCAGCCACCGGCTAGCCGGTCCGCTGTTGCGAGAGGCGGTTTTTTAAGCTATAAACCTAGTTTTTTACCTTCTTTTCCAAGCCAACCTTTTATTCCGAATCCTAGCCTCCGCATACTCCAAAAATATTCATCAAAACACTATAAAATCATCTAAACAAGCCCTCTTTCATCACAAAAACACATAATCAACTCATATCCTCTCCAAAACATCATCAAATTTCTACTTTTATTCAAAAAAAATCTTCTTCCTAGCTTCAAATCAAACCCAATTCCTGCTTAATTTTCATCAATTAACCTTTACCCATCTCCTATTCCACCATATTCTTCAAGTTTTATACCTCAAAACATCAAAGTTCTAAGCTTTTCTCTATCTTTTCACTTTTTGAAGTTTTGAGTTTGGGGTGAAAAGAGATGCCTAACAGAACCGATTCCATGTGTTCTTATCAAAGGAACTTTCCAAGAAACAGAAACACAGTTGGTGCTAGCCCAGAACATGCAATTGAGATTCTGCATTCGCGTTCCAAACGCATGACTGAAGAAATCCCAACTGCTCTAAAAAGGAAAGAGAATCTGATTAAGGCTAATCCGAAGAGTAGACTAATTGATGAACCAGAAAGTGAGGAAGAGACTGAAGAGGAAATTCCGCAAGCACCTGTTCAAGAACAAAGATCAACAAGAAGAAAGATGTGGGCGCAGAAAGTAAACATAGTTGCGATGACTTGGAATGATCAGGTTCGTGACAGAATTGATTACTTGAAATTTGGTGTTGAGAAGGGACTTCCAAAGGGTATTATGAATAGTGCTTTTAAAGAATATGCTACTACTTGTGACAAGTTTGGGTGAAAAGAGTTGAGAGATAGAAAACATGAATATATTCTTACCTTGGTGTGTGATTTTTACGAGGGATTAGCCTTTTCAAAAGAAGCCATTATTGTACGCAAAACGGTAATACGTCTCTCTGTTGATCTTATTCGACAATCATTGAAATTTCCCAACTTCACTAGCCCTTGTCCTTACAAAGAAACCCTTACCGATCCATCATTCGACTTCGAATCTCTTTGGGGAAAAGTACTTATTCCTGGGACTCGCCCAATTCCAGCAGGAGAGCGTTATCATGGACAGATTTATATCAGCAATTTATTTCCTTGTGCTAAGGTTTGGTCCCGTTTCATAGTCCCTACCTTCTTTGGTATAACACACTTCGGAATTGAAAAAGGAACATATTATATTCATCAAGTGTATTGTGGAGAACAAACATATGGATGTGACTTGTGTGCTTTATGACGATACTATGGAATTCAAGAAAGCGTCCACTACACAACAGAATCTTAAATTCCCTTGTACCATCACTACCTGTTGTCTAGACGCTAAGATTCCGCGTAAATGTGAGAAAGCTGAACCTTCCGTGGTTGGGGAACAAATATGTTTAGTCTCGATTCAGAATGCCCATGATGAAGCCACACAAGCTGTAAGAACTTGTTGAGCTTTTCCACCAAAGAAGAAGGTACGATCCTATAACGAGTTGGAAGCAAAAATCAAAGTTTTGGAATAGAATCAAGTGAAGATGATTGCTACTTTAGGGAACGTTACAAAAGAGCTGGACCTTATCCGAAACATGCTACTTGGGGTGACCACCATTCAACATGCCACCTATGGCCTACTTACAAAGGATAAAGTCCATGGACGCAACACCGATGACCAGCCACGGGCTGGTTAAGATACATTTTCTATTCCTTTCGCGTTTTAGTGTGGATTAGTTTAATTGCTTTGCGTCTTTTCAAGCCGTGGGGACACGACTCATTTTTGAGTTTGAGGTGGGGTTTGTCGCCTCATCCCAGTTTTTATGTGTTATTTGTTTTTAATTGCTTTCAATAAAATAATTAGGAGTTGCGTTTGACTATAGAAAATTTTAAATGTCCGTTTAAGCATACTTTTGATGAATCTATGATAGTAAGTAGTGGACTTTAGGGAATAACATAAAACGCACTTTAATTGCATGCAAACATAGGTAATGAATAGGAAAAATTAATAAACAATGCAAAGGAAGTATACTTGTACTTAAGGAAAATGTTTGGTTTGTAGAACGGTAGATCGAAATTAGTAGAGGATCCACTTAGATATGAACTAGAGGCGAACCATGTAAGTAGGAAAATGATAGGGACTGTTCTTTGTTAGCCATTAGAAGCCTTTTAGCCTGCTATCCCTTATATTAATATTATCTGTCTTATCCCAATTTTGAGCCTTAAGCCTTTTCTTTTGTAGCCACAATATAAGCCCATTATCCCTTAGATTATTAGGCATGACCAAATGACCCGCACTTGAATCATAATCCTGAGACCTATTTAGAGCTTGAGTTTGGGGTGGAGGGTCCACATTTAGGGAAATTCATTGGGTGGGAACTTATGTGTTTGTATTGCGGCACAAAAATAAAAGATGATATTATTATTTGTAACCCTTTGCCACGATTTGAAAAAAAAATTAAAAGACATGACCTTTCACATCAAAATGATGGTCATGGGTATCTTGTACAAAAAAAAAAAAAAGAGAAAAGAAATAAAAAAGAAAATAAAAAAAAAGAAAGAATAAAATAACCGGTAAAGTGGATTATTTTTAAAAAATCATCTTAGATTAATAGGGTTGAAATGGGGACGCAACATTAGCGCGTCAAATGGATTGAGTGAGAACATTATATGAGTGTAAACTCAAGCTCGTGGACAGTTGTTGATGGTAAGTGAGGAGAGAGCCAAAAGCTCACTTCAAATTTACCAAATATACAAACCACACTGTCCCTGTGCCTACGCTAAAACCGTAAATCCTCGTGATTCCTAGGTGCATGGTAAGTTAATAGGGAGTATACCAAGTGGAGCGTTCAAAGCAAGTAAGGATTGAGGAACAACCTATAGCCATCATATTAAGATAAGTACAAGTGTAACCTTCTAGCATTGCGAAGTTAATTTTATGATTGAAATTATTTGTGTTTGATTTTGCATTATTATTGTATGTGTATGTTAGTTCCTAATGTTTTCTACATGAGATTTTTATTCTAAGAATTGCTTTAGGGTATATTTACTAGCTTCTATTTCTCTTGCATCTACTTCATTCCCCTTGTTTTTAGTTTTGCTTTGTCGGGACGACAAAGGTTTGAGTTGTGGGTCTTGATATCTCCCTAAATGTTCTAATTTTATGCCCTTGGGAGACATCATTTTTTGTGTTTATTCGACTATTTAGATAGACTTTCGGTGTTAAAATGCAATAAATCGATTTTCTTCTTTTAATTAAAGTATTTTTGATTTATTAATCTTTTGCACGTAATATGGTTTGTTTTGAGTGAAAAGTTGTTGGGTTTGAATACTTGCTAGGAGAGGAATCCAAGAGAAAAGTCAAATATCGTTTAATGAAGTCAAAGTAAGAAGAAATATCCCAAATTAATTGATAATTTGAAGCTGCAAATCTGGAAAGTTGCTAAAGATTGACGATTCCGAGCAATCTAAGAGTGGATTTAGCCTCTGACTTTTGAAGATAATCTGTTTCCCATTGAGTTACGGAAATTTAGCAACTAGAATGAGGTCAACCCGAGGTAAAACGAATCGGTTAGAGCTGATTTAGTGAAGGTGGTGCAGCAGTTACGGGATTTGGGCTTAATTATGGATTTGGGCTTTTCTTATTTTTACTTAATCCTTAAAGAAAAGCCCTAATCCGATTTTAAAATTATAAATAGACATTGGGTTCTTAATCCTTAAAGAAAAGCCCTAATCCCATTTTTACACACCAATTCATAATCTTAAGAAAAGAAAAGAGTCAGAACACCAGAGAGGAAGCTAGAGCAAGGAAGAGAAGAAGCAAGAGATGGAGACTCTCTATATTTCCAATTCTCAACCAATTCATCTCCGTAATTAGGTTCTTCTAATTTATTCTGTAAAACATGATGAAATCAATTATTTCTTTAGTTTTTGTCTTTTAAATAATTATGAGCTAAACTTAAATAGTGCTTGCAAACGCATAATGGGTTAATCCAATTTGATTTCGTTTCATGTGTTTCTATTTGGGATTTTTATAATTGAAATCAAATTGGGTAAATTTTATTTTTCATTAATTTGTTTTTATTTACTATGAATGACGTAATTAACCAATCATATGACTTAGTATCTAGGCTATTCCATTTAGTGGCGAATGGATCACCTTGAAGGGGGTCTGGGTACAGAACTAATTAATGAATGTAGGATAGAAATTATAGACTCTGATGAGCTTAGTTAATCCTATGGCCAATTGGGAAGAATAGACTTAACCACTTGAAGGTGGACTATAATCACCATGACGGGGTTTGTAGCACCTGAGAGTAGCTCCTTGGTCCATCCTGACGGGGGTAATGAGAAATCCGAATCCCGACCAATACATATTATCCGATTTGTCCCTGAAATAATACATGAAATGAATGATAATTAGGTGAAACCCTTGCGTCTCTCAAGTACTGCCTTTCTTCCCTTGCGTAAACACTTTATTTCTTGCGTCTAGTTTAATCTTTGCATTAATTTAATATTTTAATTATTTGTCTTAGATATAGAAAACCAAAACAAACATTCTAAAAATCATTTACTTGTTTTTATGAGCAATTAATCACTATTTCGTAAGCATTAGAGTCAACCATTCCGTCCCTGAGAACGAATCTGTATTATCACATATATTACTTGGGACAACTGTACACTTGCAGTTATGGTTCTCTTATCCTTGTTTGCATTTTATTTCGTGAAAGAGACTGTACAAAATCAAATATCTTTCGTGAAAGAGACTGTACAAAATTGACATATAGAAATAAAGCATGTACGAATAGAGTTTATTCTTACCGATCTACTTACCAATGTTTTAACTCCATCTACTTTTAAGTGCTTAGTAGCGAATATGTGATTCCATTTGTGTAGAAACTATGGAGAGTGTTTGTGGTTCCATGTGTTATATAAATATGATGGATTGGTACCTATGGAACTAGGACTCCCCGCAAGTGTATGGTTTGTCTCCAAGTAAATATATGATAAGCCTAAGGGCTATTGATAAAAAAGGACTACAAACGATGTAAATAATTCGCTTTGAATATAATAAAATGTTGAGTTATGGATGAAACAATAATAATAATGAGGAATTTTATTTGGTTTTTGTAATAAAAAGTACTAACTTGCAAATAAGTAAATATTAAACCAAAATGTCAATGACTAAAATTCTACAAAGAGTTTATAAAGTATGAAAATGTAATGTTTGATCCTTGCGAGTGTTTCACCTAATTAAAAATTATCTTGTTTTTGGTATAAGGGTGAATTGAATATGGTTGACAATAGCCAGGATACAATTACACCTAAATCCCCTGACGGGAAACCTAGCTTTTTACCTTACTCGTCTCTTGCTTTCAGATAGGTTTAAGAACAAATCCTTATTCACTACCTTGAGTGCTAATATCGTCCAATAAAAGGCAGTAGGCGCTTATATATTATGTCCAAAAATCTGACCCCCAACTCGGGTGTTAGTCTGAAAGACTCTAACTACCTATACTTGATCATGTTATGAATAGGCTACATGCACAAATATATAAACAATGAAAAATAAAAGTTTAATTCATCTCAATACATAAGAAGTATCCCAAAACACCAAAACATAGATTAAAATCACTTAGGCTTCATACCCTTTGCATGTCCTAAGCTTAATTAGCTCATCTCGTACTCAATAAAGGAAAATACAGTGGAAATAATACTAGAATCATGTTTAAAAGACAAAATGGAATCGAATTAGCCTAAAATACTGAAAGGACAGGTTGTGGAATCGTAGGAAATAATGAAATTCGGGTGTTAAACGCTTCTTCTCTCTTCTCAAGGCGCTTGAGCTCTTCTCCAGATGAAAATATTTGATAAAAAATGAAGCATGTTCCAAATAGGAGCTTAAGTAAGATTATATACTAAGTCCAAAAATTATTTGGACTTAACGATCTTACATGAGTGACTTAAAATAGGTCGAACCCGTTTTTGACTATGTTGTTCAGGTTCAAGTCACGTTAGTAAAAACTGCCATATATTTCACGTCTTAACTCCGAATTGACTTTTGTCACCTCTCACGAGATCCTGACTCCAAGGTCTTCTATATCACAAATAATGAAGTCCATAGATATTACCATTTAATTATGGTGACAAAAACAATATGACGATGCACTTTTCTTGTTAACGCTCCAGCTTTCCAAAAGTGGCCTCTAGCTCTCTTACGCCTTGTATTGGGTTTGGACCTCATCATTTTGGACCCTTTTGTCAAGCATGTACGTAAAAGATACACACTTAACACACAACTATGGCACAAAAACACTATATTTGAAATATTATCCAAATTAATGAAGAAAAGTATATTATGGCGATTATTAGGGAAGAATCCCTCACTTAGGTCCCATAAACTTTCTAAAAGATGTCTCGTGAGTAGATTAATTTATCAAAATCGAGACATCAATACCCCCACCTCAAATTTTTATCATTCTGACAAAATAAAAGGAAAGAAAACCAAATGGGGCCTAAGTCCAATTATACAAGGAAGAAAGTAGGGAATAGATAGATAATGAATAATAAACAAATATTAAGAATATACGAACAATAAACATCTAACAAGTTCAAAATTAGATTAATTGCACAATGCAATAAGGAGTGGTTCTCCCAACAATCCGAGTCATGACCAATGAAGCAAAAGTTGAGAGTCCCCAAGAATCTGTGAAGACTAGAGGAGAATATGAGTTTGGGGTAGGCAATGAAGTTGCATAGTAATCCTCCAAACACGAGAGTTGACTACGGGGATACAAGAATTCTTGGTTGGGCTTATTTGTAGTCACTCGAGTTGTTTCCGCATAACTTGATTGAGGAACAAACAAAGAAAAGTTTCAAGTTTCGCTTAGTAGATATGAATCGCCTCACCCGCTACTGGGGAGGCTATATTAAGAAAAACTCGTGAAGTAAATATGTAAACCTTTGAACATCATAAAATAAAAGTGCTTACAAGATACAACCCATATTTTTTAAAATTTTTTATGCATTTTGTTTTGTTTTTTGGTAGTGTAGATTAGTTACTTTTTAGTGTTTACTTATGTATAATGAGAAGGGTATTTGTATTTTTGATGTTAAGGTAATGCAGAATTCGAGTTTGTAGTGAAAGTAAGGAGATCATCATGACATGTAGGTGATTCTAGAGAACTAAATGGTGTTGGTTGAGAGGTTTAGCGTTACAATGCAGATTTTCGCGTTGCACCACGAGACCCTACCGTTACAACTGTGCATGAATTATTTTTTAATAGGGTGTACAATGTTGAGAGAAAGGAGGAATTGCGGTATACCAAAGACGCATGATGTATCGAGTTTCGCAACTACCATATTACGATATGAAGAAAAGAAGGTCGAGGTACACCACAAGACCCATGTCGTGAACCGCATGACATGCGTAGCAGCTATGAAATGAAGGTCTAGTTAATACGAACCAGGTTGTAGAAATCGCCACCTAGGCATCAACTCCCCCCTCTGTCCCTTACGCCTAGTAAAATTCTAGGCATTTTTTTCTAGCTCCTTAGTCACCGTGAAAGAGACGCCTAGCCCGCCTAGACGTCTATTAATGGCAAAAGATGGTCGCCTAGGTTCCGATTAATGTGAAAGAATGGTCGCATAGGCTTTCTTTTTAGTTTTATTATTCTTGAGAATTCTTGAGTTGATATTTTAACTCAAATCTTAGTATTTTTATATTTACTATAGTATTGTTCTATGAATTTTATCAATAAAATAGTTAAGATTGTTATAATTAGTATGTATATATTACTAAATATAAAAATTTACTCAGGGGATTAAAATCCGTGTAATCACGCCTAGACCAATGAAATCCCGCCTAGTTACTAGGCCCCTGGTAAACAGGATAGGCCGCAAAACCGAGATCTACAACATAGCATACCAATGACCAAAACCTTAAGCCTTCTTCTTCTCCAAAAACCTAAACTCCATTATAGGTGCAACCAACCTTCACCACACAACCAAAATACCATATATTTGCATCCAAATTTATCTTTCCACTCCAACAAACTAATTTTCACCATCTAAATCATTCCATAACACTTAGAAATCAAGATTTAAATCCAAAATTTTACAGAAACCTATTTTAAACTCCTTAAATCTTATTCACCCAATTGAGATTCCATTATACCCACTTTACTAAAAACCATCTATAAACCTTTCCAAACACAAATAACACCTTAGTCACCCAAAATTAAGGGGTAGTTTTAAGGTAGCTACAACTTTGAGCTGTATTTCAATTGAGGTGATGAGTAGAACAAAGACACTAGCAAGTGATCGAGATATGGTAAAGAATCAAGAGAAAGAACGAGTTGAAACGAGGAAGTGTACTGAGAATCGTGTGAATTTAGGGAAGTACAGAAGGGGTAATTTGAGTTAAGAGATTAGAGAAATACTTGTGATGGTGAGTTTGAGTCTTCAAAATTTTGTTTACAAGAGGTGGATATAGATGTAGCGCAAGAGATCTATGATTCAGTAATGCTTTTTGCAACTATACCACAGTCGGTGTTTAATTTGAAGTACCCAAAAATGGTCACGAGCCTATTAAGGAAAGTGAATGCGAGTCGTGGTTATGATAAGATTGCATACAAGAGGAGCAACAATATTGATGACAAGTGGATCAAAATGATTCTTAGAAGAACGAGTGCCAAGAATTCTTCAAGTGTAGAGACATCTCATAATAAGATTGAGAAGGGACCGAGTTCAAGATAAGTGTAACTTTCATGGCAATAAAGGATGAACGAGCCATTCGACCATATAGAAGCGGCTCAAACTTTCTTCACATACGGTGTTGTTCAAATCAAAGTAAATCAAGCTCATATAATTCACACTCCTTGAGCATATTCATCACGATTCATCTAACCATCCACCATACTTTACATTGGGTGATGACATGCGAGGAAATAATCCTCGAGAGTATATTTTCTTTCTTCCTTACCATTCATCTCATTAAACGTAGAATATGTGGTTAGTTGTGAACTTTTTAAATTTTTATTTTACATTCCTTATCGAGTATGTTTTGTGTCGTGGGGAACCAAATCATTTTTGAGTTGAGGGTATGGGGATTCGTTTTCCCTCATTTCCATTTTATGTGTTTAGGGAATTTTTTAAATTTATCTTACTGCATATTTAAGGAATTAAGCGTGTAATGTGTAAATTTTCCGAAAGCATAAACCTTAGCGAGTTAATGATAGTTAAGTAATATGTTTATGAACTAGTCATTATTTACGTTTTGTATATTAATATGAAAAGACAAAATACAATTATAGAAAGGATTGTAAGAAATGTGGTAAAAGTAAGTTTGAACTTAGGGAGAATGAGTGGTGTGTAGAATGTGAGATCCGAGCTAGTTGAAGAACCATTTAATGAATGTGCTGAAGTTGAAAAAGCAATTAAATCGCGTAGTTAGGAAATTGATTAAGGCATTTTTTTATAAGCCCCTTATTGCCTTATAGCTTGCTAACAAAATATTAATTGATATATCATTATTATCCCCTTATAGCCTATTAATGGGGGCAAATGTGCGATAAAATAATAGATAAATCAAGATAATAATAAAGAGCACACACCCTTGAGAACCACAGAACTCACTGCAAGAATCACATATCGTTTGCAAGTTTTAATGATAAGTCAAGTTCGTTCGCAAGGATTTAATCCGTTAAATCTACTTATATTTAACATGCGTAGATGAATTTAGATGTTTATATAAAAATAGGATAAGATGAATAATTATCTAACGCAAATAAATAAATAAATAAATATGAATGTAAGTCAAATAAATTAGGATTACTGATATGAGTCTATTACTAAGTTCTTATTCTAATCTGTCAGACATTGAGCATTATATATTAACCGGGATTCTAAATTTTACCTAGCCTCTATCAGGCTTAGGAGCAACCTCTCCACTACTAGGGATTCCTGACTAATGGTTGGTGGTTAAATCAAACCTTTATGGCTATCTAGTTAGGCAAATGATCAAAACTAGATGATTATGTGGTGTTGTCAATAACTAAGAATAGTCCTAAGATTTGCCAAATCTAGTGCTTAAAGCAATAAGTCAAAACACATAATATAAATATACGCCAAACTCAAATCAATTAAAATAACAAAGTATTATGGAATTTAAAGACAAATAATAACCCAACAATTAAAAGGAAAACTTACAGAATAAAAGCTTAGAAATATGGTTGAACATAAATATATAGCTAAATACCCTAAATATAGAGAAGGTGAAATGTAGAAGAGGAGTTTGTCACTCTCCAACTTCGTGCATCTTGTCTTCCTCTATAGGTCAGCTTGCTCCTTGAATGAATAGCTTGATACTAAGGATTAATATATGTGTCAGGAATAAGCTAATGTTTAGAACAGGGCAAGGACATGTATTTAATGGTTTAAGGGTGTATTTATAGGTGTCTTGGAAGACCTAATTCGTTTTCCTGAAGGAGAAGGTAAGTAATGAACTCCTAGCCCAACTCGAATTCGTAACCCTAAAATATAGAATCAGCCCCCGTTTTTTAGTTAGTCATAACAGCTTCAATACTTATCTGTTTGACGCGTATGAGTAGGTGAAATTCATCTTCTCAAAAAGATATTTAACTTTACTCTTTACCGTTCTTCCAAATTCCTCACCGACATTGAGATATAAGCCTATTTGTGGTCGTAGGTGGTGAAATTCAGATTTATTTGGTAGCTTTATCTTTCCATACTTTAGCTTTTGTTTCTTTATTTTTGATTTTCATGCTTATCTTCTTTCCTTATCTCTTAGAGTTTGACTTGGAATCTAATTAATCTCCATATTTATCTTTAAAGCTTCACACTAAATAAATAATTAAACCCAATATGCTCTAAAAATAATAATTCATTAAATCAAGACTAGAAATAGGAAATTTTAATAATTCTCAAGAAAATCGACTAGAAAGACTTCTAAAACACTAAAAATGATGTCTCATCTTAAAATTAATTCACCAAAAATGAGGAGACATCAAGACCCCTAACTCAAAGTTGTATCGTCCCGATACAATAAAGATAAAAACAAAAGGAAGTCTCTAAATACACACCTAGGTCATTTAACACAATGGGAAAGGATATAATAGAATATATAGAATAGACATAAAGCAACTACTTAGAAAATTTCATGAAATAATATTCAGAAACTACATACATGTACACTTCTCATATCCACAGCCAACACGGTTTGAATTCAATATTAGATTAGTTTCGCAATGTAAGAAGGAGAGGATCTTTACACAGTTTACCAAGGAAGTTGTAGATTGTTCATCGAACTTTACTAGTATCCAAAGATCCACTTAACTACTCTCTATTGGTTCAGTCACTTATCGATTACATAGCAAAGAATCAAAAGGTCTTTAAGGTTGTGATTTCGGTTTAGGGACGGTATGATAGTATATTTGGATAATTTAGAGTGAGCTTTTGGCTCTCTCCTCACTAGCCATCAACAAATCGCCTTAAAGCTTGAGTTACTCTCATAAAATGTTTGTCACTCAACCCAATGATTTTATTGATGCACAAAGTAGCATCCCCAATAACCCAATTAAAGCATAAGATGTTCACATAAAAATTCCTCTTTGTCGGTCCAAATATATATTCTTTTAAAATCATTTTTTCTCTTTTGTATAACTATGAATCTCTTTTTGATGTTCGAGATATCACGCAATTTTTTCATATATATATATATATATATATACTTTTCATATCTAGCTCGTAGCTTCTTTTTCATTCACTATTACCCCGATAAAGGGTTAGAATATAGACCTGTGAATCATCACCCATATAATAACAGAGCACAGTTAATAAGCTCAAAAATCCCAACCCAATAATATTTCCCATAATGGTGGACCCACCACCCCAAACTCAAGCTGTAAAACAACTGTCTATTCATCGCGATTCGACTCATATGGAAAAGTCCTATAATCTAAAGGAATATGGCTTATAATGTGGTTAATAAAAAGGCTTTAGAAAGGCTAGAAGGGGCTGAGAAGGATATAAAATATTAAATCAAATAACAGGGTGAGAAGGTATAGAAAGGCTTCACGTGGCCTCAATATGAAAGAAATGGATTAATCATTTTCTACACCATGCAATTTCGTTATTCTCTTACCTTTAGCATGTTCATCAGATGGGTTTGTCAACTAGCTTGGATCTCAGAGCCTACAAACCACTCAAGGCTCCCTGAGATAGAACATACTTTCTATCGCATTGCTAACTAATCTTTTCTTTACTATCAATGTGTGTTTTCCTACACATACTTCAAAGCATACAAAATAAAATAGCTCATAAACATACTAATTACTATCATTAACTCCCTGAGCTTATGATTTCAAGCTATTAAACACACTCTACATCTAATTCCCATGTATCAAAAAATTTTAATTTCTACCTAAAAACAGAAAAATGGAGATGAGAGAGAACGAATCCCCACACCCCTAACTAAAAAATGAGTCGTGTCCCCACGACTCGAAAAAGACTCATAAAAGAAATTAAAATTAGCAGATAACGCATTTACAGAAATCTTAAGGAAGAAAGAGAACATACTCTCGAGGCTATTGCCTTGCATTATCGACATCCAAGATAGGATTTACTGGATCTTTCGTTAATTGCTCAAGGAGTGTCATGATGTGAACTTGATTGGCTTTGATTTGTTCCACATCTTCAGCTAAGAAAGTTTGAGCTTCTTCGAATTTGTTTAAGCGCTCCTCCATCTTCTCTTGCCAACTTTGCTCCTTTTCTTCTTTTGAGACTTGCGTAATACCTGCTCCTCTCAAGACTTTCACGATCCAAGCATTATCAATAGTACTCTTTTTAAATTCAAGTTTCTCTTCTTCACCCAAAATTACATTCGCTTTTCGCACAAGACACGTGATCAAAGTTGGATATTTAACATTATAAACTGTTTTAGGAGAGACCGGAAATCGCATCACCTCCTCAAAGATCAACTGTGCCACATCTACTTCTTCTCCTCTCAAAATACAATTCAAAAGTAAAGCGTTCTTCTTAGTTACATCCAAAATTCTTGTGTTTCCAAATATGTTACGGATAAGGAAATTGAGCCAAACTCTAGCATACTGTTGAAGATATTTGTAAGGCCAAGGTGCCTTCGATTCTCCCTTATGTGATTGCACTTTCTCCTTGTCTAAAACATGTTCAAAAAGTAAATCCTAATCAAAGAATATTTGTTTACCCACATCTTCAATATACTTGCATGGTCCAACAAATTTCTTAAACTGGAAGTGGTTTCGAATCTCAACAACTGTGAAAGGAACTAACTTTCCTCTAACTAGAGAACAACCTTCACTATCTCGGCTAGAGAGGCCTAAATAGAAATATAAAACTAACTCATGACATAATTGAGAACGTCTTACCATAAACGTAGACCAACCCAATCTTTCACCAAGCTCGAAGAATATCTTGTCCTCTCGTGTACCAACTTCTTCATCAAATACTTTCTCATAAGCAAAAGGTAGTTCCTTTAATTGTTTTTCTGCAGAAGTTATCAAGGCATTTGAAGCTTTCTCTTTGTCTTCGGGTGTAGGACCTTTGAATGGGAGAGGTTGTGTTTTCTTCTTGGTAAGAAGTGGAACCCTTTTTCCCATTGAATTACACGAAGCTATCTTACCTCTCTTTTCAATATCTATTTTACCCTTTGTATTGGAACTAGAACCTTTCTCACTTGATTTCTTCTCAATTGAACCCAATACCATGCTTTTCTTCACCTCCCTCTTGTTAGATAATGTTTCTGTTCTCTTAGTAATCTCAATTAACCTCCAACTCAAAGCTTTAGAAACTCTTGAAAATTGAAACTCTTGATTATTGGTTGAACAAGCTTTATTTGGGTTAGGAAAGGTGTTTTGATGATGAATCTCTATATGGGTAAAATGAATTCTTGATGAATTAGTATGGATCTAAGAAATCGTAGGATGAATTCTGAAAATATAAGCTTTTGATTCTTCAATTCAATGTGTTTTGGTGAGATTTAGGTGATTGAATCTCCTTTGTAATGATGTGAGAGAAGATTGGATGTGTTTTTATGGTGATTAGGTAGTATTTTGATGTTTGGGGAAGGTTTGATGAAGCATTAATGGAGTTGGGAGAGGTTTGGAGAAGAAAGAGAGGCTTAAGGATTGTAAATTTCGCAATAAACTAACCTTCCTCTTCTTTATAACCTAAAAATGAAGCCTTTTTCTCTCTCCAGCAACGCTGACCAGCTTACCGGCCGTAGGACCCTGTATACCGGTGCTGCTGTTACTTGAAACCAATGTTACATCAAAATACCCGAGGCATGCACACGTGGGCACGGGTTTTTTGTCTGGCCGGCATACTGGAAGATTTGACAAGCTTACCGGTGCTGGCTTCCTTCGAATCTCAACTTTCTGGAATGAACACGTGATGACACCTGTGGTTACGGGTTTTCTGACCGCCAGCTTACCGGACATAAGGACCGGCATTCTGGTGTTCTGATCTGAATATTCCCAAAAAAATAATTATTCTCCCAAAACTCAATTTCTCTAACACTTGAACATCAAAAACACTAATACCTTCTTCAAATATTCAATATGAACTAAAAACAACTAAACTAAACACAAATTTAAAAACATAAAAACATAAAATATTGCGGGTTGTCTCCTGTACAACACTTTTATTTAACAGCTTTTATAGTTAACGCGTTACCTCTATCAAGATTTGCAAATATAGCCTCCCCAACAACGATTAAGACTATGAACGTCAACTAATCTGCGCTTGATTCCCTTTTTGGTTCTGATTTCTATCACCTTAGCTGAAACAACCTTGGTGAAGATGTATGGTCCCATCCACGAGTCCTTTTAACTTTGTGGCCTATATTCCCGTTTGTGGGCTATCCATAGAACTTCATGGCCAACCCCAAACTCAATGTTTGGCTCAGTATCCACAGGACTTTCATGGATCTTCTCTTTAGGGACATTGTGATGTGAAAGACTGTGGATGATAGGAACAGTGGGATCTAACTTCCTTGGTTTCTTACCCAAGACACAGAAGGTCTCGGATACGTTCTTAGCATGAAGGGTAATGGTCCCTTCTTGGAAGTTGATTATGCGTTGACTTGTGGCCATGAAAGGCCTTCCAAGTATGATAAGAACCTGCTTATTTGCATCAAAATCAAGTATAACAAAGTTAGTAGGGATGGCGAAACTACCTGCTCGGACAAGAACGTCCTCCACCGTTTCCCATGTCTTGGTAACTGAGTTGTTAGCAAACTGCAACTTTATTGGAGCTTTCTCCGGTTTATACAGTCCAAGTCTCTCGAACACGGACTTTGGCATAAGATTCACTCCTGAACCCACATCGTACATAGCTTTCACCTTGAGCATACTATTTATTTGAATAGGAAGATTGAAACTTCCCGGATCTTTGAGCTTCATTGGTAACTCTTTTTCTGTTCTTCTTGAAACTCTCACAGTTTCTCTCTTGGCTTCTAAACTCGCTTCTTTCTTAAGTTTAACTTGCGTGAAAACTTGTTGCGGTGTAAGACCTTTCTTCGCAATCTCAAGCATTTGGGTGTTGATATATTTAGGAGTGTACGCCTCTACAAATGTCTTGAGTTCAGTGTCACCTTTCAAATTTGTATCAGGAATAGTTGATGTCACTGTTTGAACGATTAGTGGTGATTCCACCTTCTCTTCTTCTTTCTTTTCTTGCACAGCAGGTGCAAATTCAACTCTTGGTTCTTCTGAAGCTTCTTCCTCTTTATCTTTAGCTCGCTCAGCTTGGAACTCCATAACCTATCTAATCTCTTCTTTCATATCCTTCAGAATGTGTATAAATTCGGATTTTTCTGAATCTTCCTCCACAACATCCTCAGAACAGTTAGAGTCCACGTGGCTAGACTTGGTTGGTTCTTCTTTAGTACGCGAAACTTCCACAATACTTTCGGCAGCATGTGGTACTTCCTTATTTTCTTCAATTTCAAGGAAAATAGCCTTGCAAGCTTCAAACCCAACTTTGGCATCACCTCCATCGATAGCCTTCAATTCTTTCTAATCCATAATATTTGTAAGAACATTGTTCATTTGTTCTACTTGAGTACCTAAAATTTGAATTGAAGCTTCTTGTTCTCGTAACTTCTCGCTTTGGGAATGCATATTAGTGGTCATAAGATCTATAATTTTCTTCAATTGTTGATCATCCAAAGCTCCCTCTTGAGGAAACTATGGTAGAGATCTCTAAGATAACGACTCGGTATAGGCATCTTGAACAGGTTGTTGTGGGGAAACAGGTCTATTCTGATATTGATTTTGATACTAACCTCTTGGTTGGAAAGAGTTATTCTGGGGACGTGGTTGATAATGACCAGGATTAGCGGCCACCTATGGATTTGAATATTGCATACCGAGATGATTTCTGTTACCAAATTGATAATTTCCTCGGTTGGATATGAAATAAACAGATTGTGGATTTCCTTCGCACTCTTCCCACTTATGACTCATAACCCCACATTGTGGGAAACCTTGTTATTCTTGCACTACATTTGCTGCGGCTAAATTTCTCTGCATCTCAAGCTTAAGTTCTTTGATTTGATTCTCCAATGCGGATAATTGAGCTGAGTTCGCAGTTTCTGCATCTAATCGAAGCGTACCTCGGACATTTGTAATTGGAGCTCGCGATGATGGTCAACTCCATTCTTGTTCTATAATATTTTATAAACCTTCGGTGGCTTCAGCAGGATCCATGGACACGAAATTTCCCTTTCCGAGGTTATCTACCTTCAGTCTACCTTCTCTATTGATACCCTGATAGGATATAGCTAACTGTAGAGATGAGGTGTAACCATGGAGCGGACATCTGGCTAACTGCTGTTGAAACCTTGTCCATGCTTCTCCTACTTCTTCTCCATTCCCTTGAAAAAACTTTGCAAGCTCGGTTTGGTCTTTGAGTCTCAACCTCTTCGGATAAAAACGGTTAAAGGAATCGGCTTGAAGATCTGTCCACGTATTGATTGTACCTGGTGGTTGCCAATCTAGCCACTCACTAGCTTTACCGGTCAAAAAGATCGAAAACATATGACAATACAGTTGTTCGTGTGTCATGCCTGGATTAACATAGGCATCACAGATCTGCATAAACTTGTGAATCGCTCTTACCGGATCTTGAACTATTGTACCGCTGTAGAGTCTAAAACTTTGAAATTGACTGAGCATGCCCGGATCGGGTCTAAATTTAATATTATGGATCTATGGAGGATGGTAAACTAATGGTTGAACTTGAAACGGTACTCCCAAGCCTAGGAGGTCTTGCTCAACTCTGTTCTAATTATTATTATTTCCGTTACCTCCTACTGGTGGTGGTTGTAAATGTCCTAACAAACCAAGATCTCTCGGGTCTACAGGATCCGGTATGTCTGCCATAGCTCTTCTTAAGGCTGGTTCTTCACGAATACGTTTGTTATAAGGTCTAAAGAACCTCTCGGGCTCCGGTAAGGGAGGCCAAAGATTCACTGTTACAGCCTGAAAATGACTAAAGCAAACTACAAGCGTAAATCCGGAAAAATAACAATAAAAATTGAAAAATAAAAATCAACTAAAACTACTACTCGAAATAGATAGCCCACACGCTAACGAGACACAAGTCTCCGGCAGCAGCGCCAAAAACATAGTGGGGGCAAAGGTGTGATAAAATAATAGATAAATAAAGATCATAATAAAGAGCACACACCCTTGAGAACTACGGAACTCACTACAAGTATCACAGATCGTTTGCAAGTTTTAATATTAAGTCAAGTTTGTTCGCATAGATTCAATCCGTTAGATCTACTTATATTTAACAAGCGTAGATGAACTTAGATGTTTATATAAAAATAAGATAAGATGAATAATTATCTAACACGAATAAATAAATAATGCAAATAAATAAACATGAATGTAAGTCAAATAAATTAGGATTACTAATATGAGTCTATTACTAAGTTGTTATTCTAATCTGCCACACATTGAGCATTATATATTAACCGGGATTCTAAATTCTACCTTGCCTCTATCAGGCTTAGGAGCAACCTCTCCACTACTAGGGAATCCTGAGTAATGATTGGTGGTTAAATCAAACCTTTATGGCTATCTAGTTAGGCAAAGGATCAAAACTAGACGATTATGTGGTGTTGTCAATAACTAAGAATAGTCTTAAGATTTGTCAAATCTAGGGCTTAAAGCAATAAGTCAAAACACATAATAACAATATAGGCCAAGCTCAAATCAATTAAAATAACGAATAGTATTATGGAATTTAAAGACAAAATAATAACCCAACAATTAAAAGTAAAAGTTACTAAATAAAAGCAAGAAATATGGTTGAATATAAATCTATAGCTAAATTCCCTAAATATAGAGAACGTGAGATGTAGAAGAGGAGTTTGTTACTCTCCACCTTCGTGCTTCTGGTCTTCCTCTATAGGTCAACTTGCTCCTTGGATGAATAGCTTGATACTAAGGATTAATATACGTGTAAGTACTAAGCTAATGTTTAGAACTGGGCAAGGACATGTTTACAATGGTTTAAGGTGTATTTATAGGTGTCTTGGAAGCCCTAATTCGTTTTTTTGAAGGAGAAGGTAAGTAATGGAGTCCTAGCCCAATTCAAATTCGTAACCCTAAAATATAGAATCAACCCTATTTTTGTTTTGGTCATAACAGCTTCAATACTTATCCATTTGATGCATATCAGTAGTTGAAATTTATTGTATTGGAATGATATTTAACTTTTCTCTTGACCATTCATATAAATTACTCACTAATTTTGAGATATAAGCCCATTTGTGGTCATAGGTGGTGAAATTCAAATTTATTTGACAACTTTATCTTTCCATACTTTAGCTTTTGTTTGCTTATCTCCAATTTCCATGCTTATCTTCTTTCCTTATCTCTTAGACTTTGACTTGGACTCTAATTAATCTCCATATTTATCTTTAAATCTTCACACTAAATAAATAATTAAACCCAATATGCTCTAAAAATAATAATTCATTAAATCAAGACTTGAAATAGGAAAGTCCAATAATTTTCAAGAAAATCGACTAGAAAGACTTCTAAAAGACTAAAAATGATGTCTTATCTTAATATTAATTCATCACAAATGAGGACACATCACCTATAATTCTTCTATTTGTAGCCACATTACAATCCATACATTTTAGATTATTTGAATTTTCATTATGACTGAGACAGTCGTCTTAAGATCTTGAGTTTAGGGTGATGGTCACTATTATGGGAAACACATTGGGTGGATTTTTTAGCTTATATATGTATGAACCATATTGGTAAGTTGTCTTTTATTGTAACCCTTTACTGGGGTATATAAAAAATGAATAGAAAAAATGAGAAAATAAATAGCATGACATCTCACATATAAAAGAGTGGCATGACGAACTTACAAAATATTGAATGCAAATGAAAAAATTGAGTGAAAAGAACCTACTAGGTGGAAATCTTATGAAATCATTAGGATTTGTATTAGGTTTATTAGGGATGCTTATTAAGCGCATCAAAGGGGTTGCATGAGAACATATTTAAGTATAAACTCAATCTCTATGGAGATTCGTTGAAATTTAGTGAGGAGAAAGCCAAAAGCTTGATTCACATTATACAAATATACGATCTTACCATCCCTAAGCCAACATTACAGCTGTAAAGAACTTTTGATTCATAACTATGTGATCTAAAAACGATTGAGCTAAAAGAGAGTACTTGATTGGACCATTGGATGCTATGATAGGATCGAGGAACAATCTATGTCCACCATATATAGGACTAGGCAAAAAATGTACCTTTCTTACATTGCGAGATTAATCTAATCTTCGAGTTATAGTGTATTGATTGGATGTATACTAAGTATATGTATAATCTAGATTTTAAATATTATTACACGAAACTTTTTCAATAGTTGTTTTGGATCATTCTTTACATTCTTCTCTCCATTCTTACTTGACCTTATTGATACAGACTTTCCTAGTTTAGTTCTTATTTCATATTTTATCAAAAAGAAAACTTTTTGAGTTAGGGGTCTTAATGTCTCCATTTATGTTATCGATTAATCTAGTCATGAGACATCATTTTAGGGTAATATTGTGCTTATGTAAGGGATTATTCCCTATATTTTGATTTTTTCTCATTTCCTGTTTAGTTTTAGAGAATTATTACTTTTAGAACTATTTGTACGTAATTTGTGTGTTAAGTGTGCAACTCTTAGGTACTTGGAAGATATTATATCCTAAGACGAAGATAAAAAGTTGAAAAATAAAGTTCAAACCCAAGTAAAGGCGTTAAAGGACCAAAAAGACACTTTTGGAAAGTAAAAGTAGTTGGCAACCAAATTTAAAAATTGACTTTTTGGTATCATCACTTGCAATTGATGAAGAGTCTGGAGGATACCTTTGGTTTCTATATATTACTTAGATTCAGGAGAGGGTAGAACTAACTGATCGTGATTTGGAGTTGAATTGAAGAAGTTATTAAAGTTATAGCTGTAGTGGATAGCCTTATTCATAAAACGTTTTTGGGCTAGATTTAGTCATTTCAAAGAGGTCCACAACCCATATACGTTTTCCACTATTCATGGAAAATATGTTTGGGTTGGATTTGGTCATTTAAAAGAGTTCGACAACACATAGAACATCTTTAACATTATTTAATAAATTAAGAGAAGAGAGGAGAGAGAAGCACTTGGAAGAATAAAAAAATAAAATTTAAAACCCTAATTCCCCACATCTACACCATTCCACCTCTATCATTATATCATTAGGGTAATTAAAATTAGTTTCTTGTCTTATACTAGTTTCTAATCTTCTTACTATTCAGTTTCATTTCTTTAGTTATGCACTAAATTCACTTAGATTGAATTTATAATTACGTATGAATCTTGAATACTTTATTGATGTTTTTATGCTTTTTGGGAATTAATTTTAATTGAATTGAAAAAATTATTCATATCTTCATATAAGTTGAATGAATTTTTAAACTTTTTTTCATAAATTTATCAACTATAGATTGACCTAAATATTTAAAAGTCACTATTTAGGAACAAAGTAGATCATATTCAAAAATTGTTTGGCTTTCCAATTTTGATTGAAGCATTGTTGGACAATCTATTCTTTTTGAATGATTAAGCGGTTAGGTTATAAAAATTGAATTTTCAAATCCCAATTTTTTGATCTATTTCACGAATGTGATAGCCTAAATTATTATTCACTAGATGTTACCCTTTAAAAAGTTTCAATTTTTTATAATTTTGTATTTGGGAAACTTAATCTTAGGACTTTTAACCTATAATTTTTACTATCACTTCTGATTATAAATAAATATTTAATTATCTATTTCATTGATTTTAGATGGAACTTAAACTATTCGTTTGAATTTGCTTACTTAGCTGTATACTCAATTTCAATGGCTCATTGGTTACACCCATTTTTCGATAATTAGAATGAATTTAGTCTTTGTATTGTTTTTTTATCTTTTTAGTCTAATGGTCGTGTAAGTATATAAGTCTGATTGGGATTTTTGTTTGGTTTTATAAGTGTGAATTAGTTGAAGAGGGGAGGGTTATCTGTTTCTGATATAAGAAACCACTATAACATATAGTATCATTAGAGACAATATATATTGATATTTTTAAACACCAAAATGGCCTCTAATTATTATTTTTAGCGACCCGCTAAAGGTAAAGTCGATAGAGAGCCAAAAGAAAATAATTTGCTTCAAAATGTGTCTTTAGAGACGAACTTATTACGGCGAACAAATAACTACAAAATTTAGACTTTTAACAATAAATTTTTTAGCCGCTAAAGATAAACTTTCTTGTAGTGATCTAGATTAGAGCTAGTTCTTTGAGGTATGCAAGAGGTCATAGGAGGAGGCCAGCTTTTATAAGTATTGATCTAAATCAGAGCCCAGTATCTGTCAGAATTAGGACCCTGAGTATAGCACAAGATTATTCCATAGTCCAGTTCATCTACCTTCACCCGTTGTTCAAGGAAATCAGGAACGTGAGAGTACTTCAAGCTTATCTTATTGTCCACTTCAGCTACATTTACCCGTTTTTCAAGGAAATCAGGAACGTGAGGGTACTTAAAGCTTATCCCATAGTCCATTCAACTATTTTTATCCATTGTTCAAAGGAAGTACTAGTAATAGTATACAACCTCCTACCCCTATTGACGTTCACGAATTTAATGATGAAGTACTCATCTCTTCTCACAGGGCAGTTGGATAAGTATTTTTTTCTTTCCTTGTGTGTTTAAGTGCCTTGTATAGTTTACTGAAACTAATAATAGTGTATATTTTCATTTTGTGACAGGCAAAAACCAGAAGGAACAGTGAAAGAGCTATTGTCGTTGTCGATGATGCTGGTAAGTTATTTTTTTACGTTTATATGTATTTCGAGGGTTCTTTTTAAATATATGTACGTACTTTTTTTTTGCAGAACATACTTCTTCTTGTGTTATCGCAAATACTCGTTCTAAGCGTTGAAGAGCTTCTCCGAATCAAACAATTGTCAATAGTGATCTCTGCATTAACCTGCATTAACCTGGAGGGTAGTGGAAGTCGCAGCTCTATGGTAATTAATTAATCTGTTATATTTCATGATTCACATCTTCTCTCTATATATATTCCAAAAAGATTTTTATATTTAGTGACAGAGAGAGAATGTTGATCAATGTGTTGCACCACCACCTCCACCACCAGTGAAGGAACCTACTTTTAACTGTCCAGTTTGCATAGGTCCATTTGTTGAGGTTGTTTCAACCAAATGTGGTCACATTTTCTGTAAGGGTTATATCAAATCTGCTATAGCTGTTCAAAACAAATGTCCTACTTGTAGGAAAAGGATTACTATGAGGAGGGTTATTGGTGGTTACCTTCCTATTGCTACATTATTTAAGATACATATCACCTTCCCATATATTTTTCTGTCTTACTATTTGTTACTAAATGTGTTCTTCTTGTGAGTAATAGGATTCGTCAGTTAGTAATGGCCCGAAATGCTTCTATACAAGAAGAGAGAAGGGAAAGCTAGAATTGTATTGTTGGATTATAGATGAAGTTTTTATGGGAAATTGAAAATAGGTGTAATGACAAATATTATCTTTATGTAGGATATATTATATTATATACTTATGCTACTTTTTTGGGTTAACTAACAAGAGCTATGGCATATGCTAAGAGTTCTTGTTAATGTTTGTTGTTCATTGTTTTTTTATTTTGAACAGGTAAGTAAATTTTATTGCTCAAATATTACCTAGTTACAATGTTTAAAGAATGACAAAGTCATCTTTATGTTTTTCCAAAATATCTAGAAAGAAAATAAAAAATCTAGAAAGTTAGGTGTAAAAAAACTATTACTTTAGAATTTCTAGGGACTAATGTGCAAAATTTTATAATTTCGGCAAGTGATATATAAGATTTTCCATCCGCCTAAACTGCTAAACTATAGAAACATTAATTTCGTTGGTGTTGTTGTGTTACTCCTTGGAGTGCCCAGTTTTGAGGGATAATTTGGTTGGGATTGATGGTTTAAAAGAGCAACCATAGCTTGGCTTGGACATCCCTTCGAATTTGATGAAGTACGACATCAAACTTCTCAAGTTGATTTTGTTGAAGTTTTTTGATCTGATGTTATAGAGAAAACTTTGGAAGCTTATGATAAAGACCAAGTGTTTGAGGTTATTTCTTTTACTTCACAATGTAATCCACTTGACTTTGTCAATCCAATTGTAGGTATTGTCTTTACAACCATGATACTTGCACCACTCCTAGTTCCATAAATTATGCGAAAATATTTATGTTTGTTACAGATAAGATATATGCTATAAAATTTAGCGCAAATAATTTTTATTGTGTAGAAATGTCAATTTTACTCCTGTGAGGCTTAAAGTGATGTGCATCCTATCCCTTCTCAGGAGATAGAATTTAGCCTCTTATGTATGACCATGTTTCCAGATTTAATAGTATTGTTAGACATTTTCATTTATAATATTTTTATTTTGAGGAATATTTTTTGGAGGAAACTTGTCCTTTGTGTTGAGATTTGTATTCTTGAATTGCATATCTATCACTTTTTCATCCATATGAATGATTAAATAAGTCTGTGAGGTAATCAATTTTGAGTTTCTCTTTTTGCAACTTGCTTTTAGAAGAA
Source organism: Nemophila menziesii (assembly GCA_029959085.1). Classification (NCBI taxonomy): domain Eukaryota; kingdom Viridiplantae; phylum Streptophyta; class Magnoliopsida; order Boraginales; family Hydrophyllaceae; genus Nemophila; species Nemophila menziesii. Next base: position 6,569,447 of record JARWIR010000030.1, read on the forward strand.
TAGGAATGAGAAGAAGTTAATAAAAAGATTATAATAAATTGTCACAAGATATACTATTTATATTTCAAAATTGCTGAGGTGATTTAAGATGAAAATAAAAATATATAAAAAACGATTTTGATCTAGGTTACATAAGAAATAATTACTTATATTACATAAATTTACTGTAATTTGTGATTAAATTTCACTTATTTTTTAGATTGAATATCCTTTTCAATCATCGTTTGGTATTGTAAAACTTGTCCTATGTGTATTTGGTGGATCATTTAGTAGTGTGTATAAACTTTATTGTTCATCTTTTAATTGCGTCCTAGGTCTATCTAAGTATATAGGTTTTATATCCACAGTCTAATATTTATTTTGTTCAAAATAATTTATTTTTTCAAAATCTGTGTTTATTCAATAAGAAAAGTCCTACAGTGATAGGTATACATAAAAAACTTATATTCTTTTATAATTACATTATAGGTTTTCATTGTACTTAGGTTTATATCTACATTACACATTCCATCCTGCCCCTTCTCCTAGGGATAGAAATTCTCACTTCCTTTGCATGACCATGTTCTTAGGTTTAATAATATATTTAGCCATTTTTGTTTTTAGTATTTCTATCTCGAGAAAGTTTTTTTGGAGGATTTTTTGTCCTTTTGCTATCTTTAGCCATTTTTATTACTAGTTACTTTCATCTTGAGGAGGCTTTTTTTGAGAAAATTGTCCTTTGTGATGGTATTAGTGGTTGATTCTTGAATTGCATATTCATCATTTTTTCATCCACATGGAGAAAACTGTCACAAAATCATGTTGAGTTAATTATGTCACTGAGGGTGAAGCCATGTCGTTCCTTGAAGCAGTGAAAACATGTCAGGACCCTTAAGGACGGAAAACCATCATTGCTTGACGAACTTGGAATTTATCTAGTCACTATCAGCTGCGCGGTAGACATAAAGTCGTTCGTGGTGCGTATTGGATAGATTGTTAACGAGTAAGGAAACATGAGTTTCAAACATCTACCCAAATGGTACAACAGTTTACCTGGGGCTACTTCAAGTCCAACTGCTGACAGTCGGATTCTTTTGATTAAAAAAAGTTTTTGTAACAAAAGATAATATTTACATTTCCAAATAGCTGAGGTGATTTTAATATAACAATAAAAATATAAAAAACTGTTCTAATCCAGGTTACATGAGAAATAATGATATACAATATATAAATTGAATGTAATTTGTGATAAAATTTTACTTAGTTTTTAGATTGAATATTAAATCAATCTTTTAATATTGTGAAACTTGTCCTATTATTTTTGCATCACACCTCGATTTAGGAAATCATCTATGCTATTCTTATATGTATTATTGTATGCTGATCGATATATTTATTAAGGATTAAAAATATAAAACAATAATTTAAAAGGGATAACTAGATTTTTGCTTTATTAAAAGTCTATTACATGAACGAATGCTTAGTATCAAGTTATCATAATTCCTTATATACAGATGATTGAGAACATACTGTTGTAAATCCTTTAAGTTTTAGATAAAAAAATATGGTTTAAACCGACTAGGTTTGTAGAAAACGTTTAAGTACAAAAATTAAAGAACACAAGAAATTATTGTAGTACATTCCAAAAATATACCTATATCCATGTTGAACCCAGATGAGAGTAGCTCAGTTTCACCCTATGTCTCGGATTAGAAGTTTGCACACCTCACAAAAATATCTCAAGTTTATCAGATATTACAAGCTAAATCACAAATTTTTCTAGTACATGAACTACGCTGAAATACACTTAGTGATTGAACCAGAAGATTCAATATAATCTAAAACACTCAACAGCTATCGCTGAAAGAAACCAAAGATTTTACTATTCCAGGGTTAGGTTTTGAGAGAGAGATAGAGGAAAAGTAATCGGAAAAAGTAGAGAATGAGAAAAGGCGGATAACAGCCTTTTATATGAGACAAACTCCACTTCCAATTTCCACCTTGAAGTATTATAGCTTTGTCAACCTTCATATCTTAATACACCTCCACTTGCACCTTCATAGGTAGTGAAAATAACACTCTCATCATCTGGACACTTGCACAACACTTAACCAATAAATAACAAGTCTAAACAACGTTTTAACTTGATATTAGTAACAATTTTAGTTCCAAAATCTGCAGGATTTTCATTCGTTGCAATTTTCAATAACTTCAACTGACCACTGTCAAGTGAAGGATATTGCAACTCAATTATATCTCATGTATAATTCGGCGGAAATAAATTGCAATAAAAAAAACCATCTAGTTGCGATTTAAGAATTTAAATAGAAACAAAGTTTCGATTACATACCTTAACGCTTTGTATGAGAATCGAATTGGACTAACCTAGCTTCAAAAACTTGAAGCCTCCAGGCTTTGCACACCGAGTTTGATCCTTACTTTCAGAATCCAATTCTGACTTGGAGACAATGAGAGGCCTTTTGTTTTCTATGGATTTTTTCTTGAGAGAAAAACTGATGGTAAAAAATTATGTCTGTCTAATGATAACTTATTATCATATAATAAATTTTAGAGAGAAAAATAAAAAGACATGAGATGAAAAGTCATAAACGTATAATGAGAATTGATTATCTTGATAATCTGGTCTATTTGGACCTCTTACATTAAACAAATGACTTGACTAGCGCAGCGGTTAGTGAAACATTTCACACTACTAGAGGTACGTGGTTCGTTCCACGAACCTATCACCTTTTTTCTTTTCTCTCCTTTTTTTTCTCAATTTGGTCTCGTATTAGAATATTAATTTGTACTAGCAAATTAATATACTAATATTCCAAGTATATAATTAATTAATATCTATTATCCAATAATAAAAAGCAATTAATAACATGAAGCAAGATCAATGCACTCGTTAGTGTGCGACTACGTGGGTTCATCTTTAGACAGGTAGTAGTTGACTTAGTTATCTACTAATCGAGGTTGGCGTCTAACAACACTCCCTAACGACCGGATAACGTGAAGTAACTCTGTACAAATAACCCTGTAAAGGATTATACACGTAATCCCTCTATCTTTACAGCTCCGGATCATCCTGGGATATGGTATATCTGTCAAATCTCATTAGAAAATCAACTACGTTACATGTCGATAATAAACGATTGACGAATGACCTAAGAAACTCATTTCTTCATTCATTCTATCACCTTGGCCAAGGATTTGATACAATCGTTATAATCTTATGACATCGTAGAGCTCAAACTCTTTACCTAGAGTTGATAGATTCCATCTTGACTCATCCCTAGGAGGATATATACTTAGTTGCGTCCAATATCCTTTCGACTAGCATTATGACATACTAGTAGTCCAGTATCAAAACACAACAAGCACATATACAACTATAGTGATGATCTCATGTCAAAGGATTACAAGCATTTAAGTCCTTATAGAGATTAACCCACTTGACAGTTCAAGGTAATTACCCATTAGGAATCTCTAGCTTTAGTCGGTTCGATAATCACATCTCTATGTGCATTATCTATGCACCTAACTCGGTAAATGAAAACTACCGATATTTATCCAATAAATACTTGTTAGCTACATATTAATCTAACCGGATCATCGAGGTCCTAACTCGATGATCCTACGATTAAGAACAAGTTTAGATTAAGTCCTATGAGCTAGATTCTCATTATCATAACACCTTATGATATCTAATTCGTAACTTAATCAAGGGTCTGCCTTTATATTATGTAGATGAATACCATAATCATAAAAGCTTGTCATAGATTCAAGGAAACAATTTCTTTAACCAATACTGTTGGGATAACTATTATCGTATACAGTAAACACTCGTGTTCAATTCATTACAAGACGATCGGGGCTAGGGCATAATTCCAACAATCTCCCACTTGGCCTAGACCCAATCGTGCATGTACCGTAATCTCATCAATAGTTTGTTCTTATCAAACTCCTTTTGATAGAAACACTTAAGTGAATAGATGTACATCGTTTTTCCTTCCTTGCACGTATCAAATGCAAACATCTTCATGTTCGATCATTTCTCGAATCAAGTAACACTACTGTAGAATTTGTTTGGATCTATAGTGTGGTCTAGGTCTCTAAGATCATACAATATCTAAAATATTGTGATTGTATAAAGAAACAAATTTCTTTATTGTATAGACTACATTATAATCAAATAAGAACTCTTTTATCCAAACAACTTGCATAGTTGCATCTTATGCTGCTATGTATTCTACTTTTAGTAACCGAAATCCGCTATAGTATCTTGATTAAAACTATTCCAATTCACTTCTCCTCTATATAGACACAACTTATGTTGATTTTCTATCATCAATGTTTAAAGCAAAACAAGCATCTATATACCCATTTAGCTTCAACTGGTATTCTCCATATATGAGGAATTGGTCCTTAATACTTCTTAAGTACTTAAGGATAGTCTTTACTACTTTCCAACATTCCCCATCAAGGTTACCTTCATACTTACTCGCTACTCCTAGCGTGTAGCACACTTCAGGCTTTATACATTTTTAATTGTATGCTAGATAGATCCTTATTTTTTTAACAAATAAGACTATACACACTCATTCTCTTACTTTTAGGGTCCTAGGACGAACCCTTCCACTAAGAGTAATTCCAAAGCCTATTGTTAAATAGCTCCTCTTGGAATTTCCATGTAATACTTCAAAAATAGTATAAATGTACTAAGATTGATATAGGTCAAGTAGCTTCTTTGATCTATCTCTATAGATCCCAATTCAAAAATATAAGATACTTGCCTAAATATTTCATGGAGAACTATTAGACAATCCAAAAACTTGGTTTATCTGATTGGTTGGTATATCACATCCTTATGTGATAATATGTCATCTACATATAACACTAGGAAGATGAGTGTACTCCCACTAGTCCTTTGTACTCTTATGACTCTTACTCTAAAATTATAAAATCAAACTATTTGATTGTATAAAAGAGAGTAATCCAACTTAGTGACATCTACTGAATCCATTAAATGGATTTTTGGAACTTACATATTTTATTATGAATAAATGGCAATATGAGACCTTTAGGATTGGTCTTTAAGGACGTCTAGGGATGGCAACGGATCGGATAACCGCAAAAAACTGTAAAACCGAATCCGAAACCGATTAACCTTAGATAAACCCATAACCGAAACCGAAACCGAATGGTTGTAATAATTAAAAACCAAAACCGAAACCGCGTAAAATAAAAAACCGAAAAAAAACCCGAAACCGAACCGATTAAGATTACACATGAATATATTTTATGATATTTTTCTATTTACTGGATCACCAATAATTTAATAATGTATCTAAAACAAAAGTTAAATGAAAGCAAAACTAATTCAGTTAACTTAAAACTGAAAATACAAATTTAATACTCTATTCTTCCCTTAAAGAAAATGATACAAGCATCTTTTTATCATACTGCAATTTCGAAGACTGTAACTGTTGCCCAGGCTTTAAAGAAAAGTTGGCATAGAATTAGTGTAAGTCACAACCTTTCTTAGTTATAACAATAGGGACAATCCGACAAAAAAAAAATAGGGACTAATTTGGAATCAATTAATTTTTTATCTACTTTTATTTTGCAGGTTAAGAGGCTTGCAGGCTTGCAGCTGAACTTTGTCTTGACGGAGCTCTTAAAACCTCCTTGGAGTCTACTAATGCTTAGTGCAGCTTTACTGGATGAGCCTGTTAAAACTATCGATAAAACCTGTGCCACCAACTATAAAAATGGATGATAAATCCTGAACCTCTAAATTTATATTTTTCTAAGTGTCGCTTTGGCTGAATTATCTTCCCATGAAAAATCTCCCAATCTGATAACAATATCATGATCTTTAGAAATAAATTTCGCACTCTTATCATACTCACATATCTAACATTCTTCACAATCCTAATAATTGAATAAATTTTCATTCCGACCCCAAACAATATTTTATACCCAACTATTTATCTATCCCTTCTATACTCAAAGTGTCTATTACCACATAAAATAGAAATCAAATCACTTCAAGGATTCTACGTTTTACACATCTGTTGTCCAATAGTATTGACAAATATTGTTACAGAGCAGATAAAACGAAAAAATTCCACCATCACCATTCACCACACCATATGCAAAAGTCAACAAATATCTTATGTGTAATTAATAGAAAATTTATGTGTAATTAATAGAAAAGAAATTAGGTTTTAAAGAAAAAAGGACCTTCACAATTAGGGAAAAGCTGATGAACCAGGCATGTAGGGCGGACGCCGTCAGAAGATCTGAGAGCCAAACGTCCTTGTAAAGGAGGCGGAAATGTAATAGGAAAGTGAAAACCTTAACATTTGATCTTGCTTCCGCTGTAAAAAGAAGTTTTATCTGGCCTAAGAAAGTGGAAATACATACTCAGTAACTCTGTTATCAATATGTTAAAGTTAGATGGTTGGCTTGAGACTTTTGGGCTTCTAAATTTTTTTTAAACAGATAAATAAAAATAATGGATTTTAAATATAAAATGGCATGGGCTTTAGCCTTTAATTAGTACAGTATGTAAAATGAGATCAGAATTTTATTTATATAATATATATATATAAACGGATTTCGGTTTTTCGGGTTTTTTTAAATCTAAAACCAAAACCTAACGGTTTTAACCATCGGTTTCACTTTTTAAAACCAAACCCTAACGGATTTAACTACGGTTACGTAATCGGTTTTTATTCGGTTCGGTAATCCGTCGGTTTCGGATTTAAATCGTAACCGTTGCCATCCCTAAGGACGTCATAGACTCCCATATAGTGAAAACTATTTTCACATGATATTACCATATCTCATAATAATAGTATGTAGTTACCAATAGTAGAATCTGAAATAAACTAAGCATTGCTATGAGAAAAGGAATTAACCACAATTGATGTTTTTCTTTGGATTTAAACGCTTAGCCATTAGAAGGGCGTTATAGGTCTCTACCTTTCTGTCTACTCCAATAATTTCCCTAGCACCTATTTACTATAAATGGATCTTATACCTATTAAAGATTCAACAAAAGTACTATACTTTGTTGATCCTTATAGATACTAACTCAGATTTTATGGTTCTTAACCATTTGTCACTATCTAGACTAGTCATAGCCTCTTCATAGGGATTTAGGATCATCGCTTGATGGGGTTATCATCTTATATGATTTCCTCATCAAACTATCACCATTATTACAATTTATTTTGGTGTATGATGATATCTATATAACCTATAGGAGGCTTGTGTACAATAAAATCTTCTTTCTCGTGATTTTGTTAACTTCCTTGTTCGAAAAGAGGTTCAGTAATCGTCCCTAATTACTCAAAGTTTGAGACTTAAATCTTAAATGAAACTATTAACTCATCAAGGATAGACAGATCAGCGTGCATATGATGCTCTATAGCTTGTATAAATAACTCTGAAATCTTTATTTCATTTTGATCTATTTCTACATTATGAATCCCTTCACTATGGAATTCCAATCTGGAAAGGTTGTATTCCTTACCACAAACTCTTTGTGTTCATAATGGTGTAGGAATATAATCATGTCATTTTCTTTGGGTATCCAACAAATCTATATTTGAAAGATCTCAACTCAAGCTTAACCATCATAAGTCGTTTAACATAAATCAGACAACTTCAAACTTCTACAGTTTGAGGTTTAACTTATGTTATCTCCATATCACATATGGATTTTATCGACTATTTAGTGGGACCTAAGACTTCAATAAGTATGCAATTGACTTTAAAACATAACCCCATAAGAATATTCAAAAAGTAGTGAATCTTATCATGGATTGCACTATATCCAATAGAATGCAATTTCACTTTCCGGACACACCATTAACCTTGGTATTCTAGAATATGTTCACTGAGACAAAATCTAATTTTGTCATAGATAATCTATAATGCATTCCTAAGATTTTCACCTTTACAGGTTGATATCTTACTTCCTTCATACTCTTATATACTTGCTTTCAACTTCACTCATAGTAATTTGAACATTTCAAATTATTTATATTAGTGTTACATTTGGTAAACACATCTATATATGTTATATAGTTAGTGAAGGAAATGAAGTAAGAGTATCTATCTTTGGCTAAAGTTTGGACTGACCACATTTATCAATATATAGTGGACATAAGAACTCATTAGCATTATCTCCATTTTCATAAAAAATGAGATTTAGTCATATTTTATTGAGATAAGTCTCACAAGTTTCATATGATTCAAAATCATATTCTTCAAGGAAATCTTCCTTGTGAAACTAGTAAAAAATTTCTCACAATTTATGATGAATTAGTCTATAACACCAAAGATAAGGTTTGATTAGTACAATTATCTATTTCGATTTATGACCAGAAACAACTATAACACTGTTACGTAGTTACATTAGGCAATTATAATCACCATATTGTAAATATCCAATGTGGTGTAATTCATCACTACGAAAATCTCCCTTGGTCATTTTATATTACAGTTATACACCATAACTATCTTATGATCAAATGATCATTTTTGTTCGAAAACAAGTTTACGAACAAAAAACAGTTTTCTTACAATATCTTTTTCCACGTGCATCATTAAAGAATTAGTTATCACAATTGTGGTTGCAACAATTGCTCCATTACCGAAATTGTAATTTAACTTCTCTTATTCTTATTTGTCTATTAATCTTTAGATTATGAAACATTTTGCATATTTCTAAGCTACTACGAGTATCCAATACCCTTTTCGTGTAATTAATAGAAGTTCAAGAAATTACGGAAACAATTTCCATTAATGCCCTTACCTTGTTTCTTGGTATCAGATAGCTGGTATCTAACGGTCATACTAAGTTACTTATATATCTTCTAAAGATATTTAAGGATTCATGGGATATCATTCTTAAAATGTCTTTAGGAGTTCATTACTCATGGATACAAGAATATACACTTAGTACCATTACTAAGTTCGTATCACATTAGACATGCATCATATACATTCTATGTATCCTCAAGAGACACTTTAGTCAATAGCTCATTGAGCGTACCAATGAGTTCATGTGCATAAGAAAGACTTTCAAGTTGCGGTCACAATTCTTGAGATTACCCAACCAACTTGGGATGATTTGAGAAGTGATTTAGTAGAAGTGTCGATAAATCTAATCATGTGAAGGAATAAGGAATAACACTTTAAGAACACTATTATATAACTGACAAAGATAAGAACTTTTATCTAAGATATATATAATTGGAAACTTTAAAACATGAATGAGCCCCCTGGTAGTCAGGTCGTTTCTCACGCATAATTAAAGTGAATAATGAAAACTTTAAAACATGAATGAGCCCCCTGATAGTCAGGTCGTTTCTCACTCATAATTAAAGTGTGGTACATTACCTTTTTTATCATATAAAATAAGAGACTCATAGTTATTTAGCCCCCTGGTAGTCAGGTCGTTTCTATTTAACTTTGTTGAGTTAATCCATCCTATAATCGAATATTATTAATACCACATCCTCTAGGTAGTCTTGACTAAAAACGTGAAACCAATAAGTAAATCCTATTATCAAACAATCTAGAGTTTTACAATTTGTACTCGAACTACAAGTCCACCTGGTAGTCAGATCAAAACTTGTAAACTTAACAAACTTGAAACTCTACCTGCGATGGACAAGTCTCACGAAACAGATTATATTTCGTCTTAATAAACTCAATAATTCGTAAGTATCAAGTGGGCATTATTTAAAATTCATATTTCTAAAAAATAGAATGGTAACTATGTTCAAAATAATATGAAAATCTAATTATCATACTAAAAGAAAATATATATTACATCACATATAATATATGAAATATTTATAATCATGTCTTCTTAAGAATATTAAAAAAATATAAGTTTCTTTTATCTGAACCAAAATTCTTTATTATAAAAACAATTCAAATAAAACCGTACTATATCATTCTAACAATGTTTTGCTTTTATCGGCCACTAAAAACAAAAAGAAATATTTTATAAAAAAAAAAAAATACTTTCTTAATCCATCAACATGGATTTTCAGGTTTTTTTTCCTAGAAATACATTATTCCTTAGGGTAATACTTCCATCCAATATTGGATGGTCCAATATTTAAATCACAGCCATGGATTATTAAAACAAAACACATGTCATTAGATTAATTTGATAGATACTTATGTAAGTTTAAAACATGGGGTATGTGTAAGAATGTAATTGGTGTAGGATCATCCAATATTGGATGGAAGAATTTTCCTATTCCTTATGGTAGTAACAAGAAAGATCATTTAGAAAAAAAAACATTCTGCAAAAAGCATGTGATTTCTCAACATCCTTTAACAGAATACAACTAGATCATCATCCTTGTCCTTTATAAATTACCCAAAAGTGACTAATGATCATAACCAAACAAAGTAGATCAAATGATATTCACAATATCATTTATATTTGTAACAGTTGCACATAAACCATCTGACACTTTTTTTTTTCTTTTCCTTTCAAAACCATCTGACACAATTAATTAATGGGAAAAACAAAAGTCCTTTTACAATACAACAGTACAAACCTTTTTTTTCAGTTTTCAACGCAGCGTTCGCAACGCTGTTTTTTTTCTTATGGTAATTCGAAACCAAATAACCAAATAAAACAATACAGATATCTTATCTTCTGACTACCATCAGTAGAACAAAAACCTCAAGCAAGCGACCGAATGTTTTGAATTAGAATTAAACAATTTAATAATAACCCTAACATAACTTTTAATATATAAAAAACTTGATTTTTAATATAAACCTAAAAAGTAAAACTCAAATATTATCAAATAATATCATGCTTAAATTCCTAAATCGTAACAATTGGCTCTGATACCAATTGAAGGATATTGCAACTCAATTATATCTCATATATAATTCGGCGGAAATAAAATTGTAATAAAAAAACCATCTAGTTACGATTTAAGAATTTAAACAGATACAAAGTTTCGATTACATACCTTAACGCTTTGTATGAGAATCGAATTGGACTAACCTAGCTTCAAAAACTTGAAGCCTCCACGCTTTGCACACCGAGTTTGATCCTTACTTTGAGAATCCAATTCTGACTTGGAGACAATGAGAGGCCTTTTGTTATCTAGGGTTTTTTTCTTGAAAGAAAAACTGATGGTAAAAAATTATGTCTGTCTAATGATAACTTATTATCATATAATAACTTTTAGAGAGAAAAATGAAAAGACAGGAGATGAAAAGTCATAAACGTATAATGAGAATTGATTATCTTGATAATCTGGTCCACTTGGACCTCTTACATTATACAAATGACTTGACTAGCCCAGCGGTTAGTGACACATTTCACATTACTAGAGGTATGTGGTTAGATCCACGAACCTATCACCTTTTTTCTTTTCTCTCCTTTTTTTTCTCAATTTTGTCTCGTATTAGAATATTAATTTGTGCTAGCAAATTAATATACTAATATTCCAAGTATATAATTAATTAATGTCTATTATCCGATAATGAAAACCAATTAATAACATGAAGCAAGATCAATGCACTCGTTAGTGTGCGACTACGTGGGTTCATCGTTAAACCGGTAGTAGTTAACTTAGTTATCTACTAATCGAGGTTGGCGTCTAACAACACTCCCCAACGACCGGATAACGTGAAGTAACTCTGTACAAAGAATCCAGTAAAGGATTATACACGTAATCCCTCTATCTTTACAGCTCCGGATCATCCTGGGATATGGTATATTTGTCAAATCCCATTAGAAAATCAACTACGTTACATGTCGATTATCAACGATTGACGAATGACCTAAGAAACGCATTTCTTCATTCATTCTATCACCTTGGCCAAGGATTTGATACAATCGTTATAATCTTATTACACCGTAGAGCTCAAACTCTTTACCTAGAGTTGATAGATTCCATCTTGACTCATGCCTATGAGGATATATACTTAGTTGCGTCCAATATCCTTTCGACTAGTATTATGACACACTAGTAGTCCAGTATCAAAACACAACAAGCACATATACAACTATAGTGATGATCTCAGGTCAAAGGATTACAAGCATTTAAGTCTTTATAGAGATTAACCCACTTGACAGTTCAAGGTAATTAACCATTAGGAATCTCTAGCTTTAGTCGGTTCGATAATCACATCTCTATGTGCATTATCTATGCACCTAACTCGGTAAACGAGAACTACCGATATTTATCCAATAAATACTTGTTAGCTACATATTAATCTAACCGGATATTCGAAGTCCTAACTCGATGATCCTAAGATTAAGAACAAGTTTAGATTAAGTCCTATGAGCTAGATTCTCATTATCATAACACCTTATGATATCTAATTCGTAACTTAATCAAGGGTCTGCCTTTATATTTTATAGATGAATACCATAATCATAAAAGCTTGCCATAGATTCAAGGAAACAATTTCTTTAACCAATACTGTTGGGATAACTATTATCGTATACAGTAAACACTCGTGTTCAATTCATTACAAGATGATCGGGGCTAGGGCATAATTCCAACATCAAGCACAGCTCTTATATAGTGAAATTTAACATCATTGTGCTTGAATCTTTCATGGTATACTTGATTTTACTTAACTAAATTGCAATTTGGCTATCAAAGTAAAGTAACTTTACCCTTTAGAAATTTAATCTCATTCAATATGTTTTGAAGCCAAATACCTTCTTTAGCTACATTTGTAATAACTACGTACTTAGCTTCTGTAGTAGATAATGCTACAAGTGGCTGCAATTGAGATTTTCATGAAATGAAATTGCCTCCCAAAGTGTAGCAATAAGCAGTAGTGGATTTTCTAGAATCCTTATTTACCAGTAAAATTAGAGTCCACATACCATGTTAACTCAAAAGGCATGTGATAATTTCCAAAACATGAAACCAACATTCACAGTACCACTGACATAGGCCAGAACATGCTTAAGAACAAGACAATGCTCAAACCCAGGATTAGACATATACCTACTGAGCAGAGATAGGTCTGACCGAGTACTAATCATAGAATGCATTAAGGAACCAATCACATCAGCATAAGTGACATAATTCATTCTTATAATCTCTGACTGAGACTTGGGGCAAAGCTGCTTAGACAAGACAGTATGACTAGCCAAGGCAGTCAAAACATATTTGCAGTTCAAACTACCAAATTTAGAAACAACCTTTTTCAAATAAGGCCCATGATGTAATTTAACATGCAATTCTTCCTATCTCTACGAATTATAATGCCAATGATCCTACTAGACTCACCAAAGTCTTTCATTTCAAACATCTTACTCAAAGATTGTTTCAAGGCTTTTATAGCATGACAATGTTTACTAATTAACAGCATGTCATCAACATAAAATAGCACATACACATTGGCAGATTGATTCAGTAAGAAATATAAGCAGGCATCATATTTAGATCTCATAAAGCCAAGTCGAGCATAAAAGAATCAAATATGTTATACCACTGTCTAGGAGATTGTTATAACCCATACATAGATTTCTTATGTAAGCATACATGATCAGGAAAGTTTTTATCCACAAAACGCTCAGTTTGTCTCATACAAGTTGTTTCATCTAATTTACCATGTAAAAAAGCAGTTTTCACATCCATTTGGTCAAATTGAAGATCAAAACAAGAATCATAAGCTAACATACACCTAATTGTTTTGAATTTAACTACTGAAGAGAAAATTTCATTATAACCTATTTCTTTCCTTTGAGTATATCATTTAGCTACAAGTTTAGCTTTATATCTAGGGGGATCATGCTTAGTTACACCCTAATTAAGTTTGTATAGCCATCTACACTCAATAATATTTTGATTCTCAGGTAGCTTAACTAAAATCCAAGTATCATTCATTTTCAGAGAATTCATCTCTTCAAACATAGCATCATACAATATTCCGTACTCAGTAGATTCAAGAGCATCTAAATAGGAAGATGGTTCAAAACTTTTTACCTCAACAACTGCACTTAGTGCAGTATACACCAAATCATCATAGGAATACCTTAAAGGAGCAGTTATATTTATCCTTTGTCTATCTATGGTTAACTGATAATCATGAAGCTCCCTTACTGACGACTCACTGAGTTGTACTGGTTGTTCACTTCCCCAGGCTCATTGACATAATTAGGTTGACTGGTCTGTGTTACATCCTCAAGGTCACCAGTTGGATTTGCATTCAAATTATCAGCTACAATTTAGGGCTCCACCTCAAGCTCTAATACCACCGTTTGACTTAATGGTTTAGGCTAAGCATCATTACTTTCAACATCATGAACCTTACAAGGAAAAGTTAGTTATCAAAGATTACATCCCTACTATAGATGATTTTAATGCCTCTAGCATCTCTTTCCCATAACCTTTAACCCTTAACACCATGTTGTTGTTGATAACCTAACATAATGCATTTAATGGACCTAGGATCCAGTATAGTCATAAGTAGCACACCCAAACACTCACAAATGTTGCAAATTTGGTTTCGACCCTTTCCAAACCTCCAAGGGAGTTTTAAAGTGAACCTTCTGATGTCTCCCTAATTGTTCTTATTTTCGACCCTTGGGAGACATCATTTTTTATGTTTAATTGAATATTTTGATAGACTTTTGGGCTAAATATGCAATAATCCGATTTTCCTCTTTTATTTCTAGTATTTTTGATTTATTAAACTTTTGCGCGTAATCTTGTGTATTTTAGTGAAAAGTTTGTAGGTTTTGAATATTAGCTATGAGAGGAATCCGAGAAGAAAGTCAAAGATCGTGATATGGAGTCAAGACTTGAAGATAAATCCCGAAAGAATTTGATTTTAGAGCTGCAAATCTGGAAAACAAGCCAAAGATTGCTGATTTCAAGGCGCTTACGAGATGATTTAGCCGCTGACCTTTGAAGAGAAAACATTCCTTATCGAGTTACGGAAATTTAGCAACTGGAATCAAGTCAATCAGAGTTATAACGAAGCAGGAAAAGACGTTTTAGTGGAGGTGGTGCAGCAGTTACGGGATTTGGGCTTGATTAGTGGACTTGAACTTTTTATTATTCACTTAAACCCTAATTAAAAGCCCATTCCGAATTTGAGCTTATAAAAGGAGCTTTTGACCTCATTATTTCTTACCTCTCATATTTTATTAAATTTACAAATCCTTAGAGAGAGAGTCAAAAAGACCTCTCAATGATTCTTTCAATTCAATTCATCCTTTGAAGAGAGTGTCCAGAGAAGAAGTAGAAAGAAGGAAAAAGAAGAAGCTTGGAGCTGGAAACTCTCCAATTCACAGCCAAACCAATTCCGAAATTAGGTTTCTCTGTATTTTATTTCTGTAAAACAATATGAGTCTTATTTCCTTTAATTTTGTTTTCGTTTTAATTAGTATGAGCTAAACATTTATTAGTGCTTGAGAATGCTTTATGGGTGATACCCAATTCTATTGAATTTCATGTCCTGAATTTGGGTTTCTGTTAATTAAATCAAATTGGGTCTTTTACATTTTTCTTTAATTTGTGTTTATTTACTATTATTGACCTGATCAATTAATAATAGGGCTTAATATCTAGGCTATTCCAATTAGTGGCGATTGGATCACCTTGACGGGGGGTTTGGGTACAGAAATAATTACAGAATATAAAATATAAATTATTTGACTTTGACGAGCGTAGTTAATTTTATGGCCAATGAGGTAATTTAGCTTAATCATTCGAAAGTGGATCATATTTACCCTGACGGGACTAGTGACACTCTAGAATAGCCTTGTAGTCCACCCTGACGGGGGTACAAGGATTATTGAATCCCGACCAATGTCAATTGACCAATTTGACCCTTAAACAGAATAGGTTATGAAATAGAATTCGGAGGACCCCTTGCATTCTCAAGTGCTACCTTCTCATACTTGTGTTTTACATTTATTTACTTGCGTCTTAGTATTTAATTGCATTCTCCATTTAATATTTTATTACTTAGAAATAATAAAAACAAACAATTAATCATTCAACTTTTATTTGCTTTCATAAGTGCAATCATTCATTAATCGATAAGCATTGTAGTTGACCAAACCGTCCCTGCGAACGATCCTAGAATCACTTATTACTACTTGGGAAAACCGTACACTTGAGGTTGTGGTTCGATTACTTTTGCATTTATTTTAGAACACACAAAGGACCACCAAGTTTTTGGCGCCTCTGCCGGGGACGGTAGCGTGTGACCACGGTGTTTATCCGTTAGTGATTAGTTGCATTTTTATTTTCAGTTTTACGTTGTTTTGTTTTAGTCTCTTTTCAGGTTTTTCTTTAGGTATGGAGAATTTTCGTTATCAAGTTCAAACTCCACCACAATCCTGGTGGGATCAACTGCAAGACTCCTTTGATAGAATATATACTTTTCAGAATTTGACACGATGGAGCTTTAGAGATCACGAGGAAAGGCTCAAGAAGTTGGAAGAATCACTCAATGGTTTCATCAACACTTCAATGGTTAATATAAAAATTGATGAGGCAATAATCAATGCTACCACATCATTAGTGCAAGACATGCAACAAAAGCATCAAATTATGGAGCAAAGATTGATGCAACTCACAGAGACAATTGAGAGGATACAACAAGCACCATCTATGCAACTTGGCCAAGGTACAACAATTGATGATGAGGCCATTGGAATTGATAGCGATGTTTGGTTCGATGTATTTGAAGAGTTTAGTCTTCAAGAAGAGGATGAATTGGAATCGCCACAAGTTGGAATTAGTGAACTAGAGATTCCAATGAGAGAAGAACCAATCACGCTAAGCATAAATAAGGTAACTATTGATAAGCAAGTTGATGATGACTTTGAATTTTGTAAAGATGATATTTCGGCTATAGAAGAATCTACCAAGCTGGTTTTAGAGGAATCAAATGTTGAGTCCTTGGTTGAAAAAGAGACAGAAAAAATAGAAGAGATGAGGATGGATTCTCCACCTAATACTCCTCTTTTATCACCTCCAAATCCGATAAAGATAGACATGTTAGAGGATGATACAGTAAATAAAGCATTTGTAGAAGCGTTTAGCGAAGCTAGAATCAACACCCAAATGCTTGAAAGTGATACAAAAGAACTCACACCGCAACAAATATTCACAGAAGCTATTTCAAAATTAAATGAGAATGCGAGTGTAGAGATTGAGATTGAAGACGTGGGCCTCATGACAAAAGAAAGTTCTGAAACATCCATTGTTTTGGACAAAAAGCTAGAGGAGGTGCAACTTGAGTTACCCATTGTTCTAGTAGTACCTAAAGAGGTTAAAGAGAAGAACCACCACCATGAACCCGTGAAAAAGAGAGCTAAAGATGAGTTTGGGGTTGGAACCAAGGTTGCTTGGAAGGCTTCTAAACAAGAGAATAGGCCACGAGGTTTCAAAAATACGTGGATGGGACCATTTGTTGTTACTCGATTGGTGACAACAAAATTAATAGAGATACAACCTTTGAGAGGTCAAAGGCGGCGAATTGTAGACATACATAACCTCACCCACTGCTGGGGAGGCTACATACTCAAGGGATAATGGAGGTAACCCGTCAAACTTTAAATGACGTTAAATAAAAGTGGTTCTTGGGAGACAACCCATGTTTTAAGTTGCTTTCATGACTTTTAAATTCTTAGTGTAAATTAGAGTAATGGTTCTTTATTTAGTGTTTATTTTTAAGAAATGAGAAAGGTTGGTGTTTTTTATGATTACAGGAGTAAAGGTCACGAGTTTGGGGTAGTTAGGTTATCAGCAACTTTAGAAGATGATAACTTGATGCTCGGAGGTCGGAATTAACTTTTTCTTGAGCCTAAACAACATAACTTTTCGAACTCTATCCAATGGTGAAGTCGAAAAGTTCAAATAAGCAGCTAAAAGTTTCTGACCACTGCGTCAGCAATGACGCAGCACGACTGCGTCCTCATTCAGCAACTTCGGAAGATCATAACTTGATGCTCGGAGGTCGGAATTGACTTTTTCTTGACCCTAAACCACTTATTTTTTCGAGATCTATCCAGTGGTGGAGTTCAAAAGTTCTGATACATAGTCCAAAGTTTCTGACCTGTGCGTAAAGAGACGCAATTCATGGTGCGAAAAGAAGAAAACCGAAATCTGAGAAAAATGGTAACTACAATGGAAAATCTGAGTAGTCCAATGGATCGGGAGCACAATTTCCAATGGAAATGAGTATAAGGTTCATAAAAATCCGAGGTATAAGCAAGGAGAAATCGAAAAAACAAGATGGAAATTTTCTGCGAATACGCAACCCTTTGCGTCCAGCAAAGTGGGCAAATCCACGACCATTTCCCAACTCACTGATCACTGCGTCAGCAATGACGCAAAAGTGTTGCATTTCGGTATTAAAAAAAAAACACAGAAAATCGAAGGCTGCATTTTATGCCTTCCGAGAAAACAAATCCGTACACAATCAGAGAAAAGTTCGGCAAGCGATATCTTTGCGCTCGGATGTCCGAATCAGGTGATCTTTGAGCCTAAACTGCATAACTTTTCGAGACCTAGCTGTTGGGTAGGTCGTCGTTCGCGACCGGCATGCCGGTCGTGGTCTCAGCGAAAAGAGACCTAAAGCTTAAGAAACCTTATTTTTCCCTCTCCTTTGGCCTCCAACACATGAAACACCTTTGATGACGAACCAAAGCTCTAAAAACACTCAAATTCCATCATCAAAACACCAATATATCACCAATCCTTACCTCTAAACATCATCCCAACACATAATTAATCACAAATATTTCCAAAAACACCAAGAAATTCAAGTTTTAACCCAAATTTGTTTTCACCAAAGCTTAAATTATATCTTTTAAACCTCTCCAACACCATAGATATTAAATACCCATCTCAAATAATTCACCAATTCCACTACTGTGCCACTTTCAACAATATCAAGCAACACAAATGTCATCAATAGCTTTGGTACTTTGAAGGTTGGAGATTGCAAGTGCAAGTGCAAGGTATCAAGTCATCATAAATTCCATGGCCAATCCGGTAAAATAGCTAGAACTCTTCTTTTCTTTCTATTACCAGTTGGGAATTAAGATTTATTTTAGTTATTTAGCGGAGGAATTGTGAATTGTTTGAGCCTATTAATATTATATATTTTGCAAGTAATCTTTAAGTTGGTGAAAAATTGAGTTTGGGGTCATCAAAGATGACCATGAAGGTTGGAAAAGGTACGAAGAACATGATGAAGATAGAAAGTTGGGTGTTGCGGAGAGATTTTCGTAGAAGAGATGATGATTTAGAGATATAGGAAATGATGAAGATTTGGGAAATATGGAAAAAGAGTTCGAGGTAATGAAGAACACTTTATTCAAGATGGATGCAACAATTAAATGATCTTTAAAGCTTGATGAAGTAGTATTCAAAACCTCAACATGAGACTACACGTAGTGTCGATCCAGATATGTTTTCCAATCCCTTTCTCATTTAGTGTAGATTATTTTATTGATTTGAGTCTTTTCAAGTCGTGGGGACACGACTCATTTTTGAGTTTGGGGTGGGGTTCGTTGCCTCATCCCAATTTTTATGTTTTATTTGTTTTAATTGCTTTCAATAAATTAATTAGGAGTTGCGTTTGACTGTAGAAGATTTTAAATGTCCCTTTTAAGCATACTTTTGATGAATCTATGATAGTAAATAGTGGACTTGAGGAAATAACATAAAACGCTCTTTAATTGCATGCAAACATAGATAATGAATAGGAAAAATTAATGAACAATGCAAAAGAAGTAAGCTTGTACTTAAGGAAAATGGTTGGTTTGTAGAACGTGAGATCTAAATTAGTAGAGAACCCACTTAGATATGAACTAGAGACGAAACATGTAGTTAGGAAAATGATAGGCGCAGTTCTTTGTTAGCCATTTGAAGCCTTTTAGCTTGCTATCCCTTATATTAATTTTATCCGTCTTAGCCCAATTTTGAGCCTTAAGCCTTTCTTTTGTAGCCACGATATAAGCCCATTATCCCTTAGATTATTAGGCATTACCAAATGACCCGCACTTGAATCACAATCCTGAGACCTGTCTCGAGCTTGAGTTTGGGGTGGAGGGTCCACATTTGGGAAAATTTCATTGGGTGGGAAATGATGTGTTTGTATTGAGGCACAAAATAAAGATGATATTATTATTTGTAACCCTTTGCCGGGATTTGAAAAAGAAAAAGAAAAGAAAAAAAATTATAAGAGACATGACCTTTCACATCAAAATGATGGTCATGGGTATCTTGTACAAAAAAAGAAAAAAAAGAAATGAAAAAAGAAAATAAAAAGAAAGAAATAATAAAATAAACCGGCAAAGTGGAATATTTCGAAAAATCATCTTAGATTAATTGGGTTGACATTGGGGACGCAACATTAGCGCGTCAAATGGGTTGAGTGAGAACATTATATGAGTGTAAACTTAAGCTCGTGGACAGTTGTTGATGGTATGTGAGGAGAGGGCCAAAAGCTCACTTCAAATTTACCAAATATACATACCACACTGTCCCTAAGCCTACGCTAAAACCGTAAAGTCCTCGTGATTCCTAGGTGCATGGTAAGTTAATAGGTTGTATACTAAGTGGAGCGTTCAAAGCGAGTAAGGATCAAGGAACAAACTATAGCAATCATAATGAGATAAGTACAAGTGTAACCTTCTAGCATTGCAATGTTAATTTTATGATTGAAGTTATTTGTGTTTGATGTTGCATGATTAGTGTATGTGTATGTTAGTTCTTAATTTTTGCTATATGAGATTTATTTTAAGAATTAATTTAGGGTCTATTTGCTAGCTTCTATTTTCTCTTGCATCTACTTCATTCCCCTTGTTTTGTTTTGCTTTGTCGGGACGACAAAGGTTTGAGTTGGGGGTCTTGATGTCTCCCTAATTGTTCTTATTTTCGACCATTGGGAGACATCATTTTTTATGTTTAATTGAATATTTTGATAGAGTTTTGGGCTAAATATGCAATAATCCGATTTTCCTCTTTTATTTCTAGTATTTTTGATTTATTAAACTTTTGCGCGTAATCTTGTGTATTTTAGTGTAAAGTTTGTAGGTTTTGAATATTAGCTAAGAGAGGAATCCGAGAAGAAAGTCAAAGATCATGATATGGAGTCAAGACTTGAAGATAAATCCTGAAAGAATTTGATTTTAGAGCTGCAAATCTGGAAAACAGGCCAAAGATTGCTGATTTAAGGCGCTTACGAGATGATTTAGCCGCTGACCTTTGAAGAGCAAACATTCCTTATCGAGTTACGGAAATTTAGCAACTGAAATCAAGTCAATCAGAGTTATAACGAAGCGGGAAAAGACGTTTTAGTGGAGGTGGTGCAGCAGTTACGGTATATGGGCTTGATTAGTGGACTTGACTTTTTATTATTCACTTAAACCCTAATTAAAAGCCCATTCCGAATTTGAGCTTATAAAAGGAGCTTTTGACCTCATTATTTCTTACCTCTCATATTTTATTCAATTTACAAATCCTTAGAGAGAGAGTAAAAAAGACCTCTCAATTTATTCTTCAATTCAATCCATCCTTTGAAGAGAGTGTCCAGAGAAGAAGCAGAAAGAAGGAAAAGAAGAAGCTTGGAGCTGGAAACACTCCAATTCACAGCCAAACCAATTCCGAAATTAGGTTTCTCTGTATTTTATTTCTGTAAAACAATATGAGTCTTATTTCCTTTAATTTAGTTTTCGTTTTAATTAGTATGAGCTAAACATTTATTAGTGCTTGAGAATGCTTTATGGGTGAATCCCAATTCTATTGAATTTCATGTCCTGAATTTGGGTTTCTGTTAATTAAATCAAATTGGGTCTTTTACATTTTTCTTTAATTTGTGATTATTTACTATTATTGACCTGATCAATTAATAATTGGGCTTAGTATCTAGGCTATTCCGATTAGTGGCGATTGGATCACCTTGACGGGGGGTTTAGGTACAGAAATAATTACAGAATATAAAATATAAACTATTTGACTTTGACGAGCGTAGTTAATTTAATGGCCAATGAGGTAATTTAACTTAATCATTCGAAAGTGGATCATATTTACCCTGACAAGACTAGTGACACTCTAGAATAGCCTTGTAGTCCACCCTGACGGGGGTACAAGGATTATTGAATCCCGACCAATGTCAATTGACCAATTTGACCCTTAAACAGAATAGGTTATGAAATAGAATTCGGAGGACGCCTTGCGTTCTCAAGTGCTACCTTCTCATACTTGTGTTTTACATTTATTTACTTGTGTCTTAGTATTTAATTGCATTCTCCATTTAGTATTTTATTACTTAGAAATAATAAAAACAAACAATCAATCATTCAACTTTTATTTGGTTTCATAAGTGCAATCATTCATTCATCGATAAGCATTGTAGTTGACCAAACCGTCCCTGCGAACGATCCTAGAATCACTTATTACTACTTGGGATAACCGTACACTTGCGGTTGTGGTTCGATTACTTTTGCATTTATTTTAGAACACACAAAGGACCACCACCTTCCTATTTGGACTCCTGTTTACCAGATAAGTTACAGCATACAAAGCCTCACCCCAAATATTTTTTTTTTTGGTTACATGGGTTCCGGGCTTGCTTGCGCGAACTCGACTAATCCCACAGAGATATACATGCCTCCCCATATATATTCTCATGGTAAATCAGAACTAGGTGACCCATGTTCAAGGAAGGGTTCGAGCCTTGTACCTCTCACTTTACACCCGTTAGTAACCTAGATATAAAGATCATGCATTTTACCTTTTCAAGTAAAGTTCTATTCATTCTTTCTGCAACCCCATTCTGCTAAGGTGTATGCCTAACAGTTCTGTGGCTAAGTATGCCATTTTCTTTACAATAAGAATCAAATTCCACATTACAAAATTCTCGGCCATTATCAGTTCTAAGGACTTTTAAAACCAAGCCAGTTTGTTTTCTTGTAAAGATTTCCATTTTTAATTATAGAAAAAGTTTAATCTTTAGATTTCAACAAGAATGTGCAAACTTTTCTACTGTAATCATCCACAAGGGACAGAAAATATTTTGAATATCCATGGGAATCTATTTTCTCAGGCTCCAAAGGCCAGCATGCACATATTTTAAACACTTTTGGGACTTATGAACCCATGGGGAAAACTTCATCCTATGTTCTTTACCCAAAACACAAGTCTTACAAAAAGTTAGGTCACTTACAGTATCTTTGCCAAACATACCTTGGTTGTTTAGCACAGTGAGCTCTTGGAGAATCATGTGCCCTAACCTCAAATTCCATTTCTCAATAGCATCCTGAGATGATTTATTAGTAACATGATTTGCGCAAGAAGATAAGTGAGATTCATCTAATACATAGAGGCCATCAATTTTATACTAGTCAAGAGAAACTTAGAGTTCTTATAAACATGCATAATACAATTATCAACTTTAGATACACAACCTAAATCATCTAAAGCACCCAGAGAAATTATGTTTCTTTTCAATTCAGGGATAAACCTAACATTAATCAGAATAATTATTTTACCATTATTCAATTTCAAATCAATTGAATAATATTATCCACTTATAGTTATATCGAGTGTAATTTGACTAAGGTGTTGTTTACACATACCTATAGCTTACATAGTTATATCCACTTATGAATAAGATATACATTAGATACATACCCACCATAACAGTGATTAAGGTTTTGTTTTGTGTATACCTAGTACTCAATTAGTATCTATCATTTCTGAAGAATATAGATCTAAAGTATCATTACTTGGAGTATTACTATCACAAAATCATATAAAATTGGAAGAAGATATTAGTACTGAAAGACAGTGGTGAAATTTATCATTATATAGAAGACAATGATGAAAAAAGAAAAAACCTAAAAATAGGATATTGAATTTATCACAATACAATTATTATGTATTTAGAATTTTGGAAGTACATATAAACCAAAATCTCCTTTGTATCATATAGTATGAGTTCTTCCATCCTATATTTATTTATTCATTATGGCGATCAACGTTTGTCAATCACTTTGATGGGTAGGTTCTATAGATCACTTAATGATTAGGCATTTAGCTGGAAATTTCATTGCTTTTAATATATTATAGATTGTGGTAGGAGATATATGTGATAGTTATTAGATATAATTGTCTAGGGTTTATTGAATGTAAGGTTTTCAAGATTAGAGCCTTTACAGTAAAAAATGAATATGTGTTGTCGAACGTTCTAATGGATAACAAATTTTTATTCAAGTGCATATGATTTGATGACAAGGTTACTAATAAGATGATTTCAATTCCAAAATGGAATCATATACAATATATTTCCTTGTCATTAAAGGTTTCTCAATTAATAAATTATGGTTCAAAAATCTTATTTAGTATATTTCCTTGTCAATGAAGGTTTCTCGATCAATGAAATAGGTCTTAGAAATCTCAAGGTATTTATGATCGATATTATTATTCTTAAAAGAGAAGATATTAAGGGGTTTTGCCTGACCTTCTTATTTATCTACAAAATCTTTCATATAGAATTTATTGAGTCTATCCAATACAATATTGATAAGTTTCTGGGTGATTAAGATAGCCTGTTTAGTTGTGTTAACAAAATCTGGTAGTGATTTTGGATATGGGATAATGTAATGATAGATATGTGTTCTCGACTGATTATTTAGTAAGTTTGGTACTGTGATAGTTTATATTTGTTACCATAGTTGTTCGATACTCGTGGTGGTATGATTATCCACAATAAGTGTGAGATGAAAATATTAATCGTTGGGTTAAATTTGCTTGTATTGGTAAATAAATTTTGGAGTTCTAAGTAATTTTATGAAATCACGTGATCCACACAACCCAACTTAAATAATGGTTTCATATGTTTCTCTACTCTACACATATCTTGATACCATATTGATGTTTATTCACTCATCTTCGATGTATATGAAGCTTAGATTTATACATTATACCATCCCTAAAGACCCACACCCGTCTCTTTTCAAACATTCACATATTCAATCTTGATTAGTTGGATGTTCTTATAATACACCAAAATTGTTGTTCAAGCAAAACATATTGATGGCTTTCTTCTTCTTACCAAAAAAATCACCAACAAAAGGGTAATTGTGACTATTTTCCATTGGATGCTTAATGAAATATTGAGTATTCAAAGTAATGTAACCAATGATGTGATCCTTCATAATCACTATTATTATGAGAATATAGGTTTGTACCCCAGTTAGATAGGCTGGAATAGGAACACTTTTATTATGAGAATACAGTTTTGTTTTGTTATAAGTTTCGATATCTAGGACATAGTCAAAGTCATCGTGAAACACTATTTCTAATCTGATATGGCAATAATGAAGAAACGATTTACATGATAAAACCATACTGGATTTAGACTAATAACTCAAATCACTTATCATGTAATGTGAACAAGTTTATTTATGTCTAGAAATAAGTTTTGGGCAGTGTTAAAGAAATTCGATTAAGCTGTGAGTGTGTACATGTTCAAGGAAAAAAATTTGACATGTGTGATTACCTCAAGTCTAGTGGGAGAAAATTACTCATCCTCGTCTTATACATTTCTCATTAATCTATTGGATGAAACCAAGAGAACTCTATCACAAAATTTGACATGAAAAAACTTTTCAGACACACCTTTTGATCCCATGTCTGAGCTTAGAGATGGAAGAAATGAAGAAGATACCATACTCGCCAGTCATTATGAGTTTCATGTACGCCCAAGTTTGTTTAAGTCTAGGCATAACATTTGTCATTGGAATGCTTGCCAGGTATATTAGCAAACCTGAAGTTTCACTCATGAAAGTTGTTAAAAGAGTGACAAGTAACTTAAAGATGAACAAGACTACAAGTTTACTTATAAAATTATGGTCAAAGTGAAGTTGACTACTTACACGATTTCAGATCATGTCGTATGGTTGAATAACTTCTTCACAAATATAGATCCCAATGGGAAAGTATTTCCCTGCATGGAAAAGCCATGTGATATGTTATGATGACAAAGTGACAAATTTATTTTTAATTAATGATAAGAATTTGTCAAAGTCAAAGCACATTAAAGTCAAATATATTTCCATGAAAGAAAGTTTACAAAATTGACATATAGAAATAAAGCATGTACAAATGGATTTCAATCTCACCGCTCTACTCACCAATGTTTTATCTCAATCTACTTTTAAGTGCTTAATAGAAAATATGGGATTCCAATAAAAATGGTTGGTGCAGAAACTACAGAGAGCTACATAAGTTTTATCTAATAATTGTGATTATCAAATATAACCTTACTGAATATATTGGTGACCTATGTAAAAGCATTTGTATTCCAATTCTTGTTTAAGGACTTAGATTTCTCTTAATACATATAAAATTCCGATTTATTTCATCGGTAATGTATTGAAGGTTGGTTCATGTGAATCATGGTAACCTATATTTAGTGTATTACATACTAGGGAGTATGAGTGCTCATAAATCTGCACGGCTCGCAAAACCGCACAAAACTGGCCCAATATACACGTATTTTTTAGTGGGCCAATAATATTTTGTGGGTTAGGTCCGGTCCTTAGTTATGGAAGAGCGCGCAAGATACCGGTATTAGGCCCGACTCAAATAATTTGTCATTTAGTGGAATTTTTATAACTTATGTAATATATATTATATACATACAATAGACACAGATACAATACTTCTTATATGAAATGTAGCATCTCTTTCTCTCTCTCTTGTGTACACTAAAAACCTTTACCCTGACTCAACACCTTACACTCGTTTATTCAGTCTTATATTCTATCTCTTTATATCACTAATGTCTCACTATTTGTGATAAATTAATATATACTGGAGACATCAATTTAGGGTTATTTAGTTATTAATTTTGGGATTTTCCCTATTTATTTATGCTTTACACTTTCTTGTCTAGTTTTAAGTGTTTTATTATTTACGAGTTTTTGCGCGTAAGTGTATGTTATTATTTATCACATAGATATATGGAAGCGATTAAACCTATGGAAACTGATTTGCAAAGAAAAAGTAAAGAAAAACCCTTAGTCAAATTAAAAAAGGAAGAGTTTGGATATATTTGAAATGTAAAGAAGCTTCCAAAACTGCACATACGTCCACTATTAATTTACTGTAGAAAAAAGGCCTGGAATTATAGAGATGTTCTTATATATGAAGCTAGATTTTTTCAATGTGGTCGTTTCCATATGAAGAACGTAAAAATAGGATAAGTAACGAATGAGATATGACCAAAACAAAATCTGTTAAGGTTTATCCCTTCCTACAAGTTAGGAAGACGAATTTTGGTAAAATTCGGACTCTTTAACTTGGGGATTACTCCTAATTTAGACCAAGAGCCTATATATACTCATTCCTACCATTGAGAAGTCATCGTTGGTCAGTCTTTGAACCAAGAGGAAACTTACATCAAGAGGAGAGAATATTAGAAGGAGTTGGACAACTAATCATGCCTCTCCAATCCTTCAAATTTGTAATTGTTTTTTTTCTAGTACGAACTAATTCTATTTTAACTTGAGATCATATAGGTATGAACCCTATATCTATTTTAATTCAGGATGTTAGCATTTAATTGGCATTAGTGTTTTATTCTCTACTTGTATGTGTTTTGATTTATTGTCTTTAGTTCTTACGATGGCGAACGTATAGGATTACCATAGTAGTTCAATGGTCACCCAAAAGGGTTGTCTAATTATTGAAACACCACGTAATCGTCAGGAGTGAGGTAGTGATCTAGAAGGGCTTGCCTAACTAGATAGTCACTAAGGTATGAAATTAACCACCGATCATTGCGAAGGGTCCCCTTACCTAAGTCCCCTGGTAATTGATAGGTCGCCACCCAAGTCCATCCGAAAGGGAGTTAGTAGGAATATAGAATCCTGGCTATTGCATATTACACAATTCTCCCTTACATAAATATGTTATAACAAGGCTAGTGGGGATTACTTGCTTGTTCTCGAGCTAAACTCTCATACTATCTTCTTCTCTTTATTTATTTTCATGTCTTTATTTTATTTAGTTAATTGTTTATAGTCTTAAAACCAAACAAATATTTCCAAGTCTTTTATTTTCAGCGTATTCTTCTTCTAGTTTTTTGTTTGCACTTTATGTTGCATAAGGTCTTCCTAACTTTCGTAACGAATTCTACTTATTATTAAGACTTGCGTACGACATGTGGTACTTGCAGTGAGTACCTTGTTTAGGTTAGGGTATTAGTTGAATCTTTATTTATCAATAACCTTCTTTGTACTTCACATTAAATAGAATTAACCGACAAATATGGTTCACAATTATGAGGGATGTTTTAGCTTTAATAGTTGTAAAATTTTCTTATCTTCATACCATGGTTAAATGAAAAATCTGATCCTAGTTATTTGGAGTCCCTGGACAAAAAATTTAATTGGGCCCAAGGATGTCTAAAATAGGTAAGTTTTGAATGTGCAATTTTTTTAATGAAACCTGATGTTTTCAATATAAATAGTGCATATTTAATGATGAATATGATATTTATGCAAAATAGATAAATATACTGATGTCTCAATTTAAGTTATAGATTCATCTAGTTACAAGACATCATTTTAGGGTTATATTATGCTTCTGTGAGGTATTATTATTTATATTTTGATAGTTTCTCATTTCTTGTCTAGTTATAAAGAATTGTTACTATTAGAGCTATTTGTGTGTAATTTGTGTAAGTGTGCAGCACTTAGATACTTGGAAAATATTACATCCCAAATAAGTTTAATAAGTCAAGAAATGAATGTCAAAACCAAGTCAAGGGGTTAAAGGACCACGAAGCAACTTTTGGAAAGTAAAAGCACATGCTAGTCAAATTTAGAAATCGACTTGTTGGTGTCACTACATGAAATTTATGAAGATTATGGAGGACCCCTTTGATTTATAGATTAATTGGATTCAGGAGTCCATATAAACTAACAACTCATGATTTGGAGCTGAATTGAAGAAGTTATTAAAGTTGCGGCTAACGCGGTTAAATGTAGTCCTCTCGTCATGGAAAACGTCTTTGGGTTGTCCATAAAACATTTTAAACCCTTTAAATATCTAAAACTAAGTTAAGGAAAAGGTTAACAATCCTTTTTCCAGAATTAAGAGAAGAGAAAAGAGAAAAAAGTCTTGCGAGGAGAAGAAATAAAAGCTAGGGCTCTATTATACCACTTTTACACAATTCCACCTCTATCGTTAGGTTAATTAGCATTAGTTTATTGTATTCAAAACTATTCTAATCTATTTACTATTAGTTTTATTTCTATAGTTATGCACTAAATTCTCTGAGATTGAGTTTTTAATTATGTATGAACCTTGAATACTTTGTTGTGTTTTTATTTTATTTTGTAATCACTTTGATTGAATTGGAAGTTGTTTATAGATGCATATAAATTGATTAAATTTAAAATTTCTATAAATTTATCAACTATAGATTTAGCTAAATATCTAACTTGTCATCGTAGTGGGGTTTAGGAACAAAATTGGTTCATATTCGTACGATGTGCGGTAGAGATCCTATCGAGCTTGACTAGTGGGATAATCACATATCGCCAAGCTTTTGCATAAAACAATCTCCCGTGAGGAATTCGTAAGTCAGCTTCTAAGCTACAATGGTGAAATTTAGAAGTAATTTTGAATCCCTATTAGCATAACAACCCAATCACCCTTATAATTTGAACCATCGACTTAGTAGGATAAGGAAATACTAGCAAACTCTAGTTAAATTGTTCTCTCATTCTCTTTAGTTTATTCACTTGAATTATTAGTTCAATTTAATCTAGTTTAATATTTCATTTTAGTATTTAATCGAATACCAAACAAAAACCATTTATTTATAAGTATCAACTGAATCCTCTACAGTTCTTAGGAACAAAAACCCTACTACGTCGCCGATTGTACACCATTCCACCTCTAGGGTAATTAACATTAGCTTATTGTTTTAAACAAGATTCTAATCTTTTTATTATTTAGTTTTATTTCTCTAGTTATGGAATAAATTCTCTTAGATTGAATTTGAAATTATATATGAATCTATAATACTTTATAGATATTTTTATGTTATTTGAGAATTAATTTTAATTGAATTGGAAAAATTGTTTATACTTGCATATGAATTGAATGACTTTAAGCTTTCTAAAAATTTATCAACTATAGATTTACCTAAATATCTAAACGTTACGGGATCTAAAAATAAAAGTGGTTTATATACTATAATTGTTTGATTTTTTGGTTGTAATTGAACCATTGTCGGGCAATTTATTCTTTTTGAATAATCAAGCTGTTAGGTTATAAAATTTGAAATTTCAAATCCCAAATTTCTTACCTTTTCAAAAGTTTAATTTTTTTATTATTTTGCATTTGGGAAACTTAATTTTTGGGTTTTAATCTATTATCTTGCTTTCAGTTCTGATTATAAATATATATTGATTTTTCTATTTCATTACTTTTAGATCGAACTTAAATTGTTACTTTGAATTTTCTTACTTAACTGTATAATCAATTTCAACTGCACCACTATTACATCCATTTTTTGATAATTCGAATTAATTTAGTCTCTGTATTGTTTATTTAATCTCTTTTGGCTGATGATCGTGTAAGTATATGAGTGTTATTGGCATTTGTGTTTGGTTTTCTAGGTGTGGAATTAGTTGAATAGGGGAGGGTTTCGTGTTTCCGATATGAGCACCTAGGAGACTATAGCTTGTTCTTTGAGGTATGCAAGAGGTCATAGGAGGGTGCCAACTTCTATAAGTATTGATCTCACTCTCAATGTGGGCCCACCACTATATTCCGGAAATCAGCAACCTGAGGGTACTTCAAGCTTATCACATTGTCCATTTCAGCAAATTTTATCCCTTGTTCAAGGAACTACTAGTAATAGTATACCACCACCTAGCCATATTGACGTTCACGCAATTGATGATGAAATACTCATCTCTTCTCCAAGGGCATTTGAAGAAGTATTTTTTTCTTTCCTAGTGTTTTTATGTATCTTGTATACTTTGATTAAAACTAATAATAGCATATATTTGCATTTTGTGACAGACGAACACCAGAAGAAACTGTACTGAAAGAGCTATTGTCGTTGATGATGATGCTGGTAAGTTATTTTTTTTACCTTTATATGTATTTCGAGGATACTTTTAAAATATGTATACGTATTTTATTATTACAGAACATCCTTCTTATCGTGTTATTGCTAATGCTCGTTCTAAGCGTAGAAGAGCATCTCCGAATCAAACAGTTGTCAATAGTGATCTCTACATTAACCTAGAGGGTAGTAGAAGTAGCAGCTCTGTGGTAATTAATTAATCTGTTATATTTCATAATTCACATCTTCTCTATTTATTTATTCCAATCAAATTTTTATTTTTAATGACAGAGAGAGAATGTTGTTCAGAGTGTGGCACCACCTCCACCACCACTAGTGAACGAGCCTACTTTTAACTGTCCAATTTCTTAAAAAACATGTTGTTTGGCAAATTAGTAATGGATCATATATCAATGTTTGGAATCATTGTTCGATTAGTAAATAATTTTTGCTACAGAAACCAAATGATTGTCCGATTAATTTGGTTAATGAGCTTTTTGACGACACGGGATGCGGATGGAATAAAGAGCTAGTGTACATAATTTTTCCGCTTAATTTATCCAAAATCATTGAGAAAATTCTTATTTTCCAGAATAATTATGAGGATAAGATTATTAGATAATATAATGAGAATGGTGAATATTTTACCAAGTCAGGTTATCATGCTCTAGTTGATGAGGAGATGACATCTGAAGCTCAAACATCGGCCATTGGTGAAGCTAATAAGAGTTTACTTTGGAATATTATTTGGAATTCTAATGTGTTAGCAAAAATAAAAAAGTTATGTTGGAGAGTCTGCAACAATGTTGTGCCCATGAAAATAATCTAAAAAGAAATCATGCTTAAATAATGATATATGTGAATGGTGTGAAATGGATAAGGAAGATATCAATCATCTCGTGCATAAATATCCATTTAGTATTATGGTTTGGTCTCTGTCACCTCTTCAAATTAAAATTGATACGGACATAACGAAATGTTTTTAGGATTGGCGTATGTGAATTGTCAAGGTATACTTTAAAAATGGGTGGGAGGAGAAGCTTGTGATTTCTTTATTCTTATCATTATGTAGAATATGTGGAAATAAATAATGAAGTGCTTTCATGAGGGAAAAAAGTGGTGCGCTAAAAATATATTAGCTAATTCTAAAGATATTATATCTAGATTATTTGGATCCTGTAACGAAAGGAAAGGACAAGATAGAAAAAGAAGTCGAGAAGATGAAGATATGGTGATAAAAAATCCTACACTTGAAGATGATGCTGAGATTGTTTGGATGTGTGGTGCCTTTTTCACAAATAATAAGGAACCAGCTGCGATTGCCACTATAGGCATTAATAAATTAGGAATTATTAGCCGGAAGCTTAATATAAGTTGTAATATTAAAAAATTCATTGAAGGGGAATCATGGGCCATGTTAATGGCTATAAGGCCGACTAAAGACCTTTCCAGGCAGAGGATTTCATTTTACTTTGACAACCTTGAATTAATTCAAGGAATTTCTGGAGTGACTTAGAGTCTTAAATCAATTCTTTTAAAAGTTAGAAAATTGTTAGGTCAGTGTCCACTCTGTAAAGTCGCTTATATTAATAGAAGATTTAACTCCACAGCGGATGCATTGGCTAAATGCACTAGGATGAATAAAGATATTTTGAAATGGGTGGATTTATATCTTGTTACGTCTAATGAATTTTTGATCAGTACTTGTCATTGTAATAGATAGTTTAATAGATTTGATTGACAAAAAAAGTATTATGTTGAGAATTATTTTTTGGAGAAAACTTGTCCTTTGTGTTGGGATTAGTAGTTGATTCTTGAATTGCATATCCATCATTTAATCATCCATGTGGATAATTAAATAAGTTTGTGAAATAATTAATTTTTAGTTTCTTTTTTCGCATCTTGCTTTTAAAAAAATAATAGGAATTAAAAGAAGTTAATAAAAATAGTATAATAAATTGTAAAAAGATATACTACTTACATTTCAAAATAGCTGAGGCGATTTAAGATGAAAATAAAAATATATAAAAAACAATTTTTATCTAGGTTACATGAGAAAAAATTACATACAATACATAAACGGACTGTAATTTGTGATTAAATTTCACTTATTTTTTAGATTGACCATCCTTATCAATCATCTTTTAATATTGTAAAACTTGTCCTATTTATATTTGGTGGGTCATTTAGTAGTGAGTCTATACCTAATTGTTCATTATTTAACTGTGTTATAGGTCTATATAAGTATATAGGGTTTATATCCACGATCTAATAGTTATTTTGTTTGAATAGTATATTTTTTCACAATCTATGTTTATTCAATAAGAGAAGTCCTGCAGTGATAGATATTCATCAAAACTGATATTACTATTATACATAAGTTTATATCTATGTTACACGTTTTATAATCAAAACAATAATAATTTGGGGATATACACACTAGCTCTGCTACAACAACAATTCACTTGTTTCATGTATGTATATCAGGAGGAACATCAATTATAATCAATAAAAATTAATTTTAGTAACATACGCATAACCCTTTTTCTATTTAAATTGATACATATCCACATTAATACATGCACACATCCGAAACAAAAAGAATATAATTTTCTTAAACAAATAACCCTAATTAAGAAGAACATAGAAATAAAATTTCATTACATGGAGTATTAATATCAAAAAATTAGAAAATTTTGGAAGAGAATATTAATATTAAAAAAATAGGGGTGAAATTTATCAAAATAGAGAAGACAATGGAGAAAAAAGTTAAAACCTAAAAATAGAAGATATAATTTGTCACAAATAATAGACATGATGTACCATACAGTTATTTATCTATAATTAAAAGATATGATGTATTTTGGATTTTGGATTTCCATATAAACCAAAATCGTCTTTTTAAATCATGTAGTATGACTTCTTTTCTCCAATACTTTTTATTTACTATTACGATGAAAGATTAGAAACGTTTGGTGAGATGATGCAATCACTTTGGTGGATAGGTTCTTTTAAACACTTAATTAATGATTAGATATTATATTGTGAAAGTTTTGATTTTTACTATAGCAATAGACTGTGGTAGTAGACCAATGTGATAATTATTAGATATAATTGTCTAGGGTTTATTGAATGTAAGGATTTCAATAATAGAGCCTTTATAGTAATAAATGAACATGTGTAGTCTAACGTTCTAATAGACAAACTTTTAATCAAGTTCATAGGGTTTGAAGTTTATAAGATTAGTAAAAATGATGCTTTCAATTTTAAAAAGGAATCATATAAAATATATTTACTTGTCATTAAAAGTTTCTCAATTAATAAATTAGGGTTCATATATCTTAAGATAGGATATTTCCATGACAATGAAGGTTTCTGATTAAGGAAATAGGGTTCAGAAATCTCAATGTATTTATCAATGATTTATTATCGTTAAAAGAGAATATATTGTATTGATTTTTGATATGGGAAAATGTAATGATAAATATGTGTTCTCGACCAGGTTGATTATTTAGAAATTTTGTTACTTTGATGGTTTATATTTGTAACCATATAGTCTCGATACTCGTGGTGGTATGCTTATCCATGATAAGTGTGTGATTAAAATATTAATCCTTATCTTAAATTTTTTTTGTATTGGTAAATCAACTTTGGAGTTCTAGATTTTTTTCATGAAATCATGAGATCCACAAGACCCAACTTAGATAATGGTTGCATACTTTTCTCTACTCTATACATATCGTGATACCATGTTGATGTTTATTCACTCATATTAGATGTATATGAAGCTTACATTTATACATCATACCTTCTCTAAAGACCTAGACCCGTACCTTTGTAAACATTCACATATTTAATCTTGATTTGTTGGATTTTCTTACAATACACTAAATTTTTTGTCAAGCAATCGAAATTGATGGCTTTATACTTGGCAAGTGTTCACACCCAAAAGGGTAATTATGACTATATTATATCGGATTCTTAAAGAAAAATTAAGTATTCAAAGTAATGTGACCAATGATATAATCCTTCCTAATCACCCTAGACTGATAATTAAAAATGAAAAATTATTAACGTATTTAGAATAACATGCAACACAATTACTATTAAACATATGCATGTAATTCTCAAAATTTGGAAACCTAACACACCCCTTCAATAACTTCATGGGTATACTGTATTCAAAATACACTTCATATTAAGGATAAATCTAGTGCATTTATAGGTGAATTGGAGGAGACATATTTCCACCATTGGGTATTAAACAAGTTGTTCCGATTGATATTTTATAGACAAATTAATGTTAATAAATGATTTCATTGTGGATGGTTTGTAGCTAATTTAGATGGGCTATAATAGGGACAATATTATTAAGAGAATATAGGTTTGTTTTTTTATAAGTGTGGATATACCGGACATAGTCAACGTCATTGTGAAACTCTTATTTTGATCCAATATGGCAACATTGAAGAAACTATGTACATGATAAAACATAGATGGATATATTCTGACACCTCAAAGCACTTAGCCTGTAAACTAAAAAAGATCATTTATGGCTTGAAACAGGTTTTGCGTAGTGTTAAATAAATTTGATCAAGTTCTGAGTGAGTACATGTCCAAGAAATAAATTGGCATGTGTGGTTATCTCAAGTCTAGTGGGAGAAACTTCATCATCCTTGTCTTTTAAATTGCTTATATATTATAGTTTCAATATGAATAATCTATTGGATGAAACCAAGAGAACTCTATCACAAAAATAGCACATGAAAATCCTTTTCGACAAATCCTTTTTCTTGGTTTTTGACATTTAAAGAAATACTATAGCGTTATGTGATACTCTATTATATAGACAAATGAAACACACCATTATCTCACAAATATAAGTTTGATTGATTGTGATCCCCATGTTTGACCTAAGAGATGGAAGAAATGAAAAAGATGCCATACTCACCAATAATTAGGGGTTTCATGTACTACCAAGTCTGTATAAGTCCAAGCATAATATTTGTCTTTAGCATTCAAACCCCGTATATCAGAAAACATGAAGTTTAACACTGGAATGTTGTTAAAAGTGTGATGAGTTACTTAAAGATGAAAAAAACTATAAGTCTACTTATAAAATTATGTTCAAAGTGAAGTTTATTATTTATACGATTTCATATCAACTAAATGTTGGTTTTAATTCTAGTTCTATTATTCGATATATTGAACAACTAAATGTGATATATTTAAAAAACATCTTGTAGAGTGTTATTTTGATGAGATAATATACCCCTATTACGGGGAGAGACATCGCAACCTGAAGTATTGTGTGAGATATCATGAATATAATTTGTTATCTCATCTTTGTCCACGAATTAAAGAATCGGAACCTGAAGTTTAAAAGACGATCCATTTGTGAGGTATTGTAAATAATATACCAAATGCATTCACAAACATAAAGAATGTTGTAAAATCTCATAAATCTACTGTTAACGCTCTAGTGTAGATTATTATCCTAGAAGGACATATAACAAATATGTCAGCGAATGCATTTAACCAACGCATGAAGCGTGGTAAAAATAAAATATATATAACCAGCACATGAAGCGTGGAGAATCTATAATATATCTAACCAACGCCTAAAGCGTGGTAAGCATGTAATGTATCTAACCAACGCATGAAGCGTGGTAGACTTGTAATGCATATAATTAACGCATGAAGCGTGGTTGACCTGTCAAATTAGAATATACCATGCCCCGAAGAAGGAAATCTCATGAGTAAATGAAGATTAAATGGTAAATAATACAGAATATTCACACCACATTATACGATGGGAATTATTGAGCCAGCTAGTACTGGCACATACATTACTCATAAATTTTGTAATGGTCCCTGAAGTGACCGAAGTACCTAAGTAAAGAAATGCCATGTAAATTATTTATCTACTGAAAATATATGAAACCGTGAGATGGTTAATGGGAATGATATATTTTCTTTAAATTATGGCTTGAAATAAATAATGAGGATCCTAAATCATAAAGTGGTGAAATTATCGACAAATAAAGAAATGGCCAGAAAATTTATGAAATTTATAATCCGACATGTATCACATAAGTTCCTGCAGAAACCAAGGATTGATTATGGGGAGACGTCCTTCATGTTATGGATACAATGACGTTTGGATTTTACTTTTAGAAAACTCTTGCAGAGTCTACTATGATAAGGAAATCACCAAGATAAATGTCATGATTCTTGGATTGATATCAATGTTCTTGAAATACATATTTGCTCGAAGCACAAGTGCCTGAAGCATGATAAGTGCCTGAGATCGTATGAATATATTAAGTTTTTGAAGAAAGAGAACTACTTGGAGCATAAAAGATTCCCGAAGAATATAAAGTGCATAAAACACAAGAGAGTATTTTATATAACATGAAACAATCAGAATGGACCACTTCCTCACAAGGACGGTATTATTTTATGATGAAATTGTCTCGTCCTATAAATTCAAGAAGAAGATTCAAGAAAAAGTAGATTAGTTCGTGAGATGTCAAACTATATATCAACAAACTTGCCCATGCAAGAATCCAGTAGATTCATCAACTAAAGCTATATTATACTTATGTTAAATTATGCGTTTGGAAATGTATTGTGCGATTCAATATAATTATAGTAATAATGCGTATTACAATGAGGGGAGACAATACTTGTGCATTTGTACTGTTTATTGATATTGAATGAATATGATCAAGTGAAAAATCCAGCAGATTTCTTCACTAAAGATATACCAAAAACAGTTTTCAAGCTACAAGCCCACCAGTAAAGAAGACAGTATTAGAAATATTTGAGTTCGCAATAAGGGGGAGAATTTATCGACATTCTGTACTCATTTTCCTTCATCGTGGTTTTTCCCGTAGGGTTTTCTTGGACAAGGTTTTAACGAGGCAATCATATATCATATCTTTCACTTCAAAATTTCGTTTGTGATATCCAAGGGGGAGTGTTATAAAATATTATTTTAAGTGGATATACACTAACGATATACCCGATAAAGTAATAATGTATACAAGTGACTTGCAGTGCAGCTGCGCATCAGCTTAAGCTAGTAGCTGCGCAGCTACTTACAGTTTTCTATATATAGTACGATATTCATATCATATTGTAACCATTCTAAATTCCATTGAATAATAATACGAGATTATTGATGTCTCCCTATTTGTTCTAATTCTTAGCCCATTGGAGACATCCTTTTAGGTGAATAAATGACTTGTATGATAGACTTTTAAGCTTATTTGATCATATTGCACTTTCTCCCCTTGGAAATTAACTATTTGCAGAATTTGAGCTTTTGTGCGTAAATTTGACTATTTTTAATGCAAAGTTAATTGGTTCTTGAAATTCATGAAAGACCAATCCAAGGAGAAGAAGTGAGAATAAAGTCTTAGTGTATTTTAGAGTGTTAGGAAATAATTTCTAGTCGAGTTTCTATTTTTAGAGTACACTTTCCTATTTCGTTTTCTTAATTTATTGATTTATTCTTTTTAAGCATATGCGGTTTAATTATTTATTTAATGTGAAGCTTAAAGAGATAAATGGTAATTACTTAGAGGCCAAGTCAAGATAAAGATGAAAGGAAAGAAGATTTACATGGAAATAAGAAGATTTAGGAAAGATTTATTCAAAGGAGGAAAAGATAAAGCTGTCTTTTGAAATCTGAAATTCAGCCACGTTTTAGAGATAAAATCATAATAAAAGATTGGCATGGATTCTGGACGAATTGTCTGCACCAATAGAAAGAGCTTTCCAAGACAAGCAGTTTCATATATTGGAACTTCTCAAACGGATAAGTATTGAAAAAGATATGACCAAATCAAATCAGCAGAATCTTATCTTTTATAGCTACGAATTTAAGAGTCTTTGCCTTGTCTTCCACTCCAAGTAATTCGACCTAGGGCTTGCTAACACCTATAAATACACCCCTTAGACCTCATTATTCAGTACCTCTCACAATTTTTTCAATATCCTTAGAGAGAGAGTCAAAGACCTCTCATTAATCTTTCAATATATACATCCTTAGAGAGAGCGTCAAGAGGCGGAAGCAAGAGCAGAAGCTGGAGACTGTCTATATCTCCAACAACAGTTCAAGCCAATATCTCTATCTAGGTTCTTATTTTATTTTTGTTATTAGGACATGTATAGTATTAATTTCTTTACTGCTTTTACTTTCAATATGAGCTAAACCTTAATTACTTGAGAATCGCAATAAAGGGATGAACCCTAATTAATTTAATTTATGTTTTGAATTTGGGATTGTTATGATTTAAATTGAATTAGGTCTTAGATATTGGATATTATTTTGTTTTAATCACTATTTCTTTTCCGTACAACTAGAAATAGATTTTAATATTTGGGCTATTCACTTTAGTGGCGAAGTGATCATCCGACAGGGGGGTTTGAATACAGATCTAGGTAATACCCGTGTAATGTTCGTTATTGACCGACAGGCTTAACTAGTTACATAGCCAAAGAGGTAAAATCATATCATCCGAAGAGGCATATTCGACCATCCAGGTGTTTATGATACTTTAGGATAGCTTCTAGGTCCACCCGACAGGGGGCTAGGAGATATTAGAGTCCCGACTAATATTATAATTCCAATTCTACCCTTAAACATAGCATAGATTATATTGATTAAGTGGATTCCTTGCGAGACTCAAGTATAGCTCATATCTGCGTCTTAGTCCTTTAGTATTTATTTTTAGTAATTTGTTTCATGCATTCTTAGGATTAATATAAAAACCAAATAAATATATTTTATCTTTTATTTTCTGTATTTGCAATTATTACTACTTATTGGTTGAACACTTGGGTTATACCAGTCCAATCCCTGAGAACGAATCCGACTTATCGGAGTATTACTTGGACAACCGTACACTTGCGGTAATTGTGGTTCCTTTATTTTTGCACTTAATTTTATAACACCCCAGGACCCACCAAGTTTTTGGCACCGCTGCCGGGGAACGAAGCGTGTGACCCCGGTGTTTAATCTTTAAGTAGTTTTAATTGTTTATTTATTTTTGCAGTTTTACGCTTGGTTTTTGTTTTTGTTTTCTTTTACAGGTTCTTTATTCAGGTAATGATCAAGAGATTTAATTGAATATGTATAGAGGACATTACCCGGATCCCGATCCATACGAATATTGGGAAGACTCTTCGGGACAACAACAATGGGGTAGTAACTTCTACCAACAATCCTATCAATACCCGCAAGAGCAGGATTGGAACAACCAATGGATCGGGAATAATCAACAACAAACACCATATCACTATCAACACGAGCATGAATGGAACAACCAGTTGGTTGAAAACATTCAACAATCTCCACCTTCACCACAAATTTCCCAATTATGTAGATCAATTACAGAACTCATGCGCTTATATGAACAATCACAGAAGTTAGCAGATGAAAGAGATTCCCGTTTTCAAATAATGCAAAAGGAGCTAGATGAAATAGAATCCATAATTAATTCTCAGCATTCTGCCAATAGTATCAAGTCTGATGAAGATGATCAACTGGAAGAAGTAGTTGAGGAGGAGGTGTTGAAGGAAGATATTAGTGATAGTGATATGACCATCATGCCAGTTATAAATGAAGACCACCATCTGGTTGACAATCCTATTAGCATGGTGGAAGAAGGAGTAGCAACGAAAATCATAGAAATTGAAACTGAGACCGCTATTCCTATGGTGCGTGCACATGATCCAGATAATGAACGCAAACAAGAAGAAGAGGTGATCGAAATTAGCAAGATTCCACATCAAGAATATGATGAGGTAATAGTGGAGAATTGGGTTGAAAGCGAAGACGAATGTGAAGTGGTTGAGATATCCACCGAAGAATTCAAAGATCACAATACAATAGAAGTTGAATCTCCACCACAAAAAGTTCACCAATCACTATCTCCACCACAACTCATCATTAGAGATAACATATTGGAATCACCTCTATTACTAAAAATGATCAATAGGTGCTACGCAAGAAAGGTGCTACACCGCGAGAATAAAGCGGCAAGGAGAAGCACCTACCCACCACACTTTAAAGAGGAACGCGAGATTGAAGAGAATAAAAATGAGCTTATACCGTTGAGGACGGTTATCTACTATCGTGTGGTGAAGAACACGTTTCGTCATGAAAGTAAGAAGGCGAAACGAAGATACTACCCTCCCCCTTTCAGAGATCGATTGAATAAAATTTTAAGGGGGAAGGTTCTGAAACTTACATGCCAAGGACGAGGCGAATTCAAGCGGAGGAGAACCGCAAGGGCCTCAATACCATCTTCAGGGAAGGTAACGCGTCGAACTTAAAGACGTAATAAACAAAAGTGCTTCTTGGGAGACAACCCATGTTTAATTTTCTTTATGTTTTTCAATTCCTAGTGTATAATTCTAAGTTAGTGTCGAGTTTTAGTGTCTACTTTTAAAAGAAATGAGAAAGGTAGTGTGTTAATGGTGCAGGAATCGATTCAAGGGAAAAATTCGGCGCGAGGTCCGGTATACCGCGTGAGATGTCCGGTATACCGCAGAAGAAAACCCGTGTCACATGTTACGCACGCGGGTTTTAATCAGAAAGGAGAAAAAAAATTTCGATGCGCGGTCCGGTATACCGCGTGTGATGTCCGGTATACCGCAGGAGGGAAAAACCCGTACCACGGGTTAGGCACCGCAGGTTTTTGGACGGAAAAGAGATATTGAACAGTAGCAAAAACCCGTGACACGGGTTATATATCACGGGGTCTTGGCAGAGACGAAAAAACGAAACAACAGAAGCTGCGATACACCGCGGCTTAGGTCCGGTGCACCGCGCCATGGCGGTTTGTGAGGAGTTTGAGGCCCATTCAACTTCTTACCTTGTCAAGATCAAACCCTAGCCTTCCCCAATACGAATTTTTCAGAACTTAGCCCTTATATACCTGCACAAAGACCACTACAACACCAAAGAACATCAAATCCTTCCTCCTAATCCATTCCAAACACACATCCAACACCACAATCCTTCAAGAAAATCTAGAAATCTTCTCCTTCAACCTTAAGCCTCTACATCAAAGCTTTAATCCTATTCCTTAAACCTTCCCCAAGCTGTTACATATTCATTACCCATCTCATATGACTCCATAATACTTCATTACAAATCCTCAAAACATCAAATTTCAAAACTCCTCTCTAATTTTTGATTATTTGAAGTTTTGAGTTTGGGGTCCATTAAGATGTCAAGATTGGGAGGTCAAGAATACTATGAAGAGAAAAGAGAAGTTGCAGAAGCTTGTATTATTTTTGGGTGTTGAAAGATGTAGTTGGAAATGGAAACTTTGGAGGATAATCATGAAGAGGTGATTGACAACCCATAGGAAAATCACAAAAGAGTTAGAGCTTATGCAAATCATATTACGTAGAGTGAGCAATGTTCCACATGCCACCTACGTAACACAAGGAGCTCAACCTACACGCAACAATGGAAACTAGCTTCGTGCTGGTTCAGATACGTTTTCCTATCCCTTTCTTATTTGTTTTAAATGTTTAATTGCTGTCTTGAGTCTTTTTCGAGTCGTGGGGACACGACTCATTTTTGAGTTTGGGGTGGGGTTCGTTGCCTCATCCTAATTTTATGTGTTTTACAGTTTTTTTTAAATTTTAGTTTGAGGAATGTTTTGACTGTAGAGATGTAGAGTGTTTTAAATGCCCCCATCAAGCATGCTTTTTATAAATTTATGATAGAAAATAGTTGATGATGTCTCCCTAATTGTTCTTATTTTCGACCCTTGGGAGACATCATTTTTGGTGTTTATTTAATTAATTTGATAGACTTTTGGACTAAATTTGCAATAATCCGGAATTACCTTTTTATTTCTAGCATTTTTAAATTATTAAACTTTTGCGCGTAATATTGGTATTTTTAGTGTAAAGTTTACAGGTTTTTAGACGTTAGCTAGGAGGGGAATGGTGGTCCTTTGTGTGTTCTAAAATAAATGCAAATGCTAATCGAACCACAACCGCAAGTGTACGGTTGTCCCAAGTAGTATGTATGATAATACAGATTTGTTCCAAGGACGGATGGTTGATCACAATGTTTAGCAAGTAGTGATTGATGCACTTATGAAAGTAAAAGATAATAAAATGTTTGTTTGGTTTTGTTGATTAAAGCTAATTGATACAAGACAAATAATTAAATGCAAGTAAAGCTAAGACGCAAGTAAAATAAGTGAAAACGCAATATGAGATGTAGTACTTGAGAACGCAAGGATCCTCCTAATCTTACTTCCTAACTTATGTTGTTTAAGGGCTAAATCGGTCAATTACAATGGTCGGGATTCTAAATACCTTATACCCCCGTCAGGGTGGACTATAAGGCGATCCTAAAGTGTCACTAGTCCCGTCAGGGTAAATATGATCCACCGTTGGATGATTAAGTGTTTTACCTCATTGGCCCTAGAATTAACTAAGTTCGTCAGAATCAATAGCTTTTATCCTAGATTGAATAATTAATTCTATACCTAAACCCTCCGTCAGGATGATCCACACGCCACATATGTGGAATAGCTTAGATACTAATACCTAATTTTAGTTCGCGACTCTAAAATCAGTAAATATTCACAAATTATCGAAAAGAGTAATAAACCCAATCTAATTTAATTTAGCAGAAACCCAAATTCAACATTCGTTATTTCATAAAATTAAGATTCACCCATTGTTTGTTCTCAAGCACTATGAAAAGCTTAGCTCATATTAAAATTAAAAACTAAATTAAAAGAAAGGGAATTCATATTGTTTACAGAATTAAAATATAAAAAGAACCTAATTTCCGGAATTGGAATGACTACGAACGGAGCTATAGACCCACTCCAGCTCTTGTAGCTTCTTCTTTTTCCTTCTGTTGCTTCTCTCTGGTGTTTTTTAATCTTGTGGAATGTGAATTGTGTGAAAAATAGAAGCCCAGACCTCCTTTTATAAGAATAAATTCGTTCTAGGGCTTGGACCAGAAAATAGAA
Organism: Nemophila menziesii; assembly: GCA_029959085.1. Classification (NCBI taxonomy): domain Eukaryota; kingdom Viridiplantae; phylum Streptophyta; class Magnoliopsida; order Boraginales; family Hydrophyllaceae; genus Nemophila; species Nemophila menziesii. The sequence continues at coordinate 6,613,609 of JARWIR010000030.1, forward strand.
TATTAATTAAATGTCCAAGCCCACTTTCTAAGTCCAAAATCCCGTAACTGCTGATACACCTTCACTAAAACGGCTTTTCCCGATGCGTTATGACTCCGATTGACCTCATTCCAGTTGCTAAAGTTCCGTAACTCGATAAGGAATGTTTTCTCTTAAAAGGTCAGCGGCTAAATCATCGCTTAAGCACCTCGAAATCAGCAATCTATGGCCTGGAAAATGGATTTTCAGCTCTAAAAATAATATCTTCGGGATTTATCTTCAAGTCTTGACTCTAATTCACGATCTTTGACTTTCTCTTCGGATTCCTCTCCTAGCTAACATCTAAAACCTGTAAACTTTACACTAAAAATACCAATATTACGCGCAAAAGTTTAATAAATTAAAAATGCTAGAAATAAAAAGGAAATTCCGGATTATTGAATATTTAGTACAAAAGTCTATCAAATTAATTAAATAAACACCAAAAATGATGTCTCCCAAGGGTCGAAATTAAGAACAATTAAGGAGACATCAAGACCCCCAACTCAAACCTTTGTCGTCCCGACAAAGTAAAACAAAACAAAGGGGTAGAAGTAAGCGTATAAACAAATAGAAGCTAGTAAATAAACACTAAATCAAATCTCAAAATAAATCTCATATAGCAAACTCTAGAACTAATATACACATACACTAATCATGCAACATCAAACATAAATAATCTCAATCATAAAATTAAAGTCGCAATGCTTGAAGGTTACACTTGTACTCATCTCTGTATGATGGCTATAGGGTGGTCATTAATCCTAAATCGCTTTGAACGTTCCACCTAGTGTATTCTCTATCAACAGAATCATAAATTCACTACGCACTTAGGAATCACGAGGTCTTTACGGTTATAATATTGGCTTAAGGACGGGTGTGGATGTATATTTGGTAAATTTGAAGTGAGCTTTTGGCTCTCTCCTCACTTACCATCAACAGTGTCCTCGAGCTTGAGTTAACGCTCAAAAAGATGTTCTCACTCACCCATATATGCAACAATTTAGCGTCCCATGTCTACCCACTATATTAAGATGATTTTCAGAAAATTCCACTTTGCCGGATGTTTTATTCATATGTATTTTTCTTTTTCTTTTCTTTTTTCTTTTTCATCTTTTTTTGTACAGGAGCAAACCGGGTTCCCGGTTTTGACGAATCCGGGTTCCCGGTTCCTACTGTATGAATTTTCAACTTTTTTTTCATTTTTTCTTTCTTTTTCATTTTTCTTCATTCCCGGCAAAGGGTTACAAGTATATATCATCTGCAATTGTGCTACAATACAAAACACATCGATCCCAACCCATTAAATTCCCCATATGTGGTCCCGCCACCCCAAACTCAAGCTCGAGACATGTCTCAGGATTGTGATTCAAGTGCGGGTCATATGGTCATGCCTAATAATCTAAGGGATAATGGCTTATATCGTGGCTACAAAGAAAAGGCTAAAGGCTCAAAGTGGGCTAAGACGGATAATAATTAATACAAGGGATAGAAGGCTAAAAAGGGACAAATGGCTAACAAAGAACTGCCCCTATCATTTTCCTAAGTACATAGCTTGTCTTTAGTTCATTTCTAGGTGGGTTCACTAATTAAGATTTCACGTTCTACAGACCAAACATATTCCTTGAGTACAAGCTTACTTCATTTGCATTGTTCATTAATTTTTCCTATCAATTACCTATGTTCGCATGCAATTGTAAGTGCGTTTTATATCAATCCCTAAAGTCCACTATTTACTATCATAGATTTATCAAGAGTATGCTTAAAGGGATATTAAAAATTTCTACAGTCAAACGCTACTCCGAAAATTCTTTTATTGAAAGCAAATAAAGCAAATAAACATAAAAATTGGGATGAGGCAACGCACCCCACCCCAAACTCAAAAATGAGTCGTGTCCCCACGACTCGAAAAGACTCAATAAAGCATTTAAACTAATCTACACTAAGAGGAAAGTTTAGAAAACGTATCTTAACCAGCGCGAGGCTGGTTATCGGTGTTGCGTTCTGGACCTTTATCTCGCGTAACAGCATCATAAATCGCGTTTTGAAGTGTATTTACGCCTAGGATTAAATTTCGAAGCAGGTCCAATTCTTTTGTAACGTTTCCCAAGGTAGCAATCATCTTCTCCTGATTCTCTTCCAACATCTGAATCTTGGACTCCAACTCAGGAACAGTTTTCGCTTTCTTTGATTGAGGAGTTCTTGGGCTTCTTGTAGCTCGTGTTGCCTCTTCATGGATGTTCTTGATTGTGCTCAAAGCTATACTCACACCAACTGAAACAATGTCAATATCTGCGTTCTTACGCGGAATCTTTGCGTCTAGACACAACTGAGTAATAGTACAAGGAAACTTCAGATTTTGTTGTTTCATTGGTGATTTCGCGAACTCCATGATTGTGTCATAAATGATCTTAGCAACATCAAATGGTTTCTCCTCCAAAATACACTTAATAACAAATATGTGCTCTTTCTTCAACTCGGAAGTGTGTTTAATACCAAAGAAAGTGGGTATTATGAAACGAGACCAAACCTTAGCACGAGGTGTCAAACTACTGCTGTAAAACTGTCCAGGATACCTTTCACCTTCAGGAATTGGGCTAGTCCCATTAACAAGCACGGTCCCCCAAAGGGATTCAAAATCAAAAGAAGGGTCATTAAGAGTTTCTTGGAAGGGGCATGTTCCAGAAAAGTTGGGTAGTTTCAATGATTTTCGGATACGTTCAATAGAGAAAGGAACTACCTTTTTGAGGATATCAATGGCATCATGGGAGGTAGCTAAACCTTCGTAAAATTCTCGCACAAAAGTAGGAATAAACTCAAGCTTCCTTTCTTGTAACTCTTTCCAACCAAACTTAGCACATGTCACAGCATATTCCTTGTAATCACTACTCATAATACCCTTAGGAAAATTCGTCTCCTCACCAAATTTAAAAATTCAATTCTTTCACGAACCTGAGTATTCCAACAAGTGTAAACCCTCTTAGGCTTGTGGGCCCACATCTTCATACGCGGAGGTTTTTGAACGGGTGCTTCCGGAATCTCTTGTTCAGTTTCCTTCTCAATGTTCTTCGTAATGTCCTCTTCTGGTTCCTTCTCACTTTCAATCTCATCAATTAATCTTCTCTTCTGACCTGTGTTTTCTTTTCTGTTAGAATCAAGCTTAACTTCGTTAATTTTTCGTTTAGGACGCGAATCAGGAATCTCAATAGCTTGATCTTGTGAACCACCAATGGTGGTCTTTCTTCTAGGAGCAGTTCTTCGAAAATCGCCGGTTCTGTTAGTCATCTCTTTTCACCCCAAACTCAAAACTTCAAATAATGAAAAACTTAAGGAAAAGTTTATAATTTTGATGTTTTGAGGTTTAAGAATTTAAGAACTAGGTGAAATATGAGATGGGTCTTGGTTAATTTGTGTGGGAGAAGAAAGAATTGGGTTTAATTTAAGGAATTGGGTGAAGAAGAATCTTGGGAAAAACTAAGGATTTGATGTTATTTTGGAGAGGAGGTGAGTTGATCTTATGTTTTTGTGGTGAAAGTGGGTAGGATTTGATGATATATAGTGTTTTGGTATATGAATTTCGGAGGTGGGGAGGCTATTGGTGCGTTTTAGGTAAAAACTTGCAGAAGAGGCTAAGAAAACTAGGTTAAAACACCCAAAACCGCCTCTCACAGCTTTCAAACCGGGTTCCCGGTTCCGCGTCGCTGTGACGCCTCTCACAGCTTTTTTTTTTTTCTTTTTTTTTTTTTCAAAACGCACCAAAACGCTGGACCCCAAGACGCTGGGTCAGAGATTTTACTCGCCGAAACCGGGTACCCGGTTCTGTGGAATGCGGGTTCCCGGATTTTCTCGATGGCGCGAGTCAAAACGCGTCAAAACGCGTTAAAACGCAGCACCTCAGAACGCCGGGTCAGAACTTTTGGAAGATTACAGCTACGAAACCGGGTACCCGGTTTTGCCAAATGCGGGTACCCGGATTTGTGTCGATGGCGCGAATCAAAACGCACGAAAACGCAAGCCACCAAGACGCTGGGTCAGAGATTTTCAGAAATCACAGCACCAAAACCGGGTACCCGGTTCCGACGCTGTGTCGTGAACCAAGACGCCCCATGTTGCGTTGAGGAGGGTGGTACCAGCTCCAAAACCGGGTGCCCGGTTTTTGCAAAACCGGGTTCCCGGTTTCTCCTGGACATCCAACCTCTTTTTCTTCTGTTTTCGCCAAATCGACCCCAAACTCAGGTCCTTTTTACCCCTGAAATCATTAAAAACAACTACCCTTCCTCATTTCTTAATAAAAACAATAAAATTACGAAAATCAAACTAATCTAAATTGCAAAAATGTAAAAACTCAGCTAATATACAAGTAATTGGCTTTTGTTTAACGTCGTTAAGCTTGACGGGTTACCTCACGCTTCTAAGGAGTCTCGAGGAGATACATGACCTCCCCGGGATGTGGATCTTCCGAGCGATTGGTATCTTCACCTCCATGGTATATCTTTAATCTGTGACCGTTAACCATAAAGGTACGGTTCTCTAGCGGATGTTCTATTTCTATTTCCCCATGAGGTGTAACTTTGGTCACAATGTATGGACCTGACCACTTAGATCTTAACTTACCCGGATAATTGCTGAACTTTGAGTTATACTTTAATACTCTTTGCCCCACTTCAAAGTTCTTTGGACGAATCCGATTGTCATGCCATTTCTTTGTGTTTTCTTTGTAAAGTTTGGCATTTTCATAAGCATGCAAACGGAATTCATCGAGTTCATTAAGCTTCATCATACGATTCTTTCCGGCTAAGATAGGATCTAAGTTCAACTGCGCAATTGCCCAATAGGCACCCATTTCAAGCTCTAAAGGTAAGTGACAGGCCTTACCATACACCATACGATAGGGAGATGCACCAACTGGAGTCTTAAACGCAGTACGATAGGCCCACAACGCATCATCTAACTTCATTGACCAATCTTTTCTTGTAGGACCAACGGTTTTCTCTAGGATTGACTTGACTTCGCGGTTCGATACTTCAGCTTGACCATTGGATTGTGGATGATATGCAGTAGATACACGGTGTCTAACTCCATACTTCTCTAGAACAGTCTTCAGATATTTATTAACGAAATGAGATCCACCATCGCTAATAATCACTCTAGGTGTGCCATGTCTAGTAAGAATATGTGATTTCAAGAACTTGATCACCACTCGTGAATCATTAGTAGGTAAAGCCACCGCTTCTACCCACTTAGACACATAATCAACGGCTAATAAGATATAGAGGTTACCATTTGAAGGAACGAAAGGACCCATAAAGTCTATGCCCCACACATCGAATATCTCAACCTCTAACACATTATTACGCGGCATCTCATCCCTCTTAGATATGTTTCCGGTAAACTGGCATCTCGTACATTTCTTAACATATTCATGACAATCTTTTATAAGAGAAGGCCAGTAAAAACCTGATTGAAATACCTTTGCAGCAGTTCTGTCTCCTTTGAAATGTCCTCCATATAATGAATCATGGCATCCAGCTATAATGGCTTGAGTCTCTTCCCTTGCTACACATCTTCGTATCATTTGGTCAGCACAAACTTTATAGAGGAACGGATCCTCCCAAAAGAACTGTCTAGCACGATGAGCTAACCTCTTTCTCTCTTGATAAGTAGAACCTTCAGGAAAAACACCACTCACCACTAAATTCGCAATATCTGCATACCACGGAGCCTCATAATCTCGGACAACGAATAAACTCTCATCAGGAAACTCTTCTCTAAGTGCTTCAGTACCACTATTCATCTCTGAACCCTCTAAACGCGATAGATGATCTGCAACCTGATTCTCACAACCCTTTCTATCTTTGATCTCTAAATCGAACTCTTGAAGCAATAACACCCATCTGATTAACCTTGGTTTCACATCTTTCTTCTCCATAAGAAATCTGATCGCGGAATGATCTGTATAAACAATAACTTTCGCTCCAAGAAGATAGGAGCGAAATTTATCAAACGAATATACAACTGCTAGCAACTCTTTTTCTGTAACTGTGTAATTAATCTGAGCACCACTAAAAGTTTTACTAGCATAGTAAATCGAATGAAAAACCTTCTCTTTCCTCTGTCCTAATACAACTCCCATACACAAATCACTCACATCACACATAACTTTAAACAGTAAATTCCAATCTGGAGGTAACACTATAGGAGCAGAAATAAGTTTTTCTTTGATTGGGTTGAAGGCCGCTAAACAAGCTTCATCAAAAAGGAATTTGCAATCCTTTTCGAGTAAGTTGCATAACGGTTTAGCAATCTTAGAAAAATCCTTAATAAAACGCCTATAAAAGCCAGCATGGCCAAGAAAACTCCTTACCCCTTTAACAGAAACGGGAGGGGGAAGAGTTTTAATTACCTCTATCTTTGCTCTATCAACCTCTAATCCAGCACTCGAAACTTTGTGACCCAGAACAATACCTTCGCGAACCATGAAATGACACTTCTCCCAGTTTAACACCAAGTCTGATTCCTTGCATCTAACCAACACTTTCTCCAAGTTATCCAAACACTTATCAAAATCATCACCAAACACGGAGAAATCGTCCAAAAACACTTCCAGGAAATTATCAATCATATCCCAGAAGATGGCCATCATGCATCTCTGAAAAGTAGCGGGAGCGTTACACAACCCAAATGGCATTCTGCGATATGCAAAAGTACCAAAAGGGCATGTAAAAGTAGTCTTATGTTGATCTTCTGGAGCCACGTAAATCTGATTGTACCCGGAGTAGCCATCCAAGAAACAGTAATATTCCCTTCCGGCTAATTTGTCTAACATCTGATCAATGAAGGGCAAAGGGAAATGATCTTTTCTGGTGGCCTTGTTCAGCTTTCTATAATCCATGCAAACTCTCCAACCTACTACCGTTCTTGAAGGAATCGCCTCATTTTTATCGTTAAGGATTGTTGTCATTCCTCCTTTCTTTGGTACACACCGAACCGGACTCACCCATTCACTACTCGAAATGGGATAAATAATCCCCGCATCTAAAAGCTTGATCACCTCTTTCTTTACCTCATCTTTCATCACGGGCATCAATCTCCTTTGGCCTTCAACTGAGCGTGCGTTAACATCTTCAAGTATGATTTTGTGTTGACAATAGGATGGACTAATGCCTTTGATGTCAGCAATTGTCTAGCCTATTGCTTCTTTATTGGCTCTTAACACACGCAACAGTTTATCTTCTTGAGGACCTGTTAAATTAGCTGAAACAATAACAGGTAAAGTTTCATTAGTACCCAAATAAGCATACCTCAAGTGTGCTGGCAATGGTTTTTCTTCCAACTCCGGAGGAGATTCAATTGAAGGCTTCTTTTTAGGAATAATCTCCCCCGGTCCTCTCACAGGTTCATAGGCAAGACGCCTATATTTCGGATTTTCAGAATTGAGAGCTGCTACTGTTTCGGTAAGCTCCTCCATCATCTCAGGTGAATCTAATGTCAAAGCAGCCTGCAAGATATCATCAAAATTTAAGCAATTAAATACCTCTTGTGATGCTTGCTCTACTATATCCATTCTGAAGTAATCTTCCTGAGAATCTGGGAATTTCATAGCTCGATATACATTGAATTTCACTTCCTCATCTTGTATCCTCATTGTCAATTCGCCATTTTCTACATCGATCAATGTTCTCCCTGTAGCTAGGAACGGTCTACCCAAAATAATGGGGACATTTCTATCTGCATTGTATTCAAGAATTACGAAATCAACAGGAAATATAAGTGTACCTGCCTTAACAAGGACATCCTCAATACGGCCTTCAGGATGAGCAAGAGACATGTCCGCCATTTGCAAGACCATAGAGGTAGGTCTTGCATTTCCAATTTTAAGCTTATCAAAGATTGACTTGGGCATCAAATTGATGCTTGCCCCCAAATCGCATAGCCTTTTCCTTCCATTCTTCTCCCATCGATATGGGAATCGTGAAACTCCCCGGATCAACTAACTTCGGAGGTAATTTACTCTGGCAAATCGCACTACACTCTTCAGGAAGGCCAATCATCTCATTATCACAGTAGGGCCTTTTATTAGTGAGGGCCCTCTTCAAAAACTTCGTATACTTAGGAATATCTCGAATTGCCTCAAGTAACGGAATATTAATACTCAAACCCTTCACTCTATTAAAGAACTTCTGAAAATCAGCCATATCGCCCTTTTTCTGAACTCGTGATGGAAACGGTGGTGGAGGGCGATTGCTTACAATTTCATCTCTCTTTTTCGGAACTTCTCTTGGTCTTTCTATTTCTTCCACCTCACTATCTTTCTCATTCTCTTTCTCTTTCTCACCCACTTCCTTTTCTTTTCTTGGGACTTCTTTCTCTTTCATAACGGGAAAAGGAGGTGGAGGGAGGTTCTTACCACTTCTTAATGTAACAGCCTTGCAATCTTCACGTTGTGTTGGATTTTCCGTATCGCTAGGAAGTTGCCCTTGTGGACGCTGATTCAGCTGTTTGTTAATTTGACTTAGCTGATTCTAGAAAATCTTCATATTCGCTTCAGCTGCGTTCTGACGTTCCAAAGCTTGTGTTTGAAGAGCAATCAAATTTTCAACGGTTTTCTGAAGGGTAACTACTCCTTCTTGTGGATGGGCAGGTAAAGCTTTCTGGTTTAAATTCTCATCGTAGGGATTCTGAGGAGCTTGTCTTTGTACATAATTGTTTTGATTCTGTCCTCCTTGATGATTGTTGTGTGGTCTTGGATTATAGTTGTTGCCTTGAGGACGCGGCTGATACGCGTAAGTAGGATTGGCTGCCCCATTGGGATTTGAGTATTGAAACCCAGGATGGTTTCTCTTAGGCTGATATCCATTACCACTTGAATTGAAATTATCTCTATTGGACATAAAATTCACTGATTCTTGGTTATTCGGACAACTTTCCTCATCATGATCATCTACCTTACAAATTGAACACATATAAACCTCTTGTGCAGCATGCACAACTACCTTCTTACTCGAAAATCCTTCTTTCACAGCTAGAGTAAGCTGCTTCAATTGTTGCTCTATGGTATTCTGGATCTTATTCTCAAACGTAGCAAATTTCTCTTCCATGTCAACATTATTCACTCCTTTAACTGGTGTCCTTACTGAATTCCACCCAACTTCATTCTTGACTGTTCTCTCTAAAATGATCTTGGCATGAGCGGGTTGAACTTGAAGAAAACCTGCACCACATAGCGTATCCAACTTCTCTCTCGAAGTTCCATCAAGGCCTCTATAAAAGATCTTTAACTGTTGTTGTTCTGAAAAGCCATGATTGGGAACTTTCCGCAAACACCAGATTAGCTTATTTGCATATATAATTTGTCTTTCATTTAGTAGTTTTAATCAACAAAACCAAACAAACATTTTATTATCTTTTACTTTCATAAGTGCATCAATCACTACTTGCTAAACATTGTGATCAACCATCCGTCCTTGGAACGAATCTGTATTATCATACATACTACTTGGGACAACCGTACACTTGCGGTTGTGGTTCGATTAGCATTTGCATTTATTTTAGAATTACGATGATGCGTTGTGGGCCTATCGTACTGCGTTTAAGACTCCAGTTGGTGCATCTCCCTATCGTATGGTGTATGGTAAGGCTTGTCACCTACCTTTAGGGCTTGAAATGGGTGCCTATTGGGCAATTGCGCAGTTGAACTTAGATCCTATCTTAGCCAGAAAGAATCGTATGATGAAGCTTAATGAACTTGGCGAATTCCGGTTGCATGCTTATGAAAATGCCAAACTTTACAAAGAAAACACAAAGAAATGGCATGACAATCGGATTCGTCCAAAGAACTTTGAAGTGGGGAAAAAAGTATTAAAGTATAATTCAAAGTTCAGCAATTTTCCGGGTAAGTTAAGATCTAAGTGGTCAGGTCCATACATTGTGACCAAAGTTACACCTCATGGGGCGATAGAAATAGAACATCCGTTAGAAAACCGTACCTTTATGGTGAACGGTCATAGATTAAAGATATACCATGGAGGTGAAGATACCAATCGCTCGGAAGATCCACATCCCGGGGAGGTCATGTACCTCCGCGAGACTCCTTAGAAGCGTGAGGTAACCCGTCGAGCTTAACGACGTTAAACAAAAGCCAATTACTTGTATATTAGCTGAGTTTTTAAATTTTTTGCAAATTAGATTAGTTTAATTTTCGTAATTTTAGTGTTTATTATTAAGAAATGAGGAAGGGTAGTTGTTTCTGATGATTTCTGGGGTAAAAAGGTCATGAGTTTGGGGTCGATTTGGCGAAAAAGGAGAAAAAGAGGTTGGATGTCCAAGAGAAACCGGGAACCCGGTTTTGGAGCTGGTACCAACCAATTTAACGCAACACTTGGCGTCTTGGTTCACGACACAGCGTCGGAACCGGGTACCCGGATTTTCGAAACCGGGAACCCGGTTTTGGTGCTGTGATTCCTGAAAAACTCTGACCCAGCGTTTTGGTGTCTTGCGTTTTCGTGCGTTTTGATTCGCGCCATCGACACAAAACCGGGAACCCGCATTCCACAGACTCGGGTACCCGGTTTCGGAGCTGTTGTCTTCAAATTTCTCTGACCCGACGTTTTGAGAAGTGGCGTTTTGGCGCGTTTTGACTCGCTCCATCGAGAAAATCCGGGTACCCGCATTCCATAGAATCGGGAACCCGGTTTCGGCGAGGAAAATCTCTGACCCAGCGTCTTGGGGACCAGCGTTTTGGTGCGTTTTGAAACAAAAAAAAAATTTAATTAAGTATTTTTCCGCGCCGTCACAGCGACGCAGAACCGGGAACCCGGTTTGCCAAAACCGGGAACCCGGTTTTTGAAGCTGTGATGTCGGTTTTTGAAGTTTTAACCTAGTTTTCTTAGCCTCTTCTGCAAGTTTTTACCTAAAACGCACCAATAGCCTCCCCACCTCCGAAAATCATCAACCAAAACACTATATATCATCAAATCCTACCCTCTTTCACCACAAAAATACAAAATCAACTCACCTCCTCTCCAAAATAACATCAAATCCTTAGTTTTTCCCAAGATTCTTCTTCACCCAATTCCTTAAATTAAACCCAATTCTTTCTTCTCCCACACAAATTAACCAAGACCCATCTCATATTTCACCTAGTTCTTAAATTCTTAAACCTCAAAACATCAAAATTATAAACTTTTCCTTAAGTTTTTCATTATTTGAGTTTTGAGTTTGGGGTGAAAAGAAATGACTAACAGAACCGGCGATTTTCGAAGAACTGCTCCTAGAAGAAAGACCACCATTGGTGGTTCACAAGATCAAGCTATTGAGATTCCTGATTCGCGTCCTAAACGAAAAATTGACGAAGTTAAGCTTGATTCTAAAAGAAAAGAAATCACGAGTCAAAAGAGAAGATTGATTGATGAGATTGAACGTGAGAAGGAACCTGAAGAGGAAATTGCGAAGAACATTGAGAAAGAAACTGAACAAGAGATTCCGGAAGCACCCGTTCAAAAACCTCTGCGTATGAAGATGTGGGCCCACAAGCCTAAGAGGGTTTACACTTGTTGGAATACTCAGGTTCGTGAAAGAATTGAATTTTTGAAATTTGGTGAGGAGACGAATTTTCCTAAGGGTATTTTGAGTAGTGATTACAAAGAATATGCTGTGACATGTGCTAAGTTTGGTTGGAAAGAGTTACAAGAAAGGAAGCTTGAGTTTATTCCTACTTTTGTGCGAGAATTTTACGAAGGTTTAGCTACCTCCCGTGAGGCCATTGATATCTGCAAGAAGGTAGTTCCTTTCTCTATTGAACGTATTCGGAAATCATTGAAACTACCCAACTTTTCTGGAACATGCCCCTTCCAAGAAACTCTTAATGACCCTTCTTTTGATTTTGAATCCCTTTGGGGGACCGTGCTTATTAATGGGACTAGCCCAATTCCTGAAGGAGAAAGATATCCTGGGCAGTTTTACAGCAGTAATTTGACACCTCGTGCTAAGGTTTGGTCTCGTTTCGTAATACCCACTTTCTTTGGTATTAAACACACTTCCGAGTTGAAGAAAGAGCACGTATTTGTTATTAAGTGTATTTTGGAGGAGAAACCATTTGATGTTGCTAAGATCATTTACGATACAATCATGGAGTTCGCGAAATCACCAATGAAACAACAAAATCTAAAGTTTCCTTGTACTATTACTCAGTTGTGTCTAGACGCAAAGATTCCGCGTAAGGACGCCGATATTGACATTGTTTCAGTTGGTGTGAGTATAGCTTTGAGCACAATCAAGAACATCCATGAAGAATCAACACGAGCTACAAGAAGTCCGAGAACTCCTCAATCAAAGAGAGCGAAAACTGTTCCTGAGTTGGAGTCAAAAATTCAGGTGTTGGAAGAGAATCAGGAGAAGATGATTGCTACCTTTGGAAACGTTACAAAAGAATTGGACCTATTGCGAAATTTAATCCTAGGCGTAAATACACTTCAAAACGCGATTTATGATGCTGTTACGCGAGATAAAGGTCCAGAACGCAACACCGATAACCAGCCTCGCGCTGGTTAAGATACGTTTTCTAAACTTTCCTCTTAGTGTAGATTAGTTTAAATGCTTTATTGAGTCTTTTCGAGTCGTGGGGACACGACTCACTTTTGAGTTTGGGGTGGGGTTCGTTGCCTCATCCTAGTTTTTATGTGTTATTTGTTTTATTTGCTTTCAATAAAAGAATTTTCGGAGTTGCGTTTGACTGTAGAAATTTTTAAATATCCCTTTAAAGCATACTTTTGATGAATCTATGATAGTAAATAGTGGACTTTAGGGATTGATATAAAACGCACTTACAATTGCATGCGAACATAGGTAATTGATAGGAAAAATTAATGAACAATGCAAATGAAGTAAGCTTGTACTCAAGGAATATGTTTGGTGTGTAGAACGTGAAATCTTAATTAGTAGAGAACCCACCTAGATATGAACTAAAGACAAGCTATGTACTTAGGAAAATGATAGGGGCAGTTCTTTGTTAGCCATTTGTGCCTTTTTAGCCTTCTATCCTTTGTATTAATTATTATCCGTCTTAGCCCACTTTGAGCCTTAGCCATTTTCTTTGTAGCCACGATATAAGCCATTATCCCTCAGATTATTAGGCATGACCATATGACCCGCACTTGAATCACAATCCTGAGACATGTCTCGAGCTTGAGTTTGGGGTGGTGGGACCACATATGGGGAATTTAATGGGTTGGGATTGATGTGCTTTGTATTGTAGCACAATTGCAGATGATATATACTTGTAACCCTTTGCCGGGAATGAAGAAAAATGAAAAAGAAAGAAAAAATGAAAAATTCTGAAAAGTCATACATTAGGAACCGGGAACCCGGATTCATCAAAACCGGGAACCCGGTTTGCTTCTGTATCCAAAAAAAAAAGAGAAAAGAAAAAGAAAAATATGAATGAATAAAACATCCGGCAAAGTGGAATTTTCTGAAAATCATCTTGTTAATAGTGGGTAGACATGGGACGCTAAATTGTTGCGTATATGGGTGAGTGAGAACATCTTTTGAGCGTTAACTCAAGCTCGAGGACAATGTTGATGATAAGTGAGGAGAGAGCCAAAAGCTCACTTCAAATTTACCAAATATACATCCACACCCGTCCTTAAGCCAATATTATAACCATAAAGACCTCGTGATTCCTAAGTGCATAGTGAATTTATGATTCTGTTAATAGGGAATATACTAGGTGGAGCGTTCAAAGCGATTTAGGATTAATGACCACCCTATAGCCATCATACAGAGATGAGTACAAGTGTAACCTTCAAGCATTGCGACTTTAATTTTATGATTGAGATTATTTATGTTTGATGTTGCATGATTAGTGTATGTGTATATTAGTTTCTAGAGTTTGCTACATGAGATTTATTTTGAGAATTGCTTTAGGGTTTATTTGCTAGCTTCTACTTGTTTATACGCTTACTTCTACCCCTTTGTTTTGTTTTACTTTGTCGGGACGACAAAGGTTTGAGTTGGGGGTCTTGATGTCTCCCTAATTGTTCTTATTTTCGACCTTGGGAGACATCATTTTTGGTGTTTATTTAATTAATTTGATAGACTTTTGGACTAAATTTGCAATAATCCGGAATTACCTTTTTATTTCTAGCATTTTTAAATTATTAAACTTTTGCGCGTAATATTGGTATTTTTAGTGTAAAGTTTACAGGTTTTTAGATGTTAGCTAGGAGAAGAATCCGAGGAGAAAGTCAAAGATCGTGAATTAGAGTCAAGACTTGAAGATAAATCCCGAAGATATTATTTTTAGAGCTGAAAATCAATTTTCCAGGCCATAGATTGCTGATTTCGAGGTGCTTTAGCGATGATTTAGCCACTGACCTTTGAAGAGAAAACATTCCTTATCGAGTTACGGAACTTTAGCAACTGGAATGAGGTCAATCGGAGTTATAACGCATCGAGAAAAGCCGTTTTAGTGAAGGTGTATCAGCAGTTACGGGATTTTGGGCTTAGAAATTGGGCTTGGACATTTAATTAGTGTTTTATTTTCTGGTCCAAGCCCTAATCCGTTTTTATGCTTATAAAAGGAGGTCTGGACTTCTATTTTTCATACAATTCACATTCCACAAGATTAAACACCAGAGAGAAGCAACAGAAGGAAGAAAGAAGAATCTACAAGAGCTGGAGTGGGTCTATAGCTCCGTTCGTAGTCATTCCAATTCCGGAAATTAGGTTCTTTTTATATTTTAATTTTGTAAACAATATGAATTCCATTTCTTTTAATTTAGTTTTTAATTTTAATATGAGCTAAGCTTTTCATAGTGCTTGAGAACAAACAATGGGTGAATCCTAATTTTATGAAATAACGAATGTTGAATTTGGGTTTATGTTAAATTAAATTAGATTGTGTCTATTACTCTTTTCGATAATTTGTGATTATTTACTGTTTTTAGAGTCGCGAACTAAGAACAGGTATTAGTATCTAAGCTATTCCACATATGTGGCGTGTGGATCATCCTGACGGAGGGTTTAGGTATAGAATTAATTATTCAATCTAGGATAAAAGCTATTGATTCTGACGAACTTAGCTAATTCTAGGGCCAATGAGGTAAAACACTTAAACATCCAACGGTGGATCATATTTACCCTGACGGGACTAGTGACACTTTAGAATTGCCTTATAGTCCACCCTGACGGGGGTATAAGGAATTTAGACTCCCGACCATTGTAATTGACCAATTTAACCCTTAAACAACATAAGTTAGGAAATAAGATTAGGAGGATCCTTGCGTTCTCAAGTACTACTTCTCATATTGCGTTTTCACTCATTTTACTTGCGTCTTAGCTTTTATTTGCATTTATAATTTGTCTTTCATTTAGTAGTTTTAATCAACAAAACCAAACAAACATTTTATTATCTTTTATTTTCATAAGTGCATCAATCACTATTTGCTAGACATTGTGATCAACCATTCCGTCCTTGGAACGAATCTGTATTATCCTTATTACAACTTGGGACAACCGTACACTTGCGGTTGTGGTTCGATTAGCATTTGCATTTATTTTTAGAACACACAAAGGACCACCAGTTGACTTTAGGAGTTAGTGTAAAACGCACTTTAATTGCATGCAAACATGAGATAATTGATAGGAAAAATTAATGAACAATGCAAAAGAAGTAAACTTGTGCGTAAGGATAATGGGTGGTTTGTAGAACGTGAGATCTAAATGAGTAGAGAACCCACTTAGGTATGAACTAGAGACAAGTTGTGTAAATAGGAAGATGATAGAGGCAGTTCTTTGTTAGCCCTTTGAATCCTTTTGGCCTTCTATCCCTGAAATAATTTTATCCTTCTTAGACAAATTTTTAGCCTTTAAGCCTTTCTTTTTTCGCCACATTATAAGCCAATTTCCCTTTAGATTGTTAGGCATGACCATATGACCCGCACTTGAATCACGATCCTGAGACTTCCTGTCTTGAGCTTGAGTTTGGGGTGGTAGGTCCACTATATGGGAATTTACATTGGGTTGGGAATTTTTGAGCTTATCAATGATGCTTTGTGCTATACATGATGATGATTCACAGGTTTATTATATTGTAACCCTTTGCCGGGGTAATAGTGAATGGAAAAGAAGCTTCGAGCTCAAGTTATGAATAGGCATAACTATGAAAAATAGCATGATATCTCAACATTAAAAAGAGAGTCATAGCTATAAGAAAAGAGAAAACGAATGATTTGAAAAGAATATACATATTCGGACCGGCAAAGTGGAAAATTTTAGGTGAATCATCTTTAGTGCTTATTGGGTTAATTTGGGGACGCTAATTAAGCGCGTCAATTGGGTTGAGTGAGAACGTTATTCGAGTGTAAACTCAAGCTCTTGGACAGTTTTGTTGATGGTAAGTGAGGAGAGAGCCAAAAGCTCACTTCAAATTGACCAAATATACATACCATACCGTTCTTAAGCCTACGCTAAAACCGTAAAGACCTCGTGATTCCTAGATGCACAGTGAGTTAATAGGCATTATTCTAAGTGGAAACATTCAACACAAGTAAAGATCGAGGAACACCCTATAGCCACTATCTTGAGATAAGTAATAAGCGTAACCTTCTAGCATTGTGAATTTAATTTTGGATTGATATTGTTTTGTATTTGATTTTGCATGATAAGTGTAGGTGTATATTAATTCCTAGATTAGACTATATGAAATTTGTTTTAAGCTTTGCTTTGGGAATATTTATTAGATTCTACCTTCTGCATTCACCTAAAAGGCCTTTGTTTTTATTTTACTTTGTCGGGACGACAAAGGTTTGAGTTTGGGGTCTTGATGTCTCCCTATTTGTTCTAATTCTTAGCCCATTGGAGACATCCTTTTAGGTGAATAAATGACTTGTTTGATAGACTTTTAAGCTTATTTGATCATATTGCAGTTTCTCCCCTTGGAAATTAACTATTTGCAGAATTTGAGCTTTTGTGCGTAAATTTGACTATTTTTAATGCAAAGTTAATTGGTTCTTGAAATTCATGAAAGACCAATCCAAGGAGAAGAAGTGAGAATAAAGTCTTAGTGTATTTTAGAGTGTTAGGAAATGATTTCTAGTCGAGTTTCTATTTTTAGAGTACACTTTCCTATTTCGTTTTCTTGATTTATTGATTTATTCTTTTTAAGCATATGCGGTTTAATTATTTATTTAATGTGAAGCTTAAAGAGATAAATGGTAATTACTTAGAGGCCAATTCAAGATAAAGATGAAAGGAAAGAAGATTTACATGGAAATAAGAAGATTTAGAAAGATTTATTCAATGGAGGAAAAGATAAAGCTGTCTTTTGAAATCTGAAATTCAGCCACGTTTTAGAGATAAAATCATAATAAAAGATTGGCATGGATTCTGGACGAATGGTCTGCACCAATAGAAAGAGCTTTCCAAGACAAGCAGTTTCATATATTGGAACTTCTCAAACGGATAAGTATTGAAAAAGATATGACCAAATCAAATCAGCAGAATCTTATCTTGTAGAGCTACGAATTTAAGAGTCTTTGCCTTGTCTTCCACTCCAAGTAATTCGACCTAGGGCTTGCTAACACCTATAAATACACCCCTTAGACCTTATTATTCAGTACCTCTCACAATTTATTCAATATCCTTAGAGAGAGAGAGAGAGTCAAAGACCTCTCATTAATCTTTCAATATATACATCCTTAGAGAGAGCGTCAAGAGGCGGAAGCAAGAGCAGAAGCTGGAGACTGTCTATATCTCCAACAACAGTTCAAGACAATTTCTCTATCTAGGTTCTTATTTTATTTTTGTTATTAGGACATGTATAGTATTAATTTATGTACTTCTTTTACTTTCAATATGAGCTAAACCTTAATTACTTGAGAATCGTAATAAAGGGATGAACCCTAATTAATTTAATTTATGTTTTGAATTTGGGATTGTTATGATTTAAATTGAATTAGGTCTTAGATATTGGATATTTTTTTGTTTTAATCACTATTTCTTTTCCGTACAACTAGAAATAGATTTTAGTATTTGGGCTATTCACTTTAGTGGCGAAGTGATCATCCGACAGTGGGGGTTTGAATACAGATTTAGGTAATACCTGTGTAATGTCTGTTATTGACCGACAGGCTTAACTAGTTACATAGCCAAAGAGGTAAAATCATATCATACGAAGAGGCATATTCGACCATCCAGGTGTTTATGATACTTTAGGATAGCTTCTAGGTCCACCCGACAGGGGGCTAGGAGATATTAGAGTTCCGACTAATATTATAATTCCAATTCTACCCTTAAACATAGCATAGATTATATTGATTAAGTGGATTCCTTGCGAGACTCAAGTATAGCTCATATCTGCGTCTTAGTCCTTTAGTATTTATTTTTAGTAATTTGTTTCATGCATTCTTAGGATTAATATAAAAACCAAATAAATATATTTTATCTTTTATTTTCTGTATTTGCAATTTTTACTACATATCTGTTGAACACTTGGGTTATACCAGTCCAATCCCTGAGAACGAATCCGACTTATCGGAGTATTACTTGGACAACCGTACACTTGTGGTAATTGTGGTTCCTTTATTTTTGCACTTAATTTTATAACACCCCAGGACCCACCAATTATATTTTTATATATTTCGAGTGATCATCGTGAATTTTATAACAGACTTTACTTTATTGTGTATAAATGTCAATTTTACTCCTTTGAGGCTAAATTTGCGGTGCATCCTATCCCCTCTCAGGAGATAGAAGTTAGCTTCTTATGTATTACTATATTTTTAGGTTTTATAATTATCTTTAGCCATATTCATTTCTAATATTTCTATCTTGAGGAATCTTTTTTGGAGGAAATATTGTCATTTTGTTATTTTAGTCATATTATATTATTAGTAAATGTTATCTTGGGTTCATCATCTTCTCTAAGCTTTCATCTTCATAAAATCAAACATCAATTGATTTTTTTAATTTCTTTCTTTTACTACATTTCTAAAATTTAAAATTATGTTAAAGATTGATCCTGTTACACTTGAATATAAACAAGAAGGTTTTAGACAAACCTTATACGCAGCGGATTGGAATGAAGAGTCCTGACTTTAGCCTTCTTGTAATTGATTAAATTGGAATGAATAGCTTCTGCTATCTGGTCGTAAGTTTAATTACTAGAACTAAACCTTTTGTTTTCACAACCTAAATGTCTCAGAATTATTTGTGTTGTATTCTTGATTTGGAGAGAAAAAGAATTGTACGCTTATGATTGTGTTGTCTGTTGTGTTGTCATTTTGTGAGAAAGAAGGGCTCTATTTATAGAGCTGGAGAGCTGGTTTATTAGCTGTTAATAAACCACTCTCCCACTTTCTCCACTTCCTCCACCATCAAAGTGGGAAGTTATCTTTGATAACTTCATGTACGCTCATGTCTTTCCCATCATGGGTGACATGGGAATAAAAACTTTTTTTTTATTTCTTTCATTCTCCCACTCGCACATGATGGAGTTACAATCATTCCCTTTAGGAACATGCATTTCAATGCACCATACATCAATATTTCTCAAATCTTCTCATATACACATTTCTAGAATAATTCATCATACTTGACAAAATAGGTCGTGCGACCGACAAGCATACGAGCATACGTTACTAATAACCTGTTAGGGTACATAGTTGCTCAAATGAAACCTCATTCCTTACGTATCTTGTAGTACCCCAGACTAATAATTTATTGTATCATATTCAGTAACTCTGACCCCTTTAAATTTATATCACATTGTTTACGTGATCAAAAGAGTTCACTGACATAACTTCATGTGTCTCACTATCATGTTATAGTCCAAATTGACGTACATGATCGGTACCTGCAAGCACACACTTTGATACAGAATTTTAGTCTTCCCTTTACACTTATATCCTTTTACGTTGATTAGGTTGCTTTCCCAAACATACCCCATTAGACCGAATCATTCATGATCATTGGTAGTATGTTCAAAGTAGCATACACCTAATCAAAATATCAAGACATAGTCAAAAGTAATAAGGGCACAATTTTGAAGGCATCACACAATGAAGAGACAGGGATCGACTCTTCACTTCCTTCTGGTCGAAAGCACACATGGTATGACACACGTGTTATGGTATTATTCATATAGCTCCAATTGTATGTCACAATTTTATAAATACCATACAGATATATAATTAGACAAGCCTCGTTGCCTAAGATGAATTCTTCGATTGATCAACCCATCTATGAAATCAATCAAGCAACTCATATCTGGCTCTTATAGACTAAGTAGATAGTGGGATTCTACTTCGATCATAATATAAGCTTAACATGGTTTATCCATGTTTATGATCTCATCCTAACACTTAGTTAAGGCGACTATCTTAACTCAAGTTATCTTAAGGGTTCTTCACTACTCTGAGTCAGTCTCATCTTTGCGCACTTCTTGTGCCAAAGGCGATTGCCCATGTGATAGGACCAATCTCAGTCTATAGGACATACATACTTCAAAAATTACACGCATTATAATATATATCAAACATGATATTATTAAAATAAATAGTTAAATAAACATACTAATGAAAATATATATATGAATGCACATAAACTCGCAATATTCATACATTATATCTTGCTTAATCATATAGATTTAACATATCCATAAATATATCCCTTGGGATATCCTTTGTGAATGGATCAGCAAGCATATTGCGTGTGTGTATGTATTGCAAATCAACATCCTTTTGTGCAATAATATCTCTAACAATGTTATACTTTATATCAATGTGTTTGGTCATACTGTGATACTTAGGAGCTTTTACACAAGCCTTTTCAGCTTGACTATCACAATGTATAATAACGGGACTCCCACTATCGCCTGAGAATCCTCAATGTTCATAATAACTTTTTTTTAACCAAACAGCCTCTGGAACCACAGCTAAGCATGCTAAAAACTCAGCTTCCATTGTGGACAAAAATTATACAGGTTTGTTTCTTGCTACTTCAAGAAATTGCGCAATTATTCAACATGAATACATCACCTGAGGTAGATTTACTCCCATATATATCACTATCCCAAATAGCGTAATATATCCTTCTAGGTGTAATCTATTTCCTCGAAAGCAGAGGCATAATCCATAGTGCCTTTTAGATATCTCAATATCTTTTTCACAACTTTCGGATTTTCTTGTCCTGGGTTCAATTAAAATGACTAACTAAATCTACCACATAACATATGTCTGGCCTAATTCACATCATAACATATATAAGACTATCCATGAACTAAAATATGACATTGTATACATTTTTTGTTTCTCTTCTAGAGTACTAGGACACATGTCGAGAGTTAAGTTTATTCCAATTGCTACAGGAGTGTCAATGGAATTGCACTTATTCATACTAAAGCGCTCAATTATATTCATGATTTAAGGTTCTTGAGACAAAGATAATAGTCCTCTAGACCTATCTCTACTAATCTTAACACCAAGAATATAATTTGCTTCTCCCATATATTTCATATAACATTGAGAAGCTAGCTACTCCTTATTAGCTTGAATAAACTCTTTATCATCCCCTGCTAATAGGATGTCATCCACATATAGAGATAAGATTAAAAAAAATTCTTGGAACATTTAACATAAACACAGTGGTTTTCACTTATCATCTCAAATCCATTTGATGAAATGACTTCATGAAATCTCAAATTCCACTGTCTCGAGGCTTGATTAAGATCATATATTGATTTTAACAATCTACATACTTTATTCTCTTGATCTTTTGCAACGAAACCCGAGGGTTGTTCCATGAAAATAACCTTTTCTAAATCTCCATTTAAAAATGTAGTTTTAACATCCATTTGGTGCAACTCCAGATCGAGATGAGCCACAATAGCTAAAATAAGACGTATTTAGGTAAATCTAACAACAGGAGAAAAAATTTCCTCAAAATCTATTCCTTCCCATTGAGTTTAGCCTTTCGCTACCAAGCGAGCTGTATACCTTTCAATGGAATTGCCAGGTTTCCTCTTTATTTTGAGAACCCATTTATTCCCAATCGCCTTACGTCTTTTCGGGAGATTAACCAGTTCCCATACCTGGTTTTTCTTCATCGACTCCATTTCTTCTTCCATTGCTTTCTTCCATTCATTCTTAGAAGGACATGAGAATGCTTCATTAACTGATCGAGGTTCTTCTTCGTCTTGTGGAGTTATCATAAAGACTTCTCCTTCAATTTCAAATCGACGACGAGGAACTAAACCTCTAGCACTTCTCTTAAGTTGAGAATCCTGAGAAATAGGATTACTAGATGATGCAATGGTTTTTTTCATCTCAAGATTTAGAGAAGTATCCTTCTCTATTTCTTTAGTATGTGTTACCTCATCAGGTGTCACATTTGTTTGCATATCATCTTCCTGAATCTCATTTAATTCACATAAAATGAAAATTCTGTCAACTTCACATTTGTTGGGAAAATCCTTCTCTAAGAATGTAACATCTCGTAACTCAATTTCAGTGAGACCCCCATCGTTATGTTCACCAATAAACACATATCCTTTAGAGTGAGAAGGGTATCTAATAAAGATACACTTCTTACCTCTTGGACCTAACTTCCCATATTTATGAGATAGATCATGAACATAGTCTGCCGACCCTAGGGTCACAAGTAGTTCATAAGGAGTTTGATGGAACAGTCATTGTGGGTATTTGGTTAAGTATATAACTAGCAGTAGGCAAGGCATCTCCACAGATTAGCTTGTGCCATCATAGACTTAACCATTTCTAGGAGAATTCTCACTTTTTCATCACACAGTTCTTTCAACTGATCCAATAGATATTCACGTGATTAAGGTTTTCATTTTCCTCTCTAACTGATTTTCTACTTCATTGAAATATATCATAAGAAAATTTCAATGCTACGGATGTATGAAAATCAGGTAAACATAACCAAAACTAGTGAAATTATCTATAAAAGTGATAAAATAAAGTCCCCATGTATATTTTGAACATTCATTGGGTCACAGATATCTACATGAATTACTTGCAATAGGTACTCGACTCGTTTAGCCTTTTCATAAAATGATTTTCCTTTGCTTTATCTGCTAGACAATTTTCATAAGTTGGCAAGTTGAATCTAGTCAATGAACCCAAAAAGTTCACCTTAGCCAACAAATTCATACGGTCTTGTCCAATATGAACTAGTCTAGCATTCCATACTTTTCTTCTACGTTAAAGTTACTAGAAGAAGTATTAGTAGAAAAGCAAATACTTACATAATAACTATTAAATGAGTTATCATCATCTAGGACTACTAAAACATGAGAAATAAAACCAAAAAACTTAACACTTAGCGTCATAATAGATGTCTACTTGATTGTTATGAAAAATGCATATTAAAACTTAATCCTAGAAGAACAATGACCAAGACCAAATTCCTTCGAATTTCAAGTGTGTAGAGTGCATTATGCAGTTATAAGGTTAGATCACCTCGCAAGTTTAACTTGCAAGTGTCAAATCTGTTGACTTCAACCTTGTTGTTGTCTCCTAACTTATATTCATCACATTTCCTCTGAAATTAGATGGTACTCTACATATGCCTCTTGGTCCTAGGCTACATGGTATGTCAGATCTGAATCCACAATCCACAAAGGATTAGAATCAACTAGCAAACAGTATTGGTAACATATGTAAAGTTATATGAAGTAAATAATATTGCTATCTTTATCCTCACTTGCGAGTGAAGTGACCTATCTTGTCACAATTATAGCATTTTACTTTACTCTCGTATTTCTTAAAAAAACGTTGTTACCTCCATTCTTGTTCTTCTTGGTAGCATGCTCATTTTCGTTTCTCTTCCCATTGTTCTTGCACTTAATGCAAGAACCTTTGTGGGAACTTGACTCAGCAATATATAAGTCTGATCCTAAGACTTAACTGCACCAAGACGTTTATCTTCCAACGTCACATGACGAGCAACATTATCAAAAGTTATGATATGGTCATTTTGAGTCAAGTTTATCTTCAAATGCTCCCACTTATTTGAAAGAGATTGGATCACAGCTTGAACCTGGTGTTCATCAACAAAAAAACTTATGACCTGCAGTCCAAGTTCCCTAATCATATTAGACATCCCCCAAAGATGCTTGGTTTGATTAGGCTTCCTCTTATAAGTGTCAAACTTAATGATCAATTGACTCATCTTAATCATAGTTGTACCCTTGTACTTTTCATTAAGAGCGTACCACATCTCGTGAGTAGTGGGGTATTATTGACACTCATGGACAAGATCGTCATACATGGAGCTTATCAAGATGCCTCTTGCAGTGGAATATCTTTCTTTCCACTTCTCATAAGCCTCCATGCCCCTTTGTTTTTAGCTGCGATGCCTTCCTTAGGCTGAGTCATGACATTGTTAATAACCTCAAGAATTCTTGTTCCTCTAGAACATAATGTATTTTGAGTTTACCAGGGTATAGTTCTCACCATTCATTATGCCTCCTTTGAGATCATCAATGACGGTTGTCATTTTCTTATAAAGTAAGAGATTTTTCATTAGTATACATACAATTATTTAACTACCCAATGCTATTAATGCAAATAGAATGAATAAGAAAGATAACAAAATAAGTGATAAAGAAAGTTCACTATGTTCCCAATCATGAACCACCATATTTTGTTTGTCTTAATGATTCAATCAATTTCATTAACGGCAAAAAAATAAGTTCTCCAAGAACTCCCACTTACTCTAACATAACTAGAGTGAAAATGTATGAATATAAACAACTAATAACATAAAAAAACAAAGAAACTAGTTGAATTCATACATAAATGAAATACATGTTCAATAACTGAATCAAAACAACTAATGCAATTCCTAACAAACAGGGATTAAAAAAATGGAAAAACAAACCACTAAGCAAACTACCTATTACAAGTCCTAACTAGCATACGCCTTTCATATCCAAAACCTTAATTTAGGAATTGACTGCTCAAAGTTCACTTCCTCATAGAGTCTAATTGGAAAATGATTATCAATACTAGTAGTTCGATAATGCATTCCACAGTTGCACTGATCCGACCTAGTAGAATTATTATAGTGCCTCCACAAGTGAGATTCTGTCAAAGCATAGACTAGCCACTCATATGTAGCTTGTCTCCCATGAACATAGTTCTCCGGAAAATCATACTCCCATAAGATTTCGATATCCCTCTTCATCTCTCTTGGTAGAGATTTGTAAAGAACTTCAACCTTATGTCCTTCACATATGATATCACCCCAATTTATGACATCCTGAATCAATCTATTGACAATTGCCACATGTTGCACTAGGGTGTGATGAGGTTTCTTCTTATAACGGAGTGCTTTGATACTATTTCTCAAAGACTGTTTTTCTTTCGGTGTCCTTGCAACTTTTGGTCTATGGATCCCTGATGATCCATTAGGATTTCTTACGTTCCTATTGAGCCATCTGTACACTGTCAGTTGCTCAAGCCTTGCTGCTCGTGATCCCCTGGATCGTGTCAGCACCATTTTTCTACATATAGAAAAAATTAAGAACGATAAAAATAATACACCAAAATTGATTAGGAAACAAGGAAAAATAATAGTATCTTTCCAGAAACTCTATTCATTAACAATAAATTAACGTAGTAAAATTGGTAAGGCTACTAGTCACTTAACTAGGTGGTCTGGGTTCGAATCCCTTCACATGTATTATTAATAAAATAAATACGACGGCCCAAAAGAGATACTTGCGGCCCAAACTAACTTAGTGCCCGTTTGGGATTGCTTTTTAAAATAATCACTTAAAGTGATTTTAGATCCATAAAAGCTCTTTAGAGCTTTAAAATCACTTTTAGGAAAAGCACTAGATTTTGCAATTATCTTATGCAATCACTTTTCTCTTGAAGATTTTGCTAAGGGGCAGTTGGAAAATTATTATTTGGCTTTCACAATAAACATGTCAAACTTGATTGTTTTTGAAATATTGGAAGGATTTTATGTTCAGAGTTATCTTCTCAATGCGATCAAACTAAATTGGTCCATTTCTGGTTTTCTCTTTATTGGAAATCACAGTGAAATAATCCATAAATATCAGAATACTATTTTCAAGAACCAGCAATATTTTTTGCTCAGATTTAAGGCACTTTCTCAAGAATTGCTTGAGGCTGATTTTTTCTCCTTTTTCTTACAACATATCTCGATTGAATTCCAGGTTTGATTTCCCATGGATCTGTAGTGTCTCATTCATGTTTCACTTCTTATTATCAATTAACAGTGTACACTTGGAAAAATCTTCTTTCACCGCATGCATTTTTAAGCGGTTATATTTCTTTGATATCTGCATTTTCTTATATTATATAACCTACTTCCTAGACTTATCAGAATAACAAGTTCTCATTAATACTGAATAATTTTCATAACCTACATTAATATGACTACTCCAATTAATTTTCTATGCTTGCTTTGTAACAAAATTTATTGTCAGAGGGCGCATGGCGATATGGAAATTTGTTTATTTTTCGTTTATTAGTTAACAGAATGTTGGAAAATTGTTTTTCCTTTTATGATAAAGATGTTTCGCAGCAACTATATTGATCTACATATCTTCTTTGGTTGTCTTTCTCAGATGAATATTCTTCACGTGGTTATTCTTGAGTATCTTTACAATTGTTACTGTGAATTGTATGATGGAGTGGGGCATTATGTGTCTTAGGTTTGGTAAGGAAGAAAACTAAGGCATGGCAGCGGATTGCAGAGATTGTTGGCCTTAAAATTATTGATGCAGAAATATTAATTACAAAAGCTCGTTAGCGAAAAGATAATTGGAACAATTGGCGATAAGATAGTTGGTATAAAAATCATTGGCATAAAGACTATTGGCCTTAAAACCTTTGGCACCAAAATGGTGATGGGAGAACGTGTGTGCGATGGTAAGAACTTGCTCTTGATGGAAGAATCCGAGGATAATCAAAAATTGTACTTTTGTGGTGGTGATAATTGTTATGGCCATTTAGAAATGGGTGGTGCCATGGTAGTGATTCCGATGAAGATGTGAGTAAATAAGAAGATGAATTGTTCCACTCTTTGTGTGGTTACATTCATATACTATTTATAAAATTAAATTACATCATAATAACTAATTATTCAAATTTAAATTGTAACTGTAAATCCTCAACCGCTAAATCTCCAACAGCTTTATCATCATTATCCTTTAACACCCCCTACAAGTTAATGGGAGTGAAACGAGAGATAACTTGTCGCGAAGCATTTCGAACCTCGTTCGATATACTGGTTTGGTGAAGATATCAGTTGTTTTTGCATCTGTGTTGATGTATTGGAGTTTGAAAAAATTGTTGCTGATCTTTTCTCGAATGAAGTGAATATCAATTTTTATATGTTTACTCCTGTGATGAATTATGGGATTTGCTGCCATATAAATGGAGCTTACAATATCACAAAATATCATAGCATGTCCTTTTTGTGATATGTTGAGAAATTCCAAAATGTGAAATACCGATAGAAGTTCAGTTCCAAGCAATGCTAGCGCTCTATATTCAACTTCAAAACTTGATTTTCACATTGTAGGTTGTTTCTTCGAACTCCAGGCAATTAAGTTTGGACCAAAATAAATTGCATGACCTGAAGTACTTTTTCGTGTACCCGGACAACCGGCCCAGTCAGCATCACTGAAACAAGTAAGAGAGAAGTTTGTACTTGATGAAAATTTCAAACCATGATCAGTTGTGTGTTTGACATAACGAAGCTGGAACAAAATGCGGTAGTCGCGGCTGATGCATATATTGACATACCTTTTGAACTTATGCCCTAGCCCCGATCGTCTTGTAATGAATTGAACACACGTGTTTATTGTACTTAATAATTGTTATCCCTACAGTCGTGATTAAATGAATTGTTTCCTTGAATCTATTGCAAGTTTTTATGATTATGATATTCATTTATATAACATAAAAGCAAATCCTTGATTAAGTTACGCACTAGATATCATAAGGTGTTATGATAATGAGAATCTAGATCATATGACTTAATCTAAAACTTGTTCTTAATCTTAGGACCTCGATAATCTGGTTAGATTAATATGTAGCTAACGAGTATTTATTGGATAAATATCGGTAGTTCTCGTTCACCGGGTTAGGTACATAGATAATGCACATAGAGATGTGATTATCGAACCGACTAAAGCTAGAGATTCTGAATGGTTAATTACCTTGAACTGTCAAGTGGGTTAATCTCTATAAGGACTTAAATGCTTATAATCCTTTGACCTGAGATCATCACTATAGTTGTATATGTGCTTGTTGTGTTTTGATACTGGACTACTAGTGTGTCATAATGCTAGTCGAAAGGATATTGGACACAACTAAGTATATATCCTCCTAGGGATGAGTCAAAATGGAATCTATCAACTCTAGGTAAAGAGTTTGAGCTCTACGATGTCATAAGATTATAACGATTGTATCAAATCCTTGGCAAAGATGATGGAATGAATGAAGAAAGAAGTTTCTTAGGTCATTCGCCAATCGTTGATAATCGACGTGTAACGTAGTTGATTTTCTAATGGGATTTGACAGATATACCATATCCCAGGATGATCCGGAGCTGTAAAGATAGAGGGATTACGTGTATAATCCTTTATCGGGTTCATTGTACAGAGTTACTTCACGTTATCCGGTCGTTGGGGAGTGTTGTTAGACGCCAACCTCGATTAGTAGATAACTAAGTTAACTACTACCGGTTTAACGATGAACCCACGTAGTCGCACACTAACGAGTGCATTGATCTAGCTTCATGTTATTAATTGATTTTTATTATCGGATAATAGATATTAATTAATTATATACTTGGAATATTAGTATATTAATTTGCTAGCACAAATTAATATTCTAATACGAGACCAAATTGAGAAAAAAAAGGAGAGAAGAAGGAAAAAAAGTGATAGGTTCATGGATCGAACCACTTACCTCTAGTAGTGTGAAATGTGTCACTAACCGCTGGGCTAGTCAAGTCATTTGTATAATGTAAGAGGTCCAAGTAGAGAAGATTTTAAAGATAATCAATTCTCATTATACGTTCATGACTTTTCATCTCTTGCCTTTTTGATGTCTCCTCATTTGTGATAATAAAATCTATCTCCGAGACATCATTTTAGGCGTATTTATTAGTTTATAGGTCGATTTTAGCTTAATATAGTGCACTTTCCTATTTTGAGTCTTGGTTTAGTAACATAATATTTTTAGGGCATATTGGGTTTAATTGTTTATTTAGTGTGAAGCTTTAAAGATGATTATGGAGATTAATTTGAGTCCAAGTCAAAGACTACAAGATATGGAAAGAGATAAGCATGGTAATTGGAGATAAAGGAAACAAAAGCTAAAATCATGGAAAAGGAAAAGTTGCCTTAAATCTGAATTTCTGCAGCTACGCCTAAAGAAGTGGTGATAACTCCAACACCAAGCCGATTTTGGAAGATTCCTTTCATAGGGATGTAGATAATTCTGTAAGGATTCGTTTGGTATCTTGTGGGCTAAAACCCGACCAATAACGAAGAAGATATGCTCAAGACAAGTAAGCAGTAATTATCTTTATTTCCATACGAATTTGAGTTGGGCTTGGAGTCCATTACTTAACCTCTCCTTCAAGAAACGAATTAGGTCAGCCTATACACTATAAATACATCCTCTTAACACTCTTAAATAATCCTTGGTTAACCTTAAGCCAAGAGGAAGCTTACAACACAAGAAAAGAAGTCTATAAGGAGCTGTTCATCACAATGTCTTCTTCTGCCTTTAAATTTGTAATTTCTTTCTTTTCTTGCATGAACTAAATTTCTTTAGCTTGAGTTTTAGCATATATGTATGAACCCTAGTTTTGATTGACATCTATCTAATTTTGGAATTCTATGTTTTAAATTGAATTATAGTTTTTATTCTCTGTTTATGTCTTTGGATTTATATTCTGTGTTCTTGTGGAGTGCACCCATATAGAATTACCATCTAGTAGTTAGGTCACCATTGACAATGGTGTTTAATTACATGTTTAGCACATAACGTCTAGTATTCATAGATCTGACAAATCAGCCTAACTAGATAATCACTATGGTTTAGTACATGTTACTATTTACCAATTATAGGAACAGTTTGCTTAGGAAGCCTTATTGACACAGGTAAATCCTATTTAAAACTACCTAGCCTAATTGGAACCGATTATTGAAATACTACATAATTCACCCTTACATGTTTAGAACGGAAAAACTAGTAAGGATTACATGCTATTTATTCAAGCTATATTCTCATACTTCTTCTTATTTCGTATTTAATTTTCTGTCTTTAAATTCTTAGTTTTAATTTAGTTTAATCAAAAACCAAATAAATATCTACTTGTCTTTATTTTTCTTGTGTTTAGTTGTTCTAGCTTTAATTACTTGCACTTGATTATTGCATAAGATTCTCCTAACCTTCGTAGTCTCTGCGGAACGAACCTTACTTATTTTCTAAAACTTGCATACGATCTGTATACTTGCAGAACCGTTCTAGCTTTAGGGTGTTTATCTGCACTTTATTTATATCATATTTTATCACACCCTAGGCCCCATCAAGTTTTTGGCACCGCTGCCGGGGACTACATTGTTAGTCCTTGTGCATATATCGTGTGCTTTTATTTTAGTTAGTTCTATTTTACGCTTTTGTCTGTTAGTTTTTGTTTTATAGATAGTTACAGATGGGGAACCCAAGGAGACTTGAGATACCCATCGAATTCAGAGTGCAGCCAAGAGGAATTCGCGCTCCAGAAATCCAAGCCGCTAAGTTTAAACCTGATCCAGGGATGTTAACTCAGTTTGCAACTCATGGATTATATAGAAGTGCTGCACATCAAGATCCGATCCGGTATATCCAGAAATTCATGTAAATATGTGACGCTTATATCATTAGAGGAGTTACTAGGGAACAAGTGTATTACGTGATATTCCAGTTCTTCTTGACCGGAGGTGCAAGCAATTGGTATGATACCCAATACCCTCATGTTATTCCATGATTGGGACAAGCTTCAAGCAAGATTCCTAGACAGCTTCTATCCGGTTAGTAGACGTTTAAAAGATATGTTGGAGCTTGAGAAATTTATACAGGAAGACAGAGAGAGTTTGGGTGAAGCATGGTTACAATTTACAGAAAAGAAGGTGAGATGTCCATATCATAAATCATTTCCGGAATATTATTTAACCTTGTTTTATGGAGGCCTTAATGACAAGTCAAGGGAAAAAGCAGATTCATTAGGAAACACAGGTTTTGTATTACTAGATCCTAAAGAAGCTGAGTTGGGGATGGAGAGAATTCTTGAGAACGAGAGAAGTTGGCCAAAGAAACCAGAAAAAGAAGACACTTCAGAATCTCTGAAGCTTAAAGAATTGGCACAACAACTCAAAGAACTATAAGAACAAGCCCGAACAATTGCTCAGGTAAAGGTAGTACGAGAAATCATGTGTGGGAAGGATGTATGAATAATCCAGCAATAGCTTCCGTCACATATCCTCAGGATAACTATTATTCTAATGGTTATACTTATCCTCAAGAAAGCTACGCTAATTATCAACAACCTCCACAACAAAGAAGTTCAGTCAGAAATCAAGAGACTTATCATCAACCCCAACCTCAATCCTATAATCCACCACAACCTATTCAGCAAAAGGCACCCATTGTTGAGAAAGCTTGTCAAGAAACGAAGAAAGAACCACCAAAACAATCAATGCAACTGGCAAGGAAAGAACAAATCCCAAGCTTGAATTCGAGTATGGCTAAATTCATGCAAGCAATTGAAAACAATATGAGTCGTAGCCAACAGAAAATTCAAGCCCAACAGAAGGTAATCAAGAAACTAGAGCATACCTTATCACATATGGCAAGTATATTACAAAATCATCCAAAAGGGCAACTTCCAAGTGATACTATTGCTCCTAGAGATGATTCTTTCCACGCAGTTGAATTGCGAAGTGGAAAACAACTACCTCCACCAAGACCGGAAACAGAACCAATCCCTATTCCAGAAAAGGGGGGAGAAGAAACAATCAAAGATACAGTAGAGGAGGTAGTTAAACCAAAGAGTGTCCAAGCCGAGACACCTGAAAAGACGAGAAAACCAGTGGAACTTAACACATGCCCTCCACCACCATACCCTTCACGTGTCAGAAAGAAGGACAATGACCTAGAATTCAAGAAGTTAGTTGACATGTTGAGCAAGTTAGAGATTAATATGCCGCTTGTTGAAGCTCTCAAGAGAATGTCGACATATCTTAAATTCATGAAAGACATTCTCTCCAACAAACGAAGTATAGAAACTGGGGAAACAATTGGATGGCCTGTGGAGTGTAGTGCTATATGTCAAAGTAAGTTTCCACCAAAGCTAGAAGATCCGGGAAGTTTTACAATTCCCATTGGCATTGGAGATAATTGGACCGGGAAAGCATTATGTGATTTAGGCGCGAGTATCAATATCATGCCAAGATCCCTGTTCGAGAAGCTTAATATAGGAGAGGTAGTACCCATATATGTGGTATTACAAATGGCGGATCGCTCCCTCTCACGACCAGTAGGGAAAATTGAAGATGTTTTAGTTAAAGCTGGTTCTCTTATTTTTCCTTGTGATTTTATTATTCTTGACTACGATGCGGAGAAGAATGTCCCCATCATCTTGGGTAGACCATTCTTAGCCACGGGGCGTACACTAATTGATATTGAGAATGGTGAGTTGATCATGAGGATACAAGACGAACAGATAAGATTCAATGTGTTTAAGGCTATGAAGTTACCAAATTCGAAAGATTAATGTTTCAAAATAGATGTCATCGGAAAAATTGCGCAAGGAGTCTTCAATGAAGCAAGCTTAGATGATGATCTTGACGAAACCTTGACACTTGAATCACAAAAGGAACTCGAGATTCACCCTGAAGATGTTGCTGCATTAGGATCAAATGTACGAGAACTACTTCGATAATCAGGTGACATTGAACCAATGAAACAACCATCTATAATATGTCCCCCTGTTCTCGAAGAAAAACCGCTTCAAGATCATCTACGCTATGCATATCTAGGTACGAACAAAACTTTGCCTGTTATTATTTCTACTAACCTTTCAGGTCCTCAAGAGGAGAAGTTACTTCATGTACTTCGAGCAAACAAAGAAGCAATCGGATGGACTATTGCCGACATAAAAGGAATTATTCCTTCTGTTTGCAGACACAAAATCATTCTTGAGAACGAAGGTGGGCGATCTATAGAGGGACAAAGAAGACTCATGCCAGCTATGAAAGAAGTGGTGAGGAAGGAAGTTATCAAGTTGTTAGACGCAGGAATCGTCTATCCGATTGCTAGCAGTGTTGGGTTAGTCCAGTGCAATGCGTTCCAAAGAAAGGAGGTATCACTACCATCCTTAACGATCAAGGTGAAGCCATACCATCAAGAACAGTTGTGGGGTGGCGAGTATGCATGGATTACCGAAGACTCAACAAAGCTACAAAGAAAGATCACTTCCGGCTACCATTCATTGATCAGATGCTAGACAAACTTGCAGGGAGAGAGTATTATTGTTTCCTTGATGGATATTCGGGTTATAATCTGATTTGTGTGGATCCCCTTGATCAACACAAAACAACTTTTACTTGTCCGTTTGGTACTTTTGCTTATAGAAGAATGTCGTTTGGTTTATGTAATGCACCTGCCACGTTCCAGAGGTGCATGATGCCTATATTTTGGGACATGATTGATAAATACTTGGAGGTTTTTATGGATGATTTTTCAGTGTTTGGAGATAGTTTTGATGATTGTTTGAATAATCTTGAGAAAGTCCTTGTGAGATGTAGAGAAAAAGATCTTGTGCTTAATTGGGAAAAATGCCACTTCATGGTTCAAGAGGGAATTGTGCTGGGACATAAAGTTTCGAAGGAAGGAATGGAGGTTGATCGTGCTAAAATTGAAGTTATCAAAACACTACCACCTCCAGTTTCTGTAAAAGGAGTGAGAAGTTTCTTGGGTCATGCAGGATTTTATAGAAGATTTATTAAAGATTTCTCCATGATCGCCAAACCGCTTTGTTCTTTACTTGAAAATGATACCCCTTTTAATTTTATTGACGAATGCCTTCAAGCGTTTTTGACGATTAAGGAGAAACTGATCTCCACACCTATTGTTATACCTCCTGATTGGAAAGCTCTGTTTGAACTTATGTGCGATGCTAGTGATCACGCTATGGGTGTTGTGTTGGGACAGAGGAAAGACAAGATCTTCCACACAATTTATTACGTGAGTAAGACTTTCAACGCTGCCTAGATGAATTATACAGTGACGGAGAAAGAGATGTTGGCCGTTGTTTATGCTTTTGATAAGTTCTGTTCCTATCTGATTGGAAAGAAAACCGTTGTATACACGGACCATTCAGCTATCACATATCTTATGGAGAAAAAGTACGCTAAGACGCGTCTTATTAGATGGGTACTGTTGCTTCAAGAATTCGACATAGACATTCGAGACCGGAAGGGATGTGAAAATCAAGTAGATGATCATTTATCAAGGCTCGAAGGATCTGATGCGAACAAAGAACCATTGTTGGTTAAAGAGGTATTCCCTGATGAACAACTTTTTGCTATTAAACATGTGTTTGTGCCATGGTATGCAGATCTAGTCAACCTCATTGTGAGTGGTGTATTCCCCAAGGTTATCCACCCACAACAAAGACAAATATTATCTCACCAGGCCAAACAGTATTATTGGGATGAACCGTACCTCTGGAAGATATGTAGTGACCAAGTTGTTAGAAGTTGTGTGCATGAAGGAGAAATGGAGAAGATCATTGCAAGTTGTCATAGTTCACCTTATGGAGGTCACTTTAAAGGCGATAGAACTGCAGCTAAAATTCTTCAATCCGGGTTCTATTGGCCTACCCTACACAAAGATTGTCATCGTTTTGTCAAGTCATGTCAAAGATGCCAGTTCATTGGTAATATATCAAAAAGAGACGCGATGCCGCTTAACAATATCCTAGAAGTTGAAATCCTTGATGTATGGGGAATATATTTCATCGGACCTTTCATCACATTCCATGAGAATATTTATATTTTGCTTGCAGTAGATTATGTATCAAAATGGGTAGAAGCAGTGGCAACACCAAAGAACGATGCTCAAACAGTGATTAAATTCTTAAAAACAAACATCTTTTCAAGACATGGTACGCCACGTGTTCTCATCAGTGATAAAGGTACCCATTTCATTAATGCTCCTTTGAGAAACTATCTTCGTAAGTTTGGAGTGAGACACCGTATTTCAACCGGTTATCACCCACAAACTAACGGTCAAGCTGAAGTTTCCAACCGGGAAATCAAATCTATTCTTTAGAAGACCGTGAATAAAACGAGGAAAGATTGGTCTTTAAAGCTAGATGATGCTCTCTGGGCTTACAGAACAGTATTTAAAACACCAGTTGGGGCATCTCCATATCGCATGGTCTACGGGAAAGCATGTCATCTACCTATTGAACTTGAAGCTCGAGCCTACTGGGCTATTAAAACTCTGAATCTAGACCTAGAATTGGCCGGGAAACAAAGGATGATGCAGTTGAACGAGTTGGAGGAGTTTCGCTATCTTGTCTATGAAAATTCACGCCTCTACAAGGAGAAAACAAAGAGATGGCATGATAAACGACTCCGTCCAAAGCATTTCGAGAGAGGACAAAAGATTTTATTATACAACTCTCGATTTTCGAACTACCCAGGAAAGCTTAAATCCCGTTGGGGAGGACCTTACATTGTTACGAAAGTCACACCTCATGGAGCGGTTGAAATTGAAAATCCAACCGAGCAACGGACATTCATGGTGAATGGCCAGCGTTTGAAGAGATACCATGACAGTGAGGACTTTGGGCGAGAGGAGACGATCCATCTCGTAGAAAGCGCTTAGCCTGAGGTACACGTCTAACTCAAAGACGTTAAACAAAAGTGCTATTGGGAGACACCCCTTGATTTAATTGCTTTCTAGATTAGTTGTTTTTGCTTTGTAGTGTATAATATTAAGTTAGTGTATACTTTTAATTGTGTTTACAAGCTAATAGGAGAGAAAGGTAGTGTGTTACTGTGCAGAAAATGAGTTTGGGGTCGAAGGAAATTATCTGGAAAAATTCGCAGGCAGGTCCGGTGCACCGCGGCACAATTACGGTACACCATGCCTGGAAAAACCCGTACCACTGGTACACTAACTCGGGTTTTATGCCGACAAAAAAAAATTTTTTAGCATGTCAGGTCCGGTATACCGCGGCATAGGTGCGGTATACTGCAGAAGCAAAAACCCATACCACAGGTAGGGTACCACGAGCTTTTTGACGAGAACGAAAAATTGGAGCAGAGGCAAAAACCCGTACCACGGGTAGGGTAGCTCGGGTTTTTTGACGAGAAGAAAAAATGGAACAGCAGAAGCTGCGGTTCACCGCGGCCTAGGTCCGGTGCACCGCGCTATGGCAATTTGTGAAGAATTTGAGGCCCATTCAACTTCTTACCTTATCAAAACTCAACCCTAGCTCCTGCCACACGAAATTTTCAGACCCAAACACTATATATACATCTTAAAGCTTGTACAAACCTCCACAATTAACACAACAACTCCAATAATTATCTCCTCCATCGTCCATAAACACAAATTCTTCATCAAATTCATCACACTACACCATTAAAACACCATCAAATTCATCAAGCTTTCTAGAATTCTTCCAAGATTCATCAAGAAACCTTTCTCTTTCATCAATTCCAAGCAACAACCTCAAGCTAAACCAATTTCTCTTAAACTTTTAATTCATCCTTGGTTTGACTTGAGTTGTGGGTAAATCAAACATGACTAATAGATCTGAAGCTATGGAATACAAGAGAAAGTGCATCATCCTTGGGAAGAATAAGAAATTGCCTGGAGCCACCATTGAAAAGCCTATCACCATTGATGAGGCTACTGAAGAATCAAAATAAAAGGCACCAGCACAACCACTACCAAAGAAGTTAACTGCTAGAATGTCTGTATCATCAAGGCCTTTGAAGAAGATAAAGATTCATGACCAAGGTTCTTCTACTTCTTCCTCTAAAATTGATCATGATCTTCCCCCATGGGCTCTCAAATTACAACACGAAATTGAAAGATTACAAGAAGATAACAGAGAACTTTGGGTGGAAGTCATACAGATGCAATCACAGCTGGAAGATATAACCTTGGAAAGGGATATTGATAATTATTCTGATCCCTCTGCTTCGGAAGAGGAGGAGGATATAATGGATCTCTATGGCCAGCCGGGTACGCCACTCTAATTCTTATTCTTAATAGCTTGTATGCATTAGGTAGTTTAGTTAGTTTTAATTTTAAATTTCATTCCATTTTTTAGCCGTGGGGACGCGGCTCACTTTTGAGTTGGGGGTGGGGATTCGTTGTCCTCATCTTCTTTTCGTTTTTGCATAAAATTTAAAATTTTTAGGTTGAATTAAGGCATAGAATATGTTGAATGTACCTGTTGAGCATGATTTAATTAGGTCAATGATAGTAAGTAGTATGTTTTTGAAAGATGTTACAAATTTGTTTAGATGCATGTATGAAAACAGGAGATAAAAGATAGAAAATTTAATGAGCAATGCTAAGAAATCACATTGAAACTTAGGGAGAGTTATTTGGTGTGTAGGACGTGAGGTTTGAAATTAGTTGAAAACCCACTTGTCTATGAACTAATAATGAAAACGTAACGAAATCCGGTAGTTAGAAAAATAAATAAGGCAGTTCTTTCATGATTAAAACACTTGAAGCCTTTTATAGCTTCTCACCCTTTTGTTTGATTATTGTTATTATTTATCCGTCTTAGCGCCTCTGAGCCTTTCTAAAGCCTTTTTATTGAAACACATTATAATCCATACCCTTAGTTTGTGGGACTTATCGATATGACCCGCACTCGAATCGCAAAACCCGAGACAACTCGTTTTAGAGCTTGAGTTTGGGGTGGTGGGTTTCATCATTAGGGAACATTTGGTTTGGGAATTATATTTGTGATTTTATTGATGATGAAATTGTTATTATTGTAACCCTTTGTCGGGGTAATAGTGAATGGAAAAGAAGCTACGAGCTAAAGTTGCCAATAAGGGCATAAAAAGAAAAATATATATACGAGAAAAAATAGTGTGATATCTCAAACATTAAAAATAGAGTCATAGCTATACAAAAGAAAAAATATGAAAAGAAATATATTCGGACCGGCAAAATGGATTTTATATCATCAAAGGTTTTAAATTGGGATTATTGGGGATGCAAATCAAAAGCATCAATAAATTGGGTTGAGTGAGAACATATTCGAGTGAAAACTCAAGCTCTAGGGCGATTAGTTGATGGCTAGTGATGAGAGAGACAAAAGCTCACTTTTCATTATCCAAATATACCACACCCGTCCTTAAGCTACGTTATAACCAAAGACCTTAGGATTTCTAACTACTTGGTGGAGAAACAATTGAGCTATTAGGTAGTAGGTAAGTGGACCATCGGATGCTATATTAGGACCTATGAACAACCTATAGCCATTAACCTGAACTAAGTTATCATCCTCTCCTTCTGGCATTACAAAATTAATCTGGACTTGAATTTATGGATTGTTGATTATGTGTATATTAAGCATATTTGTGCATTATTTCTTGAGCATTACAACATGAGACTTTTTAGATACTATGCTTTAGGATCATTCATTATGTTTTGTTCTTATTCTCCTCCGACTTCTTCTTCTTGTTTATTTGACTACCCTTCTGTTCTTACTTTTACTGTATCGGGACGATACAACTTTGAGTTGGGGGTCTTGATGTCTCCTCATTTGTGATAATAAAATCTATCTCTGAGACATCATTTTAGGCGTATTTATTAGTTTATAGGTCGATTTTAGCTTAATTTAGTGCACTTTCCTACTTTGAGTCTTGGTTTAGTAACATAATATTTTTAGGGCATATTGGGTTTAATTGTTTATTTAATGTGAAGCTTTAAAGATAATTATGGAGATTAATTTGATTCCAAGTCAAAGACTACAAGATATGGAAATAGATAAGCATGGTAATTGGAGATAAAGGAAACAAAAGCTAAAATCATGGAAAAGGAAAAGCTGCCTTAAATCTGAATTTCTGCAGCTACGCCTAAATAAGTGGTGATAACACCAAAACCAAGCCGATTTTGGAAGATTCCTATCATAGGGACGTAGATAATTCTGTGAGGATTCTTTTGGTATCTTGTGGGCTAAAAACCGACCAATAACGAAGAAGATATGCTCAAGACAAGTCAGCAGTAATTATTTTTATTTCCATACGAATTTGAGTTGGGCTTGGAGTCCATTACTTAACCTCTCCTTCAAGAAACGAATTAGGTCAACCTATACACTATAAATACATCCTCTTAACACTCTTAAATCATCCTTGGTTAAACCTTAAGCCAAGAGGAAGCTTACAACACAAGAAAAGAAGTCTGGAAGGAGCTGTTCATCACAATGTCTTCTTCTACCTTTAAATTTGTAATTTCTTTCTTTTCTTGCATCAACTAAATTTCTTTAGCTTGAGTTTTAGCATATATGTATGAACCCTAGTTTTGATTGACATCTATCTAATTTAGGAATTCAATATTTTAAATTGAATTATAGTTTTTATTCTCTATTTATGTGTTTGGATTTATATTCTGTGTTCTTGTGGAGTGCACCCATATAGAATTACCATCTAGTAGTTAGGTCACCATTGACAACGGTGTTTAATTACATTTTTAGCACATAACGTCTAGTATTCGGTTTAGATCTGACAAATCAACTTAACTAGATAATCACTATGGTTTAGTACATGTTACTATTTACCAATTACAGGAACAATTTGCTTAGGAAGCCTCATTGACACAGGTAAATCCTATTTAAAACTACCTAGCGTAATTGGAACCGATTATTGAAATACTACATAATTCACCCTTACATGTTTAGAACGGCAAAACTAGTGGGGATTACATGCTATTTACTCAAGCTATATTCTCATACTTCTTCTTCTTTCGTATTTAATTTTCTGTCTTTAAATTCTTAGTTTTAATTTAGTTTAATCAAAAACCAAATAAATATCTACTTGTCTTTATTTTTCTTGCGTTTAGTTGTTCTATCTTTAATTACTTGCACTTGATTATTGCATAAGATTCCCCTAACCTTCGTAGTCTCTACGGAACGAATCTTACTTATTTTCTAAAACTTGCATACGATCTGTATACTTGTAGAACCGTGATAGCTTTAGGGTGTTTATCTGCACTTTATTTATATCATGTGTTATCACACCCTAGGCCCGACCACTTTTCATTTTCACTCTACAAGTTATTATATGATAATATGTTATCATTAGACAGACATAATTTTCTACCATCATCTTTCTCTCAAGAAAAAACACAGAAAACAAAAGGTCTCTCATTGTCTCCAAGTTAGAATTTCATTCTTAAAGAAAGGAATAAAACTCGGTGTGAAAAGCATGGAGGCTTCAAGTTTTTGAAGTTGGGATTAGGCAATTCGATTCTCATACAACGGTTTAAGGTATGTAACCGAAATTTGTTTCCGTTTAAATTCCTTAATCACAACTAGATTGGTTTAGAATTGCAATAAATATTTTTCCGCATCGTATATTTGATATAGCAAGTATTTTGATTCCTTCAATACCGAGTTTACAGTGTATAAAATATCTGGAAGAGTAATGCATAAATATTGAAGAACTCCAACTAATTTGCGATACTCAGTAAGATCAACGAGCAATTCGCCATCTTCGTGAGAAAGTCGTGAACCCTGCATTGGACTACTTACTGGTTTTGCACCATCCAACCCAAACTGAGTGAGTAATTGTATTGAATATCTTGTTTGGCTAAGAAGCAACCCATTTTTTTGATTCTGGACCTCCATACCAAGTTAAAAATCAAGCGGTCCGAGATCCTTCATTTCAAATTCCTGAGACAAACTTTCAGTAAATGCTTAAATATTAACATGTTAATCAACCGTGACGATAATATCATCCACGTAAATGAGTAAAATTATTAATTGATCCTCATTTTTTCTAGCAAATAAAGATGCATCATGTTGAGAATGACGAAAACCATGCGATAAAAGAAAACTACTGAATTTATGATACCAGGAACTAGGTGCTTGTATCAACCCATATAGAGATTTTTCCAACTTGCAAACATAATCAGGATGATCAGATTCACAATATCCTTGAGGTTGAAACATACAAACAGTTTCTGATAAGTCTCCATGAAAAACTCATTTTTCAAATCTAGTTGACGAAGTCTCCAATTTTTAGAAATTGCTAGCGAGAGAATAATTCGGATTGTTCCAAGACGCACCACCGAACTAAAAGTATCACCATAATCAATCTCAGGTTGTTGTGAATAACCTTTTGCTACAAGTCGAGCTTTGTAGCGCTCAAGAGACCCTTCTGGATTTTTTTTAACCCTGAAAACCCATTTACATCCAATAATGTTCATATTTGGTAACAAAGGAACTAGTTT
Organism: Nemophila menziesii; assembly: GCA_029959085.1. Classification (NCBI taxonomy): domain Eukaryota; kingdom Viridiplantae; phylum Streptophyta; class Magnoliopsida; order Boraginales; family Hydrophyllaceae; genus Nemophila; species Nemophila menziesii. The sequence continues at coordinate 6,655,182 of JARWIR010000030.1, forward strand.
CCAAGTATTATTTTTGATGAGAGAATTAGAATCTTCGTCCATTGCTTCTCTCCGGTGTTTATCCTTAACAGCTTGAGTATAACACGTAGGTTCAATAGGCAACATTATTGTTTTGGATAGAAGGCATGTTGGTAACGGGTGGCGGGTGGAAAAGAAGGATATTGGTACTCTGGTTCCCTCTAGGTTATGTGTGATCATAAAATGTGTACGTAAAGGTTGTGTAGATGGAATAGAAGTAGGGGTAATCGACTGAACGTTATCTTGATGAGGGATATTTTCAACATTGGTGGTAGGTATAGAAAGGCATATATCTGAAGTGGTTTGACTGGAGTTTGGTGGAACCACAGTACGAAATATAATGTTTTTAATTGGGGAAGGTATTTGTGTATTATTTAGGATGTGGGGTAAAGGCCGTAATGTTAATATTAGTGAATTATTGTACATGAGTCGGTATGTTAGTTGAAGAATAATAAAAATTAAATTCATCAAAAACAACATTCCTGGAAATGATTGTTATGCCAATAGAAGGATTGGTACACTTGTAGAGTTTATGTGATGGACTGTTTCCAAGAAAAATACATTTGCAACTCTTGAAATCTAATTTTGTGCAACCAAGCGTCGTAGACATGGATAACAAGTGAACCAAACACACGAAGTGAGGAATACTCTGGATTCAATCCAAAAAATATTTCCAATGGTGATATCCACTCTAGAGTTTGTTTTGGTATTCTGTCAATCAAATACACAACTGTAGAAAATGAATGATTCCAAAAATATTTGGCAGCTTAGAGTGAGCAAGAAGTTTCAAACCAGTCTCAATGATGTCTCGATGTTTCTGTTTAGCAACTCCATTTTTTTGTGGAGTTCCTGGACAAGATATGCGATGTACAATACCATTTAAATTAAATAAATCCTTGATATGTCGATTAATAAACTCTCTGTCGCCATCACTTTGAATATATTTAATTTTTGTGTTGCATAGATTTTCAACTATAGCAATAAATATTGGAAAAATATATGCAACATCAGATTTCTTATTAACAGATAATACCATGTAAATCGACTACAATCATCAACAAGAACCAAATAAAAATGAAATTCATCTAATGAAGTTGTAGGGGAAGGCCCCCAAACATCACAATATACAATATGAAGTAATGTAGTGGATCTTGGAATGTTTGAGTCAATGGGAAGACGTCTAATCTTCCCTAATTGACAACTTTCACATGGTCTTCCAGATTTTAAAGTCCTTGATATCTGTAGAACATTAATCAATTGTTTAAAAGATTTATCATGAGGGTGTCCCAAACGAGCATGCCAAACTTTTTCAGAAACTTTATTTGCTGAAAAACTAAACTTTAAACTTCGATTAAGGGATACAACCCACAATCAAGCTTCCCCTTATGAGGTACCATCCATGTCTTCCGATCCTTAATGAAATAACAAGAAGAATTAAATATAAAGTAATAATCATGTTCCTTTGTAAATTGGGCCACAGAAATAAGACCTTTAGGAAGAATTGGAACTATAAGTACATTACTATCGAATTTAAGACCACCAAATAACGGTATTAATGTTTTACCAAAATGAGAAATAGATAAACCATTACCATTACCAACCATAATTGAATCTGAACCAATATAATTTTTCTTACAGTGACCTGCGAAGCATCTAGAGTCATTGTATGAGTAGTACTAGTGTCAATATACACATTCGGATTAGTAGGGTAAGATATTTGCATAGATGCAAAGGCTTTGGCCTTGTTTAAAATCGCATCATTAGGAGCCCAAAAATAATTTGACTTATGATAAGGGTGACCACAAATATATCAAACAACAAATGCATTAGTTGTAGTTCGGGTTGGTGGATTACGCCCATGACCACGGCCAACACGTTCGCCTCCGCCGCGACCTCCACGATATGTATTACCTTGATAATTTGATGAAACATTTAATGCAGAAGAACTGGAGTTGAAAACTGTTCTTTTTTCATTAATACTAGTAATAAACCACATACATCTTCAAAGGCTGGAGGCTCGAGGCGTAAATTAATTACCGCAACAATAGGGTCATATTCTAAACCTAAACCTTTCATTGTCCATAATATCAAATCATCATCATCAATTGGTTTTTAGCTCTAGCAAGAGTTCTTGAGAGACTTTAACAATTCTCTATATAACTATGCATATTATTAGTGCCTTTGCGAAGGGATTGCGATTCGGTCTTGATTTGTTGAATTATGGAGCAAACCATACAGAGTCTAAAGAGTTTTTCAAACATCACGAGATGTATGTTTATCAACAAATTGAGATAAGACCTTGTTAGAAAGAGAGACAAGCAGCCATCCAAGGACCATTTTATCCAGGCCCATCCAACTTTGAGCAGCAGCCGGGGAATCACTACTGGATTCGCGGTGTTTACCCACGATAGATTCGCGACGACGCGTGATTCGTCGTTAAGTTCTTTAAATTAGCGACGACAAACATTTACCGGCGAAGAATTCGGCGTCGTTAAATAGCGACAACAGAATTTGTCGCTATTTCTTGGATTTTCGTCGCTGATTGTTTTTAATTTCTTATTGATTTTTTTTTAATTGCCAATCTGTCGTTGCTATCTTAGCGACACGTTATCTCGTCGTTATTTTGAAGATTAGCGACGACACTCTGTGTTTAACCACGACCCGTAATTCGTCGCTAATCTTCGATCCTATTTTATGGATACAGCAGGTCTTTTAACCCACAAAACACACAAAACACCCAAAAAAATCCTCCGATTTTCTCCCAAAAACTCAACTAAATTCCATTTTTTTTGTAATTGCTTCTCCACTTCATCTTGCATCATCCTTGGTTCAATAATCAAAGTGGGGCTCCATTAATATCATCTTTCATCACACAATTGAAGGTAATTATTGCATGAAATTCACCTTTTAAATCTTTTTTTTATGCTAAATGTGTTTTATTCTTTCTATATGGTTTGATTAGGTGAATTAATACAACTTTCTTGGTGGGGAATTAACATCACTCTTCAATTGATCCATCCAATTCAAGGTATTTCCATTAACTTCCATGCTTTTTAAATTTTTTATTTATTTGATTATATTAGCAAGTTGATAAACCATATAATTAGGTTAATGAATTAAATTTTTGTTGGTTGATTATGCATGTGTTGTGTGAATTTATATTTTGTGCTCATATATTTTTACTTGTTTATTTAATTCTTTGTTCTTTTTTTATATATTCATTCATTTAATGGTTTGTACTATTTATTCATTTAATGGTTTGTAATTTTTATTCATTCAATGGTTAGTAATATTTATTCATTCAATGAGTTTGTAATTTTTTTTTGTTTATTGTGTTGTAATTTTTATTCATTTTATTCATTGGGTTGTAATAATTATGTATTTTATTTTTTATATTAATGTAGTCGCATAGTTTACTCAAATTGTTGTTAAGAGATGGCATCGAGTTCGGACATGAGTATGGATAAGAGTTGGATCGAATTGCCTAATGTGTTGGATGGTGAATATATTTTTGTGGTTTATAAATTTATCGATTTTGCTAAGAAAAGTAGAGGTTATACCTGTTACTTGTCTTGCCCGTGTAAGAAGTGTAATAATTTTTGTCGATTAAAAACCGAAACTGTTATGGCCCACCTTCTAAGAGAGGGATTTAACCATGATTATAAGGTTTGGACAAAACACGGTGAGAAAGCGATACAAACACATACACCCCCTGCAAGTAAAGATCCAATCATAGTAAATGAAATCCAGCATGTTTATGACGATGTGAGACAGAGTTACGATGTTGGTGGACATCTGGGAGACACCGAGATGAGAGATGCACATATTCCAAGTCGAAGCAGTTGTGACACATTGTTCGAAGAATTGGAGACAGAATTATTTCCTGGTTGTAAATCGATGAGTTCGTTGAATTTCATTGCCAAGCTAATGCACGTAAAAGTAAAGAACAAGTGGACTAACACCTCATTCACCGAGCTACTGGAGTTGTTGGGTCGTATTTTGCCTAAACCTCACAATTTGCCCGAATCTTATGAAGCATGCAACAAGAAGTTGAAAAGTTTGGGTATGGGGTATGTTACCATCGACGTTTGTTTGAACGATTGTGTTATTTATTACAAAGAAAACAAAGACCTCGATAAGTGTCCAGTTTGTAGCGAGTCTAGATGGGACCCAAAGAAGGGTATCAAAGTACCGCATAAGAAGCTTCGATACTTTCCGATTGCTCCTAGATTACAGCGACTATACGCTTCAAAGCACACCGCTGAAGACATGATTTGGCACCATACCGGTAACAGTGCCGATCCGGATGTGTTGCGTCATCCTGTTGATGGTGATAGTTGGAAGAGATTTGCAGCGCTACACCTTGAGTTTGCTAGTGAACCTCGTAACGTTTACCTGGGTCTTAGAATCGATGGGTTTTGTCCTTTCTCTATGCAGAACAACTCGTATAGCATGTGGCCAGTCATATTAACCGTATATAACTTGCCCCCGTGGGTATGCATGAAGGAAACCACATTCCAGCTTTGTTTGTTGATTCCGGGACCCCGTTCACCCGGTAAGGACATGCATGTCTTTCTTCGTCCTGTTATAGATGAGTTGGAAGAGTTTTGGGATAAAGGGATCGTTACGTATGATGCCCACAAGAAAGAAGAGTTTACGATGAAGGTTTGTTTGTTGTCTACCACTAACGATTTCCCCGCTAGGTCATACACTTCGGGATGGTCGGGTCAAGGTTACAAAGCTTGTCCCGAATGCATGGATCATACTCCGTCATTGAGTGTGAACAAAGGGATTGTTTACTTTGACCATAGACGTTGGTTACCTGCCGGACATCGATTTAGAAGCGAACGTGTTTTGTACAAGGAATCTGAGTGTAGGGCCCCACCGAAGAAATATAGTCCTGCAAGTATTCAGACACAGTTAGATGGGCTTCCCATTATGTTTCCCGGTAAACACAAGGATTTTGGGGGAAAGATCGTGAAGCAAGATGTTAATCGGCGATTCAATTGGAAGAAAAAGAGTATTTTCTATCGTTTACCTTATTGGTCCGAAAACTTGTTGAAACATAACATTGACGTTATGCATTGCGAGAAAAACGTGTGTGATGCTCTTCTCGGTACAGTTATAGGTCTTGATGGGAAAGTTAACAAAGATAACGTGAAAGCGAGATTGGATCTTGAGAAATTGAAGATTAGAAAAGAATTGTGGTTGACTGAGAGAAATGGTAAAAAAATATTGAAACGGGGAAAGTACACTCTAACACCGGAAAAGCGGACTATTTTTCTTGACTGGCTGAAGGCACAGAAGTTTCTCGACGGTTTCGCATCTAGTATGAGATACAATGTTCAAAGCGATACGGGTAAGATTATCGGCATGAAATCTCACGACTGTCACGTGATGATGCAATATCTTTTCGTGGCTAGTCTCCACGGGCTTATTGAAGACAAAGCGATTAGTAATGTGTTTATTGGGTTAGCGAACGTGTTTAGAGTCGTTTGCAATAAAAATCTAAGAAGGAAACAGTTAGTATCAGGAAAGAAGAAAGTGGTTGAACTTATGTGTAGGCTAGAAATGATTTTGCCTCCCGCGTTTTTTGATATAATGATCCACTTGGTGATACACTTATACGATGAAGCATTGCTTGGTGGCCCGGTCCAAATGCGGTGGATGTACCCATTTGAAAGGTATTTGAAAAAGTTGAAAGAGTATATCCGAAATCCGGCTAGACCAGAGGGTTCAATAGCCGAGGGCTACATTGCGGAAGAGACGTTGAATTTCATATCAAGATATCTTAGTGAAGAAAAAACAAGGTTCAACGATCCAGGCAGATACAACGAAGCACCTCCGGTCCCAAAAGAGCTATCCGTTTTCAATTCCCAATGCACTCCAGTTGGCAAGATAGAGTATGTTTCTTTACCGTATAAGGAGAAGGAGCACATAAGTTGGTATATTTTGCATAATTGCGACGAACTCGAAACATACATGACGTAAGTAAATATTATTATCTTATATGAATATAGATTTATATATTTATATATTTATATATTTATATATTTATATATTTATATATTTATATATTTATATATTTATATATTTATATGAATATATATTGATATATTAATTTATTTATACTCATTTACAATTATAGTGAACACAAATCCACACTTACGGGAACGAGCAAGGATATATATATTACGCATCGTCGAACGTTTAAGGAATGGTTTTTGGAAAAGGTATGTAATTTTAGGCATTGGTTTAAAACTTATATATTTATAATCAAAGTACTAACTATTATTGTTGTATAATAGATTCATGGAATGCATTCACGTGGCGATCCATTAGCTACCCCCGAGATGGTGTCCTTGGCAAACATGTCTTATAGTTCGGTGCATAAATATGATTCATGTGTTGTGAACGGTGTCAAGTGGGTAACTAAGTCCAAAGGAGAGAAAAGAGTGACGCAGGATTACGGAGTGTGTACCATTTACGATGATAAACCTTATTACGGGGAGTTAATCAACATCTTGGAGGTTATGTACACTGGAGGGTGCTCGGTTGTGTTATTTGTCTGTAAGTGGTATAAAAAGTCTGAATCGAGGCCAGAACATGGGGTAACCTTTATCAACACAACAAACTTTGAGTTGGCCGACGAACCATACATTTTAGCATCGCATGCCAAGAAAGTGTTTTACATCGACGAGATTAGTTCAAAGAAATCAATGAAAGGGTGGAAAGCTGTTTGGGAAATAAACGATCGACACGGATGGAGTCCTGAGTTATGGGGTTCGGAATCACTCCCTACGGGGAACAAGAGCATCAGCATACCATTGGATAGCACGGGGGAATGAGAACATCAGCATACCATTGGCATCCACCGAGGAGATCGAGATTGATCCTGCTAATTTTTTTATTGATTTGTCTTTTGATACGGTTATTGATGAAAATGAGGAAATTCATGATGACACCTTGGATGAATACGGTGATGAAGAAGAACCTATAGAGGTTGATAGCGATGATGAACCCATAGTTATTAGTGGATATGATACTGATTAGGTTTTTTTTTATTTTGGTTTATTTGTATTAACACATTTTGTTGGTTTTTTTATTTTGGTTTATTTGTATTAAACTAAACTTTGACTCTAAACACTCAACTTTGACCATAAACACTAAACTTTGACTCTAAACACTAAACTTTGACCATAAACACTAAACTTTGACTCTAAACACTTAACTTTGACTCTAAACACTCAACTTTGACTCTAAACACTCAACTTTGACCATAAACACTCAACTTTGACCATAAACACTCAACTTTGACCATAAACACTCAACTTTGACCATAAACACTCAACTTTGACCATAAACACTCAACTTTGACCATAAACACTAAACTTTGACTCTAAACACTAAACTTTGACTCTAAACACTCAACTTTGACCATAAACACTTAACTTTGACTCTAAACACTCAACTTTTACCATAAACACTCAACTTTGACCATAAACACTAAACTTTGACTCTTAACACTTAACTTTGACTCTAAACACTAAACTTTGACCATAAACACTCAAATTTGACCATAAACAATCAACTTTGACCATAAACACTAAACTTTGACCATAAACACTAAACTTTGACTCTAAACACTTAACTTTGACCATAAACACTCAACTTTGACCATAAACACTCAACTTTGACCATAAACACTAAACTTTGACTCTAAACACTTAACTTTGACCATAAACACTCAACTTTGACCATAAACACTCAACTTTGACCATAAACACTCAACTTTGACCATAAACACTCAACTTTGACCATAAACACTCAACTTTGACCATAAACACTAAACTTTGACCATAAACACTAAACTTTGACTCTAAACACTTAACTTTGACCATAAACACTCAACTTTGACCATAAACACTAAACTTTGACTCTAAACACTCAACTTTGACCATAAACACTAAACTTTGACTCTAAACACTAAACTTTGACTCTAAACACTCAACTTTGACCATAAACACTTAACTTTGACTCTAAACACTCAACTTTGACCATAAACACTCAACTTTGACTCTAAACACTAAACTTAGACCATAAATACTAAACTTTGAACATAAACACTCAACTTTGACCATAAACACTAAACTTTGACTCTAAACACTTAACTTTGACTCTAAACACTAAACTTTGACCATAAACACTCAACTTTGACCATAAACACTCAACTTTGACCATAAACACTAAATTTGACCATAAACACTAAACTTTGACTCTAAACACTTAACTTTGACCATAAACACTCAACTTTGACCATAAACACTAAACTTTGACTCTAAACACTAAACTTTGACCATAAACACTAAACTTTGACTCTAAACACTTAACTTTGACTCTAAACACTCAACTTTGACTCTAAACACTCAACTTTGACCATAAACACTCAACTTTGACCATAAACACTCAACTTTGACCATAAACACTCAACTTTGACCATAAACACTCAACTTTGACCATAAACACTCAACTTTGACCATAAACACTCAACTTTGACCATAAACACTCAACTTTGACCATAAACACTAAACTTTGACTCTAAACACTAAACTTTGACTCTAAACACTCAACTTTGACCATAAACACTTAACTTTGACTCTAAACACTCAACTTTTACCATAAACACTCAACTTTGACCATAAACACTAAACTTTGACTCTTAACACTTAACTTTGACTCTAAACACTAAACTTTGACCATAAACACTCAAATTTGACCATAAACAATCAACTTTGACCATAAACACTAAACTTTGACCATAAACACTAAACTTTGACTCTAAACACTTAACTTTGACCATAAACACTCAACTTTTACCATAAACACTCAACTTTGACCATAAACACTAAACTTTGACTCTAAACACTTAACTTTGACCATAAACACTCAACTTTGACCATAAATACTCAACTTTGACCATAAACACTCAACTTTGACCATAAACACTCAACTTTGACCATAAACACTCAACTTTGACCATAAACACTCAACTTTGACCATAAACACTAAACTTTGACCATAAACACTAAACTTTGACTCTAAACACTTAACTTTGACCATAAACACTCAACTTTGACCATAAACACTAAACTTTGACTCTAAACACTCAACTTTGACCATAAACACTAAACTTTGACTCTAAACACTAAACTTTGACTCTAAACACTCAACTTTGACCATAAACACTTAACTTTGACTCTAAACACTCAACTTTGACCATAAACACTCAACTTTGACTCTAAACACTAAACTTAGACCATAAACACTAAACTTTGACCATAAACACTCAACTTTGACCATAAACACTAAACTTTGACTCTAAACACTTAACTTTGACTCTAAACACTAAACTTTGACCATAAACACTCAACTTTGACCATAAACACTCAACTTTGACCATAAACACTAAATTTGACCATAAACACTAAACTTTGACTCTAAACACTTAACTTTGACCATAAACACTCAACTTTGACCATAAACACTTAACTTTGACCATAAACACTAAACTTTGATTCTAAACACTTAACTTTGACTCTAACTGTTGACTAAACACCCCGAACACTAAAGTTTGACTTCTAACCGTTGACTTAAACCCCCGAACACTCAAGATTGACTTCTAACCGTTGACTAATATCCCCCAAATTAATAATATGAAAAGGAAAAGGAACAAGAAAAAAAAACAAAAAGAACCATGCAAGAAAAGGTTTGCATCTAAAACATTTAAAGTAAAAAAAAAATTTTAAAAAAAAAAAAATTCGCGACAACATTCATCCTTTGAATGTCGTCGCTAAAATTAACGACGATCTTCAAAGGAGAATTCGTCGCGAATAAATAATAAAAAATTTGATTGGTCATTGTGGGCGGTC